>OZ012610.1:9824645-11113347 GCA_963942555.1 Aleiodes leptofemur
CACGCACTCCAGGATTAATCGCGGATGAATGCTCGTAATTTGATGTGTAGGTTTTTTTTTTACTTCCAGTCTCGTGTGTGAATTGCGATCTTGTTTTTAGATAGGCACTTTTTGAGGTTTCTTTTATCTACGATTATGATAATAGTGATTTATGAGGAATACTGAGAAAAGTTTTATTTCAAGAGGATTTTCGTTCAGAATTTTAAATGCAATAAAATCGGGATTATTCATGAAAAAATTACAATCAAGTGAAATTTCGATGTCTATTGAATTAATATTAGAAAAAAAAATTATAAAACATAAAACAGCGAGAAATTTAGACTCAACACGAAGTAAATTTTAGAAAATAAATATTTCTATTATATTCTACAATTGTAATGTACTGGCAATCACTTTTTTAATTGAATAATTACGAACCGTGCGTAAATTCGATGCCACTGGATTTGAGATGTCAGGTATGTAATTGCTGTAACACTCAATCAATATTGATTAATACTGCGATTAATTTCTATCGTCATGCACTTGGATACATCTGTGCATCAGGCACTGCATGCATATGGGGCTACAAGTACCCCAGCCGGAGTACTGAAACACTCGATTGGGAGCACATAGCCAATATTGGAGATAGACACTAATGAGAACCGGCCAACGCTGCAACTCACGACTGACTAACGGCTTACCTAAACATCTGATACAACCCAATACGTGAAAGATATAATCAAATTCATCCAATGTATTTCTATATTCAACCCTTCCACAATTAAATTGAGGATATTTTTGATTACGTTACTATCAGGTTCAACTTGTATTTATGTCATCTGTATCATGTGGATGGGTATTATTCTCCTCCTGAATAATAATCGTTTATAATTAGAAGCCAGTTTGCATAATCATGAGAATGGAATTAGTTATGCATAAATAGGACAAATACCCTGTTGTCCTCGAGTTATTGTCATTCATCTCATCGATGTTATGAGATTGCTATTTTTGGAGGGAAATTGTAATATTATTGCGTATCACCTCAATTGATTTTCAGTTATTATGGGAATAATTTCTCCTTCCATGATACATTGTTTAAAAGTTTCTGATGAATTATAAAGAAAAAAGTTATGTACGCATTGAGGCGATTCTACAATGGCCGCACCTCAATGAATTCCGTCCGGAATCATTGCGGCTGGCTGATGTTTGCAATAAAGTGCCGTATGGCAACGGACGGATTCCCCGTCAAACAATAACCTTGATTAATCTAAATATTAGTAACCTTAATTAATTTTCTTAACATTCCTGCGCATTTTTTGAATGAAAATGAAAAATGTGAAATTGGATGCTAAGCAGAAAAGGGAACTCATCAGATTCGTTAAGGTAAATCCTACATTGTGGAATAAGAGTAGTTCTGGTTATCACGATTGCGTGGAGAAGGAAAAGGCTTGGGCAGCCAGGTAGGGCCCCGAAGATAGGCACTCCAGGTAATTATCCCTATATCCCTAAATACTAAAAGAGATGTTACGGAAGTTGCGATATATCGAATTGAAATGCGATTAATCGAATATGTGAAAAAATGACGATCGGAAGTTGTTGCAAGAAAAAATCCCACAGGCGCGCGCAGCGCGCCTTTTATTTGATTGCTATTATATTTGTGGAAGAAAAATAAATGAAGGCGCGCGTTGCGCGCTTCTATTTGCTAGTTTTCCTTTATAAAAAGAAACAAGAACGCAAACAGTCGATATATCGAAAGTTGTCACGATTGAAGGGGAGTCCTCATTCCTCATTGGTCAGTTAAATTGTGAGTGGTATAGTACGCGTAATATACTATACTATAATATTACCGCGCTTATTCTTGATTGGTCAGTTCAATTATGAGTGGTATAGTACGAGTAATATACTATACTCAATATCCGACTAACGCTCAACTCCTGCACCGCCATTTTTTCATAGTCTAATGGCTGGTCACGTGAAAGTATCACGGGTAAAATTGATCAATTAATTACGAATAACATCCTCAAGATATTAGTTCACCGCTAGTTGAAAAATTGTGAACTTCGAAAAGGGTCATACGCAAGTATGTATTTTTCAATATAAAAAAATATGTATGAAAAATCGATTGATTCAACTTCATTGAGCGCCACGTCCTAACCTCATTTAATCATTGAAAAATTCTCCTTTCTCATTGTTTTTCTTGAACTTTTTTCTGTCTCTGTGTCTAAAAATTTGTTTTATCTACAGTTTTTATCATTATGAAAATGAAAAAAGTTAGAATTATTAATCAATTAATATTCATTATTCGAAATGGAAAAAAATGAGATTAACAAATAGCAATTGAAGGGTAACGAAAGACCCGGTAAATTGTAGATTTTCAAACGCATTACTTAGCAATAATAATCAATTTTGCCATCAAATAACAAGCATCGACTTTTTAAGCAACTCCCTCAGTGGTTGTCCCTTTTTCATGATGAAGATATTATTAATAGATATTGACAAAAGTTTTCAGACCAATCGATTCTATTGCATCAATTATTTTTTAATATCTCAGAAACTAAGCGAGATAGAGCAATTTTGTTCTCTTCCTTTTTAATAGAGAATTGCAAGAGCTACAAAAAAGGAGCAGGGTGAAATCACTCCATCTCGCTTAACTTCTAAGATATTCTCAAAAAACTGATGATGGAATAAAATTGATTTGTCTAGAAACTTCATAGTCGTTAGAAATGAAAAAAAAATGGAGTTTCCAAACGAATTGATTCTATTCCATCATCAGTTTTTTCCAGGAGCTATCAGGACCAGGCATGAGTACAGATATTTATGAATACATAGACACAGACGTAATATAGATACATGTCAAGATTCTTCACCATATATTGTACATAGAATGGTTGTAGATATAGATGGGCGATTCCACCAATTCTCGACTAGAATTTCGGCTTCAAATTTGGGGGGGGGGGGGGGGGGGAGCGACTTTTCGGTCCTCATGGATGACAACCATTAAAATGAAGAAAATCCTAAATTCTAAACCATTTTGCCTCACCATCGAAGCAAAAATCGATAAATTTTGATTTTTGCATCAAAATTTTCTCTTTGGAATGACGTGAGCAGCTAAATGGAAAAAAAAAATACAAAATATAGATTTTCATAGCAAATTTTCTGAATTTTCTGAAAAAAATATCCTTTTTCCTCTTTTTACTTGTTTTTGAGATGAAAATGCTCTTTAAAAACTTTCAATGCTTGTTTCGAATCGTTCCCCAAATTTTTTTTTCAATTTTTTCATTTTTTCTGAAAATTTGCTAGGAACTATACAATTTTTGGCCCCTGCTCTTGAAAACCCCGGATATGGTGCAACATCCATCTTTTCAACTTGCATTTATTGTTGGTACTTGATAAGTATTAGATTTCAAATTTTCAATTAGTTGCTTGGGTTTTCAAGAGCAGGGGCCAAAAATTATATCGTTTTTAGAAAATTTTCAAAATTTTCAGAAAAAAATAAAAAAATTGAGAAAAAATTTGGGGAACGATTCGAAACAAGTATTTGAAGTTTTCAAAGAGCATTTTCACCTCGAAAATAAGGACAAAGACGAAAAACGATATTTTTTCAGAAAATTCAGAAAATTTGCGATGAAAATCTATATTTTGTATTTTTTTTTTAATTCAGCTACTCCCGTCATTCCAGAGGAAAAATTTTGATGCAAAAATCAAAATTCATTGATTTTTGCTTCGATACTGGGGCAAAATGGTTTAGAATTTAGGATTTTCTTCATTTTAATGGTTGTAATCGATGAGGACCAAAAAGTCGGCCCCCAAAATTTGGAGCCGAAATTCTATTCGAGAATTGGTGGAATCGCCCAGATAATAAATGAAGATACTACAGCTTAATCGAGATAGCCCGAGTCGAAAAATTTAGTCTTAGACTAGCTTCGTGAGTTCATTGGTTTTTAGTCTGGATTTCAAGTCGGTTGTAGACCTGGGAATGCAACTTTAAGGACACGAACCGACGCTATTTTCGACGAGTTTTCAGGAGTTTCGTCGGTATTTAGTCATTCCAATCGAATTCATCGGTTTTTGGCCTAAATTTTTTCACTTAAATTAAAAAAAATCGGATGGAAAGAATAAAAATAATTCTGCGTTCGGGAATTAGATTCATATATTGCTTTTTATTCATTTTATGAGTGAAAAATTCATTATGCGTACATATCAAAACATAGTAATCAAAGTTGGCTTACCCGAGTCAAAATTTTTGGGATCGTTCACCCTACATTTCAACTTCCAACCTACTTTCAATGTACATTTTGATGTTCAAGAAGTCCCGCCAGAATCTCACCTTCCTTTCGCCGTTTTTCGACTTTACGTCTCCAATGTAAGGCGAAATGTAAGGTGAATGAGTTCAACTTACCTGATTCACCTTACTTTCGACGTCCACAACTTATCAGAAATCGAGTGTAGGGCCAAAAGTAAAGTGAATCAGTTCAACTTACCTGGTTCACCTTACTCTCAGCTTCTTGGACTTATCGTTAGACAAAAAATGAAAATGAATAATAAATTTAAAAAAATATCGATTTTATTTCCGGGAATTTTTCTTTTAATAACTCTTTTTTCATCCGATTGATCCTTCTTTCGCGATCCGATGCATCTCTGTGGTGCATCATGACCGGAGATGCATCTGTAATCGCATGATGAAGGGTTATTTGTGCCTCTCCTCGATTAATTCGTTCAATTCTTTTATTTCTCATGTTTGGTCAATATTTCGAAAAATGAGTGAGATAGAGAAATTTTGTTCCGATTGCATTTTGGAGAGAATTTCAAGAGCTACAAAAAAGGATTCAGGTGAAATTGCACTATCTCGCTCAGTTTGTGAGAAATATTGAAGAAACTAATATAAGTTCGAAATCGGAATCGTACAAGTACGTTGATCTCTTTGTAGTGCGCAAATCAAAGTCCCATTGGATGGAGAGTTGTGCATCACTTTTCAATTAATTCATCATGTTATTATTAGAATAGTAGATGAAACTGACGTTGTACAATGAATTTGAAAAAATGAATAGTGAAGAAATTAAACAAAAGAAACGTACTTGGTGTACCTTTAATCTGTGCTTTCACTCGGTACACCAAGTACGTGTTTTTTGTTTAATTTCTTTACTATTCATTTTTTCAAATTCATCGTACAACGTCAATCTCATCTATTATCCTAATAATAACATGATGAATTAATTTGAAAAAGTAATGCACAACACTTCATCCAGTGGGACTTTAATTTGCGCACTACAAGGAGATCTACGGATTTGTACGATTCTGATTTGGTATTTTTTTCCAATAAAAACCAGGCGCGTACTTGTCATATTCTTAGAACACACCGGCATTTTTTTTAGCCATTCCACTTGGTTTTTTCATCTAAAAATGAGCCATGCAATCAAGATGGATTAAATCAAATTGGGACGAGTGGTGATCGACTTGACTTGAAATTGAAATATCTCGAAACCTGTTGAAAATTTATCGAGACATGCTGTGAATTAAACTTGGAGGAAAAATTAATGAACAGGATGAGCAAAACCCCGTTTCCCTGCGACTCTTAGTTTTCGAAATATGAATTTTTTAATGGAAAATTCGAAAATATCGTGCGAGGTTCTAATTATTCGTTTTTGGGACTCGCGCGTCACTGTTAAACTTTTCAGTAAAAAGTTAATATCTCGGAAACTACAAGTCGAAAAACAACGGGGTTTTGCTTATTCTATCCGTTAATCCATCCCCTGAATTTTATTCACAGCATGTCTCGATGAATTTTGAATAGTATTCGGGATATTTCCATTCTAAGCCAAGCGCATCTCATGTTTACGATCTGCCTTGGTGTGACGCATACTTCTACGTCGTGTCGGTGAGGTACTACCACAGTTACCATGTCCACAAACTTTCATATTGGAGAAGAATTTTGTCAACTGGTTTTAATTGATCATAAAATATCGTTTTTCAAGTTTTTTTTGTTCATGAATAGTTGAATAGCGGTTATATGAATATGGTAAAAAAAGTCTATCTCGTTTGGTGGAATTGTAGGCTAATAATATTCAATTGAATTTTCCAAAGCCTATTTTAGGTGTATAGGAGAGCTTTGACGCGTCGAAAGATTATGGTGGGCTCGTACTTGTCTCGAGATGATACCGCATCTCCTAATATAAATCAGTATTTGCTTGGAACTTGGCTCAGTAGGCCAAGTGTATGAAAATTTTCAAACAGGGTCCAAAAATTTAGAGTCAAGTTTCGGAGCATTAACATACGCCAAGACTAGTGGGTTGAAATGAAAGGTCCATAGTGACAATTGTGTACATCTTTCAATCAAATGAATAACAGTTTCTCAATAAAACGACGAAGCTTGGGAAACTTGATACTGATATTCAAGTTTATTGGAACAATACCCTGACGAGTTTCCTCATGATAAATGAGTATAAATCATGATGAATTCATGAATTATATTAAATTTCTGTCAATGAAATTTTATATTATTTTTACATGGTAGCTAGAGATTTTCGGTAATTTATCAGTTTCACTCTGCCAAATATCATAATAATTTTAATGATTTTTCCCAAATTTTTCGAATTGACTTGATGTGTTCTAATGTAGCAGAGGTCGGTAGCAAGACTTCGAGGCAAGCAGATAAAATCCTAATTAAATTTTTACCAAAAACAACGAACTTTTGTTGGAAGTCCCTAACCAATTGAACCAAAAAAAAACTAATGAATAAAATTGAGATTATCACCACGTTTTGCGTAACCCAAGGCCACGACGGGGACGTAGTGGTGCATAGGCCTCAAAAAACCTAACACGACCTACCCTATGCGACACTCGGGATTTTGATGAAGAAATTTACTGACTCAAACACCACCCACCTTCTTTGGGCTTTAAAAATTTTAATTTTAATTATTAAGAAAAACAAGTACATAGAGCATTGAAATGCGTACTTTTTTCCTGGAGTCAATAACTTGTACACATCGCGTGGAACAATATCAATCAAAAATACCTCATATGAATTGAAACGAAAAAAAGCGAAAAAAAAACCTCAATAAATTTAATACGGATTAAATGAAACTTCGAAATACTCATCTGAAATTCGGATTTTCCAAAAAAAAAATCACTCACAGTGGTGGCAACTAACTTTTAATACAAAACACACAGTTTTGATGTTTCACTGCAGAGAACCAAAATCATACTGGTCTAGAAAAGGCTCATTTGGTTGAATTACCAAATTTGCCGTTTTCTTAAAACCCTTGGTCTCTGTTTATCATTGTGTTTTCACACCAACTGTCTTTGTCAGGAAGAAATCGATTATTTCACGACTGCCTCACCTCCCATCATGCCCCCTCTCCCACACTCAATCAAAGCAATGAACTCTTCTCTCTTTTGAATTTATTATTTTTCTATATTACTCTAAAACAAAATTTGATAAAGCTAGAATGTTATATTCATTGAGTTGTTGAACACAATGAATGAATTCAAGTTTTTTGACTCGAAATTAACAACTCAACTTACGTTGTAAAAAAAAAAAAAAAAAAAAAAAAATTGTAATCAAAACTTTCGGAAATCAAACTCAATGCGAGCCTAGAATAGGCGCACTGAACATGACGGATGAAAAAATTGCAAAGAAAACGCTCAAAACACTAATTTTCAGTTGGCAGAGCTATACTGCTAAATTACCAGATTTTCAATCAAGCTCAACGGAGAAAATATGCAATATAATGGTTCCAAATAAATTAGCTAATTAGCCTGTTATTTTTTCTTTCCAAGTTTATTTTTAATCAACATGCTTTTGACTAATTAAACCCTGAATTCAAATGATTTCAAGATGAACTAGACAGCTGAAAGGCATACGCAAGGAGAGAATTTTCACAATCCAAGGATTTCTCATGTCCCTTGTGAGCACTAAATGACTGTTTCAACGATCCTAAAGGGCCTCGTTGCCTGTATCTTGTTGGCTCGGTGAGTCTTTAAGCCCAGAAGTATAGCGGTGGAGGTAAGTTAAATGTAAGGATGGGGCTCAAAGGGTGGAGCTCGAATCAGCCGGGATTTTACCGCAGGGATCCTGTAAAAATTTTGTCGAGACTACGGAAATTGCAAATTGACGGTGATACATATTTCTTTCTAACATGGCAATGCTCTACTTGATCTCCATCAATTACTTGGCCAAATGGGGGAAATTTCATCAAGATTTAGGTGATTTCACGATCGCAAATTCATGTCGGTAAATTTTGAATGTCAATTCAAGAAACTGCATGTCTTGAGATATCAATTAATTTTTCAGAGGAAACGTGACATGCTAAATTTGTCACGTTCCTGTTATCTAACAATAGTTCATCATGACTCTCTTTTGCTCTCCCCCAAGTCACATGATAGAAATATTTTGGACGGTAAAACATGCAGGAAGATTAATGTTTCACCCAGATTTCAAGAAAACTGCAGAGATTTCATATTGAATGCAATTTTTCATGTTCAGTGCACTTTAAAGTTTCAGTTTTCAATACGGATAGAAAGGAAAAAAAAATAGCAAAATCCAGACAGATGCTCGGGGATACAATCATGCTGAAATAAATCAGTTTATCCATGTGTGTGAAAGAGATATATAGAGAGAGAGACAGGAGAATTAGAAAAGAAAGAGAGTAAAAGAGAACGATCAGGTAAAGAATAGGAAACCCATGTGCCGTCATTCGTTATCCCATTGTATCATGTATGTGTGTGAGAAGAACAAGCCAGTGGCTCTCAACGTTTGGAAAAATTTCGATTCACGTCATGGGAAGAAAAAATAGTGTTCCAGTACAAGACACAGAGAGAAAAAAAATATTGGATTAAAACAAGCGGATGCAAAGTTTTATTTGATTTATAGTTATTGCCAAGAATCTTCTATACAGCCTTGCTTACTCTTATATTTTCAAATTACGATAATTTTAAGCTGAAAAAAAATTTAGCGAACTCCTTGGGAACATGTATACCGATTTAACGGAGGACAGAGCTTTAATTCTCTCAGAGAGACGTTGATAAACATGGGAAGAATACTCTTTTTTGGGAGCTGATCGAATATTATCCATGGAAGTATTCATTACCACAGGAGAGAGTACAACGAAATTCGAAACACGAATTGAATATCTGAGAAAACCATCCGAAATTATTTTTTATAAATATGAAATTAATTGTTTTCCAATTCCTTCTTTTTTTATAAGATTTATCAAAATCCTGAGAAACTCGGCATTCAGTGCCTTTTTGGATCCAGTCAATCGTCCTTTCAGTCGGAGAGTATACCTGACATGTTGGCTTTAGACCAAAAAAAAAAAAACACCAGAAACTGCTACACGATTCCATGGTTTTTGGACTTTAAGAGATTTTTATCTGCCTACATGAGGTTCCCTTCCTCTTTTTTTTTGCTCTCCAATGTATCGATCTGACATGACATATAAACAGAGAGGAAATAACAGAATCGACTATGGATACAAGTGGGATAGGATGAAAAAGATGCGAGATGCAGCTGCCGTTAAAGGGCAAATATAGAGGAAAAGAAAGAGAAGAGGAAAAAATAAAAGTAATTCTAATTTATTGACATCCATGTACAGTCCTTGGGATTATAACGAATCCGGATCAGAGTCGCTTTTGTCTCTCAGGAGTTTATTGTTGAAATCGAAAAGTCGAGGGAAGAAGAAAAAAAATAGAAAAAAAACAGCAACAAAATTTAAGGAGAAAAGAGAAATGAGAAGAAGTGAATTTAAATGTGGCGAGTACATTTATGCTTTGATAATGAAAGATAGTAAATACGAGTTGGTCATCTGAAAACGCATTTTCAACCCTCACCTGTTCATAATCCTTCACAATAGAAACATCTTTACTTCTTTCATTTCTACTATCTTCTCTGCTTCTGTAAAGATGATTTTTATTTCTTTTCCTTTCCTTCTTTTTATGTATGGAACAAAATGTGAATGTACTTCATAGCAAAGAGAGACTTGAAATGGTAGTTTTGATCTCGCAAGGAGATCGCCAGCGAATGGCAAAGACCCTACCTTGCGCTCTCTTTCTCTCTCTTTCACTTTTTCATTGCCATGTGTGCTGCGACAAACAGTGGCAATGCAGCTGCTGAGTTGACACGCGTCCATTGTCGGGGGTTGAGAAATCGAAAAATGAAAAATTGTCGGACGTTCACCTGGGTACATATACACCTCCCCTTCTTCTTTCCCTCTCTTTTTATTAAGTAAAAGATGGCTCTTTCAATTGGCTGATGACATTTGTATCATCAATCTGTGATTTTCCGATTATTCTTCCTCTCTCCAAATAACAAGCAGTTTTCAAAATTTATGAATAAAATATTTTACTATATTCCTGTTATAAAACCTATATTCATGGAAATATACCGGAGAAAATCATGCCATGTTATTATCCATTTTGAAGAAAACCTCTAAATTTTATAGTCTTGATAAAAGGAAGAAGAGGAATTAATTTCATCAAAATTAAATCCAAAGAAATCATTCAGTTTGTGGGTGGTCAGTGGATCAGGAGAAAAAAGTGAACATCAAAAGGAGCCCCAGCGATAGGGGTATAAAGGCATTTATAAGACTGTGGACTACTCCATTGAAGAGGGCACGAGCTGAATAGCTTGGGGACCGCGGGACCCCCAATATTCAGGGCGCTGAACACCTAGAGCAATATTCTCCAAAGTTCACCCTCGCCTGGGGGTCGTACATGTCTGTATACTAATTTTGTACGTAGAAACCCAGAGGCACCCTCTCCTCTACTGAAAAAAAACCACACACCATACAACACCGCCATGATGTCCCTCTGCATCCCCAGTTAAGGAAGCAAGGTGGAACGTGGTTTAACCCCACCTTCCTTTTCCCCTTCTCCCTTCCTTTCTTCCTTCCTTTTGACTTTCCTCATTGCTGCTAATCGTTTATATCCACGCACACACAACATACTTGACGAAAAAAAAAGAGCGAGAGGAAAAGTAGAAGAGAGAGTGAGTCTTTTAGGATTCCTTTGAACTTTTTGGTGAAGAGCTGACATCTCCAGTGATGTGGGTGGCACTTGACCCATGCCTTTTTATACATCCATTTTTGAAGTGAAACTTCTTTTGGGAGGGTACCAACTTCTTTCTCGCGTCACAAACGAGTGAAAGGTTTTGAGGGGAACGTGGTGGTGGAGTAGTGGGGGAAAAGTAGAAGCAAGAAAGAGGAGAGTGCGTTGGTGGGATGCCACTCTAGCATATGCTTTAGTGGCGGAAAGGGAAACGGCAGAGGGGGGGGGGGGGATAGGATCTTCGCGTAGAGTGCTACATGCATACTGTTTTTTCATTTTGTAATTTTTTTTTTCAATACACGGAGTGGATAATATGGGAATTTTTCTAGAAGATTTTTATAAAAATTACTATGCTCCACATCATAATCTTCGCTTTTTATTTCTGAAGAAAATTGCCATTTCACACTTGGCTTTGGATTGAAATATCTCGAAAACTACTCAAAAGTTATCGAGACATGTTGTGAATGAAATTTAGAGGGAAGATTAACAGATGAAATAAGCAAAACTCCGTTTTTCTATGACTGGTAGTTATTAAGATATCAATTTTTTAATGAAAAATTCAGGAAGGATGTGCGAGCGCTCATTTGTTTACTATCTGGCCTCGTCCATTGTTTCTGAACTATTCATCAAAAAATTGATATCTCGGAAACTACTGGTCGTAGAAGAACGGCGTTTCGCTCATTTTCTTCGTCAATCTTCCCTCTGAATTTCATTCACAGCATGTCTCGATAAATGTTGCATAGTTTTCGAGATATTTCAATCCAAAGTCAAGAAAACAATCGAAAGTACCCGACTATACTTCTTCGTTTACCATATTATGAGGCTAGCATGAGAAAAATATGGAAGTGAACGTTTTCTTCGAATATCCCGGAATTTCAGCAAGATAGAGCAAGCTTGCACGAATCCTCCTTTATAGAGAGTTTTGAGAGCTACAAGAAAGGATTGAAGCAAAACCGCTCCATCTCGATCAATTTCCTGTGTATTTACAAAAAACTGATTTTAAAAAATGTAGTTGTCTGAACACTTTATAATCGTGAAAAAATGATGATTTATTAGTGAACAGATAACCAAAATACTATATATATAATACTTTTTTTGCCGTTTCATTTCGAAATTAACCCCGTATCCTCACATTCCTCAATTATTATCACTTGTTCATTTGAAAAAATCCTAATAATTCATCGCTATCTATACACAATGAGCAAGAAGTTTCACTTCTGTCGCGTGGGTTCCACACACCCTCTTTTTTTCTCCTCGAATAATTAGAGTGATCCAAGAAAGTAATATCCACTGCAGACACGAACATAGAAAGAAATTGCATCAAACATTCAAATAAAGATAATCCATGCTGATTAAATATCATTCATTTGAAATTATTCTGATTTGATTAATTATGAATTTCCTTATTGCTGAAGTTTATTAGTTGCCTCAATTTATCAAATTGTCAGGAATTTTTATGTTCTGGCTCAAACAGATTAATGTAAAATATTTTCGATTCTATAACTAAACAGCTTGAACATGTTAAGAGAATACCTCTTTAATTCATAAAATTGAATATAATCTAACTACAAAGTTTATGAGTTTTCAGTGTTCCATACGTCAGTAATTCGATACATGTAGTTTTAGTAACGGAGAAAGATTTTTCAGCTCGAAATAGTCCTTCTCCAATCTATTCTGTTCAAAATCTACTCTATTAATTAAATGAATCTCTAATGAGAGGCCATTTTTACGTTCATGAAGAACATCATTAGTAGCTTGAAGATAAGATTGATGAAATGCTCTAGTATCTGCAGAAATATGAGCGATATGTAATGAGTTACGAATCAATCGAACAAGACCATCATTCTCATATAAACCCTCACAGCGTAGACACGAGAGTATCTTCACTTGTGTGAGCAGAGCTATCCCATCAGCTGTAAAATTCGATTGATTACCTAATTCCAAAAATTCAAGTTCTGATATCTGCGCTATTTCTGCTAGTGAAAAATCTGTCAATTGTTGTAAATCTGTGGATGAAAATTAATTATCAAAATTGGAATCAGAGATGAAACATTTAGCCATGTACAACTTACTTGTCAAATATAAATGTTTCAACTTTCTGCAGCTTCTTGCAATATTCATAATACAATAATCATTGATATCGCAAATAACTCTTGATAAAGATAATACCTCCAGCTCAACGAAGTTCGGTATAATATGTATAATAGCTTCGCATATTTTGCAATCTTGTAAACTCAAAACTGTCAAATTTGTGAGGTTTTTAAAACCTTCAAAATCATCATTTTTAATCTCATAGTATGTTAGTTCTAAATATCGGAGATGTCTGAAATTCGACAGATCCTGCAAGGAATATTTCATATCTAAACTATGAAACAGAATCAAATTTTTAAAACGGGATTGAAAAAGTATCACTTTTATTGCATAAGTTTCGACTTACTGGAGAATGCGGGCGATCAGTCTTACGTGCATATTCACGAGGATAAAAATGAAGTTCAGTAATTACACCAGGCTGTAGAGTTTGAACATATTCATTCAAATGATGAGATATGGAACGGATTACTGTCAATGACTCGAGCTTGTTGGCATGCCTCAATATTCTTAACAAATATTGATGATTTTTCTGCATAGTGAAAAATGTTATTTTTGCCAGTCGATGACAGTACTTTTCAATGAGAGTTACATTATATTCTGAGCAGTCAAGAGGAAAATCTAATTCTTTAATGAATCGTCCACATCGTTGGAAAATTGTCAACAGTTGATGCTCAGTAAAAGTATTTGAGGATTGAATGCCAAGTCTTTCTATATCGGGCCAACCTTCGCTGCCAATTTTTCGCCATCTTCTACAAACTGAAATGAATTTCTTTATTTTTACTTGTATCGTAAAGACGTAAGGAATGAGAAAAACTTCAAGTGATAAATATTATTCAAGGAATCTAAACTCACTCCCTTATAAGCTAAATAATACTTTCTATTGAAGAACAAATTATTTTTGTTTGAATTCACAATATTTCATGTTTAAAAAATGTATCATTCTATAGTGATTATTGTATACCTCTTTCGACGTTCAATTTATCAATTATGGGAAGATAAGAAAATAATTCAAAGAGACAATCGTCAGATAATTTTTGGATGGGACTTTCATCTCCATTCATGATCGGGCAGTGAGGTGGTAAGCAGACCCAACGGCGGCGAAGTTTCAGATTAATATGCAGCTCTGAGAACGTTCTAGAAAACATTATAAAAATTGAAGAAATAACTTCATTAAGGATCGTCATTATAATAATAATAATTCACCTTAAAACGTGATTTTTACTTCGGAACTGAACAATTGCGGAATCTTCATCTATTTCAGTCATTGTAACTCCTCCATGTACTGATAGAAGTTGTTTCAACTCTTCAATAGTAATCTGGAATGAAAATTTTTAATTTCACAACCAATTTCCGCACGTGAATGCTCAGAAACGTACAAAGCCTTTTATATTTTTTATTAAAATTTGATCTGAAATTATATTTTTCATTTTTCATTAAAAAAACAGGAATATCAGTTTGTCGAGAGTCACAAAACGTTTTTGTAATAGGAACAATAGTTATTGATCAGCTCTTGCTTTCCAGATACCGAGCGAGACTCATGAGTCAGTTTTATTTCAGAACGAACGTTTTGATGGTTGCGTAAACAGATCACTAATCGTATCCAACTTCTCAAACTCCGTTCAGTCAATGTGCCAAACTGAACTAACAAAAACGTTTAAAAAAGGGCGGGAAAATAACGCGGGTGATTAGAGCCTCAAGAAAAGAATGTAACACAGGGGTATGCTAGAGGAGAACTCCCCCTATATAAAAATTAATTTATACTGTAATTAAATCAAGTTTTCGGTCATGTTGTGATTGTTTGAGGGCCGGTCACTTGGTTGAAAGCACTAACAATATCCCAATTAAACTTTTCACGAAAATACAACCAACTTTTTTCTGGGAAGTTTAACCCGTTAAACGAAAAAACGAAAAGAGCGAACTGAGATTATCACCATGTTTTGCATGACCCGAGGCCACGACGGGGACGTAGTGGTGCATAGGCCTCAAAAAGGAACCTATTACGACCCATATTAATTTGCGACACTCGGAATGTTGTTGATAGTATATTACCCCGAGATAAAATTTTAGAGTCTCGCAGAGACGATTGAGTCTCCAGGAGACTCTCCAGCGTCTCTTGGAGACTCGATGCGTCTTCGGGAGATTCATTGAGTTTTTGTTGCAGTACATTGAGCGGAGACGCAAGTCTCTCAAAGTCTCTCATTACTGCTATTTCAGTAGAGAGACTTCCAAATACTCCACGTCTCTGCATCAGAGACTTGGACTTAGAATTTTTTCATCGAATTGAAAAATTTTATAAGTTTTTTCATTAACATTTATAATTTTTGATTGTAAATATTCAATGGAATTCATTTTTTATCAACAATTTCGTTTAGTTGATTGAGATTTAGAAGACATGGCGTCACAAAAAAAATTATGCTTTAAATCAAAAAAATATTCTTTTATGTGGAAAATTCATGAATTTATTCGTTAATGAAAATATCGGGTGTATAGGGGGGACCGGGGCAAAATGGGGTCTGGGGTTACGTGCTTTAAAGTACCCCAATTTGCCCCGGTCTCCCCTAATTATTCATTCATTTTTTACTTTTTAATTCGTTCTATTTTGTTTCCAATTTTCAATATTAAAAAATTATTTTGTCGATTACCCTCCATTTCTATATCAGATTCCGGTTACTATTCATTGAAAAATTCAATTGCATCGATTACAAATGCAATTTATTCACAATAAATTATTGTGAATGAAAGAACGGTTAAAAACCAGAATAGGGAGTAACACTTTCAAGTGTTTCAGAATAGCCGTGACGTCTAAATCAACATCAAGGAAAGCAGAGCACCACAGGACTCCGGGTTCGAATCCCGCCTACGGGAAAAAAAAACATTAATATCTCGGGAACAGTGTGACCGATTCACTTTTTTTTTTGACGTGTTTTGCATCAGAAACTGAAAATTATAGATATAATTTCCGCTCCAAACAATATATTAATTGCATTAATGAGTGAATTATGCAATTAAATATAGATTGGGCGCGGAAATTCACTGAGCGTCTCTCAAGTAGAAACGCAGAGGCTCTCGCGGAGGAGTCTCTGAAAAGTCTCTCTGGTGGCGCGAATAGAGACTCGTCTCCGCCACAGAGATGAGTCTCTTTCACGTTTGGGAGACTCTCATTTTTCATCTCGAGACCTAACAAGTGCGATAAATTTATTTCATGATGTAACGAAAACTAGTACATTCTGCACATAGGACTTATAAAATGCACTTTATTTCCAACATTTTTTGTCAATAACTCGAATGCTTCGTGTGGAACAATATAAACTCAATTATATCATGCTGTAAAAATACGAGAGAAAATTCAAAAACCTTTAGAAATTCAATACGGATTAATGGAATTTCAAAAATACTCATCATGAATAAACGATCAAATGGTATTTAGTTGAGATGCAACACTTTTTCACAAATTTCTCCCTGTCAAGCTGTAACACAGTAGACCACAGGAAACCCACTAATCGGGAGAAGGCTCAAGTAGATGTCATGCCAAAATTGCCATACTCCCCGAGATGAAAACTGAGAGTCTCCCAAACGTGAAAGAGACTCATCTCTGTGGTCGAGACGAGTCTCTATTCGCGCCACCAGAGAGACTTTTCAGAGACTCCTCCGCGAGAGCCTCCGCGTCTCTACTTGAGAGACGCTCAGTGAATTTCCGCAACCAATCTATATTTAATTGCATAATTCACTCATTAATGCAATTAATATATTGTTTGGAGCGGAAATTATATCTATAATTTCCAGTTTCTGATGCAGAACACGTCAAAAAAAAAAAAGTGAATCGGTCACACCGTTCCCGAGATATTAATGTTTTTTTTTCCCGTAGGCGGGATTCGAACCCGGAGTCCTGTGATACTCTGCTTCCCTTGATGTTGATTTAGACGTCACGGCTATTCTGAAACACTTGAAAGTGTTACTCCCTATTCTGGTTTTTAACCGTTCTTTCATTCACAATAATTTATTGTGAATAAATTGCATTTGTAATCGATGCAATCGAATTTTTCAATGAATAGTAACCTGAATCTGATATAGAAATAGAGGATAATCGACAAAATAATTTTTCAATATTGAAAATTGGAAACATAATAAAACGAATGAAAAAGTAAAAAATAAATGAATAATTGAGGGAGACCGGGGCAAAATGGGGTACTTTAAAGCACGTAACCCCGGACCCCATTTTGCCCTGGTCCCGGTCCCCCCTATACACCCGATATTTTTATTAATGAATAAATTCATGAATTTTTCACATAAAAGAATATTTTTTTGATTTAAAGCATAATTTCTTTTGGACGCCATGTCTTCTAAATCTCAATCAACTAAACGGAATTGTTAATAAAAAATGAATTCCATTGAATATTTACAATTAAAAATTATAAATGTTAATGAAAAAGCTTATAAAATTTTTCAATTCGATGAAAAAATTCTAAGTCCAAGTCTCTGATGCAGAGACGTGGAGTATTTGGAAGTCTCTCTCCTGAAATATCAGATATGAGAGACTTTGAGAGACTTGCGTCTCCGCTCAATGTACTGCATCAAAAACTCAACGAATCTCCCGAAGACACATCGAGTCTCCAAGAGACGCTGAAGAGTCTCCAGGAGATTCAATCGTCTCTGCGAGACTCTAAAATTTTATCTCGGGTCCTTGACCATTGGTCTCTGTTTTTCATGAGTGCTCATCATGAACTGTCCTTGTGATTCGAAAATATCGATTATTTTCCTTTATTGTTTAGCCTCTCACCACGCTCCCTCTCCCCAAAACAAACAATAAAATAAACTGGCTTTTATTTTCTGAATTATTCCACGTGCAAAAATTTTTAATTTTGAATATTTTGATTCAATTTAGATAAAATATATTGTAAAATGTAGTAATAGACTATAAAAGGTTGAATTTATTGGAGATTTTATTGAAAAAATAAACTACAAAAGCCTAACACAGTTTCAATGTTCCATAATTTTTCATCAAGTCAATAACTGTATAGTGTGAGTCTTAAATTGAATTAACAGGGCATTTTATGGAATATTAATTCAAATGGGTGACAGGGTCCCGGGAAAAAATCGTCATATATAAACATATATGGGACATATATGAATATATATGTGACATATATGAACCATATATGAACACATATGTACGTATGTGGACATATATGCTCATACGTTTCTCCGAGGAATCAGACAGCTATGGGCATATATGGACATACATGAAACATATATGAGACACATATGGACATATATGAGCATATATGGGCATATATGGAACATATATGAACATATTTGTGCATATATGAGACATATATGGACATATATGGGCATACATGGTCGTATGATCCTGTGGAAACTGAGCAGGTATGGTCATATATGAGCATATATGGACATATATGGGCATATATGGAACGTATATGAACATATATGGACATATATGTGCATATATGAAACATATGGAAAAATGCTCACTCAATCCATATAAAAACGTGAAAATGATAAATTTGAATAATTAATAGTAAATGCACGTTCTGTTAGTTGTTTACGGCTTACTTTGAGAATTTCGAATTCTGCCAGCATTCGAAAATCATTTCTTTCGGTATCACTAAATTATTTCCAATGATTGAAATAATTCAATTGAATTCACTTTTTTTAAGTCCGAAAGACATTGATCACTATATCAAGATTAAAATTCATTCAGCAAGTATGTGAATTGCGATTAGCAAAGGTGGTAATGAAAGCGTAGATTTTTTCTCTATTTTTTTATTCGTTGAATATATATATTATCCGTTACTACAAAAATAAATTATATACCACATAAATAGTTATGTATATTTTTTTTTTATGAATGATGTTAGAAAGATGAATTACTTCTCCTTCCTTACATCAATACTTCATATTGTTAAAATGTAGAAGTTTGAGAGATGTTTGTATCCATTAACTTCATTAGTTATAAGTTATAATAATAATGATTATAGTTTTTTCTACACTGTTTTCTACTGTACATATGTAAATAATATCTTTTTATAGTGCCAATAAAAACTGTTGTTATCAAAAAAAAAAAAAAAATTAGCAAACGTGGTAGGATGATGGACTCATCATGTGACGGTCCCGGGTTCGATCCCAGCTGGATGTTTTTTTTTTTTTCAATTGAAATTCGTTATTACTGAGGAATTGAGTGATCAAGGGGATTAATACTGATGTATTATGTTCATATATTAGAACATTTTGATGATATATCCCAGGAAAATATCGACATATATACCCATATATGATCATATATCCCCATATATGATCATACATGCCCATATATGATCATATATGGAACTGCCATACCCGGGGAAAAATCGACATATATGTCCATATATGTCCATATATGCACATATACACTCAGCAAAAAAATCAAGGGAACAGTAAATTTAGTCAGTTTTTTGCTTGATTTTCAAATGGCTGTAACTTCGCCAAAAATGATCGTATCAGGATAAAAAAAAATGGTTGGAAAGCTTGAAGTCTCTACTCTTGAAATTTTGAGATGAATTTTTTTTTGACCATCCGTTATAGCAAGATAAGAGGGTTGAAAGCGGGAAAATTTTTTTTATTTTTTTTTCATTTTTTCAAATCGTTCCACGGACTTCAAAAAAATTTTCTCGACTTGACCCTTATCAGGATCGTGTAGGCTGGTCTTTCAGCTCCAATTTTTTTTTTTTTTTTTTCCCTACGACCTTTTGTTGCTGAGATATCGTCGATTGAATCAAAAAACACCCTTTTGTCTTTAATCGTCGATATCTCAGGAACTACTGATCGCACAGCGAGCAAATGATGAGATTCGTAAACTTGAATAAATTTCCTGTAAGATTCTTGCACTGCTCAATTGAAAAAAAAATTTCTTCCACTTTTAAAATTGGTTCGAAAAAGTACCGAAAAATGAGTTTTTTTTTCTTTTTTAAAAATTGCCCTGCATTTCCCGGATTTTGTGAAAATTGCAAATGTTTTAACGTTTTTCATCAGTTCAATGTGTGCTGAAACACCCCCGAAATTTTCAAGCCAATCGGCTCGACCGTTTTTTTCCCCGAATGAACAAAGTTTCAGCAAAAATTAAAGGAACACGTTTTTGTTCCTTAAACACCAATCAATGATAATTTGATTCTTCATCAAATTTACAGGATGTGTAATTACAAAAAAAACTAGGGGTGCGTAGTTGCTCGCTCGCTACGCTCGCTCGCGAACAGAGGAGTACGTAGCTGCTCGCTCGCGAATGGGGGAGTACTTTGCTGCTGATGAGAAGGAATTAATAAGAATGTATTGTGATGAGTGTGACTCTTTGAGCCGCACTAAGAACTTCCCGATAATTTCTCTCATTTACTATTAGGAAAAATGTTGAATGAAAAGAATGATAAATAACAACAGACATAGTAGTAAAAACTATCAAAAAAAGTTGGGGAGATCGCAATATATGAGATTAATAAAAAAATCGATTTTTCCTCCTCGGGGTCAGTACATAGACTTCGCTTATTGAGAAGTTAAGAAAAATTTACTCATGTTTTTCTTAAAAAACTAAGAAATTACCGGATCGATTTCGGTCAAAATCTAATGACCGCAAGCTTATGTCAAGAGGCTTCAATTACGACATCGATCACTTCGATCACATTATTAATTTATGAGAAAACGTGAACGAAACATCTGTTTACGGACATACACACACACACACACACACACACACATACAGACATGATCGCGAAATCGATCAAAAAATGTTCAGGAGGTCTCAAAACATGGAAATCGATCGAAAAATCGATTTTCCATTTTCGGGGCCATTACATAAACTTCCCTTATCGGGAAGTTAAAAATAGCTCGTTAAGGATGTTCTACCGGTATTTCATCAAAATTTAAAAATGTACGATTTCACTGAAATTTTTTTTCCAAGGTTCTCCAAATCATAAAAAAACCGTATGCAAAATTTTGGATTTTTTTCATACCTGGTTTAAAAGTTACAAATTTTTTAAAAACCATTTTTAACATGATTCTTATGGGAAATTCACAAAAGCTTAAAAAACTTTTCGAAAAATTGTTCAAATTTGATGAAACTTCGGATATAGGTGAGAAATAACCTCCCGCCCAATTTGTTCATTTTTATACAACGATTGGATCACCGACGGCGGTGGCTGTGTGGTTAGAGCGGGGGGTTTGGCACGCAGAAGGCCCGGGTTCGAATCCCGGCGAGGGGAAGTCAAAAAGATTTTAAAAGCTCTAATTCCACAGTTTCACCTAACCGAGCGGGAGTCTCGCAAGGGACGACTGTATCTGGGCAGGTTTTCCTCAAGAAAATATAAATGAGGTTTTCCCTCGTCCCTCGGCGAATGCGATGCAGCGGGGGGGAAACAAATGTAAAAGGCCGCGAGGTCATACATATGGAATAAAGAAAAAGAAAAATACAACGATTGCATCAGTAAGTGCTGCCAACTTGTGTCACCAGAATTCCCTAGAATTCAACGCTTTTTTCCAAATAATTCTCAAACTAATTAAATAAAGGATAAAAAAAATATCTATGAAATGTAATGATAATAATATAATATTTGAACACCCACAGCGTTCCATAATTCCCTGAAAATCATTTTAATGAGGAATTTAAAGAATCATTATTTCATGTTCAGGGATTGGAACACTGACGAAATCACTGCCCCTCTCATGCCGCACAACCCCCGCTTACGGTAGGTGTAGAACATCCTTAAACACTTCAGTAATAAAAGCCAATTTTTTTTCAGAATTACCTGCTCAACCGATTCATCACGGAAGAATGAAAACGGTGGACTACGGAAAAACCCTCATAGGTTGACCAGTCTAGGGATGACATGGTTTGATCTTGAAACACTGAGGGAAATTTTTCATACTGCCCTGACTATCCGCTTATAGTCGAGGTCAAAATCAACTATTTCAAACTAGTTATCATGCCCAGAATTATAATGTTAGGATTACTATTTGAGATCACTGCATTGAATGAAGACGCTCAACATGTGCATTATTATATTTTAGTTCTGTTAGCCATTTCCATATCATAACCCACACTTTATGAAGTATTGCTCGACTGCAATAGGACAGAATGGATTAAATCATATGTGATTTACTAATGATTGAGTAAATGAAAATTCTATCTGTGTAAATTTGTCATTAATATCCGATTTTTCTGAAGAGTTTCCTAGCAGAAACAAAATTATAAAAAACTTTGAAAATTACAAAAAAGGAAAAAATTATAAATTGTCTTCTTTTGGGTATCATAACTAATTTTTTACTGCAGCTGCGAAAATCAAATTTCACGTAACGAAAACCAACAGTTGATACTCATGTCTACTATCTGATAATTTTACTTGAAGCTAAAAAATTCATTTTTAGAATAAAAAATTTATATTTTTGATCACAATATTTACTAACTATATGATTATAGTCAAGGCCTTTTTCTACTATATTTTTCAGTTCTAGACACCGAAAAATTCTCTCCGTGAACATGATTCATAAGAGAGAGTAACTATCTTGATCCCATAAGTGATCCTAGTGAAGCTCAACCTGAGATATCTCTGAAATATGATTCAGGATCATCATTACTTCACATGTCGGCATATGAGATGATGTAGGGGAGACCGGGGCAAAATGGGGTACCCCAAAAATTTCGATTTTTTTTTTTTCAAAATTATTTTAGAATGGCCCAAAATGAATTTTAAAAATATTTTTAGCTCAAACGAATGTTTTTTTTTACAATTTTTGGAAGAACATTGGCAATAGAAATATTTCAAATGTTGAAATTTAATTTATTCATATCAATGACCTCAGGATATTTACGATTTCTGAATTTTTACCATTGAAACTTTTAGTAATTTTATATTTTATAATTAAACTGGAATTGAACTGCTAATGTTATCCTCAACTTCAAGCTAACAATGAATAACGATTGATCAATAAATTTTTTTTTTTTTTAATGTTCGCTATAGGTACAGTATAATTATTCACGATAATCACAAATGAATTGCGTGTCGTCCTCTGAAACACCAGCACCTGAGTCGTGAGCCCATTCTCCAAAACTTTTGGCTGCTGCATTATATCCCATTATTTTATCATAAACAGCTTGGATGGCATTAGCCATCGAAATTTCGTCCCAGCTTGGTCTGTCAGTTTTTCGATTGTAATGACGCACCATACTTCATCAATTTTATTGCAACAACAAACAATTCTTTCAACAATTAGCACCGTCATGTAAAGAACGTCATTTGTTAGCAAAAACTTGTTAGTTATAAAATACAAGTTAGAAATTTGAATTTACAAATGAGGCGCGAACACAACGCCATCGGCGGTTAAGACAGACAGTAAACGTGCATATTAACGCCAAATTTGAATCTTAAAAAATTGATCATAATAAAAAAATTAAAAAATTTAAGGGTGCCCCATTTTGCCCCATCAACAGAATTTTTTTTTGTCATAGCAATTAGAAGTTTTTCTCATCTACTTCAAATAAGAATGAAAAAAAGCATTTTTATCGTATTTGAGCTTTGAAAAGCCAAAATGTGCTTTAAGTACCCCATTTTGCCCCGGTTTCCCCTAATTGAGGAAATAAAATCAATTCCTTCTACTTTTAAATAATTTATTTTCCATGGTTTCCCTTTTAATGGATAAGCAAAGATTTTGTTTCATGCAGGGAGAATGATGAGGTACAGGAAACGATTCAGAATCGAAAAAAAACAATAGTTAAAAGTACCTCGATGAATTCTTTTGAAGGATAGGAAAAATTTGAACATAATTTCTGAACGACTTGTTATAGATCTTAAGATCGACTCATCGTCATGGATAGAGTTGACTACCCATTAATAGTCTGATCTAGGGGACGTAGGGGAAATATTTCTGGAAATTCTCATCTTCCCACTACTGCTCCCATTCAGTTTGATCATCAAACTTCCCATCAAAACAGATCAAATCGAGGAAATGCGCCCAAGTGCTCAAACTTTCTAAACAAGTTCATTGGGTGATTAACAATATACACTCATTTTTCGGAATTTATTGGTCATGAAATGAGAAAGAAAATGATTATCAAAATAAAATCTTCCGCATGAGGGTATATGGGTGACAGATAACTGCAGCACAATTACGTCATTACTGACCGAGCCAGGTATACAGGAATTTTTCCAAATTGTCCGACGCTCCGTATAACTCTTCGTAAAAGATTCAACTCGGATGTTGATTTTTCCCCTCATTTCATGGTCACTAAATTTCAAAAAATAGTGTATATTGTTAATCACTCAATGAACTTGTTTGGAAGTTTTAGGCCCCTGGCACATTTCATTGTTCGAGTCGAAAAGCTCAAGTCCCTCTTTAAGAAGGTTTGCGCGTAACTCGGTAGTTCAAAAAAGCAATATAATTCTTTTATTAATTGATGTCTTGAACAATAAATGTATTTCAAATATTTCCGTGATTAAATGATCGGGGAAAATATGACAACAGGGCCTCCTAATTTATATATATGATACACGTGTGGAACATATACGACACACATCAATTGGATGACGCTACATGGCAGTATTGCAGAGTTTTCTATTTCCTAGAGTCTATAAAATAGGCTCTATCTTTCCTTCCACTATTACGTGTCTGCTACGAAGACTGTTTTTTCACCTCTATTTTCTAATTTCATTTGGCTGGTAACAAGGGTTTGAAAAGGAAGCATTCGATTTTATACATATTCAATTCTATTATATTAGTTTTTGGAATCATAGAATTTTTTCAATCATAGGGTTTTTTTTTTACACTTTTCTCTATTCTAAATCTCCCGTATAGCTTACCCCTACACTAGGCTAACGGAATTACATGACTGTTCTCCAAATACATATGAAAGCCTGCGGGCTCAAGCTGGGTACATAGATTGTTATTGTTACTGTATATAATTGTTATCCAGTTGTTATTTCATGTTAATAAAATTGTTTGAACTCTGGAAGAAATTAGATATTGGTGAGAAAATAATTGACAAGTTCCCAGGTAAAAAAGTTCAAGGCCTACAAAGGAATCCAGCTTGGTTCTAGTCACTATATCAAAGCTGGACATCCAGGCTGGAAACTAACTTGGTTACCTTGTCATATGAATTCAGAATACAAACCTGAAGACCAATATTGAAGGTTGAGAATTCTATATTCGATCAATTCCGATTCCAGCCCCGAGATCCATCCTCGATCATTTATGCTCCTTCAAGTCCTTTTCCATACTTGAAGAAGATCAAGTCTCCAAACATGAGTATTCTGAGATTGACTTCCCGAGTCGAAAAATTTAGTCTGAGACTAACTTCGTGAGTTCATTGGTTTTTAGTCTGGATTTCAAGTCGGTTGTAGACCTAGGAATGCAACTTTGAGGACACAAACCGACGCCATTTTCGACGAGTTTTCAGGAGTTTCGTCGGTATTTAGTCACCATTTCAATCGGATTCATCGGTTTTGGGCCTAAATTTTTGTCAATTAAATTTTAAAAAATCGGATGGAAAGAATAAAAATAAATGTGCGTTCGGGAATTAGATTCATATATTGCTTCTTATCCATTTTATTAGTGAAAAATCCATTATGCGTACATATCAAAACATAGTAAACAAAATAGGCTTATACCTATATAAATCATACTTGATTTACATTTTCAGGTGAAACACTTACATTTGAAATACTTTGTAACAGTTTGCTGAACTGACCTTGAGCCAACTGTTAAAGGCACTGAAAAATTCTCTAAATTTGACCCAATTGTATGCTTCTAGTTTTTTTCCCAATTTACTCCCAATTAATTTGGCTTCTTGAAAAAATGGGCGCCAGTCGTTTTTGCAAAATTCTACAAATTTGAGGGAAAACGACAAATCCCCAAGTTTTATTGTAAATTTAATAAAATAACAAACCCCAAAAATACGTTAATTTAACCCGCTTTCTTACGTGAGACTCCTATATTGTCTCAAGGGGGGGAGAGAACGATACCCTCCCTTTTGATATTCGGACAGACGAAAAACTTTACACAATACTCCTGAAATTCTTCGATTTAAATAATAATTATTAGGTATATTTAAAGAAAACAATATATGTACATTTATCAGAAAAAATAGGAATTTTCTTAGGAATAATACGATGATTCTTTCACGTTAATCATTAACTTTGAACGTAACTCAGAATAAACAAAAATAACTTTAATCTCGATTGGGTTAACACACCCCAAACAGACGCGAACTCGACGTTTTCTTTACTTTTAATCTTTACTGTACAATTACTGACTCTAAACTCAAAATTATAATTGTGCGGGGACTCGCGTACCTTACTTTATTTGTGCTTTCTTTCCTCCGTGCCGAACTCTCTTAATTTCCTTGACTTTTCTTTGCTCTACTTAATTTTCTCTTTACTTTTCTTTAATTTTTCTGAATTGTCTCTACACGATGTGGCCGCCACGGTGTCCCGGGAGAAGAAGAACGAGTCTTCTCTCCCATGCGTTAGCGTTGGGTGCCCTCGGCTATTCCCGCTCGATTCCGGTAGAGCCGAGGCCCAACTCAACCAATTAACCCATCAGCGGTCGCGCTATGAGCATTTCTCTCACACTTTTTTTCAGGGTATAGGAAAGTACTCTAAAAAATGCAGAAAAATGACCGGGGATTTTTGGTATGCCTCACAAAACTCTTCTAGTTTATTTTAGTGAAAGAAAAAATCATTCATGAGTTGTTGTTGAGCAGAAAAAAAATATTTTCTACGACGCCGTCAAAATTTTCACGTGTTACGCGTACGGATTCTCATGGAACAGCGCCGCCTGTGGCGAAATTTGGCACCATTCTCCCATAAGAATAACACGGTGAGAGAATTCCTCACGGCGCGACTGAAGAACGCTGGGGAGATAGCGCGACCGCTGACGGGTTAACGCGCGAGTCCCCCACTATTTTCCTCAACGTCACTCAGTTTACCTCAATTCTGAGAATCTCGCGGCGATTCTCACTCTCAAATAATTTCAACTAATACACACAAATAATCACAATAATTCAGACAATATTTTTCCCGACAATCATAAACGCAAAACTTTAGTCTTTCATTTTCACTGATAAATAGTCTTTTTCTTCACTGCTTCCCCCGTTGTCCTCGACGATCTCCGGTTTCTCTCGCTGTTGGCCAACATTCATCAGTGTTGGCTGGTGTTGGACCAGCTCCCTGGATGCTGCTCCGATCCAGGCTCCTCCAGATCGTCCTTGATTCTGCTACTTTGTTTGTGGGACTGGGAAAAATCCTTCCCAGTCCTACTCTCGTACTTTCCTCCAAATTTTGGAGGAAGATTGAGCAAAAATAAACAAAAATAATTAGTGAGGTCATTAGCTTTTGCTGACCTCACTCTGGACATATGCTGACTTGACTCAAAATGAGCCCCATTCTCACCGGGTACCGCGAATTGCGGCCATTATCGCGATATTACTAAAAATAATTAATTTTTCAGAATTTTCTTGATTCTGTGACGGTAAAAACCGTCACAACTCAAAACGCAACAATATTGAGAAATGCTCTAACATTAATATATATCAAACCATCACCGTAAATGAATATTTGATCATTTTCACCTAAAACACTTACACTTGAAATACTTAAAAGACAACATAATATTGATCGAAAATTGATGATTGCACTATAAATAATAACAATAACGTTTCATTCAAATATACGTATACCCTAGCGCAAATAATACTGAAAACTCTGCGCGCCACTGAATATCACTTGGAACCTCAAGAGGTACGTCCACCGATGGTTGACGTTGAACTGAAGAAATTTTTCTTCGAATTTCAACAGAAAGCTGATGAGTAACAGAGAACCCGAGATAAAATTTTAGAGTCTCGCAGAGACGATTGAGTCTCCAGGAGACTCTCCAGCGTCTCTTGGAGACTCGATGCGTCTTCGGGAGATTCGTTGAGTTTTTGATGCAGTACATTGAGCGGAGACGCAAGTCTCTCAAAGTATCTCATTGCTGATATTTCAGTAGGGAGACTTTCAAATACTCCACGTCTCTGCATCAGAGACTTGGACTTAGAATTTTTTCATCGAATTGAAAAATTTTATAAGTTTTTTCATTAACATTTATAATTTTTAATTGTAAATATTCAATGGAATTCATTTTTTATTAACAATTTCGTTTAGTTGATTGAGATTGAGAAGACATGGCGTCCAAAAAAAATTATGCTTTAAATCAAAAAAATATTCTTTTATGTGAAAAATTCATGAATTTATTCATTAATAAAAATATCGGGTGTATAGGGGGGACCGGGGCAAAATGGGGTCCGGGGTTACGTGCTTTAAAGTACCCCATTTTGCCCCGGTCTCCCCTAATTATTCATTTATTTTTTACTTTTTCATTCGTTTTATTATGTTTCCAATTTTCAATATTAAAAAATTATTTTGTCGATTATCCTCCATTTCTATATCAGATTCAGGTTACTATTCATTGAAAAATTCAATTGCATCGATTACAAATGCAATTTATTCACAATAAATTATTGTGAATGAAAGAACGGTTAAAAACCAGAATAGGGAGTAACACTTTCAAGTGTTTCAGAATAGCCGTGACGTTTAAATCAACATCAAGGGAAGCAGAGCACCACAGGACTCCGGGTTCGAATCCCGTCTACAGGAAAAAAAAAACATTAATATCTCGGGAACGGTGTGACCGATTCACTTTTTTTTTTTGACGTATTCTGCATCAGAAACTGAAAATTATAGATATAATTTCCGCTCCAAACAATATATTAATTGCATTAATGAGTGAATTATGCAATTAAATATAGATTGGGTGCGGAAATTCACTGAGCGTCTCTCAAGTAGAGACGCGGAGGCTCTCGCGGAGGAGTCTCTGAAAAGTCTCTCTGGTGGCGCGAATAGAGACTCGTCTCCGCCATAGAGATGAGTCTCTTTCACGTTTGGGAGACTCTCATTTTTCATCTCAGGAAAGAGGAAGCAATTTTCAGTGAGTTACTCAAAAAAAATTGTGGGAGAGAGAGAGAAAGATCAGAATAACGAAGCCTACCCAGGTGGAAATATGCATGACATATTCTGACAAAAAATGTTATAATGTAACAAAAAATGGCAAAACATGACAAATTATCAGGGTGATGGTAAATTCTGTCATAATGTTTCTTTTTGCTTCCGAATGGAAGCATTGTAAACGCGATTTTTTTCGATCTCGAGATTTCATCGGAATATGACTCAGGATGTTCCAAAACGTCGAGAAATGACATTTTTAAAAAATGTCTGTATGTATGTGTGTGTGTGTGTTTGTGTGACAGATATCAGCTCATTGCTCCGGAACGGTAATACTTGGTGACCTGAAAATTCAACAGTACTTTCTCTCCCCATGCAAATTGCTCTCCGTGAAATTTGAGCGAAATCGGTTGAGTACTTTTTGAGAAAAATCAAATTTTCGTAAAATCGTTTTTTCGATTTTTCTCTGCGAAAAATTGATTCACAGCCCCCACTCTCAGCGATGAAATTTATCTCATTTGAACACACAATTTTCACTCGGGGTAAATTTTGCTGCGATTTCTCGTTTGCGGATAATTTCAATTACAGTGTTTTTTATCCTGAATTTTGTATACACGATAGCTCAAAAACTATTTGAGTTAGAGACTCAAAATTTCGTGGGTTTGTGCATCTAATAAACGAAAAGTTTGGTATTGAAATTGGGCGAAATCGGTCCAGTAGTTTCTGAGATATTGCACAAAAACCATTTGATGGAAAGAGGTTATATCTCGAAAACTACTGGAGCGATTTCGCCCAAGTTCAGCTCAAAAGATTCATCTCAATGAGCCCCACAAATGGTGAGAATTTCAGATTTTTCAGAGGCAGTCTCTTATAAGAGTTTTCGATAACTTAGTTTTTTCAAAAATCACGGTTTTTCTTAGCTTCCTCCCTAGGAACACTACTATTTTTTATTTCACCATTCGAAAATAGACAATTTTTTCTACCAAATGAGTACATTTTGTTCTGACGACAATCGGAAAGAATAGGAATCCTATTTGGAACCCGAATTCCATTTTTTTCAGATTTGTCGTAGGGTCTTCCATTTATGATTGAAAAATGGATTGTTTTTTTTTTTTTTGAAAAAATGAATGAAAAAAGTCACCAAAGATCGAACCATCATTGAATTCGTCCTCATAAGTACATATTTGTTGAGAAGATCATGTTTTGTTACTGCATTTGGAATAATGAAAAATATAAATAGTAATTTCATGAATACCGTCTTAAATTTCATTCGAAAAAGAAATGAAAAAAAAAAAACAAAAAAAAAAATTTCATTCGGAAGCATTTTGCCAATTGAATTGGCAAAATATTAAATGTCGCGTAAGGAGTGGGGTTTGCGAATAACGCACGGGATATAACGCCTCTGCTTGTTTTGACATATTATGACAAGAAATGTCATTTTTTTTCTGACCAATAATAACCGATATGTCAGATTTTCTCATTGATCAAAAATTACATAAATTGTGAAAATTTAACATTTTTTGTCATACATATGTCAAACAATGACATTTGTTCGAAAAAATTTATGACCGTTGTTGACATTTTATGACATATTCTGATTTATCATCAATTGACAAATTGTGGAAATCAATGAAATTTCTTCGTGAAAAATATCATACCCTTTCGAACATAATCTGTCATAATTTTAGTAGTCATAAAATGAGGAAATATGACATAATATGTCATAATTTGTCAGAAAATGACTGAAACTGGTAGTTCCGAAGGCGCCGCTAGAGTGCGCATTGTCGAGAACTAGTCCCTAAGCCCGCTATCGTTTTAGAAGTCATAAATTCAAACGGGCGAGCCAGTTTTCTTCGTGAATCCGACCGGGCAAAGATAATGCTCAACAAGATTACTGCATTTTTGATATTATCCGTATGGGTCGTTCCCATACGGCATAAAAGAATAGTACCCGTTTGTGTTGGCCTTTCTACTTGTGTCATGCAATGCCATGTCCAGTCCCTTATGCTTCATCAAGGTGTACGACATATTATGACATGAAGTCTTATAGTATATTTGGATAATTCAAAGAATGGCACAAATGCCGAAGGAATATGTCGAAATTTGTCCGATAATGACAGTTTATGCGCAATTATATCAAATTCTGACATAAGTTCTCTCTAAGATTCAGTTAAAATTTGTCATATAATAATTTTGACAGAATTTGACATTTTTCTACTGATTATTTTTTCCATCCAAATTTCGACCAATAGAATTGCACCATTCGACGAAACAAAATAACGCCTACACGATATTTCACTGGAAATTTTTGGAAATTCCACTGGAAATTTTTCATGTTGCCTATATATAAAAAACAAACGATTTGTCAATCCATGTGACTCTAAATTTTGAATTTCTAACTGAGAATTTGTCTCATGGTGCAATTCTATTGGCCCAAATTTGGATGAAAAAATAATCCCCCGAATACCACTCGAGCTTCAAAATTAATCGGGTAATTTTGAAGCTCTTGTGGTATTACATGTGAAAATAACAAATTCGGAGAACGAGTTTGGAAATATTTTGTAATTACATGTTAAAAAGTCTCATATGATGATAAAATTTGTCATTTCCTGTTATTTTTTCTCATTTTTTTGACGTTTTTGTCAGAATATGTCAAGTTCACCAGAATTGTGTGTCACACAATGAAATTAAAAAAATGACACATTCTGTCATAATTTGTTGAATTATGACAGAAATTTTTCTGAGAAAACTTGACAAAAAATGACATACTGTTCCAATAGATGGTCAAAAATGCACATATTATGACAAAAAAAGTCAAATTATAACATTTTATGATACATTCTGTGAAAATCTGTCAAATTATGACGGATTTTTTTTCAAAATGTGTCAAATTTGATCAGAATTTGACATTTTCTGACCGAATTTGACATGCATATTTCCACCTGGGTACCGGAGGCAACATGTGTTGTTTTATTACTCTGGCGTACTCGAACGAGGAAAAAGGGCATTTATTACAATTTTGAGAAATACCCATTTTTCCACTGCTTAAAATTTATCCAATAATTTTCCATCTCCTTTTTACTCTTTATTGTAAATTGATATCAAATATAATTGAAATCATAGAAATGACAGTCAGAGAAAATCTTCACTATCTTCAATGAACTCGCTATAACAGAGCTGAGATTAATTGAATTCAATTAAAAATATACTATTCATATATTTCAATCAATTTAGGGAATAAATTCGTTATAGGATATGCGTAATATTAATCGCTGAAGTGTTATGATCTTTTTCATTCAGTGTGAGATATTAATTATGTAAAGCGATGATCTACTTTCCTAAAAATCTAAAGGGAAAAGAGAAATAAGTCAATTTGGACTTTGAAAAAATTGACATCAAACTGGACAAACTTGAAGGACTTAGAAGAAAAATCCGCAGTGACGAAATTTTCCCAAGTTTATGAAGAACTTGGAAAAATTTCAGCACCCAGAGACTCTTGTTTTCGTCGGTACTTCGTCTTCCCTTGAAAGTCAGTGGAGACGACGAACTCATCGGAAAAAAGGAATCGACTTGAAACCGACTTGGTCATTTTCGGTTGGTCGGTTTTAGTTCGTAGAATGCAATTTTTAGACCTTTTCCCGATCATTTTCACGTGTTTTAGACTAAAAACCAACGAAATTTTCCGACTCGGGTTGGTCTTAGTTATATCATGATCGCGATAACTGATCCAAACCTGAAGACTGGTGTTTTTTGCGAGATTCCCGGGTAAAAAAAATCAAGACTGATGAAGGATTCCAGCTTGGTTCTAGCTTGCTACAGAAACGTTGGACATGTAGGCTTGAAACAAACTTGGTTACCTCGTCATATAAACTGCGGATACAATCCTGTAGACCAATATTCCTTCGAGCAGTTCTCCAAGCTTAGCTTGCATAGATCAAGGTTGAGAAATCCATATTCGATCATTTTTGATTCCAAAATGGAATCATTATTGGAATCAACCTCGATCATCAATGCTCCTTGACGTACTTTCCCGTACTTGAAGAAGATCAAGTCTCCAATCATGAATATTCCAAGATTGACTCAATCTTGATTCTATAGTCATCGCCATGACTGAGCCAAGCCTGAGGATTCATGAAGCTTGGGGAATCTCTGCTGGACCAGTCTTGATTCTACCTTGATCAGTCTTGGAATAGTTGGGAGACTTGGTTCTACTATTGAGCGCTAGGGGCGCAATGTAATGATTCTCGTCCCCAAGTCAAGTTTCATCCTAAAAACCATAAGTTCTAGCGAGCTAGCAAGTTCAAGCAATCCTTCCGTCCAATGAAGTATTAACTGATTTAGTCAGATTTCAGGGAATCGTAAATTGAAGAAAATTGAATGGAAAAAAAAACAATAAAAAAGAATTAAATTGGAAATTTTATCACGGGAAAAAAACAAAGTAACTGAATCTTGGAAATCTCAGTAATTGGAGGAAAAGACTCAAGTGAAAAGAACATGTTAACCAAAATAAATATATGACAAATTCCGAAAAAAAATGATAACCTGTTGTTATTAACCAAGCTGTATATTAAATGAATGAACCAGTAATAATCTAAATAACGTTTCATTAGTTTAATAATAATCTCTTCTATACAACGGTTCTCTCATTAGCGACCATTCTCTCTGAGTGCGATCTTACGACTACGACCGACTCGCTAGCACGCGTCCTCACGAGGGAACTCTCAGTTCTCCCTTACGTCTAATGGTGGCAGGATAGATTTACTCAAGTACGAATGCACAAACTCTATTTCCAACGTAAGCTAATCAGGCTTTGCCGGAATGATAATTCCAACCTAGAATAGAAGACTGACCATGGTCCATTTCTTCATGCAGTTAAGCTATTAAATAACAATACACAGTTCAATTGAAAGCTGCATCTCAAATCTTGAGAGAAGCTCCAGTTCGAGACCTTGTCGAACCTTGACACCCAAGCTTTATTCAAGCTAGATTGTCGATCCTTGATTAAGCCTTGATTATAAAGACTCCATTCAATATTCACCTGTGAGCCTTGAATCAGTGCCTCACCTCCAGCTTCCAGCAAACTTGCATCAGGCCTGACGATCCAGGCTGGAGCAAAGCTCATCAGCCTTGATTCACGCCTGGACCAGTCTAGAATCCTTCGTCCATTCCTACCTAGGTGAACTTACATCTAAATCGACCTTTGCAGTCTTCAGGGAAGTTTTAAAAGTACTGGAAACTATTGATGTGTGAGCAATAAATCTCATTTAATTCGGCATGTGTTCCATTTTTTCCCCGAAATATATACTATATATTTCACTTGACAATGGTGGCCTTTTAGGTCTCTGCAGATTTTACAATTAAATAATAAATTTTTTTTAGTTATTCAGTATCGACGTTTCGGCTTCGATGTGGAGCCCTCTTCAGGATACTAATTTTTATTTATCTGGGTTGGGGCCACGCGGACTCGCTCACTAATGATCAATGCTACCAGTCTTACGAATTTAGAATTTCCTAGCACTTATTTTATTTAAAGAAAGTCTATAAAGAAGGCAAGTTACCGATTTTAGGAGTACTTTGTTGATGGATAAATCAAAATTCGATTCACAAGAGCAAAAAAAAATGAAAAATTATTTAATTCGACTTGGATATATGGCAGTGGTTGACGTGAATGAGTTATGTTTCTGATTAATTGCATAATTGCTAAACAATTATAGAGTATAGTCTATAATTGTATAGTCTACAATTGTTATAGTGCTGATTTCTGAAGACTATGAAATTTTGAATTCTCAAATTTGTCAAAAATTTGACAAATTTGTCGACCCCTAAAACATGAGATAGTATTCTTGCAATTTCAATGACTTTAAAATAATGTGCTCCATGATGAATGACAAACTCCTATAGTACTAACCACTGCTTCATATCATTCAAAGGCTTCCCATCATGAAATATTTCAATAATTTACATTTAAATACTCATATTTTTGCAAAATTTATCATTAGAAGGACCATCAACATCAAATTTTGACAACAAATAGTCGCATTATTGATCGATGTTCATTATCGATGAGATAGCAAAAGAAATAATAATCAGACACTTAATTTTCCAATTATAGGGAGTGTATAATTGGCAATAAATTTGTTGTCTTGAATCACAATATTCCAAACTGATTGAAATCTATTAGAGATGACGTTCTCAACGATGAAGTATATTAATAAATAACACTTAACTCCGTATTTTTTAATTGTAGATAGATTTTCGATACAAGAATAAGGACAAAATGCGATGTACGCATTATTTAATCCGTAAATATTTTCTTGCAGCTATTATTGATCAACGATTTCAAACAATAGAATACATGTAGTGACCACTACAATTCCAGAACACCAACAATACTGTATTTGTCAAAAAAACAGCCACCCTAGCCGCCGAACGCTGAGCGCCCAGGGCCGAATAGGCCGTTCCGGCACCCTGATCCACAAAAATCAGTTAATAGCTTCCGCAACCTTTTTTCCCACGTTGACTCTAATATAAAAGGTCTTACGAGAATGTTTTCTCTAAAAGTTGAGCCTCTGAGGGTGGTATTCTAATTCTTTTGGTGAAAAACATGAGAATTCGGAATTTTTTAGAGGAAAAAAATCATTTAAAAAACTGATGATTGCTACTTCATTTTCTATTTGGATTTATGTTAAGGAATCTTATACGGAGGTCTCTTGAAAAAGTCAGACTTCAAGGGATGGTACTTCACGTGATTTCACTTAGAAAAAGCAAATTTCAGATTCTTTCAAATTATTCAGATGATTTCAATTTCGAAATTATTAAAAAGAAAATGATTGCTTCCTCATTTTCTCTTTCGATTTATGTTAAGGGAGCTGAGACGGAGGTCTGCTGAAAAAATAAAACTCCAAGGCATGGCACTTTACGTGATTTGTGGTAGAAAAAACGGAATTTCAAAATTGTTCATAGAAAATAAATAATTAGAAAAATGATTTCTACTCGTTTTCTCTTTTGACTCATGTTAAGAGGCCTCATCGAGAGATCTAAAGAAATCAGATCTCTGGGAATGGTGGTTCGAATGATTTGGGGGTAGGAAAAACGGAAATTTAGGATTTTTCATAGGAAAAAATTACTTTAAAAAAACTAATCATTGCCACCTCGTTTTCTCGTCCGTCTCATGTTGAGAGGCCTTATAAGAATGTCTCCAAAAAAAATCAGACGATTGGGGATGATACTTCCCGTGTTTTGAGCGAAAAAACCATAAATTTCTGATTCTCCAGAGAAAAAAAATCATTAAAAAAAAAATCAAACGTGGCTACCTCTTTTTCTATTCTGATTGAGGCTGAGGTCTTATTGGAAAGTCTTCTCAAAAAATCAGACCTTTGGGAATGGCACTTCGAGTGATTTAAGGTAAGAAACAGCAATTCGGGATTTTTCATTGAAAAAAAATTATAAAAAAAAACAATAATTGCTACCTCGTTTTCTCCTTTGATCTATGCTGAGAGACCTTATTTGAAGGTCTCCAAAGGAAAATCAGCCCTGGGGATGGTACTTCAAGAGTTTTGAGCGAGAAAATGCCGAAATTTCTATTTTTAATCGAAAATTTATTTCTCAATAAACTAAACGTGGCATATTCGTTTCTTTTTGTGATTTAGTTTCAAAAGTTTCATCGAGAGGTTTATTAAGCAAAATCTTTGCTCTGAAGGGGGTAATCCGAATGATCTGTCGAAGAAAATCCAGACTGGTATTTTTTTTATATTTTTTTTTCCTGAAAAATCATAAATTTCCGTCTCTTTTACTCCAAATCACTTGAAGTACCATCCCTAGAGTTCTGATATTTTCAAAAGACTTTCCAGTAAGGCTTCATAGCCTCAATCAGAAGAGAAAACGAGGTAGCCACGTTCAGTTTTTTAAAAATAATAAAATCTCCAAATTACTTGAAGTACTACGTCCACAGGTCTTTTTTTTCGAGAGCCTTCTCCTATAAGGACTCTGAATCTCAATGGAAATATAGAACGTGGTAGCCATTATGAGTCGTTTTGAAATAACTTTTTTGCTGTGAAAAATCAGAAATTTCCGGCTTTTTCACCCCAAATCGCTTGAAGTACACCCCCCAGATATCTGATTTTTTGAAGAGATTTTCTCATGAGACCTCCGAACCCGGTCAATCTAAAGGAGATTCTACAATGGCCGCGCCGCAAGCGCAACGCGCGGCAAGCTCGAGTTTTGAAAAAATGCCGTACGTCAACAAATGCTCTACCAAAGCTACCAAAAAAAATGATTGCAACCTCATTTTTCGTAGTATCCACGCACTGCCTGCTTAACTTGGTAGATCCGCCGAGGCGATACTGAGACTGTGCAACGTATACTATTGATTAAGAAAATCATATAATTTTTGCTGAATCAAAATGAGGTTACGGTTATTTGTTTGACAGTTGAAGAGCATTCGTTGCCGTTCGACATTTTTTCAAAACGTGAGCATGCCGCGCGCATTTGTCGCGCGTTGCGCTTGCGGCGCAGCCATTGTAGAATCTCCTTAAAGATGTAACGAGGTAACTACGAATTATTAAAAAAAAAATTTCTATGGAAAATAAGAAAATTTGAGTTTTTTCACCCTAAATTATTCAAAGTACCACCTCGAGAGGTCTGATTTTCTAATAGACCTTCAAATGAGAACTTTCGACCGAGATGAACAGCGAAAAGGAGGTAGCCACAAAAAGCTTTCTTCAAATAATTCTTTCCCTATAAAAAATGAGGAAATTCGGGTTTCTTCACCCCAAATCACTCGAAGTACTTCTTTAAGAGAGTTTCCAATGAGGCCCTTTAACTTGAATCGAAAAAGGAACTGAGGTAGCTACGAATAATTGATTCTCAATGTTTTTTTCCACGAACCTGGAGTTTGCAGACGAAATCCTACAGATGAAGCTTTTGCAAGGAATATCTCCGGTAAAAATGCTCAAATTTAAAAAGTCCGATTTTTTTTGTGTAAAAACTAGTGAAATCTCGGTGTGACTTTATTTCTTTTGTAAGAATATGCAATTGCTTAAATTTTAGAGAGTTTATTCCGAGGAAAATTTTCATAAAAATGGATTGCATGGAATATCTCTCTGAAAAATAATTCAATCGATAAAAAAAGCATTTCTTGAGAAAATTAAAATCTTGCTGTGATGTTTTTTTTTTTAAATCCCTTCCATTAATTTATTGAGGGATATACTCAGCGAATTTCATCATACAATTTCTGCACTATATATCTCCTTCAAAAATACACTCATATGAAAAGTAAAAAAATGCATGACTTTCATTTACAAAAATATACATGTGATGTATTTTCTTTTTTTTTTCAACCAATAATCTCTTTTTCTTAGTGAACAACTGTAAATCAAAAAATGTCACTATTTAATATGTTCAAAAAAAAAACAAAAAAAAGAGCTTTTCAGATTTTACGAATACTTGATGTGACTTGTTCTCGATAGTCATTTTTTTTAAATAAAAAATGTATCTTTCTATTTTAATCACTTGCAGGTCAAAAATCGATAGAATGAGTAGTTGATATAACATTCAGTTTAATAACAGGCGACATACGTTATCCTTTCAATCACTATTTCTTGTTTCCAATTTCTGCTAAAGAATTGGCAGTGCTTCCAAATGGTTCTCCCTGAATTTTTTCTATCATCTCTTAAAAAAAAAATTCCAATTATAATGCGTATCGCATCAAGAATCCAAATATAGAATAAAATGATTGGAACTTATAAAATTTAATTATTTTCAAATTATACTAAATTTTACGTAAAAAATCACTTTTTCACTTTCAATGTTCCTTTTCGGGTACATTTTCTGATTGTCCTACGAAAACGAGTAGGGGCTTATTTCGAAGAGAAAAATGGGTTTTTTTCATGCAACCGAAGGAAAAGTATGGGGCTTCATTCAAGAGAGTCGAGGAAAATGGCATTTTTCGAAAATATTGCGAAAAAAAAAACATTTTTTAGTCTAATAAGCAAAGGGCTTCATCCGAAAAATCCGAAAATTGGCGGCTTGTTTAGCTCATGAAGACGAATCTTCTGAGCTTTGTCCCGATGAAAGTGGATGAATAGTTTGGAAGATACAGCCTATTTTCGAAAAAAATTCAATTCAAAAATATGTCGAGAATCGTTCAACCGATATGTCCAAGATTCAATCTCAACTACCTTTATCAGAAACTGCATGTACAGAGAAAAATTGAAGTCTTTAAGTCCATTATTCATTAAGTTATCATCAATAAATCGGATTTTTGAGAAAAAGCCTAAAAGAATTAATAACTAATGGAATAATGGAATTGAATCCATCAAAATTTACCAACAGTTAGATGTTATGGATGCAAATCTTGTGTAAAATTTTGAACGGAATTCCTTTTACACAAGTGTAGAAATTTCGAGAAAAAAACGCTTTTCGCGCAATTGCTATGTCTCAGAAACTATTCAGCCGATCTTGCTGAAATTTTCATGCGACAATCACTTCATTTAAACTGATATTTTGCCAAAATTTCGAATTTTCATCTCTCTCCGGTCTCGAGTTATTACAATAGAGAGTCATAGAGCCCTACTGGCAGACGCACTCACATAGATGTCTACTTTTTTTTCGTTATGATTCCTCGACATTCCAGATCATTTTGATTTGATTCCAATGAAAATTAGAATTCCGAAAAAAATTGCAAAAACAATGCTTCCATTCGGAAGCAAGATGGAATAGAATTGCAATGAAAATGTCATATTTCCCCTTAAATATGGTTCTGAAATTCAGCTATCTCGTTTAATTTCTGAGATGTTACTAAATAATTTACTGAAAAAAAATGAACTTATCTTTTTTTACTTCTTCACTCCTGAATTATTTAAAAAATCTATTTTTTCCTTCGAAAATGAGAGCTCTATGAAGGTAGAACGCTTAAGACAACAGTCATATCGAGCATTCGTGAAATCTGAAAAGCTCCTTTTTTTTGTTTTTTTCTTACTTTTCCCGTGGAAAATATTCTCTTCTGAAGATATTAAATTTTAACATTTTTTGATTTACGATTTTTCAATAAAAAAACAGATTATGGAGTGAAAAAAAATGAAGAAACATCACATGTATAGTTTTGTATATGAAAGTCATGCATTTTTTCACTTTTCATATGCGTGTATTTCTAAAGGAGATATATAGTGTAGAAGTTTTATAATGAAATTCACTGAATTATTCCTCAATAAATTAATAAAAGGGATTTAAAAAAACATCTCAGCAAGATTTGAATTTTCTCAAGAAATGCTTTTTTTTATCGATTGAATTATTTTTCAGGAAGATATTCCATGCAATCCATTTCTATTAAAATTTTGCACGGAATAAACTCTCTCAAATCTAAGCAATTGCATATTCTTACAAACGAAACAAAGTCACACCGAGATTTCACTAGTTTTTACACAAAAAAACCCGGACTTTTTGAATTTGAGCATGTTTACCGGAGACGTGCAAAAGCTTCATCTGTAGGATTTTGTCTGCAAACTTCAGGGTCAATTTTTTTCTATCAAAAAACACAAATTCCGGTTTTTTATCCCCAATCAGTTGAACCGACCCCGGAAGGCTCATTTTTTAGGGAGACCTTCAAATACGATCCCTGAAAGTAGATCAATCAAGAAAATTAAGGAGCAGCCGATAGTTTCTTTTAATAATTTTTTTCTGTGAAAAATAACGAATTTTCTTCTTCTGGCCCTTTATTGCATTGAGAAAGCACTCCTAGAACCTTTACTTCTAAAAAAAGATACCCTATCAGTATCCCTCAAACCTACCATGGAAATAAACAAATTCTAGTCTAAATTATAACAAAAGAGAAAAAAAAAGCGCGGGGCCCTATTCGTTCCTGAGTGCTCGAGGTTTGGCGGCTAGAGTGGCGCCAGCTTTCGTGTCATAATAACACTTTTTTTAGCAAATTCGGAATTGATCGCAATCGGATCGAGCAGAAAAAAATAGCCGCTTTCAATAATATATTATTAAAAGATCATGTTGTACAGTATATATTTATGGACACCAAGCTTCATGAGCAATAGAGACTAAGATTTCAATTTTTTATTGCAATGACTTACTGACAAGATATGTGCTTTTTCCCTTAAAAAGTCACTTGAAAGAATTTTTGGAATTTTTAATATAGGATTATAGCAAGTGCTGATCATTCTATTAGTGATGAAATTAAAAATATTCATTAGATGAACTTGCGAAAAAAAATTCAAATAAATAATTTTCCAGGAATATTTCAGAACGAGTTGATTCCGTAATCGAGAAAAGCTATAATAGTAAGATGATGAAATTCATTGTTTGAGAAACAATATTTTTGAAGAAAGTTTTTCCACTTAATATTGAAGAATTGATGCATTTTGATTCTCATATATCCTGGCTGTCAATATGTATGTTTTCAGAATCCGTGTTATCACTTCATCTATTATTCCTGAATTTTAGAAATAAATGACGTTTAGAAAATTAATTGCCACCGAAGTAGCGATTATTCAATGCTCCTTCTTTAGAAATTCCAGATAACATCATAGAATATTAGGCTTCTGGTGAGCTCCCATCATATGTGAATTGGCTCTTCAGAGAATGAAAATGATTAGTTATAGATATTAATGACGCTTAACAGAACTTGAATGTATTTCATGAGGAATCTCATCATCTTCCCATCTATCGAAATATTTTTTGAAAATATTCCAATTCGGTCATATAAAATTTTATATAACTTCACAGTTATTGTATTCACTATTCAGAGACACCCAACTTTGTTATATTGGCTGCACTGATCGTTTCCGAGCGAGCCCGCGTGGCCCCAACCCTTATTAATCTATGGACAAATTATTCAAATTACAAAAATTTTGCAATAATATATGAAAAAGCAATATTTTTGATATATATGTATAATAGATTGAAAGAATATTTGTTAATAATGATTATGACAATTTTGTAATTTGAATAATTTGTCCATAGATAAATAAAAATTAGTATCCTGAAGAGGGCTTCACATCGAAGCCGAAACGTCGATACTGAATAAATAAAAAAATTTTATTATTTAATTGTAAAATCTGCAGAGACCTAAAAGGCCACCATTGTCAAGTGAATTAATAAGTAAGGTCGTATTTCCTAAAAAAAAAATACTATATACTTCAATTGTAAACTTATTTATATTTCTTATCGACGTACAATGAAGAACTGTTCCTGTCTCGGAACAGAACGTTTTTCCGCTGATTTTTGGGAAATTTCGATGAATTCACTGGAGGCTTTTAATAATGGGTGGCGTGTGAAAAACCTTGAGAGAGTTATGGAGTGGGGGGGAAGTGTTCGCTACCGATTGAGGAGAAGAGGCTAATAACGGGTGGGCTTCTAACGGGTAGTCGATTGTGTCTAGTGTGTCATATCCCAAGAGGTAGCGCCCATTGGAATATCTGCCTGGGATAGAAATGGTGGCGCGTGGCGTTTGCACCTTTTGCTTTTCTCTCACTCTTACAGGCATTTCACATGGCTTTCCATTTTCAAGGGCGATCGCCCGGCTGGATGGGCTCCCTCCTCCCACTCCTCCAGACAATCTAACAAGAGACCATGTGTGAAAAGCTTTCCGTCCCAAGAGCACATTCACTATCCTTATCACTCAGTTTTTTTTTCTGCTCCTTCATAACAAACTGTACCGTATTTTTTTTTCACCGGCCGATTTTCTCCACTATTTTACATTACCGTAACATCTTAGTAGAAAGGGATAATCGATCAATGGTCACCAGTCAAGTGGAATTCCAATGAATAGAGAAGAGGAAGAAGGGGAGAGCTGTAACTTTTGTAGTAAATGAGTCAAACGGTTGTAGTACCCTCTGGCCAGTCAATTTGCGTGGCGGTTAAGAGGAGGGAAGAATAAGGACTTGCAGTAGGGAAAGATATTCATGACTGCATTGAGGTTGATCGTCATGCAATGCAGTTAAAGTGCATGAAATTTTCTTGTGATCATAGGGACTTTTCCGAAAATGCAGCTCAAGGCAGACACTTACAAAATGACCTGCTCTCCGACATGAATAGCTTTATGAATCGTTGTGATAACTATCCGTTCTAAAAGAAAATATTTTGTTATGAAAAAAAAAGGGTATTCATTTTTTGTTCTTTTCATGAGATAGTGTTTAGCATACTTCAATTCAGAAAAATATTAAAACCTTCATAATGTTTATTTTTCCCGCTCATGAATTGACATCCCTTTATTTATTCCCTCATCATGTTTTTTCCATCACGAGGAAAACAATACCAAGAGAAAACCAAAAAAAATAGGAAAAGATAAGAACGCAGAAATGAAATTTTTGGTTGGACATGCTAGTTTCATTCTGAATGAAAAAATAATGCGAACTAAGAAGAATAAGAGAATGGTATAGTGGAGAGATTAGAGTGCGTGGGTCGAAATATTATCCCTGGGTAATATGAAAATCCGTTCACAGGAAGGTTCGTGCTCCACGTGTCACGCGCAGTATTTTCCGCGCCAAAAGAGCCCAGGGACCTCGGCGTGGCACGTTTTCTGGTATTTTCCGTCTCATTTTTTCTATTTAATAGTATCTATGTTCCTGACGCAATACACATCTGTCCTAAATTTCAACTAGTACATCCATTCTTTCCCTTTCTTCCTCAAATTTTTGTCCTCTGAATGTGGGACGGTATTTCCCCGTCAAGACAGCCAGAATTGCCCGACACATTATAGGGTGGGCACGTGCCGTTTCCGGTTTGATGATTGTGGAAGAAAAGACATTCATTTTCTTCTACAACTTCTTTTTTTCACCATGTTTTGCAGAAAATGTGGCAGAAATGAAGAAAGAATATTAATATTGACAGAATATTAACTTATGGAAAAAGTAAAGAATGTATTAATTTCATTTCTTTTATTCACCTAGTCATTGAAATGGATCAATACAATATGAGAAAAAGTGTCTTTTGTCAACAATTTTCAAAAATTGCACGAATGTTCTTCAATTTCTTTCCAAAATTCCCATAGAACATTTAATGTAATGTAAACTTAAAGAATTGCCTATAAAACTTCGTGTGAATGTCCATTGTACTGCTTCATTCGTGTCCTGCAGTGTGCTGTCCCGCAGGACTGGCCAATGGTTGCTTTTAACATCGTCATTGTGTCTCACGGAATACCAACCGGAATTCCCATCGAAAAAGCACACCCAGGGTTTACGGCTAACGATTTATGATGACGCCGTTAACCAGACTTTCAAACAAAATAATCGATCGCAAACGCCAGCCGTTTATCTACATTGTAAATCGTAAGAAAGAGACATTAACAAAAAAAAAAATTATTTGATTGCACTCTCATTTAATTTCCATCGATTCAACCGTTTCAATTATTCCCCCCGGCATACACTTCATGTAAATCCTATACATTCGTGTTATTCATACAATTCAAATCGTTTCAAAAAAATAAAGAAAAAATCCTGGCATTTGTGAATATTCCTCGTTATCATGGAAAACTGGGAGAAAAGAAAATAAATAAAACTTCATATCTATTTTTTTGAATTTCACAAAATCAATTTTCCTCTTTGTTTTATTTGTTTTTTTTTCCTAACAGTAATCCCAGCGGCACATTCATACCACCGCCCCACTTTTCCATCTTCCCTAGAATCCAGAAATCAGAAAATAAAGTCTTTACGTATTTCCCTATGAAAGGGAAAAGAATGAAAAAAAAAACGAATTCTTTAGAAAAAGCAGTAAATCAGAATGAAAATAACTATCCGTTTAGTAATTTCTGATTGCTTCATAGGAATAATAAAACTTTTCAAATTGTATTTTAATTATTTAAAATGGAGAGAGAAAGTCTTTCTGAGTGCTGAAAAAACTTCATTGCGATGTTCTTTACAAAAATAGTCTTCCAATTTTTTTCTTCATACACATAAATACAGAATCTCATTTTTATAAAAAAGTGTACGTGCTCTTTGGCCATTGAATTTGTGTGCGTATTTTCAACTACATTATCATTCTATCTTCTTCTCACCAATTTAACCATTTATCGTACACAGTTTAACTGTCTCTGTCGACGCACTGGGATTCTGCGATCAATGCGTACCCACTGAGCTTTCTCCCTCTCCCAGAGTTTGACGAAAACCCCCCCATCTGGTATATTGTCGCCATGGTAACGCACTGTGCGCGGCAACGCAACACTCGTGCGCCGAGTGACGAGAAATACGTTTCTCATATATACACAAACATATATATATATATATATATATATATATATATATGTTATATATCCATGGGTATATATATCCTGGGATGAATTTTCAGCATCAGCATCGTGTGTAACACGCGCATACTGTGTATATAGTGCTCGAGGGGCTGCTGCACGCGCTTCACAAGTCTCTTCACTTCTCTCACCCTCTCTATCCGTCCTTATAGCACTGAGCCTTTGGAGGTTCAACAAGAAGTTATGGACCAGAGCCCAAATTTTTTAGAATTTATGACTTATGGTATAAAAAATATCGGATGCTTTTTTTTCTTCACTTACTCCTCCTGGGAAGCAAAGTAATGAGTTCCAGAAAATATTCAATTTTTCCAATGAAAAGTGGAAATTGATTCTTGAATGAAGTCTTCTGCGTTTTTCAAATTTTGAGGAGAAAAAACACAGTTATATAACGACATAAATATGTTTCATTCACGAAATATTCTTTGTGATCCGCGGGGAATGAAATTCGGATAAGGATGAGGTGATATTCGTTTTCATTTCGAAAATTTTGAAGCTTCTCATCGAATTTACTAAATGGTCTACATTCTTCCATTTTACCTTGTATTTATTTCCTTACTTTTTCTTTCTTGCGCACGCAACCCAACATACATGGTCTTTCTCCTTTTTCTTCTTCTCTTTGTCTTACTTCTCATCCGTGTAGGACCACTCTCTCTCTCTCTGAGAGTTCGCAACTTTGTACGATGCGTAGGCAGCGATCGATTTTCGCGGCCAATTTCCACGTGCAAGAAGTAAAAATATACCTACGTCTTTTTCTCAGCTATATTTTCATATATTCTTGGGGTTTTGTGTTTCTATTAGTTTTTCCCTTTACTTCATTGAATTATCTTCTCAATAGATTCAATATCAAGTATGCAACTTTTTTTATTCTGCTGCTCATTTTGAGAGGTCCAAGAGTTTTTTGTTGTTCTTTTCTATCTTGTGGAGGGAAAAATTGAATTTCTCTGAATTCCTTGTCCTTGTCAAATGTGGCGCGTAGGCGTTCTACTCATCCCAAGGCGATCGATGCCCTGCAAATTTTTACGTACAAATACTACTGAACACGTGGCAGAAACGTAGTGCGTAGTTTCCTGGCTTCCATTTTCTCGTTTTTTTTTCTTATTTTTTTCTTCAACCAGTCATCAATTCACATAACGTCAATGTTGAGTTGAAATTAATGTATTTTCTCATTTACGGAGAAGAAAAATTATTGGCGAAAAATTTATATTTTATTGATTTTTTGAAAGGGGCGATGGGGAATGAGAATGAAATTCAATAAAGTTTGGTAATTTCAAGATATAATAATGGGAAGTGGGGATTATCGTGGAAAATTGTGTTTTGGAGGGTGGTTGGAAATATTTGGGTTAAGCTGTGAATGATAGTCAAAGTGCGCGCGACCTTCACTAGCTCCAGGCATGGGAGAACGCGCCACGGGAGGATAGAGGACTAAATTTCCTCGTGCACGATATCCTGAGGGTTCATGAACAGAGATAGAGATACTGGAAAAATCAAGAGGAGCGGGAAAATTCACACATAAACGCCTTGCGAAATTGCGATTATCCTTTGCTTCCTTCACCTCATTTCTACGATGTTTTTTTCCTTTTTTTTTTTATACCATTATCTTTTGTCTCGTTGGAATTGCGAAGAAATAGTTTTTCTCCGAATGCCCAAAATTTCTTTGTATACTGCAGATATAAAATAATGAATAAATTTATTATTTCGCGTAACAAATTATATCAAGATTTTACCAGTTGACAGACAACTCGGGATGATTAGCGAGCAAATGAAATCGCACAAGCGCGGCGTCCGTGTTATAAGCCGGAGTAGCGTTGAGTGCAGCCCGATCGACAGCAATGAGAAGAGGCGAAAGGGTTAGGCCCCCAAAGATTAAAAGGAAGTCATCTCCCTGTTTCTCCCCTTACCCCCCACCCTGTCCCTCTCTTCCGTCTCCCCATCAATCACAATTATATCCTCCTCTACCCTAGTATCGTTCATAATTACTGCTCGTGACTTTATTCCGGGTACTCTGAGGTGAATTGTATGCTCTACAGAGTGAAAAAAATGACAACATTTTCATGTTAAAACTGACTAGTCTCGATGCCAGTAGATAATGAAAAATTGTTATTTCTAGGAATTCAATAATTTAATTCTTTCGTTCAATATTTGAATCATATGAATTTTACATTCAAACAAGTTATTTTTTGTACTCATATTATTATGTCAATTGACATATGACTGTTCATCCAGGGGAGTCGAGGGAAACTTGGATTTTTTTTCAAAAAATATCTTGATGTAATAATGAATTAATGTCAATGAAATTAGGGGTCTTATGGATCAGGAACTGAATAATTAGAGCAGAAAAATTACTGACTCTATCGTCATAACGGAAGGTACGAGGGATACCGTGGTGGAGCTCTGACAGTATGAAAAGCGTCCAGAAACGTAGTTGAAGGTCCTGCCAGTGGAAGAGAGACATAAAATACAGTAGGCCTCCTGTAATTTTGACAGGAGGGGCAATCGCCTCTCCCTCTTTTGGGCTCTCGTCTATGTCGCCATGTTAGCAGGTTCTCCCACCAAGCCACCTGACCAATCGCAGGCCTGTCAGCTAACTTTGACATTCCAAAATCGAGTCCGCAGAAGAGTCGAAATTACAGAAGTCCTACTGGAAATAGTTGGGAGGAAATGAAATGAAGATTTCATAAAAATCGAAAGATTTCAATGTTCCTGTCATTCTCATTAAAATTAAATTGATTCCATAGTTTTAGAAATTAACCCATCTAATTTCAGATGTTTACAAGTGCAACTTTAGTTTGGAAAAATTTGAAAGTCGAGGGGAATTATATGCAGATATTGAAGATAAATTCATGAAATATTACATACATTTACATATAGATATGCAGTGTTGTGTTTGAAGAATTCGGATTAGTTCCTGATAACAAACAAAGCTCTCAATCAGAAGTTGAGGGAGCTGGGTATTCTCTTTGAAACTAGAGTTGCAATCGTGAGAAACTACTTTGACACGATTTTTTTTGCGGGCTTAGAAGAGAGAAAAGTATCTTCAACATCTGCAGTGTAACTCGGAATCTAGAAGAGGTCGGAGTTCGAGAAAACCTGGAACAAAAAAAAGGGGACAAGAGAAACGAAGCAGAGGTAGAGAGAGGGGAACTGGTAGGCAAGCTCACGCAATGAGGGCACTCGAAAATTTTGCTCTCACAGCAAGAGTGCAAAAGTCCTCTCCATCCTTTCGTGGTTGTCGACACTGGTACAGCTCAAAATACAACATCCAACGTTACTGAGTAAAAACTAAGGCTATAGTAGCGACAGCCAATGGTACTTGCAGGATATAATTGCGAATACATACAGGTATATAAGGTAATGCTTGGGATTTTATATGAGTAAGAAAGAGGAACATGCCAGCCAGTGCCTGTTAGCACCGAGTGTAGGAGTAACGGAAATAAATAAATATATATATATATATATATACATACATAGGTATCAACAGGACTCGAGTTGCGTGGGGTGCGTGTACGCATATAATGGAAACCCTTCAAGCAGCCCCATTTCTATTCCCTCTCTATTTCTCTCTCTCTGTTACCTTACCCTTTCTTCACTGCCCTGAACGAGGACGCATACATGAGTGAGAATGCGGGACTTTTTATGCATTTGTACGTGCCTTGAAATTTCACCCCCTCTCTATTTAAACAGGTGAAAAGAATAGTACGCGAGTATATCATGCTTCATCTGTGAAAATTCATCTCTTGGTCTAGTATAAATGAAAATTGTCCCTTCAATCCGAGTAATTGAATTCCACGAAAAAAAAAAAAATTATAGAACAAAATAAAACAGAAATTGGATTTTTCCAACCACAAATTTTATTAACTCAGTCGATAATAGAAAAAGATTTCTTTATCAATAATTTTGTAGAAACGTAAAACATAACACATATGTATACACAATATCATTGATCGAACTAGCCATTCGGCGAAACTAGTCATTGAAACTTTGGTCAGTGGACATGAAATATAAGAATTTGCTGAAAATCGTCTACTCTAGAGCTGTGATCTCATCTTCAAACTTTTTAATACATGAGAAAGGCCTTGGATACATCTAGCAGCACCAAAAATGTGCTGAGAGGGAAACATAGTTTAGCAGGGATAACAATGGAAATTAATAAAAATAAATAGTACACATTGTTTATTGGTATTTAAACTCTATAAAAAATTTTATTTTACTTTACTTTTGCAAAAATTACCATATAAAAAATCACGTGATCCTCAACACCAAGATAAAGAAGTTGCTCCACGGTCGACATCATATCTCCAGTGAATGTTGATCGATCTGCAGAATTCGAAAAAAAAAAGAATTGTATAATAAAGTTGTAGTTATAGTATGTCGAGCCGGATTTTTGATATTTTAATTTAATGATTTTATAAAAATAATTAGAGTGTAAAATGTAAGTTTTGAATAATTTTTTCCTTAAAAATCACGAAAACATAAAATGTGAAAGTAAAGATTCAACAAGAATCAGTGATAATTATGTTGTTAAGAAATAGTGCATTTCCCTTGATGAAAGTACTCAATAGTTTATTCACCTCAGTTTGCCCTTCCGCTTTTTTTCTCCTCTTTCAAATGCTCCAGGATAAAAAAGATTGCACGATTGAAGTACCAGTGCACCTTGGGGTCGAGTATATGAGTGAGAAAGGAAGAGAGAGTAAATGATTGCAGTAGAAAATAGAGGGTCCAAAGTACGTCACTGAAGATGCAAAGGTGACCGATGCGTGTGTAAAAGGATGCCCAAGCTCCTCTCTTTCTTTGTGTACCTTCTGCAGGGATATATAGCTAATTATCTTGGATGCAGTGTGTATAATATGCAGCCTCTCATACTTTTTACTCCTTTATTATATCGTTCACCGATTTTTTCCGTGTGGTTAGATATTAATCTGGATTATTTTCAAACCCATGTCTACGTAGTTTATTTATATTTCAATGAAACCAAAAATATTTTTTTTCTCATACTTTCTTTTATTGAAAATAATCATTATACAAAAACGGTAATTCATGAGAAAAGAACTAGAAAAATAGAATATCAATAAGTTAATTAATGAAATACATGAGTAATCAGATAAAAAATGACAATTATAAATATTAAATGTATTTTTGTTGCCACAAAGTGACCGAAAAATGATCGCAGCGAAATTTGAAGATACTACTGTAACGTCATCTTGCGTTCGATATGTCTAGTCGTAACCGAAAGAATTCTGTGTTATCGACGTTAGAATTTCCACGCTTCCTATAATCGATTAAGGATGTAAACAAGCACACTATCGGATAGGAATGGATAGTTACGAGCTCGTAGTAACGGGCTGAAGTTAATCACTTTACTACTGTAATGCATTTGATAGCGCTCTGTATGTTGTTATTATGCTATGAGCCGCAGAATATTGTGTTTACTATAAATTGATGATTTTTTAAAAGTACCGTCATACTAAATAATTTTTTTAAACTATTGATTAATAGTATTGACACATTTAAAAAGAATAAAAACATATTCAGATAAAAATTTGACGTTCGCTGGCTATTTTCAAAATAGCACTATTATCATTAACTATTTCTATTCCTTTGCGATAGCAGGTGTCTCTTTTTAATTATTCGCAGTGTTGCCAAATAGTAAGAACTGCTGTTGAAGCTGACTTGAGCTTCTTGTAGACACTTAACGCGTCGTGTTTTCAATGCAATGAAATAATACAATTCAAAATTCCTGATGAGAATAGTATAGTTTCATTGAGAGCATTAGCTAGAAATCTGTATCTGACTGAAATGCTATCCGCATTTTTTTGAAATCTGTTGTGCATTGACATTATTCCAAAACTCCCGCATAGTGCGACGTTGTCAAATCACAATCTTCTATTTACTGAGTTATGTGAAAAGATTTGATGGAAACGGTCAAAGATAGCTAATCTTCGACATATTTCATCAAAAAACGAATACCGTACGTTGTGATATCCTTTACAGGAAACTTCTCGCCATACTTTCAATTAATGTTTCTAATTTTTTCAAAACAGTTGTAATACAGGATTGCAAGAAGTTATATGCACCTTTTCAAGATGATCGTAAGAAAATTGATTTTCTAGCGAACGTCCTTAAAGATGTTAGAAAGAAAAAAAACATTATAGGCGCTGTTAATGGTAGTTATGGCGAATAATTTATTAAGATATCGAGTAAAATTATTCTTAAAATTATGAGAAATTGAAAATGAACAATACGATATAATCTTTATCGGTGTTCAGAAAAAAATTATTAGTAAAGGGATCAGATCAAACTCGTCAATAGTTAATTTGAAAATTCAAATACAAAATTTTTCACTAAATTATTTATTCTCATAAATAGTTTCTTATTTCAATCCAATTAATTTATCACTCTTTGGCACTAAAAATTTTGCATCACTTGACACGTACATCCATGTGGAAACCAGAAAACATCAGTATAAAGTCGATCTCCGCTGCCCTCAAGTGCTACCAATCTCTTTTGCACGTACTGCTGTTCACACCTACTCGTGTAGCCATCTGGGAGGGTACACAAACCATTGCAGGTTGTCGTTCTATCGTTAAATGAGAAACAAGAAAAAAAACATGTACTTAATCAAAACTTTTTCGATCAAACATAGTTCTCCTCTCTTCTCCTCTTTGAAGACAGTCTCAATTAAAATTAATTAATCAACTTACGCGCAAGTTTCGCTCTTCACTAATTGTGAGTACTTCTCACGTGTTTCGAGTAGATTAACGACGTACATCCAGTTACCACGATTATTGAGTGCTGCTCGTGGCATAATGTATTGAGAATTTGTTCGACAAAGGGATATTGACTCAGGAGAAGCTTGTCTCTTTCCGCGATTCCGATCGTTATGAATTGAAAATGGATTTTCACGATGAGAGTGTGCCGGCATGCTGCTCGTACTTTGTCTCAAATGTCTAGAATCAGAGAAAAGAAATAGTACTATTTAGAAAAATTAATTGATTGATTGAATAATTATTCACATAATAATTATACAGTGATGACTCTCTATCTTATCACTCTCTTCGTTTAGTGTAACAGCAGTTCTTTTACTTCTTTTAACGACGCGGCATTTAAATTAATGCAGTGTGCTTTTTAACCATGCTTTGTAATGGAAGTCTTTCTGAAATTTTGAATGACATGTGCTAAACTTCATCTCCATTGAGTCTCAATTACTACTCAAAGGTGAAATGATTCTATAATTTTTTTCTTTCAAATTTCGAATTTAGTAAACTGTGTGAAAGAGAGTGACCACTGGATACCATTTAACTATTCATTTTTCACTAGCAGGGATTTTTTTTTAGTTTACGTGCTTAATAATGTCTTTGAGCAAAACTTTTCCTAAAAACTTATTATTTTACATAATTATGAATTATTTACACGTTGTACTGAATCATAATAAGTGGCAGAAAAAATATTTGTGGTGCTGCAATTCTTAAAGAGTTGTATGGGTCTGGAAGGTCAAAAAATCTTATTTTCTCTATTGTTTTTCTTAATATAAAACAATAATCAATTTATTCAAACTCTACACATATGAAAGAACAACATTCGAATCATATTTCATCGAATTTTCATCCGAGTTTTTTGGAAATTCAGAGATCTCTTTAAAAATAATTATCTTGGCGATGGTCACGATAATTCATACTAGCTTTATCTGAAATCAAAGAACCAAATATTTTTTATAAGTAGATGAGTTTAGCTCGTAATTGAACGGGGGATTGAAAACAAAATTGAAATTGAAACTTTTGGTAGAGCTGTATGCGAAACTGTACGATTTTCGGTAAAAATCTAGACTATGTATTTCCTTGTAAAATAAGTTGGGATCAAAGAAAAAAGACATCCTTCATTCAATCACGAGATATACTCACCTCCTAAGAGAAACTTTTCCTTTTAATTTCAGATTAAGCTATCATGAGTTATCCTGTCCACCGCGAGGATATAAGCCGAGAAAATTTGAAAAAATATTGTCAACATGTTATTCTTTCATATACTCAAAGTTTGAATAAAATAATTCTCCTGTTATATTCACAAAAAAAAAGAAGAAAACATGTTTTTTCCCCCTTCAAGACCCATGTAACTTCTTGAGGCCTCGTTGGTTATTCCTATTGTAATTCAGCTATTAAGAATATTTTTCTCAGCAATGAAAATATATTTTGGCTATTTCATGCTAGTTTTGAAGTCGTTTCTAATACCTTGAAAATAAGTTTAACTTCAAAATTATTATTTAGCCTGCTGAAACGTATTGAAAAATAATAATAAGATTTTTTTTTACTTGTTTGCTAACCACTCAGTGGTAAATGCTCCTCTATGATACTTCGGCAAATTGTCAAGAAGTAGTGGATTTTGTTGATTGCTAACTGGAACGTTATACGAGTACCTACGCATTAAAATAATAGCTTAACGTCTACGAACTGACCTAGTCTCTGAATATAATTCAATTTCTTTGAAATTTTTACCCTTCTTGTTCACTTTGATTGGTAGATGTATCATAAACTACGGGTGACTGGCTGGCAAATGGATATGAGGGTGGTAAAATAGATGGTTGAGTGTAAAATTGTTGAGCTTCCTGTCTTGGATACTCATATCCGTGATTGTAATCGGGTTTCGCTCTGCGTGAAGAGAGAAGAATTATAAATTTTGAGCAAATTGCAAGTAGCAGAAGAAACTCCAGCACAATTTACTTTCAAGATTTTACCTGTAAACGTTAAAGCCATACTGAGACTCGTCCTTCAAAATTGATGAAAAATCATAACTACATTTGTCCACGAGAAACTTAATTAGCTGCCTGTAAAAACAAAGGAAATCTCATTAATTTTCTTATTTAATTAAGAGATTAAATTGAATGCTCTTTTTCCTCGTAAATGAATGCACTGAGAAAACTTCACTTTCCAGAGCCAGGGAAATTTCCCCTGAGAAGTGCATTGAATAGAGAAGAGAATGAGAAAAAAGTTAATAAATTATTCAATCTAATAGTATTATCCAACGCTCACTGTAATGAAAATGCTATTACTTTTCAAAGTGAACCGAGCGTCTGGCTATTATGTGAATGTTGAATAATCGTTATACGCAACACTTATTTTGATAGCTGAATTTTTTTTAGGAATAATTCTGAATGAATAATGAAAAATTAAAAATGACGATTGGTAATCTTTCAATTTGACTATAAGCGTGACTTTCTAATATTTGAAATTTCAGATTAATTACTACATGCAAATAACCAAACAAACCTCAGCAGTGTCATTGTTGATGTACCAATTTCATTATCCAAATAGAAAGTTACTAAAATCTATTCACATGAGCTTCATATGAGTAAATGGAAGAAAGGTGCAAGAACGTGAGTTGAAATTCAGTGAAAAGAAAAAGTTTTTGGTAAAAGCGTGAAAATAAGGTGTCAAAGATCAAGGAAATGACGTTAATTATTTTCAATGAATCGGCCGGACGGTCGCAGGGTTATATTAAAACATCAATTGATCATTATTGATTTAATAATAATAGGACATTATCTAAACTCTCAAAATGATAAATACTTAATGCTCTGCAAATATGCCATTTAAAGACTTTCTCTGCCTACATCCAGACACAGTCAAAATCTTTAATTCATGACTCACACCGAAAATATATTTTCTAATTCACCTGATAGTTACGTAGAGCTATTTCTTTTTTAAAATATTCTCATCTATCTATTCAATCATTTTTGCTTCCGAATGGAAGCTTTACTTTTGTCAAAATTTTCGACTTCCATTTTTTGGCTGGGAATGACCTAAAGTGATCTGAAAAGTCCAAAAATCGTGACAATTTTCGTAACTTCAAATATGTTTTTTTTAAGAGGGCAAAAGTTCAGCCTAGGAATCAATCTTTTGTTTGAGACCCTTTCTATTAAAATCAGTCCAGTAGTTTTGGAGATATGGTTTTCGTATTAAAAAAATTTATTAATTTCTCAAGATATTCTCAATTGATCCTATTCATCTCTAGCCATAATATTCGACATAATTTCATCTAACTATGCGAATTTTTTCAGATTTTTCTGATACTTGGTTTTTGTGTTATTTTGATTTTCATGATTTTCTTATAAAAAATGTTGTATCCACGATAACGACCAAAATAATGGAAATAGCAACTTCAAATTTGGCTGATATCTTGGTTCTTGGAAGCTCAACAGGCATATTGTTGATGCATTATATTGATGAAAAATTTGCTGAGTTATGAATTATTTTCAAAATTTACATTTTTTCAATTTTCTTGAAAATTAGGATAAGTCATCAATCGATTTAGTCTAAATTTATGTAGAACATTCAGCATCATATCATGCAACAGCGTGAATTTTTTCAGATTTTTCTGATTCCTGGTTTTTGAGTTGTTTTGATTTTAATGATAATTATTCGTCATCAAAAATATTCCACCCGCAAAACATAAGAATGCCAATTCAAATGAAGTCATTGAATATTAATTCGAATTAAATTATCAAATACTCTTCTCTTTTTAAATTTAAACAAAAATGTCAATTCATGTGAAACGATTTAGTAAAAAGTGGAGAAAAAGGAAACCATTCGAAAGCGACTTGCTAATAAATTAGCAGATAAAGCTATAATGATGTAGATAATAATGCAAGTTTACACTTGGTTAATTCACCATGTTCCATTATGTCAATTCTCTAATGCTCAATTCATAACTTATTCATTGTGTAGACTTCAGGCATTGTGTCTCTTGTACTGAACTCACCCGATTCCATAATTATTATAAGTAATTTATTCCTTAATTTTTATTCCCAACGTACGACACTGGGTCAAGTAAACAACATAAAAAGAAATGGATTTCTTTTGTATCTGTTTGGAGAGAAAAAGATTTTCTTACTTTTTTTTTAGTTTTCACTTTGTACTGATTTCTTATTCCAAGGAGATAACTCAAACGTGATATGAATTTTCAGATATTATGATACTTTCATTGTGCATATTTTCAGACAATGAAGATTTCGACGAATTCCCAGGGAAATTTCGCCTTTTTTTTGGTTAATTTTTTTTTCACTTGAGATTAGTATAGGATTGATTAGCAACACTGAATATGATAGTAAACTTCCGTTATTCTCGAATTTTTCAGCCAAGGAATGATCAGCATGAAGGATTCTTGGAATCACGCCAATTCTACATTCTTGCAGAGGAATATTGTAATACAATCAAATTTGGAGTCAATTTAGAGAAAAAAATCTTGTAATTCTATAAGAATTCATTTCTGAATTTTGAAAACTCGAGTTGTGAGAATAGAAATAAAAATTATGATTTATTATAAAAAAAAAAAAGTATTTTCCGATTCTGAGAAATTGGCTAAGATCATTTGCTTCAATCCAACGAGAAAATCATTCTTTATCAGCTTTTAAGCGTAAATTTTTCTTCTCGCAAATACTAACTGTGGGTAATGTTCGAGGGTTTCACAGAAAGTTTGCCCAGGCTTGGCGCAACGGGGCGTATGACCGGGTGGTGCAGGAACGAACGGCTCATAACGAGGCTGATGTGGGCATCCGTAAGTGTTACAGGGCTCACGCCATCCACCCCATGTACTCGCAACAACTGTCAGTACCTGTGAAAAGGAGGAGAAAAAAAAAGTAAAGAAGAGAATTAAAATGTAACCACATTCACTCAACTGAGCAGAAAGTTCGAGTCAAATTCTCTCCCCATCATTACGAATACATTTTCTAATTACAGCAAATTGAAGACTTTATGCACGGTAATTTGATTCTCTACAAATTACCATTATTAAAGCGTTCACAACTCAACTGAGCTGATCGACTATTTGATTATCTTTGATGAAAAGACACAGAACTTTTTCTGCCAGAATTTTTCAATAGATTCATTAATTTGACTTTAGGTTAATAATAAAAATACAGTACACTGAATACAGTAGACTTCCAATAAAGTTCCATCCATTAACCCTAGACTGGTTACCCTAATCGACCTAACTCGAATTATTTCGGCTGCGACGTTGTCGAATTCACTCTCCACTGCCGGGCGCGTTCAGCGAGTTTTCAGCAACGTCGCTCACCATCATTTCGCTAACTGATAGAATTTATTTAATTTCTTCATCTATTTTTCCGGATATATCATGTCATCGCCTTGGAGTCAAAGGGCGTGCTAGGCTTAGACATAGCACTTACGCCACTTTGTTCCTAAAGCGATGATATATAATAGTTTGTCAATGTGATAGTTCGTTAAACACTTTAATGGATGGAGTACATTGTTTCCGGGATTTTCCGCTCAACCGATTAATTGTAGAAAAGTAATAATAGCATAACGCGAAACATCGCTCATCAGGTGACCAGTCCAGGGTTGCAGTCTTTTTTTCGTTAAAGTCCTTCTTTTTCTTACTCTTTGGTGGCTCTATCCACTCTTTCGTTGAAGTTCTTGGGATTTTTCAATTCAAGTTCCTCGTCGGCTCCTCGCTCTGATTCTGTAAAGCCAATGAGAATTAACTTTAGATGCCCAGCATTTCAAATGTACTGTTGGACATATTACAATACTCAGCGCATGGAATTGCGCATAGTAGAGTACTCCACGATGCAATACACTTCGCAGAGGAGAATGCTTTACTCAGAAGTAGAGATAAGGGACAAAATGGGAACTTTAACAAGGTGTTCTAGATGGATTGATGAACTTATTCGGAAGTCTACTGTACGATGTCAAAGCGCTCTAATCACTTTCCACTTAGAAATTACATTAGAATTTACTAGTGAAGTAATAAAATTAGATTAATTAATTTTACGCTGTGTAATTGACTCCCATGGGGATAATATGCACCCGCGAATAGGAAAAAATATTGCCATAGTGTATTGATGAGATATATGGATGGATTTCATGTATAACATACAGATAAATGGAATATATATGTTGAACATACATACACAAAAAAAAATCCAAATTGAGTATTTCAAGATGCCTAATAGCAAGAAACCCATTTTCGGTTTCTTGAGAAACTCAATTACTATATCTGCAGAAACGCAATTCAGATCCCTTATGGAAATAATCTTTCATGGAATAATTATTCGAGCCTCACCTGAATACTCAAAGTGAGTTTCACACAAAAACCTGAATCGGCTTTTTTTTAATACTCATTTTGAGATTATTTTTTTTTAGTTTGTAACATCCCGTTAGTTTTCATGTATAACAGATGTAATGAAAGGGTGGAGCAAATGAATATCGAATATATTCATTATATATAACAAAGTGATGAACTTCAGAATTATAAAAATGCAAAAAACACCCTGAGAATAACATGAACTAATCTCCAGGATGGCCCTAGGTGGAGATCTACAATGGTCTTTCAGAAGAAGTAGATTTCCAAAAATTAAAAATGATTCAAGAAACTGGTATTGTATTCAGGAGCAAGATCTTCAGCAACTACCAGCCGTCCAGAATCGTAGTAGAAAACACGGTTCGCCGAAATCGGTGCAGCGGAAACAAAGATAAAAAATAATAATTAAAAAGCTCAATTAATTGATCCTGCATGCCGGACTAGTTATTTGCACGATTTTTTGTTCTTTGTTATCGGTTTTTATCTCGAAAATATTTTTCTATGCATGAAAAACAGTCGGAAGTTATGTAATGAAAATGCATCTGGTCTGCATTGATTCTATATGTAATATGCATTCATATATATCACAAATACACTATGATTATATTTTCTCTGTATGAAATTTTTATTTTGCATTTATGATGAAATGTATTTTAGCCATATGCGGAATAAACTTTATTTCTGTGGGGCTGTGTTATTGTCATGTTCAGGAAAAAATTGAGATCAATTGTTAAAAAATTAAATTATCTTTGTCGTTCCGATCAATCAGAACATTAAGAGGAGACCCTATTAATATTTCGATTCCTTTTTGATCCACAGATATTTAGACAAGAGCTGATGAGAATTAATTCATTCCATTCTCCTTTCGCACTAGTGATCTCTTAATAACAGTTCATCAAAATGGATATACCCAATCATATAAACTCATTGAATCATTGATCTTGTGTGAATATTAAATAAACAAAGGATGATGACTAAGATGGCCGTTTAAAATTCCGTGTCATTTTTTATATTTCATGTACAGTTAATTCAAGTGAATCGATCATTAAGAAATTTAGATTATCGTAAGTATGGAAGAAAGAATCATTAATCATAGTGAGATTCATTACCATTCCTTTATGATCAGTAGAAAGAATTGAAATTCATCTCCCACTAAATGCTATCGAATGCAATGAGTATTGAATTATCATTTCCCATTCATAAATTTTCTTTGTCCAATAAATCTTTACTTCAAATCCTTTCATCTTTATTTCTTAATCGACGGAAAATTTCAATGACTCAACCCGGATTTGATTATTTACCCATCATTTTGGGCAAATCCACGGAATTACCGAGAAGTAACTCGACAATAAGTAGAAAAAAATAAAAAATTACGACAAAAAAGAAAGAGAACAAGTTGTCTAAAAATTGAGAGCACTATGGAATTAAGATCAAGGAGGTTCGAAAGTGTTACAATGGACAGATGAGATCACGAGTGATGGAATTATATTTTATTCTTTTAAATAGCAAACATCTAACTGAGTAGAAAATGCTTATGTAAACGAAAAAATTTCACATAATAATAAGGCATTATTGCACTAACACACGTATTATTTTCTAATATTCGTTTGACAAGTCTCAGATTGTTTGCTGACCGCAGGCAGAAAGAAACAGCTTGACTTGCTAGTTGAATGATTAAAAATTGCACTGAAATTACCATAACTTTCACGATATTTTCAAATACGTAATGTTTCATCATACATCAATAATCCCTATTGAAATATATTTTTATTATTGAAAAATCCTTACCACAAATATAAATTCAATAAAAAGTCTCATTATTGTTGAAAATTCGATCAATAAATTTATCACGAGATCATTTACACATTAGAGTAAAAAAAAAAATTGTTTTGAAACTTGTCTTTTCATTGATGACACTCTTCTCACTGTGTTTTTCCTCCTTCACAATTTATTTTACATAAAAAAGAAATTTATTAACATCACATTGGAATGCAGATAGTTACATTTAATTCAATTATCTTCAACTACTTACACAACACTTAATTTTCTAAGAATCAATTCATTTTAACTTTTTGAATTTTTCGAGTACTCTTTATCGATTTTTGCATTAAGTTGATTTTCTTAGTAATTCGTTTGAAATCGGCGCCAATTTAGTGAAAATATCACGTGCTTCCGTGTCCAGAGTCGAGGACTATTTGATCCCGGTTAATTTCATCGCGCGTGTACCAGCTCGAATTCTCAGCAGAAGAAAAAGCGTCACACACAGACACACACGCGGTGCACGAGTTCCAATCGTAAGAGGTGGGGCTTCCAACGGAAATACCACTTTCACTGTACAAACGCCGGGCATAAAAAGAATGAGGATCTAGTCTTTTTCAGGTGCCCTACAGCATCACCCGAATACTAAATGAATACTCAGAAAAAAGAAATTTTTTTTCGATTCCTCATCAAGTCCATTCACGTAAATTTATGTGAAACAATGCTATAGTGAAGTGGTGGAACAATATGAGTCAATTTCATCTTGCGTTTAATTCATATGACATTGCTCAGAAAATGATTGAGATAAAAAAAGAGATGTTTATGAATATTTTCGTTCCGGTTAATTAAACAGCCATTCTTACATTTCGGTTCAATTCACGGATATTCTATGAAAACTAGTGGCAATGTTGAATTAACTTGTCTTATGCCACTACTTTGATATTGAATTTGTTGAAATATTCATTCAATTTTATTTCATTTTTTTTCGCTTGATAGCTTAATAAGCTGCAAGTTTCTAATAAATAACTCATTGAATGATTTTTTCAACAACTCGGGAATTATTGAATGAAAACGGTTTGAATTATATCATTTTGAGATAAAAGTTTTCTGTTTTTAGCAATAACATTGATCGAATATGAATAATGTATGGGTTTCATTAACATCTCAGGATCGAATGATACTATAGGTGTTCCTTGTGAGTTGAGATAAAATTTGCGACTGATGATAAAAAAGAATTGTGGTAGAAGAGACTGCATCGGATGAAATTAATCATGTCCCAAGTGATTTTACAGACTCGATAATACAGAATTTTTTTTTGTCATTATCCAGTTGCAATCATGGTTGAATACATACGTACGACAGCTGCACATGAAACATTTCATTGCCACTGTCTGTATACAACGAAAGATCTTGACTATGGATAGTGGAACAACTGCCAAGGACTGTTCGGTTTTATTATATCGTTGCATTAGGAACAATGTGGCGTAAGTGTTATGCATGAGCATAGCACTTGCACCACTTTGACTTTAAGGCGACGATATATTAGTATATATATATAGATTTTTTTTGTTTCCATTTTTTCCAAGTAATGATACTTCATGAATGTTGCAATGAGTTCGAGAGTGTTAATGATGAGAATAAGAAAAAAAATAGGGGATCTAATGGAATATTTTTAAATGTTAATAGTAGTTGTATCTTTCAAAATAATTAGCAGCAATAATATGAGTTATAATCAATATTTATTGCAATTAGTTGAATTGCAGGACAACTAACAAATATTTAACATGCAATCACATCAAATTTTTTTATCATATAAATTCTGTAAAAATAAATATTCACACAGTGCTTGAATTATTAATGAGACTCGAATAAATCTGATCAATATGCAAATTTCTTTTAACAATTTTACCGGACTTGATTAATTCACGTTCTCTAAAAATTAATGATAATAATTTTCTCTTTTTGTGATGAGGCTCAACTGCCAACACTTGAACATCAGTAAAATTGAAATTATGTTTATACTGAGAAACATGCTCAGTTAATTGATTCGAAACTTGAAAAACGTGTGGTTGGTGAATACTCTGATAATGCTCATTCACCCTCGTACCCAATTGCTGCTTTGTATGATCGATAAATGCAAAATTGCACTCCAAACATGGTACTTTGTAGATTGTATTCACTCTTCGATAAAGAGGTAATTTATCCTTGGAGCCAGTGAATAACCAACCAAGACTGCTATCATTCTTAAAGCTCAAACGTATTTTGAATTTTCTTAGATGATATTGCAATTCCTCTGAAAGGTTTTCAACATATGGTAAAGTTATATAGCTTATATCCTTTGATTTCTCTCTCTTTGTAAAATTACCATAATAATTATTAGGTGAAAGCAATTCTTTTTCTCTTCTACTGATGATTTTCATAATCAATCTTTTTGGATATCCATTCTCAATTAAATTATATCTGATAAATGCCAAATTTTTAAGATGAAACTGGGTATCAGAAAGAAGAATAGCTCGATCAGTTAAATTATAGATTGTACCAAGTTTTTGAGATTCTGGATGATAAGAATTATAATTCAAGTACCTTCCTGAAGATGTTGGCTTTCTGTACCAATCTACTGAAAGTTCACCATTATTCTTTATCAATGTAACTTCTAAAAAATGTATTCTATTGTTCTCCTCTCGCTCAACTGTAAATTGCAGTCTTTCATGATAAGAATTGAAACATGATAGTATTGAATTTATTTTATTCTCTGGAAGAAATACTAAAACATCATCGACGTATCTTGTATAAAAATAAATTGGAAAATCTAATTTCTCCAAACAACAATCTTCTAAATCTTGAAGGACAATTTCTGCTACAATTGGAGATAATGGTGAACCCATTGCAGCACCGAAAACTTGCTGGTACATGATTCTATTGAATTGAAATGCTGATGCATTGAAGCACAATGAGATTGCTTTAATAAATTCATTCTGATTAATATTTGTATATTTTTTAATTAATTTCCATCTTTTCCTTATTCCAAATATCACGAGATGCAGAGGTACATTTGTGAATAATGACACAACGTCCATGGATATCATTGTGTAATCCTTGGGTAACTTTAAATTCCTGATTTTTTTTACAAGAGAGGTACTGCTGATTATTGCAGTTTTGTTGTTATTGAAAAATGTGATTTCTTCCCTAACACAATCAGTTAAAATTCTTTGTAAATATTTTGCTAATTCATATGTTGGTGTCCCTACAAAAGAAACAATTATTCGAAAAGGTACATCCGTTTTGTGAATTTTTGGAAGACCATAGGCACGTGCTGCATTACCATTTCTCGATGAAAATATTACTTTTTCTCGTTCCGTTATAAGGTCTTGTTTATACCAATTAACAATCAATTTATTTACTCTCTTCTCAATTAGCGGAGTGCAGTCCTCATCCATCACTTTATACGTCGATGCATCCCTCAATAGCTTCGACATTTTTCCAATATAATAGTCACGATGCACAATAACTGTTACGTTTCCCTTATCAGCCTTTAGAAACATTATTTGTGGATTTAATTTTTGAAATCTTCTGGTTGAGATTATCTTTCTAATCAACTCAGGATACTCTGATTTTGTCTTTCTACTTGAAAAATTTCGGATTACATTTGCACATAATGTACGAACAGTATTTTTTTGATCTTCATCTAACAAATCCACTTTAGATTCTATTGTGGCTATTATTTTATATATTGGAATATATGAATTTTGAACAATTGGAACTCCAAATTTTTCACCTAAGGCAGCAATGTCCAGAACATCTTCTGGAATAAATTCACCTGTCAAATTTACGAGCCACTTGTCACGACTCTCACGGGATATACGAATTGAATGAGGCCCATATTTCACTTCAGATCTGAAATTTCCATTTCTGTTCTCCCGCCAAAAATTTTTTGACGTATTTCTTTCGCTTTGATATCTCCACTGTTTATCTGATTTTATTGGTAATACGTATTCACAACTATTCGGATTCAAATCCACGAAAAATGGTGGCATTATTTATACCATGCATAGATTTCTGAAAAAAATATCAAAGGACGAAAATGAATTAGATATTTTTTTTTTTTTTTTTTTAATAACTTGACTTACTTTTTTTTGCAAAATTTGTAAACCTCGTCGATGAATTTTTAAAGGAGACCCCATTCAAGAAATAATGTTGACATCTTTTTTAAATAAATATTAAGAGATATTTTTTCGTATTTACTTTCACAGTTCATATTTCACACAACCGTCAGGCATTGTTTATAAACACACAATCAACATCCAGAGGTTCCCATCTGTGGACTCGAGAAACTAAACGAACCACTTGTGCTGTGAGTAGCGTAAATAAACAGCTATGGCTATTCGGTTTAGTTGTTTGGATAAAACTTAAAATCGGCGAAAATGATTAAATTTGAAATTAGGGATTCATTCAGTAGCAAAGTAAATTCTCTTTTTAAAATGTCTTAAACTCTAATAAAAAAACGAATTTCCGAGAAAAAAAACCGTTCAAAGTATTTTGATATCGTGCTTCGATTTCACATTTACCAAAAATTTAATGCAAAATAGAATCGATTGATTCCGTTTCATTCCTTTACTACTGAATTTGTGTAAATTCTAAATTACATTAAACAAAAATATACAATAACCAAAAATGAAATATCGCAACATTTATTGCTTTTTTTCTACAACGTCATACTAATTTTTATAAGAAAAATACAATACGTTTCCTTCAATCGCTTTTTTAAATGACAAACTTTACAGGTGTGAAAAATTGTATTTGTTTTATTCCTGTATTTTAAACAACAGGGAAAAAAACATAGTGGACTACCCTATTGTGTGAACCCAGTAACCATAATTATTTGAATTGAAATGAAAATTCAACGATTAAAGTGAAACTGTATATCAAGAATAAAGAAAATTGAGGAATTTTATAACTTTTTTCAAAAATAATAATATGAGAAATCAGTAGTAGGAGAACATGGAAAACAAAGAAAAAGGAGTTATTAAATAATCATTGAGCTAGAATTATCCTAGAATATTTTTTTCTTCCATGAGTTTTTCTTCTCTTCAGCATCTTCCACTGTTATATAAGAATGGATGCAAATAGAAACTCAGTCCTCAAGATGTGGTTCCCACATTTTCATATAAACGTAACTTTCATTGAATAATATCCAGTTATAATTTTTTTTTTTTTTTTAGAATTCAGTCTAATGATGCACTTTCCCCGAATTAAGGCTTAGTAGTTTTGACACTCTGGTTGGATGTGTTGACCGGGAATGTAAGCTGATAATTATTATAGAGAATTTGATCATTATTTATCAAAAATGCAATTGTCAATGTTTTTCATTGAAAATTAAGAATTCTCATACTTACTGAATGATATCATTTATAATAATTTCATTACATCTGTGGCAACTGATCAATTGGTGTTGCAAACTTGAAATCTTCGGGGAAAAGTTTAACAGCATGTGGATACATGAGTTTGTAGGATTGTCTAATTGTGACATCAGCAACCCCAGCAATATCTCCGATTTCCTTCTGGGATCTTTTATCTTCAGAGGCCTGAACGAAAAATATTTAATTCATATTATAACTTGTATAATCTAAAACTTATGAAATTTCAATATTGCGAGAGTAATTTTACCTGCGACGCCATATAAATTGCAGCAGCAGCAACTGAAATTGGTGATCTACCAGGTACAATATCAATATCAACAGCTTTTCTAGCAATGTGTGTAGCAGCTCTCTGTACCATATTGGGAAGACCCAAATTTGAGCAGAATCTTGACATAAAGTCCCCAGTAGTAATAAGATCTACGCTCGTTTCAAGTGCTTTCAGAATCAACTTGAAGCATCTTCCAATTTCTTTCTTACTAATTTTACTGACTGCCACAATTTCTTTGAATGTACGTGGTACACCCTCTTGACGACAGGCAATGTAGAGACAGGCTGAAGCAATGGCATCATTTGAACGACCTTTCAAATTTTTGCCATCATGTACTTGCTTGAATAGATTGTGCGCACGATCGACGATTGTCTTTGGAAGATTTATACGATCTGCCATGCCTGTGATTTCACGGAAAGCATTGATCAGAGCTCTGTCCGAACTGTTCATCTGGAAATAGATATGTACATATGTAAATATATATATATATTCTTCATGTAGTTTCTCGGTCCCTGATTTATATATATATTTCATATATAATTCAGTATTCACTGATTTCCAGTGGAGTTTTGCACTATCAGAAAGTTATGATATGATAACACGGAAGTCGATCAGAGAAATTATTCTCATCTTTTAATTAGTTGATATTGTTTTTAAAAATTAATCTTTTTTTTAACTTCCCGATAAGGGAAGTTTATGTATTGGCCCCGAAAATGAAAAATCGATTTTTCGATCGATCTTCATGTTTTGACACCTGCCCAACATTTTTTGATAGTTTTCACGACCATGTCTGTATGTGTGTGTGTGTGTATGTCTGTAACCAAATGTTTCGTTCACATTTTCTCATAAATTAATAATGTGATCGAGGTGATCGATGTCGTGATCGAAGCATCGTGACATAGATTCGCGGCCATTAGATTTTGATCGAAATCGATCCGGTAATTTCTTAGTTTTTTAAGAAAAACATTATTAAATTTTTTTTAACTTCTCAATAAGCGAAGTCTATGTACTGACCCCGAGGAGGAAAAATCGATTTTTTTATTAATCTCATATATTGCGATCTCCCCAACTTTTTTTGATAGTTTTTACTATATGTCTGTTGTTATTTATCATTCTTTTCATTCAACATTTTTCCTAATAGTAAATGAGAGAAATTATCGGGAAGTTCTTAGTGCGGCTCAAAGAGTTACACTCATCACAATACATTCTTACTAATTCCTTCTCATCAGCAGTAAAGTACTCCCCCATTCGCGAGCGAGCAGCTACGCACTCCTCTGTTCGCGAGCGAGCGTAGCGAGCGAGCAACTACGCAACCCTAGTTTTATCATAAACATTTTATTGATACGCTGATTAATTTTTGTTTATGAATACGCGTATCATTGATGAAGCATAACTTACACTACGTCGATTTTGATATTTGGCAGTTCCGAATGCATCAAATGAAGCAGCACCAGTACCAGGACCGATCATTGTCGACAAATCCGATCCATTGAGCAAAGGATTTTCAGGACCACCGACACGAGAAGGATCAGTTCCAGACTTTTCATTGCTAAATGTTCTCCACTCAGATCCGACATCAATTACTCTGCAAAAAAAAATGAACCATTAACTATCATTTCTTTTTTCATTAATTCAAGCGTTGAAGAATTGAGAGGAATAAACAGTTCTAGAGAAATTTCGATTAGTTTCTTATCAAATGCCATATGCATACCTGTCACCAACAACTAGACCACACTCTGAACAAATCTGATCTCCCGCTCTGTAATCCTCGATGAGAGAGGCGTCTGGATGTGCGTAGCAGCATATTCTGTCTCCCTCAATTCTTTGAAAAACAAACAGAAAAGAAGAAAAGAGTTAGCCTTCTTCATCAATTAATTATGCCTCCTTATTACTTAATTTCCGAGGGAAAACCCATTTTGAAAAATGCCCACATAACCTAAAACTGACATGACGACGAAAAAATAAAAATTGTATCAGGATTTAAAAAGTAGCTGTTAAGCAGTTGCTACCGAAAAATTTAAATAGCAAATAGAAAGATAAACGTGGTGATTAGAGATTTTTTTGACGTTTCACGTGTTATTTGTAAGCATAGGCCCGCCTTGGAGATAACGCGTCAAATGCATTGCGCCATTTGGCAATATCTTTAACCTAGTAACCAGTGAATGTATTGATCTTATATTTATATTTGTCCATTTCTTTCACTGATTCAATGTTTTTTTTTTTAATGATAATTTTATTCCGGACATTAGAATTATTCTAATTCACCTTGACGAACTAGCCATATTTTGTGTATTTGTCACTGGGGTTTGTGCAGGAGTGGGGATAACTCATATGAGATACGCTGAAAGTGCTGCTGTGGTTGAGATCATCATCAAACTAAAATCACTAGAGTCACCTTACATTCTATGGAGATTGAAACAAAAGTATCGTGATTATTGTCGTCTAGAATAATTCCAAGTTATTTCTCACTTTCTCATCATCGTAAAAATCTATTACCTTCCCGCTGTCTAATTCATTCAAACACATTTCTTGTAATTCAAATTCAAATAAGGAATATGGCATTTGACCCATCAGCACTCCAAGCGTACAAAATCTGCGGCACTGTAACACCGAGCCTTTATTGCATTTGCGAGTCCTCTCTCTTCCCTCTTCGCGATCTGAATGTTCGATTGCACCGGAAAAATAAATGTACAAAAAGAAATTGGAATAGAAGAGGTCAGGTTTTCTACAGATACCGTTCCCTCAATATATTTGAACACTTTCTAACACTAACTCAATAATAAAATCAGAAATTACTGATTTTTCGAAAAAGGAAGGGTTAAGCAGAGGAAAATATTTAATTGCAGTATTTGAATATTATTTTCATCATACTTGTGAGTAATATAAAAATTTCGAAAGGATTTTTTTCCCATTAATTTTTCGATTTTTCAGTTTTTTTTAATTATTTTCCATGGTAAAAGGCTAAAGAGCGTTATTTCTTTTCATGATTTCAATATCTGATCATTCTTTTGATTAAAAGCCCAAATTATGAATTAAATCGATTATTTAATGATTGCAACTGTAATTCAATATTATTAGAATGTGGTACCTCGAACCATACCATATGGTGTAATAGTGAGTAAATTATGAGAACTTGATAATAATCCCTTTCTCCTATGGTTTAGGTTTCAGAAATAATTGACAATTATGGAATCAATGACTGCAAAGGAGATACGTCAAGCCTATATAGATTTTTTCAAGAGCAAGGGCCATGAGTATGTTCATTCAAGCTCGACGATACCTCATGATGATCCAACCTTGTTATTTGCTAATGCTGGAATGAATCAGGTATTTTTATTCTGAATATCTGGATAAACATAAATACATGTGAGAATATTGAATTTTTCTGGATTTATTCTGATACATTTGTATCAACAAAGTCTTTTTTTATCATGATAACATGAGAATTCGCGAATGACGATTGAGAAAAGATGAGCTTGAGAATACTATTTCAATCTTTCTGAAAATATCTTGAAAATTATTTGATTTGAAAGACCTTATCAAGAGTTTCTTCTTCTAGTCTAGCAAATTTCACTCAAAGAATTGCACATGACAATTTTTGCCAAATCCATTCAATTTGCACATTTTTCCAAAATGATTGACGAAATTATGGAAGAAAGATATGTGAAAAATTAATTTATAGTATACATTAATGTAAATCTTTTGACTTCGGAACTGTAAGAGTTGAAAGGATTGATTAGCACTGAAAAGTGGAAAAAGCAATGAAGATATAAGAAATAATTCCAATCTGTAAACAAATTGAATCCATTATTTTTCTCATTTAATGGTTTTAAAAATGTGCTCTATAACCCATATCTCAAGAAACACCGAGGCGCACAATAATTCAGTCGATAACGCCGAACGAAAATTACCATCGACGATAAAGACTTTGAATTTCCTTATGAAAACACCAAAATTTTTTCACAGTTCAAACCAATCTTCCTCGGAACGGTTGATCCAAACAGCGATATGTCAAAATGGGTACGTGTTGTCAACTCTCAGAAATGCATTCGTGCTGGTGGAAAGCACAATGACTTGGATGACGTAGGAAAAGATGTTTACCACCATACTTTCTTTGAAATGATGGGAAATTGGTCATTTGGTGATTACTTCAAGGAAGAAATTTGCACCTGGGCTTGGGAATTTCTCACATCTGTACTCAAACTTCCTGGCGATAGATTGTATGTAACGTACTTTGGCGGTGATGAAAAAACGGGACTCTCACCAGACGATGAGTGTAAAAATATTTGGTTATCGCTTGGAGTACCACCAACTCATGTTCTACCAGGTTCAATGAAGGATAATTTTTGGGAAATGGGTGAAACTGGCCCATGCGGTCCATGCAGTGAGCTTCATTATGATCGTATTGGGGGAAGAGAAGCAGCTCATCTCGTCAACATGGATGATCCTGATGTTTTAGAGATCTGGAATCTTGTATTCATTCAATTTAATCGTGAATCCGATGGAAGTTTGAAAAGTCTTCCGAAAAAACACATTGACTGTGGTCTTGGATTGGAGCGATTGGTCTCAGTAATTCAAGATAAAAGAGCTAATTATGATACTGATTTATTTTTACCACTCTTTCAAGCAATTGAAAAAGGCACAGGTGCACGCACCTACACCGGGAAGGTTGGCGCTGATGATGCTGATGGAATTGATATGGCTTATCGCGTACTTGCTGATCATGCACGTACGATAACAATAGCACTTGCTGATGGAGGAATGCCTGATAATACCGGCAGAGGATATGTCTTACGGCGAATTTTGCGACGTGCTGTGCGTTATGCTACTGAAAAATTAAATGCTAAACCTGGATTCTTCGCTTCGTTGGTGAATGTTGTTGTAGATCTTCTAGGTGAAATATTTCCGGAACTCAAGAAAGATCCACAGTCCATAATCGATGTAATAAATGAAGAGGAGACACAATTTTTGAAGACACTGTCTCGAGGAAGGAGTCTCCTTGACAGAACAATTGCCAAATTGGATAATGAAATAATTCCAGGTGATATTGCTTGGAGACTTTACGATACCTACGGTTTTCCCGTTGATCTGACTCAACTTATGAGTGAGGAAAAAGGCCTAAAAGTCGACATGGATGGTTACGAAGAATCAAAGAGATTGGCACAAATTATATCACAAGGAAAAGCTGGTGGTGTTGATGATCAAATCAATTTGGATGTTCATGCCTTGACTGAATTACAGGACAAAGGAATTCCACCAACTGATGATTCATCCAAGTACAATTATCAAACATCATCGGACATTGATGCACCATACAAATTTGAAGCCTGTACTGCCACTGTCATTGCGTTGCGCCGTGAAAAAAAATTTGTCGATATAGCACAACCCGGTAAGGAGGTTGGTGTACTATTGGATAAAACTTGCTTTTACGCTGAACAAGGTGGACAAATTTACGATGAAGGTTTCCTCGTTAAAGTCACTGATGATCAAGAAAATGATGAGTCAACTGAAGTTAAAGTAACGAATGTTCAAGTACGTGGAGGCTATGTTCTTCATATTGGTACAGTGGGTTCAGGGACATTGAAGAAAGGCGATAAATTAAATCTAAATATTGATACATCAAGAAGACGCTTGATTATGAGTAATCATTCAGCAACACATGCACTCAATTATGCTCTAAGAAAAGTTCTGGGTGGTGATGCTGATCAGAAAGGCTCACTCGTTGCACCTGATAGATTGCGATTCGATTTTACTAATAAAGGTGCAATGTCGTCGAATCAAGTTAAGGAAACTGAAAATTATACCAATGAAATGATTAAAAGTAATAGGAAAATTTACGCTAAAGAAAGTAGATTGGCGGTTGCCAAAACAATAAATGGCTTACGTGCTATGTTTGAAGAAACTTATCCAGATCCAGTGAGAATTGTTAGTATGGGCGTATCAATTGATGATTTAGAGAAAGATCCAATGAGTCCAGCTGGCACAACAACGAGTGTTGAATTTTGTGGTGGTACACATTTGCATTACACCGGACATATTGGAAATTTTGTTATTGCAAGTGAAGAAGCCATTGCAAAAGGAATAAGGCGAATTGTTGCATTAACTGGCCCTGAAGCTGCAAAGGCTCTGAAAAAAACCGAATTACTGCAAAAACAATTGGATGAAATTCAAAAAAATATTGAGATTAAACACTCGAAGGATTTAGTTAAGCAAATTGTCGAATTAACTGAAGACATTTCTCACGCTACAATCCCATACTGGAAGAAAGACGAGATGAGGACATTATTGAAAACATTAAAAAAAAATCTTGATGACAAAGATCGTGCAGCCAAGGCAGCTGTCGCTAATCTTGTTGTCGAAAAAGCTGCTGAAATTATTCAAAAAAATGTTGGGATTCCAGTTCTCGTTGAACAATTAGAGGCTTACAGCAATACCAAGGCACTTGATGGTGCATTGAAAAAAATTAAAGCCCTGTCACCAGAAACAAGTGCGCTGGTTCTTAGCATTGATGAAGATGCTAAGAAAATATTCGCACTCAGTACAGTACCGAAAAGTGCCATTGAGAAAGGATTGAAAGCGAATGAATGGATTCAAGCGATTTCACCGCTAATGGGTGGTAAAGGTGGAGGAAAAGCGGAATCTGCTCAGGCATCAGGAACACATGTTTCTGCACTCAGTGAAGCACTCAAAATTGCCAGAGATTTCGCTAATTTAAAGCTTGGTGTTTAAAATTGCTGCTCTTTTTTTCAGTTCATATGATTGATATTTTGTATTGGAAAATATAGCTTTTTATTCAACAATTGGTTCTTTTTCTTTTAATTCTTCCTCCAGCGTTATTTCTCTATCATAGAGTTTTCTTATTTCCCTCAGTAATGTTGATAAATTCGTGCCCATTTTTGCTGATATTGGTATTATGGGAAAATCAACTTTTTGTTTAAGCTGTTCCAAATTTTCCTGCAGAAGTAAAAAAGTGAAAAATCATGACAATAACTGGAAAGTTTAGTATTGCGATAATAGAGTATGTTCTGAGAAATATTTTTGAGTTCAATGGAGATACAAATGTTTTTCAGGACTTTGAAAAAAGTTTTTTTTTTGTGGAATTTTTTGATATTTCTTATGAATCTTAAAATATTTCCCAAAGAGTGATTACAAAAAAAATTGATAGGTTTTTTAAAACTTACTTTTGCATTAGGAAGGTCCATTTTATTAGCAATAATAAGCATTGGCCTGTTATGAAGTTTCGAACTGAATTCATTCAATTCATTTTTCAAAGTTTGTAAATGTTTCCATGGCTCATCAGCACTCACATCTAGCATGAATAATAGTGCTGCACAGCGTTCAGCATGTTTTAAGAACATTATACCGAGTCCTTTATTTTTGTGAGAGTCCTCAATTAGTCCCGGCAAATCAGCAACAGCAATCTGCTCGTAATCATCATACAATACCATCCCTATATAAGGCTTGAGTGTTGTAAATGGATAAGATGCGACTTTGGGTCTAGCACGAGTTATTGCTCGAAGAAGTGTGCTTTTTCCAGCATTTGGAAGGCCAATCTGAGGAGAAAAAAAAATTCATAACTGTACAATTCATTTTCGGCTCATCTTGAAATCTCTACAAAGGTATTAAACAACTCTGCCGTGTTTGTAACGGGAAAAACTATTCTTCGTAGAAAAAAAAGAGTTAATATTCACCAATCCAACATGTGCCATTGATTTCATTTCAAGGAGATATTGTTTTGATTCTCCTTCAGCTCCGTATTCAGCGATTTTTGGTGATTGATTTACATCAGATTTGAAAAAAGTATTCCCATGTCCTCCAGACCCACCTCTTGCAGCAATAAACATCATATTCTCTTTGTCTAAATCAGCTAAAATATCCCCATTTGTACTTCTCACAACGGTACCTACGGGTACTTTAATAACAGTATGTGGGGCATTTTTTCCATAGCAATTTTCGTTATATCCTCTCTCCCCATCCTCTGCCTGTATCAGTGATTTGAGATGATTCAAACTGGTTACATCCCTCGATACCTGAAATAATGCCATGTTGGGTATTTTATTTCTAAAGAATTAGTCGATTGATCATAGTTATTCGATAGAGTTTTATAGTAAGTATTCATTTACTTGAAATATTACATGACCACCGTGGCCACCATCTCCTCCATCAGGTCCAGCATGATCATTTTTCCATAATTGCAGAAAACTCATCGCACCATCTCCACCTTTTCCAGCCGCCACTCTCACCTTTACAAATTACATATTAAATTTTATGATTGCATTTTGTCAATTAATGTGGTAAATTTCATGGAAATGATTAAAATGTCTGAATTTTTTTTGGAACCATTTCCTCTATAAAAGATAAAAATTACAAAAAGCTTTTTGTAAAAGTTACTTCATCATGCATGTATTTTTAGAGATTTGCTAATTCAGGAAAAAAATCACTCTATCACCATATCTTCTTCACAATTTAACGGCATTTTAGAAAGACTGATTTCTAATTGATTTAATCAATTCAGTAGTAATGGATTAAAACAAGATGAATCTATCTCTCTTGTTGTTCATCTTTAAAGAATATCTCGAAATTTTCTTGAGGGATCATGCCGAGGAATCCTCCAAAAATGAATGGCAAGAAAATTAGATTTATCCTGTTTTATTTATCTATTACTGAATTTTACTTCGGAGAATGTGAGATGAGAAGGCTCCGAAAAAAAACATAAAATTCCAAAAAAACACATTTGGAAATACGATAATCGCCAGATCTATTTTACAAAAATTTAAAACAAGGAAAATACTTCAACTCGCCTGTTTTACATCAACGAAATATTGAAGAGTATCCCTTCTTGACTTGGGTTTCAAGCTTCTTAAAGGAAGTGCAACCTCTTCATTATTCCCACAACTCGAACAATGAAAGAAATCCTTTCCCACATGATAAAGTTCGGCAGAATTTGTTATTGGTAACAGGTCATTAATTTTTTGTTTACGTATCAAGTTCCTTATCGCTAGAGTACCCAATTGCCGCATCGACTGCATCTGTAACAAAATCATGATGGGAAATGTTTTTAAATGATTTTACACAAAAACAGATGATATTTCCATAAAAAATAATTTATTTGTCTAACGAAGCAGTCTTCACATTGAATTTTTCATTGAGAATTGATGGAATAATTCTTTCGTGTATTTGAATAACTCTATCTCTGTAAAGTGGCAGCTCATTCGATTGATAACTTATTCTATAAGTTCTCGCAATTTTATCGGAATTTGGGAATTTATAAAATCTTAGAAATTCAACATGTGAAATAATTCTGCCAAAATTATTATATAGAAATAGAAAAAAAGAGTTCTCATCAAATTTATTTGTAATTGTAAAAGTCAAGTCGAATGAGAAATTTGGAAATGATATAATATTAGTACTATTATCATTATGAGTAATTATTTCATACCATTTCAATAATTTCGATGATTCCGTCAATTCAAATGAATTATTTATTATTGATTTTGGTATTAAATCTGAGGGGAATGATAGAGTGACTTTACGAAAGACATGTGTCAGTGCATGGCTAGCATGAAACTTCTTATCTAATCCACGAAATCCCGTTGACTTGTAGTCCTCAAAATTATCGATTAAAAAATTTTCAACTGACATGAGAACGAAATTGCCATAAGCTGCCATTTCTGAAATTTTCCAAGAATCATCCCAACGTCTCCGTGGATTGTCATGCAATGTACCGCCCTGACCATTGCATAAAGTTACTAAAATACATCCATTTTCCTCTAAAAATGAGCTCGATGATATGAAAAAATCTCTCAATAAAATACGATTCAAGTCTAGTCGCATTTTACGACAAACATGAGGAAAATTGAATAAAATTTTATTAAAACGGGCAAATTTCAATGGCAAATATTCGGATAGCTTTGTTGCATCTACTCCGAGAAAAACGGTCACTCCTAAAATGAAAATAATGCTATTGGTTTACTTTCATCATTTTTGAAAAAGTATTAGGAGAGCGGAGTGGTAAAGCGAAAGAGATGAATTAAAAATTTTCATTCCAAGTATTACGATGAATATCGCTGAAACTCCTGTTTTTGAAGAAATTTAACCGTGTACGACAATTTCTATAAACAATTGTCTATATTGTCATCCATGTATGAATTCATGAGAAAATTTGACTTTTTCAGAAATTGATAGTTGAATTTTTTTGAAGGATGAATAGAACCAAGTTCACTAATAAATCTATAGAAAAAAATATTTAAATGAACCCATAGACAGTTAATCAGTTTATTGGAAAGTGCTATGGAAAATCTGAAGGATTTTACCCTAAAATACTCGCAAGTGTTTCTATCGTTGCTTCGATATATAATTCTCCATCAAAATTTCCATCTATCGAATAACAATAATTGTGGTGACAATGTAAAATTGAATGATTTCGCTTTGCCACTTGACTCAGAAATTTTGTTTATTCAAATACAAACCATGATTCTTCAAATAACTAATATTTTCAACCGCTTCTCCATTCAAAGCTGATGCTTCATAGCAAGTAGACGTGATGTGTATATTCAGGTTATGTTTACAAAGTGCTGTGGTAAATGAGAAATTTCCTTCACCTAGCAGCAATACTTTATCATTTTCATTGAAAATTGATAATCGCATTATTCCTAAAAAAAATTCATCATCACTTTTTTTTCTTGAAAAAAAAATTGAATAATAAATTTCAATAATTGGAAAAACATTGTATTGTTTGCTCTGTAACACAAACATTACCGGAATTATGAATGAAACATTTACAACTATTGCAATAGAAAATTTAATGACAAACCTTTAATATTTATAAATAATTAATAAACACTTAGTGGCATTTGCAATGCTTACAATTCAATGAATAGATGAAAATTCTTCACGATGATCGTAATAATGTATCTGTCAGTCAAGTAGTAGTGGGGGTATTTACTATTCTATGTTGTGGAAGATTACGTGTAATATTCATTGAGAATTTTTCTTTATAAATATTCAATTAGATAATGCGGCTAAATTTATCAGTTCGACGTCAATACATGATTTAAATTCTTCGATTATTGCAACAAAAAATACGCTACGTTTCCAATTCTGGTTTTATTCTTTAGCCATCGCCGGCCTATGGAGATTTAAGAAAACATACGGCAAAGATGGAATACTGATATTATTTTACCCCAACGTTTCGACGACTCCTATCTCGAGTCCTCATGAGGGATTTTATTGTCTATGAATCTGTAATTAATGATAATTTTCCAAAAACTTATTACTTGGCCTATTGTTATTATCCATTGAATTAGATTTCTCGCTATAAACACTTTTTTTGCCAAAGAATGAAACTATAATTGAATAAACAGTCAGAGAAATTTTCACTAAAGTAATTTTTACAATAAAAAATAAAAAATTATTAACAAGAATTTTTTCCAGTAGAATCGCAAACATGTTATCATTTCATTGTAGCAATTGCTATCATTTACGTTTTATCAGAGGAAATTGCTCGTTAACTTCAAAAGGATGTCTTTAAGACATACAAAAAACGTACTCATTGAAATTGTAAATAAAAATTACAATGCCAGTAAAAGAATCATGTATTCAAATGATTTTATGATGAAAGGAGGATAGGACAAATCAATTTTTAGATCTGTGAAGAATAGAGATTTTCATATTCATGATCTTCTCTGTTAATAAAAATTAGATCTACAAAAAAGATTATCCGGAAAATTCGTCAAGTGTTAGTCATAGATTCGGAGAGAACTCATCAACTGTTTTATCCCTTCGTTCCTGGAATTCGAAAAAGCCAGTCTTGAATATAATCAAATATTTCCTGAATCATTGGGTTCGAAACATTTGATGAGAAACTTGATTTATTCATGAAAAATAAATCTATAAATATTATGATTAGAAACTTGCTCTATATCAATTATTCTCTGGAATATTTCGCAAAGACCAATTACCAGACAGAATTGACTTATAAATCAATCCGACTATCGAAATCATTTTCCTTCATCAAGTCATGAATATTAAGGAATTTAATTATAAAAATGTCAAAAGTTCGAATAGATCGACATTTGGCTCTTCTCTAGTAATGTAAGTTGATTTGTCACATTAATGGGAGTTGATTTAAATCTAGCCTGTTAGCACTGCAAGAGTGTACAAATCCTATAAATACTTGAACGCTGACAAATACATTAAATTTTTGCAATCAATTTATGTAGCTCAACTCTCACTGGGAACTCGAATGCAGTAGGACGCATCCAAGTACGTAGGGAAGTTTAGCCCTGTCTTTCTTTACGTTGTCGTGTCCTTTGACTTGAACTCCGATCGATTCCTCCAGAAAGAAATAAGTACAAATCGATTCTACCGTCGTACCATATGTTTGATCTTCAGCGCGTATATAATTTATTTTTTCTTGAATATAAAATTGGTCATTTATTTTATTCAGAAAAGAAAGACAAAGGAATGAGGAGAGAGAAATCTTTTACGCGCGTTTCTAATACAAGGACTAAGAGAACCTGTAATAGCAGTTTAATTTCCCAATTTTCTAAAATTGCAATTTGAAGAAAATACAACAAAATAATTATAAACTTCTGTTATAATGAAAATTCAAGTTGAATGGTTGTTACATTAATTGCTATATTGTTTTGAGATTCCGCTATCTTGTATGAAAAGACACATGTTCTTTATTCATGCATTTTTTCTTACAATTTGACTAATAGTGAGGGTATTTAAAACTCGTCATTCCCTTTACTTTTCACTAAAAAAAAATCTATCGTTAGTTTGACAGGCCAAGTGAAGTCCATACTGTTAATAATTTCTAGAAAAAATTATCCAAAACTTTTTTCGAATTCCACGTGCCCATTTCATTAATTATTCAACACCAGGATCGATGGAAGTCAATGTCAAGCTGAATCAATGTTAATAATTGCGTCAAAATCATGAAATATTTTGTATTATTTTACCACACTAAGTTTTATTGCACAGAGATGCAAGTATTTTGTGCCTTTCATCTGAGCGAATTAACAGCCAGAATAAACTAGTGTAGAGCAGATGAACTTGGATGAAAGTTCAATGGACTTGAATAATTCGTGAGATGACAGTAAATACAAATATAATACAAGTAAGTTTAGTTGAATGATCTCTATCGTTAGCCATTTATATTTCTACATTGAACCTGTTGATGTCCATTGTCATTACATATCGTCGCCTTAGAGCGAAAGGGGCGTAAGTGCCATTTTTTCCGATTTTTTTTCTTCAAAATAACAAAGAGGCGTATCTTCACCATTATTGCTCCAACAGGCTTTCCAAGGCCTTTTACGCAATATTAGTAAAAAAAAATTGAAAATAATAACATGTAGGCATGAGTACAACCCACTAATAACAAACGGGCGTAAGTACCGGAGATACGCTTCTTTGTTTTTAGTGTTTCTATTGAATTTTCCCAGATCATTGGAAAAATACTAATAACAAAGAGGTGTAAGTCCGGAAAAATAATTCAATGAAAAAAATTTAAAAACAAAGAGGTGTAAGTGCCCAAATTTAGATGAGGAATCCTACAAACAAAAGGGCGTAACTCCAAATATTTTCGTGTGATGAAAAAATTATAAAAACAAGGAGGCGTAAGTGTGCAGATACGTCCCTTTCATTTTAAGATTGGTAGTTACGCCACTTTGTTATTTTAATTTTCAATTGCCCGAATAATGTTCCAGAGACCATAAAAAACATTTGGGAGTGATAATCATGCCCCTTTCACTCTAAGGCGACGATATATAATTTTATTATCTGATGTAGGGAAAAGTCGATATGAATCATCAATGTTTTTCGAATAAATTCAGTAAAGAAAATCTCGGCAAAATCACTCGTTATCAATTATCTCAAAATTTGCGAATAATAGAGGAAATTTGGAGCCAAACAAGGTGTGTACAAATTTTGTCCCAACTCCTTTACCTTTTGAAATATTTAAAAAAGTCTCATCTCAAAGTTACATTAATGTAGTTTTTTCATTTCATTGTTCAGAATAATTGTTAATCCAAAAATATGGACAATTATGGAAGATTTGGGGAAGCATGATTAGAATGTATTAAGAATTAATTTTGAATTTCAAATTATAAAAATTTAAGACAGTGGTAATAGATGCCATGAGAGGTCGCGTTGAACGTCGCGACGCAGGGCGTCGTCATATATTCCACATATAAAAACGCCGTCTCGGTGTAACCGAGTTTGAGCTAAACTCAAGAAATTGTCTTTCTCTCTCTCTCTCTGTTAAGTACGCAACTGGCGGCTTCACTAGTCTGACCAGTGTCTGACGGGGGAGTTTGTAATTGTGTGCCCAGTTGAGTAGTTATACCTATGCGGCAGTGTGTTCCGTATCTTACCCCTGAACACAATTGTCTTCACCTCGTAGATATTAGTCAAATGTTAATAGTGACAGAAAAAAAATCATCAATTGTGAAATATCGAAGCCAAATTGGAGAAGACAATATTTTGGATATTATTGTAATTTTTCGTTTTAAAAGACCGAATGAAGGTAAGAAGATACACGCACAACTATTTTTCATATATTTTAGGAAAATAGTAGGGTAATAGCTTAATGCATTTGAGAATATAAAAAATTAACGATGAAAATTGCAGTGAGGTCAAATCACTGAAATATTGGAACATTTCTTTATTTTCACGAAATGGATAATGTTTTTCTCTCCGTGTTATATTATATATTATACCTTTTTTACTTGATATAATTGCGGTTGCGTGTCCACGAGGACGTCGTCGACCTGACTAACACCGGAGCCACTTTTTTTTATTCTTCAAAAATACATGTGTGTGCAACTTTTCAGTTGTAATGTGCGTGCCATGCTATTCCAATCATCCCTCGCGCTTGTCATTTAATGAAATTTTTAGATAAAATAAAAATGAACAAATCATGAAATTGCCTTTATCAATTTGGTGAATTGTGTCACACTCATTTGGATGGAAAGTTCATTAAAAATTCAACGGACGCCAGATGAATGGATAATTGTGTAAATCAGGGGAAGAATATAAAAAATGTTAATTTTGTTCTGATATGAGTTACTAGTAGAAATTGTATAATGGCCATTTTTGTAGTCCAAGTTTTGCTCGACAATTAAATTTATTCTTCCTCTCTCAAAGATTTTCAGATATTCTCAGAAAAGTACTCTAAAACTTGGCGTTAGAAATTGACATGTTCCAGAAACTATGGGGCTCGAGGGGATTTATGAAAAAAATGAAATAACAAAAAACTTGATTACAAGAGTTTCTTCATTACTTTTGGGTTTCGAAATATTCCATAAGAAGAATTTTACCATTGATTTTTCGAAAACGTTAGGGAATTGCATTTGAAAGAAAAATATTCTTGAATTTATCGCGTTTATAAGAATGAATTGGATTTTTTCATTGCTGTGTAATTAACATTTTTTTTTTAAATTTATTTATCTATATTTCAGAAAACTTGGTGCCACATGAAATTACCAGAGATAATGTCACAAGGAATCAAGAGGAAAACTAGAGGAAACAAATGAAGATAAGAGAATTATGGTTGTTGAAATGTCAACATGAGATATTGAACACAAGTGATAAAGTGGAAAAAAAACGAATATTCGTGACAGATTGATTCTTTTTTTATGGTTTTATACTCTCTAAAATTCGAAATAAACACGTAACGTCTCTCAGGAAAAATACTCGCATGTTACCACATGGAAATTAGCGTCTCACTTGTTTTTATCCGAAAAGACAGATAACTTGAGAAAAAGAATCGTTCATCCTCATCTCATTGAATCGAATTGAGTGAACAAATTGAAAAAAAACGATCCATATTCAATGAATGAAAGGAGACAATTAGATACATGTGGGAGGGCATGTTATTTTTTAATTTTCATAAATTAATAATTATAATCAAGTATTTATAAAAGAAAAAAATTGCTATCATACACAGTCAACTATTGTTAACGAAATGACAATGACAATGGATACCTCAGCGACAGTACCTCATGTCGAGCGGGCAGCCAGTGCTGCTTGTTCAATGGCAACTAAAATATTAGCTCCTGTTAAGACTGAACGTCAAATATTTGAAAATTCAATGCTAGAGGATGATCCTAATGCAAATTCAGTTGTACCGGATTCGCAGGAGGACAGAACTATACCAAGATGGGGACCCAATCATAAAGGTGCTCAAGAATTAGCTAATCTGTACAGTACAGGTGAGAATTCATTCATCTTTTGATCTAAAACCATTCATGTTCTTGAATATTTAATATTTCAAATGATATTCTTCAAAAAATGCTTCATCATTTGGTACATTAATTCAATCGTGTTTCGCGCAAGTTATGTAAATGAGATATAATTATTGTGGCATTGTCATCCAATTGCTCATGTCATGGGAATAGACTATGTCATAAATTTATTACAGAAATTTATTAGTAAAGGGATAGAAGATGATGCGGTAACTTTTTTTTCATGACCAGATAGCTCTCCCAATATCTTGGGATTTATCGTGTTTGTGAGCAAACTATTGGGACATGATTTTTGTTGAAAATTCGATTACCAATACTGAAGATTTCTTGAAATTTCTAATTAATTATTCACCATGTGTATTGACGAAAAATTACAAATAATGAAGATGGAAATTCTCAATTCGGTTCATCTCATCCTTGAATGTCGTTATCACTCGATAGATATCTCGAGGATAATTAGCTTTACAATAATTCATCAAAAGATTTTTCTTCTAGTTTCGTAAAAATTCTCTGCAAAAGAATATTCTCAAAAGTTTTCTTCTGATCGTGTTGATCCAGTCATAGATATTTGTAGCATACTTTGGATCAATCTTTATGAAATTAATTTATCAGTTCAATTTTTGAATAAATTGCGCAAAAACTAATCATGATTAAATTGAATTTTAGGGAAAAGAGCGCAAGAATGTATCTGCGTTGGAATATTTATAACACTGATGGCAGTGAACTCTTTCTTCATTGTGATACGATTGAGACTTGAAAATTTGAGCTCAATATTAATTGCTGCACTTTGCGGAATTGTAACAGCTGATTTTATATCAGGTTTAGTACATTGGGCAGCTGATACATGGGGCTCCATTGAATTACCAATACTTGGTAAAAATTTCTTGAGGCCTTTTCGTGAGCATCATATTGATCCTACGAGCATAACGAGACATGATTTTATTGAAACTAATGGGGACAATTTTATGGTTACAATACCAGCATTATCTAAATTAACATGGGACTTTCTTACATTATCAGAGTTAGAAATTGAAAAGAAATTTTTATGGAGCTGTTACTGGTGGCAACTCGCGATATTTGTTGCTATGACTAATCAAGTAAGTTTTTTCATTTATTGATTTTTTTTTTCTGCAATTCATTTAATTTTATGAAGTTTTATTTGTCGCTTGTAAAATGACTGCCTACTCCACTCCCTCCAGAACTGAAAGAAAGTAATAAAATTATGACAAGAATGAAAAAGCTCAGCTGAGGTATAAATTCCAATTTTGAATTAGTTTTTATGGGGAATTTTGAAATTGAAGGGAGATAATTTGTATTTTTTTTTTGGTTCTTCATTTTCTCAAATTCAGTCCGTTTTATTATTGATTGTGACACGTTTCATTTGCAGATTCACAAGTGGTCCCACACGTATTTTGGTTTGCCTGGATGGGTTGTATGGCTTCAAGAAAACAGAATAATATTACCAAGGCGTCATCACCGTGTTCACCATGTTGCTCCACATGAAACTTATTTTTGTATAACAACTGGCTGGTTGAATTGGCCATTGGAGAAATTACGTTTTTGGTATGTTTCAGAGACAATCATTGAAAAATTGACTGGCTATAAACCTCGTGTTGATGATTTTAAATGGGCCCAAAAGAGATCTTGAAATTTAATTCACTCGAAATTATTAATTTATCTTTCTTTTTGATGAGTGAATGAAATATATATATATCAATATATATAGGGCAGGTTCCCTTTTCACAGCAAAGAAAATGTAGGGAGTTTTTTTTTTTTAAATATAAAATTACGATTCTTTTGTTCAAGCTAAGAAAATTAATGATATAATGCGAATAATTTTTTCAAGTGCACAATAATAATGAAGAGAGTTGGCAGGTTTTATATGAAAAAATACTTTTTTTCGATCAGAAGCTTTTGATAGAGAATTGAATTCACAAACCCTTTGATGCATAAAATTTATTGAGCTATGAATATGCGTATAAAAAAAATAACAGAAGAACACGTTACCACAAATTTCGCACAACAAGCCTTCAATCTGTCACAATTCAGTTGAGTGGTAAAACGAAATGAGTCATTGATCATTTTAAAGTCAGGTTACATGACAACATGGTATTGAGAAGTTCCTCACAAATATTTATCCAGATTTTGCGATATCTGTAATAATCCATTAAAACTACCGAGTTATGTCATAAAAGTTTGGATCGTTTTTCATAGAATATCTTTTAATCCACGGAGGATAAAGTAATTTTTATGCTGATCTCCTCGGCAGAAAAAAATGATGCTTCATGTTTTTTTCGTTTTCGAAACATGTCATAAAAACTGACACGTAGAATACACTCATCTTGTTTCACCATTGAACGGCTGGATTATTGAAAGACCGCAGATATCCTTTAATGAAAAAAGTATGAAATTACTAAAATAAATGAATTAATATTCTCCCTGAACCTGCAAGGATTTGAAATTGCTATTGATTATTTTTTGCAATTTCTGTAACTCAAGATGAAATAATTCTTAACAAATTTTACGTTCTGTAAATTAATGTAAATTTATTCTTTGCACAAAATAGATGGGTAAAATTTTTATTTTCCATGTCCTTTGCACATGTGATAATAATGCGCAAAAAAACGTTGTCCAGTGAATGCTTGGCAATAATTGCTAAGCTTCCGAAATTTAAACAAATGAACAGTACAAGTTTTAGGTTCAGGGACCAATGATAAGTAAATTGCGCAACACTATTCCTAGTATTGAATAAATGAAGCTTTTTGTGATAATATACATTTGAAAATTGCAATACCATGCTTGCACGAGCCAATAACGTGTCACTAATTTTATCAAACATGCAAGCTGAAAATAAGAATGAAAGAGTAAAAAAATGAATTTAAAACAAATAAGGAAACATGTTCACCGTCCTCTGGCAACCTGAGATTCACGTCAATTTCTTGATAGTTTAACACATGCTGCCAAATCTGATTCCTACATGTATTTATTCAATAATAGTCTATTTTTTCTCTTGTTTTTCTTTGTATGATTCAATTTTAATATACTTGTCTGTAGTGTAGTCTCGTGTGATAATCTATTTTGATAAAAATGGTGAAAAAAACTAATTGAAGGGTTGGAATGCATGTTCTCTGCGATGCAATTCAGTACAATGGAAACTTTTCTTTCTCGGATAATAATTTCACCGAGGAAAAAGCCAAGTGAAATGAGTCCATGTCACTTTCCGTTTAGTTTTTATGGAATATATCCTAGGAAATAATTGAGATAGAATTTCTGTTCATATATCATGGCATTTTCGATAAGTGAGAATGGAAGTTACAAAAAAGCTAAAGTAAATATTTCTCCACTTCCTGTGAATTCCAAGCTATTTTAGAGTGGAAAACAATGCGATAGTGAAATTGACTCATTGCATTTTGGTAATTTACTACTGAACGTAACTCGAAAGTTCAGGAAAAAATTTCACGTAAAAATGCTATAATACAATTCATTTAAATTTTTTCACTTGTTACTAAAACTGTTGTAGTGAAACTGATTTTTTCAAATGATTTTTGAACAGAAATTTTTTGAGCTCATGATGGAAACATGAAATTTTTGAGAATGCATCAACTTGAACATGTCACAAAATATAGTTATTTTATTTTTAGTCTCAATGCTTATATTTACTGTCATTTACTCATGATGACTTGTTTCTTTGAGTCGCAACCAATGAGAATACAGCATTTGACCATGAACAGTGGTTGGGAAAAGGATTATTTCTATATTTGATCATTTTATTTAGCCTCAGAACAATTCGCATGAGAACTGAATGAACATGAAAATATTATGGTTTCATTGATGAAAATTTTACATGAAAAACACAATCCTGTCGCTTCAATTCTTTTTTTTGAAAATTTTGGAGCACTTGGTAAATTACGAGTGAAAATCACTGTATTAATTTCTAAGTATTATCGTTATTGATGGCGTTATCCTGTTATTGAATATACAGGAAGAAAATGTATGAAATTTGAGAAAATATTTATTTTCAAGAGTAAATTGATATTTGAATGAGAAAAATAAGTCGTATATTATATCATGTGGAATAGATTATTAGCATGTTGTCAAGTTGAAAGTCTAGTCAAAGAGAAAATTCGAATTTAAAAATAAGAAAATGAAACATGTTTGAGAATATTTATATGCCCAAGAATTTCAATAGAGATGGGAAATTAATAAATTATATATATGCAGTTTTAAATAAATTGAGAGAAAGAAGGAAATAACTATAAACTCAGTCGCATTTTAAAATTTTGTACTAATTTCTTTGTTTTTAACTCTTGTCAGACAATTTTCTTTTTTGTACAAGTTAATCTTTTTGTTTTCAAGGGCTTTTGCCGCAAGCGTTCAAGTATAATCGTTGGTTTATGCTATTTCGAAATTTTATTAATCATTAATATTAGAAGCCAGATGAAAAAAGAATTAAATGAAAGACATGTTAAGAGATCTGCAACAATTTTCATGAAGATTTGATTATATACGCTTTTCAGAATACTTTTTTCTATGTAATAGTACTATAGTACGTACACATGCAGGCAATAATATTGTTACACAGGTGCAAAAACGTATTTTTAACACCCTGTTGGTCGCCCCATGAAGAAAGCGCCTTCCAACATGTTTTGAATAAAAGTGTATTGAAGCATAGAAAAACATGTTAAAGAATTCAACGTGACTGAAATACATGAAAATGATATACATGGATGTTTTTGTGGAAAAAATATTTAATAATTAGATATCAAATTTTTCATGCTGTATCGCCGGCGGTTTTCTTACATGAACCGATAGTAGAGTACTAAATTTTTCAAAAAATACTAGCATGTTAAACTTGTACCCTTTATGATGCTCGTGTTCTTTAGTCTTTTCACTTGCACTGCAGTAACATGTTATAAACTGAATCCTGTTGCTTGAGAGAAATTCTCATGACGAGACTGCCGAAGGGTTAATATATCATGAACGATAATACATGTTGTAAAAATATTTGCAGAGCTTGATCATATATATTTCACAGATTCATTAGTAGGGCTGCAGATTTCTACGTCTGCAAAAGTCCGGTATAGTTGCTGAACAACCAAAGTCTATAAATATTGGAGAATGGAATTGTCTTATCATGAACATGTTGAAAATCATGTTTGACGTACGAAATTTGACTAATTGAATGTGCATTAAATTGAAAATACGATCGTGATTAAGAATTTGAATTCGGATAGTCTGCTTCGAAAACAATTGAACGGGGCAGAACATGATTCGCAAAAAAAATGATTCTCAAATTTTTTTAATCAGGTGGGAGGGATTTCAAGTTGTACATGTTGAGATATATATTTTTAAGGATACCTCGAGGTGCACCTTGAGGAACATGTTGATGTGCACTTTCAGGTACACGTTGCAGTGTACTTGCAGAAACATGTTGAGATTCACTTGGATTTTCTCGGCAAGTATACCTCAAAGTGGCCCTGAAAGTGTACCTCAGCATGTTGCCAAGAGTGCAGCTCAAAATCTCTGCCATTTAGTAGAAAACTTGAGAGCGCCTATTTGACCTTTTCATGATGAACTGTTCCATTTTACAATATTTATAAACTGAATTTTTAACCTTTTTTAAACGTGAACGGCCTTATTCATCGGGCTTGAATTCTTTCTACGAGTTTAAGAAAATTTGATTCTTCATTTTACTGAGGAGTATTGCTCGAAAATTTTGAGTGTTACTAGAATCCAAGTCATAGGCAAGTTTGTACTCACAAAAAATGAAGAATACTCTGTTCCAGTTCTGTTTTATAATATTTTACTCCACACCATGTACAATCATGCCGGATTATACACAATGAAATGTCAGATCGAAAATGAGAATAATTAAGAATATCCATTGCAAAATTATAAAATTTACAAAAGTCGTTACAAAATTCGACATGTTGCATTTTCATTTCTACAAAGGAAATTCTGCAATAGAGTGGAAAAACTTTTTGCGTCAATTGGACTTGCACTTGAAGTGTAATTGACTCAAATAGTTTTTTCACTCTATTGCAGAACTTCTCACCTCATGCTTCTACTTGATTATTAAATTAAATAAATAGAGAAATAATCAGGAACAGTGCGAATGCACAAATCTCAAAAGACCCGCTGAAAAAACTAAAAGCAGTTAATAGTCACATGAATATATGAAAAATATTAATACTTGTTATATCTTATATACAATCTGTAAGCGAAAAGAAAAATCTGATATTCGAATAACAACGAAGAAAAAAAGATTTTTTAACCATCAAGCGCCTTCATAAACAGTATATTATTATTATTACCATTATATATATGTAGCGAGTGGTAAATGCGTGTAATTTAGGTGAAAGTGTTAGTGCGGTAAATGTAAACTAAATTGGACTTTATCACGTAGAAATTAAACATGTCTTGTGATACAGCATATTTTATACGTCTAATTTGTACATAAACTGAGCAAAAAAAAAAGAAAGAAAAAGAATGAATTTTGAGTATGCACCGAATTTTTGTTTTTCTGAGTGATGATCAAGTTGATGGATTTTTCGAATGTTAGTGACTTTTATCAGGAAACGTAGAAAATTCTTTATCCAACTAATTTTAGTCTAATATTTTGCAAGGCAATTGGTATATTTACCAAGAGACAAGAGAATGGTTCTTCACACATGCTGTATCGTATCGATTGAAGATTACTTTCATTACAGTCTCCTCGAGTAATGAGTTTTCCGAATTCTTCAATAAAACTTATAAAATCTTCAAAATTGATCAACTTGATTGATTCTCAAAAGATTTTTTTTTTTCAGTTCAATTTATTTGAAAAGCTAAGATCATGCTAAAATCACATGCAATTTTTTTTTTCTATTTCATTTTCATCTTTTTCATTTTGTTGTTGTTTTGATACAAATTGAAGTAGACAATTCGTAAATGTATTTTCATTTTAAAAAAATAATAATGATGCACAAATGAACAAATGAAATGAAAGATTGATAAATAAAACACTTTAACTTGGGATTCATTGTTATTCATGAATTATCCCATGATGCTTGGGGAGAGAAACAAGTTGTAGTTGAAACAAAAAACAGATTTCAATTAGAAATCATGAATTGATGCGAAAAAGTAACATGTTTTCAAGAAATATAGTTCCCGAAAATGGTCACTCAATAAATGCTCTACGATTCGGTGTTCATGTTCATAATTTACGTCTTGATACTTGATCTGCCTACTCAGATCAATTGAGACGTCTTTCTATTACTTATTAATCATGTTCTCTTTCTCTCTCTTTCTCTCCGCACACAAACACGCCCTAGTAACCATGCTCACTTGATTTCATATGCACATGAGGCGGGGAGAAATTAATATATATTATAAATACAAGAGACTCCAACCTCGAGTTAACCTGAGATATGCAAACGGGAGCCTCAACATGCTTGGTGGACTGCCCCAGGAAGGGGGAAAATGGAAGGCAGTCCTCTTCGAACTTGGACCCGGAAAAACCTCATTGGTCTTACGCTATTTCTTTTATTTTGTTGTCTTTAATTGATTAACAAGTTTATCGAGTATTCGAGTGTTCATGTTTTGAGTCTTCTAAAAACATGGTTAATAAACAATCATGCGTTCACTTGAACGTTGGTCTAAAAATATTTATTACACAACAATTCATCAGGGAGCTTTTTTGTGTGTCATGTATAAAACTTACGACAAGAAGTATTTCTTATAAATTTCCGGGAAAACTTACCCATTTCGTAAAGATTTTTACGAAGTGTTTTTATTATCTAAGTGACAAGGCATGAACGAAAATAAAAAAATCAAGTTTCATATTGATGGATGAATCATTTCAACATGGACTCTTTTTTTTTGTTTTATCGATCGAATCGACCATTCAATCAAGTTTCGGGAAAAGCATAGAAATCTAATGGAAAGAAAAACAGTTTTTAATTATTCATTTCATTTTATTTTCTCTTTACATGCTGATTCATAGAGGGTTAAATTTATTCCATAACATGATTTTTCTTTCTCACTATGCACACAACGGATATTTATCAATTGTGTGGAGGTATTGTCTGCCCCTTCTCCCCTCCTGTCTTTTCAATTTTCAACGTCACTTAATTGATTACCATGTTCTATTTCCATTGTCGATAGAAATTGTCATGTTGTATCACTAGGAATGAGTGGAAGGAGCTTTTTATTTCTTTCATGAAGAAAGAAATACATGTTCCATGAATGGCAATTTTTCGCTTGAATGCCAATTGTTTTTCTATCTACTTGTGATTTTTTTCCATTTGTTTTTTCAATTTTTCAAAAATTCCCACCATGATATTTTTGTTTTAAAGATAGAAATATTTTTCTGGCCATAAATGGAAAAATTTGTTTATCAAATTTCTTTTAAAATTCCATTAATTCATGCCTCTTGTGCTCGCAATTTTTGCAGCATTCAATAACAAATTATTGATAATTTTCAAGCATTAACTTACAAAAACACTAACATGGCTCTTAATTCTTGTATGATGAATTTTTTTTTCTATAGTATTTCATACCATGGTATAAGTTTTACACAAGATCTAAATAATTCTTCTGGTCAAAAAATTAGAGTTATTTTTTTAACTACAGAGGAAATATTAGCATTTTTTTTTCTTCATGTTTGAAAGTATACTCAATGACCAGGATTAATTACAATATTATTAATTATGAACAAGTTGCGTGACTGTGTGACATGACGTTATCGAATCATGTGCAATAACAGTATTAAAAAGTAAAAACAGTATGAAAAATTATTGTATTGTTTCCCCAATTTCTTATTGTTACGTTGTATCGTTCAATTTCCCATGTTACAATTTATTTATTGGATGAATTCACTCGAAATCAGAGTAGCATTGATTTTTTTCCCTAATTCCCAATTCATTCTTCAATTTTTTTGCAAATTCCATCAGAGATTGCTTCATTGGAAATTAACTGTGCCACTTATAATATTACGCAGTAATGAGGTGGATAGATTAAATCAATTTGACTTTGAGTTTTTCAGGAATATCACAAAATCTAGGGGAGCTCCATACAGCAAAACCGGTCATTACGATAATTCTTTCAACTTGCACAGATTTCAAAATGTTTTGCAGAGTAAGAGAAAAAGAAATTAAGAATGCTTGAATTTTTTGTTTCCTTGAGAACTTGTTTTTTTGTGCAATATTTCGGAATTCTTGGGAGTTGGAGGAATTGTAGTACTTGTTGTAGCTTCTGTTTCCTTCAATAAACAAGGTAATGACAAAAAATTCCTTCCTTTGAGGTAAATTTCGAGATATTCTAAAAATTCCAAGTTGAATTAACTTATCGCATTTTCCTACTTGTTTGTTGAAATATTTAATTATTTCTTAATTTTCCCAAGGCTTTATAGTACAATGAACATGTAGGACTCAGCTTGTTCAAATAAATCATGTTACATGTATTTTCTTCTTAGTATGCCATGTAGATTATCAGCACAGACCAAAAGTTTCTCATTTGTTATACGAATTTTCGAAATGATCATGTTTTACTGCATAGAATTAGATGTAAAATTTATATATGAATTTTTCTATTGTGAGACATGTGAGATGCATTCATGTTCGTTATTTACGTTGTTTCTCCTCCTTTTTATAGTAATTACAGTCATGATAAAAAAAAGAATTTGACATTCAATTATAGGCACACTGCTTGATCATTCCAGCAGTCAAATATACGAAGATATGTCAATTTAAATATGGAATCAATTTTTCACAAGGTATCTCGGAAAGTAAAGCATTTCGCAATCATGTCATTTGCAGATTTAATTTGTTACTTTAAAAACGGTCTATTTATTAATTCTCCTAAATTTAACTGGTTCCAAGAACAATGGACATAGAGGAATTTTAATGAAAACCTTTTGTTGCAGCTGTAATTTTTTCTGCAAGAAAACTTTCCACGAATCTTGCTCTTACTCTCTTTGATTCTGAAATAGTTCTCCACAACTGATCATAACGTGAACAATTGACTTACATGCATTTGCATTTGATCACTGCTTCTCCCCAGCAGACATGAAAAAAATGAATCAAGTGACAATGACATGTAACCATGCTTGAAAATTCTACGCATGATGCATTTTTTTTTTAAATTTTCAATTAATATTTAAACTTATTTTATTTCTTATCTCTAATTGTTTTTCTTTTTGTAATTGACTGAATCTGAAGAAATGTTTTTTTTTGTTCCCAATGAACTAGAATTATTACGGTTATCAAATGGAAAAAATACATGATGAGTTGTACCGAAGATTAATGGAAGATTCATTCGAAATTCATAGATATCAATTTACTGTCTCTTTTCATACGAATCGTCATGTGCTTGGATTATATATGACTCGTTTTGATATTTCATGATTGAGAATCATGTCTCAGTATCCCACATGTGATAGTTCAAATAAATTAATTATTAAAATAATTGAATTGATGAACTTATAGAGGAGAACAAAAAGGAATGCAATTAACCCCTGAAGTATATGGGGTCTATGCATCGTATACATCCTTTCCGCAAACAACAAAAAATATTTTCCTCGAATACTGTCAGAGATATCGGCACTAACAAAAATTTATTTGGATAGATGATCAAACTGTCTTTGCAGCGGAGGAGTTCCTTTTTCTTCAGCATGTCTACTATATATTTTTTGAATAAACAAACTTTGACAGGTGACTCAGATGGCCAACAGCAGTGGCTCTACAAGTATTCCGATAAGTTTAAGAAATTCAATGACACGTCAATGGCATGTCAGTTGATGCAATTTTTATATATTCTTTTTTTTTTTCTAATTTAATATGTTCATAATTTCTTGTGTTGTGCTTAATCACTGATCAGTACTGATTTCTCATGTTTTTAAACATGTTTTCTTCCTTTAATAATTGATTTGGTATTGGCATCAAGACGGCATGAAGCTTAATAAGTAGCGCTCAATGCATTTATTATATATGTACATGTTACGTTTCTTTCAAATTTGTTTAACTCTCAAGTAGCGTTTTTATTCCGTATCGTGTTCATGGTGTTTTTTTTACAAGAAAAAAATTATAGAAAAAAATTAAGTAGCGAAGAACATCGACGTCATGATTTTTTTTTTTTTCATATCTCAGAATTCGTAGGACATGGGCAAATTTTAGTCGAGACTTGCTTCAAAGTTCTAATCATTTCACACGTCAGCAATTTTCTTATTTCCTGTAAATTTTGGGATATTTCATACAAAACCCATTCAAATTATCATTGACTCACCGCGTTTTCTCAGTTTACTACTCAATAACTCTAAACCAAAATTATCAAGATCTATTAGATATTTTTGTTTATATAGCATGATAAATTCAAGTACACCGTCGGTCTATGAAGAATTGTGAAACAATATGTACAGAGAAATATGGTTCATATTGAATTAAATTTTTCTTCCTGTTTTATTTTCATTACCAACAGGTGAAGAGGATGCGAGAAGTCTTAATTAACCAAACACACAACACTCGATAAACACACACCACATGCATGACAATAGTCTTAATGATTTTTATTTGTAGATAATTTCAGGCAGATTAGATGCGGTCACTGCATTCATGATAAATTAATATTAAACAAATTAGTGGTAATTATTACCAACTACTGGCATTATTCTGCCTGGACGTCGCATCATCATGTATACATGCTTTCATTTTCTAGTCATCTTTTAAAAATTCTTTCATAGCGTTCAGGCTTAACGGAACAAATTTTTTAGCATGAGAACATGACAATTCTTCATCTAACAATGCCTGGTGATTCATTTATTGTTTGATTCACTATAATTTTATATACTTGCTTGTACTCTGTAACATGATACGTTCATTTGCAGTATTGATTTTCTTCTTCAGTCCTTTTTGCTATTAATTATTCAATTTTGTTCAATTACCGTGGAAATTATGACAATTTATTCTTTTAATCAATTTTTATAATGCTCTATTATCGGCAGGTCAAGTCCAAAGACATGAATTTCAACTTGTTTTTTAAGAATTTCTTGCATGATATGATAATTAATTGCGATAATATTGTTATTCTTTCTATTGTAAAATCACACAAATCAGATATGTCTACATGAGATAAATCCCTCATGGCATGATAGTTTATTATCGATTTGCAAAAAAAAAATCAATTGATATGATTCATAGGAAAAGACGGGACAAAATGGCTCGTCTCATGTAGAAAATTTGAAATATTTTCGATCCTGTTAGTAGAATCATGTGAAAAGGGTAAATATCAATTTTCTTTCTCTGACATTTTCGTCAAACATTTTATTCTCACCTTCCCAGTTCATTGTTTCTACTTGCTTTCCAATATTCTTGTTCCTAATAATAACATGTTAAGAACCACGTTAGATTGAGTTTCCATAATTTTCCATTGGCTTCTCTTTTCATGAACTAATTCCCGTCAAAAATAGAAGAACATGTCAAAAAAAAAGCCTGATTTTCACTGAACTCATAATATTCGTCTCGAATTCTTTAATTGAAAAAAAAGATTACAAATTTTCAGAACAATTAAATTTCAAACATGTTGATTTTTTTTTCGCACATGCTTCCCATTGAAATCTCTAAATAAAAAAGTGAAAATACACACTAATCCTCATTTCATATCAACCTTCTGTAATTCACTATAAGAATTTTCTTGAGGAACAAGAAGAAAAAGAAGAAGCCATGTTGCATAATTAACATGATTTATGAAAAAAATTCTTCATTTTTTCCCTTCTTTACTAACATGTCATAAAATACATCGAAATACATGGCAAAACTATTCATTTATCCAATTCAACAATATGAATTTTTAGCTATTCTTTCCATTATTCACCCATAGCTATACTGAGTACTCTGAATCGTGGTATACGAATTCACACGTTTCATTGCTGGAATCATTCATTTTAATAATAATAATAATAATTCATTATATAATTCATCACTAATGAATCTCATGTGCTAATACGTACATATATTTATTTATATTATTTCAAAGGATAATTTTTTTTTCTAATTATTCGTGGCCAACGCTAATAATTTCTCTACCATTTCATTATTATTATAATTAATTTTTTATTTTCATTAATTTTTCTCATGTTCACGAAAAATATTGTCATATATTTCATCTGAGCCTCATGAAATTCGAGCTAACAAATCATGTTGTCTAAAAATTATAATTTCAATCAAGAGAAAACCAATTTTTTATTTTTTTTTCTGAGACGATGAACATGATGGATTTTCAAATTTTGACAATTCCTTTGGGAAATTACGTAGAGTGTAGAATCAATCATTTTCCTCCAATAGTTTTCGAAACAACGAGGAAAATAAAAATAGCGTGTTTGAGTTTTTGTAAAAATCACAAAAACTATTGAAACAAAATGTATTTTCTTAGAAATGCGACTGGTTTTGCCATGTGATCATGAATATGGACAGAATCCATCAATTTTATTGTCTTGAAAAAAAAACATGCTCAGTCATTATATTATTCATACCAGACTTCTCTTCTCAGTTGAAAATAGAAAATTATGAATTCAATCAGCGGAGAGATGATGATTAAAAAAATTATATGCCCCTATTTTTTTTTTATTTATTTATTTTTTTTTACTGAAAATGGAACAAAAATCTCGCGCATCTCCATGTAGGGCAGTGATAAAATCCATGCATGCTGCGATGGCACACGAACATGTTATTTGGGTTGCTGAAATATATATTATTCTTTGCAAAAGATCCATTGCAATTGGCGGAGACTAGGTGAGGGCACCCACTGTCCCCCAATTCACCCTGCGGGCTTTGGTCCAGGTCTGCCTCTATTATAAATCATAAATTTTCAATTAAAACTTGAAAAATTCATAGACATGAACCAACTTGCATACATGAATTTTCAATTGGAATTTCATCAAGGCGAATTGAGTTTTTTTTTTGCTCCATGACGTGAAAGAATTCTTTGTTTTTATAGAAAATTTATGCAAGCAGGTTAACATGATTTTTTTTCCCAAAATTCATTACAATAAGAAGAATTTTCCCTCAATTTTTTATGGAATTATATCTCTGACTCCAAGTGAGATAGATAGATTCTCACTTGGCTTGCAGAATATTCCGTGATGAGTCCTGCATGTTTAGAATTGCAAAATCAATTTTCTGCTTTGATTTTCCAAGAGAACATGAGTTATAGCAGCTCTTGTTTTTGGAGAAAAAAATGATAACTAAAAATTTCAATCGAAAATTTCAAACATGTAGTATCTTCCATTACTGTAGTCAAAGGAAATCATGTAATTCAATCGCTTTAATACTGACTTGCTATATTGTTAACTTGCCTAAACAAACCATTCATCCTTTTGGCTGGAGGAAATATCACTGTAAATATAAATAAAAATTATGGAATTATATCCAACATGGAAGAGATGAAATCCAACCACATGCAAGTTGAAATTCTAAATGATTAGTTACCTGTCTGAACCGTGATTCCTCACTTTGCCTGGCAGTAGAGGCGGACCCGGGCCACGCTGTGCCCGAGCCTGAGGCCCGCAGGGCGTAGCCAGTTTCCCGGCCGTGGTAATGTCGTTGCTCCCGTTGGCCCATAACCCATTCCCATGTGGCTCATGTTGCTGATAGGACCCAGTGTCCCCATGGAGCCTTTCAGTGTTGTCATGCCCATTGGCATCCCGACGCTCGCACCGTTTGATCCGTGCATCTGTTGCACTGGAACATTGTAAGACACATCAGTCCCGCCACACATGGATTAATCCCCATAATGAAAAAATCAAAAAAAAAAAATCTCACTCAACCTAACAGGAATAATCTAACATGGCTCTTTAAAATTTTTTCAATAGGCATGATTAATTGTCATGCAAGCAGAAAAAAAGAAACCTGTCATGAAATTATTCATCCGCAAACATGTTGAACAAGTGAGGCTCATGAGTTTACGTCCTTGGATTATTTTTGTAAAAATTTTATATGGTAAAACCTATCCCCATTAATTTCCCATTAAGAACAGATCTAAAAATGATCATATCAAAAGGTGAGAAAATTTCAACAAAAAAAAATTACCATGACAAGTCCTTCCAAGCCTACTTGTTTGTAAAATATTAAGGAAAATAATGAATAGAACAAGTTGGGATTGTCTCATGCCATGAACAACGTAAATCAAGTGACCTTGCTTGGTTATTGTTTTAGAAACAATTGGTTCCATGAGGATTTCCTAAAGAACCCTTTAGGTAATTCATGAATTATTTTTTAGGAAAGCTCTATCGGCCAATTTTTTTTCAAATCTACTCGCTCCGGAGATATTTCAAGAAAAATCAACATGAAAATTTCATTGCTCAGGAAAAGTATTTATTTATTCAATCTCGAGAACAAGCAGAACAGGACGACTTGGTTCGAGCATTTTTTAGAGTAAGATACCAGAGCCGTATGACCTAACTTATTTTCAAAAAGACGAAACCTCGGGTTCTGAGTAGGGTCTCATGCACTTTCAATACCTGCGTGCTTGTGGAGTTGGCTCTGTGACACCTGGGCAGGTACCAGGTGAGAAAGGTAACTAAAAAGAAGAGTTACTTAATTTAAATTTAAATGGCTGATTTTTATACAGATTGTGTAAAATATCACTCTGAAGTAATATCAAAAGTGTCAGACGATTTCCATTGATCAGAACTTTTGTCAGACGCTTTAAAGCTTTAGAAAAAAAAATAAATGAACTTGACTTATTTTCACATGTCTGATTTTTAAATATATTTTTAAGACAACTATTTCAAAGTTATATTCAATCAGACAGACAAATTATGATGAACAAACATCCCCTAAATACAAAAAATATTTAACCACAAGTATGAGCGCGAGAGCACTATGCAGCTGTTTCAGAGTAAAATATTCCAATATTTTAAGAAAACTTACTGCTTTCGATTTTGTATTTTTGCATCTCTATTTGAATTAGATGGAATTATTTATTAAGATAATAATTAATCATTTTCAAATTAATTTAATTAATTGCATATTTAGGGACATTAATTTTTTTAGGAGCAAGTGTGTTTCATGAAAAATTATTTTCATTCTATTTTGAAAAAGATATCAGTTGCGACAATTTTGAGAAAAAATAATCTTAGTAGAAAAATATTCAACTATGATTATCTGGGGAAATTATTTGATTGTCTCTTAATCATCTTGATCATCGTCATAATAATCATTCGAATTTTCCTCATGAAGCAAATCATGATACTGTCCACTCAAGTTCTCATCCTTATCATCATCAGTTATAAAAATCTCAAATATTAGGATAAAACCAATTTTTGAATTATATATGGGCAAAGGGTGGTTGCTGGAGTTTAATTTGAAAAAACAGACGAAATTTCGATAAAAATTTTATGAATTTTCATGGAAATTTCATAAAAATTTTATAAAATTTTCATGAAAACTTCATAAAAATTCCGAAAATTCCATAAAAATTTCGAAAATTCTGAAAAATCTGAAATATTAGAATAAAACTGATTTTTGAAATGTATATGGGCAAAGAAAAGTTGTGGACTTCAATTTGAGGAAATATCAGAAAAAATTTCGAAAAAAATTTCTCTCACAGACCCGAATTCAACAATTGAGAAATATCAATTAGCTAAATCAATTTCAACCCTGTTATTGGCCTCGGCTGTTGGGTTGTGGTTCACAATAAATAAATAAATAAATATGGGGGATGCACACACATACACAGAGGGAACCGAGTTACCATGGATGTCTCACTCGCTCTGAAACGGATGCATAGTGCTCTCGCGCTCATACTCATGGTTAGATATTTTTTGTATTCAGGGGATGTTTGGTCATTAAATTTCGTCTGACTGATTGAATATAACTTTAAAATAGTTGTTTTAATAATGTATTTAGAAATGAGACATGTGAAAATAAGTTAAGTTCATTTATATTTTTTTCCGGAGCTTTAAAGCGTCTGACAAAAGTTCTGGTCAATGGAAAGCGTCTGACACTTTTGATATTACTTCAGAGTGATATTTTACACAATCTGTATAAAAATAAGCCATTTAAATTTAAGTTAGGTAACTATCCTTTTTAGTTACCTTTCTCACCTGGTACCCGCCCAGATATCACAGGGCCAACTCCATAAGCACGCAGGTATTCGAAGTACATGGGACCCAACTCAGAACCTGAGGTTTCATCTTTTTGAAAATAAGTTAGGTCATACGGCTCTGGGGTCTTGGACTATTTCTTTTTAATTTGTGAATCTCCTTATAAACAAGCAGGAGCCCTACTACTTGCGCGTGATTTGGATATCGTACATTTGATATTCTACCAATGCAATTGGCAGAAAGCTTGCGAATGGATTTTCTAATTTTAAATTTAGCATTATCGATCTGTGCGTGGAATGGGAAAACCAAAATAGGCCTCAGAGGATTAGGCTCATCCCAAATATAATCAATTGAATAGTTTCGAAGATATAGCTTGCTTTTTCGCATGTTTCTATGCTAATATCTAAGAAACTAGGGGAGAAGGGGGTCAATTGAACCAAAAATTCTTTCACAATTTTTTTAGAATATAATTTTTAAAAACAAATAATTTTTTTTTCCATGGAATTGTAGTTTTTTATTCACTTCATCATTTCTGATTTTTAAATTAATCGACAAATGATTGTAATTAAAGGAAAATATATAATTGTATCACCGCGTCAGGTGGTTCAACTGTCCCTAGTTCAGGAGCAATTGACCCCAGCTATAGTTCTCACGCTGGCAACACTTTTATCCCGAAAATGAGCTCCCCAGGAAAACTTGATTGATTCTGACTAATTCGAGGGTGTAGAATCCGAATTTGTTGGTTATCTTGTCCTCCGATTTGCCTTTCTAATTGTTATTAACAATTTAATTGTTTAAACCGTCATAGCGTAGGAGCTAGAGGGCTTACAAAGAAATACTTCAAACGAAAGTTGTTCGTCTTTTCAAAATAAAGAGATCGGTTTTTTTTTCGTCGCGATAACTTCGTTTTTGACCGAGTTACGGCTGAATAACCGTTCAAATAGACCGTTGATGAGGTTTGGCGCGCGAGCGAAATAGCGAGGAGAGTCTTAACGGGTTAATATTACCTAAACTTCTGAAAAATAGCATAGTTATTTCTTTTAAATGAAGCATAAGGATTTCTGCAAGTATTCTTGATCTTGCAAGAGCGGAATGGCATACAAAGCCTTCATGAATAGGCGCAGTGACAACCATCGCGTTTACATCTTGCGTAAGTACAATTCGGAAATCACGCGAGATAGGGGGATTTCACATGAGTCTTTTTTCATAGAGGATTTCAAGAGCCATATAAAGGACGAGGGTGAATCGTTCTATCTTTCTTAGTTTCCGAGAAAATTTGAGGAAATCTGAGAAAATTCAGTAGTGAAGAGGTAAAAAGCATAAGTAATTTTTTTCTCATTCTTTTCTTGAGAATATCTCGGGAATTAAGCGAGATTGCGTGATTTCGGTATCATGCTGTTTGGTATGAAATTTTAAGAGCTATAAGAGAGGACTCACAAAATCGTTCTATCTCTTTTAGTTGCCGAGATATTAAAAAAAAACAGTGTGAAGAGAAAATAAAATGATCCTATTTTTCCCCTTTTAAAGGTATCTCGAGAACTAATGGAGATACGCCCTTTTTGCCCCGATCCTTTTTTGTAGCTCTTGAAGTCTCTACAAAAAGAGATCAGAGCGAAATCGCCCTATCTTGCGTAATTTCCGAATTGTCCTGATAATAATGCTGAATACCAACGTGATGGTTGTCACTGCACCTATTCACAAAGGTCTTGTATGCCATTCTGTTCTTGCAAAACGAAGAATACTTGCAAAAATCATTATAATTTATTTTTACTTATCCAGGAATACTCCAAGCTACTTAATACGTTTGGAAACTGGAATTTCGAACATCAAAGTTACGATCGTCAAACAAGCTCTCTGGTGGATATACAAAATCTTAAAAATGAATGATACCAGACTCCCTAAGATCTGTCTCCACCGGCAACTTGACTTGCTCAAACTGAGCGGCGGCGAACTGTCGACAGCTCAAAAGAAATACAACTGGGTTTCTCAACTCAAAGACTGCCTCACTCCAATAAACTCCGATGATATCTGGACCAATTTGTGCCCAGAATGGTGGTACCGTAGAATTCCGGTGATACTTGAAGAACTGAAAGCGCACTGCAAGTATGAGGACACCAATCACTACCTAGTCTCTTCCTCTGTTTCTTTGAGAATCCTTAGACACCCACTTGACAACTTCAACTCCTTCTATCCTGAAAGATGCCCAATTGAGTTTTCCAGACTAAAGATGCAGCTCCGTACTGCTACCATTCACACCAGAAGAATTTACATCAATTACGAACTAGACCCAACGTCGATATGTGCATTGTACTCTTTGTGCATTGTATTTTCCAGAAGATCTCTTTCACATCCTGAAAGTGTGCCCATTCTATGCACCATTCCGAAATCATTTTCTCCCCAACTATATTCTTAATCCAGCCCATCCTGACATCACCAACTGTCTTTCTGCCTTCATGAACACCAACGACTTCAAGAACCTGAGAATTCTCCCGGGATGAAAAAAATCGAGTCTTTCAGTGGTCGAAAGACTCCTGTCCCGGTCTCTACAGAGTCCCTATTTGCGCCATGGCAGGGACTTTCCTGTATCAGTATTCATTTATCCCTTACGTACGTTTTACCCCAGTTTCCCTTAATGTTGGGAATTTTGATTGAAGTCAAATATGAAAATAAACCATAATTTCCAAATATTGTAAAAATTTAGAACTTAAAAATTATTAAGTTAAAATGAAAGAGTTGATTCATCTTTCAGTCTCTCCCGTAAGGACTCATGTCTTTGTTCATCTCCATAAATTCATTGAAAGCCCAATAAAGATTCGAGTCCTTACGGGAGAGACCAGCAAAGATAGAAGTCTTTACGGAAGAGACCAGCAAAGATAAAAGTCCTCACGGAACAGACACAGAGAGACACGAGAGACACTGTAGAGACAGTTGCGGGACTTGCAAGACACTCCAGAGACCGAAAAGCCTTTCTGGGAGTCTTTGAAGACCGTAAAAGACTCTCAAAAGACTCAAAAATTTTATCCCGGGCTCTACTGCTTTGTCAAGAAATGCCTTATGGCTCGGGCTCTGGAGTTCAACAGTTAATCCTCCCTTTCTAACTTTATTTAATAATTCTCTTTTTTGTTAATTATAATGCACAATTCATGCTCCAGAAAAAAAAAAAAAAAACCCTTTCTTGCATAAATCTAACAATGTATAGCAACTTCTATAATTATCATATTTTTGTAACTACATAGAATCTCCCTGTGAAAAGGATACCATGTATCTATAAAGCAGTGAATAAATAAATTAAAAAAAAAATAAATTATAATATATTTTAGAAAAATGAACAAACTATTTTTCAAAAGTATAGGAGTCATATTAATCCGCTAAAACTCTACTACCTATGGTAGTCTCGCGCCAAACCTCATTAACGGGCCGTTGGAACGGTTATTCAGCCGTAACTCGGTCAAAAATGAAGTTATCGTGACGAAAAAAAACAAGTGGATAATAGTACTGCTTTCTAACTGTGTTTCGAGGAGAACCGTTTTTTAGTGCCGGTGGCGGCCTGGAAAAGGTGATTTGGGAAAGGATTTGGGTTTCGAAGAAAAACACCGATTTTAGCCACAAGGCGTTGTCATATATTGTTACAAGTCAACGAATCAATTATATACACGTAGTCAATTAAATTCACACTGAAGTTAATTCCGTAATTAGCACCGAAAGTAATGGACTGTATTTTTGCCGAAGACGAATACCGTAGAGTCAGTCTAGAGATCGAGGTGTAAAGTCTCTATCTCTAGCTTTATCTATTACCGAAAACTATTCCTTTTTCATAGACTTCCGCCGATCAAGTGAAGACCTTGCCCCTGTTCTTCCACAAGGGGGGGGGGGGGGGGGGGGGGGGGTCAAAAACCGAATATTGTCCGAATTAATCCGAAGATGACAAGTTGGCAAGTAATTGCCCCAATTCCTGACAGGTGCCGGGTCATTGACCTTTTCCTTGTCAAAAACCAGGCCCTTGCCGCAACATTCCGCCCGCCTTCGTCGAGCCCCTGCTAGACGAACGATGAATCTTTAGGCCGTTGATTGCGCTTCCATCTGAAGTTCTTAAGAGCCGTCTCTTCAGTTGTGCTTTTCATTCTTCTAATGGAAAGCCGCCCGCCGTGCCGATGACCATAACAAATGTCTGGACCGCCGCTGTTCCATTCTTCTAATGGAGAACCGCCCGCCGTGCCAATGGTTGTTGAAGAACGTCTGAATCATTACTGTTCCATTCTTCTAATGGGAAGCCGCCCGCCATGCAAAGACCTTGACGTTGCTTCGCCGATGAAGTGTGAAGAGTGTTCCTTCCGTTCACTCTTTCTTGAGGTTCCGCCGCTACACTTGGACCGTCTGCCACCGTCTTCGATGAAGAAGTTGAAGTATTGACCGGCCAGGTCAATGAGCCACCGTTCTTATCCGCTGAAAGAGAGACACCAGGATATTAGATGCCGAGGCCAGTTGATTTTAAGTAATAAACGGTATACTTAACTGGCCTCTTCGGTCATCTCCGCCCATGGTGTTTCCTCTTCCGAACCCGAGGTAGACGTCTTTGAATCATCCGCCAATTTGTCTTCTGGTGAGCCCTGGTGGATTAACGTGTGGTGCTTCCCATTACACGAACGACACCGTCTTCCGTTAGGGCAATTTCCCGCCGAGTGCTGGTCAGAATCGAGGCAGTTGAAGCATAACCTCTTCTTCATGACGTAATTTCTTCTTTCCTTTGCTCCGAGACCGACAAATTCCGAGCAGTCAGCTCCGAATACGTGAGCTCCGCCGCAACAGGAACACTCCTTGGACTCCGTAACCGATTCCTCATCCAATGATAAGCTGGAGTAGGGTGCCGCCGATATTTCTCGCTCCACGTTCTCGTAAGCCCGCGCTCTGGCCGTCAGGAACTCCATCAATTCTTGCAGCGCTGAAGGTTCCGTCTGGGAGCCTACTTTGACTTCCCAGGCTTCTCTCGTTACCAGGTCCAGAAGACCTTGAATCCGATAGCCGACGATGATATCCCACTGCGCCATTGGAGCACCAAGAGCCGCTGATGCATCAAGCGCCTTTTTCACCGTGTGCACCGTTATATACAACCCTGTTGCTGACTTATTCTTCAACACTGGCAAGTTGAAGAGCCGCTGTAAGTGGGAGTTAATGAGAAGCCGTTTATTCTCATACCGACTGACGAGGCAGTTCCACGCTACTGCGTAGTTCTCCTCGGTAACCGTCAAGTTGGCGATCAAAGCCGCCGCATTACCTTTGAGAGCCCGCTTCAGGTGATGAAGCTTCTCCACAGGGTCTATCTGTCGTTTCCCCACCAGGGGAAAGAAGTTAATTCCGTAATTAGCACCGAAAGTAATGGACTGTATTTTTGCCGAAGACGAATACCGTAGAGTCAGTCTAGAGATCGAGGTGTAGAGTCTCTATCTCTAGCTTTATCTATTACCGAAAACTATTCCTTTTTCATAGACTTCCGCCGATCAAGTGAAGACCTTGCCCTTGTTCTTCCACAGGGGGGGGGGGGGGGTCAAAAACCGAATATTGTCCGAATTAATCCGAAGATGACAAGTTGGCAAGTAATTGCCCCAATTCCCGACAGGTGCCGGGTCATTGACCTTTTCCTTGTCAAAAACCAGGCCCTTGCCGCAACAAACTGATATAGCTTTTTCTGCTAATATTTTAGCAATATGCTTCCGAATGGAAGTTATTCATTCAATTTGTCAACAATTATCGTGTAATTCTTGATGGATGTTTCCATCTGATTTTTCAGATATTCTGTAATTGTCTTTTTCGTATTTATCCATTTTTTTACTAATCGATAATCAGTTGTTATTCGAATTGGTTGAAGTTATTCGTTTCTTCCTGCTCTCTGTTTTCAGAGATCATTTGTTTATGACGATTCGTTCATTACAACTGTGACTTTTCATTGATACCCAGATGATATAATATATCATTATTCAAGTATTATAATATACTAGCAATAGATAAATTTGGCTTATGAATTCGTCATCCATTAAAGTATAGAACTCAATAATGGCTGAAAACAGGAGTTTCTCAGGTGGATGTATTTTATGCATTCTTTTATAATCCAGTGATCTGGCAGAACTATTAGTGATTTCAATCAATGTAACATTTCATTCTCTATTCACTCAGAGCCTCAATACCCTCAAAAGCACTGATACAACTTTTTCGAAACCATCATCAAAATATCAAATTTTGCAAAATTTCACTAAAACAGCGATAACTCGAGAACTATTCATGCAAATGAGCTCAAAATTGATAGGCATCTAGCTGATACAGCTCTCGAGATAATATATGAGTATAAATAACATCAGTTGAATAGTTTCCAGAAATTCCATCAAAAACTGATTTTCGAAAAATGGGCATATCTTAAAAAGTACCGATCGGATTTTCTTCAAATAAAGCTTGAAAAATAGAGTTCATCGAGAGAAAGTTCGGTAAAGGGGGAGTAGAGCTCAGCCAACTAAAAGTATTTATTTTGAACATTTAGAGTCCGAATTTTTTGATCATTTTTTAGCCATAGCTAGTTGCAACTGTCGCATTGACTATAATAATTTCAAAATTTAACTTTATTAAGGTGAAAATATGTTTTGTGAATATTTTGCTTCGAGTTAAATTGCTCGAAGTAATTTCATTGTTTTCAACAAATCAATGAATAAATTTCAGCATTTTCAAATTTTTACTTCGGAAATATAAGAGGAATAATAATTTAATTTAAATAGAGTAGAGTATCATTGTTTTGATTGAGTAAGGAGAGAGGGAACTTGATGAGAGGTGAAGAGACAATGAAATAATCGATATCTTCCTGACAAAGACAGTTGGTGAGAAAACAATGATAAACAGAGACCAATGGTCTTAAGAGAACGGTAAATTTGGTAATTCAACCACATGAGCCTTTTCTAGACCAGTTTGATTTTAGTTGTCTGCAGTGAAACATCAAAACTGTGTGTTTTGTATTAAGAGTTAGTTGCCACCACTGCGGGTGTTTTTCCTTGGAAAATCCAGATTTCAGATGAGTATTTCGAAGTTTTCATTCAATCCGTATTAAATTTATTGAGTTTTTTCTCGCTTTGGTTTTTTTCTTCTCGTTTCAATTTTATGATATTTTTTTTGATTGATATTGTTCCACGCGATGTGTACAAGTTATTGACTAAAGGAAAAGGTACGCATTTTAATGCTCTATGTACTTGTTTTCTTACTAAGTTAAAACAAGTGGATAATAGTATTGCTTTCCAACTGATATAGCTTTTTCTGCTAATACTTTAGCAATATGCTTCCGAATGGAAGTTATTCATTCAATTTGACCTTTATCGTGTGATTCTTAATGAATTTCATATCCCGTAATTGTCTTTTTTGTATTTATCGATTTTTTACTAATCGATAATCAGATGTTATTCAAGCTGGTTGAAGTTATTCGTTCCTTTCTGATCTCTAGTTTCAGAGATAATTTGCTTATGACGATTTGTTTATTGCAACGGTAACCTTTTCATACAAAAGTGCTTCACGGAGACTAATTTGAAATGGCCGGAAGTGTGTTATCATTATATTTATTAACCCACAATAAAAAACTTAATTTGTTAAATAGACTTCAATATCTTACTTAGCAGTACAGTACACTTTCGATAGAGCTCCGATCATGTCCCACCACGCTTGCTATCTTATTCCTTTGGCGGCACTATTGCAAGTATGCGACACGTTCGTAATAGTGCCGCTGAGCAATAAGGTTCAATAATCGAAGATTATGCTCTATAATTACCGGATTCATTTCAATTTTATGAGTTCATATGCTGATTGTTCATAGGTATGTTGGAAAAAACATTAACCATATCAAAATATTATCAAATCGCGACGTTTCGCTGGACAATGCCAGCTTCTTCAGGCTCTGAAACCAAACGTGAAAGTTATTTATTGTTCAGCTAAGCCTTCCAACAAAACGTCGCGATTCGACAATATTTTGATATTGTTAATGTTTTTTCCAATATCCCTATGAACAATCAGTAGATTATGCTGTATTATTGACTCTATTGTGCAGTTACATTCTTACGATAAAGACAAAGCCGTTGGCACTATATCAAACGTGCAGCACGCTCGTGATAGTGTTGGTCTACTGATATATAGTTGGGGAAGCCTATTTCTCGGGCATTCTTCCCCTACGGTCCCGTGAGTGGCACTATATCGAAAGTGTACCGTATATGATTGAATAATTATATCGTTTGAGGATAGTATATTACTGTAAATATTAGGCGAGTATGAGATGCTAATTATTGACCTTGTTTCCTCTATTGCCTAACCTAACTCAAGTACTCATGAATTCTGTCCTAAATTCAGAATACTGACCTGAATATTTAAAAACCATCATTTATGAAGCGATAGATAAACTTTGCTTACGGATTCGTCATCTATTCAAAGCTCAGAACTCAATAATGGCTGAAAACAGGAGTTTCTCAGATGGATGTATTTCATGCATTCTTTTTTAATCCAGTGATCTGGCAGAACTATTAATGATTTTAATCAATGCAGCATTCTATTCTCTATCCACTCTGAGCCTCAATACCTTGAAAAGCACTGATATAACTTTTTCGAAACCATCATCAAAATATCAAATTTTGACAAATTCACTAAAACAGCAATAACTCGAGAACTAATTATGCAAATAAGCTCAAAATTGACAGGCATCTAACTGATACAACTCTTGAGATAATATATGAGTATAAATAAAATCAGTTGAATAGTTTCCAGAAATTCCATTCAAAACTGATTTTTGAAAAATGGACATATCTCAAAAAGTACTGATCCGATTCTCTTCAAATAAAGCTTAAAAAATAGAGTTCGTCGAGAGGAAGTTTTCCTCAAAATATGAAATTCTTCTATAAAACCGTTTTACTGTAGTTGAGACTTTTATGCACATACGGACACACACACACACGCACACATACACACACACACACACAGACATGCGCTAAAAATGTCATTTTCTTTCTCTTTAGACCATTTCAAGTATCTTCTATTAAAAAAATTGGAATCAAAAATTGTCATGATTACATAGCTTCCATTCGGAAGCAAAATTAAAATTTTTAATGCTCAATGAAGGTGAGCGGGGTTTGAGTCGATAAATTTCTTCATCAAAATCCCGAGTGTCGCATAGGGTAGGTCGTGTTAGGTTTTTTGAGGCCTGTGCACCACTACGTCCCCGTCTTGGCCTTGGGTTACGCAAAACGTGGTGATAATTTCAATTATATTCAATGGTTGTTTTTTTTCATTCTATTGGTTACCAACTTCCAACAAAAGTTACATGTTTTTGGAAAATTTAATTAGGATTATGTCTCTCAACCTTGAAATCTTGTGACCGACCTTTGGTCAACCATAATACACCACATTAAAACAAAAAAACTCAAAAAAATCTGGGAAAATTTAATTTGGTTTGGCAGAGTGAAACTACCCATTACCGAAAGTTCTCCACAAAATATGAAATTTTTCTATAAAACCGTTTTGCTGTAGTTGAGACTTTTATGCACATACAGACACACACACATACACACATACACCCACACACACACACACAGACATGCGCTAAAAATATCATTTTCTCTCTTTTTAGACCATTTTAAGTATCTTCTATCAAAAAAATTACAATCGAAAATTTTCATGATTACATAGCTTCCATTCGGAAGCGAAATCTCTTTATTTTGACAAGACGAACAACTTTTGTTTGAAGTACTTCTTTGTAAGCCCTCTAGCTCGATCGGGGCAAAAAGGGCGTATCTCCATTAGTTCTCGAGATACCTTTAAAAGGGGAAAAATAGGATCATTTTATTTTCTCTTCACACTGTTTTTTTTAATATCTCGGGAACTAAAAAAGATAGAACGATTTTGTGAGTCCTCTCTTATAGCTCTTAAAATTTCATACCAAAGAGCATGATACCGAAATCACGCAATCTCGCTTAATTCCTGAGATATTCTCAAGAAAAGAATGAGAAAAAAATTACTTATGCTTTTTACCTCTTCACTACTGAATTTTCTCAGATTTCCTCAAATTTTCTCGGAAACTAAGAAAGATAGAACGATTCACCCTCGTCCTTTATATGGCTCTTGAAATCCTCTATGAAAAAAGACTCATGTGAAATCCCCCTATCTCGCGTGATTTCCGAATTGTACTTACGCAAGATGTAAACGCGATGGTTGTCACTGCGCCTATTCATGAAGGCTTTGTATGCCATTCCGCTCTTGCAAGATCAAGAATACTTGCAGAAATCCTTATGCTCCATTTAAAAGAAATAACTATGCTATTTTTCAGAAGTTTAGGTAATATTAACCCGTTAAGACTCTCCTCGCTATTTCGCTCGCGCGCCAAACCTCATCAACGGTCTATTTGAACGGTTATTCAGCCCTAACTCGGTCAAAAACGAAGTTATCGCGACGAGAAAAAACCGATCTCTTTATTTTGAAAAGACGAACAACTTTCGTTTGAAGTATTTCTTTGTAAGCCCTCTAGCTCCTACGCTATGACGGTTTAAACAATTAAATTGTTAATAACAATTAGAAAGGCAAATCGGAGGACAAGATAACCAACAAATTCGGATTCTACACCCTCGAATTAGTCAGAATCAATCAAGTTTTCCTGGGGAGCTCATTTTCGGGATAAAAGTGTTGCCAGCGTGAGAACTATAGCTGGGGTCAATTGAATCGAAAATATTGGAAGCAAAAATAAATTCTTTTTAATAAATAATTTTTTAGATATGAACTCGTATAACAGTTATTACATACTTGGCTGAAAATATATTATTATATCACTGTTTTTTAGTAGTTTTCATTTCATTCTTTTCCACTACTCCACATTTTTCCAAATTTTTCTGAGGAATCCATTTTTTAGGGTTTTTTCTATTTTGATTTTTTGTTTCTATTCCTATTTTTTCTCGAGTATCGGTATGAATGAGAGTTTGCCTGGTTATCGACCCTTTCTACTTTTGCTACTTGATATGGCTTTAGGTAAAGGACGTATTGGTTATGGTTCAATTGACCCCATATGTGTTAGTGACGGTAATTAGCGCATTCAAAATTATTACATAGTTATTCCCATATAAATCGAGTTAAAAATGATGAAATATAGTTATATTGAGACATTGAAATTGATACTCCATGATAATATTTGAAAATGAGAATATTATTAAAAATTTCGTCGAGTTGAAAAAAAAAATTGCATGCCCAAAATCATAAAAATTGGAATTTTTCAAAATTGAACAGTCATAATGATTCCAAATTTTGGGCACATCAAGGGTTGGTATATTAAGAGCTCATTATAAAAGGGCACTTTTTTTTTTAAATTCTTTCCTATTTTTCAATCGACTCCCAGATAGCAAGAAGCCGTCAATTTGTCGACAAATTGCCTTCCAAGCAATAAATACCATTGACGTCCAATTGTCGTCATAGTGTCGACAAATATTTCCGATAACATATTTATTTGAGTTATCCCAGTATCCCCAAGTTATCGTCCACTCTTTGGACTAAGATTGCGTACAAATATTGCTGCATTTCAACGGGAAATTCTTGGAACATATTTTCAGCCAAGCTAACTGCAACTTTGCAGCAAAATTTGGTGAAATCTTGCTACAACGCTTCCTGTAATTTAACCAGAAGAATTTTCACCCAATTTGGATAATCATAGCCATTGTCTTGTCAATTCGTGGAAATTATCATCGCTATCTTTATTCTGATTTTCCAAAGTTGAGAAAAATTGAGAAGAAATGGATCAATTCATTTTTTCGTATTTCATTATTTATTGGTAACAGTCTTATCATTGGAATGCTCTTAAATATATCCATGGATTGCGTAGTCAAAAAGTTTTTTTTTCTACAACACTAATAAAACATTATGATTTTATTTTTCATTTTGAATTCGTGATTCATGTCGAAAGACTACTGATATTTGTTTCGAATCCACACTCTAGGAACTCTAGTAATAATCACAGAAAAAAATACATGTGTCTCACGAGCTAGAAATGAACTCACACCTTCGATGTGGGAATGCAATAATGTGGAATAAGATGTGTGCACAATCAAAATAACTTGAGATATGAAAATTCTCAAAATTCTCTTTTTCAATACGTTTGATTATCAATTAAATAAGTTGATGAGAATTGAGATAATCAACTAAATTCGAATAATTATAGTCATTATCTTGTAAATTTACGAAAATTGTCATCGTTCATATACTTTAAATGTAACGCCAAAACTGTCACGTCGATTCCTCATTTCTCATCGGTTGACCAAAATTGCGCGCGCAATCCCAAAAACAATAGAAATGAAAAATGCAATAATTTCTCGAAGTAGTTAACGATCATCCTTAATAGTTTTTAATTTAATTCGAAGGATAATCATCGGAAAAATGAAAAAACTAAATTTGAATAAAAAAATGATGAGATCATTTTCCGTGCATGAAAGCGCGCGATTGGTCTAGTTGTTGATAAAAGAAAGAGGGAAAAATGAAAAATTGTTTCCGACATGATCAATTCTCCATCCATTGAGTGAAATTCTCAAACGACCTACACTACTCAAAAAAATTAAAGGAAAAAAAAATTTTTCCATTTTTTTTCAGTGATTTTTGGAAGACTGTAACTTCATGAAAAATGATTGGATTGAAATTTAAAAAAAAAGCATTTTGAAACTTGAAATGTCTAGTTTTGAAATCTTTCAAGGAAAATTTTTTTGGAGCATTCCCTATGATGTAAAGAGAGGAAAAGAAGCGAAAGAAAAAAAATCAAAATTTTTTTCATTTTTGAAAATAGTCTACGGGCTCAGAAAAAATTTTTGCAACTTGACCAATGCAAGGATCATTTAGCCCAACTCTTTAGCTTCAATTTCTTTTTTTTTTTCTTCGTACAATCATTTGTCTCTGAGATATCGACTGTTGAATGAAAATTTGTCTTTTTCTCTTCGATCATCGATATCTCGTGAACTACTGATCGTACAGCGAACGGATGGTGGGTTTCACAAACTTGAATAAATTTTCTAGATGTGGTTTTTGGAATTTGATCTTTAAAAAAATTAATTTTACACGTAATATTGGTTCGGAAAGTTACCAAAAAATAACGTTTTTTCACTGTTCTCGTAAGTCTACCTAAACTTTGTCATTTTTCGGAGGACTGCTACTGTTATAGGGTGTTTTTTTAGCTGAATGTATGCCCAAACACCCTGGAAAATTTCAAGTCAATCGGTTCAGCCATTTTTTTTCCCGACCGATCAAAGTTGTAGCAAAAATTAAAGGAACAATATGCTTGTTCCTTAAACCCTAATTAATGAAGGTTTTTTTTTGTAAGAATTTCGTCTTAAAGGTTCACCTAATGATCGGAAAATGAGGAGAAAAAGACATTGGAACATTGGATATCGACACATTTCGTTTATTAAAAATAAATTTGATAAAAACTGAAATTTGCAAGAATATGTGTATGCGTGTGGAACGAAATTTTTACAAAAAAAAAACCTTCATTAATTAGGATTGAAGGAATCAGCATATTGTTCCTTTAATTCTTGCTACAACTTTGATCGGTCGGGGAGAAAAAATGGCTCAATCGATTGACTTGAAATTTTCCAGGGTGTTTGGGCATACATTCAGCTAAGACAAAACCCAAAGACAGTAGCAGTCCTCCGAAAAATGACAAAGTTTAGGTAGACTTACGAGAACAGTGAAAAAACGTCATTTTTTGGTAACTTTTCGAACCAATTTTACGTGTAAAATTAATTTTTTTAAAAATAAAATTCCAAAAGCCACCTCTAGAGAATTCATTCAAGTTTGTGAAACCCACCATCCGTTCGCTGTACGATCAGTAGTTCACGAGATATCGATGATCGAAGAGAAAAAGACGAATTTTCATTCAACAGTCGATATCTCAGAGAAAAATGATTGTACAAAGAAAAAAAAAAAAAGAAATTGAAGCTAAAGAGTTAGGCTAAATGATCCTTGCATTGGTCAAGCTGCAAAAATTTTTTCTGAGCCCGCAGACCATTTTCAAAAATGAAAAAATTTTTGATTTTTTTTCCTTCGCTTTTTTTTCTCTCTTTGCATGATAGGGAATGCTCCAAAAAAATTTTCCTTAAAAGATTTCAAAACTAGAAACTTTAAGCTTCAAAACGCTTTTTTTTTTTATTTCAATCCGATCATTTTTCATGAAGTTACAGTCTTCCAAAAATCACTGAAAAAAATTGAATAATTTTTTGTTCCTTTAATTTTTTTGAGTAGTGTTTTGAGTAGTAGTGTAGCCGGATTCCAAAAGAATTATCCGTTTTTTGTTTATAAAAGAAAAGAGAGTGAGGATTAAGAGTTGTTCCCGACACGAAATCGATTATTCATCCATTTCATGGAATTTGTAATTCAGGCTGAATTACAAATTATCCGTCATTGTGTCTCACAATGAGACCCCTTACGGGATCTACAAAGTGAAGAACTTGTGTAGTAGCCTTCTTCTTGATTTTTCACTCATATCTCGAAAAGTTTGGGTAAACTGCTTACGTAAATTTCCGAACCGAGTAGATGACATGCGCGAAAACTATAGATAGCATATACATTTTGAAAGAAGGCATAAAATATTTAACTAGAGACTGGGGATGGATTTCAAGTGACCGAGAAAGTGGCTATAGCTCTTTCTCTGATTTTTCACTCAAATCTTGCAAAATACGCGTTGAACTGCTTACGTAAAATAGCAGATCAAATGAAGAACATTAAGGGAGTTCATCCGGTAACTGAATTAACAGACCAATAATTATGGAAAAATTTGAATATACTTCTGAAAATCTAAAAAGTCACCTGTTAAAATTTCAAACTCTTCGGATATCTTATTCAGGAGAAATTAATAAATAAAGATTTTTCAATTAACACAGTCCCTTATGGGTTTTCGTCTATAAACATGAAATTTGTGGCAATTAACAGTTTTTTTTGGGGAGAAACTTCCATAATGGATAAATAAATATGTAAAGAATAGTTTGAGAGCTTCCTCAAATGCATTAGATACTTGGTGATTTAAGAATAAATTAATTTGTCTCGAAAAATGCTGATTTTTGGGAAGTTAACCTCTGTCTTACTCGCATGACAGTGACGTCAGAACCGCGCGCTTTTTGAAATCACGAGAGGATCCGCGCGTGCTACGCACGCGCCGTCCTTTCTTTTTATCGTATATTTATTATATAATTAAATAGTAATGAAAATTTGAAATTTTCGAGAATAAATATATCGCAAAACTCGTTTGTATTCGTTTGTACAATGAGATGTGAAAAAATATTGATCCTGGTTCCTGAAATCTTGAAATTACAGGAGAACAATATATTTTACAATGCAAATAGCGTAATCTTTTGTACGAATTTTTCAACAATCTCCCCTGGAGAGTATTTTGCGAAATTTAAACGGCACTGGATTCTTGTGTTTTACCTCCTGATCCATCAGCTTTTCATAAGGCTTGATCCACGTTAAGTCACCCTCAATATCATATATTGAAGTTAAATGAACCGACCCTAGTCGAAATTTTTCGACGTATTCCAACGAACATTGAGCCTATTTTTGACGGATGAATATTCGTTGAAATCCGTTGAAAGTACGCTGAATGTTATTGGAACACCCGATGTATTTTGAACGAACGTTCAACGTGGAACAGGGCAGTTTAGTTGAGACTTCCTCTAGATTCCCAAATCGGAAAATTTACTTATTCGCCCAATTTTTAACCGATAATATTCCTTTGATGTTTCATTGAACCATCACGATTTCAACGCATTTCGTTCAAATTTTGTTGAAATTTGAACGTGGATTTCTACGCATTTCGTTGTCCAATCAAATCTTAACGAAATTTGAACGTAAATTCAACGTTCACATTTTATTTCGTATTTAAAAAATTGACGAACTCAATAGAGAAAAAGAGGGGGACAGGGAGATGATTAGAGGATAGGAGATAGATATAGGGAAAGTCTAGGTAAAATGATGTCGATTTTATGCAAAATACTTGAAATTAGTGTTAGAGATAATTTTCTATGATTCTTCAATAATTCCACTTTTTGGTCAAGATTTGATGGGATAGCCTTCTGCATTTTTAGGAACATTCAAATTTTCAGAAATATCTCCGATTTTATTGGTCGTCACCTGAAAATTCCGAATGGAGGTGAAAGTTGAGATCATTTGCTGTGAATTCGTGGGTTTGAATGAGAAAATATCAATTTTTGAAGTATTTTAGTGCCCATAAATACTTGAAAAATCACGATTTATCAATTGAAAACCCCGTAAGTCGATGGCAAATGATCTCACCTCCCATCTCCATTCAGGCTTCCTTTTTCCACCTCAAGGTTTCTCAACTTCTCGATAGAATCATTGAAAAAAATCTATCTTCAACCTTTCCTTGCTAATGTTCATTTCACCCCGTTTTCTTCCTAATTGACATTCAAAATTAATATGAAATGAAAAATGATAGAGAAAATGTCCAAAAGAAATATTATCAATATTCATGTTTTCTTACGAAGGAAAAATAAAAATTTCCTGCTAAAAGAAACAAAGAAAAAAATGAGAATCTTCAACAGGCTTTTCGACTGATTTTTCAAAATCAATTTTTAAAACTCATTGAAAATCGGGAAGGATTATTTTAGCAATGATTTTGTTTGCAATGAGTATTGAAAATTGATTTTGAAAAATCAGTGGAAAAGCCCGCTGAAGATTTTCATTTTTTGCTTTGTTTCTTGTAGTAGAAAATTTTCATCTTTCCTTCATAAGAAAACATGAATATTAATAATATTTTTTTTTACATTTTCTCTATCATTTTCTCTTTCATATTAATTTTGAATATTAATTGGGGGGAAAGCGGGGTGAAATTGACATTCGAATGGAATAGTTGGAGATAGACTTTTTTTTGATGATTCCATCGAGAAATGAGAAAATTCGATAGTGAAATTAGCATAAATCTTATGATTTTTTTGCATCTTGTAAACAAATATATTATTATATAGAAGAAATATTAAAAAAATTTGCACTTTTAGTTTTCCGAATTTTCTACATGTACATATTCTTTATTTATTTTTCAATAATTTATTTGTTGAAAAAATAAAAAATATAAGGATGGTTAGATGTCTGCTATCTTCAGTATCATAAAATTTGAGGTGGAAAAATGTGCCAGAATTAATTTTTCAACTTTTTTTTCCCAATTACTTTTTTAAAAATAACTCTGGTTCTATTAATCATAGCATGCATATTCTGAATGGAGGGGGGAGGTGAGATCATTTGCCGTCAATTTATGCGTTTTTCAATTGAAAAATATCGATTTTTTCAGTATTTATGGCTATTTTCATGAAAAACAGTTTTTCCTACATGAATATTCTAAAAATTGATATTTTTTCATTACAATCCACAATATCACGGCGAATGATCCCACCTTTCACCTCTATTCGAGTTTTTTAGACTACAGACAATAGAACTGGAGATATTTCCCAAAAATCGAATTTTCCGAAAAATTGAAAATGCAAAAGGTTATGCAAAGGAGTATCCCTTCAAATCCTGACCAAAAAGTAAAATTATTGAAAAATAGTAGAGTACATGATTTTCACTGCGAATTTCCACAGTTTTTTAACGGAATTATGAAAAAAAAAAAAATCTCTAATTTTCTAAATTAATTTCAAGTGTTTTTTTTTATAAAATCGACATCATAACTGAAATGTGTTCACTTTACCCCACCTTTCCCTACATCTATCCCTTATCATCCTATCACCTTCATCTCCCTCTCCCCCTCTTCTCCTCTTTTGAGTTCATCAAGTTTTTGAATACGAAATAAAATATGAACGTTGAAGTCCACGTTGAAATCCTCGTTCAAATTTCAACAAAATTTGAACGTACAAAAATACGTTGAAATCGCAGCTGTTTAATGAAGCATCAAAGAAATATCGGTTGAAAATCGGATGAATACTCGAAGTTTGGTAGAATCTTCGTTCAAAGCCAGTAAATTTTTCGACTCGGGAAACGTCATTTGTACCAATTATTTTGACAACTTGATCAAATAACTGTTTTCGCGTGGCTGCCAGCTAAATGGCAAATTCCAACTTGGCATCCATCGACATCACAGAAATATTCATAATTTTTGAGCCAGCCACCATGTTCCTCATGTTGAGAGTAACATCCAACATACAGATGAAGTATCCAAAATTCGCCTTCTCTGGATTACCTCGGAAATTAAGAGAGATAGAGCGATTTTGATAATAATTTTATTTGCAGCTCTCATTCTCCTCTACAAAAACGGTTCCACATGGAATCTTGTATTCCCAGTTTTTACCCAGATATTCCACGGAAATTCCTATCAAACTGTCTCCAACAAAAAGATAAATGCCTAATTATTTCATAATTTGTTAGAAATATCGGAATCTTCATAACTATTTTTTTATAGCTTGCATTGTCCTCTGCAAGAAAGGTCTTTACGAAAATCCTGCATCTCCTTTATTCCCTAAGATATTTCATAGAAAATCCCACAACTATGATAGTTTCTCCATAGAAAAAATTGAGATCCCCAATTATCTCAATAAACATTCGAGATGACAGAATTTTCATAATAATCTTTTTTGTAGTTGTCACTCTCCTCTCCAAAAAAGGCTTCTTCAGAATTTCCCTCATCTTCATTATTTACTGAGATATTATCCCTTAAAAAAAGCGAAAATAACATGACAATAAAGTTTTCAGACAGATTTTATCTCATCATTAGTTTTCTTTGAATATCTTGGAAACTGAGCAAGATAGAGCAATTGCGTCAGAATCCTTTTTTTCAGCTCTTAAAATCCACTATGACAAAGCTCTGGAGCAGAATCTCCCTTTCTTCCTTAGATTTTGAGATATTCCAAAAAAACTACCATAATGAAATCAATTCTTTGGAAGGCCTATATTGGTAGAAGGACGCATATCAATGATCTCCACGTGTGGTGGTGGTGAATTTCGATAATTTCATCATCATCGATTTTATTTCATCATCAGTTTGTTACGGATATCTCTGAATTTACGCGACGAAGAGCAGTTTTCATGAGCTTCTTTATAGAGAATTCCAAGAACTACAAAAAAGGTGAATATAATGATTGTGAAATCTCATTTAGATACCGAGATAATTCAGAGAAATTCTCGACGAAATAAAATCATGATACTGAAAATAACATGATAATGAAATGAGCAGACATCTGAAAACTTTGTGCATTTTTTTAAAGTAATAAATCATTATAAAAAAAATATGTAAGCCATTTACACTTATGAATTTTTAAATTTTCTATCTGTGCATATTTTTTTTCAAATAATTTCTCTGTTAAAAGAAGAAAAAAATCTAAAAATTGTCAGATTTCTGCTATTTTTAATATCATAAAATAGCAGACATCTGACAATTTCTCATAATTCTTTTTCTGCACAAATAAATTATTCTTGAAAAAATTAAAATATACATATGCAGAGAATTTAGAAAACTATGAATTTTAAATCTTCTAAATATTTTTAAATAATAGTTTATCCTTTTGAAAAGTCTAAAAAATTGTCAGACGTGTGCTGATTTTATTATCAGGTGAAATTAATTCCTCTGAAAAATTCCTATTCTTTCTGGGATCTCCATCTTTTTTCACACAATAACTTGATTTTATTAATTAGATTCAGTCATTAGAATTCTCTATTTCTTATTGTCGCCGTTTAATCACATCAAATGACCGTTGTGTAGGTGTACAATAAATGGATTTGTTACATTTCCCATGACAGTGAGAGGTTAGGATGCTTCAGTTGCAGGAATTATGGGAAACTGCAAATATTTTCCGAACATACATGAGGCTGGCTCTCACATCGAGATTATTAATTATTTGACTGATAGCGTATTTAATTTTCGAAGACACCATAATTAACACTATCACGTAATGAAACTCGAAACATTTTGACATATCCCATCCAAGCATCGGGCTCGAAGAAAGTGAAGCTGAAATGACCGATAGATGTCGCGTCGGTTTCGCCCTTACGTTCTTACATCTTACATCTTACGCAGTATCGATATATTTTCGATTCGATATCCTCTCCTTTTTATATGTTGAATAAGAACGCTTTCCGAATAACGCAATGTATGCTATGCTTGCACATTAAATCATACAAAACTAGTTGAAAATGTGCTGAATTGATCTTTCTCTATTTGATCTTCAAAAAAATTATTGCTATAAATTCGATTTTTTACAAAAAAACAATTATGATCGACGAACAGGGATTTCTAGTACATAGCAGCTGTACAGGTTACGACTACGTTAGTCGTATAACCACTACGCTAGTCGTGATAATTTTCCGTACTATTAAATCCCATACCGGATGAACTTCCTTAAGGAAATAAGGAGAAACCTTGAATATCACACATTGTTCAAAACAAGAGTCAAAAAATTCGACCATGGATTGGTGATGAATTTTGCATGAAAAATTCAACTGGAGATTGGAGATGAATTTCAGGCAAAATTAATTTAAGGAAGTAGCCACAGCCCTGTTCCAAATTTTCAGTTATATTTTGAGTAGTACGAGTTAGACGGTTTACGTAAATGAGCGAACCAAATAGATAACATCATGGACAAGCGGAGGAACTATAGTGAACATGTATTTTCCGATGAGAAATCCCTGAAAAAAATATGAAAAGTATCCTAACCACCCTTTGACCTTATTTTTCAAAGTGGTCCTTCATGCCTCGGGTTCTGCGGATCGGCCTAAGAAAATACTGAATACGTGAAAGGGACCATGATCTGATGAAAAAGGAAAAAAAAATTTGATTTAATTTTTGAGGTTGTGCATATTTTATTCCCCATTATTATATTTCCACGTCGAAAGCTGAAATTTATTTCTAGTTCGTGAGATACGTGTAATTTTTTCTGTGATTACTTCTAGAGTGTGGATTTGAAAAGAATATCAGGAATCCTTTCCACGTGGGTGACGAATTAGAAATGAAATGAAGAATGAAATCATAATTTTTTATGAGTGTTGTAGAAAAAGAACTTTTCAACTGCTCGACCCGTGGATATATTTGAGAGCATTCCAATCATGAGATCGTTACCAATGAGAAATAAAATATCAAACAGAAATCCTAATCCTCACTGTGACCTCCAGGAAATATAACAAAAAATTTAGGCAGAAAAGTATAACGAAAAAAGAAAAAAAAAAGAGAAGAGAAATGTAAAGAAACAAAACACATCCATGCACACTAGCACAATCAACATACAATCCCTTTCATCACCCCCCCCCCCCCCCATCTGGTATACTATTTAGTATTAAGCACTAAGTTAATCCTACTTGTATTATTGCATTAATTGTTAATTAGGTTGAAGAGCCTCAGAGCACAAAAACAATCGAAATGGTTTTAGAAGCCTTTCCATTTAAAATGCATAAAAAAAAAAAAAAGTGAAACCTCCTCTGCAAATGAGAGGTGTCAACATCACAGTTAAACCACACAACAAAGAAAACAAACAGACAGCAATTGACTTAGCATAGCATCTCGCTAAGGCGACTTTTTTGCCAAACAGTATCAATAGGTTCACTTTCGTTTATTAAGGTAATTTGTATCATTAAAAAAGAAAATGTACTCTGGCTTCTCTTCTAATAAACTTAGAAAAAAAAAAAAAAAAACCGAACCTAAGGACCTAATTTAGTTTTTCTCAATTTTGGAAAAATAGAATGAAGGTAGCGATGATAATTTTCGTAAATTTACAAGATAATGACTATGACTATTCAAATTTAGTTGATTATCTCAATTCTCATCAACTTATTTAATTGATAATCAAACGTATTGAAGAGAGAATTTCGAGAATTTTTATATCTCAAGTTATTTTGATTGAGCATATTTTATTCTACATTATTGCATTCCCACATCGAAGGTGTGAGTTTATTTCTAGCTCGTGAGACACATGTATTTTTTTCTGTGATTATTACTAGAGTTCCTAGAGTGTGGATTCGAAACAAATATCAGTAGTCTTTCGACATGAATCACGAATTCAAAATGAAAAATAAAATCATAATGTTTTATTAGTGTTGTAGAAAAAAAAACTTTCTGACTACGCAATCCATGGATATATTTAAGAGCATTCCAATGATAAGACTGTTACCAATAAATAATGAAATACGAAAAACTGAATTGATCCATTTCTTCTCAATTTTTCTCAATCTTGGAAAATCAGAATAAAGATAGCGATGATAATTTTTACAAATTGACAAGACAATGACTATGATTATTCAAATTTAGTTGATTATCTCAATTCTTATTAACCCATCCAATTGATAATCAAAAATATTCAAAAACAGAATTTCGAAACTGTTCATATCTCAAATTATTTTGATTGTGCATACTTTGTGCATATTTTATTTCACATCGTTGTATTTCCACATTGAAGGTGTGAATCCATTTCTAGCTCTTGAGAAACATGTATTTTTTCCTGTGATTATTTCTAGAGTTTTCAGAGTGTCGATTCGAAAAAAAATATCAGGAGCCTTTTCCACATGGATCACGAATTCGAAATAGAATGAAAAATAAAATTGTAATTCTTTATTGGTGTTGTGGAAATTTCTTTGTGTTACTGCTCAACACATGGATACATTTGAGAGCATCCAATCATGAAACCGTTACAGATAAGAAAAATAAAATGAAAGAATGAAACAATTAGTTTCTTTGAAATTAGGATATTTCCGGAAATTAGAGTGAATATGGCCATTACAAGGTTTAGAAATTTACCAAACAATGTATAATTCTTCAAATTTAGTCAGTATGCTTCTGCTCAATATGATAAAATGGAGCGAAATCGCCCTACCTTGCTTATTTTCCGAGATATTTTCAAAAAACAAATGGCAAAAGAATCGAGTTATCTCAATAAATTTATTCTATTTCTCTTATTTCTCTTTTTGACGAATATCTCGAAAAATAATCTACATAGGGCGAAAAAAAAAATATTATATGAATATATTCTGGACTTGGGTCGAACTCGGGTTGAACCTAGGGTCAACTGTGGTCGAACCTAGGGTCAAACTTTAGTCGAACTTCTTCGCTGACCTTCCTTCAGCAATTTCGAAAATATTATATGAATATATTCTGGACTTGGGTCGAACTCGGGTTGAACCTAGGGTCAACTAGGGTCAAACTTTAGTCGAACTTCTTCACTGACCTTCCTTCAGCAATTTCGAAAATATTATATGAATATATTCTGGACTTGGGTCGAACTCGGGTTGAACCTAGGGTCAACTGTGGTCGAACCTAGGGTCAACTGTGGTCGAACCTAGAGTCAACTGTGGTCGAACCTAGGGTCAACTAGGGTTAAACTTTAGTCGAACTTCTCCGCTGACCTTCCTTCAGCAATTTCAATTCTGTTTGTAGAGAATTTGAAGAGCTATGAGAATGTTTCAGACCAAAATCATTGTATCTTGCTCAGCTTCCGAAATATTTTGAAAAAAAGACACAAAAATCAACTGATCTAGATCCACCCAAGCCATTTTTTTAATTTCACATTTTCGTCAGATGTTTCAGAAACTGAGCGAAATAGAGCGATTGTATCCTACTCCTGTCCTGTAGAGAATTGCAAGAGCTACAAAGGAGAATGACGACAACATGATCCTATCTCCCTTATTTCTCGAGATATTCTCAAAAAATAGTTGACCTAAAAAACTTCATATTTCTATTCTCTCCAGAAAACGTCCGTTCAAACAATTTCCATCAATAAATCGTTAAGAATAATAATTAACAGGAAATTTTTACGAGGGCATATTGTGAAATAGTGTTTTTCAGTGATATGATTTCCACAGCTCCCTTACTGTTCCATCCAACTAGTCCTATTTTTTCGTTTCTAATAAAAAATTCATTTTCACGCTGGCAACGGAATTCGAACATGAATTGCTTGCACCGATGCCTCGGTTTCTCTATAGAAAAAATAATCTGACGGATTTAGCAATTCACTTCTATATTTTCTTGTACTATCACCGCTGCCACATATCGCATCATGTCATTTTTCAATGCTTACACCATTAACCATCATTTTACATCCTGAAACTCCAACATCTTAGGCCCAGGTGTATAAAGCTCGATTAGCGCTAAGCATCGATTAACTGATGGTGCTGTCGCAGTTATATGTATGGTTAACTTTAGGCAGTTAACTTCGCTCGGTGATAGTTAAAGATGGCTACCCAAGTGGCAGCTGGAATCATAACCAATAACTGAATAGAAAAATTGTTTCATTCAGTTCCAAATTAATGAAAGCGAAACAATTCATTCAGTAATGGTACAGTGGTCATCAGTCCGTAGCTATTTTGAGCGATTTTCGACCGTTTTCAATCACGCCATTTTGAAATTTTTTAATCGCGCCTAGTTAACAGACTGAAGTTAATTGTGTGGGGCTCCAATCCCCACTCACTAGTCGACGACCTAACCCTACGTGACGTAGCGATACGTCATAGGGACTTTTCATTGTCGGGTTAGGGATTTTATATTGTTGCCAAATAAAGACTGATTTCCCTATGTATTAAACTGTACATACATGAATATACACTTTTCTAGTTCTGTACCGGCTCTTACGCCATTAACACGTTTTTACATTTAATTAAAGAGACTTTTATATTTTACTTGTTGCATAAGTTATTTATCTGTATTGGAGTGGGATACCGATCCAACATCCTCATTGGTCCAAATCATATCCATCCGTACAATCGCAGAAAATTCACTCCACCTGTCGCTTAACTGCGGCAGCACAGTTAACTGGCTGCTACTAATCGGTGATTAACTTTTTGCACCTGGGCTTAGAATGCATTGAATTTTCCCTGGGGACTTTTATACCTGCATTATCGAGAATTCCCTATTTCACTCGCCATTGTGTCTCAAAATCAGACCCCTTCTGGGATCTCAAAAGTGTCTACAAAATGAGACACTTGGGGTCTCAAAATGAGACCCCTGGATTTGCAGTGTAAAAGTGTCTTTGAGAAAGAGGGCATGTCTCCATTCTTTACCGAGGTATTCCCAAAAAAACTAGTAACAAAATTCAATAGTGAAGAAATAAACAGGAAAAATCCATTTTTCCTCATCGCTTTTTTCAGAAAAATTTCGGGAACTAAGCGAGATAGAACAAATTTACTACAATCCATTTTATAGATAATCCCAAGAGCTACAAAAGTGTCTGTGAACATAAAGAGGCGTATCTCCATCATTTACCGAGATATTTCCAACAAAACAAGGGTCAAAAAAACAGAATTTAAGAAAAAACCAGTTTTTCACGCAGTTTTCCCAAATATCTTAGAAGCTGAGCGAGATACGTCTTTTCTACCCCAATCTACTTTTCATTGTTCATTTCCTCTCAATACATTACACTTCATTCATCACTGTGGAAAATGCCTCACAATTAAGAAATAATTGTAAATTGACGATACACATTCTTTCGAAAAAAACTACCTTTCTAAAAAAAACAAAATCATAGTACACAATTATCATTTTTTCTTTATATTGGGTTTCTGTGTCGAAAAGAAATTCCAAGCTTCATTCATTAGCGAGAATACATTCTTTCTAATACACAAATGAAGAATGTTTGCCCTACCCTCTAAAGAACCCAGATACTAGTTGAGAAAAAATTTGCCGAAGAATTGCTGCAGATTTTGGTTCTACTTTAATGGCAAATGAATGCCAATTCCGAGACATTTTCATCGGTACTTGTTTCCCACAATTCACCCGTAGTTTGCAGATTATCTTTGCAGCATATTTCCACCCAAATACCCCGATAACTTCCTCCGGTTAGGGTCAACATTTGACGGCAAAATGTCGACAATTCACACTTAAGTTATCGACAAGTTAACCCCAATTTATACTCTAAAATTTGATACAAAATTCAGAGTCATCGGCAACTTCTGCTATCTGCTAGCTGCAGCTGGTTCAATTGACCCCCTCCTCCCCTACTGGACCGATTCCGCTTAGTTTTAATACCAAACTTTCTGCTCATCAGATGTATAACCTCACGAAATTTGAGGTCTCTAGCTCAATTTTTTATTCAGTTATCGTGGAATCAAGATTTGTACGGAAAATTTCTCAAAAGTTTTATACTGGATAAAGTAAAAATCTGAGCTCTCACCACCCCGGGGGTCAAGATGCAGCTCTTGGATGCGCATCTCCTCGCTGAGAGTGGACGCTGTGATTCCATTTTTCATGGAGAATAGTTGCAAGAACGATATTTCGACATTTTCATTTTCCTCAAGAACTATTTGGCCGATTCAGCTGAAATTTTTGTGAGAGCTTGGGGCACGCATAGAAAACTTATGGTAAAATTTCCAGATCGCTAGTTATCCTCATTTCAGAGTGAAACGGAATATGCATCATCACACACACACGCACACACACACACACACACACACACACACACACACATACACACAGACATTTTTTAAAAACGGCGGTTCTTGACGTTTTGGGTCATTTGCAGTCATATCATGATGAAATCTCAAAGTCGAAAGAAATTACGATTCCAGAGCTTCCATTCAGAAGCAAAAACAGTCTTGGACGATTTTTTCTAAGCCTACTCATTTCTAAAATATTTCCAAAATGATCTACTTGAAGAATTTTCATTTTTTTTCTCACTACCGTGGATGGATGAAATATTGACAGATTTTGGTTACGAGTGCAGTTAAAACTATGATTAAATTTTATTTCCTTGATCGAAATTGAGTTTTTTCAGATCAGAATGAACTATAGAGTTTTCGGGACCGAACAACGATCAAAAGTGTATCAGAAATCAACTTGAGCAATTAATATTAGATAAATAGATGACTACCTCGAGTGGATGAATTTATGACAGGGTCAAAATCCAAGTGGATGTATTTGTGACATGAGACACGCTAGTTTCTGACAGGTCGAGTCTCGACGTACATTCTTAATACTTGATACCAGTTCAGAGGGGGAAATCAAGTTCATAACATTTAGTTGTTAAATAATAGAAATAATTTATATTTCATTTAAAAATATATTTTTTTTTTTGTGCTATTAACATGTTCCGTCAAGTTAAGGGGGGCCGGTAGTCTAGCGCTCGAGAATTGGAGGTTTTTTTTGAAGTGAAACTTCTTTACTGAGGGGGCAACATTTTTCGAGCGTCACGAAAAATAAAATCCGGTGAGGGGAATAGTTGGGTACGTGGTGGGGAGCTGGCAGAGGAGGAGAGTGCGTCAGTAGCTATACCACTCTGACGCATGCTCTAGCGGTCGAGAGACAAGACGGTAAGGGGGGCGGGGGGATGAGCACACAACATAGCATGCTCCATGCTAGTGTAGTGGGTGAAAGGGGAGACGACAGGGGAGAGGTAAAAATAACGCAGCAGTAAATCCAATGAGTCAATTTTTGTCAATAGTTTTTTGGAAATATCTCGGAAACTAAGCACTCTAGCTCTATACGTTTTCTACAAGAAGACATCAGTGTAAAATTGCTCGATCTCGCTTAGTTTCCGATATTCTCAAGAAACTATTGACAAAAAAATGCAATGAACAGGATAAGCAGTTTTTTTTGTGTGAATAGTTTATGAGAATATCTCGTAAATTACGTAAAATGGGGCATTTGAACCCCAGTCCCTTGGTGTAGCTTTTTAAATTCTCTACATAAAAATCTACACGTAAATTTCTCTTTTCGCCTAATTCTCGAGATATGTTCAAACAGCTATTGATAGAAAAATCCTACTTTTTCTGTCTTTCAGATTTTTTCTTGTCAATAGTTTTTTGAGAATACTCGGAAATTAAGGGAATAAATCGATTTTACTCTGAACGTTTGTTGTTGAAAATTTCAAGAGCCACAAAGAGAGATCATGGAAAAATCGCTCTACCTCGTTGAGTTCCCTAGATATTCTCAAAAAGTCATCAGAATACTGAGTCATTTTTCCTGGAATAAGTCGATTTTTTGTTATTTTCTTTAGATAAATATCTCGGAATCTAAGCGAAATTGGATAATTCCGCCGCAATTTTTTTTGTAGAAAATTTCAAGAACTACGCAAATCGATTAGAATAAAATCTCTCTATCCCGCGTAGTTTTCGATAGATTCTTGGAAAAACTATTGAATGAAAAATTACATCTATTAGTCTATTTTTTGTAGTACGATTGTTTATGAATATCCCGAAATTGAGCGGAATAGCGTGAGTTTGCCCTAATCCTTTTTTTGTAGAAAATTTCTGAAGCTAGAGAACGATGAAGGTAAATGGGCGTATCTTCCATTGGATTTCGGAATATTCTCCAAAGATACCATTGAAACAGAGACTTCATCTAAAAGTCGCTTTTTTGTCACGGAATTTTGATGAATATCTCTTAAACGAAGCGAGATAATGCAATTCTAGTTGGAGCTCTTGTTTTGAGCGTGTTGATTTTATTCCTTGAATTTCAGGGTGGATTGTGGGAGGTGGTTTTTATAAAGGTGAAAAAAGTAATAGTTGAGTTTTACACTGAGCCGCAAGGCAAAACCGTTTTATTTCGAACGGACAAAAGCCCGCTCGTCGAGAGATAATATACACATCACTTTAAATAAATTAATGGTTGATTTTCACTATTATGCAATGATTAGTTGAGATTCAATAAACTTTCAATTGAGAATAATGTATTAACTGAGATAATTAACATTTTACACATAGAGAGATTTCGCGATAACTGATGTACTACAAGGTGTCTCGCTTGACCGTTCAAACGAGAGTGAGAGCGATGGTGGGGAGATTTTTCGTCTCCTAGCCCGGGCCCAGTGTAACTGGACTCGGTTCACCAAATTACCAATAGTTGATGACTCCTTTTCCGCAGGAAAAGAGTGACGTTTTGAACAGCTCTTTTTTGTAGTTTTCGAAATTCCCTACAAAAAAGGTCGATAGGAAAATTTCATAATCTCTCTCAGTTTCCGAGATATTTATGGAAAAAGCGGATGGCAAAATGGATATAAAGTTTTCAGACTAGTAGATTTTATTTTGTCATCAATTTTCTTTGAATATTTCGGCATCTAAGCGAGATGAGACGATTTTGCACTAATGCTTTTTCAAAGAGAATTTCAAGAGGTACAAAAAGGGAATGAAAAAAAATCGTTCTATCTCGATCAATTTCCGAGATAGTCATAAAGAATTATGACTTTGAAAAATAAATTTGTCTGAATCCGTCATAACCATGGAAAAAATAATTTGCCGGTGAACAAAAAACCAATATACTATCTGCAGGTATTCGAATTGTTAAAGTATCAATTGCGTCGCTAAATGTGCAAAATTGTACATTAGGTTGTGTTCATTGGAGATCATACTCATATCCTTACTATTGTCAACCATTATCTGTTGTTCTATAAAAAAATCCGAGGAAATTTCATGAGTAAGAACTTTCACTTCTGCCACGCGTGGATTCCACGCACCCTCTTTTTTTTTCGAAGGTCAAGATAATATACGATAATATGCAAACTTTTCAGGCATATTATTACATTCATGCTGCATACAAAAACTTCATTTTTGAAATTGCAAAAAGATTTTCATCATGTGGAAAATGGCATTAAACAAGACCCTCTGAAAAAAAATGGACATCGGAGGTGGGGTGGATTTTGACTCGTCTATTCATCTGAAAAGTAAACACCAAGAAAATTCTTGATCAGTATAAGTGCAGTTATGGCCGGAACTGAAAAAGAAACATAAAATTGAGAACTGAAAAAATGATGCGCTTTTACACTACGAGTTAAGTTTCAAAAGCACGTTATTCTGTCAATTTTCAATTTTTTTCAGTTCCGGCCATAACTGCATTCATACTGATCAAGAATTTTTTTGATTTTTATTTTTCAGATGAAATAAAGATCCAATCAATCCCTTTTTAAGCGGGCCTTGTTTAGTGTCATTTTTCACATGAAAAAAAACTTTTTTCAATTTCAAAAACATGTTTTTGTATGCAGCACGACTGTTATCATATACCTAAAAAGTTTGCATATTATTGTACATTATTTTGACCTTCAAGAAAAAAATATCTCAAATTTTTGAGTGCTAGACCAACGGCCCCCCTCAAAAGAATTACTGTTCATTAATCACTTGTTGTTTAATTTTGTTGGATATTTTTGGTAACGGATTCTCCATTGCTTCTTTCAAACCATTTTGTTTCCCAGTCTCTTTTTTTATATAAATAATAATAGCGGAGAAAATATTCAAAAAAGTTCAAATGAAAGAGGACGCGAATGTATATGAGGTTATTGGTCAGATTAGAAAACTGACAAATTGACGGATGTCACAAATAGAAACAGAGTAGTTTGAAGTGGATGAGTAATTGTCACCCCAGTTTTTTCATTGGGTAAGCTCCTAAATTATATCCCCATGACTTGAATCAATAGGCAAATTCACGATCTTGTTGCACATATAATTTTTATTTATAATGGATACTTGCATCTTGAAATTCAAGAGGAAAAACTATGAGTGAATTTTCACGGAATCACTACAGGGGGCAGATTCATGAAAGCCCACACCGGTCTACGGATCTTTTAAAACTCGATTTAATTGTATTTATTTATTGCCAAGTAATGATCCTTTGTGAGGAACCGGCAATGAATTCTAACGCACACGCACAAAATATTTTTTTTCGTAATTTGAAAACAAAAATCTATTTTATTAGTGAAATAGCGCCAAACTTGTCAATAACTAGCGCACTGTCAATTGACAGTGAGTTATTAATAACTCGTCCATCCACGGCATGTCACTTTTGGATGATAACCGTATTCTGTAAATTCAATCGAATTTCCTCAAAATGAATAAAAAATTTATTAACTCGAATACATTAATTACAATCATGACAAGTACATTATTATGCATTTCACAATTTATTACATCCAGTCACACCGACTGGATGTAATTTAAAAAAAAAAGATAAAAATTTAATTTCACTGGAAATACCCTGAAAAAAATGAGTATTGATAATTATTCAGAGGTCACATGTACAAAAAATACGTTTGGGAGATAGTGAATTCGTTAGAAATTTTTTTCAATAATTGACAAATAAAATTCGCCATTAGATTGCATGAATTATCTCAGGATGGGAGAAAAATTCTCCTACAATCTTTTTTGTAATTGACTAATTTCCTCTTGTTGGACTTGTTGACCCAAGAATTATTTTATAAGAATTGATTGTGAGATAAGAAAGACGTTATCACGTTATCTCGTGACTATACAGCTAATCGTTTAACTGAGAAAATTTAGGTTTGTGAATAGAGACAAGTTAATAGATTTCTAGAATTCCATTAAAAACATGTGATAATATAACTCATTTCGGCCCAATCGTGTTTGAATCATGTGAAAGCTATCCAATTCCTCATGTGTATTGATATCATTATTTCCAAAATAATGAGATCAGAATTGATTAAATTATATGATTACCATCATGAACTTGAATAATCTCTCAGCTCTAATATCACATGATTAAATTTTTCCAAGTAATTGAGTAATTAATCACGAGTTCATATCAATTGGATTAACAGTGAATGGCCCCTCAGCGAATGGGCTCTGGGCCTTTGTTTTGACTAGATAAAATCCACGATAGTGTTCATCAACCCGATCACCAGCAACTACAGCGGGAAATCTTGGTGGGCAGAGGCCAAGAAGATAAGCCAAAAATCCAGAACATGGCCATCCCCAAAATCCGATTCGACTATTGATTGATTCAGCAAAATAAGCAGCCGCTCTGTGATGATTGCATCCAAATGGATTTCTGTGCTCCCAACAGCCTGGTTGATTGATACCGCCGTTCATGTAAAAGTCAACGTGTCCAGAAGTCTCTACTTTTCCCTGAATAAATGCATTTGTATGAAATACATCGACAAATTTACTATCACTTGAATCTAACTTTTCATCCTTAGAAACAGTTACAAATAATGGCATTGCCGGATCCAATCCAGTAATCCTATCAATTTTATAAGGTCTCAATTTATTAGCAGCAAATGCCGGCACATGAGCACCAAGGCTGAATCCAATAGCGTGAATATCACCAGCGTTATTATCTCTCAATCGTTCAATTAACTGTGCTAAACAATCACCGACGTGACGTACATTGTGCACTGCAATTGGATAACATGGAGCAACTGCTAATCTATGCCAATCAACTGCAATTATATTATAGTTATTATTTTTTAAATACTCATTTCGTATGTCAACAAGTGAATCCAACTGCATATTTGAATTGTATCCGTGAATTATAATTTTGGTTGGATTTTTGTAATTAAAATTTGTCTCGGCAATATTCGATGATGTTGAATTTACGAATAACTGTTTGCCAGATCCAGGATTTTTTCGAGTATACAGAAAAAATGTTATTTCATCATCTGGACAAGTCTGATTTGTATGGACCAAACATGGACCCAGAAAGAAATCTCTTGGATTAATATCGTATTGTTTGTAAGTTTTATTCACTGCATTTTTAGTCAATGCCATTCCACATGATATCATGATAACGAGACAAAAAATTCCCAAGAAACTCAGTCGAAAAACTTTTCTTCCACATCCAAAACTACGTAATCCCATTGCGTATCTTGATATATTAACAAACGTCACTCGAGCAAGACCTGTCAATAATGACAAACCAATAATGACCATTGACTTGGTATTTTTAATTAATTCGATAATGATTTTTGGTCGTCCCCAAAACTCTTGATGAGATACAAGGCCACTGATACTGTCACTGGTTTAACTGAACAACATTTATTGTATGATAGCACAATGTGAACACTCACGCTATTTATTTACGTATTCACATATTGTGTATGATAATGTATGTTCAATAAATTTATAGAAGCGAAGAAAATTGGATTATTTCTCTTTATTAACTATTTTGTTTCTAAAAGGCAAAAAAACTTGGGAGGTTTTTTTTGAAATTTAATTTTTTCTTTTCGATAACTTTCAAACAAATTGATGGGAATTAATTTATTAAACACAATCACAGTATGACAATACTCGGAGTAAACTGTTGAGAAATTAGTCGGTTAAAGAACGGAAGTAGACGAAGGTGAAACTTTATCATTTCGTTTGAGTTGAGAATTCGAGACACGTTATATATTTTGGCCCCGTTTTTGTATATCTATCTCTTTGTCGCAAACTTTCATCACAACTTAGTGTTACATACATAATGAGCTCTTGGGTGGATTCAATGTTTAACTGATTTATAATTGCGGCCATTGGATATTTCTATTATTAATGCTAATGAAATTTCATGGTTTCAACGATTTTAATGACTCGAGAAATGAATTCCCGACGGAAACTGAGTATAATGTGATCATTTTCGGGCCAGTGTTTGCATGTTAGTCGGGGAAAATAATAATGAGTAATTGAATTATTTCTTCAATGGAATTGATATCATTTTGAAAATCCATTGACGTTATTCAATTATTATTCAATTATGGAATCAAACGAGAGAAGTCAACTCGACAAAAACTTGGAGTTTCGGAAGAGTTTATTATTAGAAACTACTGTGCAAGACCAAGAGCTCTGTTTTTTGAGTTATTTTGGAAAAGTCACTCAAGAAAAAATTGAATTCTTTCATTTCACCACATCATTTCGAAATACATTTACTAGCTTTTCACACTTGGTCTCAGTAATCTCAAGTACATAACAGAATACCGAGTAAACGTAACCGCCGAGTAAATACACATTTCGAGGAATGAGTGAGATAAACGAGCACAACATGCAAATCATGGAGCATGCTGTATTTTACAATTGACGAAACCGATGAGAGTAGTAAGTTCACATCCCTGGGAGACAGGGTTTACCCCCTCCACCTTCCCACTGGCGCCAGTGCACACGTGCACTGTATACTAATGAGCTGGGCCCAAATGTCTGGGTCCAGATAAAGATCTCGGGAAAAAAGGGGGGTGGGTCTTGTTGGAAGAGGAAAACTTGGGACTTGGGAAATTGGTAATTCATTCCAACTCCTCAGGAATAAGAAACAGGTTTATTGAATGAATAAATCCAGATATAAAAAAAAGTCCAGATATTTATTAGGTAATTTATTATCTATCAAATTCACTAATTTCAAACAAATTATTCATAGAATTTGATAATTCCTAGGGAATTCCAATTGAGCAAGTTACTTATTTAAGGCTAGGTCAGAATTATTATTTCTAATAAATTCCTAATAACATGGAAAAGAATCAATCTCATGAACAAATACTTATATGACCGATGAACTAATAATAATATATCCACTGTCGGTAAAATAAAATTCTGCAAATCAATCTTCTTCTTAAGGTGGTTTTATGAGGAAGAGGGTGTGTGGAAATTGAGGTACTGACCTTCTATGGGAAGGGCCTGCAGTCCATATACTATATTTCAATTGTCCTTCTGATATACCCAAAATCCATTCAACAGTTAAATTCAAACTGATATGGAAGTATGAAATTTCAAATCTTATTATCAATTCGATGAAAATTATGAGATGTTTTAGCAAATTTTTGATATTTCCGGAATGATACGGTGCTGTATTCACACATCTAAACATTCACACACACACACACACACACACACACACACACACACACACACTCACACACACACCACTATGGCAAATGATCAATCCAGTCTAAGCATATTTGGACGTCTGAGATGCGGTCAGCTCTCTTCAGACGTAGATTTTGCAAAATTCTCCTGAATTCTGCTCTGGAGAAAAGAAAATACATGGTGAAAAAGATTGAATTAACTTTTAATTTCTCCTAAATAGTTGACGAACCCCTAAATATTTTTCACAAAAATCGATAGGATCTGTTTTGAGAAAAGAACATTTCAGGGTTTTACTGTGTATTAATAGTTGGAACTTTGAAATTGAATATTGATTATGTGGTGAAAATTTTTCACAATTTTTCATGAAAATTGCAGATAACATAAATAGTTATTTCCCACAATTTGGAGGGAACCTACTGATCACATGAAATCTTATACAACTAAATTAAGTCTAGTGCAACATCAATAACTTCGGGTAGGGGAGATGGGTGAAAATTTTAATTGAAATAAATTTTGAATCATCATAACCAGGGGAAAAATTTATTCGAAGAACAAAAATACTAATTCAGCATGAAAATTCAATTATGATGAATTGAATCGCACATTCATGACAATGGTTCAAATTTTTGGGACAGAAATCATATTCAAATATTCGGAATCCAAATTTTGAAAAAGAATAAATATTTGAAAATTCATTTCTTCAATACCACCACATGATACGATGCTGCATGTATATATTCGAACATCTATTGCACATATTGAATAGTAGAACACACACATGTACAACTATACTAAATGATCAATCACGTCTAAGAAGTGGGCAGCTGATGCCCTATTAAATCGCAAATTCTAGTAAATTTGCATGTTTTCAGAATGAAAAAAACTTGACTGGTAAAGGAATGTTGAATCAATTTTCAATTACTCCAAAATATTTGAATATTTAGATACCTAAATATTTTCCATATGAATCCATAGGTGTGCTTTGGAGAAACGTAAATCTGCTGAATGTTACTGAGTTTCGACATCCACTCTGTATTAATAGTCAGAACTTTGAGTTTGAAAATTTCATGGATTATGTGGTGAAAATTTTCCAAATCTTCCACAATAAGCGAAGATAACATAAATAGTTATTCAACAAAATTTGAAGAAAACCGACCGATGACATGAAATATCATAGAACTACCTTAAACCTAGTTCAATATTAATATCTTAAACGTCTGAGGACGATTTTGGTTTCCCCACCCCATGACCGGCCATTCGTTACATGGAATAGGGCCCATGTAAGTTTAGAGCATACCGGACGCTCATTGGTTAGCCCCACTCTAGGAGCCACATTACCGGTTACTCCGGATTCAGTCTCAGAGGGTTGAGAAAGGAAAATGGGTGGAATTTTGAATCGAGAATAATTTGGAATTATTATAAAAAAGTATGAAAATTTATTTGTGGAACAAAAATACCAATTGAACATGAGAATCCAATTATAAGTGTTCAGTTAACTCATCTTGTATGTGTTCCTCCAGTGCCCTGTTTAAATGACTTCAATGTTTCTGAAATTATTCGTTGTACCAATCACAGTTCTTCCACTTGATTCATACACTACATCTTGTGAAATAAATCCACAATTCCGTATAATATAATGTTCCACTTGCAAAGAATTCTTTGAATGGAATTCACAAACAAAGAAAATTACGAGAAACTTCGGAAGATTCAATGCAGAGAAACATTATGAATTGTTTTTTTTCAGTTACCATGAAGAAATCTGTATCACAACTATGAGAATTGAATTTCGCACAACAAGAACCAACAGTTCATACTCATGTTTACTATTTGATAGCTATACTTGGAGTTAATGAAATTCAGTGTTGTCAGAATGAGAACAACTTATTTTTCACCAAAATAGTTAATAACAATATGTCAAAGTCTTTTCCTACAATATTTTCCAGTTCCACACTCCGAAAATTCTCTCAATGCCATTGTTCTTCCATACCGCATTCCAATATAATTCTCAATACGTCTTGATTGAACATTTTTTGTTAAAAATACACTCCGATAGTTTATAGAGGTTAACATGAACTGATTGACTCGCTCCTATTTCTATATAAAATGAAAATTATTCGCTAAAATTTTGAAGTTTTAGAATCATAATTTTCTTTTGATCTGTTCCATTCAATATTGATCGAAATGGATGATCAATTTCCGGTCTCAAGAAGAAATAATGCAACGCCATTCTAGTCCATAGTAATTGTTTGAGGATAGAACTTGGATGAAAACAACATTCTGATGTTACACTCAAGTGAACGTTTGTTAGTGTTTGAAAACCATCCTCGCCACAGATTCCTACGTGACATTTTCCAGACTCTAACATGGACCTGTTTCAAGGAACTATCCCCGCCAAGTAATTCAAGATTTTCCAAATTTTTTCTAACTGCAGGGGGAAATCAGTATATATAGAGAAGAGTTTTTTCGTTTTATCAGTTTTTCTCTGACACCTAACAGCAAACATGGATGCTCATGCAGTTAGCAGATCTACTCAGGAAAGAACCGTAGATTTGGTTAGTATACAGCGTTTAGAAAGACGAACTCTACTATCACCACGAATTTCAGAAAGCATGCATGACGTAGACAATCGTGAGTATTCATCAATTGATTATCGCTTAGAATCAGCAAGGCTTGCTAGCTATGAAAATTGGCCAGCGCCATACTTAGATCCAGCTAAATTGGCAGCTGCTGGATTTTTCTTCACTGGCGATGCTGTTCGCGTTCAATGTTTCGTATGCGGGGTTGAGATTTTTGAGTGGATTGAAGGGGATAATCCGGCCTCTGATCACCAACGTTGGCGCCCGATCTGTAAATTCGTACGTAAATTGCCATTTGGGAATGTTCCAATTGGCGTTGATCCTGATACAGTACCAATACCATCACCAAGGAGTAGAGATGTTAATTATGGGGAAGACTACAGGCTAAGTGCCTCACCAGATTTCCGATTTTCAAGTACATCCAGACTCAGCAGTTCGAGCATGGCTGACCCGAAGAGCATGAAGCATCCAGAGTACACTGGCCATGAATTGGAATTGAGGACATTTCATAATTCACCAAAATCCGAAGAACAATTGACTGACGACGGGAGAATATGTAAAATCTGTTACAATGAAGAATTGGGGATTGTATTTTTACCCTGTCGACACATGGTTGCTTGTGTGAGATGTGCACTTGGTATGGACAATTGCGCAGTGTGCCGAGAAAAAGTCATAATGACCATTCGTGCGGTCCTACGCACTGAATTTCCTGTTGCTTTCTAGCAAAATCAATAACAAATCTGAATTAATAGATGAAGAATCGAAAAAGCAAATAATACTCAAACGTTAACTTTCTCATTATAAAAAATTCAAGATAATGTTAAAAGAACTAAGTTAAAAGCCAACTGAATTCGTAGATTAAAATTTTTCTAAATATCTGAAGATGACATGAGTCATTGATTCAGTCGACTCTAGGTAAAATTCCATACTCTGAATGTGGAATGCAAATAGAATGGTATCAATTCAATCATACCGAACTTTAATAATGATTCATTCATTTTTTCTATTTCGTAATTTTTGAAGTTCGAATTCTGGAACTATTGCCATTATTTGAGCTGCGTATGCATTTAATTTACATTGAATTTCTAAGTGTATCTGCACCCGAGAAGCATTGCTATTTTTTTACTATGTTAAGAATTGATTATTATATTGCCACAACTCAGGAAAAATATCAGTAAAATGTGCAATTGAATGTCCATTGTCTGTAAAAATATATATATATATATATATGTATGACGCAAAATAAATGTATCTAGCTCACTTCATAATCATATATGACTTATATCCTAACAATTACAATTCAGACCATTTATCAGTATATATAAAATATATGAGAGATATATTTTCCAGATATCTGTGATATATAAATTTCATCTCTTTAAAGATATATATTCTGCCGCGAGGGAACATTTTTTCTCAAATTCTGAATAGTATGATTTAGAAAATGACCAAGGGAATTTCTTTTGTCATCCTGAACAAAATTCGGAGAATGAAGTCTATTTGTGATGAAATATTTTGAGACAACATAACTTCTCAACAGCCCTCTGCAAGGAATTAAAAATGAATAATTCCATCATAATTGCATGGCAATACAATGTGCAACAATCGCAAACCGTACTCAATTTATTATGTTTCTAATATGGATAAATGTTGAGGATGTGTGGATAGTAGAGAGGGTGCATTAATGGTGTAGCTGATTCAATATGATCAAATCTACTTAATCATTTTAGATCGTGAAGATGTGATTCTTGTGGTATCAGTCTGCCACGCAGAGACTTCTATCAATGTGAGAATATAACTCAACCGCTGCTTATATCATCAGCCTATGGGTCAATTGCCGTGGGTTCATATCCTATCAAATATCCTTCAAACTTCGCAGAAATAATGGAATTGCTATTTCATGAGTTCTGTTCATCTTCAACGTTCGTCAATCACAAAAATTCATTAAATTTAATTCTTTCAATATTTCAAAGAGTCAGGATAATTAGTGATGATCCACATGAATTCTCGATTACTGAGGAGCTGATCAGTGTGGCTGGCAGTAAAATATGGGGTGGAATCGAGAAAGGAGAGTCATTATTGTCATGTAAAATTAATCTAATGTGGGAGAAGGAATCATTGGAGGAGCCTTCAATTGTATGCAGAATATTAGGAGAAACTTGTGTACATACACTGTTCCATTTATTGGGAGGTCCAATTGCTGTGGAACGATTCTCACTCAAGGCATCAGTGTACTCATCTGAGCGCTCTGCAACCTGAGCATGAGATTCAGAAGATATGCAATCATCAGAGTCTGAGGTCAAGCCATCTGTAGAACTGGCTGATTTGAAAATTGTTTCTTGATTGTAAATGAATTGCAAAGTCGTGTCTCAAATAACTCCTAACGGCTCGGAAATAATATTCAATTTGGAAGTGGGCTTATAACTGATTAAGAAATGATTGAAAAAGCCATTCAAAAATGATTTCTCATCGGAAATTGCTTCAGAATTATGAAATGATAAATAAATAAATTTGAAAATGAACTTCCAAATTTATTCTAAAGTAATAAAAAGAACGTTTAAAAAAAATTCTCTTTCGAAATTTTTCATTCATAAATAATTTTTTAAAAACTAGTTAGAAATGATTCTTTATTAAAAATTCAAATCAGATACTGTAAGAAATTCTGATATTATATAAAGGAAATCGCATTCGAAAAGAAATTTTGGAATTAATACAAAAATGATTCAAATGTCATTCAAATAAATTTCAAAATTTATTCCGAAGTGATGTAGAAAACGTTAAAAAAAATCTCCTATGAAATTTTTTATTTGAAGTTGATTCAAAAAATATTCCAAAAAATCACACTCGAGAGTCATTTTCTCTTGTTAAATTTGATTCAAAAAAAAAATTCAAAAACCATGTAAAAATAATTTTATTGAAAAATAAATTTTAAAATTGCATCGCAAATAATTCAAAAACAATTTACTTGTCGAAATTTGAATTCGAAGTCGATTCAAAAATGATTTGAGAGCAGCTCAAAAATAATTTCTCATTCGAAAATAAATTTTATCAATTGGTTCAAAAAAGATCCAGGAAAGAAAAACAATTCAAAAATAATTTCTCCTTCAAAAGTTTATGCAAAATTGATCCTGATGTAAGGAAAAAAACGTTAAAAAAAATCCGATTCAAAAATTTGTATTCAAAAAAATTCTTTAAAAAAAACTAGTCGCAAAGAATTTTCATATTTGGAATTTGATTCCGAAAATATTCAAAAATAATTTTTAGAAAACTAGTCGAAAATTTTCTCATTCGAAATTTGATTCAGAAAATAATCAAGAATAATTTCTCCTCCGAAAGTTTCATTCACAAACAATTCTCAAGTGATAAAAAAAAAACATTAAGACGAAAAATTCCCTTTCGAGAATATTTTTTTAAAATTCTTTCAAAAATATTTTTTCATAAACTAGTCGAAAAGAATTTTCTCATTTGAAATTTGATTCAGAAAATCTTTGGAAATAATTTCTCCTTCGAAAGTTTTATTCAAAATTGATTCAGAAGTGATTAAAAAAACAGTAAAAAAAAATTCCTTTTCGAAAACTTGTATTCGAAAATAATTTTTGATAAAACTGGTCAAAAACAATTTTCTCACTTGAAATTCGATTCAGAAAATACTCAAAGAGAATTCTACTCCAATTTTTTTATTCAAAATTGATTCGGAAGTATTGAGAAGAACATTAAAAAAAAACTCTTCGCAAAATTTTTATTCAAAAATAATTTTTGGAAAGCTAGTCCAAAATAATTTTTTCATTTGAAATTCGATCCAAAGACAGATTTGGAATCCATATGAAAATAATCTTATTCGAGAATAAATCTTAAAATTAATTTGGAAATAATTCAAAAACTATTCAAAAACAATTCACTTGTCCACATTTTAATTCAGAAATAATTAAAAAATAACTCGAAGATGATTTCTCATTCAAAAACAAATTTCGAAATTGATTCTACAATGATAAAAAAATCAAACCGTTCAAAAAATAAGTTCTTATTCAAAAATGAATTTCAACTTTGATTCAACACACCTCCGGGAAAAAAAATATTCAAAAATAATTTCTCCTTCAAGAATTTTATTCAAAATTAATTCTGAAGGGATACAACGAACGTTCAAAAAAGAAGTTCCTTTTCAAAAATTCTTATTCAACATTCATTCAAAATAAATTTTTTCAAACTAGTCGGAAATGATTTTCTCATTCGAGATTTGATTCAAGAAAGATTCAGAAACTGTGTAAAAATAATTTTATTTGAAGAGAAACTTTGAAATTGTTTCCAAAATAATTTAACAGTAACTCGAAGATATATTCTCGTTCGAAAATAAATCTCAAAATTGATTCTAAAGTGATTTTGACAGAAAAAAAAGTCATGCAAAAATAATTTCTCCTTCGAAAATTTTATTCGAAACTATTTCCCAAGTGATAAAACAAACGTTCGAAAAAGAAGTTCCTTTCAGAATTTTTCATTTAACATTCATTCAATATCAATTTTTAGAAAACTAGTTGGAAATGATTTTCTCATTCGAAATTTAATTCAAAAAAGATCCAAAAAATGTGTAAAAATAATTTGATTCCAAAATAAACTTTGAAATTGTTTCAAAATAATTTAACAATAACTCAAAGATACTTTCTCGTTCCAAAACAAATCTCAAAATCGATTCTACAGTGATAGGAAAAAAAAGTTGTTCAAAAATAATTTCTCATTTAAATATAAATCTTAATATTGACTCACAGAATGATCGAAGACAGAAAAAAAAAAATATTTCAAAATCATTTCTTCTTCGAAATTTTCATTCAAAATTGATTCTGAAGTGGTGAGAAGAACGTTCAAAGAAAACAATTTCCTTTTGGAAATTTTCATTCGAAACTCATTTTAAAATAATTTTTAAAAAACTAGTCGAACATACTTTTTTTAAATTGTAAATTCAATTCGAAGTGCATTGACGAAAAAATTTAGATACTATGTGAAGAAAATTCTCATCCGAAAATAAATTTTTAAATATCTTCTAGGGAAGAGTAAAACGTTGGAAAATAATGTTCCATCTTGAAACAAAACTCAAAATTGATTCAAAAATGATCCTGGAAAGGAAAAAAATATTTAAAAATAATTCTCCGAAAATTGTATTCAAAAGTAATTCAAAGATAATTTCTCATTCGAAAACTAATTTTGAAATGCATTGACAGAAAAAACAAACCGTTCAAAGATGATTTCTCATTTGGAAATAAATTTCAACATTAATTCGAAAACGATTCAAAAACAAGAAAAAATTTTCAAAAATAATTTCTCAGTCATCTTTTTCTCATTCTGAAAACTGGTGAATTTACTCAAATCTACGATTGCGTAGGGCATCAGCTGACCGCTGCTTAGACGTGATTGATCACTTCGCATAGTTGTACGTGTGCTCTACAATCCAATATGCGCAATAAATGTTTAAATATGTATATGTAGCATTGTATCATGTGGGGGTATTGGAGAAATGGATGTTCAAATGATTATTCTTTTTCCAAACGTGGATTCCGAATATTTAAATATGGTTTCTGTCTCAAAGATTTGAACCATTGGCATGGATATGCGATTCAATTCATCATAATTGAATTTTCATGCTGAATTAGTATTTTTGTTCTTCGAATGATTTTTTTCTTTGGTTATGATGAATTCAAATTTATCTCAATTCAGAATTTCACCTATCTCCCTTATCCCAAGCTATTGATATTGCACTAAGCTTAAGTTAGTTGTATGAGATTTCATGTGATCAGTAGGTTTCCTTCAAATTGTATGGAATAACTATTTATGTTATCTCCAATTTTCCTGGAAAATTTTGAAAAAATCTTACCACATAATCAATATTCAATTTCAAAGTTCCAACTATTAATACACAGTCAATGGTAAAACCCTGAAATGTTCTTTTTTCGAAATAGATCCTATGGATTTTCATGAAAAATATTTAGGGGGTTCTTCAAATATTTAGGAAACATTGAAAGTGAATTCAATCTTTTTCACCACGTATTCTCTTTTCTCCAATTCAGAATTCAGGAGTATTCAGTAAAATCTGCGACTGAAAAGAGCTGACCGCATCTTTGACGTGATTAATCATTTGGCATAGTGGTATGTGACTGTGTGTGTGTGAATGAATGTTTAGATGTGTGAATACAGCATTGTATTATTTCGGAAATATCAAGAATTCGCCGACATCTCATAATTTTTATCGAATTCATTATTAGATTTGAAATTTCATACTTCAATATCAGTTGAATGGATTTTGGGTATATCAAAAGGACAATTGAAATATAGTATACGGACTGCATGCCCTTTCCATACACCTTTCCAACAGGTCGGTACCTTCATTCTTATACACCCTCTTCCTCATAAGCCCACCTTAAAAAGAAAATTGATTCACAGAATTTGATTTTACCGACAGTAGGTATATTATTATTGGTTTTTGGGTCATAGAAGTATTTGTTCATGGAATTGATTGTTTTTCATGTTATTAAAAATCTATCAGAAATAATAATTCTAGCCTAGTCTCAAATAAGTAGCTTGCTGAATTGGCATTCCCTAGGAATTATCAAATTCTATGAATAATTTGTTTAATTATTTTGAAATTAGTGAATTTCATAGATAAAATATTTATCCGATGAATATCTGGACTTTTTCTTATATCTGGATTTATTCATTCAATGAACCGACGTCTTATTCCTGTGGGATTCGGATTAAATTACCAATTTCCCAAATCCGAAGTTTTCTTCTTCCCCCAGCCCCCTCCCTTTTCCATTTTCCCGAGATCTTTATCTGGACCCAGACATTTGGGTCCACCTCATTAGTATATAGTGCACGTGTGCACTGGCGCCAGTGGGGAGGTGGAGGGGGTAAACCCTGTCTCCCAGGGATGTGAACTTACTACTGATGAGATTGGAAGGTTTAACAATAATGAAATTACAGCAAATTAAATGAATAGAATGGATTAATGAAGCACATGAATATTAATCAAGTTTTATTAACTATTTAACGGAGCAACTCACATGGGAAGCTAACTGGAGCATGTGCTTGTGCATTGTGTGTATTGTGTAAATGCCGTGGGGTTGTTCCACCCTTTCGGCAATAACACATGACACCACCCGCAACCAACCCAGCAGATCCTAGCAATACAAATACCAGGACAACGGCAAACCAAGTTTTCTGCATTCCCAATATTGTTGATGCCTCGGTATCTGAAATTTCCAAGTTGATTTAATGAAACGGAGGAGAAGGGGAGAGAGGGAGAGAGAGAGAGAGAGAGAGAGAGAGAGAGAGAGAGAGAGAGAGAGAGAGAGAGAGAGAGAGAGAGAGAGAGGGGGGGGGGGAAATAGCACGATATAATCGAGTCGGTTTGAACGATATCTGAGATATCAAGGAAATACTTTCCAAAAAAATTGATTGTCTGGCAGGATTCACCAGTAAACATGTCAAAAATCCTTCTGATAAAATTAAAGAAATTTAAAGAACCGTTAATGTTCTTCTTGAATTACGAAAATAAACGACTATTTCTTGAACATTTGTCTGGTCAAATTATCCAATCGTAATTTGGACATGTTCTTGGCTCATGTCTTGATTTGCAAGTTGATAATTGACTAGTTAATTCTACAACTCATGACCAGTATATACAAAAAACACAGGTCATGTGTGCTCAGCATTTTTATCTTGCATGATGCTTGCTCATGATCGTCATAATCATGCCGTTAGCATATTCGAGCCCCTTGATTTCACGATTTTTGGTCCATCAAGTGATCATGTTCTTGGAAATTGTCCACAATTCCCACCAAAATACCGATTCAGTGTTAGTTTGAACTATTTTCAACAAATTGACTGGCAATCAAATGAAAATCGTTTCGTTTTGACATGCCAATTCTCAGCAAATCTATGGCAAGAAGGAAATTTTTCATGACAAATTCTTTTTGACTTGAATTTTTCTTGGATGGAAGAGTTGATCATGAGAATTCCTGTATGTTCCTTGAATTTCAGGATATTTTTAAAAAATAAAAAAAACATGTTCTCTCGTATCTCGGCACTGGAATATTCCATGACAAGTATCAAAAAAATATCATGAATTATCAGGATTCTTGGGAAATATATTGTTCTCTCGAGAAATCTAAGTAGCAAGTGACAACTCGAAATACCAAGAGCAAGCTAAATTCCAGTCGAGAAATAAAAAAAAACAAGACCATGAATTTAGTTGTCAAGAGATTACAAGTACAATTATTTGTGGTATTATATAATTGAACTCACTGGCACAAAGGGGAGATGCAACTTCATCTGAACCATCCCCGCAGTGATTCACTCCATCACAAACAAGATCCTCGTCGATGCAAAACATCTTGAAATTACAACGAAAGTCTTTGCAAGTGTGTCCTGAAAAAATCATGCCAAGTTTTCTATTCATGTTTTTTTTTTCTCGACAATTACCATAATCATGTGCTAATAGTATCATGAATGGAAATGATATAATTTGTGAATTTATTACCCACTTTCATCTTTAACGGCCGTGATGACAAGTTGAAAGCCATTAGTTTCAGTACCCCATCCGTCTGTTACATACTTTAATGTAACAAAGTTTGTGCGGGTATATATTGAGCCAACGCTGGAGTGTGTGTTCTGACAGGATAAATCCACCTGTGATAGAATCCACAATAATTACGATAACTTGGAATCTTGATCTTATCGTGGGCAAGAGAATCATGACCTTGGTCATTTTTCTTGCTTGTGTTTGTCAACAAGAACGGGAGAAAAGGGTGAATGTATGTATCATGAAAAAAAATGAAAACTTGATTCCTGAGATAATTTAATTAAAAACTAATAATAATAGGTAACCGATTTTTATTCAAAAACATGCTCATTTCGCAAGGACAAGGGAAAAAAACAATATCTCCAATAATTCATACGAAAAAACTCGTCCAAGTTTTCTGAATTGTTTTTTAAATATCCATTGCAGGGTAATTTTCATTCATGGCGTTTTCGATTTACTGCACCGGTGTAGTGTAGAAAACTAACCTATTGTGAGCGCCCTCACGCGCGGCTCTTTTAAAATTGTTCGGTTTGAAGAAAATAGTCTACATTTTTTTTTGTTAAAAAATTCGAATAAATTGCCGTCAATTGAATGGAGCAATGATTGACGGATTACCGAATTTATTAGAATCGAGTCGTGATGACAACGAGCAAAAGGCAGCATCAATGGGAAATGATTTAACAACATGAGGTCAATGCATTCTGAATACCAAAGAATTCATTGAAAATATTGTTAGCAATTGTTCAGATGGAAAGATACGTATAGTCATAATTAATACCCGCACCTGTGTATCTGCACAATTGCTCACAATATTTTCAGTAAATCTTCCATGCTCAGAGTGCCTTGACCTCATGTCGTCAAATCATTTTCCATTAATATTACCATTTTTTCTTCGCAATCACGACTCGATTCTGAAAAATCCTATAATTCGTGAATCATCGCTTCATTCAATTAATGACAATTTGTTCGAATTTTTTACTTAAAAAAATGTAGACTATTTTACTCGAACCGAACAATTTTAAAATTGCCGCGCGTGACGGCGCTCACGTTAGGTTAGTTTTCTACACTACACCGGTGCAGTGCAGCAAATCGAAAACGCCATCAGGGTATAGATTCTGCCTTACCAACGATAAAAATATTGTCGGTAATCAAGTAGCCGTGCTGAAACATGTGTCCACTCGTAATAACGTTTATTCAATTTTGATAATTGATTTCCCGAATTCGAAATGGTTGCAGGTTTCCAAGCTTGGAAAATATATTTTAAATTTTTTTCAAGATATAATGGGAAATTACTTATCGTTACAGAAAATAAATCCTCTTGTTGATTGGTAGTCCAAATGATATGATATAGTCTATATTTATATTTCTAAAAATAATTTCACCTCATGTGCCTGAATGACTTGTAGAAAATTTGCATGAATGAAAAACTGAATTAACAGGAGCTCTTGAGAGGTAATAGATCTTGGGAAAAATTCCACATGTGAAAAAAATTGATTTTCTCTTGAGTGAATGGTAAAAATGATTTAAATACCATGCTTGAATTAAAAATTTTCGAGATAATTAAAAAAAACATGTTGAGCATTCATTGCATCAGGATTAAATAACACAATATCATTCATGCCTCTTGATGCGAGAAAATTCCTGTTCAAAATCAGGGATAATTTTCCATGAATACAATTAAAAAAATTATATAAATTTTATTCATACTTTACGAGCGGTAATGAAACAAAAATTCCAGCATGTTTTCGCGATTTTTTTCAACTTGCCAAGCACCTTGCTTGATTCCCTTTATCAATGAATTATATCTGTAAAATTCTACATTCCACAATCGTAGTTCATTTACCTTAAAATTGCTGACAGCATGTGCCCCATCGTAAATATAAAGATGATCATTGCAATCAAGTTGTAATCTATCAAATCTCAGCATGAAACGCTGAAGTATACTGTGCGTTTGAAATGTTATAGCACAATTGAGATTTCTCTCATTTTGTGATATCAAAACGGCCCCATCAATTTTTCTGTACAAATCACGTAAAAAGTGATTCTTACAAATGGTGCTCATTTTATCTGAAATGAAAAAAAAAAGGACCGAGAGACCATAAGTGAAAATTGAAATTTCAGTTAGCACATGAATCAGGTTGAAAAAGTAATTTAAAAAATTTCGTGTTGCAGGGCTGCGTGTTACTATAGACATGGAAAGGACTATAGAACATAGCATAGCACAAGCAAACTTTTATCTCCACAGATTGGTAACGCCTCTGCATGTGATTGAAACACAAGCATGGAGCTGGTCTGTGGCTTGGATCGATAACTACCCAAGAAAAAGTAAGTGGTACGATCCGAGTTTTGAACCTGCGACGCTCAGTTAGAATGCGACTTGACAAGCACACGGCTTACCGAGACACCAAACAGGCTAACGTATATCACTGGTTATTTTGAAAAATTTGAATGCTACATGGTTATTCGATCATGAGAAATTTAACTCGACTGGATGATCGGAATTTATTAAATGAATCAAGAGAATTATAGATGCCTGTTGCGATATGGAAAATTTGAAAAATAATATGAATCTAATTAAAATTCCAACATGGTGACAAAAATTATTTTCCAGGCATGATGGATTAGAGAATTATGGAGATCATGTCAGTGCCGTTAGTAATCTAGAGCAATTGCCATTGATAAATACTGGGAGAAAATTCATTTTGGTCAATAGTTTTTAATGTATCAAGCAATAGTATTTGTTTTTTATAAGTAATTGAATGGATTATAATTCATGTCAATTGCATTTAAATATTAGCTGCAATGAAATATCTCAGAATGTGGGACAAATAGCGAATTTTATTGCAAGAAAATCCTACCATTTATCAAGAGAGCAGAATTTTTTTGTTGAAAAAAATTGAAACTTGAAAAATTGTTTCTGCAAGAAAAGCAAGACTTATTCTGTCATGATGACATGTTTACAGGAAATCATGCTGAAAATAAATCAATTTTTTTTTCTTGCTCACTCGTGAATTACATTTAAATTTGATTGAAACTATTGTACGTTGAGATTATTGTTTCATTGTACCTGTCAGTCATGATGAACAATTCAAATAATAGAGAGTCAAGAAAATGAACATGATCGATTTCTCCAGGGACAAGTCCCACCTCGCTTGGTGAACATGCTAAACAGGAAATGAACAAAATCGTGTAGGAAACATGTGTACTGATCGATAACATGGACAACCCATTTTTTTCCCCAATTTGACTAAAGCTAGTTTCGTGACTGACTGCACTGAATCGTGTCAATTTGAATGCAAACGTTGGAAAATTTGAGACCAGATTTGTGCATGTGCGCGTACACGGGTTGGGGAAATTTCTGTCAGGGAAAAGTACACATGTAGCTAACTGAACCGGCGTAATTTGCTGTATGACATACTGGGACGTATGGACATCATGCTTGGTGGTGATACAACGACTCGAAGAAATTTAATTGTCAGAGTTAATAACATGGATGGATTTTCAACATGTGTTTTTAATTCCATTAGAAAGACCAGGAACTTTTCGCTGAAAAATGCCCTTTAATAATCCCGGTTGGTCCAATAGGTTTCATAATATTTCAAATTTTTTTTTGTTATATTTTGACAAATATTCGAGTAAAATTGATTGCTCCATGTTATTTTCCAACAGGAATCTTGCAATTTTTCTCAACAATACGGGTCAAATTAAAAATTCAATCAACTTGATTCCAATACGAAATTCAACAAGCACAATCTCCTGACCAAATAACATGTATGAACGATTATATAATAAATTTCATAGCATGATTAATCTTACATTGTTTCCCAGCTTCACCATGAACACTATCAGATAATAATCCAGCAATGATTAGAACAATGACCATGCTGAGCATTGTCTTGCTGGTATATTTCCCGTGTCTGTGTACAGCCCGTGTAGATTGGGTTATTCCCCAACATGTTTCTGGCATTTCCAATTGATTTTTAGTTCCTTTTATTTTGCCTTTCAAAAAAAATCACATTTCTCTATCTCTTGATTTATAAATAAAATTACTTTTAAAAATCGAGATGAAAACTATTTTCTTATTTAGTCAAGAAAACCTATCCAACCATGAGCAACACATGTCACCGCTCAAAAAAACAACATGATTTCACCATGATTATTTGAAAAATTTGGTTTTATCAAAAAATCGATTGCAAGTAAATGCTCACTATCCCAACGTAATTGTGCAAGTTTTTGAGTCACACGGACTGATCGATTCGAACTCATCGCTGTCAAGCACATTGAAACAAATAATTATTACCCGAAATTTTTATTTACATGATATGATTGTTGAAAAAAAAATGAGATTTAAACGGCTAGAATTGTATCATGTTATTTTGGATGAAACACCTCTAGTACACGACTGTAATACACATAACTGAGGTAGGAATAAATGATATCTCTCCACCAAGCTGGGGGCTTTTTTTAGGGCTAGCCTTGTGTGTCGCGACAAACGCTAAAAGGCCTCGCGCGCGCCCTTATCGATCCACTACGTATTTTCAGCCCCCGTACCTCGATGCGCTGTGTATTACGCCATCTTGTTTCATTCTCTTGCTCGTACAACCGCCTGTCCACCCTCTTGCCCTTCACCCGAAACACGTACTATTCTTGATGGGCTAGATGAGAATCTAATGCGCCTGCGTTGTTGTATTATAACTTGAAGATTTATGGCCAATCTTTCATGCTCATCTTTTTATATTTCATCCCCTCCATACTCACCCCCTGACGAAACTTGTAATCAAAAAATTAAAAAGTTGAAAAAATTCAAAAAGATCTTTTAGTCTTGACCGAGGAGAATATCAAGTGCTCACTAGAATAAGAATTTAAATAGATATTCTTCTTGCAGCTTGCTTTTTTTTGAAAAAAAACAAACGAATTTCATTGGCAAGAATCCATGAAACAATCAATTTCGATAGTATAATATTCGAGTTGTATGAAAAACAGTTCGTTTCATGCTTTCCAAGTTTTTAATCATGTTGAAAATTCCTGCATTATTACCTCGATTATCATATAAGGTGTTCGAGGGGAAATTTTCGGAAATCCTTCAAGTTTATTAACTTGTCCAAGTTTTTCTTTCCTCGGATATCATGATGAATGGACGGAACATTTGAAACTAAAAACTAGAGTAATGCTCGGTACTCAGAACTTATCGCTGATAGCGATGCACTTTTTTTTTATTTCTTTATCGATTTATAATCCTCGATATCTTGACTATGGAATGCATCATTTTACGTCACGATGTGAATAATAATACAAAAATAATCATGTTAATTCCTATGAATTGTATGAAAAAAAAATGGTAATTTCGTAGTTCCGGCAAAAATTGAAGGGTAAAAAAAAATGAAAGTCAGCAAGTAGTCTCGAATACTGTGATCGTGTATCGAGTCTCATAACAAACAGTTAATCGTACCCCCAGACCACAGGCTGACTGATAGAAAATTGAAAATAGGTATAAACTCTAGGTATCAGCACTTGTCACAGTCACAATAAATCCAAAACTCTAGTTTTTTTTTTTCATTTCTTGACTGAACGTTTCTTCTAATAAATGATAGATTATCACCTGAATGACCATTTGATTACATTTACAATTCATATGACCATGACCCAAGATATTCTACAATTGATGAGTTATTAATTATAACTTATCTCTAAATTCTTACCAATAATTGATGAGATGATACGTCAGGGATCTACAGTATTTCTATGCATGAAAAAATATATATATTTTCTGGGAAAATCCAACTTGAGAAACATACATGGGGAGGAATGGGTGCTACCAAAAGATTAAAACGGTTTATTATTTGACAAAACAGTCATGTATCATTTTTATTGAACTGACTAGCATTTTTTGTTTGCAGAAACTCGGATTGTGTTCAACGGTATGACGTGAGGTACTGCATTTTTTTAAATTTGCAAATTAATTATTTGCTCATTATTTCGGAAATTTGATAGCTACGAGTACACAATCGAGTGGCAATAGCAGAAAACTTGATACCTCACGTTACATGTTCAGTGGAGATTGAATGGTGCGTTCCCGGATTATTTCCAACTTGGATCTGAGCTATGGAAAAAAGCAATACTTGACCATTTTTTTTTTACTACTGCTCGACATTCTATTAAAACTAACGCATGTGTCGATTCTACATTTTTAATTTTCGCGTGGTTCACTATACGTATCATACTATTCAAAGAATATATGATACCTTCTGTCATCTTGAGTGGATCAACAGATATAGAATTCTTGTCCTAGCCAGGACGCTGAGTGTTGGAAAGTCTTTCAAAAAGTTTATTTTTAATTTTGAAAACTGATTGCCATATAAAAGACGGCCAAGATAGAACAGCAAGAATAAGTCAGATAATGAGACTTGAGTTTAGAAAAAAAGGGTCAAGGCAACCAAGAATAAAGAATCATAAGGCGAGGGAGCATGTCGAGACAAAAAGTTCAAGTACAGCATCACGATCATGATCAAGAAGGCCGAGACGATCAAGAGCTCGATCAGAGTGCTGCTTGGCCCTCAAATTCTTCAATTTTTGCTTGCGAATGGAAGCTTGGTTTTCGCAATTTTTTTCGAAATGCCAATTTTCATCAGAAACGCCTCAAAATGATCCAAAACGTCCAGGAATCATGATGAGAAAAAAAGTAGACATGCATGTGTGTGTGTGTGTGTGTGTCTGTACGGCCCTACAACTCTCTATTACTCGAGAACCGTGAGAGATGAAAATCTGAAATTTTGGCAAGATATCAGTTTTGATCAAGTGTATGTTCCATAAAAATTTCAGCAAGATCGGCTGAATGGTTTCTGACATATAGCAATTTGGCGAAAATCGTATTTTCAAAATTCCTGAATTTGCGTGAGATGAATTCCGTTCAAAATTCCACTCAAGATTCGCAACCATAATATCTAACTTTTCGCAAATTTTTATGAATTTAATCCCATTATTCTATTAGTTATTAATTATATGGTGCTTTTTTCAAAAACTCGGTCTGTCCACGGTGACTCGCTGAATAATTGACTTCAAGACTTGAAATTTTTTCTGTACATGTAGTTTCTGATCAAGATGGTTCGGATTGGACCCGAGGCATATCGGTTGAACAGTTCTCGAGATATTTTGAATTCGAGTTTTTTTCGAAAATAGGCTGTATCTTTCAAACTACTCATCCGATTCCATCGGGACCAAGCTCAAAAGATTCGCCTTGATGAGCTGAACAAACCGTCAATTTTTGGAATTTTTAGATCAAGTTCTCGGCTTATTACATAAAAAAATGTATTTATTTCTCAATATTTCCAAAAAAAATACAAAACATGCCATTTTTCTCGATATTTTTGAATGAACACCCATATTTAACTTCCCGATAAGGGAAGTTTATGTAATGACCCCGAAAGTGGAAAATCGATTTTTCGATCGATCTCCATGTTTTAAGACCTAACGAACATTTTTTGATAGTTTTTACGATCATGTCTGTGTGTGTGTGCGTGTGTGTGTGTGTGTGTATGTATGTGACCAATTTTTTCGTTCACGTTTTCTCATAAATTAATAACGCGATCGATATGATCGATGTTGCAATCGAAGCATTTTGATATAGATTCGATCTGATTAGTTTTTGATTGAAATCGATACAGTACTTTCTTAGTTTTTTATGAAAAACATCATTAAATTTTTCTTAAATCCCAATAAGTGGAGTCTATGCACGACCTCCGAAAATGAAAAATCGATTTTTTCATTGATCTCGATATTTTGAGATCTACCCAAAAAATTTTGAAAGTCCACTCCTTCTCAGCTATGTTTTTTGCATTCGTTTTTTTCATTCATCATTTTTTTTAATAAATAAAATAAGTGAGAGAAATTATCGGGAAGTTTTTAGTGCGGCTCGAAGGGTCACATACATCACAATACATTCCTACTAACTCCTTCCAATTAGCAGTAACGCACTCCTCCATTCGCGAGCGAGCGTAGCGAGCGAGCAGCTGCTCACCCCTAGTTTTTATTTGGTTTTCTCCAAGAACACATTTTTCTCTTTCAAATACGCCCTTATTTACCTTGGTAGAACAATCAGAAACTGTACCCCCAGAAGAGCAAGTGAAAGAAAAGATTTTTCATGCAAAATTTAGTATATATAATTTTTTTTCCGCGAGACATGATAGAAAAAATTCAGCAAGAACCATTCGAAAGCATGTTGCCAATTCATTAGCAGAAATTGATAGCAAGAAATAGCGACTAACGCAGCGACGAACGCCTGCTTGTTTGTTGGTAAGAGATAGCTCAAGTTTTTGCTGCTTCTCGATCGTCTGCTGAACACTATATGCTCCACCACTTGCGTTTATCAGCTTAATTTCACCAGCTAACATCTGTCATGTTTCGGACTTGATTCGTCTCATCTCGACCTTCTGTTTATCGATACAACAGGTTCTCTCTACTGATTGACATTCCAATCTTCAAACTTGCTCCTCGGCATGTACACCATGTGGGTTGCTTAGTTGTGATACATGTAGTACTCTCTATTCTTAACGTTGCTACTTGGGCTCTTGCTTCCAACCCAACTCATGACCAGCTTGGATATTATTGTCACATGTGTAATTCCTGCAATAACAGGACGTCCAGTTGCTTGGCAGTCACCACCTCAAGTTATGGCCGAACCATCGGCATTAAATTGTGGGATTCATAAATGAAATTTCGAGATGGCTGCTAGAATATTCATGCTATCATTTGAATTAATACCGTAAACTCTTCCTCAAGTTATATTCTGTAACATTGATGGCTCCCTCAAGTTATGCGGATACGTTCTGTCAAGTTTCTCGCTGTCTCTCCCTCTCTAATTCATCTATGGGCCAATCAGAATTGATTCCAGTAACGCGGCATTACAAAAGCATTCTTTGTATACATTTTATCATTCTGTGCATAGGAGAACAGTCTCCGTGAAAAGTAGAGATAAGGAACACAGGCGCAACTTGAGGAAATAATCCTGGATGGATGTATCAGTTTTAGGGAGAGTTTACTGTATTATCACTGTAACCTGTTTGTCACTGTTTACGCATGCTAGAGGAAACACGGCACATTCGAGAATAGAGTACAATCTGGTTATAAACAGTTTTTCCTACATTTCTTTTTACTCTTTCCATGGAAATATCCCGTCTCTACTTATGATCGCTCTAATTCCCATCATTTTCCATCGGCTGGAAAATCAGGGCTGCGTCCATTACTATCAATTAACCAATTAGGATTAAAGGGTAATGAGAAACCCGGTGAATTGCAAGTTTTCAAATCCATGATTTAACAAAATAATCATCAATTTTTACATGCAATAACAGAAACATCGACTTTTCATTCACCTTTAACAGCCGTTAACACTCTTTCATGATGAAAATATTAGTAAATATCGTTAAATCATGAGGAAAACTAAATCAAGAAAAAATTGGAAAACCAAGAAATTAGATGTGAGACCATAAATTTCATTCATTAAAGGCTGCGGAATAAAAAGGATCGATAAAGCGACGTGCAAGATTGAGTTTCAACAATCATTTTCTTGAACTCGAAATTGTCAAGAGCCTTTATCGGTGATTGCTCAGGGAACTTTCTGAAGGAATGTTAAGAGTGTAATAATTCTTCTTGATTTATTATATTTACCCCAGAAAATTTTTCTTTTCACATCATGAATGATTGTTTCTGTTAATCTGTTAATGAGGAGAAATGTAATATATTATGCATGATAGTTTTATATATAACATTTATTTCTTATCTATCTGCGCTTAGATAATTGAACTTCAAATGTACTGCGAGAGGGTAGCTTTGATTTGGTCACATGAACATGTGAATTCCCCATTTCTCATAAAAATCTCATGAAAAGTAAAACATGGTTTTTCGCTAGCTCAAAATCAGTATTATTTCAATTAAGTATTCAATGTAACCCTCACCTAATCAATTAACTCGCGTCTCATTCAATATTCATCCGAAAGAATTTTTTTTCGACAGACATACATGACCTACACACAATATTCAGTTCTTTCAAATATCCCGTCACAGTGAAATTCAGGTGTGACAAGATCTCAATGTATTTGATATTGCAGCTCGACAGGGACGATCTATACTTGTAGAAATCTGCAATACCATTTTACCCATGAAAGTTGAACTTGACCAACCGAGCTCTACCAGTTTTCACATGAAAAATGAACCGGATATGAAGGAATTTTTCGTAATTCTCTATTTCTTTGTTCCAATTTTTCAATTAATTATAAAAAATATTTAGAGATTTTAACAATTCAAAAAATATTTTTTCTTGCTCCAAATTTTGGCTCATAAAAGGCTGACTGGGAAAAATGTAAACAGGTCGATATTCATTGTTTTTACGAACGCATTACTTTGACTACGTCCATTTTCCGCATCAACTGGGTTGACTCTGTCTTGATTATTCAATCATCAGCTCTTGCATTCTTTATTTCTGCATTCAAGAAGAATACTGAGAGTCTATCAATAAAAAATACGTCAAGTTTGATAAACTTTTTGTCATAAACTAGGTATAGAACGTTTATCATCACAAGACGGAATCTATTGAATTTGTGTGGAGGAACGCGTGAGACGCGCGCAATTTTTTTTTGTCAAGAAAATCTACACGGTACGATGTGTTTGTAGAGGGTCAAGTCACTCTGTTTAACAATTTTACGTTCAGCCTAAATGGAAGAAAATTGAACAATCAAATTTTTGAGAATTTATAATTGGTAATTCCTTTTTTGATTTTTTTGTGTAGAAAACGATAAACCATGTCTGGAATTGCCAGTGCTCGACTTGCCGAAGAGAGGAAAGCATGGAGAAAGGATCATCCATTTGTAAGTTGACTTTTTCCCGACAAAATACTTGATCACATTTACGCGGGAAACATTAATTTGTTTATCTGGAATTGACAAATTACTTGGATTAATCACAAAAATACAACAAAAAAAAAATTCTTTTGATTACTTCATCATTTGTCTGTTTTCATGGAAAAAATTAATGGTTTAACCATTAGTTTTTATTTCTGTATGTGACAATATAACCTAACTTTTTATCACTTTTATCATGATTATTTCATTGATAATTACTGTTATTTTCAGGGTTTTGTTGCACGTCCTACTAAAAATCCTGATGGTACACTCAATTTGATGAGCTGGGAGTGTGCTATTCCTGGAAAAAAATCGGTATGCCATTAGTCTTGGATATTTTTTGCAGTAGTTTAGTAGTCAAGAAAGTTGGTGACGTATTCGAAGCCATGTTTAAAGAATAACCCAAAATGTGAGAGGGATAGAAAAAAATTGTTAGCGTCCTTTTTTTGTCAAGAAAAATTAGAAATATAAGAGAAGTCATTACGAAAATTCAGTGATCTCAACTAAATTTTGAAATATTGAGATCAGTTTATAGAGAAAATTTCAAAAACTGCAAGCAATGGAGATAATTCGGTGGCGGAATGGTAAAGTACAATTAATTCTCGAATCTGTTTTGTAGTCACTGAAATCCTCTACAGAAACGATCTCCTGACATCTTTTTTCTAAACTCATCCCTGGTACAGTACTTGATCTAAGTTTTGAATTCTAATACGTTACCACTTGCTCAATGAATTTTAAAAACATGTTTTTACCCAAGAAAAGAACAACTACCAAGAGGGATATTTCGAAGATTACTCGCATGAAATTCAAGATATTTTACATGACTCGACGAGACCATGATATTCACTTGCCTCGTTACCTATTTTATTATTAAAATTATCATTTTCCTCCAATTTGAATAAAACTGATGGATTTCAGACTCCTTGGGAAGGAGGGCTTTACAAATTGCGGATGATCTTCAAGGACGATTACCCATCGAGTCCACCGAAATGCAAATTTGAGCCACCACTCTTTCATCCAAATGTGTATCCATCTGGAACGGTCTGTCTTTCACTGCTTGATGAAGAAAAGGATTGGCGACCGGCAATAACCATTAAACAGATTCTATTGGGTATACAAGATCTATTAAATGAACCAAATGTCAAAGATCCTGCACAGGCAGAGGCCTACACAATTTATTGGTAAGTAATATCAATTTTTTTTTTTTTTTTCGAAAAGTAGACCAAGAAAGATCTCATTCACTGTTTAAAATGCTCATTTACGAAATGTTTAGAAGTTTGAAGAACATATTCTCATGATAGCATTTGACACAGCTTGAATTTTTTTAAATCAAATTTCTCTGTTCCTCGTATACTTGGAGATATATTTCACAAATATTGAAAGAACAAAAAAAATCGCAAGATTGTCATTTTTATTCCATGTGCACCCCATTTTTATGACATACTTTTAAATTTATGCAAGTAGTTTAACTTTCTTGGAGAGTTTTTTATAACTGGAATTTTCCGAAAGAAAAGTCTCTATTTTTTTCTGGAATAGTTTCATTCTTAGTTTATTGTCAAAATCCTTTCATGTTTTTAGTCAAAATCGTTTGGAGTATGAAAAGAGAGTTCGAGCACAAGCAAGGGCAATGGCGCCCCAGGAATAATTCCACCAACATGTATTTTAAAAAAAAACAAGTAATATCGCTTTTTGAAAAAAACTCGATTCCAAGATTCCTATGATATTGAAAAATATAAACATGAGACAATATTATTCTGTCCTATGTCTACTATGAAACTTTCCAACTGTAGAGAATAAGCTTCAAAGTAATAACTAGCACTCGTTTCAATATTCAATTATCATATGTATAAAAAAAAACCAAGAAGAAACTAATTTCATTTTTCGTTCATTAAAAAAAATCTTCATCGTTAATTTTTTTCTTTTCTATTCATTGTTCGATTATAAGTAAAATAAATATCCTCAGATGATAAGACTAAAAACGGAGCATTTCTTTTCAACATTTTACTGCAATTGTGAAAAAAAACAAGGAATAATCTAGTATATCACTAAGCACCTGGTTTTTCTAATGGAACCTTCAATTATGATAGATTTGAAATCTGTACAAATTCGATAAAAGAAATAAACTCGTGCTCCATTGAAAGCTTCAGTAGTCAATTATTGATCATTCCAAAAAGGTCTCACGTTATTAGTGATCTGTCTGAAACGATTTCACACTCAACTGGGTTTAGATTGAAACTTGTAATCTTCTCAAGTTACGCTTGATTTATTGATAGCAATTAAAGTGATGAAATGAAAAAAAAGGTAGTAATAAAGTTAATGAATCTTCAAGCAGTCAGTCTCATCAAGACACTAAAGAGTTTTGTTCCAAAAAAGACTGGATAATGCGTTTTGTTTCCATGTCTTGCTAAATAATCCAGATAACAAAAATGACATAACATTGTTTTCTCTCAATAAATTGAGAAAATTGTCACTCAATGAAAGCCGAGGAATTTCGAAAATCCATCAACAATTGATTAGATGGCATTTCCTCAAAAATTTGATGAAATTGGTATGTCATCATGAGAGGAATGGTTTTACCATCGGACAAATGATAAAACTAATCATCTCTTACTCTCTCTCTCTCTCTCTCTCGCTCTCTCTCTCTCTCCTTCAGACTAAAGCAAGAAATGAAGCGAGTTGAAATATGCGCGGTCCAAGTGCGCATGATACAGAATTGAGAGGTTCGATACGAGTTGAATGATGTTTCAGTCTTTATCATGGTGCTGGAGTATCAACAATTTTGCACGCAGCTCAATTAATATATTTTTCTTCTTTTTTCTAATACTTTTTATATATTCATTCAAGTACAATGTCAGGAATTAATAATAAACTTCACAAATTGAATACTGGATTAGTAACATCTTGTATTGTTGGAATTGCATTATCCTATTACTCTTACGTTATTGAAAATACAAAAGAACAGGATGAATCTTACGAAGCAATGTGCGATATCAATGAATACATCAGTTGTACCAAGGCATTCATGTCAGAGTGAGTAAACAATTATTCATCATTGATATTGAAAAGTCATAATTTGTATGAGGTAAGCAAACATATCAAGAAGATTAAAATTTCGTGGAATGTTCTAAATAATTTTTTTTTTATTTATTTCAGGTACGGTAAAGGATTTGGTATAATTCCTGAAACTTCTATTTTTTATGTACCAAATTGTCTTTATGGATTAAGTTTTTACACACTCATTACGGTAATAAGTAAGTTCCCGAAATTCAAAGATTAATTTTCGTAATTTTCTTGAGTATATTAGTTATGTTCATGAAAAATGATAGCCATCTCAATTGAATCCTCTTTATATTTCATTACCTGATTATCTTGTAAATATCTCGAATAAATTCCCTACAAGAAAGATCTGTTTTGAGTTCCTGCTAAACCCATCAATTTCAAAGATATTCGCAGAACATTTTATAAGAATAAAACAAAAGAGCTCAGAAACTATCAGGTTTTGGAAAAAATTTTCATGAAGCGGATAGCTTAACAGTTTTCTCTAAACTCACTCATTTGAATTATTTTCAGGTATTTTCAATACATTTGGATACACAGTAATTCTATTGATTTTTTCAATATTCAGCAATATTGCATCAATCTATTTGGCATGGGTATTATACATATTGAAATCAGTATGTGTGATCTGTGTCAGTACTTACATCGTGAATGCAATTATACTTGTTTTAAGTTATCGAAAATGGCGATTATTGATGCGACCTACCACTCAAAAATCCACTAAACGGAAGAGACACTGAATAACGAATACATCAGCGATTCAATCGAATATGTGGCCTCATCAACGTACCTGAGGTAAATACATATAGATATGCAAAAGCAGCTGGATTGTTTCGCTATCCTCAAGTCTTAGAAAATTCAAGAATAAGTATGAAACTTGGATGAAAATGTTTCTCTTTTTTTCCTGTATACCGGTTAAAACATTTCTGCACTTTCAAAACTATGCTCCTTTTGAAAATTAAACGTGTAGATTTTGAAAAATCAGTTCAGTAGCTGAGGAGATAAAACGAGAAAAGACTGACTTATTCTGTGGTCATCTGTAATCTTATATCCATGAAATCAAGTCTATAATTGTAATTTTCTTCCATAGAAAGGGTTTTTATTAAAATCATACCATTTCGCCGAGTGCCAGAGGTTTCCTGGGAAAATGAATCGCATAAAAAAATCTATTATTCCATTTTACTACTTCACTACTGAGCTGGCATTGGAATGTCAAAAAAAATGTACATCAATATATGAAAATATCATTTCCGCTAGCTGTTGAAGCATTCCGTTATTTTCAACAGTAATCATTTTTTTTCTGAGATTTTCCCAAGGCTCACAGGGTACCTCAGCGGTACTGAGAAAAATAAGAAAATTTTTCCACAAAGTTCCTATTTATGACTAATTTTTTCGAAATGTGTAAGAATGGCCACAATTTCACCTGCTTTTATGTACCCATGTATATTTCCTTGGGGCCCGTTAAACCATTGTATATGAATATGCCGTTCAAATAAATTTATTCACATCTCAACAATTGTTAATATATTTTCCTTTTTAATCATTTTTTCTTTTCCAAGTCAATATACACATTCAATTCTCTATAGTGATGTGTCACGTGGGCTTTTCAAGTCCACTTGATGGTAATTAATTGTTGCAGCCTGACAAAATGCCAATACGAGTCATAATACATTATAATCAATTCGATATCCTAAGTTAATCTTGGTATTTAGTTGATTCACTTCCTTCATAAAAAACAAAAACTAAAAAATGGAACAAAATCAGGTGGTTCATCTCATGACAAATTCATTAGACTAAAAATTCTGAAAAAAGTTCTTTACATCAACTTTATGAGGAAAAATATCGATTCTTTAAGATTCTTGAGGACTTTCAGTTTTTCACTTTCCCAAAACTTCAGCATTTTTTTATTAAAAAAAAAAAATATGTTCATTTTAAATTATCATAGAATCTTCAGATTATTTTCTAATTGATTTTACATAGAAGCTGGAAGAGGCATTGTTAAAATACTGATTTTTGAATCTAGCTGGACATCCTTTCTTTGATTTTTCCGAAAAAATTGAGTCGAACCAAATATAATCAATAAAAATAATTGGCGTAATATTGGATGCGAAAAAAAATAAATTCCAGTCCATCGCGTCGAATATAGAAATTTTTCGTTTATGAAAACTGAAAATGGAGTGAAATGATGAACTAATTTCATTTGAAACAATGTTTTGGATGAAATTTTTCAAAATCTGTAAAACTAAAAAATTTCACCAAGTTCGATGAATTCTGAAATATTTATTTTAAAAAACCCTGAAAAAGTGACATTGAATTATTTCATTTCTCCACTCCATTAATAAATTTGATATTAAATTAATCAATAATCAATAGTATTCATGTTTGAATAAATCCCGGTTGCTCCGACTGATACTAGCAAGAATACCAGGACTCTTGAGTGGTTGACTTTGATCAAGTCGATTCAGTTGATTGCTTGATTTATATGGAATTTTACAATCACCATTAGTTGCTTCAACATTGAAACTCTTACTCCTTGACAACGCCGATTTGTAAGTTCTTTCTGGTTTAATAGGTGGATCATTTTGCTCTGGAAAAGTCTTAGAATTCGGTGGATTCTGCGATGTCACAGCATTTTTAATGGATATATTAATCATGCTCCCATAATGTCGTGATTGATTTGTTTTTCCAGAAATTGGAATTTGTTGTTTCGGTGTCGATCGACGAGTGGAGGAAGTTTGCTGCCTTTTTCCATGACTAGTCGAATGCAATTTACGTGGTAATGTTAGTATACTTGGATAGTAATTGTCACGATCGTACTCATGAGTCAATCTACTGGTTGATTTACTCAGACGTCCGAGTGTACTCGATGCACAATTATAATCTATATCATTTTTTAATGATGACTTGCTATGTCTTTCCTGATAGCTATTTATTCTATCATGTCGTGAATCTTGTGGTTCACTTTTGGAAAAATTACGCAAATAAGTTTCCTCAGTTACGTAATATTTATGATTTCTTTCATTTTGATCTGTATTCGGACTTAATTTTTGGCCGTTTGATCTTGTTATTTTGATCATCGTTGGATGGCTGCTAACTCTTGGTGATCTTGATGGTCTCTCTGGTGGTTTATCAATTGATTCATTCACCTCCCCATTACCAATCTCTGGTATATTTTTGTCGATAACATTATACTGAAGATAAGTCGAACTGTCATCAGTTTGGGTCAATTGTGATGTTGAATTAGTTGCAATTTTTTTATTCGTACGCTCTGAAGACGCTGATCTTAATTTATCGACTAATTTTCGGAATGATTCCCCAATTTTAAATTTATTGGTAGTGCGTGGTGATTCACTTGTATCATTCGATTTTTCTAACTCTTTCTTAACAGTTTTTTTACTTACGGGCGATGGAGAACGTGATTTTTGACAAGTATAGATTTTTTCCTCCATTGGATATTCCACATTACGACTTTGCCAGGTTCGTTGAGTTACATTAACGGGACTGGAAGAATTAATTGACTGAACATCGTAAGATGTTCTTTCTCCTTTTTTGGATATCTGGAATACATTTTTTTGCAGATTATAATTCATGCAATTCAACAGTAAATGAGCAGAATAAGATGAATAAATTTTAGAGTTTTTTAAGAAATTTTCTGAATTAATTACGGGAAATTTTCTAAAATTAGTTTATGCTTTGGAAAGAATAATTGCTACAAGAAAGGTATTGCATGAATATTTCCATATTCGTTACATTCCAAGATCATTCGTAAAAACTAATCGAAGTAGCGAATTCACTTGATTCATTTTTCTCATCAGTAATGAAGTGATATGAAAAACCAAATGAGCTTCTGCTAAATATTCCAGGATTTAAAGGAAATAGAGGAATGACTTCAATGACATTTTTGTAGGGAACAATAAAAGTGATAGAAAAGGTAATCATAAAAATCTTTCCATCCCCTTCAGATTTAAAAAAAAACTGATGGGAAAGTGGAGAGAGGGGGGGGGCAAAACACTCCTGCTGGGAAAAGTTTCCCAGCTCATTGGAACATCCGATTCGCACAAAGCTGGGTTCATTTGATTTGTAATACAAGTTTGTAGTCCGCCTCGATCGATTTTTTCTGAATTTTGTATCAAAAATTTTTTATGAATGTTCAAGAAACGATTCTTTGGTGAGAATCGAATTTTTTAACTTCGAACGTTCAGAACTCGAAGAAAAAATATATCGAAAAGCTGGATCGAGACGGACTACAAAATTGGATTACGAATCGAATAAACCCGACTCTGTGCAAATCGAATGTTCCAGTGTGATGGGGGACTTTGCAACGTTTTTTGAGGAGTGTCTCACGAAAACGGTTGTTCAACAGATGTACAATTATATGCCGAACACCATTATTATATGAACGAATTAGTTTTGTCTAAAAAAAATCGTAGAGTTAGCTTTTTTCTTGCTCCCAGAGTGTACCCCCTCCTCAAGCAACTTTGATGTATGAGAATTAAAAAAAAAAATTCTTATTAACTTGTTCACGAGCTCTCCTACGAAGTGGTGGCGAGGGTGGACTAGGTCTCTGCTGGATCTCATGATGTTTCCGACTTGACGTACTATAATTTCTAGCGTATGTAACAACTGTTTCTGGTGTTTGTCTGTTCCCAGTTGTTCTTGTGGTTTCACCGGCATAATGTTTTGGTGAACTTGTTCGAATGTGTGAATTATGATTTCGTTTGTCACCTGAAGAAAAGGAAAATTAATTAACGCATGTGTTATAATGTATTGAAAGTAATTAGGAAAGGGGAAGCGAAATAATTGAGCTTTCAAATAGTAAAATGAGGTAATTGAATTTGTATTGCTATCAGCTTTTTATAGAAGATTTCGGAATCCAAAGGAGACTGGGAAATTTTGGTGATAATCTCTAGTGTTGTCAGGAATTCAATTTGTTGAAAGGATTATCACAAAATTCATTGAATCTTGATGTTCAATAATATCATCTTGCTTTAATGCTCAATAAAAATAGAATTCAAACTCAAAGAAAATCGAAATGTATTTAAAATCAACGAAATAATCAGAAGATGGGTCAAAAAATTCTTTAGGTTCCAAATTATTATGAAATTAATGAATAATGAGCTCGAAGGAGAATGGAAAATTTAAGAGCATTCTGCAGAAATAGAGTATCACCTGATCCCTGATATCTCTCTGACCATTCGGAAATTCCATGGAAATAACCCAACTGTGATGATGATTCTGGGTCATTCGATCTGATTGGATGTCTTAATGGGCTTGAGTTACTCGTATTCTTGTAATCACGGTCACGTGATGTACAGGATTTCATAGTAACATTTATAAAGCTTGTGTTAGTTGATGTTTGTTTTGGTGGATCATTGAGTTCAATTGAATCGGAATGAGATGATCTCGATTCACTACCGAAATGATTCTCCAACCATTTTGATGTTTCAAATTTTCTCGCCTCATCCTCCTCCTCAGGATCCAGGGGTTTTTTGGTGAGGGCATCTTTCCTGTCGAGTGGACTACTTTCACCTTCAAGCATATATTACATTATCGAATCAAAAACAATTTCCAATATGATTAAAAATATGATTTCTCGGCTCTCTTCTCCACCGCAAGATATCTCTGCAATGATTTTCTAATACAAATCATCATTTGTTGATTTATTTGAATACTCGTGACTCATGAACGGGCCGAAATTCTTGATGGCCAAGTAGATTCAGGATTAGAAATTATTGTGATGAATGGTATTTGATGGTGAAAACTTGAGACTCGGCGAAAGAAATTGGAATACAAATTTAATCATCTACTTGAAATGTGAGACATTTCATGAAAACTAATGTTAGAATAACATTAACTTTTCTCACGAAGGAAACAGTTTGATATCTGTTTTTTCCAAACACCCCGCGATTAGAAATGTAAAACCTTTTCCTTTAGGAGAAAAATGCGAAAAATGAAAAAGATTATCACACCGAATTTCGTTCCCCTTTCAAGTTTTGAGATCTTTTGCGTAGAGTGTTCTCAAGAGAAATTGATCCCCCCCCCCCCCCTTTCTGATTATTCGTACCAAAGGATATTTACAAAAAACATCGAAATACCTTTCTTAAAGTCCCCAATTTTCCTCGTAAAATGTCTGTTGATAAATGTCTCCAAGTTTACTAATGCTACCAATGTTCTCGAAGTAATCTTTCTTTCAAATGGAAAATTTGTACATTACCTGGTTTCGGAAGTCTGACAGTTTTCATTGTTGGTGGTGGCGGTGGCCAATCACCGATTCTCTCGCCTTCCGTTTTTTCAGAAACATAACGCGTTTCCCTAGCTATTCTCTCTCCTCCAGAGACATAATCTACAACATCCTCATCTCTCTCTTTTAAAAATCTCTGTGAGCTCTCCTTTTTAGTTTCTAAATACTCATCAGGAACTTTCTTATCGTCTTCCGGTAGTTCATTGTCCCTGATCTAAGATGAATAATTATCAGTATCCGAGTTCCATATATGAAAAAAAAATAATTGAGAAAATTACCTCTTCGTGTTCAACACTTTTCTTTGTTTCTGTTACGATTGCACCATTTGCTTTCAATTCTTTACGTTCCAATGTCTTTTCAGTATCAATAACTTTATTTGATTTGGTTTTATGCTGAACGAGTCGTGGTCCAGAATTCACTGCAACTTGCTTGGCTGATTCAGCAAGGGAAATCCTCAAATCACCCCGATTGTTTCGTACTGCTTGCTGATATGTCTGAAAAATAAAAGTTTATAAAACCAGAATTTCTTTCGAATTTTGAAATTAACGTTTCCAAAATAGAAGGTAATTATTTATCTGTGAAATACCGTTTAAAAAAAACTTTAAAAATACATGAATAATATTAAATGAAATATATTACATTCAACCAGTTGATGAACCAAGTAATCTCGAATTAAATCAAAATTTACATGATTTATTGCTGACTCATTCTTCGACTAGTTTTATCATTGTGTATATCTTGATACATCGAGGATGTAACGCAGAACCTGCTCATAACGTTCTCCGGCCATTGAACGTCTTATCCCAGCGAATGTACAGTCAATAACACAATCTCAAGAAAACACTAAATGTATCTTGACTCATCCTTTGGGGATAGTTTGGCCAAAATAATAAGATCAAGTCGACAGGTTGATAAAAAATTTTGATATTAAATTTTCCAAACGATAATATTGATGAACTAAAGAAATTTATGACGAGAGTTGAGTAAAAAAAAGTTCAATATTTTAATTTTTTTTTCTTTAATGGGGACTTTTCGAAATGTTTTCAAAAATCCGAGTCGTAGAAGTTTGTATTTTTTACCAATATTTCTCTGACTCTAGTAATGGTTAATTTTAACTTGATAATTCAAACCCACTCAAGGTTAGATAATTCTCTCCTCGATTTCATCTAGGCAATTGAACTCTGATTTTTGCAGAGAACATTATTCAAAAACATATTTCCAAGAAGTAACAATTTATTTCTTAATTTTTGTCAGAATCAAGTTGATATGGGTTTCTGCTTCTACAGTCTAGACGAAAATCAAGTAAAAATTTTGAAAGCCCTAGTATTTTTCACTATGATTCCCACAGCTTAGGGGCCATTCATTAATTACGTAAGGGTTCCAAGGGGGGGGGGGGGGAGTTAGAAAAATCTCTACATGCCCTTATCTTGGGGGGAGGGGAGGGGGGTAAAACCATTCTTACGTAATATTTTATAAGTCAAAATTCATCACTGCATTTGATGAGTTACCAATTGTTTCCGATTGGACAGCATGGCTTGCTAACCCATTCAGTCCAGACGACAATTGATAATCTGAATTGATCTAGGTTTTACTGCGTAATTTATTTTCTTTAAGATTAATTCAAAACTAGTCGATCATTATTTTAAAAGTAGGATTCCTTTGTAGATTGTTCAAATGATTTATGTTTGCTCGCTTCAAGATTATTTTGAAACTTCCTTTTAATTATAATAATAATATTTCAAAGACGAGATAGTTGTCCAATGATATCATGATAATCCATACCTGATAGCAATAAAAGAGTGCAGCTTAAATTCTCTGTTGAAAAGTCAAAATCTTTGATTTATGTAAAACTGTGAGTTTAAGTGCAACTGATCCTGTTCTAACGACATTTTATCATTCCAAAACAAGCAGGCCTTCGCCACTTGTGTGTCATTTGAATTCTCAGATTTACTATTCTATCAATGCCATTGGCAGTATGCTTCCGAATAGAATTCTTGAGCTCTAATTGGAGCATCGTGACTTACTAATTTGATTCAAGTTCACTTATACTAATATGAACACATAAATTATTTTCTATTGTACATTAAATACATTTTCCCATACGATGGGGGTTCTAATCATCATATCAGGATGAAAATGATCTCATTTTAGGTAGAAAAGTATATATTTTATTATCATGAAATAAAAACTATATGTGTTCTCAGCAAAAAGTCAAGAAAAATTGAAATTCTGATTTTTTCTGAAAAAGTTAATTTTTTCATAACAAAAAGAAATACTTAACCAATAAATTGGGAATCTACAGAGTTCATTCCGTTCATTATAATAAACTTTTTGAGTTCAAGTTGGTGTAAATCAGCCCAGTAGTTTTTGAGAAATTCGCCTTTTAAAAAAATTCATTTTTTGCAAATATCTCAGAAACCACTGAACGAATTTCGCCTATATTCAATACCAAACTCTATCTTCATCAAATATACAAACTGACAAAATTTTAAGTCTCTAGCTCAAATACTTATCGAGTTATCGTTCCGCTAAACTCTGACCTGAAAATCACTAAAAAGGGTTTGAGAAAATAAGGTAATATATCGGAATCAGGAATTCAAAGATAAATATATATCGGAACTCGCAATAGCTCAATTGGTAGAGTACCAGACTCGTAATTTGAAGGATGTGAGTTCAAACCTCGCTTGTGCACTCCATATTTTTCCGAAGATTTTATAAAAATTTAAAATTATTCCAAGTTTCTAGCACTGTTGGATTTATTTGAGATTGCTGCGAATGAGTGAAGACGCAAATTTATGTAAATTGTATTCTAGAAATTTTTGAGAAGTAATGAAAAAAGACGGTATCTATTGATTTTTAGAAAAAAGTAAAATAAATATCCGTAAAAGGTCTATTTTTCAAAATTGATGCTTCATTCTTATCGAGTATTGCTACCGTTTTTGCTTTTGCTTCCGAGTGGAAGCTTCAGTTTCGTCAAAATTTTCGACTTGCATTTTTTGGCTGGGTATGGCCTAGAATGATCTCAATAGTCTGATAATCGTATTTAGAAAAAATATCTGTGTGTGTGTTTCTTGGTGTAGCAATATTTGTAATTATAAACATATTTCCTTTTGAACGGTGAAAGTTGGACCTAGAAATCTCATATCAATTGTATATTCCTCGTGATAAATTCTTCCTTTAGAGACCTTTTTGATTGAAATCAGTTCAGTCATTTGTGAGATTGAATCAATAAAATCGAGTTCCAAATCCATCTAGTCCAGATTGAGCTCTAATTTTTTACATTATAGTATTTAATTGTGTTCGATCTATATATAGAAGAATGTATAAATTAATAAAACCATCAGAATACAAGAATAAGAACGCAATTGAACCGATCTTGGATAAGAGGTGAGATCGTTCCTCATCAATTCTAGTTCTATAATTTTTCCAAATCCGAAAAAATATTTATCAAATATTACCGTTCTTTAAAATTTGAATATTATTGGAATAATGTGAAAAATGAAACGTTTACTGGAAAAAGATCAAACCATTTAGAAGCGACTTGCTAATAAAGTAGCAGATAAAGCTATAAGCATATGTATAATGATAGCAAGTCTGAATGATCTTGGCCCATTCTAATTCTCAACCTTCTTTATCATTTTTTCCTTTTTTCCCTTCTTTTTTCTTTTTGACTTCAAATATGGCCCTTGAAAATCTCAATATATATTAGCTACTGGCAATCATGGTTCACAGTGTGGAACGCTTGCTCATGTATAACGTTTAATTTTTCTACTGTATTTCGTAATGAAATATATTCTGTTAATAATTTCTGTTGATAATTTGAGCAATTATTGTGGGCAAATTGTGAATGGGATAGTGTTCATTTACTGGTTGAAATATTCAATTGATTACTTTTTTCCTGTAATTATTTTTCACTCCATTCATTTGGAAAATTTCACCATTGCTTTCACTTTTTCTCTGAATAAATTGAATATTGAATTAGAGAAATGATGATTTCTCTGAAATTGAATGTTAATAATTGAGCGGTGATGTTCTGTTATAATAGCTCGAAATCCTAAGAAAATCGAGCACTTTTCAAGATAACCTTTTTAGCGGCTCCCAAAAAGGGCTTGAAAATTTATCACTTTTCTCAGTTTTCGAGATATTTCATGATAAGAATTTTTATAAATTTTGAAATATTTAATAAAAGTAAAGCAATGAATATTCGCTTATGGAATTAATGAGTGAGAAAATTACTTTTCATTAGTAAAAAGTTTACATTAATTCTCACGAATAATATCGACCTCATCTGTTATATCACCAAATTGATGTCGATCCTCAGTTTCAACCAATTCTTCAATTTCTTCACGACTTCTAACCATGGTTTGGTTCAATTCTTTCTGAACAACTGCACTATCACCATTTCCATCCGTCCACTCCACCTCTTTTGGCTCATCTCCATTTGTTCGTCTCTGTAATCATCATTTTCATAATAAAAATAGAAACTTTTGACATCAAGTATCGAATATTAAGATCTCTATTCTGTCATTGACTCTCTTTCTTTGAAAAGTAACTCTCTAAACTCATCGCTATGACTCTAATTGTGTAATTGAGGAGCAGATTGACGTTGTTGCTAAGCTGCTGACAGATAGCCAGTTAGGCGGTTATAATCTGTAACTCTTTTCTTTGAAAAGTGTACTATTATTGAGCATATTAGTTTATGATTAAGCATTGATTGCTCCTATTATTTAAGAACGAATTATATGAAAATTACATATAGTCCATTGAAATGTTACATTTTTTTGGGCTCATTCTCTTAAATCCATGTTTTTGAGGACGCCACCCTTGTACAATCGGTATAATCTTCAAGAATGGGATGCAAACAGTTTTTCACGTTAGCGGCCATACTATACGTCTTACAAAAAATTGAAAGGAATATTTTTCATAAAAAATTGAATTTACTACAACTTTGGTTCTATAATTTTGTGTCATAGAACTGAAAATAACAAAGTTATCAACGAAAAAACCATTGAAATTGGGAAACAATTTTTATTTTGTGCGTGATAACTTTTATCCTGTGCATTTCATGGAAAAATTTCATCATATCTTTTTTCTTTTAGAACGTTTCATGAGGAATAATTTTTACTAGGTTTTTTTTCATAATTGAGGGTCTTACAGCGCTGCAAAGATACCAGAATTGAAGAGTACTCCTAAGTATACATCAGAATGCATCGACACATTACTATTTTTGGAAGTGTCATTGCTTTTCCATTATTTATTCATTTATTGATATTGTATTGTTTCGAATTATTATTCATCAACTCATTTCTCTTCATAGCTTTTTGTTTCTTTTGGAAATTCTTTAATTACGAAAACATGTCATTTCAATTCAATGGCGAAAAGGATGAGTCAATTTTTTTGTTTTGGAAATATTTCAGGAATGAAGCGAGCTGGGGCAGTTTTGCTTCAATCCTTATTTGGTAGCTCTCAAAATTCTCTACGAAAAGGGAAGAGAATAAAATCGCCCCATCTCGTTTAGCTCTCGAGCTATTCGTCAGAAAAGATTAGGGTAAAATAGCAAAGGAATAAACCTTCGCTACAAAAAAAGATTAAGGTGAAAAAGACATATGTCCATTAGTTCCCGAGACATTGGAAAAAAAAAGTGATTGAAAGATTTTACCCTATCCTTTTTTGAGAAATATCTCAGAAGTTAATGAAGATGAGCCCTTTTGCTCAGATCCTTTTTTTTAGCTGTTGATATTCCCTATAGGGAAGCAACAAGGATGTAGGTATTTTCATCAGTTTTGAAGATATTCTCAAAAAAAATAACAGAAAAGATGGATTTATACACTTTTTAACGTTTCGCTATTTTACCCTTTTCTTTTTAGAAGAACATTTTGAAAACTAAAGGGCAATTATGCCCCAATCCATTTCTGCATTTCTTGAAATTCTCTATAAAACGGATTGAAGTAGAAAGAGTACATCTCCATTATTTTCCAGGTATTCTCAAAGAATTAGTGGAGCAAAAATCGAATTATCCTGTTCTATGTAATTCTACCGTAAAAATTGGCGAATCACAAGGGAACATGTAAAATGTATTTAGGAATCTGTAAGCAAAATTTCGGCTGCGTATAAATTGAGCAATGCGAATATTGATTCTGATGTCTACTAATGAGGACTCTCCGATTTTGGTAACTACGCAGGGCTGTGAAACTCTCGAAGATGAATGAAATAGAAGAAAAAAAACAGTGAAAATTATTCCGCATAGAATGCTCTCAAAATAAGGTGAGATGATATTTCCTCCTAAAATGAATAGAATGAAATTTATAGAGCATTACAAAAAAATGTTATCAAATTTTAATTGTTTTTTTGTAAATAACTTTGTAATAATGCAACAATTCAGTTTCCGACATGAATGGAAATTTAAATATTGAAAGGAAACATAACAAGTAGTTGGCCCTTTTCGCACTCGCTTATCCATGTGACTAATGAAATCTTGGAAAAATAGATTAATCTCTTGGTCATGGGGTTTTTTCTTATTGAAACTTTCCCCTATTCCCCATCTCCTGTTCACAACCCCATTTACAAGATCCACAAAATTCCACAATAATCACATAGATATGAATAGAAGCCTACGGGCTGTAACTATGTAAATTGTTCCATCCGTATAACTGTAAATATTTTATTACTTGGTTGTATTATATGTTAATAAAAATAGTTTGAAATTGAAAAAAATTAACCTCTTCTGTTGTGTGTTCCTGCTGTTCAACATCTTCTGTTGTATTTGTAGTGACGAGGGGACCAGAGTCTTTCACCACCGCTCCATCTTCAAGAACAACCTGTCTCTTTACTCTTGTTTCTATCTGTCTGGTTGTTGTTATTTCCTTCTTTTTCCTCGTTTCCCATTCTTCCTCCTTTACTGTCGCTATTGCATTACTTGGATCATACTAAAGGGAATAAAAATCGACGATGTGAAGAATTCTATTACTGGTTGCACTAAATGCCTGACTAGAAAGATGTTGCTAGAGAAAAGTTTTTACTGAATTCACTATCAAAATGGAACGAAACACTTCAGATTTGAGTTTATTTTCTACAGAAAATATCTCAAATCTGGGAGGCTTTGTGATCATCTTTATTAGATTAAAACTGTTCGTCATTATCATTTTTACTAAAAAAATGAATTCTATGAAAAAAGTCTTCTTAAAAATTACTTCATCTCTTTCTGAAAATTTGAGGTAGTTTGGAAAAACTATTTCAGTGTACCTACTCGTTTCTTTACACCAAGAGCGCGGAGTGAATTCAAATTATCAGACAATACTTCGGAAGTAGCAGAGGAATAGGAATTTTTTTTCTCCCCAGCATTTCTTGTAGTCCCCGTTTCCTCAACAGAATATGTTTAAAAATATTTCAGTCTTTCTAAAATTTCTTTCTCCACAATCTCATAAATAGAATAGTGGAACAGTTTTTACACCCAGCAAAAAACATTAAGCAAACGGAAAATTTTTCCTTTTTTTTTATAATTGTCCAAAGGCTGCAACTTTACAAAGAATGATCGGATCGAGATAAGAAAAGACATTTCAAAAGCTCGGAGTTTTTAGTTTTGAAATCTTGAGATGAAAAAACTTTCTGCACATCATTTATGCCACGTAAAAAAAAAGATAGAAAAAGAGAAAAAATTAAAAAAAAAACAATTTTCCATTTTTTATGGCCCACGGGCTTCAAAAAAATAGTTGCGATGGACCCTGGCCAGGGTCGTCTAGCCCGATTCTTTAGCTTTGATTTCTTTTTTTTTTTTTAGAGACCATTTGTTATTGAGATATCGGCAGTTGAATGAAAACAAAACCTTTTGTTTTTGATTACCGATATCTCGTGAACTACTGATCACCCAGCAAACGGATGGTGAATTTCGTAAACGTTAATTCATGTTCTGTAAGTGTCTTGTGATGTTTTAGTGGAACTTTTTTTTTCATTTTCAAAATTGGTTTCAAAAAGTACCAAAAGAAGACTTTTTTTTTTGAAAGTCCAGCTGAATTTTGCAAATATTGCAGAAAGTACTAATGTTTTTACGTTTTATTTTTTTTTTTTTTATTTGTTTTGTTTATTGGTACTACCTATTCAGGTTTTATACCCTCCAACTGCCTCGTCACCTCCCTGCCCTATTGCGACGCCATGGGTCGACTTAGCCCTACTGCACCGCATTCGCCGTGGACCAGGGGAAACCATGGAAAACCCTGATCAGGCACAGGCGGTCGATTATATAGGGTCTTAATGTGCCTTTCTGTCACACTGACGAGAAAGGCACACTAATTCCCCATAGTCGCACCTCCCGCTCAGTTTGTCGTTTGGTCTGCATACGGCAAGCGGTCACCCATCCAAGTAGTAACCAGACTCAATGCTGCTTAACCCGGTAGATCCGCCGAGCCGTACACAGACCGAACAGCCAAACTGTCGGTTTGTTTTTACGTTTTTTCTCAGCTCAATATGTGTCTGAACACCCTGTGAATTTTAAAACCACTCGGTTGGCCCATTTTTTTCAACGAATGGTCAAAGTTGTTGCCGAAATTAAGGGAATACGCTTTCACTCCTTAAACATCAATTAACGATGGTTAAGATGGAAAAAAATCGTTATTTTTCTTACATTTGCACATCAAAAAGTCATCCAGTCTGGAGAAGAAGAAAGAGTAGTGAAAAAAACCACCCTTGGCCTAAATTAGCGCTCACAGTGTCTTCACCATATTGATGCATCTTCTTATCGCTTCTTGAGGGTTATTTCTCCGAATTCACACAAAATCCTGCTCTAAAACCGCCAAGTTTGGAAAATTGGGGAATCTCGTCACAAACGACACCTTATACAATGAGAAAAAAAGTATCGATTTACCAGAAACATAGTTTCTTGTTCCAAGAAAATATATTCTTGACTGTGAATATATTGAATAGAATGAAGAAGAGTTGCTCCTGAGAAAATGACTTTCTTGGGAACAGACCACTGAATATGAGTGTGAATTTGGGTGAGTCCCAATGACGAAAAGTATTTCCGCTGTGTAGAATCAAGTTTCTTGACTCAAGATCTCCACGCATTTCGACCAATCATATTCGATTCAACCCAAAGAAATCCTGGACTTGCAAGAATTGAATGAGTTGTTTAAAGGAATTGGGGGCTTGAACAAGAGATTTGGATGGATTCTACTCGAGTACTTTAGGAGATGAACAAAAACACGAAGAGCTTGGCCGAAGAATTTAATGGACTCGGGGAAGTTGAAGTTGACTGATTAAGGTAAGTGTTGAATTTACACGTATTCGGAATCAACTTCGAGAAATAATCAACTAACTGAGCTAAGTTGGAAATATTATGGTACTGAGAAAGCCGTTAATTGCGATGATAACTGCTGTATTTAATAGATGTTTATGAATTATTAGCTCAAGAAAATAGGACTAATTTGTCCGAGTAGAGAAGTTCTTGGGAGAAGAATCTGATTTTCTGCATTCCCGAGCCCCAGATCTCCGTACTGGATCGAAGAATGTTGAACAGAACGCTTGTACATCTTAATGGAGATTATTCCTTTTTTAATGGAGAGATGAATTATTTGACCGAACATTTTCTGAAATGGATGTAGAACGTACGATTCTGTTGATGACGAAGTATGTATTATTTTCAAGAATATAAGGACTGATCATTAAAAAATCCAAACTGATGGGGGGCAAAAGTCTTCTCCTTACAAAAAGTTTGATGTGGTATGCAAAAAATTATTTTCGTGGAGAAATATATTCCAGTCTATCATGGAATACCGGAAACGTCATGAGAAAAAAAGAATCAATTAACGACTGTTAATATAAATCCACGATTATATTGGATTGAATTGGGAGTATTTTCATTCAATGGAATCGCGTCATAAAGAAGTTTGTCACAAGAATATGTTTTCCCTAACGAAATTCTTGACATTTCGCCCAATCATTATATTTTTAAAGAGACCAGGTTTTCATATTCAATGAGCCTACTATTTGCTACGGAATGAACAATTGTAGTTGAACATAGACAGCATGCAATTGTACGGAAAGCTGGATTGTTTTTTCTCATGATAATATGAAATTCACACAATATTGACATCATTATACCCGAGTCGAAGATTTCAGCCTCGAAATAGACCTCATTACTCTCATTCAACCTCTAACTGCCCTCGTAGACCGCTGAGAACTCAGATGTGAGGCTCAGGTGAGACTCAAGAGCACTTGGAACCATATTTGAGCCTCTGCAGTCTCTCTCCTACAGCCATCCATACTTTTTTGGATATCCGAAATCTCGTTAACCTTAGATGAGCCTCAGTACACTATTTTTCTCAATTGTTCCCATCGCAGTCCTCGATCGACTCTTTTTGAAAACCCATCGAGCAGGGCTGTAAATCTTCTCCATACTTTCTCTCAATTTTTTTCTAACAGCATTCCGTTGCAGTAAACACATGTGCGCCTAGAAGCCGTACAATGCAACGTTGTTCTTTCTCAACAAAACTTGTCAACCATTTTCAGAAAAAATAATATTTTCGTTTACCCTTCAGTAGCCAGTTGAACTCCAGCTCGGACACATCGTTTACTTAGCAGGCTTCATCGAGTCAATTTTCTATTCCGTTTTAAATTAAAATTATAGGGGAGACCGGGGCAAAGTGGGGTACCTAAGGGAAGGAGAGGGCTTTCAGGGCCCAAAATTTGATGTCATCTCTATTTTCACCTATCTTTTTGATTTTTCAATCAATGAAGTCACGTCGATCATGTTGAGCCCATTGGGGCAAAGTGAGGTACCCAAAAAAAATTAAAATTTTATTAAAAGTTGAGATTTTATTTTTTTTTAGTAATTGATCATTCTGTTGAGTATTTGAAGCATTTTTGGGAGAGATGGTCCATTCTTATCGCAGTTTGGGGCAAAGTGGGGTACCAAAAAAAAAAATTGAAATTTTATAAAAAGTTGAGATTTTTATTTTTTGAGTACTTGATCATTCTGCTGAGTATTTGGAGCATTTTCGCCGACATAGTTCGTTTTTATCGCATTTTGGGCGAAGTGGGGTACATGAAGGAAAATTGAAATTTTATAAGAAGTTGAGATTTTCTTTTTTTTCAATAGTTGATTATTCTGTTCAAAAGAAAACAAAAAATGAAGTATTTTTTTTTTTTTAATTGAGCTGAACATTGCTAATTTTGCGAAAAATGCAAATGTTTTAACGTTTTTTCTCAGCTTCATCTGTACCAAAACGGCCCGTAAATTTTGAAGTCGATCGGTTGGACAGTTTTTTTGACAAAGACCAAAGATGTTTTTTTTCCGTTATCTTTCCACGATTCTCTATGTGTAAATGGGGTGAGTGAGTAAGGAAGGTGTGGATGGGGTGAATAAGAAATCACGAAAAAAGAAAATCTCTGTTCCTGATCATCATTAATTGATGTTCAAGAATCAAAGAAGCGTTCCTTTTATTTTCGCTACAACTTTGACCATTCAGGGAAAAAAAACTATCTTATCCTACAAGACACGGGTCAAGTCAAAAAAAAATTTTAAAGACCGTGCACCATCTTGAAATATTGAGTTCTTCTTGCTTTTTTTCTTCACTTTCATTCTTCGTCTGCGCCATCACTAATGCCCAGAACGTCATGAAAATGAACACTGGAGCATACGTTGATTGCTCAATTAAAAAAAAAAGTGCCTCAAAAGGTTGGTACCCCACTTTGCCCCGGTCTCCCCTATTGATTGATTTATCTCGTGCCCAGACGAGAAATAATTTCTTATAATGAAAACTTAAAGGTAAACACAACCGTTGTTGAATAAAACCAATTATTGTCTATATTGACGCCTTTTTGGCTAAAGAAAATTCAACTTCAAAAATACTGATCTTCCCCCCAATTTCCCTCACTCAATAAAGAATGAGCGCTCGAGCAACCACTTTCGATTTAAAAAAAAAAAAAAAATGTTCCAGAAAAAACTGGTACCCCACTTTGCCCCGGGTACCCCACTTTGCCCCCATTTCCCTTATGCCATAACGAATGAGCACTCCAGCAAACATTTTTGAAAAAAAAAAAAAAAAAAAGTGCTCCCGAACATTAGGTACCCCACTTTGCCCCGGGTACCCCACTTTACCCCGGTCTCCCCTAAATATCATTTGACTATGACTGCAAATTTCAAGTGTGTTATGTAATAGATAAGTATTGAATGACGGTGCGGCGAATTTAGAAAAGATCCAGTCAATTCACGAAAACCAATGTTAATGCTCACTTATTGGGTGAATATTCCTTAAAAGGACGTTAGTTCAGTGAAATTCGTAGGGAAGAATCACTCAAGTGTGGGTGATATGAGAACTCTTCCATGGAAGGACAAAGCGAGTGGACAAACGAAAAAGAATGACGCAAAAGTGCTCGCATTTGGTGGTGAGTTCACTCTTGTAAATTTTAATTCTTCGATTTCATGGATTACCACACTTTATACGATTTTGCCCTAATCGTTCTTTGTAGCTCTCGAAATTCTTTACAGAAAAAATGGAGCCAGAATTGCCCTTCCTCCGTTATATCTCGAGATATTGAAAGAAAACCGATCATAAAATCCAATCAATTTGAATGAAATAGACTTATTCCAATATCTCGGAAACTAAGCGATACGTTCAAGCTTCCTTGTAAAAAATTTGAAGAGCTACAAGAAAAGATTGAGGCTCAATCACTTTATCTCAAGCAGTTTGCGAGATGTTTTCCAAAATCTAATAACAAAAAATTAACATCCATTTTCAATTTATATTTCAGCCCCTAATCACGATCAAGCGGACAAGGAAACATGCCATGATAGGCGCTCCTCCAGGACTTTTATATACAGTTCTATAATTGCTCTCATTTTCATTATATGATTATATGAAATGTAAAATTCACATGTATACTTTTTCCGAATAGAAAATGTCATCAAAAAATAAATAATAATGATTTTTTTAATTCATAATTTTTAAGATTTATTTTGAAAGCAGTGAATACAAGGGGGAGGGAGAGAGGCAAGGGGCAGCGCGAAAATAAATTTTGAGGTCCAAGAGGCTCTTTCCCGGCTGTACAGCTAAGCCTCATATCAGCCTCTGGACGTCTAAAAGGGAAATACTGAGCAATCTGAGGGTGATATGAGACCGTAGATGCAATAAATTTTTCCTATGCCAAGAGCCTCATTTTAGTCTCATCAACTTCAGCCCGAACCTCAGTATGAGGCCGAAATGAGGCTGAAATCTTCGACTCGGGTATATACTCTCCATCGTTGATTATCTCTGTAGACGAGATCGAAGAACGTTGGAGAAGTTACAGTGTTCCCTATAGAAAAATTATAGTGTAAAAGGAAGGACTTCAGAAAAATGTGGGTAATAATTGAATCAATTGAGGAGTCACAATATTCATGACTAGTCATGAAATTCTTGCCTCAAGAAGATGAAAACTCACGAGTAATTTTTAATTTTTGGTAACCAATATGATTTTTCTTTAGGGCATACCATCCATTCTTCTGTCAAGATTACGGAAAATTCTCCTGAAATTTAATCAACTGGAGGATTTGTTCTTTGTGTTTCCAATCATTCTACGTATACGTAATACTGAAATTATGAGTGCTAGTATGCAATGGATCGAGATATTGGTTGGAGTAAAACTCTGATAGACTGTAAGGGATTCCGGAATCAATAGAGGAATCACTGGATTCATTCCCAGCAGTCGAATTCTACCCTGGTGGAATTTTGGCTGTCATTTACTGACAGATTCCATCCGAATCTGTCAGATAAATTCATCAGAATTTTACGAAAGATGACGATTTCTAATAAGACTTGATAAGTTTCGACGAAGAATGTCGAATCCCACACATTCTTTCAATTTCTGATCGAATCTGTCGTTTTCTGATCGGAAATTCGGACAGTTTGTCAGAATATGACTGAATCTGTCATACAATATTTAGTAACGAATTCTGTCAATATTTTTCAGAATCTGCTATATTCTGGAAATTAGATGACATAAAATCTCAAAAAATGACGAATTCTGTCGGTTTTTGAAAGATTCTAACATATGATGACAAAAAAACTCATGTTCTGTGAGTATCTGATAATTTCGTTCAGGTTAATAGGATATTGTACAAACAGTGCATGGCATTTTTGTTGGAGCCAGAGGAAATGGTCTGAATATTTGAATGATTTTGATCTTCATTGGATACTTTTACGATCCCAGTAATAAGTAATTCCCTTTTATAGTAACGAAGTAATTGTAATAGAACTTTTTCTTATTTTCACTAGTCGTACACTGCCATTTGTTGATTAAATTGGCATAGTAAAAAGCTTGATAGTTTTTGCAAAAGAACTTAAACGAGTTTTAATATTGTCAACAGAATCACAACTTCATAAAGTAGTCACCGTAGTGACGAGAGTGAGTCAAAAGAGCGTGAACAATATAATTATAATGGTTGTGAAATAACTAGATCATGCGAATTTTCTTGTTCATGCGAACAGAATCTGAAATTTTCAGACCATAGATTCTTCGTTACAATTGATGAAAATTTTTCAGAAAATGACGAATGATTTTCGATAGAACATCACATTTATTGACATTAATTATTAGATTCTGACAGAATCGCACATTTTCCGATAGCATAATTGCCGACAGTTATCTACAGAAGTCATCAATTTTTTTGGGGGAATTCTGAAAGATAATGTCATTTTATGATGAAAATTCAACAGGATTTCTCAGAATCGGACTTAAAATATTCCGAGAAATTCTGACATAATTTGATACTCTTAAATTTTAGTTTCTGACAAAATCTGTTGAAATATATGAAAATCGGCCAGATTTTGACAGAATCTGTTGCTTTCATCGGATTTTGTCATTTTCTGATCAATTCTTACGAATCAATTTCCACCATGGTAGCCTCAAGAGGATGAACGCTCATGAGAAATTCTTGGCTTCCGTCAACCGCCATCGCTGTATTCAAGGATATACACTGTATTCTTCTATCAAGAATTTTTTTTTTTTCATTCCATGAAATTTATTTTCAGTGATATTTTATTCTGTTTTCTTTGAATATTTAAAAACTGTATTCTTCTACCAAGATTTTTTTTGCAATTCATGTAATCGAGCGGATCCGCTCAAGAATTTCTGAAATTTGAATCAAGAAAAGAACAGTTTATAGGTAAATCCCGTATAGTGAATGAAATTTCCACCAGATGTCTAATTTTTACCGCAATTCCAGTATCGTCTGAGAATTCATAAATTGAAAAAATGAAGCGGATTCAAATATGAAAAACAATTATTGGGGTTTAACGCTCAAGCGACCCCACGGGCTCTGAATCTAAATTGCCAAAGGATTTACTTTGGCTATTTTACTACATCCAGAATCGGGATAATTTTTGATACCCTTGGGTATGAATAACCCTCGGGGAATAAATAAACATGACTGCACAATTAATTCATTTTTTCTATTCACGCAAGGAAGTTTTAAATGAAAGAAAAAAACGAATTTGGATTACATGAATTGCAAAAAAATCTTGATAGAAGAATACAGTTTTTATATATTCAAAGAAAACAGAATAAAATATGACTGAAAATAAATTTCATGAAATGAAAAAAAAAAAATTCTTGATAGAAGAATACAGTGTATATTCTTAAATGAAGCGAAGAAAATTATTACAAAATATAAATTACATGAATTGAAAAGTAGAAAATTAATTCTTGATAGAAGAATACAGTGTATATCCTTGAATACAGTGGTGGCGGTTGACGGAAGCCAAGAATTTCTCATGAGCGTTCATCCTCTTGAGGCTAGAATTCGACTGCTGGTAATGAATCCAGTGATTCCTCTATTGATTCCGGAATCCCTTACAGTCTATCAGAGTTTTACTCCAACCAATATCTCGATCCATTGCATACTAGCACTCATAATTTTAGTATTACGTATACGTAGAATGATTTGAAAACACAGAGAACAAATCCTCCAGTTGGTTAAATTTCAGAAGAATTTTCCACAATCTTGACAGAAGAATGGATGGTATGCCCTAAAGAAAAATCCTATTGGTTGCCAAAAATTAAAAATTACTCGTGAGTTTTCATCTTCTTGAGGCAAGAATTTCATGACTAGTCATGAATATTGTGACTCCTCAATTGATTCAATTATTACCCACATTTTTCTGAAGTCCTTCCTTTTACACCATAATTTTTCTATAAGGAACACTGTAACTTCTCCAACGCTCTTCGATCTCTTCTACAGAGATAATCAACGATGGAGAGTCATGATGTCAATATTGTGTGAATTTCATATTATTATGAGAAAAAACAATCCAGCTTCCCGTACAATTGCAGACTCTATATTCAACTACAATTGTTCATTCCGTAGCAAATAGTAGGCTCATTGAATATAAAAACCTGGTCTCCTTAAAAATATAATGATTGAACGAAATGTCATAGAGTTTCGTTAGGGAAAACATATTCTTGTGAAAAACTTCTTTATGACGCGATCTCATTGAATGAAAATACTCCCAATTCAATCCAATATAATCGTGGATTTATATTAACAGTCGTTAATTGATTATTTTTTTCTCATAACGTTTCCGGTATTCCATGATAGACTGGAATATATTTCTCCACGAAAATAATTTTTTGCATACCACATCAAATTTCTTGTAAGGAGAAGATTTTTGCCCCCCATCAGTTTGGATTTTTTAATGATCAGCCCTTATATTCTTGAAAATAATACATACTTCGTCATCAACAGAATCGTACGTTCTATATCCATTTCAGAAAATTTTTGGTCAAATAATTCATCTCTCCATTAAAAAATAAACAATCTCCATTAAGATGTACAAGCGTTCTGTTCAACATTCTTCGATCCAGTACGGAGATCTGGGGCTCGGGAATGCAGAAAATCAGATTCTTCTCCCAAGAACTTCTCTACTCGGACAAATTAGTCTTATTTTCTTAAGCTAATAATTCATAAATATCTATTAAGTACAGCAGTTATCATCGCCATTAACGACTTAGTCATTTCCATAATATTTCCAACTCAGCTCAGTTAGTTGATTATTTCTCGAAGTTGATTCCGAATACGTGTAAATTCAACACTTACGTTAATCAGTCAGCTTCATCTTCCCATAGTTAATAAAATTCTTCCGACAAACTCTTTATGTTTTTGTCTATCTTTCAGAATACTTCAAGTAAATTCATCAGAATATCTCACACGAAATTCGAAATTCTCGGAAGAAGCAATTACTCATTTCATGAAACCTTTCATAATATTCACTGACATTCGATTATTCTTGAACCAAGAACTTATGAGGTTACACACAATTTCTCGCTTCAATACTAAAACGGTCTGGGCTAATCAATTGTGTTCTTCTCCCAAGATGTTCAGGTAGCGGATATGATTTTCTTGATTCAAGAATTTCTTCTTTCGGTATCCCGGTGACTTTTCTCTCAGTGTATACGTTGTATCTAAAACATGCTCGATCGGTTCTTTGCGAGATTTGGTGAGTATTTAATGCGGAAATGTAAGAAAAATAACGAAAAGAGGAATTTTTCCAGCGTAATCATCGATAATTGATGTTCAAGGAGCCAAAACGTGTTCCCTTAATTTCTGCTACAACTTTGACCATGCGCGAAAAAATCGGCCCAATCGATCGGCTTGAAAATTCTCGGGGTGTTTCAGGTACATATAGAGCTAAAAAAAAAACATAAAAACACCAGTACTTTTTCCAATATTCGCAAAATTCAGTTCAATTCGCAAAAAAATAATTTTTTTTCTGTTCGTTTTTAGAAGCAATGATGAAAAAAAAAAATTCAACAAAAAATGAAAAGACACTTCCAGATTATTAATTCACGTTCACGAAGCCTACCATCTGTTTGCTGTGCGATTAGTAGTTCACGAGATAATCATGATCAAAATCATAAAAAAAAGCGCTCTTTTTCATTCAACTGCTTATCGGCAATAACAAATGGTCGTAGAAAGAAGAAAAAAGAAATCCAAGCGAAAGAATGAGGCTACACGATCCTGGCAGGGTCAAGTGAAGAAAAAACTTTGAAGCCCGAGGACCATTTTGAAGAAAATCGAAAACATTTTGATTTTTTTTCTTGACCCCTAGCCTTTTTTCGCGCCATAAATGATGCCAACATTTCATCTCAAGATTTCAAAACTAGAAACTTCAAGTTTCTTTTAACACGACCCGATCAGTTTTCGCCGAGTTACAGCCATTTGGAGATCGCCGAGAAAAAACGGAAATTTTTTTCTTCCCTTAATTTTTTCGCTGGGTGTATAAAGTATCCAAAAATCCAAGTGAGATGTAATCATTAACGTGATGACATTCTTCGTAGCCTTAATTTTTCCCAACAAAGAAGATCATCATGAGAATTACTATATTTCCCTTGGCTTCCGAGATTCTTGTGAAAAAGAAACCTCATTACCGCTGAATAATTCAGAAATTAATGGAAATAATAGAATCTTGGTAATGAATTCCGTCAAGTTACTATACTCAGCAAAACAATTAAAGGAGCAGAATTTTTCTCCCATTTTTTCAGTGTTTTTCAAAAGACTGTAATTTCGCAAAAAATGATCGGTTCGGGATGAAAAAAAAAGAAAAATGAAGCTTGAAATGTCTACTTTTGAAATCTTGGGATAGAAATTTTTTTTGAACATTATTTATGGCGCGAAAAAAGCAATGAAGGCGAAGAAATTTTTTTTGTTTTTTTGTTCAATTTTCAAAATGATCTACGGGCTCCAAAAAAATTTTTTTGACTCAGCCAGTGACAGGGTCTTTTAGCCTGATTCTTCAGCTTCAATTCAAATTTTTTTTTTCTGTACGACCATTTGTCACTGAGATATCGGCAATTGAATGAAAAAACACCTTTTTGTCTTTGACCATCGATATCTCGTGAACTACTGGTCGCACAGCGAACGGATAGTGGGTTTCATGAACTTGAATCAATGCTCTATGAGTATCTTTCAATCTTTTTTGGGAAAAAAAATTTTTTTCATTCTTAAAATTGGTTTGAAAAAGTGGCAAAAAATGAAGTTTTTTGTTTTTTTTGAAAAACGACCTGAACTTCGCGAATATTGCGAAAAGTGGTAATGTTTTAAGGTGCTTTTTGAGTTTAAGATATGCCTAGACACCCTGCAAAATTTCAAGCCGATCGTTCGAACCGTTTTTTTTAATCAAACTCTCAAAGTTCCAGCAATAATTTAAGGAGCACGTTTTTGCTCCTTAAACGTGAATTAACGATGATTAAGGTAATAATTTTTTTTTTCATCATTTTTTCCGTCGTTTCGCATTAAATGATGAATATTTCATGAACAATCATCAAAGCTAAGAAAAAAATGATTTTTAAATTTTTTTTTCCAATTTAAGGAAAATTGAATTTTTTTTTAATTCAATTTTTTATTTAAAAAAAATTCAATTTTCCTTAAATTTGAATAAAAAAAATTTTTTAGTAATTTTTTTCTCAGCTTTGACGATTATTTATGAAATGTTCATCATTTAACGCGAAACGACGAAAAAAATGATGAAAAAAAAAATTATTACCTTAATCATCGTTAATTCACGTTTAAGGAGCAAAAACGTGCTCCTTAAATTATTGCTGGAACTTTGAGAGTTTTATTAAAAAAAACGGTTCGAACGATCGACTTGAAATTTTGCAGGGTGTCTAGGCATATCTTAAACTCAAAAAGCACCTTAAAACATTACCACTTTTCGCAATATTCGCGAAGTTCAGGTCGTTTTTCAAAAACACCAAAAAACTTCATTTTTTGCCACTTTTTCAAACCAATTTTAAGAATGAAAAAAAAAATTTTTCCCGAAAAACATTGAAAGATACTCAGAGAGCATTGATTCAAGTTTACGAAACCCACCATCCGTTCGCTGTGCGACCAGTAGTTCACGAGATATCGATGATCAAAGACAAAAAAGTGTTTTTTCATTCAATTGCCGATATCTCAGTGACAAATGGTCGTACAGAAAAAAAAAATTTGAATTGAAGCTAAAGAATCAGGCTAAAAGACCATGTCACTGGCTGAGCCAAAAAAAAATTTTTGGAGCCCGTAGATCATTTTGAAAATTGAAAAAAAAAACAAAAAAAATGTCTTCGCCTTCATTGCTTTTTTCGTGCCATAAATAATGTTCAAAAAAAATTTCTATCCCCTGATTTCAAAAGTACACATTCAAAGCTTCATTTTCCTTTTTTTTTCATCCCGATCCGATCATTTTTCGCGAAGTTACAGTCCTTTGAAAAACACTAAAAAAATGGGAAAAAAATTCTGCTCCTTCAATTGTTTTCCTGAGTGTATTAGAAAATTCAAGTCTTAGTATTTACTACCAACCAGAAGTCCTGAATGTATTTTATTAGCTGGCGCTCGTGCCTCGTATCGACGCGTCGAAATCACCTCCATACTTGAATGATGTTAAGTGCTCGTCAAGTATTATCCAGTGCTTCATCCATGCGCGGCTGCTGGCCGTGACCTGCCTATTCAATGCACCTGATCATTTTTTGTATTATTTACAATTCCTTCCATTTGGTTTTGGAAATCTTATTCAATATTCAATGAATTTTCCTCATAGAATAGAAAGAGTGAGAGAGAGAGAGAGAGAGAGAGAGAGAGAGAGAGAGAGAGAGAGAGAGAGAGAGAGAGAGAGAGAGAGAGAGAGAGAGAGAGAGAGAGAGAGAGAGAGAGAGAGAGAGAGAGAGAGAGAGAGAGAGAGAGAGAGAGAGAGAGAGAGAGAGAGAGAACAGCTGAACAATAACAACATTGCCGATAAAATCGATTATCCATGTTTTTGAAAAATCCCTTCCCTGATGAAAATTTATTTAAAATTTGTGAGTTCTCAGAAATTTTTTTATTCCATGAGGTCGCAAGGAGAATTTCAGCTAGGGAATTACATAATACATTTCATTTTGTGCCAATAACTTTCGAGATCATATGAAAATAAGAATAAGGAAGGATCAATTGTACAGTTCGCTCCATAGATATTAGCAAAAAGAATTGCAAAATTAGCATATTCTCTTTTGAGATGGTTCGTATACTTTTCAAAAAATGTTAACATTGAATAATGTGAAAGCTCGCCTTCTAAATATGGCAATTGAAGGACACACGTAGTTGGGTGGCTTTTTTTACATCACCCACTCGATATCCTAATCGAGATAAGGTATCGATGCTCAAGTAAGAAGTGCGGCAATTTGTTGTCCTTGCTACGCAAACCACTAAACAATAAATGTGTTAAAACCCACGTAACAGACTCTTTTGGGTGTTGAGAATTTGTCACAAGGTTTTTTTTTCTTCTCTTTTCTTCACATTTTGGTAAATGGGAATGAAATTATAAGAGAAATACAAAGACAAACGACTTGGTTGACTTTACTGGAAATGGCCCATGACGTCAGAGAGATGTGTCATACTGGACGTACATGTTGCCTTATATTATCACACTATCGAACTTTATATAGGCGAGACTGGACTGGCGTCCTTGGAGACGCTAAGGCTTTTGCATACAAATTTTTGTGGTACTGAGGTACTTCAACAGTCCAAGAGTTGGATTCAATTAAGGAATAAGGAAGATTAGTTGAATTCTAATTAGCTTCTATGAATATTTTGAAATCTAGAAAGGGAAGACAAGTTTCGATGTGGAAGGGATCCAATTTCTCTTAATAAAAATGATTGCTATGATTTTTTTTTTCATCAACCTCGAATTTTAGAATATTCTTAAAACATGTGGAACAATATCAAAATAATATGATTCTTTATAGATTTTTTTTGTAGTTTTTAAAAATATTTTAGAATTTAAGAGCAATGATTTTCTTTTTTAGGAACCTTTATTGTAGAAAAAATTAGAGCTATTAAAAATTTCTCTGTCTCTTTCAGATTATGGGTTGTTGAAAAAATGAAGAGCTTGCACTATATTTGACCTGAACAAAGAATATAGACATGACAAAGAACATATTTGGCTCGAATACGTATGTGTTATATTTTGAAAAGGTAATCTCTCCAGTTTTGATCTCTGAATATTGAGGATGCACATACGCAATGACCTTCCAGTGTAATGATCTTTTGAGATCTATTTGCATCAAAAACTTATATGAGCGCTTCTCTTTCGAATCAGTTTCCCGGATTTCTCTCATTTGTGTCATGAACAAAGTTTCATTTATTGTTATTATTGTTTTGTTTTCCTTGAATTTGAATATTTCTATGGTTCAGAGACATTGAATAACTTTCTCGGTATGTCCCATTTTATTGTGGCAAAACGAAAAAAGAAAAGTTCAAAGTGTGTTTTGTATATGCGAAAAGGTCCAGTGAACTTTCCAATTTCCTTAGTTGGTAAAACAACCAGTTTGCCAACGACCTCGGATGCCTAAGGACTTGAATATTCTGGTAAAACTTGTCGATGATGTCTGTGACTCTTTATAGTTGAATGAAATCACATTGACATCATTCACATTGCTGATATTTCTCCATTCTTTATTAGCAATTGAGTGACAGAATAGAATCAGACAATTTCTTCAGTTGAATGCAGTCTTTCCGAAATATCTCGAAAACTTAAAGATTATTTCAGAAAAGTCATTCTGCATCTCTAAATTTTCTCTAAAATAGAAAAAAGTACCTGCTAAAGAATTGTGTCTTCTTTAAATTCAAAATTATTTCAGCAAAATTCATCTATCTCTGGTTTTTACTGATTTGCAATCAAGGGGGTTTCCTTTCAGGTGGTATTGGAATCAATGGATTTTCAAATATCTCTAGAGAAATTAGTTTTGGAAGGAAAATTTCCATATGAGTTTTTTCTATAAAATCTGAACAAACTATGATGAAAAAATCAGTTATAATATATGATTCTTCAGTGGAAATTTCCCATGTCTTCCCCATAGGAATTTCATAATTTGAAAAATCATCAGCTTCATTGTTCCATACAATTGCGAGAAATTTGCTTCATTATAAGGATCTATTTCTGTCCGTCGTCAATTTGTAATTCCATAAGCTATTGAAAGAAATTAATTCATATCATCAATGTGGGGGAATCATCATCTAGAGATTAGAAAGAATGAAGATGAGAGTTTTTCTTCACGACATGCAGAACCGGTAGAACTGGGTGTCGGAACAACTTGTTGCAAGGAATAGCTGGGAGAAACTCTCCTGTCTTTCTTTAATGCAACGGAGAAAGAACCACGTGACCTCCTCAAGGACGTAGCCATTTTGAATGATTTAGACGAGCGCGCGTTGAGTTTGACGGGATCGTGATTCAGACACACAAATATTGATTACATCAATCGTTTCGTTAATCCTTTTTTATTGTGAATGAGGAATCAGAATAGATTATGAAGAAATAAAACGATAAAAACAAGGAACTCAGTTTAATTATAATTTTTAACATGAAAATAAAAGAATATTCTCACGGTACTTTCAGTCATCGTTATGTAACTATGAACTGACAATGTGCGCTGCTCCTCTTATCCCACTCCTTCGCGTTACTATTGTAAAAAAAAATTAGAGAGAAACTAAAATGAAGAAAAGTGTGGAGAGGAAAAAATAGGGCACCAAATTCACTAAATTATATCAATTCAAAATTTAGAGCCTCATAGAAGAAAACATCTTTTTTTACACTAACTTTTTCATCTGAACTTGTAAACACAACACATTCAATTATTCACAAAGAAAACGTGTAACTGAAATAGATGAAGAAAATGAGGAGAAATTAGAAGACAGAAACCGCGACGTACCTGATTTTTTTGTCTGAAGCGTCTTCGCGGGCACAGTTTGTTCGCGACTGTTTAGCTAGTGTTTCCCCGACAGTTGGAGAGGTGGAGGAAGCACACCGGAGTAGTGTGTAGTGGTAGAGAGGTACGCGTCCTTCTCCACTTGTTTTGTGAATGGTAGGAGAGAGAATAAAAAAATGATTGGAATGGGGAATGAAGGAATGGGCTTCATGCTACAGCCTCACTTCGTCTCCAGTAACGAGAATTGTACATTTGTTACTCCGACTCAATTGTTAAATTTTTTTCCCTCTCAAATCTGAAACGTTAAATACGAAATTGCTATTCTTTCGTTATTTCGCAGATGAAGTTGCTGAATTTGTCGACTTTTGTTTAATTCATTCTGGTCTAATGGGTTCCAATATATTGCGAAAGACAAAACCCATGGACTGATATAAATTTCGAAAGTTTGTAAATATCTTTGAATGGAGTGAGTTAAACCCTTTCACGAGGAATTTTAGTGGTATCGGAAGAACTCTCTTCATTATAAATTTTCCAAAATCAATTTTGTTTTAATTCTCCTGAGAAAATTATTGAAAATTTATCAAGAAATTTATCTATATTATTTTCGAGTTAGCATTAAAATGAGTAGTTTTAAAGACCTTTATTAGAGAACCATTTTCGCTAAGAATTCAATTGTCTATGATTTAGCTCTCATTAGGAATTCTTTTGAATCAGACAGTTTCGGAGATATCTGCAAACTTGTTCAAAAATATGGGTTAGATTTGCCCAAATTCTTACTTGACTTCATTTGGATAACGATAATTGTGGTTCCCAAACGAAAATCTGTAAATAAATTAATTTTACGTCTTGGATACTTGCTAAAATATTCCGCCTCTTGAGAAATTAAATCTTCAAGTTCCATTTGTATAATCATCGATTCCTCAATTTTCGATGCTAGTAAAGATCACATTTAAGAAACAATAAATGTTATGGATTTCTCAAATTTATATGAATTCCATTGGAAAAATTGAAAAAATTTTACCGAGAAAAATTATGATGCAATCCATTTTGCTATAATAGTCTCTGAAAAATTTCAAAAATGATTCATTTTGATAATCCTTTCTTCTCGCAGTAGGTCATAGGATTTTTTCCTTTTTTCAATTGTTTCTCTATCTTGAATTTCTGAGTTCAAATCCCTGGCTACTCGTACATGTACCACAATACACACGTAAGAACCACGCGGAAGGTAGACTCACGTTACATTGTACGAATTGTACGAATATCTAGGGTCTTGAATATCCGTGGAAGCCTAAGGGTTGTAGCTAGGTACATAGATCATTAGTTATAACTGTATGTAATTTTGTTTATCTCGGATATTAGTGGAACGACTTTGATTCTGTCTCCAGATAGTCTCTAGTAGTCTCTAGTGAATATTTGCCAAGCTTCAAAACATTGTGAAATCTTCGTTATCATCATGTGGAATTCATCTTGAGTATCAGATGATACCATCTCCCGGCCGACTCTTGAACACTGTGTTTCTCATATCGCATGGTAATGTATCAATACAAGAATGAATAAGAATAGATTGATATGTGTTATATATATAGAAAAAATGAAAAATAGAGAGTAAGATATATTTTGACATAAATGACTGTGGGTTAAGTTCAACCAAATGATGCATTTTTCTATGAAAAGTTAATAATTGTAGATTCCAATTTTCTTAATTCTCCTCAGCTATATATATATAAATATATAATAAATACAGATATATGATGCACAACTTTAAGAATGGAAGATGATATATTTAATTTTTTTCAAAGCAAACATACTGATAAAGAATATTATTTTCGTTCTTTTTATTTATCTAAAATGAAGAATTGGCCATTTGGCTGTTATGAATTTCAATAGTCTATTCAATATTTCATCAGGATCATTATAGACTGAAATAATTATTTCTACAATATTTATGGTTATTCACGCATGCGTGAAAATTATGCGTTTATATAATCAACAAATCAACAATCACATAACCTCTTCGAAAATGGACGTTTACATTACTCATTTGGTTTACGTAGTTTTTGTTTATACCGGTAGTAAAGCAACGCAATAAGCAATTGGACCAATCAGATCATTTCTCCCCCCTTTTTTGCACCCGAAAGTATCGTGCTATGCGTATTATTCCGTAGAGCCCAGGTGAAGACGACTGTATCAAATCCACGTTTATTATGTGTATGCAAGTCATACGAGTTGGTTGAGCATCTTTCATAAACAAATACATCAAAAGAAAAACAATAATATTATGAATACTCATGTTTAAACTGAGAAAAAAATTGTGTGCGAATGTGATAGTGGAAAAAAAAATCATCATTATTGAGAATACGCAATTGTTACTGAGTGTAATCAACTGAGAAGTTAATTTCTCAGTAAAGTTTTGCCACTTCCCGGTGAATTTTCGACTCTGTTTGGTTTTTTAAAACAAAATTAACAAATTCTTCAGTTGCTATAGTGATTATCAGTGTTTATATCCTTCTTTTTTCTTTTGATAACCTTTCTTTTTTAATGTAAACAGTGACATTGCATGTGATCTGAAGATAAATCGAGAAAAACAATAAAATAATACGAGAATAAGAATCAGTGTAAAATGTCTCAGAGAGACACGGTCATACATCTTGTTGCCGGCGGGTAGGTCTAATATTTATTTTTTTCAAAGTGAAATAAACCGGTTTTAGCTGCGCATTATTCTATATAACTTTTTCTGTCACTCTAGCTTTATTTAATTATCATTTTCCATTTGGTTTCGAGTTTTGATATCAATTTTATAACCCAGGAAAATATTTTTAATCAATGAGAAATCCTGTTCTAATTGGTAAATAAACGCGTAACGTTGAAGTGAACTGTAAGGTGCGTAGTAAAGTACTATGCTTGTCATGATTGAATTTCAATGAAAATCCTTAACATGAAATGATTAGAGTAATGTTAATCGAATCGAGATGTGGTCAATTATCAATGTAGTAAATTGAAATTTTCTCTATAATGAATGTGTAATAGAAATGAATGTACAATTGGGTGTATTGGAATGATAACATGACGCAATAAATTGACCGTGAATCTTGTCTTGGATTTTTTAATACTGGTATGCACGTCATGTATCGTATCATTTGCTGAGAAAAAACGCAAGCTAAAAAAAATTTAATGTGTGAAGACTCCACTATCTTCCGTAGATTTCGAGATATTCTATAAAAATTTCATTACAACTTGATTTAGTTATGTCCTGTTGCTGCTATTTATTATTGTAAATTAATAGGGTAGCTGGGACTGTGGGTGCAATTGTGACTTGTCCTCTCGAGGTAGTTAAAACACGATTGCAATCCTCAACTTGTACATTTTATCCACCACCAAATAATGGTGAGTTTACATCTGGACAGTTCACGTGCAATGGTTTTCCACCTAAACAACAAAGAAGGAAATTATGTACAGGAAGATATACAAGGTGAGTAGAACATACAATTACAGGATAAAAAATCATTCTTGTCCTTCTCTTTTTCATCGATTAATAATTTTTTAATTAAATTGAAACAGGTATGCGTTTGTTGCACTCTCACACTGTGGTGCATCGCCACCGCCAAATACTGGACATGCAAGTCCAGGATTGATTGAGTGTTTGAGATACATTGTTAAATATGAGGGTCTACGGGCACTTTTCAAGGGTCTTGGGCCAAACTTAGTTGGTGTTGCACCATCACGTGCAATTTATTTCTGTACATACTCACAGAGCAAGGGTTTTTTCAACTCAATACTACCTCCAGACAGTCCAATGGTTCATGTTTGTTCAGCTACATGTGCTGGTAAGTCAAAAATCATTATATTTAATGGAAAATTAATTTAATGACATGTTAATGTTTTATATCATCTTAAATTTAGTTATTAAAGATACTAGAATTTAGAGTTGTAAATTCATTAATTATACTTGTTTGTAGGATCAACTTGACTCGAGAGATCAAGTTGATGCAAATATTGCGTTGTCGACCATACATGCTGATTCTATACTATTGCCCAAGTAACAAAATGGCTTTAGTATCAAAAACCCCAAAATTTCAGCCAAAATGTTTAATGTTATTCTGGACGTTATTTGGGTCATTGAAAATCAAAATAACAAAGTGGTGTTATCGCTAATGTTAAAGTGAAAAGGGCGTATCTCCTCACTTACGTCACTTTGTTTTTTCTATTTCCACGCTACGTTATGGACTTACATCATTTTGTTCTTTGGATATTTATTTCAAGTAATTTCAATTTTGCACTGGAGCTTTTTTTTCTCATAATTTCTTCATGTGGCATAAGGATATTTGGAGTTACCTCTCTTTGTTTTTGAGAATTTTTTATCGAAACTATGACACTTATGCCTCTTCGTTTTTATGGTTTTCCTATTCAATTATTCTTTCGGACTTAGACCTCTTTGTTATTATAAATTTAAAATAATAAAGAGACGTATGTGCTGCAGATACGCAACTTTGTTATTAGGAATTTTCGAAGAAGGAAGCTGAAGTTAGTAAAATGCAAAGCATAAACTGACGTATGTGCCAGAGATACGTCTCTTCGTTCGTAGTGGGTGATACTTATGCCTGTACGTTATTATTTCTTTGTTTTTCACCATTATTGCATAATATGTTCAGGAGAACCTATTGGAGCAAAAAAAAAAAGAATACGCCACTCTCTTACTAAGGCGACGATATAAATTCAAATCGCTGAATTATACAATGATACATACATATTCCATTGAATTCTAATCGAAATTTCTCGTAAACACTACTGACATTGACTATGAAATTAGCATCCATACTAATTTCTATTGATTTCTCCGGAAAATTGACAGAGAAAGAGAATTTTATTTTGGTTATTTTTACGTACTCAAAGGACTACTATTAGCTTGATCCATGCATCATAAATTATTGAATGGGAAGACTAAAATGTTCGTATGATATTCATTATCGTGACAATTTTTTTTATCCTTTCTTTAAAATCGTTGACTGAGTTCACGACCCTATGTGTTGGATTGTCTAGAATCATCTTCATACATAAGTCATATCACACTGAGCCATGAACACAGCAAATGAAGAGTTGAACTTGGACCGAAGAAAAAGTGATTCGACATAGACAATTCTCTGCTGGGGTGCCAATGTCATTGTTTATTTCTTTCAGCACAATTAATATTATATAATCATTTCTTTTTCTCTCTGTCCATTCAATTGGAAATTCCATCAACTATCTCATCGTTTTTATCTTTGCAATTGTTTATTATCAAAAAAATATAACTTTGCAAGAAAATATTGCCTCAATTGTGATGGAAGCCTACGTGACCAATTACATGATTAATATTTCGGTCCATTCAACACTTTTCACTGTCTTTCATTCTTTTTTTCACGGTTTTACTGATTCTTTCCTCCACCAACACTTCAATTTCACAGAGTAATTGATTGCACAATATACGTAGTATACATTCCTCGCAAATTCTATATTTATCTTGTTACTATTGGGTCACAGTAAACAAAGTAATCATATTGCGCGTTTGGTTTTTATCAATTCACTTGTCAAGTGATTAATCAAAATCAGCAATTTTTATAATTTTTTCGTCTCTAGACAGATATAGAAAATTTGTCTATTAGGCAAACTTTGTTTTTTTGAATTCCGAGACATGTTCATGAAAAAATCAGCAATGTATGACTATAATCAAATGATTAAATCCCGTTTTCTCATTAGTTTTTGTTAGTTGACCAAACATTTGAGGAATACAGTGCAGCAGTGATGCAGTAAAAGAGGAGATGAGCCAATTTCAATCTGGAATTATTGATTCGATATCCTGGATAGAGATACGATTGAGGTTTTCATACGAGACCTTTTTTCGAGGTCGCATCATGCTCTACCAGAAACCTTGCTATAAAAAATGTCATAACATGGTTTGAATTATGAGTTATTCAACTAATGTTCGGCCCCGAAAAAAATAACTCATCTTGTTCCTTTTCTCTATTACTTGACTGTTCCATCTGTAATAGATTTCTAAAATCTCGTCTTGAAAACGTGATTGAACTTCCCATTTTTCATTTTCATCAACTTGTAAATTTGAAGGCTTTTTAGAACGAGTGGTCACATTATTTTATAAACAATTTCAGTGCGAAAATGAAAATTAATTGACTAGGAGTAGTTGCAAGCTGTCAACTCTTTTTGGTTCTTCATTAACTTTGTCATTTAGTTAACTGATATTTTGTTTTAATAACGTGGTTGTACATTCAATTTGCTTCAATATTTGCGGATATAGAGTTGGTATGTTCGACATTCTACGTAAAGTTGTTTTATCTATTTTTAGAACCGCCTCAGTGACTCCTGGCCATGAATACAAGTGAAAACGTGGCTAGCAATGTTGATCACGTGATGTTATTTGAATGACCAGGCGTTCACTAAAACATAAATGTCATTTCTCTCACTCGATTCGTTCATTAGTTTGGCTCATCAGATTTCAATTTATCAATTACACTCAATTTACTTCCTCCATAGGAAATGAATGATCTCATGATACATCTGAAATGATCATGATAATGAGTGTTTTCAATTATTATTACGTCAGAAGCCAGTATATTTTGCTTGAAACAACAGTGAATTCAATAAATTCATAAAACAATACTATCAAATCACGCCACCTGCAGAATATCATTCACGTGCAAGTGCATTACGTATGTAGTATAATTGCCTATTGGGTTTGGAGAGGACGAAAAAGTTTCGTAGATACGAAGATTCATCGCTTTCTAGCACAAGGTAAAATGTTGATTGTTAAAAAATATCCACCGTTTAGGATATTCCAGTCCAGATATACTTGGAAATTAGTTTTTATGAAATCTTTGGCGCTCAACGCGAGAATCGGGCATTTTCATAGTAGCCTTGTTGGTGGGAAACAAGTCAAACTTGAAGATAGATGATAACAATTGAGATATTTCATTCCCATGTAAGAATTTTCAATTTTAGTAATGAATCAATTCTATTGAGTTCAGTTTGGCTGGCATGTTTTTCAAAATAGAGGATCCAAAAAAAAATTTGTCATGAGTTGTCTGCATCGAATAGAGCAAGCTACCAAGCAAATTATTACTGGAATTTATTTGTCGCCTGTCGATTTTGAGACAAAATAGTCAGTAGTAATATCACGAAAACTCCACAATCATCAGATATTTTCCGGAGAATTCCTTCCACAGCATCTACGTATGCAGTTTGCCAATCAAAGAATCCACCGAATTTTGTGCAAATTGTTTATGAACAGAACTGTGAAGGAAATTTTGGATGAATATTGAAGCTTTAGTGGTATCTATCGAATCATTCTTCGTGTTTGGATCTTGGTTGAGCGAAGGGCAGGGTTTGAAGTTATGTGGTACTGTGGAATATTCAAAAACTGCTGCGAAATAATCGTAGTTCAGAGATTTTATATTATCTCAAATACTGTGATCTACTGAGCAGAAATACAGAGCTGAAAAATGATTAATCAAAAGTATTATCGAAGTAACTTGACATCTTGGAATTAATTATCATCCATACTATTCGTTTGAAATCTGTGAGGGATGGAATAATTTTGGTACTTGGCTTCTACAACAAGTAAAAGTGGAGCTTATAATCAAGGTTCTTACCGGGGATGCTACCTTACTTGCAAATTGTCCCAGTCATATTTGTATTTCCAAATCATGAGATCAATTTCCTCTTGTCATTAATTTTTATTGAATATATCTTGGAATTCATAGGAAATGATATATCATATGTAATTTTTTTTTAACTTTTCGTGGGAGCTTGTGTTTTTTAGGATAAGAAAAATCAATACAAAAAACTCTGTTTGAAATACGGATATAGTTATGTGAATGAATAAATATCCCGAATGAAACAACGACAGATGATGCTCACTATACACTTCTAAATTTAAAATGATCCAATCATCCAATTGTTATTCTTGAATTTCATTAATTACAAATATTTAATCAAGTGATCTTTCAAGTCTTGATGAAATCTTCTACTTGTTGATCTCAATTTTCTTCCTTTTCTTACTATTCAGTTGTTGAAAATCATGTAATTATTTGGAGAAAGTTCAAACTTCGGCGTAGCTTGAAATTGATTCCCTGTATAGTTTGGGCGTAATTAATGAATAATGTAGCATTACCCTTATAGCGATGTCTTGAAAATGGTTCATTTGACCAAAAAAAAACTATGGAGACATTTTCCCTTCCAAATTGAATTTTCTAATTTTTTAATCCAAAATTTTTGTTTCTCATGTCTCTATTTATCAAGCTATTGTGTTCGAAACAAACTTTCCCATTTTCATCTTTTCTCCACGAACGATTAGGGAGATAAACGTGGAGGAAATTCGAAAATGGGAAAATTTGAGTGTTTCGAACGCAATAACTCGGAGAATATTGATGTGAGGAAAAAATTTTAAATGGAAAAGTTAGGAAACTCAATTTGAAAGAAAAAATGCCTCCATTTTTTTTGTGTGAATAAATCATCCTCGATATATCGCTATAGAAGTAATGCTGCGTTATTGGTTACGTACACCAAAATTACAAAGGGAATCAAATGAAAATTTGGCAGACATGTAGAAGAGCCTGCTCTTTTCATAAAATGCAAAAAAATTGTATTTAACGTGAACCGCAAATCAACCGAACTGTCTTGAATAGTTTTTTTCAATGTTGGAGATTGATCAGATTAGATCGAAAAACAAAAAAAATCATCTCTTTAATGACCAGTCCAATAGATATAGGCAATGAATCGTAATTTATGGAAAACAAAACAACACTAACAATTATTGCAGGCTTTGTGGCAAGTACTGCAACAAATCCAATCTGGTTTGTGAAAACCAGATTGCAACTAGATCATCAATCAAAACGTACAAGCGCTATGGATTGTATCAGGAGGATATATCAACAATCGGTAAGATTTTATTTTGAGCCACAATTGGAATCGAAAAAAAATCCATTATAAATAGATCTTAAGTCTCCCTTCTGCCTACAAGACAAATAATTCATTTTAATAAACACCTCGATATATGCTTCCCCTTAGCTCCTCAATATATTATTAATTATTACCTTTTTATGTTTGAATTATATTGACTCCTCTTTTCTTTCTACTTTAAAATTTTGTTTCAATACAAGTGTGATCATCTTATCAAAGATGCTTCGTGTGTGGTACTTTTTCATTTTGGTCACAATCTTATCATGTTGCTATTAATTTTTGATATCTAAAAATCCAGTGCTCTGTAAAGAGATTGATTGATTCCAAGTACATAAAATCAGTCAATGAAAAATTGATAGAAAATGGGTCAAATTTACCTTTTTCAGAGTTGAATATTGGTAATACCGTTTCTTGCAGCTCTGATTATCGTTCAGTAAATAGAGCATATTTGATGAAAAAAATACCCATACGAAATTCTATTTTTCGATTCCCTTCATTTGAAAATGAACAATCATATTCCCAATTTGGACCCCAAAATTGGTAATGAAAATATTTATTTAAACAATTAAAGCGACCTTTCTAGTTTTTTGAATTTATCTCCGCAACAGTCACTCTTAACACGAAAGAACTTCCATACTTATTTGATCCTTGTCAATTTTTCTACAACTTTGTCCTCAGCGGTTTTTTCATCTGAGTTCAGGCTCAGCTAATATAAAGTCGCAAGCTGCGGAACTGCACTTCCAACCGCCCTTCCCTGTTCATTATATAGAAGGCAATGGAATATAAAAGATACGGGCCTCGAATCGATGAATAATTATCTAAAATGACGTTTATTTCCGCTAACAAGAGGGATCCAATGTAGAGAAAGGTGGGGCAGATGGGCCCTTGGGGTAGAATAGACCCCTCTTTTTTCTTTGCACAAATTTTTTCATTTTAGTCAGGTCGAATACATTCGAATTTTCGTATTCAGAGGTAGGAGCAAAATGGATATACAAATGAAGCCTTCAAATTTTTTACTATTTTTAATCAAGTTATGGGCGCTTTTCTGTCAATCATTTTTCGGCCCATAACTGAGGCACAGATGGGGATTCATGATGGATATGGTAACTGACCAAACTGCTCTATTTTTCCTTGAGAAAGCAAGAGAGTTTGATTTAATCAACTATTAACATTTTCCAATGATAAAATGAAATTCTCTTTCGTGCTTTGGAACGTTTCGTTTCATTTAATTGTGAACCCCGGAAGCAGTTGAAATTTAATGATTTTCATGAATTAATTTGTGAGTCTGTTATCTTAGCTAATGGCTTAACGACTTGCTTGAGAAGTATTCAGATTTTGTACCCAGAATTTTTTCGAAATGTGGGTACCCAATTGATTAAGGGGGGACAACCATTTAGAGCCTTCAAAAAAACGATTTTGTTTTTTCGCTCTGAAAGTTACTTTAACAGGTATAGAATACGAAAATTCCATGACTTAGGCCAAACCTCAAAGCGCTTGTAGATCCAGCCAATTTCTGAGACTCACTTCTATTCTAAAATCGGGAGTGCCCAAACTTTGAACGCGTTTTTCTCGAAACTTTTTCTTTTTCACTTTTTTTTTTTTTCGGTGCTCACGATTACTCTGAGACTAATGAACCAGTGGGGCTCAAATTTGGCATACGTTTTCGTAACATATCAGACCACTCGATAAACGTAAAAATATTTTTAATTTCCCGAAATAAAATAATTTTTTATTAATCAGTGAAAATTTTTTTTTCTCTCGAAAATTGCGATTGTTTCGATTTTATGTCTGCTATTTTCCCAATTCTCCACTTATTATTAAAATATTGGGTTTATTGAGTGACCACAGGCATATATAGGGTAAACGGTCCAGTCCGTGACCACCTACCAGTGAATGACCGATGGACAGAAAAATAATTATAGTAATTTTATAATTGAATTTAAACTTGCTATTCACTTGTATATGGGGTATTCCATACCAAATCGACCACTTTTGACCCTGACCCCTTTCGATTTGGCTGGCGATTTTTTATCAGTTTCTACCCTATAAAAAACGGTTCTCAGAATTTTTTCAAATTTTTTCACCCAACCCAAAGAAAGTTATGGATTTTTCGAAAAAATGGCTTTTTTATTTTTAAATAGCTATAACTTTCTTAAAAATCCACTTATCGGGACGATTTTTTTTCAAAATTCTTGTTTTGAAGTCGACTTTCCAGAAAAAAATGCAAAAAAAATGAAAAATGATAAATTCAATGACATTTTTGCCCTTTTTGAGGAAAACGGTTATTTTCTCCAAGTTCGACATTTTTTTTTTTTTTTTTTTCTTGAAAAAAACTTCAATCAATCCTGCGATTATTCCCACAATCCCAGAGTGGGCCGACGTTTCTTTCTATTTTTTTTACTTGATTGAAAAAAAAAATTTCATTAAAATTTTCTATTTTTTTATTTTTTTAGAAGTTTTGTTTATACGATGAAATAAATGCAATGAAACGATTTCGCAGCATTATAGACTCGATTCATAGTTTCATTCTACAACTATAATGGCTAGGATTCAAATTTAATACACTCAGCAAAAAAATTAAGGAAACGGAAAATTTTCTCATTTTTTTGAGTGATTTTTAAATGGCTGTAACTTTGCGAAAAATGATCGGATCGAAATAAAGAAAATCTATTTCAAGAGCTTGAAGTCTCTAGTTTCGAAATCTTGAGACGAAAATTTTCGACTCAATCGTTATCGGAGTCATCTAGCCTAATCCTCTAGCTTTGATTGCTTTTTTTTGTATCTCTCTACGACGATTTGTTATCGAGATATCGGCAGTTGAATGGGAAAAGACACTTTTGTCTTTGATCAACGATATCTCGTGAAATACAGAACGCACAGGGAACAGATGGTTGATCTCGTAAACTTGAATGTGTGTTCTACATGTTCTTATGCTGCTTTGTCGAGAAATTTTTTTTTTTCTTTTTTAGAATCGGTCTTAAAAAATACAAAAAAATGACGTTTTTTCATTTTTTTAGAAATTGATGTGAATTCTGCAAATATTACGAAAAGTACTGATGTTTCAGCGGTTTTCCCTAGTTCAATATGTGCCTCAACATCCTGTGAATTTCAAAGCCGATCGGTTGGACCGTTTTCCTTCCCAGAAGGTCAGTAGTAGCAAAAATTGAAGGGATGCTCTTCTGTTCCTTCAACACCAATTGATGATGGTTAAGACCAGAAAAATTTTATTTTTTTATTTTTTCGTGATTCTTTATGTGGAGATGCTGTGGATGGGGTGAGTGTGTGGGTGAGAAAGTGGAAGTGAGCATGTGAAATCCAACGAGTGTTCTATAAGAAATCATGAAAAAATAACGAAAAAAAAAATCTCCGGTCTTAATCATTATTAACTGATGATGTTTCAGGAACAGAAGAGCGTCCCTCCAATTTTTGCATCAGCTTTGACCATTCGGGAAAAAAAACTATCCAACCAATTAGCTTCAAAATTGACAAGGTGTTCAGGCACATATTGAGCTAGGAAAAAACACTAAAACATCAGTACTTTCTGCAAATGTTTGCAAAATCTAGCTCAATTTTCAAAAAAACGAAAAGACTACATTTTTTTTTGTACTTTTTGAAACCAATTCTAAAAATGAAATACAATTTTTTTTCGACAAAGCAGCGTAAGAACTTATAGAACAGTCATTCAAGTTGACGAAACCGAGCATCCGTCCCCCGTGCGATCTGTAGTTTACGAGATATCGTTGATCAAAGACAAAAGTGTCTTTTCCCATTCAACTGCCGATATCTCGATAACAAATCGTCGTAGAGAGATACAAAAAAATGTAATCAAAGCTAGAGGATTAGGCTAGACGACTCCGATAAAGATTGAGTCGAAAATTTTCGTCTCAAGATTGTGAAATAGTTTTTTTTTATTTCGATCCGATCATTTTTCGCAAAGTTACAGCCATTTGAAAATCACTCAAAAAATGAGAAAATTTTCCGTTTCCTTATTTTTTTGCTGAGTGTATTAAGGGGGGGGGGGGGGGGGTAGGGTTAATTCGGTCAAAAAAAGGCATATTTTTATGAATTTTTATTGACGAAACAGTTAATATAAATGATGTTGTTCCCATGGGGTATTCTTAAGTCACATTTCAAGAAGACTCTGTGAAATTTTCGTGGAAAAATATAAAGATTTGAGCCAGTGGGAGCAACTCTTGTCAGGCGCCTCGGAAAAAAGCGTTTTGCGGTGGACAGCGGAACTCAAGACTGGATCATCTAAAACGAAAAAAGCGAAGCGATTCCGTTTGTTCATAAGATTACCCAGGTAACCCTGTCGAGAAAAATTTTTTCTTCACATTTTTGGATTTTTGGTTGCACTTTAAAGTCAAAAACCCGATTTTCGACTAAAAAACCAACAATCAAGCTCCTATAAAAAATAGTGAAAATAAAAAAAAATGAAAAAACTCGACAGCGTTACCTCGCTGAATATGTTTTAAAAAAGTGTGCAAAAAATCAAATCGATCGGTTTAGTAGGTTCTGAGTGAGAGTGTCCACCGACTTTTAAAAAGCAAGTTGTGGGAAAATCGATTTGAAGTTTGAACTTAAATTTTGAAATTTAAACTTTTTACTTACATAGAGTCGTCAATTCCGCGTCCGCACAATATGAAACTATCATCAGAGGTGTCCAGAATACGTTTCCACTCTTGTCTATGGCTAACGCGACCTTCTTTGCTTGGAAGCGTAGTTTTGATTTGAGCTCGATTCTAAACCACTCATACTAAAAATGCTGTGTTACCGTCAATTTTTCTCGGATCGACTTGAAATTTCCACAGAATATTCCTGAAATATGGTACTTTCACCTCAAAATTTTTCAAAAAATCGATAAAAAAAAATTAAATACCCCCTCCCCTTAAATTTGAATCCTAGCCATTATAGTTGTAGAATGAAACTATGAATCGAGTCTATAATGCTGTGAAATCATTTCATTGCATTTATTTCATCGTATAAACGAAACTTTTGAAAAAATAAAAAAATAGAAAATTTTAATGAAATTTTTTTTTTTCAATTAAGTAAAAAAAATAGAAAGAAACGTCGCCCCACTCTGGGATTGTGGGAATGATCGCAGGATTGATTGAAGTTTTTTTCAAGAAAAAAAAAAAAAAAAAAAAATGTCGAACTTGGAGAAAATAACGGTTTTCCTCAAAAGGGGCAAAATGTCATTGAATTTATCATTTTTCTTTTTTTTTCATTTTTTTCTGAAAAATCGATTTCAAAACAAGAATTTTGAAAAAAAAAACGTCTCGATGAGTTGATTTTCAAGAAAGTTATAGCTATTTAAAAATAAAAATGCCATTTTTTCGAAAAATTCATAACTTTTTTTGGGTTGGGTGAAAAAATTTGAAAAAATTCTGAGAACCGTTTTTCAGAGGGTAGAAACTGATAAAAAATCGCCAGCCAAATCGAAAGGGGTCAGGGTCAAAAGTGGTCGATTTGGTATGGAATACCCCATATGTAATCTTACATGTTTTTATCATTATTTAATAACAAAAAATCGAAGAAATTCATAGAATTATTATTTAAATAAATTGAAATTATACAGACACTCCTGAGATTCTTAGGAAAATACTCATTTTGACCTAAAATCCGTGAAAACAAGGAATTCAGGAAACTGCATTTTTACAGTAATAGTCGATTTTGATATGGAACCAAAAATTACTTATCATTGTTATAAGTGAAGAGTCATTAAAATTGACTTTCTGTACATGAAATTGAACATAATAATTAGTTTTTCTTAATTTTATGCCAGTCATTCACTGGTATGCTTTATTACTCTATTGAGCCGGTGAATGACCGATCAGTCATTTATTGGTAAGTCAGAAATTCGTCAGTACCACTGAATGACTGTCTGAGGAATTATAGAAGATTTGCAAGCAGAAGGAGCTTCTGATATGTCGAAAGATTTATCTTGCATCACTAATATGGACTATATTAAATTTATAAAGTCAGAAATTTTATCGTTAATGGCTTAGGAAAGTTATTTCCTTTGGAAACAAGAAAAATATCCAAAAATTATGACCATTTGAAATTTTGAAACAAGTAGATGATAGTATTGCTTTCCAACTGATATAGCTTTTTCTGCTAATATTTTAGCAATATGCTTCCGAATGGAAGTTATTCATTCAATTTGTCCATTATCGTGTGATTCTTAATGAATTTCATATCCCGTAATTTTTTTTTTTGTATTTATCGATTTTTTACTAATTGATAATCAGATCAGTAGAGAAGAGGTAAAACAAGATAAGTCTCTTTTTTTCTCATTAAGTTTTTTCAATATACCTTAGAAAATAACCGAGAAAGAGCAATTTTGCCCTAAAACTCTTTCGTAATTCTTGAAATTCTCTACAAAAACAGATGAGTAATATCATCTTATCTCGCTTAGTTTCCGAGATATTTCCTTCGAAATGATCTCAAAGATAAGTTGATTTATCCTGTTTTACCTCTTCACTACTGAGATGTTATTCGAGCTGGTTGAAGTTATTCGTTCCTTTCTGATCTCTAGTTTCAGAGATCATTTGCTTATGACGATTTGTTTATTACAACGGTAACCTTTTCATACAAAAGTGCTTCACGGAGACTAATTTGGAATGGCCGAAAGTATGTTATTATATTTATTAACCCACAATAAAAAACTTAATTTGTTAAATAGACTTCAATATCTTACTTAGCAGTACAGTACACTTTCGATGGAGTGCCCTTCCTTTCGATGCGAGCTCCGATCATGTCCCACCACGCTTGCTATCTTATTCCTTTGGCGGCACTATTGCAAACGTGCGACACGTTCGCAATAGTGCCGCTGAGCAATGAGGTTCAAAAATCGAAGATTATGCTCTATAATTACCGGATTCATTTCAATTTTATGAGTTCATATACTGATTGTTCATAGGTATTTTGGAAAAAACAGTAACCACATTAAAATATTATCAAATCGCGACGTTTCGTTGGACAATGCCAGCTTCTTCAGGCTCTGAAACCAAACGTGAAAGCTATTTATTGTTCAGCTAAGCGTTCCAACAAAACGTCGCGATTTGACAATATTTTGATGTTGTTAATGTTTTTTCCAATATCCCTATGAACAATCAGTAGATTATGCTGTATTATTGCCTCTATTGTGCAGTTACATTCTTACGATAAAGACAAAGCCGTTGGCACTATATCAAACGTGCGGCACGCTCGCGATAGTGCTGGCCTACTGATATATAGTTGGAGAAGCCTACTTCTCGGGCATTCTTCCCCTACGGTCCCGTGAGTGGCACTATATCGAAAGTGTACTGTATATGATTGAATAATCATATCGATTGAGGATAGTATATTGAGGTAAATATGAGGCGAGTATCAGATGCAAATTATTGACCTTGTTTCCTCTATTGCCTAACCGAACTCAAGTACTCATGAATTCTGTCCTGAATTCAGAATACTGACCTGAATATTTAAAAACTATCATTTATGAAGCGATAGATAAATTTTGCTTACGGATTCGTCATCTATTCAAAGCTCAGAACTCAATAATGGCTGAAAACAGGAGTTTCTCAGATGGATGTATTTCATGCATTCTTTTTTAATCCAGTGATCTGGCAGAACTATTGATGATGTTAATCAATGCAGCATTCTATTCTCTATCCACTCAGAGCCTCAATACCTTCAAAAGCACTGATATAACTTTTTCGAAAACATCATCAAAATATCAAATTTTGACAAATTCACTAGAACAGCAATAACTCGAGAACTAATTATGCAAATAAGCTCAAAATTGACAGGCATTTAACTGATACAACTCTTGAGATAATATATGAGTATAAATAAAATCAGTTGGATAGTTTCCAGAAATTCCGAGGGGTTACTCACTCGTGAAGTCATGGCGCCACACCGCGATGAAGTCAATTTGAAGTCAAGCTGAAGTCAGTGAAGTCAATGAAGTCAGGTGACTTCAATTTTTGGTCAGGTGATTTCATTTTTCTGAAGTCAATTCTGAAGTCACTTGAAGTCGATGAAATCAGTTGAAGTCGCTCAAATTACTCATTTCATGTTTCGAAAGAAAATGAATACCCCACATGTTTATCAGGGTTTATATTGAATTTCGCATATACAGAAGAGAGAACTTTGCGTAGCAGAGAATTTTCAAGTGAATCTGCTCGCGTTCATGGTAATAAAAAAAACGATCAGCCTTCTTCGCCACTGGTATATTTGAGATGAAAGTACAAATTGTTTGAAATTAGAGCCAATGAGTGTGCATGGGTACATCAATATAGAACAGTATCGAAAAACTATTTCACCCCCTGTGATAACTGAGAGTTGGGGATTTAAAACTACCTGATAATATTTTCAGGGCTGTTAAAAAATATTTCCAATAAAGAACATCTAATATTCTAATGAGTCATTTATATAGCAAGTTTTTGTTTCAATATGATGAAAACCCGTTTTCCCCCACCCTCTTCTATTTGTAAAATTTTATTTATTGTGACTGCAATGACTTCATTCTATTTGAAGTCACTGACTACAAATTGATGAAGTCATTGGCAGTCAATTGCAGTCATGAAGTCACGTTGATCAACGCTCGAAGTCATTGACTTCACATTTTGTTGAAGTCATTGACGTCAGCGACTGAATTCACGTGAAGTCGACTTCATTTTGAAGTCATGGTGTCACTCAATCCTTGAGTGAGTAACCCTTCGAGAAATTCCATTAACCCGTCAGCGGTCGCGCTATGAGCATTCCTCTCACACTTTTCTTCAGGGTATAGAAAAGTACTCTAAAAAATGCAGAAAAATGACCGGGGATTTTTGGTATGCCTCACAAAACTCTTCTAGTTTATTTTAGTGAAAGAAAAAATCATTCATGAGTTGTTGTTGAGCAGAAAAAAAATATTTTCTACGACGCCGTCAAAATTTTCACGTGTTACGCGTACGGATTCTCATGGAACAGCGCCGCCTGTGGCGAAATTTGGCACCATTCTCCCATAAGAATAACACGGTGAGAGAATCCCTCACGGCGCGACTGAAGAACGCTGGGGAGATAGCGCGACCGCTGACGGGTTAAAAACTGATTTTCGGAAAATGGACATATCTCAAAAAGTACTGATCCGATTCTCTTCAAATAAAGCTTAAAAAATAGAGTTCGTCGGGAGGAAGTTTTCCACAAAATATGAAATTTTCCTATAAAACCTTTTTACTGTAGTTGAGACTTTTATGCACAATACGGACACACACCCGCACACACATACACACACACACACACAGACATGCGCTAAAAATGTTATTTTCTTTCTCTTTAGAACATTTTAAGTATCTTCTATTAAAAAAATTGGAATCGAAAATTGTCATGATTACATAGCTTCCATTCGGAAGCAAAAACGGTGAAGATGCCCATTTGACTCCAGCTTTGAATGCTCTTATCTCGTTCAATATCAGTTTTATGTAGGAAATGCAAGAGTACTTTCTCATTGCTGAAGAGCGTATAATTACAACGAAAATTTATTTGCTGGGAATCTTCACCGTCTTATGAAACCGGGCGTTCTTCACCGTTTTTTCAAAATTTTAAATGGTCATGATTAAAAAAAAAACAATTTTTTTTTTCCCATGGCAAATGACTTTCACAAGCTATTCCAATAATATATCCAAAAATGAACGCAATCGAGGAAAAGAGCTTGAAAAATGAGTGAAATAGCGTGGAATGCCTCATATATAACAGAGTTTTTTTTTCAGACTGACATGCTTTAGCTAAATAACGAACTGGTGATAACAATGTAGAAGTCATAGATAATAAAAATAGTATTACATATTGAAGTTTGTTTATTGTTTAAATTTTTAACGGATCTGTCTGCATAATTTAATCATTAACTGAGCACAATATAATTCCACACTGAGGGAAAAAAATATTTATTAAACGGAAAAAATCCACTGGCAAACCATTTCTCGATTGACATGAACTATATAATATTCCTAGAAAATATTTTTTTCTCTCAGTGTCAATTGTTATAATTGATGATTTTATGTTAATAGAGTTCAAGAATATTTTTATACATCTAAAAATAATCTGTTTCAGAAAATTAAGACATATATCTTAATACATGAATACTGTGATGGAAAGAATTCGTTGAAGAGAAACAATGCATTTTCAAATAAATAATAGAATATAGTTTTTTCACGAAGTAGAATTGATAATCTTTTCGTTCAGATGAAAAAACAATTGTAGAAATTAATTTGCATACTTTAAGCAGTAAGTTAATACATCAGTTATGTACTGGACCATTCCCAGTCATTCAATGGGCAAGAGCGGTCATTCACTGGGTCTTGGTACTCTACTCTCTTTTTTATTAGTTTACAAAAAACCGTAATGAAATTGAGGAGATAGCACGATGAAGACTGGAAGAAGAATGATTGCTGAATGTTTGAGATCTTTTTCCACAGCGCTACAATTGGCACCGTAAAAATAATTCCTCCGTGACTATGGGGCTTTATCACGCTATATTTCCGTCAATTTCCAATCTTTTTCTAATGATTAAAAATGGAAAATACTCATTGAAATATTTATAATAAATTGTCAAAATTTCAAAGAGATCAATTCATTTCTTCCACTTTGAAAAAATTGCTAGTTCTTCTCAATTTCGGCGTTCTAAATGGTTGTCCCCCCTCAAAAATTGATTGGGATCTTGGGAGAAATAATTAGTAGTAGAGATCGTTAGATTTCCAATCCTTCCAGGGTTCAGAACTGGACAGAATGAAATGTCTGAGACAAAGCAAGGGTGTTTCAGGCCATCATTTCAACCATTAACAGCTGATCAAGTTAAGTGGCTATGTAACTTATCACCAGAGTAAAAATTTTAATCCAATTTTTTTCTGTGTAGAATGAATATTATAGAAAAAGCAAATTCTTATAGGCTCCATAACAATGTTGTACAGCATGTAAAAATTTGTTTTTCCTAAAATATTCGTACTGAACAGAAAAAAATTGAATTAAAATTTTTACTCTGATGATAAGTTACATAGCCACTTCAACACTCCTTCTTTCTCAAAGAAAAAAAAAATTATCTGGTCGGACATTATATCTCAGTCAGAAACCTTCATCCTCACCTTAGTTATGAGGCAAAAACTGATTTACAGAAAAGGGCCCCTAACTTCATTAAGAATAGTCAAAAATCAATTGCCCGCAAAGAATCGAATTTCGAAAAAAAATTGAAAGTATATGCCTTAGATTTATGCATAAAAAAATAATTATTGTGAAGAATTATATGGTTGAAAGCTGCAATTTCAATCTCCATTAGCTCCATCTTCATCTCAATACAGAAATGTGAGTGTATTTTATCTTATCCAATGTTCACTCAATAAAAGAAAAATTGGATACAAAAAAAAACCGAAATGTTCATTCTGCCACGGAATCCATTTTATGCCGTGGGCCCATTTTCCCCCACCATCCTCTATATTACTACGAATCTCACCAATTATTAATAAAATGGAACATCAATGGACGGGTGAGGGTTGAGTTTTTCTATGTTTTTCTATCGTGAGAAAAGGGAGGAATACTGGGGATGATGAAATTGAAAGTTCATAAATCTTATTAATGCAATCTTAATCTTTTCGGAACTGGAGAATGATGCTGCTCATTTAATGACAACCACAAGACCTGCCTGGCACGTTGAACATTATGCAGTTAGCGTTGCGTGCTCATATCTTTGAAACCTTAACTCGAATCAAAGAATAATTAGAAACCTTGTTTGAGTGGCAATGCAATTTGCCATGAGAAAAGTCACCAATCGGTCAACGGTCATCAAGATGTCCAGCGACATTTTGGACATCTTCGGGAATCACTTACTCCCACTCCTCTCACCGCTTGAGGACAACGATATCCCCCATTTTTCGGATCCTTCTTCCGTCTTTAACGTTCAACGAGACAAGATCAGTGATTATCAAGTGCTTAATCCGCGATTAAATTCAACGAATTTTGACAATTATCGTGATTAATCCTATTTATGAAAGTTCATACACATAAATGAACATCGCGAGAGTCGAAACGCGTAAGACCGATTCCTTATTGGTCAAGAAAAGGAATGAACATCGTTAGAGTCGAAATACTATAGCGAAACACATGAAATTGATTCCTCATTATAGCCCAAGCGTCAGAGACTCATAATTGATGAATGGATGAAAAAATTCCTAGAGAAGGTTTTATGGTTTCTATCGTTAGTTTTATGTGTAATGAACCAAATTTCAAAAATGTGCAAAGAAATTCGCCCGGGAACATCCGTTTAAATGAATGAAACGGCAAATTTTCATGTTTTTTCCGATTTTTTTCCAAATATCTCTAAAAATATGGACTAAATCGAAAAAAAAAATAGAATCCGAAAAGTTTCCTCATGAAATTCTGCATAAAAAAGACACAATCATTTATTTCGAATCAGATAATAGTTTTGAAGATGCGGCCGTGCGAAGTTGGCCCACGGTGTTAGAGCTCGTGCGTGACGTCAAGAACGTAGAATAACGTTTCAACCAGTTGGAGTAGAAAGGTTTGAAATGATTCCTCAGCGATATTGATTGAAAAAACTATTTATTTAATCAAAAAACAAATCGAAGTTGTAAAATAGAATAATGAATATGAGATGATATGCATATAATACGATATATCGCATAGAGAAAATCAAGATTTCTCAAGAATTTAAAAATTTGAGATTAATCTGGAAATTTCGCTATTCTAGAGTTTTCCGATATCTGCAGAGTTTTTCACTATCTCGGGAGTTTTTTTTGAGATTCTTCTTAAATTGGGTAGCTTACATAGCAGAATTTTGATCAACCAAGAGATTGTTCAATTACTCCCTCTAATTCTGTAATCGGGGATTCCTCCTTTAAAAAATTGTTCATTTTTCGATTGCAGAATTAGAGGGAGTAATTGAACAATCTTTCGGCTGATCAAGATACTGCTACTTGAGCTTTTATTCTTATTCGCTCATTCTCCTTCTTTTCCGTTGGGGTTGGTCCCCAAGTTCAAGCTGCATTGATATTCCTAGTTCTCCACTTTCCCAGTAACTACTGAAAAGGAAGCAGCACCAGCAGTATTGCTCAGGATGATCAATTGCACTTGCAGAGGTGGATGCAAGGGAAACTGCGGTTGTCGTAGATATGGACTAAGCTGTTCAATTATATGAACCAATTGTGAGGGCCAAACTTGTTCCAATGCCAAACTGGTCGGAATAGAGATCGAAGGAGATGGAGATGAAAGCATTGACATTAATTCGGAAAAGTTCCTGAGCTTTCTGATGTCTGATGAGGAGGGCGAAAAATCAGGAGAAGCTGAAGGCCTTGAAAAATTGAGAACAGTCAGGAAAGTGAAGAACCAGGAATATCGATGTACCTTGAACTTGGGGACCAACCCCAACGGGAACGACGGAGAATGAGCAAATGAGAAAGAAAGCTCACATTGCAGAATTTCGGTCAACCAAAAGATTGTTCAATTATTCCCTCTAATTCTGCAATCGGAAATTCCTCCTCAAAATTACGCGATAATATTATAGCAATTAATATTCAGGGAAGAAAAGAATTGTTCATTTTTTTATTCTCGAACTCCGATTTGTTCTTCAGTTAGATAAATGGTTTTTTCAATAAATATCGCTGAGAAATCATTTCAAACCTTTCTACTGCAACTGGTTGAAACGTTATTCTACGTTATTGACGTCACGCACGAGCTCTAACACCGTGGGCCAACTTCGCACGGCCGCATCTCCAAAACTATCATCTGATTCGAAATAAATGATTGAACCTTTTTTATGGAGAATTTTATGAGAAAACTTTTCTGATTCCATATTTTTTTCGATTTAGTCCATATTTTCAGAGATATTTGGAAAAAAATCGAAAAAAAACACAAAAATTTTCTGTTTTATTTATTTAAACGAATGTTCCCGACCAAATTTCTTTGCACATTTTTGAAATTTGGTTCATAACACATGAAACTAACGATTGAAACCATAAAACCTTCTCTAGGAATTTTTTTAGCGAAGAAAGCCCTGACGCCTGGGCTATTAGTCAATTAGGTTAAGCAGAACAAATCAGGAAAAGTAAACTGTCATATTAGAGTATCAAACGTGAATAGGGCGCGCGGAGCGCGCCATCGGTCTCGTACAAATTAATCGACAGTTTGTCAATCTCAACATGAACTAATTCAAACTCAACAAACAGCTGTAATACCTGCAAATTAACATTTGACTAGGGTTTACCAGCGCGAGAGTAAAGTGATTCGCCTTGCGATTAATTACTCGTGTTTTTAATTAATTATCACCTCCCGGATTATCCGCCTCCCACTGACCAGTCAACAAAAATAGTTCACAATCGAACAAACCTTAAATCTAGGCTACGTGGCCTAATTGAGGAGATATTCTTGAAAAACGATGAAAAGTCCCCTTTGATTGTATCAATAATTTTATCCCCCACGAATTTCGGGGTCTATTTTCAAACTATTATTGTGCACACCAGAATGGAGCCAAAGAAAAAGAAATCTCGTATGGGTATTTTTTCGGTCGAACCTTGAATTTGTGTCTCTATTATTCGGGCTATTATGTTTTACACAAAACGTCTCGATTAAGATTCATCCATTCCATTCGAATGTCGAGCTATTGCATCGAGACTGAAATTAGGAAAATAATTATCATTAATTGAGAGGAGACTGTCAGTTTTATTTTAATCTTATAAGGAAACCTTTCCTGGTGTCCTGTTGCAATTTCGATAAACTATGTCATTTTTTTTGTATTAAAGGTTAAAAACAGTATATCTTTTATCGACGAAAAATATTCTAGGAATATTTTAACTGAGGGTTGAAGGGGCATTTCACTCTCTAGAGAGTGAAATGCCCCTTCAACCCTCTGAACATAAAAATAATTCCACCTCTCTTTTATCAGTCGAATGCAGGCGTTCTAACGCGTGGCAAAGCAGGGGTGCATGGAAAATAAATTCAAACCATGCTTTTTATTTGTAATCCTGGAATTGAACTAGATTTTCTATTGAATAGTTGGGTAGTTTTACCCCTTGGAAATGTTTTTCCGATGATGAAAAACTCGTGTCGTAGATTTCCACAAAGAATACCATATCCCAAGCTCATCGAAACTGGAGAAGGACATTGGAAAAAGTTTTCTCGTTAGTCCCATCAGAATTTTTCGAAACTCATGTGAAATATAAAGGATTATTACAAAAGAGATTCTATTCATTCTCCATGTCTCTCGTAATGTTGGATGAAACGAGAAATGAACTATTCTCTGTTAAAAGAGAAGATTAATAGTCAGTCTAAAGTTCTCATTTCAAAGCTTCATTATTTTTCACGATTTTCGTTTTTTTTTTCTGTTCTTCAATCGTTAATTCACCGATTACTTATTGAGTGGCGTCTTGATGAATAGATAGAAATGTCTAACGTATTTACCTTTCTGTGCCAAGTAAAATGTTATTCGATTTACGAAAATGATAAAGAAATAATGAAATATGAAAAAATGATTAAATTGAGATTTTCTTTTTAGGGGTTTCTTGGTTTTTACAAAGGCATTGTCGCGTCATACGTTGGAATAAGTGAAACTGTCATACACTTTGTTATTTATGAAGCTGTCAAAGCGTGGCTGATTACACACAGATCAAGGATACCAAGTGATGGCCGTGATTCGAAAATGGGACGTGATTTTATCGAGTTCATGGCAGCTGGTGCATTATCTAAAACAGTAGCATCATGCATCGCTTATCCACATGGTAATTGTTATTTAATTAAAAATATCAAGATCCACTATTCTAATTTTAGTGAAATAAGCAGGTTCATTTTCCCATTGATTAATCTGGGTCTTGAGCCAAAACGAAATGAATAAATTTCTTTGCCGCGCTTATTTAATATTTATAGCCATGTAACAGAATGAATGCATCTTGATAGAAAATTCTTAGCACTCGTGTGCATCTGTTATTTATCTATCGATACATAATTCCGAGAAATTATCAGGGAGAAGAAAATTCAAAGTATAAATCAAGTTTCTAAAAACCAAGTTAATTCATTCCCATCCCGAGTCAAGTTGTATGAAATATTTCGAATCTGAATGAAATAGCAGACTTGTAACCAATAATCTCGCTTGGGGGGAAATTCCAATTAGCAAGAGGTTCATTACGGAAATTTTATTGGTCTCGGATCTTGTTTGAGACCAAGAAAACGAGTGATGATGAAGTAAAATCTTATTCACAACGTATGGTCTTCTTACTTTTTCTATATTTAATGATTTAATGATTCCTATTGATGTCTAACTGAGAATGACAGCCCCCAGGTTACTTGAAGCTAGCCAATGAAATTCGCTGAGTGTGCAATTAAACAGAATTTTCATAGAGGTAGACAAGCAGACAAACTTTAAAAAAATGAAACCACTTACGTACATACCTTTATTAGTTAAAATTGTAGAATTGAGGTTAAAATGTAATCCGACACTATATATGATGTGCTTTGGCGATTATATATAGTGTTACAAATAATTATTTTTATGAAGATAATGTAGTCACAAATAGAAAATATTACGATTGATTTCAGAGCCTGAAGAAGCTTGCATTGTTTAGCGAAACGTCGCGATTTGACAATAATTTGATCACGTTGTGAATAACTTTTCCAATATATCTATGAACAATTATAATATTGAAACACAGGAAAATGGAAATGAAACCGATAATTAATTTACTTATAAATATCCAGCGAGAAGACAAGTTTTTTTTCAAGTAATTCAATCGTTTATTAATATCTTATTCATTATCATTGTATTCTATATTGTGTTGATAATATTATTCCAGGAACTATCAAGTTTCGGAGGAATAGAGTTATTTGTAGTATAGTGATAAAGAGAGATGAATCAATCCCGTCTTAGGATCTTCATTACGGAATATATCGAAATGTAAAGACTATAGAAAAATTTATAGGGAAAACTAAAAGGGATTAATGAATTTTTGTGTCAGCTTTTTTTTGTAGCTTTCATCATTTTTTATTACCCAACTGAACTGTGAAAGGAATTTGTATAGAATTTCTTTAACTTTCATGATTTATTGACATTTGAAGATGCTTTATCTTGGAATTTAATCAAGATGGCCAAGATGTCTTTTACGAAGATAAAAACTGACAAGTTTCGACCTTAAAGTTTCTCAAACAGTGTCCTCCCGAGAGGTAATTGAGATTCGAAGCGACGGAGAGCTAAAAGTACCCTCCCTGCGAAAATCATCAAATTTCCGGGACTTTGCAAATTACTTTCCGGAAAATAGCTCTTTTCTATCACTTTGACTTGGGAATCCCAGTTTGTCGAGGAATCATTCAACAGTATTTCTCTCCGGGCAAGAAACTTTTTCACAGCTCTAATTTTTGAAAATGAAAGAAATGGGAGAAAATGGAATGCCACGAGATTTTAGAATGTAAAAAAAAATACTTTAAAGTGAAATTCATTCAACTGATTTTCCTCTCTTTATTAATAATTCTGTTCTATTGATTATTACAGAAGTGGCAAGAACAAGACTGAGAGAAGAAGGAACAAAGTATCGAACATTTTGGCAAACCCTCAATGTAGTCTACACAGAAGAGGGTCCTAGAGGCTTATATAGAGGGCTCACAACACAATTGGTTAGACAAATACCAAATACAGCAATCATGATGGCAACTTATGAGGCTGTTGTATTTATCTTAACTCAACAATTTCAAGCATCATCCACTAGTAAAAACTCGAACACTCAATTCTATGCTGAGAATAAAGCTAAAGGTGAACTTGCCTAGGGTTTTTTTTATATTTGGGTGGGAGAGATTTTCTTCTTTTTTTCAATAACGTTGGATTTTTTGGACAATTTGTAGAAATCTGATAGGATACTTGCAAGAAGAAAAGAGGAAGATCGAGAGAGAGAGAGATAGAGAATGAGACAATGAGTGACAAAGTTTCATTAACATGTATATAGTGAAGAAAACTGTGGAATCTAATACTAGATTCTTTTGTATTAATAAGTCAGTTATACTATTGATGTTGTAAATACTTGCTTCTAGAAATTTTCAGTTTTTTTTGTCTCATCCAATATAACAAGTATTACCGAGAGAGAAAACTTGTTGTATTTCATAATTGTTGATATTTTGCAAGTTTAAAACAAATTTACATGTAATCCAATTGATGACAGAATGTGCTGTGATTGAATATGCGTAATGAGGAATCATTAGTCAAGTGATAAAACCATGTATTTCACGAAATTGGGACTATTCTATTGATATTTCTAAAACCAATAGATTTGGAAGGATCTGTGATGAGTTTATTTTTTAAAAGAGAATAAAAAATTGCAAATTATCTACAAATGAGGCTTTGACGAATTGCTCCAAGCCCTATCGTTTTGAAATATCTGCACAATCATGTACCTGAAATTTGTCCATAATTTTAAACAAAAACACATGTTTACGTCATTTTGCAAATTTTTCCAAAACTATTGGACTTAGATGAGTTCACGATAGGACCATCTTTGAAGATGATACAATTTTGCATGAAAATTGATTAAAGATCCATCTTCCTGAAGCTGCTCATTTTCGGAATACTTGTTCAAATTATTGTAAATGCAATCATTCACTAGTTTTGTTTTATCAATTCACTACTGCAAGTGAAATGATATAATAAAAAATAACAATTAGCAAGTAATCACATGTTTTTGAATACGTTGATTAATTCAAATTCAATTGATAGTTGTGTTAAATAATTTCTTCCATATTTGATTGGGCACATGAAGAAAAGATTGAAGCAAGATATTACATGAGAAAAAACAGGAGAAACCATGTTTTCTGTTCTAGTTTGCTAGATCATTATATTATAAAACTAGTAGAGGAAAACTATATCCTAGTCAGGAAAAAGGATTATCTTGATAATTCTGGATATGTTTTCCTCTCAGACCGATTGTTTGGAAGCAAAAAAATTAGAGACTTGATATTCTGTGATTTTTTGTTTATTCCCAAGTGATTAATTAGTTCGTGAGTCTTCTCAATTTGAAATATCAAGGAAAAAGTTTATGAAGAAAGTATATTATTGATAAGAAATAGTATTTACTTTTTTCGTTGCTAATAAAAATTACAGATATTATTCGATTCAAAAGAACAAAAAAATTTAAAAATAGATAATTTCTTACAGAAATTTTTAATGAAAAAAAAAGAGAAATTGAATTAGGAATGATAGAAGAGAAGAAAAAATAGAATGATTAGTTCTACCGAAAGACTGAATTAATTATATTGTACTCAGCGCATAGTCGAAATTGCACAGATATTGAAAAAACTGCAGTGCGGTTTACATAGATTAATAGATATTTGACAGGAATTTTTTTAAAAATATCTTTGCTTTCTTTTTTTCTTCTCTTACTATTATTTCAATATTATTTCATAGTAGCAGTGTAGAAGTGGATGAATTGAATGAATACATTCATGATTCTGTGGTGATTTAATTTCAATAAAATATCTTACAATTTCTGAGGTATTCATTTTTTTTTATCAAGACTTTATCCGTAGCAAGGAATCATTCTTATAAACATGAATAAAACAATAAGAATTTCTTGATTACACATAGTTTTGGTAATATCTGATAGGAATGAGTCTCAAGGAAATTAATTTATGTAGTAAATCAAACAATTTTTGATCAATTCTTGTATTGGGTTTCTACCAAAAAGAGTGTAAGAAATTAATTCATTTAATTCTACAATTTCTCTACTGGGTTTGAATATAAAAGTCATTACATGCGTTCACTTATTGCTGAACCGAAACATGTTTGTAATGCTTTTCAACAGCTAACTGAAAAATAAAATTGTTCGTTAATCTTATTTTTTTTTTAACAATCATGCGCCGGAACATGGTAACTTGTGAGCAATAAAGATGAATGAAAATGATTTTTTTTTCCCTCAACTTTTATATATGGAATTTTGACGTAGAAAACTATTTATTACGGAAAGCTTGCCTCAAGTCAGAAGATAGGTCCATCTCTCTGGTGTCAAGTGCAAGCATGAAAAATTCAACTCAAAACGAATTTATACCGTCTGACGTCGTATCCAGGTAGGTGGCGACAGAAGAGACTCATCTACATTCATTCATTTTGATATCCATGTTTTTTTTAATTTTTTTTTTTTATATTATTCAACGTCGCGTTTTGACACCTTAGATTGGCGTATTTAACGACTGATCAAGACTTTTTGTACTGGTTGGATCTCACCGGTGTCACCGGCGGGGATCGAACCCGAGTCTACCGCGTGTGAATCATTGACTATATCCACAGCGCCAGACCGCCGGATGTGATATCCATGTTGATAGCTGTATATGCTGTTGGCTCTGAAGATGGTGACGGTTACTAGTTCAAGTCCAAGTCCCAGTTATCATTTTTCAATTTTTCTTTTCAGTTTACTTCTGCTTTTTTTTTCATTTTATTCATATCATTTCTGTTTCATTATGTCTGCCCTCATTTTCCAAATTTCGAGCTTCTTTTCACTCGATTTCTCACTTGTTTCTCAGGCAGGGTGCGATCGACCTGGAAAACCTGGAAAAGTCAGGGAATTTAAAATTTCTGGAATAGTCAGGGAATTTTAATGTTAGTCAGGGAAATTCATAGTTTATTTTTTATTATCTCCATATTTTTATATTTAATCGAAGAATTGAACTTTTCGATCAGTTTGAAATCTGCAGAAAGGTTCACGAAAAATCACAATGATGAAAATTTAATGCAGTTTCGGGGATTATTGTAAAATTCTAATAAAAAAAATTGTTTTCAAGAATAACTAAGAATTTTAACGTAAGGAAACGTAAGGCAAAATGGATATTGTAATAAAAATATTGTAGATGGATTTCTTTTAATTATTTCATCGGGAAGCTGAGGGAATATGAATTTGAGTCGAAAAACATGTGCCAGAATTAATTTTCTTTTAATTTTTCGAGAATTCGATATTTTTTGTCATTTTTGAGGGGTAAAAAGCCTTTCGATTTTTGAGCAAATTCAGTTTTTTGAAAATATCTCTGGTTCTATTGGTCGTAGCGACCTGGGACCGATTTTAAATGAAAGGTGAGATCATTCCCCATCTATTTATGGGGTTCTAAATATAAAAATGTCGATTTTTCAGATAGATATGGGACAAAAACCGATGATCATAATTTTCCACGGATGTTCCCATAACTATCTGAAAAATCGATATTTTCAAATTCTAAGCCCCATAAATCGATGGGAAATGATCTCACCATTAAGTTAAAATCGGTCCCAGGTCGCTACCACCGATAGAACCAGAGATATTTTCAGAAAACTGAATTTGCTCAAAAATCGAAAGGCAAAAAAAAAAAAAAATGATATATATTCCATTATCCCCGAGGGCTTGGGGCACACCCCAAGTACTCCCCGAGTAGCAAACTGACTCACCACCGACCTTCCTTCGGCAATTCCCTGTAAAATGATATATATTCCATTATCCCCGAGGGCTTGGGGCACACCCCAAGTACTCCCTAAGTAGCAAACTGACTCACCACCGACCTTCCTTCGGCAATTCCCTGTAAAATGATATATATTCCATTATCCCCGAGGGCTTGGGGCACACCCCAAGTACTCCCCAAGTAGCAAACTGACTCACCACCGACCTTCCTTCGGCAATTCCCTGTAAAATGATATATACCCCTCAAAAATGACAAAAAATATCGAATTCTCAAAAAATTGAAAAAAATCAATTCTGGCACATATTTCTCGACGAAAATTTTCTCAGCTTTCCGATGGAATCATTGAAAAAAATCCATCTCCAATATTTTCATTCATTTAAGGATTTTTTATAATATATGCATAAAAACTCAAATGTGTCCATTTTACCCCTCATCCGTATTGCCCCACCTTCCCCGATATTTAAATAATAGTTTTTTTTTGTACGTCCTGGAATTTTTATTTTTAGTCAGGGAAAAGCAGCCCCCTCCAACTCAATGATTTTCCCATAAGAGAATTGTGGATGGTTACTGTCGCCGCAGTGAACTAATCCGACAGACGGCGCTAGTAGTATTTGTAGGCGAAAGTGCGCGTATTTCGAATAAATATTTATGAGAAAGAAGTTATTAGAGGCGTTACTTGAGATCTATTTGCATTCGTAGTTATTTCGGAATATAAAATGAACGGGAGATTTTTTTTTATGATGAGTAAAAACGTCTGCAAAAAAAACCTCCTGAGAATTCTCTCCAAGTCAAAGCGGTTGAGTATGGAGATTGGGGCAAATAGGACCTGTGGGAAACAATGCATCAAATACTTCGTACATTTGTAAAATCAGCCATAATTACAGACACGGCTCTCCATAATAATTGCTGATTTTATGAATTGAACAATGAGCCGTCAAATGGCAAAAAACTAGAAAAAAAAATCTAATTTTCTGTGAGGTGAAAGTGTTTATGAAAAAATTTGGAAAAATTCCCCAATAATGTAGACATTTCGGAAGATCCCCCCGATTTTATCAGACTTTCTCGAAAAAAACTTCATTCCGAAAGGAATGTGGTTCATTTTGCTCCACAGGTTCAATTGACTCCGTCCTTCCTCTTCTTAAAAAGAGAAATATGAGGCATTTAATGCTAGTGCCATTCCCTTTAGTTGAAAAAAATTAAACACGAAAAAAATATTGACCTAAATTCTCTCTTCACCTAACGACAAACATTTGAAACAAATAATTAAATTTTTCCTGCATTCGTATTTGCGCTTAATATTAATTCCGTTTTTATCCGAATGAAGTTCTTACATTTCGCGGAGTTCAAGTTATTGAAGATTGATGAAACTCCTATGAATCAATATTCCGACTTTTTTCCGTCTCTTTCATTCATTTCAACAGTTTCACTAACTCAATTGATGACGGAACGATAATACCTCACGCGAAATATGTCAAAGGTCTCGTTTTTGTTTGTAATTCCTTTCTTTATGGGCTGAATTGTAAGCAATTAATTACGGTATGAAAAACCCTTAATCATCATTCATATTGCCATGACACATGGAAACATTTTACAGCAAATGCACTGTATTGCTAAAAGTTAACTCACATTTCATCTCAAAATACGCGCCGATATTCGCCATCAAACACTACTAGCGACTCTGGCGGATTAGTTCCGCCCGGCGACAATAAGAAGTTACTTTTTAAAGCAAGTGGTAGGGGCCTGAGAAAAACTATGTTCCCGACATGAGAGACAGAGTTTTTCAAGTCGTGTGATTGGCATCCCTCGCCTTCGGCTCGGGCGCCAACTTCACACTCCTTGAAAAACTCTGTCTCTCTCGTCCGGATATATACTATTTCTAAGAATACTATTGTCGAACTGGCCGAAGAGGAATCTTCCGAAATCGACCTGAAGCTGAAATTCACATGTTATAGCATAGGAGCCGGATATTTCTGAAGACCCCTCTGTAGCTAGTACGACAATATGTAGTTTGCGTCAATCGCACATTTGTTTGTGTAATATTATTTCCTCATTTTACTCTCCACCGACCATCCCTCGGCAACTCCCCTCAAAATAATATTATTTCCTTATTTTTCTCCCCGGGGAAATGTTTAGATCTGATCAGATCTAATTAGATTTGGGTTCCTTAGATCTGATCAGAGCTGAGATTTGGCACGCTCTGATCAGATCTAATTAGATCTAATAGAAGACTTACGTAGATATAATAGCACTCACGCTCACCAAGTTTCTCTACCCAGGTCTATCAACGACAACTTCTTCAGCTTCTATCCTCAAAAATGTCCGATTCATGTGGTGAGGACAATGATGCAGATCAGACTAGCCACAATCTACTCAGAACGAATTATCTTAAATAGGAAAATATTCCTTCTTGATTTCGCAACGATCTGCTCCAGATGTAGATTGGGTGAATCTGACTCTCTCATACACCTGTTCTTCAGCTGCACGACTTACAAAAACCTCCAAAAGCATTACATTGACCAGTGGACACAACCGGAGCTCACTCCAGAAGACAATCTTATTGAAATACTCTCTTCAAACAATATCTCCTGTTTTAAAAATATTTTCTTATTTTTGACTTGTTCTTCAGGTTCACGTTCATTTTCCAAATAATTCTAATTATACAGGGTGACGTCAGCGTCCCCCTTACAAATTTGAAGGATATGAAGAAAAAAAAATTACAATTTCAATGGTGCAAATTTTAATTAAATTGAATAATTAACATTCAAATGGTGATCATAAGAATTTTTTAATTATTCAGCCAATACCATCATGGAAATTTGCCGCCATGTGTAGAAACGGCAACACTGTTGACACCGGGACTTTAGACAAAACGTTATGAAGAGGTTAATGTCTAAACTCCCCATGTGGTATCTAGGTATTCTAGTTACCATCGGAAAGACACGTGAGGAAATGGTAGGTAGCGACCCCCCATGACTTAATAGTTTCGAGTTCAAATGAACAAACCACCGACAGACGGCTTTCGAAGCATCAGATTGATATGATGGATTAATTTGATGAGAATAATTCCATTGTGTGATAAAAATGATAAAAAATTCGAATGGCAATGATGTATAATGCAATAATTTTCTTATTTTTCTGGTTAAATCGTTAATTGTTTGAAATGAAGGTGATTTTTAATGTTTCAAGTCGCAAAGGAAGGTTGCAGGAGTTCGATTTCAGAGAAATTTCGGGAAAATTCGGCAAAAATATTGAATTTACCAAAAATCTCATGAAATCTACAAATTTCCAGACTTCTGGTTAAGTCGTTAATTGTTTGGAATAAAACTGTTTTTTTTTTTTTACATTTTCTTTTTGTTAATGTTGACAGAAAATGATGACAATTAGGTGGATACGTTTATTATCGGTGGTTGAAGTGATGTATCGCATGGAATTTTTGGCAATAACTATTGTGATGATCGTAGTATTATTGCGTCTGATATTTCGAGCAGCGTCGCATGTGACTTCTTCCGGTAACTAATTCCTTGATTGTAGCAGTATCATATGCGATAGTTCGAGCTACGTTGCATGGGACGATTTTTACAGTGATTGATTCGTTAATTTAAAATAATAAAAAAAAATTCTCTAATTCTAGCAGTATCGTATGCAATAGTTGGAGAAACACCATGTGCGACAATTTTTTATGTAACTCATTTGTTGATTTCAGCAGTACCGTACGCGATAGTCGAAGCAATACCGTGAGCGACAATTGTTGCTGTAACGAATTCGTTTATTTTAGCAGTATTGTATGCGATTGTCAGAGCAACACCTTATGCGACAACTGTTGCAGTAACTGATTAGTTGTTCCTAGCAGTAACGTATGCGATAAAGGGAGCAACACCATGTGCGACAATTGCTGCATTAACCGATTCGTTGTTTCTAGCAGTAACGTATGCGATAGTTTGAGCAACACCATGTGCGACAGTTGTTGCTGTAACTAATTCCTTGCTTTCAGCAGTATTTTATGCGATAGTCAGAGCAACATCTTATGCGACAATTGTTGCTGTAACTCATTCGTTAATTTTTACAGTAGCGTATGCAATAATCGAAGCAACACCTTGTGCGACGATTGTTGCAGTAACCGATTCGTTGTTTCTAGCAGTAACGTATGCGATAGCTGGAGCAACACCATGTGCGACAATTGTTGCAGTAATCGATTCGTTGATTTTAGCAGTCTCGTATGTGATAGTCGGAGCATTACCTCATGCGACGATTGTTGCAGTAACTGATTTGTTGTTTCCAGCAGTAATGTATGCGATAGTTGGAGCAACACCATGTGCAACAATTGTTGCAGTAATCGATTCGTTGATTTTAGCAGTATCGTATGCGATAGTCGAAGCAACACCTTGTGCGACAATTGTTGCTGTAACTAATTCCTTTATTTTAGCAGTATTGTATGTGATATTCAGAGCAACACCTTATGCGACGATTGTTGCAGTATCTGATTCATTGTTTCTAGCAGTAACGTAGGCGATAGTTCGAGCAGCATTGCATGTGATAATTGTACGGTAATTAATTCCTTGATTATAGCATTACCCTATGTGATAATTGGAGTAGTATCATAAGCGACAATTAGCGCAGTAACTAATTTGTTGATTTTAGCAGTATCGTATATGATAGTTGGAGTAACATCATGTGTGATAATTGTTGATGTAACTAATGTGTTGATTTTAGCAGTACCATATGCGATAGTTGGAGTAACACCATCTGTGACAATTGTACTGAACACTTCAATGATGCTAGTATCGTGCTCCAAATATCGCACATTATAGTCCAAATGTAGCACCTGCAAATACGTATCCATGTCTCCTTATGCATTCTCTTTGTCTTCGATTGGCGGCCGTGCACTATCACATTCGTTATTCCTCATGTATCAAAAGAGCTACACGTGGAGTATAGTAGGAGACAAAAACAGAAACTGAAGTTTCTTTGTTAAAAAAAACGTGGCCAAGTACATGTTGCTGGGAATCCCTCTTTTTGAAAAAATGAATGAGATAATTGGAAGGAGCCAAAAATTGAAACTATTCTGCAAAGGCTGATGAGGAGGAGCGGAAACAAATACGATTGGATGGCAGATTATTTGGTAGGGAAAATTAGAAACTTGGCCTTTTCGACATCTGAAGTCATTGATAAGAATCGAAAAGGCCAAGTTTCTAATTTTCCCTACCAAATAATCTGCCATCCAATCGTATTTGTTTCTGCTCCTCCTCATCAGCCTTCGCAGAATAGTTTCAATTCTTGGCTCCTTCCAATTATCTCATTCATTTTTTCAAAAAGAGGGATTCCCAGCAACATGTACTTGGCCACGTTTTTTTAACAGAAACTTCAGTTTCTGTTTTTGTCTCCCAGATTTCATTGTTTTTTTAAATTTTTCGGATTCTTCTTCAATAAATTCAGGTTGAGGTCACACGAGCCGGACGAAAAAGGTTGGATCGAAGAACTGGGCGAAGAAAAAAGTCCCATAACTAATTCTTTCTAAAATTCGCCCTCCGCATGGATAAATGACCGAATTAGATACACATGATTTCTCTAAAGTGTGTGAAATTGATATGCTGAAACTCTTTTAGTTAAAAATATTTATTCGAAGAATCCGTTACTGTTGGGAAAAAAAATTATTGACAATAAAGAAGATGGAGGATGATATTTCTTTATAAAAAAAATTTTTCCCCACATATAGTAATTCCAAAAAGGAAACAGTGCGATAAATAATCACTGGAATCATTAATTGCACGAATGACTGTTTGACGAAATATTTATCCGCGGAATTATTAATAGTACAACGACATTATCATTGTGAATGGAGAATTAGGAGAAATTAGAAATAATGAGGAAAATGAAAAAAGCGCATTGAACTATGGAAGAAATAGTATATTACCTAACAAGTGCGGTAAAGTACTTTTCTGACGAGTGTGAGGTTGCAAATCGAGCCGAAGGCGAGGGTTGTAATCACACGAGTCCTAAAATCTTTACCGCACGTGTAAGATACAATTTTTTTACGCACAACGTGTGGAAAGTGCCACTGACCACACGCGTAGCGTGCGGAAAAAATTATCGTCAAAATTGTTCAATGTAGGAATTGAATTTGGGATGAATTAATAATCAGTAGGCCTATAAATTTTGGGGTGATTATAATTTCAGAAGTCAAATATAGACCGGTTGTATTTCCTGGAGAGTGAGAATTTCCCCGAAAAAAAATCCTTTTTTTTTTACCGAGAACCCATAAATTCGCCAAATTAGAATGCATTCGATTTTTTTTTCTTATTTCTATGAATGTGTCAAATAAAATTTTCGTCGAATTTCAAATTCTCCCGGAAATGAAATCGGTCCAGAATTTATTTTTGAAATCATAATTACCCCAAAATTTATAGGCATACTAATCATTCATTCATCTTAAATTTAATTCCTCCATTGAACAATGTTGAATATCATTTCTTCGTCTATAGTTCAATGCGATTTTTCATTTTACTCATTATCTCTAAGTTCTCCCAATTTTCTATTCAAAATGGTAATGTCATCGGACTATTAATAATTCCATGAATAAATATTTTCTCAATTATTTATTCGTGTAATTAATGATCCTGGCGATTATTTATCGCACTAGTTCCTTTTCGGAATTGGTAAATGTAAGGAAATTTTTTTTATGAAAACATATCATTTACCATCTTTTTTATCGTCAATAATTTCTTTTCAAAAAGTTACGGATTCTTCGAATAAATATTTCTACATAAAAAAGTTTCGGCATCTTAATTTTACTACATCGTCGACCTAGAAACAAAAGGGCGTAAGTGCCATTTTTTTAATTTTTTTTTTTTAATAACAAAAGGGCGTAATTTTTTTTTATTCGCTCCATCGACTATGCTCGACTTTGCCGATCATTTGGAGCATTTTTTTCTCAAATAACAAACGGGCGTATCTCCAATTATTAATATCAAAAGGACGTATCTCCCTCACATACACCCTTTTGTTATTATTAATTATCTACGGGATCGCGCAATTGAGGATAAAATTAATAACAGAAGGGCGTATGTTTTGCACATACGCCCTTCTGTTATTAATTTTATCCTCAATTGCGCGATCCTGTATATAATTTATAATAACAAAAGGGCGTATGTTTTGTACATACGCCCTTTCGTTATTATAAATTATATACAGGATCGCGAATGGAGGATAAAATTAATAACAAAAGGGCGTATGTTTGAAAGATACGCCCTTTTACTGTTATAAATTTTCATAACTTTCCAAAAATTTAATGTCATAATTAATAACAAAAGGGTGTATCTTCCAAACATACGCCCTTTTGGTATTAAATAAATCAGGGAAGTGAAGCAAAAAAAAAAACGTAATAACAAAAAGGCGTATATGTTGCAAATACGCCCTATTCCTGCTAAGATTGACAAATACGCCCTTTTGTTACTCAAATTTTAAATTCGTTTTTTTTCCATCGGGAGAGCATAAAAAACATTTTCAGAGGCATTTTGGACATACGCCCTTTTCCCTCTGAAAAGTGGGTTTTTTGGCGCTTACGCCTTTTTGTTTCTAGGTCGACGACATTTAAAAATTCTTCTGTACATCATTTTCGTGCAAATTAGCATGATGATATTATTTTTTCGAGCAATTTTCTATTCTGACTCTTTCCCTCCAGCTAGTCTGACCTCAAGCCATAAATTCCTGAGAGTCGATAATTACTCACCAGCAAATGGTAATTTTCTTTACCGACTTTCGGATTTCACTCCTGTTTTATCGATAGACTGGCTGTCAACGAGAAAGACAGTAGTGCCAACCTTTTAAGAGAAATGTAGCTTCGAGATAATGTAATTGGCGAAAAATGTTCCGCGGTCGTTGCTATGGGACGTTTTTCATTGAATATTGATTAAAAAAAAAAAAAAATTCAGCATTGGAATGCTCGATGTTGAATTAGGTGATGTAACTAAGGCTACTTTTTGCGTAGCTTGTTCCGTTTTCGAGCAATTAAATAATAAAGAAAAAAGAGTAGTGGAGGGGGAAGTTCTGTCGGGAATATATACGCTCAGCGCTCGGCCCTTCTACATGTACTTGGCCGATACGCTATCGCGTATCTGGATTATCCATTTTTAAAATTAGCCACCGTTTTCGTGTTAATAACTCCAGAATATCCATTGCGCGTACGTATTCAAAGAATTGAATAGAGAAAACAACGCATTAATATACCAAAAATTGAACGACTTAGAGAATTTCCAGCATTTATAATTGGAGTCACCACAGAAATATCACATTATCGAACAGTCCATTGAACTACATGGCTTGATCTTTTTTGCGAAAGGAAAAATGAATGGCACTTCCGCACTATGTGAATGGCTGTTGGGATCCCACTGAAGCTCTAAAATTCCATGTGAAGAACGAATCATTCCATCATGACAGCATTTAGCATGTGACATCCATTGTAGAAGAACCTCTAAACAATCTCATGAAGTAATGATTTTAAAGCGATCTTAAAATTCGTGCTGATGACAGTAGTTCTGATCTCGATGGCCCTTCATTCACAAGTGTATATCGGCACAGAATGTAACTGGACAGCTCGAATTTTCCTAAGTTTCTCCCAATCATCAGCTCAACAGTTCAATTCATATGCCACCCGATTTCTATTTCTCCTCATTTTCATTTGGATCTTGTGGAGAATCCGTTGGCCAAAAATAGATGCTGAGGAATTTCCTGTGGAAGATTTTTGTAGGACAAGAAGAGAAAAATGAATTTACTCATTGCTTTCCTTCATCATGTCGATTTGAAGAAGCCATCATCCATTATTTTCTCCAGTTTCACAATTAAATACGGAATCATCAATTTCATGACTGATTGATGAATTAAAGTACTTTTTCTGTGTTTCTACAGTGTGAAGAAATGTTCAAATGCAATCAAGGAATATGGCAGCATCGTCAATAAACAGAAAAAATCCGGTAAACACGAAGCTTCCAAGTAATTGTTGTACTAAATAATGATCATAATTGCACTATTCACCTCAGAGTATCCATTGTACAGAAAGTCTGGAAAAACGTCGTGGAAAAGGTATTTTGGGAATATCTTCAGAATTGAATCAATTGCAGAAGTTCTAAACTCTTTCGTTTCGATTCACATGTGAACAAGTCTTGCAATCAATTCTATTAATACTTCAGTACCTAGCACTTCAACATAAACTATAATTTTCAACGTTCATATCATGATATGGAAAGGATTGGCACAGCAAATAGAAGCGCCATTTATATCTTCTTCGGTTAAAAATATGAAGCTATGTAATTCAATTAATAAGAAAGGCTAGAAATTCCCTAAGTCGTTCAAGTTTTGGTATATCAATTCGTCGTTTCGTCTATTCGATTGTTTGAACATGTACCCACAATGGATATCCTGAAGTTATTAACATGGAAGTGATAGTTGATAACTTGAGTGTTAATCTTCAAAATGGGTAATAATGTGATCGACTTGTAGCTCTTTTTGTGCGTGAGGAACAGCGAATGTGAAAGTGCTGGATCGCCGTTTGAAGATTACCAGAATATGTAAAAAGACATGAATACGTACCTGCGACTGTCCAGTGGAATTATAATGTGCGCTAGCTGTAGCATAATACTAGCATCATATGGTGCTGCTCCAAATACCGCATTCGATACTGCTAAAATCAACGAATTAATTACCGGAACAATTGTCGCACATGGTGTCGCTCTAACTATCGCAAACAATGCTGATGGAATCAATCAATCAGTTACTGCAGAATTGTTGCAGATAATGCTGCCTCAACAACCACATACGATACTGCTAGGAACAGCGAATTAGTTACTAGAATAATCGTTACATGTAACGTTGTTTAAGCTATCGCATGCGATACTGCTGAAATGGAAGAATTAATTAGCAGAACAATTGTCACACATGGTATTGCTTCAATTATCGCATACGTTACTGCTAGAAACAACGAATCAGTTACTGCAACAATTGTTGCACAGGGTGTTACTCTAACTATCGCATACAATGCTGCTAAAATCAAAGAATTAGTTACGGCACAATTGTCGCACAAGGTGTTGCTTCGACTATTGCATACGTTACTGCTAGAAACAACGAATCGGTTACTGCAGCAATTTTCGCACATGGTGTAGCTTGCACTATCGCATACGTTACTGCTAGGATTAGAGAATTTTTTATTATTATTTTAAATTAACGAATTATTCGCTGTAAAAATCGTCCCATGCAACGTTGCTCGAACTATCGCATATGATACAGCTACAATCAATTAATTAGTTACTGGAAGAATTCACATACAACGCTGCTCGAAATATCAGACGCAATAATACTACAATCATCACAATAGTTATTGCCAAAAATTCCATGCGATACATCACTTCAACTACCGATAATAAATGTATCGACCTAATTGTCATCATTTTCTGTCAGCATTGACAAAGAGAGAATGTAAAGAAAAAAAAATCAGTTTTATTCCAAACAATTAACGATTTAACCAAAAATCTGAAAATTTGTAGATTTCGTGAGACTCCATGAGATTTTTGGTAAATTCAATATTTTTGCCAAATTTTCCCGAAATTTCTCTGGAATCGAACTCCTGCAACCTTTCTTTGCCACTTGAAACATTAAAAATCACTTTCATTTCAAACAATTAACGATTTAACCAGAAAAATAAGAAAATGATTGCATCATACATCATTGCCATTCGAATTTTTTATCATTTTTATCACACAATGGTATTATTCTCATCAAATTAATCCATCATATCAATCTTATGCTTCGAAAGCCGTCTGTAGGTGGTTTGTTCATTTGAACTCGAAACTATTGAGTCATGGGGGTCACTACCTCCCATTTCCTCACGTGTCTTTCCGATGGCAACTAGAATACCTAGATACCATATCGGGAGTTTAGACATTAACCTCTTCATAACGTTTTGTCTAAAGTCCCGGTGTCAACAGTGTTGCCGTTTCTACATATGGCGGTAATGGTGGCAATTTTCCATGATGGTATTGGCTGAATAATTAAAAAATTCTTATGATCACCATTTGAATGTTAATTATCCAATTCAATTAAAATTGGCACCATTAAAATTGTAATTTTTTATTCTTCATACCCTTCAAATTTGTAAGGGGGACGCTGACGTCACCCTGTATATGGGGCATTCCATGCCAACTCACCCTACCAATTGCCTTTGCATCTCCGATTTGGCTGGCACTTGGGCATCTTTTTGTACCCTTCGAAAGAGGTTTCTGTGATTTTTTTCGATTTTTTTTCTCCAGCCACTTCGGAGATATGAATTTTTCAAAATTTCGGGTTTTTTTTTTTCAAATAGCCGTAACTTTATGACAAATTGTCCAAAATGGGTCTTTTTTTTTTTGAAAATTCGTGTTTTTTGATGAATTTTCTGAAAATTTCATGCAAAAAATAATTCATGATCATTCTGATCGGTTTTCATTCATTTCAAAGTTAAAACATGAATTTTAAACCTGTTTGTATCCTTCGATTTTTTTACGAAAATTCTCACGAATACTACTACTAAAAACACAAATTTTAAGCCTAGTCCGGTAATGGGATAATGATGAGATATAATTTTTTTCGAATTTTAAAAACAATGAATTCCTTTTTTTTGTGTTTTTTGACTGTTAATGTATTGAAAAAAGCTCATACATGAAAATAATTGACAGTTAAAGTAAAATTTCAAATTTTCGGAGTAAATTGTATCAATAACCTAAAAAAAATTTTATTGTCTTTCGCGCTTAAATATTACACAAGAGTATGTTGTAATTGAACATGGAATCAATTTCATTGTGAGAGATCCATCTGTTTTTCGTACAACGCAATGATACTTTTGTGTACCTGTGATCGTTTTAGCTCGAGAATAGCGTACATTCAAACTTTCTGCTGTTCTCTCATAATCGGCAGTATAGCCCAAGCGTCAGAGACTCATAATTGATGAATGGATGAAAAAATTCCTAGAGAAGGTTTTATGGCTTCTATCGTTAGTTTTATGTGTAATGAACCAAATTTCAAAAATGTGCAAAGAAATTCGCTCGGGAACATCTGTTTAAATGAATGAAACGGAAAATTTTCATGTTTTTTCCAATTTTTTTCCAAATATCTCTAAAAATATGGACTAAATCGAAAAAAATATGGAATCCGAAAAGTTTCCTCATGAAATTCTGCATAAAAAGACACAATCATTTATTTCGAATCAGATGATAGTTTTGAAGATGCGGCCGTGCGAAGTTGGCCCACGGTGTTAGAGCTCGTGCGTGACGTCAAGAACGTAGAATAACGTTTCAACCAGTTGGAGTAGAAAGGTTTAAAATGATTCCTCAGCGATATTGATTGAAAAAACTATTCATTTAATCAAAAAACAAATCGAAGTTGTAAAATAGAATAATGAATATGAGATAATATGCATATAATACGATATATCGCATAGAGAAAATCAAGATTTCTCAAGAATTTTAAAATTTGAGATTAATCTGGAAATTTCGCTATTCTAGAGTTTTCCGATATCTGCAGAGTTTTTCACTATCTCGAGAGTTTTTTTTGAGATTCTTCTTAAATTGTATAGCTTACTTAGCAGAATTTTGATCAAGCAAGAGATTGTTCAATTACACCCTCTAATTCTGTAATCGGGGATTCCTCCTTTAAAAAATTGTTCATTTTTCGATTGCAGAATGAGAGGGAGTAATTGAACAATCTTTCGGCTGATCAAGATACTGCTACTTGAGCTTTTTTTCTTATTCGCTCATTCTCCTTCTTTTCCGTTGGGGTTGGTTCCCAAGTTCAAGCTGCATTGATATTCCTAGTTCTCCACTTTCCCAGTAACTACTGAAAAGGAAGCAGCACCAGCAGTATTGCTCAGGATAATCAATTGCACTTGCAGAGGTGGATGCAAGGGAAACTGCGGTTGTCGTAGATATGGACTAAGCTGTTCAATTATATGAACCAATTGTGAGGGCCAAACTTGTTCCAATGCTAAACTGGTCGGAATAGAGATCGAAGGAGATGGAGATGAAAGCATTGACATTAATTCGGAAAAGTTCCTGAGCTTTCTGATGTCTGATGAGGAGGGCGAAAAATCAGGAGTAGCTGAAGGCCTTGAAAAATTGAAAACAGTCAGGAAAATGAAGAACCAGGAATATCGATGTACCTTGAACTTGGGGACCAACCCCAACGGGAACGACGGAGAATGAGCAAATGAGAAAGGAAGCTCACATTGCAGAATTTCGATCAACCAAAAGATTGTTCAATTATTCCCTCTAATTCTGCAATCGGAAATTCCTCCTAAAAATTACGCGATAATATTATAGCAATTAATATTCAGGGAAGAAAAGAATTGTTCATTTTTTTATTTTCGAACTCCGATTTGTTTTTCAGTTAGATAAATGGTTTTTTCAATAAATATCGCTGAGAAATCATTTCAAACCTTTCTACTGCAACTGGTTGGAACGTTATTCTACGTTATTGACGTCACGCACGAGCTCTAACACCGTGGGCCAACTTCGCACGGCCGTATCTTCAAAACTATCATCTGATTCGAAATAAATTATTCAACCTTTTTTATGGAGAATTTTATGAGAAAACTTTTCTGATTCCATGTTTTTTTCGATTTAGTCCATATTTTTAGAGATATCTGGAAAAAAATCGAAAAAAACACAAAAATTTTCTGTTTTATTTATTTAAACGAATGTTCCCGACCGAATTTCTTTGCACATTTTTGAAATTTGGTTCATAATACATGAAACTAACGATAGAAACCATAAAACCTTCTCTAGGAATTTTTTTAGCAAAGAAACCCCTGACGCCTGGGCTAAGTACTTGAATATCGTATTTCAATTTTTGGCAAGTTATTTGGTTGCACGGCCCATTGATACAACTCTCGGGCCTTTGAAATTTGTTCATCGAATGGCAACTGAAGACTAGCTCTAGCTGCAGCTCTCCTTAGTATACCTCCTACACCGTCGCAAGGTCCTTTTCCATGGTAGCTTTCGAAAAAATGCCATTCAGCGCAAAATAGGTATACTAAAGAGAGCTGCAGCTAAAGCTTGTCTTCGGTTGCCATTCGATAAACAAATTTCAAAGGCCCGAGAGTTGTATCAATGGGCCGTGTAACCAAATAGCTTGCCAAAAATTGAAATATGACATTCAAGTACTGCCGATTATGAACGAACAGCAGAAAGTTTGAATGTACGCTATTCTCGAGCTAAAACGATCACAGGTACACAAAAGTATCATTGCGTTGTACGAAAAACAGATGGATCTCTCACAATGAAATTGATTTCATGTTCAATTACAACATACTCTTGTGTAATATTTAAGCGCGAAAGACAATAAAATTTTTTTTAGGTTATTGATACAATTTACTCCGAAAATTTGAAATTTTACTTTAACTGTCAATTATTTTCATGTATGAGCTTTTTTCAATACATTAACAGTCAAAAAACACAAAAAAAAGGAATTCATTGTTTTTAAAATTCGAAAAAAATTATATCCCATCATTATCCCATTACCGGACTAGGCTTAAAATTTGTGTTTTTAGTAGTAGTATTCGTGAGAATTTTCGTAAAAAAATCGAAGGATACAAACAGGTTTAAAATTCATGTTTTAACTTTGAAATAAATGAAAACCGATCAGAATGATCATGAATAATTTTTTGCATGAAATTTTCAGAAAATTCATCAAAAAACACGAATTTTCAAAAAAAAAAAGACCCATTTTGGACAATTTGTCATAAAGTTACGGCTATTTGAAAAAAAAAAACCCGAAATTTTGAAAAATTCATATCTCCGAAGTGGCTGGAGAAAAAAAATCGAAAAAAATCACAGAAACCTCTTTCGAAGGGTACAAAAAGATGCCCAAGTGCCAGCCAAATCGGACATGCAAAGGCAATTGGTAGGGTGAGTTGGCATGGAATGCCCCATATGTAGTATGATTTCATTGATAATAAAAAGGTTGAGCTTTCACTGATTCCCATTGACGTTCTCTGCTTGCGCTACTGAAAACAATCATAACATCAGTTATAGAGCAAAAACTGCTTTTCAGAAAATGACCAATGAATATTTGAAAAATTGATTTAAAAAAAATTTGAACCGCATAAATCGATGAAGAATGAGATCACCTTCCATTCGACATAAACCCCAGGTCGCTACGACGAACAGAACCGGAGATATCGTCGAAGAAGTGAATTTTTTCGATTTTCAAAAGGAAAAAACCCTTCAAAACTTGGACAAAAACGTAAATTTTTCCAAAAATTGAAGGAAGAAGTTTTGACACTTGTTTTCATCTAAAATCCTCAGCTTCTCAATGAAATCATCAGGAAATTTCTATTCTGAACCGTTCAATTGGAGTGTCCATTTTACCCCACCTTCCTCTATATAATAATGAATATAATTAATAATTATTGATAGGTGATTCCATTATGGTCAGTTATCAAATCTATGCATAGAACTTTCAAAGAAGGACCAACTGATGGTAAGTTACCGACAGAGCGAACTGCCTCAACAGATGGCGTTGCAAACTGTCGATGCTGGTCCAAAAACATCGAGCATCGATGCATCGAAGGACAAAAACATCGAATGAAAATAATCGATTATTAAAAAAAAGCATCGATGTTTTTAAAACATCGATTAAAATCGCCCATCTCTATCTATAGTTCGATTTCACACAATTGTAAAGGCAAGATGATTTCAAAAAATTTATTATGAAAGTTGTCTACAGCAATTGTATTTCGAAGACAAAAGCATTGAAATGTGGAAAACCAAAGTAATTACTGCCTCTGATCACATATTTCCTGGTTTAATTTATTATGATCGCGAAAAAAAATTCTATGATGCTGGTATGTACGTTTCAATTATAAAATGGCAATTATCCAAAATCAAAAAAGTTAATGTATGCAAATTCTGCGACAAAGGGAGAATGAACAAACTAAGTGGATTGAACTTGTGTGATTGGAAATGTTGAGATGTTTCGCATGCTTGCATGTGATGGTTTGAATGCCTTGGAAACTCCAAGAGACGAAAAGAAAACTTGGTGTCAAGTGACTCATCTTATTTTTCCACTGCATCATTGAATTGACTTAGTTTTTTCTAGGAAGTATCATCAAGTCGAGTCTACCACTCCAAATGGCTCTATATTTTAATGTTTGGCTGTTTCCAGTATGGTGTTTCATCATTTTTTTAGGACTAGATGCTAAGGTAACATAAAATTCGTCACGAAGCAATCATAAATGTGTTGTTTTCATTCAATAATAATTATTTCTCTTTCTTTATATTTCAAATTCATTCTTAGTATTATTATTTAACTAGTCTCTACAAGTTCATCACTGTCATTTTATACATCGTAATTGCTATACTCGAGTGTCTCAGATTATATTTCGGATACCTCGGAAATTTAGTTGAAAAGGTAAATTATGACTCCCTTTTATTTGAGAATCCATTGAAGAGTTTATTTGATGGTGAAAAATAATTTGATTCTCTTCCAGATTCCTGAATTAGCAAGTTTCTGGTTGATTTCGACACTTTTACAATTTCCATTGATGATGTTTATGTTTTTCGATGACAATATGGAGCCATTTTTCATTGAGAGATTAGCAACTGGCTTGATGATTCTATTAGTACTTGCTGAGATAATAAGTGGTACAATTGCATTAAGGAATATTGCTGAACATCATTCAAAACGATTTTACATGGCTCAACTCTGTGGAATCGATAATAAATACTGAAATGATTGATTAAGGTAAATTTCATATTTATAATGAGTTTTTATAATCTAATAGTCTTTCGAATGCATCAATTATAAAATATATCCCAATTGATTGTCATGCAAGAATATTTTCAGAGCCATTATATTTGATTTCAATTGTTTCGTGAAAATGTCCAATGAATTTATCGTAATTTCTTCGACTCCTGGTTTATTATTCGCCAAGGATAATAATAATTGAGAACGGGTTGGAATCATTCGTGTTACCAGCTTGAAAAGGAAAATCTATCCCAATTGGAATTATTATTTATGTCAATTATCAATGAAAAAATAAATATTTTATTAATTAGCGATAAATACTCCGAATAATTGTTGGGCCATCCATCCATGGTATGATACGAATACTTCTTCGTAAGAGGCATGCAATATTTGAGTCAAATCTTCAACAGAATCGCCAGTTTTATCAGCGTAAATGATTTTATCGAATAATATTTGGATCATTCTTAATTCCCTATGAATTCCAATAGAATTGTTTCTCTTAATATCTTAAAATCTCGAGGGATTAGGAAGTTTTTTTTAAAGGATTTGTTTTGCTGAGGAACATGAGTGTTACAAATATGTTGCTACAGAAATTAATGTTTTTGAATCGATTTTGAGATATTCTCCAGCACACTAATACACAGATTTCAAAATAGAATTGTCTCATCTCGTAATATAGTGAGTATGCGTTGTTCTACTGTGGAAACCTATTTTGTAACTCTCATTTTTCCCAATAAATAAATATTCTAGAGAAAATCTCTTACTTCTCTCAAATTTTTAAATTCGAAGGATTTCTGAACATGGATCACAAAACAAAATGATTGATTTCGTGTTATTATTTCATTACTGGATAATTACCTTGACAGCCAAAGTAAAGCATCAGCAGCCACGGAATTCTTTCCTGTCTCTTTCTCCAATAAAATCAAATTTTGAAGAGTTGCATGATTAAATTTATCAGCTTGATATCTCTGTGACAATTTCTAAAATTTCACGATTATCAATTTTACTGAGTTGTTTGGTAATCTAAAAGCGAACTTACCTCGATATTACCCAACATATCATATTTAAGTGGTGCGAATATTTTTCCAAATTTATCTAATCCATTTTTCATTTTTTTTTGTTTTGAAAATTGAACAAACACATCAATTGAATTAATCAACCAAAGTATTGACTATATGAGATAGAATAGTTACCAATGATTTGTATAACATTCCGTGAAGCACTTAGAAATTCATTCGTATCAATGTTCCCATTGATTACTTTTGGAAATATGAATTGTTTTAAATGTTTGTGAATTTCCACTCCCCAAGTGAAAGTATTTGATGCTGGCATCTCTTTATTCGCAATTTGTTAAAGACTTTGGATACATTTAGCTGTCAAATTTTTTAAATTGAAAAACAAAAACTTTGAAAATAAAAACAAAGAAAATAACAATTTCAACGAAGTATAGAGTGAAGTACAATGCCGATATTTTTTCAATTTATTTTATAGTATAAAGACTTGACATGAGTTATAATCAGTAAACTGATGCAATATTCCCAGGAAATGAAAAACCAAATTGTGTTCAATGATTGAATATTTAAATAAAACGAGGCATTTCTCCCTTTTTCTGTAATAATCATTACAACAGGGTATTGTCATTCGTACAACTATTTTCTACGTTTCAATCAATGTTAATTTCTCCTTTTATCATGTTATTAAAATAATTTATGGAATAATACTGTACATAGTATGTTCAGTATTGTACATTTTCTTATGGAGTATAGCAAGTAATAACATCACGCAATCGATGCAAATTGGTATAATGAGAAAAGTCGAGTTAACTTTAGTAATCAGTTCTTATGGAATATTTCGGAATTTATGGATGATAGGAAAATTTATGTGAGGACAGTTTGTGAAACTTCGATTTTTTGTCACGAGAGATGTTTGTCAAAATCTCATCCATCGCCTTGAAATTCTGGAATATTTCATAAGAACAGAAAATACTATTGTCCCGAACTGATTCCTCATTCCACTATCGTTTTTTTCCTCCGACCCTCCAAGCTGAGTGAGTTTTCATCGACTTCATTGATTAATTTGCTTTCCTTAGGTTTTCCTAGATAATTTATAATTAATAGGCCTCAGAAGTGTTACGTCTAGAACGATTCATAAAATAAATACAGTATAAGACTTTTTCCCCGATTATTATAATCCATTTGGGTCCTTCAAATATTAATTTTGATTATTATAACTTATCATCTGTAATCGCTTCATATAATTTGCAATATTTATGAAATTCAAGCAGAAAGGCAGAAGCGACATAAGAAATTTAAATTTTCAAATAAATATATACGAAAATATAGCACAGCGTAATTCTCATTGGATGTTTCGTTATTTTGCACTGAAAAAAAAATATGAAAAGAAAGGTAATTTGAAATATTTTCAAAAACCATCCTATCATTAGTGTTTTGATTGAGAAGTGAAATGCAGAATTAATACGATTTTTAATTGGAGTATTTTTCCTTAATTTCAGAAGGCCGTTGGAAGTGGATGCTTGAGAATATTACCAACAGAATCTTCAGCAAATATTGTCAGTGGTGATAGACAATGCGGCGGTGGAAGTGGTACGAGTGCCTCGACTGGTGGACGTGGTCCTGGAAACTGTCTTGAATTAATAACCATACCACCAGATGATTCACGTAGTTCCATGACTCTCACTCCGGAAGGAGATCGCACAACATTCCTATCAATTGAAAAATCGAAATCAATTTTATCATAGTAAAACAATTTTATTGAATAAGTAACATCTCTGAAATTTATGACTAGGAAAACGTGGCAAGAGAATTTATTTCTAAGAACATTTTTTGGTCTAACCGTTTGTTGATAGATTTTCCTCGAACCCAATAGCTATTGAGATATCTGTAAGGTTCTTTTTATGTATAATTTTGACTTTCAAGTTAAATTGAAACTATTTCGGCGATATCGTGGGAACAAACAGTTTTATCACAATGTATCAGGAGACTTTCCCTGTTAATAAACTGTCTCCTCTACAATGAAAGATCCTTGATACTTTTTCTTATACCACTGAATTCCTCTCATCCTCTCAAAAATTATTAAAATGAAATTAGACTGATTATTTGTAATAGAAATGAATTAAAATATGAACCTTTTAACATCATATTTGATTTCATGATTATCATGAATATCACGGCTGTAGGAATTATCGAGGGCTGGATTGAACCACCTGTGATAAGCCAGAATCGTAGCACAAGATATGCCCCAGTAAGTTCTATCAGGTGATGTGACTTGATTGTGGGCCACAGCTCTTGAGAATGATCTGTTTAACTCAGGACTTGCTGGTGCGGATAGTCTGCCATTGCATCTTCCATTATCATTCCGAATGGAGTGTGATGGTCGTGAAGTTTCGGAAAGTAGTCTTCCTCTTCTTGGACTGCCCTCTTCTAGGATAGTAACAGTGACACTAAGTGGCCTTGTTATAGCAATCGTCGTGTGTTGTGGATCCCTCCGTACTGAATTTTTATTATTATCAAATCCACTATTTCCAACGAAGAATCGATCAACATTATCAAAGCCTCTACCCATAATACCATCTCTCGTGTGTCCAAGATCAAAAGTATGACCTAGTTCATGCAGCACAGAGCCGAGTGTTGTAGCTAAACAGCCGCCATAAGTACCACGATAATTACTGTCATCCATTAATTGATCAGTATCAATAAGAGTGGGATCAAAAAATTTTTTCAACACGTGATTCAAGCATGTTGGCCACGTATGTAAGCACGCCGAACCAAATAATGCCAATCCACCACCACCAAGTGCAGCATGTCCCTGTGTTCTTGCTAAAGTTGATTCATGATTGATTAATCTTGGTGAATTACCTGATGAATAACCTCTGTATCTAGTGCATGATAGAAATGCCAAATACTTTCTATCCTTTGACGCCAATGGTCCAGACATTAATTCTCTACCAATAAATTCCCACAATTCACGTTGATTCATCGATCTTGCTTTATCAATATTCAGCATACTGTGCATAACAAGGCATTCTGGTCCATCTAAATCTCTCTCTAATTGAAATGTTTTCCTACCATTTCCAGATTCTCTCATTTTCTCACCAGTTAAACATTGTAACAATCTTGCACCTAAACCGATTCTTGTTGCTGCACTCTCCGGTGATCTATCCTCTTCTTTTGGCCCTTGAAAATAACCATCGTGACCAGAACATATCACATAAACTGGTGTTACACGCAAACGTGTCTCTCGCGTTTCATGCAATAGTATCAAACGTCTCTTAATACCACCAGCTTCTAATTCTAATTTATTTTCACCACGTAATAAATCAATCAATATTCTGAATTCACCAGCTATTATTGGCCATTCGGTTACAACGTTTTTGTGATTACGAATGTTAATATAAGAGCACAAAGCTGGTGCTTTGCCACGTATTAGGATTAAACTGTAAGTCACTGTTTCACCGTCAGTAAAATTATCTATCACAATTGCTTCAGTATTTCCATTCACTAGTAATTCAGGACGGCGGGCATGTGTTGTCACTGGTGAATCTGCATGAACCTTTAATCATTCAAAAAATTAATTATTGTAGATCAAATCTGTCGAGAATACGATTGTTGAATGAATAGTTCATAATTAATTTTGTGTTCTGATTCTTCTTCTGAAGGAATATCTTGAAGTGTCAGAGAGACAGGGACATGGGTGCTGCGGAGAATTCGAGTTAGAAACAATGTTGTTGTGAAAATGCCTATCCCACTATTTGATCTGAATTGATTTCGATAATATTACTGCAATGCAGAAATTGTACATGTGTAAATTTGTTTTTATAAAGCATCCCGGAAACTCAGAGAAATGGAGAGATTTCACGAATAGCATTCCTTGTCGGAGAAAAGTAAAAAAGGATGAGTGGAAGAGGAATTATTATGGAAATCTCTCTATCTCTCATAGACTCCGAGATATTGAAGAGAAAGCAATCTACAGTGCAGAATTCACATTTGTCTTTTCGTTACTGTACTACTGCTTTACATTCCTATTGATTACATCTAATTATTCCAGAATTTGAGCTTTAGAAATATGAATAATTGATTGAATATTCGAATACCTTTAGCCTCATGTGGAATGGCAATTTTCTGTTTATAAATATTTATTTCATTTATTATTCGACTAGAACCGAAAAAATATCTCTAAGGCTTTCAATGTCATTGCTTGGCTTACAATTCTAACTCAATAAATCTGTCTCTCTAAGGTGGCGCCAACGAACGGCCAACCACAATATCATAATTCAGGAATGGTACTCATTTTCTCCATGGAAAAGAGAAAAAAATATAACAAAATTTTCTTTGTTGCAGTGTTTTTGTAAGTCGGAGAAATAATTTCTATAGGACAATAGAGAAATCCGTCGATCTAACAATCCATCAAAAGGAGTATACATTTTTTTCCGAAATGATTCAATCGTTAATATAATTGTTTTTAATCTTCCCCGACGGGGCAGTGCAGCATGTTCTCTGACACTTCACTTTATTCAAACACGCAACACTTGAAAGGAAAAAAAGGAATGTATAAAATATCTAAGATTAAATTCAATTTTTTCGAAAGACCTTGAATCAAAACTATTTCTCTTATCAATTTCTTTCCTTCTCATGAATGACCCACAAAATATTTCCTAATCTTTGTGAACTGAAATTAATGGAATTGCAGAATTTTAAATATAGACATGAAATAGATATCAAAGTTACCATATTGTTGTACAAGCGATAGGTTTTATTAACGTGGAAGTAATGAGGGGGTTGAAAAAAATGGCTATCCGGGTACGAACATGCGGAGAAACTGTATTAGCTGTATTGGAAAGAAACTGTGCAGTACTGTAGCGCCGGAATGATGAACGGTTGATGTCTGAACTATGACCTCATTGCAGCGGCGCATGCAGCAATCCCCTCGGCGCCACCGCATTGAATCTTACACCCCATCCTCATGCTCCCTTTCGCCGAACCAATCAGCATGAAATACTCAATTTTTGTTTCAAGTTTAAAAACTTGTTTTTCATCCAGGAAGGCTTACTGATGAGCTGCAAAGAAGGATTCGAGTCAAATTGCCCTGCCACGATTAGTTCCCGATAGGGATGGAAAAGTCGACTTTGACTTTAGTCGAGAATTGATTTTTCAAGTCGACTAGAATCGATTCTCCATCGATGACTTCTCGACTTTTTTAATATACTACACGGAAAGAAATTATCAGTAAAAAGTCCCGAAAGGTCTCGCTAAAAATGACCGAACTCTCCGGAATCGCGGGACATTTCGTGATGTGTACAAAATATTGAAAAAACTCTATGGCAATTTTTCAAAGGAGTACATCAAAAAGTCACATCTGAACATGAAAAATGGCGCTGTTACCGCGTCAAAAATTAACGAACATGGTTCAGTAATTTTTGACGCGCTAACAGCGCCATTTTTGATGTTCAGATGTGACTTTTTGATGTACTCCTGTGAAAAATTGCCATAGAATTTTTTCAATATTTTGTACACATCACGAAATGTCCCGCGATTCCGGAATGGTTCGGTACTTTTTACTCAGATCTTTCATTATATTTTCGTCAGAATTTCTCTCCGTGTAGCGGTGCCACGACCGCGTCGTTGTTTTCTATTTTTTTCCCTTTTTAGCTAGACTCTCACTTGGGAGTATGTGCCGAATTCTAAGACTTAATTTTTTAACTCACTACCCGCGCCATGTGTTGATGTTCCTTCATTTGCTATGTTCAATGTGATCAAATTCGACTTTTCAAGATGGCGATGTTCTCATCTCGATTGGGGATACGAGTTTGATTTTTCAAGATGGTGATATTCAATTCGAGATGTTCATGACATGTCTTTTATATAGTAGGACTAATTTTTACCGATTCTAGCAACTTCTGTACTTTGAGAGAGGCTGTTCTCGCACGCTGGTCTCATTGCAAATCTCACTCATTGAGAAGTTGGTTATCACCTAAGCACTTAAATGAATTGATATATTTACGATCAATCGATGAAGATATATGGTTCTCTTCATTATTCAATCTCGATATTCAATTTTAATTAATGTTCAGAGTCATATTATGTGCAATTCCTTCAGAAAATATGATCTATCGAATGATTATTAATGACACTGATGTGTGCATTACTTAATAAAATCTTTAAAGAATATTTAAATATTATTCCCTATGTTTGAGAATCCAAAAGTCAAAAAGTCGATTTGAATCAGAAAGTCGACTTTCAGAGGTGATGAATCGACTTTGAGAATCATGAAGTTTCGAGTCGATTCCAAAGTCGAAAGTCGACTTTTCGCGCACTTTTTCCATCCCTAGTTTCCGAGATAAGTAGTAAGGGCGCGTTCTTAGCGAAAAGGGGCGTGGCTTCCCCCCTATCGCCCCCCCGGTCCCATTGTCAGCGGTGTGATTGATGACGGGGCCCATTGTAGGGCCCTTCTATGGTGCAGGTGTTCACCTGTAGGAGGTGACTAATGGCTTTTCTCGCGTGGGAAAGATTTTTTCCGAAGGTGGGTGGCAGAGGGTGGAAAAGGAATTTTCGGGAAAGTGGCTTTCTGAAGTGGGGTGGTGGGAGGAGGAGAAAAGGGTTGGAGGGTGGCGTGTGAAGTGTCTGGGGAAAAGGGGGAGAACGTGGGGAGGTGGGTGGTGGGTGAATTTTGAGGATACAGGGGAGAATTTTTCCAAGTGGGTGATGGGAGTAGGTGGTGGGAGTAGGAAAATAGGGTGGTGGGTGATGGGAGGAGGATAATAGGGTGGAGGGTGGCGTGTGAGGTGTCAGGGGAACGGGTAAAAGAAGAAGATCATGAACAAATCAATATTTTATGAGATTGACAAAATTTATTCAAATTAAATCTCAAAACTAGTGTAACGTCCAGAAACTGAGACGTTTTTTTTCTATTTTTTCTTATTTTTTTTTTGAATTATTCGAAACGAAAGACACTTTTCGTTTCGAACGAAAAAGTTAATAAAAACAATGGTGAACATGATTCACTATTGTTTCAAAAGATAGAAGACGTCCGGTGTAAATAACACTGGTCGTCCGATATCGATTTCTAGATTATTTTATTAAAATAAGTCTGTTCTGATTGTCGAAGGCATTGAATTGCAATGCCTTGGCAACAGAAAGAAATCGCGAATTTTCTCCCACTCTTCAATAAGTGAGGTGCAAATCATATATGATTTTTGTCACATGACTGACCCCACTAGTGAAAAAAAGGAATTAGGTGGCGAAGGGGCAACGCACTTGCGAGGAGCGATGCACTTCCTTCCCGAATTAATTAGGGCGCGGCATCAAAGTAATTAAGTTGGGAAAGAAAAAAAAAGATTATCAGACTATTGTGGGAATTTTGAGTGTGAAAATAGAGACAAATGAAAAGGATTTTATTAAAGAATTTTGGTGATTTTTGAATGAGAAGAAGAGAGAAATAAAACGGATTTTATTTTGAAAATTTTGGGGATTTTTAAGTGTGAAAAAAGAAAAATTTGTAAAAGAATAAAAAGCAGAAGTTAGGGAATAGTTAAAGAATAAAGACGTGAGAATAGTTTCATTGAATAAAAAGGAAGGATTGTTGAAGTTATCAAAATAAGGAAAAGAGAAAATGAAAAGGATTGTGAATTTTTGAAATTTTGAGTGAGAAAAAAGTGGTTAAAACTATCAAATTATGGAAAAGAGGAAATGAAAAGAATTGTGAATTTCGGAATTGTGAGAAAAGAAAAAGGAAGAAGGAGAGGGAAATTATTAAATAAATTTTGGAATTGAGAATTAATTGAAATCAAACAAAAAAAAAAGTAAGTGGACAAAATTTACTAAAAACCGTGGATAATGCGCGCGCAGATTTCTCGCATGAAAAAAAAAAAAGAAAGAAAAAAAAAAGGTTAAATGTCGAAAATAATTAATTTGAGCATTTTTATTAAATTTTGTTGTATTTTTGTTAGATTTTTGAAATTACTTTTGTTGGAAAAAATTAAATCCTTCAAATTGAGATATTTGTCGGAAATTGATTGAATTATTTTTATAAAAAATAATAATTTTTATAAAAAAAAATTAAACGATTTAAAAGTTATTGAGACATCGAATTGTTCTCTTTGTCAAATTTTGGGAATTATTTTTATTTAGAAATTTGAATAATTGAAATATACTTGACAATTAATTGGAAAAAAATCGAAATTATCATGTTTGTTTAATTTTTGAAATCGTTATATCATGAGAAATTGAATAATTAAAAATGTAAATTTTTGAAATTAGATTGATGAAAAAAAAATTAATTTGATTGAATTGAAATTTATTTGGAAATTAATTGAAAAAAAACTCGAATTATCATTTTTTCTAAATGTTGCGAATTATTTTCATTAAGAAAATTAAATAGTTGAAATCCGATTCCATCAAAAAAAAAAAAAATTAACTGGAACATCTTAAATTATTTCTGTAAAACCTTAAAATTATTGTTTTTATTTAAAAATATAAACCGAATTTACTATTAAAATGCACGTTTTCTTATTTTTATCAACCGATTGGATATAGTTGAACGCACAAACTCCCTTCTTCCTATCGCGAGCTATTGGTTGTTAACTAGGCTCAAAACAGGAAAAATAAATGAATCCATGCTATTTTAAGATTATTAATAATAATAGTTCTGACGTAACATGCGTAAAAAGTGGAGGCTCGTCCGGGATTTGAAGGAGTTTTTGCACTTTGTTTGACTAATATCTAATAGACCAATGACAAGAAGTTTAGCTAGGAAAAATCTAGAATTATTAAAATTAAATAATAATAAAAATCTTCGTGAACTAAAACCTTGGAAAAGTCTGCGCTCAGTATCTACTTCTAGTTCAAGTTCTAATTATTAATAATAATAAAAATTACTTATCATTATTCACATCATATGGACCTGTGACTGATTGAAAGCGTTATCTCCCATTAGATCACGTTACTGATATTCCACAGGATTAATATACACTTTTTAATTTTTCTTAAAATTATTATTGTATTGAATTTATTTTGAAAAAAAATGAGAAGAGAAAAATCGATTTCTTTGTCATTTTTATGAATTTATTTAATAATGCGGAATATTTTCTTTCGGTGGTTTATTTTTTTATCGCAATAAAATCAAGTTTGGAATTGGTTTTCAAGTGAGAAATTATCTTTGAATTATTTTTGAATAGAATTTGAACTAAAATTTGAAAATTTTTGAATAATTTTTGGATTATTGTTGAATCAATTATAAATTTTATCTCCAGATAAGATTATTTTTTTCGATATAGTTCTTGAATTATTAGGATCGAATTTCAAATAGGGGAATTATTTATAAATCTCATCTTCTTTTAATCGTTTTTGGATGAATTTTGGGAAAAAGTTGTAAGAGAATTTTTTTTTCGGGGGAACGTTTTTTTTTTTCATCAAAATCATTTTAAAATCATTTTTGAAATTTATTTTCGACAGAAAAGTTATCTTTGACTGTCGAATTATAATATTCTTTTCGTTTCAAATTGGATTTTGAATGAAGACATTATTTTTGGATTGATTTTCATTAAAATTTACAAAGGAGAAATCATATTCTTATTCCTCTTGTTGGTGGATCACTTTTGGACTGATGAAAAAATTTATGTTTGAATGAAAAACTATTCTTTTACATTTTTTTTTTATAGACTTCGAATTAAAATCTGGATGAACGAATTATTCTTGAATAATTTTTGAATTATTTTTGAATCAAATTTTGAATTGAGAAATTATTTTCAAATAAATTTTAATTAAATTTTTCAGAGTCGAAATCATATTCTTTTTCACTATTGCTGGCGAATCGCTTTGAATTTATTCAGGAATTCATTTTGGAATGACGAACTATTTTTGAACTTTTTGATTTATTCCTCTTGAATCATTTTTGAATACTTTGAATTAAAGTTAGGATAAATGGATTATTCTGAAATAGTTTTGAATTATTCTTAAATCAATTATAACATTTATCTCCGAATAAGATTATTCTTATGTAGTTTTTGAGTTTTTCTGAATCGAATTTTGAATGAAAAAAATTATTTTCGAATTTTAATTTCTCTCAATCATTTTTGAATAATTCTTGAATAAAAATTTTCTTAGAAAATTATTTTTTTGAAACGTTTTTTTTCTACTTTGAAATTATCTTTGAGATCTATTTTCGGAAAAACAAACTTATTTTTGGACGACTATTAAAATTTTTGTTGAATCGCTTTTGAATCAGAATTTGATTAAAAGAAAAAATTATTCTTGAATCTATTTGGAGTGAAATTTTTGGAGAAGAAATTATATTTTTTTATAAACGTTTCCTTTAAAGAATCGCTTTTGGATTAATTCAAAGATTTATTTTCAAGTGAAGAATTATTTTTGAATTATTTTTGAATAGAATTTGAAGAAAAAAAATAACAAAAACTTGGAAATTATTTTTGAATAATTTTCGAATTATTCTTGAATCAATTATGAAATTTATCATCACATAAAGTTTTCTTTTGAATTTTTTGGATTTAACTGTAATTTTTTCTAAATCGCCTCTGAATTGGAATTTGAATCAAGTCATTATTTTTGAATCAATTTTGAAACAATCTTTGGAAATTTTTTTTTGACGAATCGTAGGAAATTTATTTTAGAATTCATTTTTGAATGAAGAATTATTTTTGAACGTTTTATTTTATCGCACTTGGATCGATTTTGGATTTTTTTTGTATCGACTTAGAATTGAAATCACGATAATTGAATCATTTTTGGATAGTTTTTGAATTTTTTTTTGGGTCAATTATAACATTTATCTTGTAATGACATCATTTTTATATAGTTTTTGAAGTTTTACTGAATCAAATTCTAAATGAGGAGATTATTTATGAACCCTCTCTTTTAATCATTTTTGAATGGATTCTAGAGGAACTTTTAGTCGAATTTTCTCGGGAAAGTTCTTTTATCACTTTGGAATTATTTTTGAAGTTTATTTTCGGAAGGAAAAATTTATTTTTGAATGACTTTCGAACTATATTTTTTTGTATTCACTTTGAATTAGAATTTGGATCAGGAAATCATTTTTAAATCAATTTTGAATCGAATCTTTGAGGAAGAAATTATTTTTGTTTCGAAACAAAAATAATTTCTATGATCATTATATCACTTTTTTTTGGGCGAATCATTTTTGGATTAATTTGGAAATTTATCTCCGAATGAAGACTTATTTTTTTTTAACATTTCGTTTCATCACTCTGGAATCAATTTTTACATTCATTTTTGGGTCAGATCTTATGGTTGAATGATTTTTGAATCATTTTGAAAAAGTTCCGAAATTTATTTTTGAAGAGTCCTTTTTGAATCATTTTGGAATTATTTCTCAATCAATTTTTAGGTTCATTTAAAAACAAAACATTGCTTACAAATCGTTTTAAGTCTAGAAAACCGATTTTGGAATTTATCTGCAGGTAAGGAATTATTTTTGAATGATTTTGAATTTTACTTTAAAATTTTATTATTTCAAATTTATTTTCGGATAAATTATTTTCCCAATAATTTCGCATTGATCAGTAAGAAAATGTGGGTCGTAGAGAAAATCTGAAAAACCTTTATTAGTTTTTGTCATTGTAGAATCGAAATCGGGAGCGTTTCATTCGAATCTTTATTTAGGAATTAAAATCACTAATTGAGAGAAATATTGGATTCATTTTGCATAACGAAATGAGCTTCTACTGGAATTTATGCATAATTAACCGATCTATAGAAAAGAATAGTAATAATAATAATGGTGATTCCGGTGAATCAAACCATATCTTTGAGGGATGCAGTAGATTTCGTACCAATTCTCGATAGGAGTGTGATAACTTTGATTGAATTCATAGAAGCATGTGAAGAAGCTCGGGAATCACTTGCTCCTGATGCAGAATAATATCTATTAAAATTTTTGGAAAACCATAAAATACAGAGAGAAATTCGGAAAAAATTAAATTTTTCTAATGTTGACACATGTGCTAAATTTTACGAGGAATTGAAAAAGGTTTATAGATTAACGAAATCTTGGCGACAACTAGAAAACGAATTAGAAAACTTGTATCAATTTGAGGGAGAAGATATCATTGATTGGAATTCTCGTATTCGGGAAGCAATAATGGGGATTAAAGATGCGTATATCTCAAAACATACCGAGCATGAATTTCGAATTTATGAATCTACATTGAAAGAACTCCATCTCAAAACGTTTTTAGATGGATTATTGCCTTCAATAGAAGCTCAGGTGAACTACGATGTGATAAAAACTTTAGATCAAGCCTTAGCGAAAGCGAGAAAAATTCAGGAAAAATTAGGAAGACAGAGTAGCTTGAGAAATAGGGAAAAGGAAAATTTAAGTGTACAAAAATCGGTATTAATTTGTGAAACTGTGGCGAAGCAGACGAGTTCAGTTGAAAAATCCTCCGGAAATAAAAAAATAGGGAATGAATCGATAGAAATAATAGAGAATGAAAATTCAAATAAACCAGAGAAAAGAAAAATAGATGAATCAATAAAATAATGTCAAATTTGTGGATTTGATAATCACACAGCAATAGATTGTCTCCGGTACTTAAATATGAATATAGAAAATTCAAAAAGAACTCAACAATCATTATATCCAATTTTGAATAGTGTATCTAAGGAATATCCTCAATTAATTTGTCAGTTTTGTGGAAAATTAAATCATGACGCGAAAAATTGTTGGTTCGTAATCGAGAAATTGAAACGAAATAGATTTGTTTTTGAAAATTATAGAGGAAAAAGTAAGAAAAATAGAATTGTTCTTGATGAAAATAGTAAAGAGAATCAAATGATTGATGACAAAAATGAAGGATATTTAGGGAGAAATAAAGTTTTTGTTGATGAAATTGAAGGAAATTTTGCGAAAAACTATTTTATAACCAAAAACTTTATTTCTCCCTAAATATCCTTCATTTTTGTCATCAATCATTTGATTCTCTTTACTATTTTCATCAAGAACAATTCTATTTTTCTTACTTTTTCCTCTATAATTTTCAAAAACAAATCTATTTCGTTTCAATTTCTCGATTACGAACCAACAATTTTTCGCGTCATGATTTAATTTTCCACAAAACTGACAAATTAATTGAGGATATTCCTTAGATACACTATTCAAAATTGGATATAATGATTGTTGAGTTCTTTTTGAATTTTCTATATTCATATTTAAGTACCGGAGACAATCTATTGCTGTGTGATTATCAAATCCACAAATTTGACATTATTTTATTGATTCATCTATTTTTCTTTTCTCTGGTTTATTTGAATTTTCATTCTCTATTATTTCTATCGATTCATTCCCTATTTTTTTATTTCCGGAGGATTTTTCAACTGAACTCGTCTGCTTCGCCACAGTTTCACAAATTAATACCGATTTTTGTACACTTAAATTTTCCTTTTCCCTATTTCTCAAGCTACTCTGTCTTCCTAATTTTTCCTGAATTTTTCTCGCTTTCGCTAAGGCTTGATCTAAAGTTTTTATCACATCGTAGTTCACCTGAGCTTCTATTGAAGGCAATAATCCATCTAAAAACGTTTTGAGATGGAGTTCTTTCAATGTAGATTCATAAATTCGAAATTCATGCTCGGTATGTTTTGAGATATACGCATCTTTAATCCCCATTATTGCTTCCCGAATACGAGAATTCCAATCAATGATATCTTCTCCCTCAAATTGATACAAGTTTTCTAATTCGTTTTCTAGTTGTCGCCAAGATTTCGTTAATCTATAAACCTTTTTCAATTCCTCGTAAAATTTAGCACATGTGTCAACATTAGAAAAATTTAATTTTTTCCGAATTTCTCTCTGTATTTTATGGTTTTCCAAAAATTTTAATAGATATTATTCTGCATCAGGAGCAAGTGATTCCCGAGCTTCTTCACATGCTTCTATGAATTCAATCAAAGTTATCACACTCCTATCGAGAATTGGTACGAAATCTACTGCATCCCTCAAAGATATGGTTTGATTCACCGGAATCACCATTATTATTATTACTATTCTTTTCTATAGATCGGTTAATTATGCATAAATTCCAGTAGAAGCTCATTTCGTTATGCAAAATGAATCCAATATTTCTCTCAATTAGTGATTTTAATTCCTAAATAAAGATTCGAATGAAACGCTCCCGATTTCGATTCTACAATGACAAAAACTAATAAAGGTTTTTCAGATTTTCTCTACGACCCACATTTTCTTACTGATCAATGCGAAATTATTGGGAAAATAATTTATCCGAAAATAAATTTGAAATAATAAAATTTTAAAGTAAAATTCAAAATCATTCAAAAATAATTCCTTACCTGCAGATAAATTCCAAAATCGGTTTTCTAGACTTAAAACGATTTGTAAGCAATGTTTTGTTTTTAAATGAACCTAAAAATTGATTGAGAAATAATTCCAAAATGATTCAAAAAGGACTCTTCAAAAATAAATTTCGGAACTTTTTCAAAATGATTCAAAAATCATTCAACCATAAGATCTGACCCAAAAATGAATGTAAAAATTGATTCCAGAGTGATGAAACGAAATGTTAAAAAAAAATAAGTCTTCATTCGGAGATAAATTTCCAAATTAATCCAAAAATGATTCGCCCAAAAAAAAGTGATATAATGATCATAGAAATTATTTTTGTTTCGAAACAAAAATAATTTCTTCCTCAAAGATTCGATTCAAAATTGATTTAAAAATGATTTCCTGATCCAAATTCTAATTCAAAGTGAATACAAAAAAATATAGTTCGAAAGTCATTCAAAAATAAATTTTTCCTTCCGAAAATAAACTTCAAAAATAATTCCAAAGTGATAAAAGAACTTTCCCGAGAAAATTCGACTAAAAGTTCCTCTAGAATCCATTCAAAAATGATTAAAAGAGAGGGTTCATAAATAATCTCCTCATTTAGAATTTGATTCAGTAAAACTTCAAAAACTATATAAAAATGATGTCATTACAAGATAAATGTTATAATTGACCCAAAAAAAAATTCAAAAACTATCCAAAAATGATTCAATTATCGTGATTTCAATTCTAAGTCGATACAAAAAAAATCCAAAATCGATCCAAGTGCGATAAAATAAAACGTTCAAAAATAATTCTTCATTCAAAAATGAATTCTAAAATAAATTTCCTACGATTCGTCAAAAAAAAATTTCCAAAGATTGTTTCAAAATTGATTCAAAAATAATGACTTGATTCAAATTCCAATTCAGAGGCGATTTAGAAAAAATTACAGTTAAATCCAAAAAATTCAAAAGAAAACTTTATGTGATGATAAATTTCATAATTGATTCAAGAATAATTCGAAAATTATTCAAAAATAATTTCCAAGTTTTTGTTATTTTTTTTCTTCAAATTCTATTCAAAAATAATTCAAAAATAATTCTTCACTTGAAAATAAATCTTTGAATTAATCCAAAAGCGATTCTTTAAAGGAAACGTTTATAAAAAAATATAATTTCTTCTCCAAAAATTTCACTCCAAATAGATTCAAGAATAATTTTTTCTTTTAATCAAATTCTGATTCAAAAGCGATTCAACAAAAATTTTAATAGTCGTCCAAAAATAAGTTTGTTTTTCCGAAAATAGATCTCAAAGATAATTTCAAAGTAGAAAAAAAACGTTTCAAAAAAATAATTTTCTAAGAAAATTTTTATTCAAGAATTATTCAAAAATGATTGAGAGAAATTAAAATTCGAAAATAATTTTTTTCATTCAAAATTCGATTCAGAAAAACTCAAAAACTACATAAGAATAATCTTATTCGGAGATAAATGTTATAATTGATTTAAGAATAATTCAAAACTATTTCAGAATAATCCATTTATCCTAACTTTAATTCAAAGTATTCAAAAATGATTCAAGAGGAATAAATCAAAAAGTTCAAAAATAGTTCGTCATTCCAAAATGAATTCCTGAATAAATTCAAAGCGATTCGCCAGCAATAGTGAAAAAGAATATGATTTCGACTCTGAAAAATTTAATTAAAATTTATTTGAAAATAATTTCTCAATTCAAAATTTGATTCAAAAATAATTCAAAAATTATTCAAGAATAATTCGTTCATCCAGATTTTAATTCGAAGTCTATAAAAAAAAAATGTAAAAGAATAGTTTTTCATTCAAACATAAATTTTTTCATCAGTCCAAAAGTGATCCACCAACAAGAGGAATAAGAATATGATTTCTCCTTTGTAAATTTTAATGAAAATCAATCCAAAAATAATGTCTTCATTCAAAATCCAATTTGAAACGAAAAGAATATTATAATTCGACAGTCAAAGATAACTTTTCTGTCGAAAATAAATTTCAAAAATGATTTTAAAATGATTTTGATGAAAAAAAAAAACGTTCCCCCGAAAAAAAAATTCTCTTACAACTTTTTCCCAAAATTCATCCAAAAACGATTAAAAGAAGATGAGATTTATAAATAATTCCCCTATTTGAAATTCGATCCTAATAATTCAAGAACTATATCGAAAAAAATAATCTTATCTGGAGATAAAATTTATAATTGATTCAACAATAATCCAAAAATTATTCAAAAATTTTCAAATTTTAGTTCAAATTCTATTCAAAAATAATTCAAAGATAATTTCTCACTTGAAAACCAATTCCAAACTTGATTTTATTGCGATAAAAAAATAAACCACCGAAAGAAAATATTCCGCATTATTAAATAAATTCATAAAAATGACAAAGAAATCGATTTTTCTCTTCTCATTTTTTTTCAAAATAAATTCAATACAATAATAATTTTAAGAAAAATTAAAAAGTGTATATTAATCCTGTGGAATATCAGTAACGTGATCTAATGGGAGATAACGCTTTCAATCAGTCACAGGTCCATATGATGTGAATAATGATAAGTAATTTTTATTATTATTAATAATTAGAACTTGAACTAGAAGTAGATACTGAGCGCAGACTTTTCCAAGGTTTTAGTTCACGAAGATTTTTATTATTATTTAATTTTAATAATTCTAGATTTTTCCTAGCTAAACTTCTTGTCATTGGTCTATTAGATATTAGTCAAACAAAGTGCAAAAACTCCTTCAAATCCCGGACGAGCCTCCACTTTTTACGCATGTTACGTCAGAACTATTATTATTAATAATCTTAAAATAGCATGGATTCATTTATTTTTCCTGTTTTGAGCCTAGTTAACAACCAATAGCTCGCGATAGGAAGAAGGGAGTTTGTGCGTTCAACTATATCCAATCGGTTGATAAAAATAAGAAAACGTGCATTTTAATAGTAAATTCGGTTTATATTTTTAAATAAAAACAATAATTTTAAGGTTTTACAGAAATAATTTAAGATGTTCCAGTTAATTTTTTTTTTTTTTGATGGAATCGGATTTCAACTATTTAATTTTCTTAATGAAAATAATTCGCAACATTTAGAAAAAATGATAATTCGAGTTTTTTTTCAATTAATTTCCAAATAAATTTCAATTCAATCAAATTAATTTTTTTTTCATCAATCTAATTTCAAAAATTTACATTTTTAATTATTCAATTTCTCATGATATAACGATTTCAAAAATTAAACAAACATGATAATTTCGATTTTTTTCCAATTAATTGTCAAGTATATTTCAATTATTCAAATTTCTAAATAAAAATAATTCCCAAAATTTGACAAAGAGAACAATTCGATGTCTCAATAACTTTTAAATCGTTTAATTTTTTTTTATAAAAATTATTATTTTTTATAAAAATAATTCAATCAATTTCCGACAAATATCTCAATTTGAAGGATTTAATTTTTTCCAACAAAAGTAATTTCAAAAATCTAACAAAAATACAACAAAATTTAATAAAAATGCTCAAATTAATTATTTTCGACATTTAACCTTTTTTTTTTCTTTCTTTTTTTTTTTTCATGCGAGAAATCTGCGCGCGCATTATCCACGGTTTTTAGTAAATTTTGTCCACTTACTTTTTTTTTTGTTTGATTTCAATTAATTCTCAATTCCAAAATTTATTTAATAATTTCCCTCTCCTTCTTCCTTTTTCTTTTCTCACAATTCCGAAATTCACAATTCTTTTCATTTCCTCTTTTCCATAATTTGATAGTTTTAACCACTTTTTTCTCACTCAAAATTTCAAAAATTCACAATCCTTTTCATTTTCTCTTTTCCTTATTTTGATAACTTCAACAATCCTTCCTTTTTATTCAATGAAACTATTCTCACGTCTTTATTCTTTAACTATTCCCTAACTTCTGCTTTTTATTCTTTTACAAATTTTTCTTTTTTCACACTTAAAAATCCCCAAAATTTTCAAAATAAAATCCGTTTTATTTCTCTCTTCTTCTCATTCAAAAATCACCAAAATTCTTTAATAAAATCCTTTTCATTTGTCTCTATTTTCACACTCAAAATTCCCACAATAGTCTGATAATCTTTTTTTTTCTTTCCCAACTTAATTACTTTGATGCCGCGCCCTAATTAATTCGGGAAGGAAGTGCATCGCTCCTCGCAAGTGCGTTGCCCCTTCGCCACCTAATTCCTTTTTTTCACTAGTGGGGTCAGTCATGTGACAAAAATCATATATGATTTGCACCTCACTTATTGAAGAGTGGGAGAAAATTCGCGATTTCTTTCTGTTGCCAAGGCATTGCAATTCAATGCCTTCGACAATCAGAAAAGACTTATTTTAATAAAATAATCTAGAAATCGATATCGGACGACCAGTGTTATTTACACCGGACGTCTTCTATCTTTTGAAACAATAGTGAATCATGTTCACCATTGTTTTTATTAACTTTTTCGTTCGAAACGAAAAGTGTCTTTCGTTTCGAATAATTCAAAAAAAAAATAAGAAAAAATAGAAAAAAAACGTCTCAGTTTCTGGACGTTACACTAGTTTTGAGATTTAATTTGAATAAATTTTGTCAATCTCATAAAATATTGATTTGTTCATGATCTTCTTCTTTTACCCGTTCCCCTGACACCTCACACGCCACCCTCCACCCTATTATCCTCCTCCCATCACCCACCACCCTATTTTCCTACTCCCACCACCTACTCCCATCACCCACTTGGAAAAATTCTCCCCTGTATCCTCAAAATTCACCCACCACCCACCTCCCCACGTTCTCCCCCTTTTCCCCAGACACTTCACACGCCACCCTCCAACCCTTTTCTCCTCCTCCCACCACCCCACTTCAGAAAGCCACTTTCCCGAAAATTCCTTTTCCACCCTCTGCCACCCACCTTCGGAAAAAATCTTTCCCACGCGAGAAAAGCCATTAGTCACCTCCTACAGGTGAACACCTGCACCATAGAAGGGCCCTACAATGGGCCCCGTCATCAATCACACCGCTGACAATGGGACCGGGGGGGCGATAGGGGGGAAGCCACGCCCCTTTTCGCTAAGAACGCGCCCTTACTACTGAGATATTCTCGAAAAACTTTCGGAAGGAGAATCTATTTCTAGGAAGTAAAACAGGATGGGTCGATTCTTTTCCTTCAATAGTTTCCTTGGAATATTTCAAAAATTAAGCGAGATAGAGCAATTCTGTTTGAATTCTTTTTGCTTTCGAATAGAAGATATGTAATCGTAATTTTTTTCGAGTCTGAAATTTTAACATAATATGCCTGCAAATGAACCGAAACGTTAAGAACCGCCGTTTTTTAGAAAATGTCTGTGCGTGTGTGTGTGTGTGTGTGTGTGTGTGTGTGTGTGTGTGTGTGATGACGCATTTTCCGCTTCACTCTGAAACGGCGCTAGCTAGCGATCTGAAAATTTTACCGTATGATTGCCATGTGTGCCCAAAGCGTTCAATGGAATTTTAGCTGAATCGGTCTGATAGTTCCTGAGAAAAATAAAAATGTCGAAAAATCGCATTTTTGACTTTTCTCGATGAAAAATGAAATTCCAGCATTCACTCTCAGCGAGGAGATGCGCGCTCATGAGCTGCATCTTTGTTGCCGGGAGTGGTGGGAGCTTAGATTTTTAGTTTATCCAGTATACAACTTTTGAGGAATTTTTCGTAAAAATCTTGATACTTCTATAACTTAATGAATAATTGAGCTAGAGACCTCAAATTTCGGGGGTCGTACATCTGATAAGCATAAAGTTTGGAATTGAAACTCAGCGAAATCGGACCAGCAGTTTCTTAGATATTAGTATAAAAATATTCGAAAAAGCAGGCTATATCTTCAAGACTATTCAATTGATTATTTTTGGGATGAGCTGAACCCTCTGAAGCCTATTTTGGTTTCCCCACTCCACGCCCGGCCGTTCATGACATGGAGTGGGCCGCGAGTAAGTTTAACCCCTCAAGGACGGGGTCCATATCCCGTATCGACCCTTTCCGTTAGCATTGAAAATTGATTTTCTCAAATACTATCCCAGGTGGAAATATGGATGTCAAATTTTGACAACAAATGTCAAATTCTAATCAAATTTGACAAATTTTCAAAAAAAATCCGTCATAATTTGACGTATTTTCACAGAATTTATCATAAAATGTCATAATTTGACTTTTTTTTGTCAAAAATATGACCATTCTTGACTATTAATTGTAACAGTATGTTATACTTTGTCAAATTTTCCCAGGAAAATTTCTGTCATAATTTGACGAATTATGACAGAATGTGTAATTTTTTTTACTTCATTGTGTGACACATAATTTTGGTGAATGTGACATCTTTTGACAACAACGTCAAAAAAATGAAAAAAAAATAATAGTAAATGACAAATTTCATCATGATATGAGACTTCTCAACATGTAATTACAAAATATTTCTGAACTTGTTTTCCGAATTTGTTATTTTCAGTCAAAAAATGTCAAATTCTGACAAATTTTAACTGAATCTTAGAGAGAACTTATGTCAGAATTTGACATAATCGCTCATAAACTGTCATTGTCGGACGAATTCCGACATGATTCCCTTACAATTTGATATTTTTTTAGATTTGTGCCATTCTTTAAATTATCCAAATATACTATAAGATGTCATGTCATAATATGTCGCACACCTCGATGAAAAATAAGGGATTGGACATGGCATTGCATGACTCTAGTAGGAAGGCTAACACAAACGGGTATTATTCTCTTATGCCGTATGGGAACGACCCACATGGATAATATCAGAAATGCGGTAATATTGTTGAGCACGATCTTTGCACGATCGGATTCACGAAGAAAACTGGCTCGCCCGTTTGAATTTATGACTTCTAAAACGATAGCGGGCTTAGGGACTAATCCTCTACAATGCGCACTCTAGCGGCGCCTTCGGAACTACCAGTTCCATTCATACACTTGCAATAATTACCGTTTTCTCGTTTGCCTATTTTAATTCGTATTTAAATTTAGATTCATTTCTGTAGCATCTTTTTTTTTATTCTACACTACTTAATTTTGTTTTTTTTAAATTTATTTTCACCGTTAATTCATTATTTATGATTTTATGATATATTATGATATTTTCGGAAAAATTGTGACATGTTTTTTCATATTTCCCCATTTTATGACTACTAAAATTATGACAGATTATGTTCGAAAGTGTATGATATTTTCACGAAAAAATTTCATTGATTATCACAATTTGTCAATTTATGACAAATCAGAATATGTCATGAAATGCCAAGAAGCAGTCAAAAATTTTTTCGAACAAATGTCATTGTTTGACATCTGTTTGACAAAAAAAGTTGAATTTTCACAAATTATGTTATTTTTGGTCGATGAGAAAATCTAACATATCGGTTATTATTGGTCAGAAAAAAAAGAAATTTTCTATTATAATATGTCGAAAAATGAAATATTATAACAACACTTGACATTATTCTCTTCAATTGTTATATTTTGTAATTTTTTGTCAAATTGTGACATCCACATTTTCTCTAGAATATTTGTCCGATTTGATCAGAATATGCTTAATTATGACATATGTAAATTTGCTATAATATGACTTACTATGACTTATTTTGTCATATTCTTACACTTCATGTCCATGAAAAATATGACAAATGATGTCTGAAAAATTATAACATATTTCATGAGAAAATGTCATTGATTATCTAAAATTTGTCAGTTTATGACAAATCAAAATATGTCATAAAATATCAAAAAACAGTCGGAAATTTTTGAGAATAAATGACATTTTTTGACACACGTTTAACAAAAAATGTGAATTTCTAACAATTTTTGTCATTTTTGATCGATGACCAAATCTAACATATTCGGTCATTATTCGATCAGAAAAAAAATGACATTTTTTGTCATAATATGTCAAAAAAGGAAACATTATAACAGAATTTACCATCACCCTGATAATTAGTCATATTTTGCCATTTTTTGTTACATTAAAACATTTTTTGTCAGAATATGTCATGCATATTTCCACCAGGGATCACAGATATAGAAATTTAAAAAATTGATTTGGGTAGATTATCCATTATCTACCCAACTCAATTTTTTTTATTTCTATATCTGTGATAGTATTTGAGAAAACGACCCAGAAAACCAATTACCAGCATATTGTCGAACAATTGTCGACATGAGATCCAAAATGTTGCTGCAGAATTTTCGACAAAATTGCGAACAATATTGCCCCAACTGAGTTATCATAAAAATATCAAACATCAGAGTTATCAGCAAAATTATACCGAATCTTGAGGTTATTTAATGGCAACATCCATCGTCAAGACTCCTGACCAAATTCATGAGGAATTAATCATCAAAACTATCTCCAAGATTCCACCTTAAATATACCGGAAAATGTCGGTTACTTCTTTCATCAAAATTTGTAGACAAAACGTCCGGCAATTTGCCGTTGGAATTTTCCACAGAATTGCAGATAAAACTTTTCTAAAAATTAACATCAAACTTATCGTCAAAATTTCTGATGAAATTTGCCGGAAAATTGGCATTGTACACATGTTAAATCGAGCTGGTAAGTGAACGTTTTCCAACAATTATTGTTCAAAATCTGCTTAATTTTAAGGTAGATTCTGAGTAGAGAATTTCGATGCAGCTCGCCGAAACCCTCGTTGATTTTCTCCTTTTAGTGGACTGTATAATAATTAGTTGTTGAATGATTATAAGGAAGTTTTTTTTTTTTTTTTTATGCTTATTTAACGTCGCCATCTTTTACGCAAAGATTATGCCAATCAGCGACGGAGGTTCATGGTGTGTCTGTGGACAAAGCACTTGTAAATAATTCTTACAGTGGTGCTTGTATCATTCGGCAGAGACTAGGATTTGAACCCGGGTCTACGAGTTGGCAATCCGACACTCTACCAAACGAGCCACCGTTCACCTCAATTATAAGGAATTGAGGTGGATTTTCTCAATGATAATTGACACGTGGTTTATCAAAAATATAACTCTTTAATAAATAACGTGACTAGATTTACATACTCAGAGATAATTTGCCCGCACTGAATTTATTGTTTCTTTTGATTAATTGTCTCTATTTGATAATCGTCTCTTTTTTCACTAATTGTCAATTAATTCACTGTTGATTTAATCCCGGGTGTAAGTCGCGATTAATGCAAATTAATGATTCACTAGTTTGATTTGCTTTACTCAAAACCGTTAAAACAATTATTAATTATTAACGCCACGCGTCTATCGACTTCGGCGTCGGTTTTATTAGCAATAGATAGATTCGCACAGTTTGTCGTTGGATAATTTTACTCAATGTCTATTAGTTGCACAAATATACTAATACCGGTTGTAAATCGTTATTAATGTCTCTGGCCGATAGTTCTCTCAATCACTGACTCTAATGTATCACAAGCCTCAAATATAATTGATAATTATAACTGCCACGCGTCTATCGACTCGGCGTTGGCTCACGGAAAAGTAGTCGATGATTTTACACAATTTTACGTCGATGATGCTTCTCTGATGAGACCCACGCGAAGAAGGACGATAATTCGCGAGACCACGCCGGTGGTCCCCCAAATCGCCTCTGGTGTCGATACGCGTAATTATCGACGTGATTGACCTTCTGATCCCGCGGTAATTCAGGATCAGTCGGTAATTTTAGCTACTTTCTTAACAATTATGACACTGAGGAAAAAAGTATCGATTTACCAGAAATATAGTTCCTTGTTCCGAGAAAATATATTCTTGACTGTGAATATATTGAATAGAATGAAGAAGAGTTGCTCCTGAGAAAATGACTTTCTTGGGAACAGACCACTGAATATGAGTGTGAATTTGGGTGAGTCCCAATGACGAAAAGTATTTCCACTGTGTAGAATCAAGTTTCTTGACTCAAGATCTCCACGCATTTCGACCAATCATATTTAATTCAACCCAAAGAAATCCTGGACTTGAAAGAATTGAATGATGAGTTCAAAAAAATTGGAGGCTTGAACAAGATATTTGGATGGATTCTACTCGAGTACTTCAGGAGATGAACGAAAACATGAAGAGTTTGGCCAAAGAATTTAATTAACTCGGGGAAGTTGAAGTTGACTGATTAAGGTAAGTGTTGAATTTCCACGTATTCGGAATCAGCTTCGAAAAATAATCAACTAACTGAGCTAAGTTGGAAATATTATGGTAATGAGAACGGTGTGGCTATTCGTACATTGAGTGTCACGCAATAGACACGCAAAATCCACGCAATATCCACGAATTCCTTGGACGAAAATCTCGAAAACGTCATTTTTTTGGAGTGTCTTTTGCGTGGATTTAAGACTTCTTGGAGTGGATATAGCGTGGATACAAGGTTGCTCAATTATTGCGTGACTTTAAGCCCAATTTTTTCGAGGAATGAATTTCTCGATTTCTAGTGACTTTAGCGTGAATTTAACGTGACCTTACCATGAATTTCGCGTGATTTTAACAAGTTTTCTTGCGTGAATTTAACGTGACTTTTGTGTGAATTTAACGTGACTTTTGCGTGACTCCAACGAGCTTTTTCCCGTGAATTTAACGTGACTTTGGCGTGTTTCTCACAGCACTTTTGCGTGCACTTAACCCCTCTAGTACGGGGCCTCAGCGAGCCAAACTGTCCTAACGGCCGGACGCCTTGTAACATGTGAAATCAGAAGTTTGGAAAAAAAACAAATTTCTCAACAATTAATTAGTTGAAATCGAATTAATCGTTTTTAGAAGGTTGCATATCAAACTTGAATTATCCATCTTCACGAAGCATTTCGGAAAATCCAAAAATCTTGAAAATTGTAAGAGATATTGAAATTTTTATGCAGCGTGGTGAGGGTCTCTATGACACAGAGACCCCGGCCGGTGGGACAGGCACGAGGGTCCATATACATATATTGATAGAGGAATTTCGGTAAATGGTGAGTTTCACTCTGCCAAAAATATTAAAAATTTAAATGATTTTACCAAATTTTTTGAATTGACTTGAAGTGTTTTGATGTAGTAGAGATCAGTGGCAAGATTTCGAGGCGAGCAGACAAAATCCTAATTAAATTTTTACCAAAAACAACGAACTTTTGTTGGAAGTCAATAACCAATTTTTCAAAAAAACAACAATTAAATGAAATTGAGATAATCACTACGTTTTGCGTAACCCAAGGCCACGACGGGGACGTAGTGGTGCATAGTCCTCGAAAAAAACCTATCACGACCTATCCTATGCGACACTCGGGATTTTGATGAAGAAATTTATTGACTCAAACTCCGCTCACCTTCATTGAGCATTAAAAATTTAATTTTTTAACTTATTAAGAAAACAAGTACATAGAGCATTAAGATGCGTACTTTTTTCTCTAGTCAATAACTTGTACACATCACATGGAACAATATCAATCAAAAAATACCTCATACCAATTGAAACGAAACAAAGCGAAAAAAAACCTCAATAAATTTAATACGGATTAAATGAAACTTCGAAATACTCATGTGAAATTTGGATTTTCCAAAGAAAAAACCATTCGCAGTGGTGGCAACTAACTTTTATTACAAAACACACAGTTTTGATGTTTCACTGCAGAGAACCAAAATCATACTGGTCTAGAAAAGGCTCATTTGGTTGAATTACCAAATTTGCCATTTTCTTAAGACCATTGGTCTTGGTTTATCATTGTGTTTTCACACCAACTGTCTTTGTCAGGAAGAAATCGATTATTTCACGACTTCCTCACCTCTCATCATGCCCCCTCTCCCACACTCAATCAAAACAATGAACTCTACTCACTTTTGAATTTAATATTTTTCTATATTACTCTAAAATAAAATTTGATTAAGCAGGAATGTTATATTCATTGAGTTGTTGAACACAACGAATAAAATTCAAGTTTTTTGACTCGAAATTCACAACTCCTCTTATTTTGTGAAAAAAATTTTTGTAATCAAAATTTTCGGGAATCAAGCTCAATGCGAGCCTAGAATAGGCGCACTGAACATGACGGATGAAAACAATGGCAAAGAAAACGTTCAAAACACTAATTTTCAGTTGGCAGAGCTATACTGCCCATTTACCGGAATTTCTATTTGTATCCACGCAGGAATTCCCTTCTGTTTCCTTCACAGATATTGTATGCAGAGTCACTAATTCATGATACATGTTCACGGAGGAATTTCTACTCGTATTCACGTAATGAAAATCACTGCATGACTTTCGAGTAATTATTGCGTGCAAATGAGATATTTTCCCATCTGTTTTTCGATTTGTATCCACGTAGACTTTCTCTAGTGATTTTCGCGTGGATACTGCGTGCAGAATCAATAATCTATGGTCTATATTCACAGAGGAATTTCAACTTGGATCAACACAATCCGAATCGTTGCCTTATTCTCGAGTGGATATTTCGTGTAGAGTCAAACTCTTCCATCTGTATTCATAGAAAAATTTTGGATTGTATCCACGCACTGAAATTTCCATGATTTTCAGATGGATATTGTATGCTGGGTTAGAAATCTATGATATATATTCATCGGGGAATTTTTACTCGTATTGACGTATGAAACATCATTGCATGATTTCTGAGTGGATATTGCATGTAGAGTAGACTGTGCCAAATTTAACGACTATTTTTTTTTTTCGGCTCCCAAGTGAAAATTACATTTTCCGTTACGAAAAAATAATACTCTCCAAATCCGGGCATCCTATCTTTTTTTTCCAGTTAGCGCTCGCGTAAATAAGCATTTTTCAAGGAAAATTGTCTTAGAAATGATTTTAAACCTCAAAATTCATGGAATATGTTCTCTAAGCATAAAAAAAACGCATTATTTCGTCGAGAATTCAATGCCCAATGAAGATAACCATGGACGAAGTCAAAACAATGGCCTACACGCCTTGTAGACCAAATAGAAAGTGGATTTTTACTTAATCTATTACTAACATCCACTCTTATACACATATCAAACAATTGATTTGTGATTAAAACTTGTGAATTTTATTTTCTACAGGGTGTACCGGAAGTATAGGTACTCCCGGAAATCCTAGGTAAAGGGGTCCATTTGGAGCAGAAAAGTCCTCTTCGACTTTTCTCTCCGATGAACCCCTGCGGAGATATGAGGGTGAGAAGATGAGCCAATGAGAGCCCACCTTTAGACGGCCGCACATCTGTGAGGGAATCACAGATGTGTTGGTGCGTCCCCACTCCGCGTCAACTCTCGCCTCTCAGCTGGGGAGGTATGATTTTTAAAATAAATATTTGGAAATTTTTGAATCATTTTTTTTAAATTAATTTTTCCACTTCGTTCATTATTTCAAAATTGATTGGAATGATGGAAAAAAGAGTGAAAAATCAATTGAAGAAAAAAAATTCAAAGAATCCTTAGCTCTTGGAAATTTTTCGGAGACGTCAAGTGACCTTGACCCCTCGAAAAATGGTGCACAAGTCTTTCCTGGAGGGGAGAGGGATACTCTTATCACTCAAAATGTCTCTGTACTTGGTACAGAGACTCTTCGAGCCACGAAAACCCCCCTCCCACCTCTAGAAGAGGGGAGAGAGATGCCCTGGGGCCAGGAGAATCAGGATTTTCTAAATTTTTTTTTCAATCGATTTTTTTACTTTTTTCCATCTTTTTGATCGTTTGAAAATGATTAAAATGATGGGAAAAATGGAAATATTGATCGAAAAAAAAAATTAAGAAAATCCTCATTCTTAGGCAGTTTTCCAAGGCATCACGTGACCTTGACACCTAGAAAAATGGAGTATCAGTCTTTCCTGGAGGGGAGAGGGGCACTTTTATCACTCAAAGTGTCTCTGTCCTTCGTACAGAGCCTCTTTGAGTCATGACAAACCCCCTCTCACCTCTAGGATCCTTCGCCTCTCTCCTAGAGGTAGGAAAGGGGTTTTTGTGGCCCAAAGAGTCTCTGTACCAAGTACAGAGACATTTCGAGTGATAAGAGTGCCTCTCTCCCTTCCAGGAAAGACTTGTGCACCGTTTTTCGAGGCGTCAAGGTCACTTGACTTCTCCGAAAAATTCCCAAGAGCTAAGGATTCTTCGAATCTTTTTTTTTCAATTGATTTTTTTCCCTTTTTTCCATCATTTCAATCAATTTTGGAACGATTGAAATGATGAACAAAATGGAAAAATTAATTTTAAAAAAATGATTCAAAAATTTCCAAATATTTATTTTAAAAATCATGCTTCCCCGGCTGAGAGGGGAGAGCTGACGATGGCCGATCCCTTCCACATTACTGAGAGAACGAGATACACGGTGGTTGTGGAGGGGATCGGTGACCGCGGAGTGGGGACGCACCAACATATCTGTGATTCCCTCACAGATGTGCGGTCGTCTAAAGGTGGGCTCTCATTGGCCCACCTTCTCACTCTCATATCTCCGCAGGGGTTCATCGGAGAGAAAAGTCGAAGAGGACGTTTCTGCTCCAAATGTACCACTTTACCTAGGATTTCCGGGAGTACCTATACTTCCGGTACACCCTGTAGACAATCCTCATGATCCATAGCACTAATTTTCATGCTCTCTTCATTCTTCTTTGCACTTTCCTTTAAACTGAAATCATAATGATTTAATAAAAATACTTGACACCTGTAAAGCTCAGGAAAAAAAGAGGGTGCGTGAAATTCACGCGCGGCAGGAGTGAAACTTCTTGCTGCTCGTCCGAGGATCAGTGCAAAAATACCCCATCTTGCTTAGACTCCGAGACATTCAAAGAAAATTGATGATAAAGAGCACTCAATTTGTCTACAAACTTGATGTTTTTCTCTTCCTTAACATCCATTTCTTTTCAAGAATATTTCGGAAAGTGAGCGAGATGACGAAATTTTTCTGAAGATTTTTTTTTTTGCAGAGAATCTCGAAAACTACAAAAAGGGTCCTTACAAAAATTTCATTATCTTGCTTAGTTTCAGAGACATTCATCAAAATCCTACGAACAGAATATAGACTTATAGATATATCAAAATCTAACGGAGGAGCGCCCTTTTTGATTCAACTTCTTCTGAAGCTCTTGAAATTTTCAACAAAGAAAGGATTAGGGCAAAATCACGCTATCTCGTTTAATTTCTGGGATATTTATAAAAAACAAATAACAAACAACAGACTTATTTGAGAAAGAAAAGTAACTCTATTCCAATGATTTTTCAAGAATATCTTGGAAACTCAGTGAGGTAAAGCCATTTGGACCTAATCCTTTCTAATAGCTTGTCTTGAAATTCGAGAAAAAAAATCAGAGTGAGATCGCTGTATCTTCCTCCGTTTCTGAGTATTCTCAAAAAAACTTTCGGGAATAAATAATCCAAATAACAAGAAAAGTAGGTTTCTTTTTGTCAATAGTATTTCGAAAATAACTGGGGAACTAAGCGAAATACAACGATTTCACCTGACGGCCTTCTGTAGAGAATTTCCAAGGCTATGAAAAAGGATTGGAGCAAAATAACGCTATTTTACGTAGTTTCTGACATATTCCAAGAAAATTATCAACAAGTAAAACCTTTTCCTGTTTTTTTGGTTTGTTTGTCAATTGTTTCTTGAGAATATCTCGGAATCTGGATAAGATAGAGCAGTTTCAACTTCGAGCTTTCTTGTCGAGAATTTAAAGATCTACAAAAAAGGATGAAAGCAGAATCACTCTATCCCACTTAGTTTCCGAGATATTCTTGAACTGATAATAAAAAATAAACAGTAACAGGACAGGTATTGTCGCACTAACGAAAGAATCGACACACGAGGCATGCCAAAGCCAAAGATTGTTTGGTGGGGCATGGACGTCGAAGAAAGCCGATGTCGATCCCTTCGCTAGTCCTACTATGACGAGCAATGCTGCAGGGATACGAGTGCGCATGCGCACATTCGTTCTCTCTCTCTTTCTTTTCCCCCACCACCAAAGCGTGAAAAAGTAGCGCAACAGCGTTAAACGCGAGGACTTCGTATAAGAAGTTTCACTTCAAAAAGAAGCTAGCAACATCTTCTGACTAATATTTGGAGTAACATGTTGGTAAATCACTCACGAATGTCAATCACTATGATTGGTGCCATGAATAGAAGCATCAACGCTATGAATATTGATTAAAAACTTCTGACTCAATAAAAGTTGTGAGTAATGAGTGATGAAATGATATAATTTTTTTTTAATATTGTTTGCTATTATTATGATTTTTAGTTGAAGAAAAAAATATAGAGAAGAATTGAGGGACGAAAATTAGTTCTCTGGATCATGAGGATTGTCTAGAAAATGGAATTCACAAGTTTTAATTACACATTCATTGTTTGATATGTGTATAAGAATGAATGTTAGTAATAAATTAAGCAAAAATTCGCTTTATATTTGGTCTACAAGGCGTGTAGGCCATTGTTTTGATTTCGTCCACGATTATCTTCGTTGAGCATTGAATTCTTGACGAAATGATGCGTTTTTAAATTTTTTAGAGATCATATTCCATGAATTTTGAGGTTTCAAATCATTTTTTTTAAATTTTCCATTGAAAAAACCTTCTTTACGCGAGCGCTAACTGGAAAAAAAAGATAGGAAGCCCGGATTTGGGGAGCACTATTTTTTCGTAATGGAAAATGTAATTTTCACTTGGGAGCCGAAAAAAAAAAATAGTCGTCAAATTTGGCACAGTCTAATGTAGAGTGAAGACTCTCTCATCCACAGTCATAGAGGAATCCTGTCTCATATCTACGCAGGAGTGTTCAGTGATCACTGTGTGAATATTGCATGTAGAGTCGATAATCTATGGTCCATATTAAGAGAGCGATTCCAATTTGGATTCATGCAACAAAAATCATTGCATGATTCTCGTATGACCATCGCGGGTAGAGAGCGTAGTCACCAATCTGTGTTGATAGAGGAATTTTAACTTGTATCCATGCAACAAGAATCATCGCGTCAGTCTTGAGTGGATATTGCGCGTAAGGTCAAACTCTTCTATCTGTATTCATAAAAGAATTTTGGATTGTATCCATGCACTGAAATTCTCGCGATTTCTACATGGATATCGCGTGTTGAGTCAACCATCTATGATCTATATTCACCGACGAAATTCTACTCGTATTCACGTGTCGAAAATCATTGCATGATTTCAGAGTAGATATTACGTGTAGAGTAAATACTTTCTCTTCAATATTCATAGGTGAATTTCCACTCATATCCACGCAGATTTCTTTAGTGATTTTCGCCTGGATATTGCGTGTAGAGTCAATAATCTATGGTTTATATAATCACGAAGGACTCTGAACTTAGATTCACGCAACAAGAATCATTGAGTGATTTTTGTGTGGATATTACGTATGGAATCAATGATACTTAGCCTGCATCCATGGAGAAATTCCAACTTGGATCGAGGCAACTAAATCATTGCATGATTCTTGAGTGACTATTGCGTGCATATTCTTTCATCTGTATCGATAGAGTAATTTCGACTTGTATGCACGGAAAGATTTTCTCGTGTTCCTTGCGCAGATATTACATGTAGACTCAACACACAGAAAACGCTGAGCGTAGAAGACGCACAGAAGTGCGTAATCACTGCACATGTGTGCGTACTTAACGTTCTCAAAATCGAACGTGATGTACGCACACTTGTGAGTAATGTGCGCACACGAGTGCGTGACTTTTTACTCTCAGTACTCTCTACTTTTGTGAGAGATTTTCGCTATTATCTCGGTAAATAAGCGAGATAGAGTGAAATGGACGTTAATTCGGGATCAGCAGTAAACTCTCTCAGTTTTTCGTGATTATCTCGGTCAATGAACGAGATAGAGCGAAATGAATATTGATATGGGATCAAGAAAGAGTTTCTTCAGTTCTTTGCTATTATCCCGGTGAATAAGTGAGATAGAGCGAAATGGATATTGATTTGGAATTAGGAGGAAGTTTTTTCAGCTTCTCGCGCCTATGTCGGCGAATAAGCGAGATAGAGCGAAATAGACGTTGATTTGAGATCAGGAGGGAGTTTATTCAATTTTTCGCTATTATTCCGGTCAATAAGCGAAATGGATGTTGATATGGGTTCACCAGGAAGTTTTCCAGGTTTTCGTGATTATCCTGGTGAATCAGTGAGATAGAACGTAGTGGTCATTAATTTGGGATCGCGAGGGATTTTATTCAGTTTTTCGTGACTATATCGGTGAATAAGCGAGATAGAGCGAAATGAACGTTAACATGGGATCACCGGGAAGTTTTTTCAGTTCTTCATGAATATATTAATGAACAAGCGAAATAGAGCAATATAGACGTTGATATGGGATCACGAGGGAGTTTTCACATGAAAAAATCTCTCCTGATCCCAAACTAACGACCATCCAGCTTTCTCTCCCTTGTTCACCGGGATAATCACGAAAAACTGAGAAACTTCCTGGTGATCCCATATCAACGTTTATTTCGCTCTATCTCACTTATTTACCGAAATAGCGAAGAACGGAATAAACGTCCTCCTAATCCCAAATCAACGTCGATTTCACTCTATCTCGCTTATTCACCGAGATAATCACGAATAAATCGAAAAACTCCCTGGTGATCCCATACACGGAGAGAAATTTTTCCGAAAAATCGTGATGCTCAGCGACGAAATGTGGATGCTAAATGCAGGCCGGGGGTATTTCATGAGTCTACCGATGGAAAAAAAATCTTTGCGACGGCAATTAGTAATAGGACCAATAAAATTTTCAAAATGAAATATCACAATAACTGTTATGTAGCATTACAAAAATATTAGCTGACTATTTTTCCTCTGGAAGCTGAAGAAAAATTGTCTATCCGACAAATGATAAATCATCGGGACCTTAGAAATTTTCATACGCTACTAAGAATTTTTATAAATTTTTTTTAGAATTTTTCCCATGCCAGCCTCATAATGGGTAGACGAAGGGGCTAGTTGGGTAACTTCGACTTTTTTCGGGACACGAGCCATTGGTCATTTTACACTTGGCTTTGGATTAAAATATCTCGAAAACTATGCAAAATTTATCGAGACATGCTGTGAATGAAATGTAGAGGGAAGATTAACGGAGTAAATAAACAGAATGCCGTTTTTCTACGACTAGTAGTTTCCGAGATATCAATTTCTTAATGAGTTGTTCAGAAACAATGGACGAGGCCCAATAGCAAATAAACAGGCACTCGGGTATCCTTTCTGAATTTTTTATTAGAAAATTAATATCTCAATAACTACGAGTCGTAGGAAACTGGAGTTTCGCTTATTTTATTCGTTACTCTTTCCTCTAAATTTCATTTACAGCATGTCTCGATAACTTTTGAGTAGTTTTCAAGATATTTCAATCCAAAGCCAAGTGTGAAATGGCTATTTTTTTGAAGAAATAAACAGCAAAAATTATGATGTGGAGCATGGGAATTTTTCGGCTCACAAGCAAATTGCATCCCGTTCATGGAGCGGCATGGTAATTTTTGAAAAAATCATTTAGAAAAATTCTCATATTTTCCTCTCCGTGTATTATCGTCCATTTCGCTCTATCTCGATTATTTACCGAAATGATAGCAAAAAACTGATTGAACTCCCTCCTGATCCCAAATCAACGTCTATTTCGCTCTATCTCGATTATTTACCGAAATGATAGCAAAAAACTGATTGAACTCCCTCTTGATCCCAAATCAACGTCTATTTCGCTCTATCTCGCTTATTCACCGACATAGTCGCGAAAAGCTGAAAAAACTCACTTCTAATCCTAAATCAACATCCATTTCGCTCTATCTTACTTATTCACCGAGATAATAGCAGAAAAACTGAAGAAATTTTCTCCTGATCCCATATTTATTTCTATTTCGTTCTATCTTGCTTATTTACCGAGATAATAGCGAAAAACTGAAGAAACTCTTTCCTGATCCCATATCACTATTCATTTCGCTCTATCTCGTTTATTGACCGAGATAATCCACAAAAAGCTGAAAAAACTTCCTGCTGATCCCAAATTAACGTCCATTTCGGTCTATCTAGCTTATTTACCGGAATAATAGCGAAAAATTGAATAAACTCCCTCCTGATCCCAAATCAACATCTATTTCGTTCTACCTCGCTTATTCACCGAGATAATAACAAAAAAACTGAAGAAATTTCCTCCTCCTCCCATATTTAGTTCTATTTCGCTCCATCTCGCTTATTTACCGAAATAATAGCGAAAAACTGAATAAACTCTCTCCTGATCCCAAATCAACATCTATTTCGCTCTATCTCGCTTATTCGCCGACATAGTCGCGAGAAGCTGAAAAAACTTCCTCCTAATTCTAAATCAATATCTATTTCGCTCTATCTCACTTATTCACCGCGATAATAGCAAAAAAATTAGAGAAATTTTCTCCTGATCCCATATTTATTTCTATTTCGTTCTATCTCGCTTATTTACCGAGATAATAGCGAAAAACTGAAGAAACTCTTTCTTGTTCCCACATCAATATTCATTTCGCTCTATCTCGTTCATTGACCGAGATAATCACGAAAAACTGAAAGAATTTCCTGCTGATCCCGAATTAACGTCCATTTCACTCTATCTCGGTTATTCACCGAGATAATAGCGAAAATCTCTCACAAAAGTAGAGAGTACTGAGAGTAAAAAGTCACGCACTCGTGTGCGTACATCACTCACAAGTGTGCGTACATCACGCACAAGTGTGCGTACATCACGCACACGTGTGCGTACATCACGTTCGATTGTGAGAACGTGAAGTACGCACACATGTGCAGTGATTACGCACTTCTGTGCGTCTTCTACGCTCAGCATTTTCTGTGTGTTGAGTCTACATGTAATATCTGCGCAAGGAACACGAGAAAATCTTTCCGTGCATACAAGTTGAAATTCCTCTATCGATACAGGCTAAATATCATTGATTCCATACGTAATATCCACACAAAAATCACTCAATGATTCTTGTTGCGTGAATCTAAGTTCAGATTCCTTCGTGATTATATAAACCATAGATTATTGACTCTACACACAATATCCAGGCGATAATCACTGAAAAAATCTGCGTGGGTATGAGTTAACGGTAAATTCAACTATGAATATTGAAGAGAAAGTATTTACTCTACACGTAATATCTACTCTGAAATCATGCAATGATTTTCGATACGTGAATAGATGGTTGACTCAACACGCGATATCCATGTAGAAATCGCAAGAATTTCAGTGCATCGATACAATCCAAAATTCTTCTATGAATAATAGATAGAAGAGTTTGACCCTACGCGCAATATCCACTCAAGAATGACGCAATGGTTCTTGTTGCATGGATACAAGTTAAAATTCCTCTATCAACACACATTGGTGAGTACGCACTCTACCCGCGATAGTCATACGAGAATCATGCAATGATTTTTGTTGCATGAATCCAAATTGGAATCGCTCTCTTAATATGGACCATAGATTATCGACTCTACATGCAATATTCACACAGTGATCACTGAACACTCCTGCGTAGATATGAGACAGGATTCCTCTATGACTGTGGATGAGAGAGTCTTCACTCTACATGCAATATCCACTCAGAAATCATGCAATGATGTTTCATACGTCAATACGAGTAAAAATTCCCCGATGAATATATATCATAGATTTCTAACCCAACATACAATATCCATCTGAAAATCATGGGAATTTCAGTCCGTGGATACAATCCAAAATTCTTCTATGAATACAGATGGGAGAGTTTGACTCTACACGCAATATCCACTCGAGAATAAGGCAACGATTCGGATTGTGTTGATCCAAGTTGAAATTCCTCTGTGAATATAGACCATAGATTATTGATTCTGCACGTAGTATCCACGCGAAAATCACTAGAGAAAGTCTACGTGGATACAAATCGAAATACAGATGGGAAAATATCTAATTTGCACGCAATAATTACTCGAAAGTCATGCAGTGATTTTCATTACGTGAATACGAGTAGAAATTCTTCCATGAACATGTATCATGAATTCGTGAGTCTGCATACAATATCTGTGCAGGAAACAGAAGGGAATTCCTGCGTGGATACAAATAGAAATTCCTCTATCAATACAGATGAGAGAATATGCACTCTACACGCAATACAGTGAAACCTCCCAATATTTCCTCGCTCAGGGGTCTCCGCTGGAAATATTGGGAGGTTTGAGCGATCCCCACTTTTCCCGAATGTGAGAGAGAAGGCAGATAGTGCTGCTCTCTTCTAGCATCTGTAGTTGTGTCGCTGGGTCTCAAAGTAAGTGATTTGACTTGAAGTAAGTCATTCGCGCAGGCGCAAAAAATTGTTTTGGAGGTTCGGAGAACTTTCTGCGCCTGCGCGAGTGACTCACTTCAAGTCAAATCACTTACTTTGAGACCCAGCGAACACAACTTGTGTCTCTCTCTTTTTATTTGACTATCTTTGTCACTTTGCGCATGTTCGATCATGCGCAAGAAAACAAGGATGGATACAGATAGAGTGAGAAAGATATAGTGAGAATGCGGAGTGGGGGACTGTATTTCTCCTCACGGAGGGGGAATGGAAATATTGAGAGCGGAAATATTGGGAGGTTTCACTGTAGTCACTCAAGAATCATGCAATGATTTACTTGCGTCGATCCAAGTTGGAATTTTTCCATGGATACAGACTAGATATTAGTGATTCTATACGTAATATCCACACAAAAATTACTAAATGATTCTTGTTGCGTGAATCTAAGTTCAAATCCCTTCGTGACTATATAAACCATAGATTATTGAGTCTCCGGGCAGAATCACTGAACACTCCTGTGTGGATATAAGAAGAAATGCATCTATAAATATAGATGGGAAAGTATTCACTCTACACACAATATTCACTCAAGAATCATGCAATGATTTTCGTTATCTGAATCCAAATTGAAATTCCTCCAATGATACAAGCTGCAGATTATTGACTATGAATGGAATATCCGCGCACAAATTTCTAGATGATTCTTGCCGCGTGAATACACATAAGAATTCCTCCGTGGATCTAGTTCTGAGGTCATTCATTCTGTGACTGAATTCTTCGGTCTATACTCACGCAAAAGTTACCGAAAAATAACGCAAAAATCACTTGAAAAACACGCAATAGACACGCAAGAACGCCATAAAAGTAATGCTAGAGTGCCGTACGACTCACGTAAAAGTCTCGTTAAGTGCACGCAAAAGTGCTGTGAGAAACACGCCAAAGTCACGTTAAATTCACGGGAAAAAACTCGTTGGAGACAAGCAAAAGTCACGTTAAATTCACGGGAAAAAACTCGTTGGAGACAAGCAAAAGTCACGTTAAATTCACGCTAGAAAACTCGTCAAAATCACGCGAAATTCACGGTAAGGTCACGTTAAATTCACGCTGAAGTCACTAGAAATCGAGAAATTCACTCCTCGAAAAAATTGGGCTTAAAGTCACGCAATAATTGAGCAACCTCGTATCCACGCTATATCCACTCCAAAAAGTCTTAAATCCACGCAAAAGACACTCCAAAAAAATGACGTTTTCGAGATTTTCGTCCAAGGAATCCGTGGATATTGCGTGGATTTTGCGTGTCTATTGCGTGACACTCAATGTACGAATAGCCACACTGTAATGAGAAAGCCGTTAATTGCGATGATAACTGCTGTATTTAATAGATATTTATGGATTATTAGCTCGAGAAAATAGGACTAATTTGTCCGAGTAGAGAAGTTCTTGGGAGAAGAATCTGATTTTCTGCATTCCCGAGCCCCAGATCTCTGTACTGGATCGAAGAATGTTGAACCGAACGCTTGTACATCTTAATGGACATTATTTCTTTTTTAATGGAGAGATGAATCATTTGACCGAAAATGTTCTGAAATGGATGTAGAACGTGCGATTCTGTTGATGAGGAAGTATGTATCATTTTCAAGAATATAAGGACTGATCATTAATAAATCCAAACTGATGGGGGCAAAAATCGTCTCCTTACAAAAAATTTGATGTGGTATGCAAAAAATTATTTTCGTGGAGAAATATATTCCATTCTATCATGGAATACCGGAAACGTTATGAGAAAAAAATAATTAATTAACGACTATTAATATAAATCCACGATTATATTGGATTGAATTGGGAGTATTTTCATTCAATGGGATCGCATCATACAGAAGTGTGTCACAAGAATATGTTTTCCCTAACGAAACTCTATGACATTTCGCCCAATCATTATATTTTTAAGGAGACCAGGTTTTTATATTCAATGAGCCTACTATTTGCTACGGAATGAACAATTGTAGTTGAATATAGACAACATACAATTGTACGGAAAGCTGGATTGTTTTTTCTCATGGTAATATGAAATTCACACAATATTGACATCATTACTCTCCATCGTTGATTATCTCTGTAGAAGAGATCGAAGAACGTTGGAGAAGTTACAGTGTTCCCTATAGAAAAACTGTAGTGTAAAAGGAAGGACTTCAGAAAAATGTGGGTAATAATTGAATCAATTGAGGAGTCACAATATTCATGACTAGTCATGAAATTTTTGCCTCAAGAAGATGAAAGCTCACGAGTAATTTTTGATTTTTGGCAACCAATATGATTTTTCTTTAGTGCATACCATCCATTCTTCTGTCAAGATTACGGAAAATTCTCCTGAAATTTAATCAACTGGAGGATTTGTTCTCTGTGTTTTCAAATCATTCTACGTATACGTAATACTAAAATTATGAGTGCTAGTATGCAATGGATCGAGATATTGGTTGGAGTAAAACTCTGATAGATTGTAAGGGATTCCGGAATCAATACAGGAATCACTGGATTCATTACCAGCAGTCAAATTTTAGCCTCAAGAGGATGAACGCTCATGAGCAATTCTTAGCTTCCATCAAGCCATCGCTGTATTTAAGGATATACACTGTATTCTTTCATCAGAAAACGCAGGAGCGTTTTGCGCCATGTGTACGATTAGAACGTGCACTGGCTAACTATACTTTTACTATTGGACAGTTTTTTTTATTTTTTTCAATTACCCCTCTCCCCTCGTTACAAAAAACACTAGACGTTGATTGCAATATCTCCGTGGAGAAATGAACCTTCTTTGCTTGAAAAAATAATTTGTTTATTTATAAAAAAATATTTTGATGTAAGCCACGCCCCATCCCGACGTTTTCGGTTAAAAAGTTTCTCGGTGAGACATTTCGTTGTAACATTAGCTGCATTCGGCTGGCTGAAATGAATTGGTGAGACATTTTTTCTTAACGATGGCGGCACTGACTATAAATGTATAGCCGTCAAAACAGCAACAGTGCACCCTAACCTCAAAAAGTTCGAAGTAATATAAACCGTGTTAGGCAGTTTCTCAAACGGGAAAAAAATATTCATTTATGGAAAAATACGAATTAATGAGAGAAGTTGATGGAAAAAAATCACAGCTCATATTGTATTGGAATCATTGAGTGATTCGAAAAAAAAAATACAATTGGCTACAGATAAAATCATGGAAAAAAAGATTCTGAGGTTTTTGAAGGTCCAATAATACTAATAATTATGAATGAGAAATTCTATGAAAATTTTCAGTCAATTACTCAAATATCGTGCCAAAATTCGAAGTAATTCCGCAGTATAGCTCTGACAACTGAAAATGAGTGTTTTGATTGTTTTCTTTGCAATTTTTTTCATCCGTCATGTTCAGTGCACCTATTTTAGGCTCGCATTGAGTTTGATTTCCGAAAATTATGATTACAAAAAATTTTTTTACAAAATAAGTGGAGTTGTGAATTTCGTGTCAAAAAACTTGAATTTCATTCATTGTGTTCAACAACTCAATGAATATAACATTCTTACTTAATCAAATTTTATTTTAGAGTAATATAGAAAAATATTAAATTTAAAAGAGAGTAGAGTTCATTGTTTTGATTGTGTGTGGGAGAGGGGGCATGATGAGAGGTGAGGTAGTCGTGAAATAATCGATTTCTTCCTGACAAAGACAGTTGGTGTGAAAACACAATGATGAACAGAGACCAATGGTCTTAAGAAAACGGCAAATTTGGTAATTCAACCAAATGAGCCTTTTCTAGACCAGTATGATTTTGGTTCTCTGCAGTGAAACATCAAAACTGTGTGTTTTGTAATAAAAGTTAGTTGCCACCACTGCGAATGGTTTTTTTTGGAAAATCCAAATTTCAGATGAGTATTTTGAAGTTTCATTTAATCCGTATTAAATTTTTTGAGGTTTTTTTTTCGATTTTTTTTTCGTTTCAATTGGTATGAGGTATTTTTTGATTGATATTGTTCCACGCGATGTGTACAACTTATTGACTAGAGGAAAAGAGTACGCATTCTAATGCTCTATGTACTTGTTTTCTTAATAAGTTAAAAAATTGAAATTTTTAATGCTCAATGAAGGTGAGCGGTGTTTAAGTCAATAAATTTCTCCATCAAAATCCCGAGTGTCGCATAGGATAGGTCGTGATAGGTTTTTTCGAGGCCTATGCACCACTACGTCCCCGTCGTGGCCTTGGGTTACGCAAAACGGGATGATAATCTCAATTTTCATTTAATTGTTGTTTTTTTTTGATTCAATTGGTTATTCACTTCCAACAAAAGTTCGTTGTTTTTGGTAAAATTCAATTAGGATTTGGTCTGTCTTCCTTGAAATCCTGTCACCGACCCTTGCTACATCAAAACACAACATTTAATTCAAAAAAATTCGGTAAAATTATTCAAAATTTTGTAATATTTGGCAGAGTGAAACTGATGAATTACCCTCGAGGGTAATTCCACAGTATAGCTCTGCCAACTGAAAATTAGTGTTTTGATTGTTTTCTTTGCAATTTTTTTCATCCGTCATGTTCAGTGCGCCTATTCTAGGCTCGCATTGAGTTTGATTTCCGAAAATTATGATTACAAAAAATTTTTCTACAAAATAAGTGGAGTTGTGAATTTCGAGTCAAAAAACTTGAATTTTATTCATTGTGTTCAACAACTCAATGAATATAACATTCTTACTTAATCAAATTTTATTTTAGAGTAATATAGAAAAATATTAAATTTAAAAGAGAGTAGAGTTCATTGTTCTGATTGTGTGTGGGAGAGGGGGCATGATGAGAGGTGAGGTAGTCGTGAAATAATCGATTTCTTCCTGACAAAGACAGTTGGTGTGAAAACACAATGATAAACAGAGACCAATGGTCTTAAGAAAACGGCAGATTTGGTAATTCAACCAAATGAGCCTTTTCTAGACCAGTATGATTTTGGTTCTCTGCAGTGAAACATCAAAACTGTGTGTTTTGTAATAGAAGTTAGTTGCCACCACTGCGAATGGTTTTTTTTTTTTTTGGAAAATCCAAATTTCAGATGAGTATTTCGAAGTTTCATTTAATCCGTATTAAATTTTTTGAGGTTTTTTTCCGATTTTTTTTCGTTTCAATTGGTATGAGGTATTTTTTGATTGATATTGTTCCACGCGATGTGTACAACTTATTGACTAGAGGAAAAGAGTACGCATTTTAATGCTCTATGTACTTGTTTTCTTAATAAGTTAAAAAATTGAAATTTTTAATGCTCAATGAAGGTGAGCGGTGTTTAAGTCAATAAATTTCTTCATCAAAATCCCGAGTGTCGCATAGGATAGGTCGTGATAGGTTTTTTCGAGGCCTATGCACCAATACGTCCCCGTCGTGGCCTTGGGTTACGCAAAACGTGGTGATAATCTCAATTTTCATTTAATTGTTGTTTTTTTTTTGATTCAATTGGTTATTCACTTCCAACAAAAGTTCGTTGTTTTTGGTAAAATTTAATTAGGATTCGATCTGTCTTCCTTGAAATCCTGTCACCGACCCTTGCTACATCAAAACACAACATTTTATTCAAAAAAATTCGGTAAAATTATTCAAAATTTTGTAATATTTGGCAGAGTGAAACTGATGAATTACCGAAAGAAATCACAGCTCATATTGTATTGGAATCATTGAGTGATTCAAAAAAAAAAATACAATTGGCTACAGATAAAATCATGGAAAAAAAGATTCTGAGGTTTTTGAAGGTCCAATAATACTAATAATTATGAATGAGAAATTCTATGAAAATTTTCAGTCAATTACTCAAATATCGTGCCAAAATTCGAAGTAATTTTGTAGTTTAGTTTTTGAGAAAAAAATATTCGAATTTATAAATTTTGGGATACTTGTTCTCGTTCCCGATAAAACTGGCCATGCCAGAACTGGCTAGCCGAGTTTGTTCTCAATGAGATAGTCCCCATGATGACATTGTGTAAGAGTTTGTGTACATTTATGTCTTCACATGATACATTTGGGCAATAGATGGCCCACTATGTTCGGTGAACGTTCACTAACAAGATATAAAGTTTGTCCCATAATGGCAATGCAATGTCCGCAAGCCTCCCATTGTGTACATATCTGTCAGCGATTGGGTCAAATGTTGATCGCGGTTTGTGAACGTTCACGTGCCTGTCCATTTTAAAGCAAGACATTTTGTCCCAACGGAACAATCTCATTCGGTTTGATCTCAATCGAGAACAGACTCCGAATTTGAATTGTCCCGGCCCTGATGTCACGTTGGACAAACTCAGCACAAATGTCCCGCGGGGACATTCAAAAATAGTTTGTCCCCAGCCATTATCTGTGCGGGACATTTAATGTACTTTTCGTAACATTCACTAACTAATTGTGTGCAAACGTTGGAGCATTTGACACCAATCCCCTCTTCTTTTGTTCCAATGGGACATTTCAATTGCGAATGTCCACATTTTTCTGTGAACAAAGTCGTACACGTGTACAAATTTGTCCCCAATTAACAGTTCCGGGACATTTAATGTCCACAAATCGATGGTAGCGTCGGTAACTCACGATATTTTAAATCTGCTTTATCGATCATCCAGTTACCTTGCGAACCCACCTGTTTCATCGACGTTGAGCGTTACAGTCAGTTGAGCAGCATACCACTAGATGGGGCTTCGAGGCAGGGAATAGCTGCTAATGGAATTTTTTTCAAATTTCATTGATTATCGTGGTGGCTCCGGTTTCTGACAGTGCCCGAGTAGCTGACAATTTCACAGTGATATTTAAATGTACGATATATTATTTAATATTCAATTGTTGAGCCCATATAGCGCAATAAATATGTATTAAAATAATTAAATTACATTTAATGAGCAAATAGTTTTTGCCTTTGATTTATCCTGTCAGAAATAGGTTCTAAAGTGTCAAAAACCAGGACCGCCACGGTATGCAATGATTTTCCATAGTAATTTTCTATCATACTGGAGATAGCAGACATCTAACAATTTTTTGGATCCTTTTAAACAACAATATTTATACAAAACAAATTTTTTAACAATTTGCACTCATAGTTTTCAGGATTGCCAACATGAAGATTAAGATGAACACATGTGAACTTTAATGTCTTTATTCAGGAAAATGCTCGAAATGAATCACAATAATGCATTGGATGGATTTTTATGATTATTAGTAATTTACATTAATGCCTAGGTACATCAAATCTTATATCAAAGAGTATTCCACCTCGCTGAAATTATGATCAAAATCATAAATTCGCATAAAATACTTGTGATAGTTTTTTTCAATTTGCCTTCACTAAATATAAATAAGCTAATACAAATGGCTCGGATATTCTCCAATCTGGTAAATCGTGAGGCTGCTCATAATCAGTGTTAATATAAATATGTTATATTGGTCATTTCTACAAGATGAAATTGTTTTTAAAAAATTCTAAAAGAAGAAATTCTTGAATTTAATTCAGTGAGTCTGTAGATAATGTGATGAAAAACAAGATAAGCCCTTGAAACAAGGAATTAATTGAATATTCAATCATTTTCACCATTTTTGACAAAAGAGGCTTCCTTTAAATTTTCCAAGATTTATAGAAATGTCGAAAATGGTATCAATTTTTCAGTTTTAAAATAATTTCGTGTTTCTAGGGCTTATTTTGTTCCTCATCGCATTCTCTACGAATTCGACCATTTCATATTCTCCAAGGATTTTTATACAATTTGGGGCAAAAAAAAATTTTTTTCTACCGATTGTATCTCCCAAATCTAGTGCGATTTTTGAAAAAAAAATTTTTTTTTGGGAACATCGAACTGTATCTGAGATGGGTAGAGCTAGTATAAAAAACGTGAAACTTTTAGTCATCCGACTAGACACGCTAATTCAAACGACGACGACGACGACGTCGCGGCTGGATTGGGTTATTGTCGACTGGCCGCAGTGGTTCAGGTTCTTCATCGGAGGAGTCCAAAATGTTGCCGTAAATAGCAACTCTACCACCACCTCCGTTAATTGCGTGGCCTTCTGAAAAATAAAAAGATGTTTCAATTTTATTGATGACAATGTGTTCCAATAATTGCAAGTTTTAAAAATATTATTTCCTACACTAAAACTACTTTTCTTTGATATACTGATGAAATACTGATACCTCTCACAAGGGCTACATCCTCATTATTAGCCACTTGGAATTGCCAATCTTCTGCAACTAAATTTGCTGTGTATTGAGATCCCAATCAGAATCATCACGTGCTTTACTTCCTTCGCTGGCAGTTTCTTGGGAAAAACTCTCCAGGTAATGAAGAAAATATAATGATTAATTAATAAGAAGAGTTTAAAGTTTTTTGAGGATATTTCCGGTACTATTGACCAATGAAGATGCAGTAGTGAAACCAAATTGACTGATTGCATTTTTTTCCCTCTTTCCAATTAATATCTCGGTAAATAGTGAAAATACACCGTTGAGTTTTTGTTTTTCTTATTAAATAAGTCATTCTTTAAAAAATGGAAATATGCACATTCAGGAAATTCTGAAAACTACAAATGCAATTTTTTGTACTATTTTTTTTTCAACAATTTACTTGTTAAAAAAAATCCAAAAAATTGTGAGATATCTGCTATCTCCAGTATCATGTTGATATGACAATGGAAGTAGCAGACATATGACAATTCTTAGATTTTTTTTCTTTTAACAAATAAATTATTGTTGAGAAATACAAACTATTCAAGTGCAGAGAATTCAAGGAACCATAAGGACGATGCCTTAAAATATTCTTTTTATGATAAATTTCTTTGTCGAAAACAGTTCAAAAAAATTTCAGATGTCTGCTAACTTTATTATTGTATGATTCATCCAATTAGTTACTTGAAAATGTCAATATCGGCCGTATACATGAATTAGAGTTACAAGATTAATCAGAATGCATCAATAATCACAATGACTCTCAAACTCTATACTTTTTTTTTTATGAGGATTGGTTTTCTTGGCTTCGTTGCTCTCTATGGCTGTATTCTTTTCTTTTCTTTTCCATTTCCTTCCAACTTCGTATTGCTCATGTCCCAATTCTCTGCGAGAACTCGAACTAATTAATTTCATGGAAAACTTATTTATTTTCAGCACATGAAATTGTAGTTGGCGAATATGTTGAACATGATCGATTTTTACTAGCTTCATTGAAATGAATTGGAATTTAATTTGAACAATCGTTCACGTTTCATGAACTTCGTCAGACAATTAATACTACATTCAATTCAAGATGCTTCAGAATTGTTCAAATTCCTCCAAATATAAAAGCGACCCAAAATATGATCTAGAAACAGCAAAAGCGATTATTCAACAAGCCAACAATGTTGATAAGTATAGAGAAAAAAAAATTGACGAAAAAAATTCAGTGAGTTATTTGTTCTTAGCCTTAGTAGTAGACGGGAGCAATACTAATCAATTTTTTTAGTATTATTGTGTAATATTATATTTTTTTTTAATTTCAGAAAATTATAGAGCACCTCCAGCAGGTTTGAGAAATGCATCAGAACCAGATTATATTGTTAATAAGCGTGAACCTGCTCTATTGTTCATTGATGGAGTACCAGTGTCTACTTTGAGAGTATCGAAATTGCCTCTCAAAGTTAAACATAAACATTTGAAAGATTTTTTAGAAAATGAGTTGAAAATTCAATGGCAATCAGTGTTTATATCTAAAAGTCCTGGCCAGACGCGTTCTGCTTTCGTCACGTGCTATTATTTAACCGATTCTGCCATGATTCAGTTGAAGGCAAAATAAGAGCAATTGATTTATAAGAAACGCGTTCTAAAAGTGGAACCCGCCAATGCCAGTAATCCGCGATCAATGCGCAAAAAATCAAACAAATCTGAAGATGAATTAAAACCTGATGACAATAGATTATCGTTAGCACAAACTTTGCCACCCAAGGTGTTGGCTTATATCTTCGAGAACTTGACTCTCGATGAAAAGCTCCTTTGTGGACAAGGTGAAGGTTTCCGTTAATTTTTATGTTCTTGAATGATATTTCATATATTATCTTCCGAATTGAATGTATCAATTTATTTTTCTTTTATTAGTGTGTGTCAATTGGAAAGAAGCGCTAGATTGGGCAAGAAAAAATCTAAATATTTTGATTTGTCATCGAAGACTTTGAATGATGATGCTATTGCTGACACAACAACAGTTACGAATGATCTTTTATTCAAATTAGCAGAATTCTCCAATACTGAGAAGTACGGTTGGGAAACAATTATTCTTTCCGGAAAAGCTCATGCATCTCATTTAAGAAAAGCTGGAATTACTAAATTTCTAGGCGCACTCAATTCTAATATCGTTTCCGAATTAAATTTATCCGGTGTCACTATCTCTCCAGTAGCTGTAGCAATTATACAAACTAATTTTCATAATCTGGTCTCTTTTACTCTTGGTGACAGTCATGGACCCCATGATTCTATATTATCTAAAATAATTAACAATAATAAATTACAGATATTTGGTCTCGTAAATAATCATAATACTTCGGGAAAATTTTTAAAATCATTTGATAAATTCACGACTTTAACTACATTAGTTTTCATTCAACGTTCTCTATTAGGATCACTTCAATCAGCATCATTGTGTCCTCTTTCAAAACTACTTGCTTCATCAATCCAATTGAAATATCTTAATGTAGCCCGATGCCCAGGTCTGATAAGTTTGATAGCAAATACTATTTCAAGACGCGACAATTCACAATTGCGTAAATTACATTTAGAATGTGAATTCGAGGGTATAACACATCAATGGTATGAACAGATTGTGGTCGGAAGGATTGATATGGCAGCATCCTTACCTGCTGGATTAAATGCTCATTTTACTTCATTGTGTTTAGCTGGAAACCAATGGGTTACACCATCGATGACACCATTAATTAGAGATCTCGTAATCATGACAAATGTAACATATTTAGATCTGCCAGGATGTTATGTTTATAATGAATGGTGGACTATTTTAAGTGAGTCCGTCACATTGAAATCTTTAGCATTTAATTCTATACCGAATTTACCGAATTCTGAAGAAGGTATTGTTTTGACTACTCATCCTCTTCCATTGCGAAATTTACATGAATTAAGCAATAAATTGGAAAGATTGCAATTTAGGAATTATAAAAAAAGAAGCAATTGCCACACGGCGTAATTAAATTTTTGGATGAGAATGATACGTTACAGGAATTAGATTTACGAGATTGTGACAATTTAAGAGATTATACTTTTGTTAATCGAATAGGCCGACACCGATTGTCCATTAACTCAACTGTGGTACTAAAAATTTTCACTAATCGCTTGGGATTACGAAAAAATTGGCCAACAATTGCATTCGATAACACTGCTTATGAGCAGCCTCACGATTTACCCGATTGGAGAATATCCGAGCCATGAAAATTTTATAGATTTCTTATACACACAAAAACTTATACAGAGAAAGCGGTCGTGTGTATTGAAATCCATCCTCTTTAACAGTTATTAATATTTAGTGAAGGCAAATTGAAAAAAAACTATCACAAGTATTTTGTGCGAATTTATGATTTTGATCATAATTACAACGAGATGAAATACTCTTTGATATAAGATTTGATGTACCTAGGCATTAAGGATGTAGTCTGGAGCTTTTGCACTTTTTACGAACATATTTCAGCAATTTTTTTTTACAAATAAATAAAATGCGATCATTCCAAATTTTTCAGATGTTTTGATTGACATCTTTAACTTCACGAAAATATTTTTTTTTAGTTCATCTCACAATATTTAAATAGCCTTTGTTATGGCCAAAGTAGCCACCAAGAAAAAAAGATATGTGACTGGCCCGGGTGCTAGCGTTGGTGCACGTACTTCGAAATAGAAAATTCGAATGAATCAGTTTTCTGTAAGCTTGTCGTTATGGCAGGTGCCAGATTCAGACTTTTTCATTGAGAAAGAAGAAAATGGTGGACTTTTGAAAAAAAAAATCAAAAACTGCGATATTTTTCTTCGAAAGTTCGGGTAAAAAATGGAAATTTTTATTGAAAATTAATAATTGTGGCACCTGCGAGAACTATTCCAGTGTAGAATAACATATCCAAATTTCAGCTTAATCGGTTCGACAGATTTCGTTCTTTGCCCCGGGCCGACCGAAAAAATGTTGTCCCAAAAAAAACGCGTTTTAAGTTTTGATAACAGGTATCTAAGACTGTAAAATGCTTTCGAAAATGTGTTATAACTTCCTCAATATTCGGAATTCTGGTCTAAAATTTTCACAGTATATTTTCCACATATTGTACTTTCAAAATAAATTATGAGAAAAAATAGATTTTATAAACCTCGAGCTCCGGATTACATCCTGAGAATTTTAGTAACACGTGTTTGAGACTGTGAAGCGCTTTCGTATATGTATGTAACTTCTTTAATATTTCGAATGTCAGTTTGAAATTTCTACAGTATACTCTCCATATATTTTCCTTTCAAAATAAATTATAAAGAAAAAATTAATTTTTCAAATCTGAAGCTCCAGACTACATCCTTAATGTAAATTACTAATCATCATAAAAATCCATCCAATGCGTTATTGTGATTCATTTCAAGCATTTTCCTGAATAAAGACATTAAAGTTCACATGTGTTCATCTTAATTTTCATGTTGGCAATCCTGAAAACTATGAGTGCAAATTGTTAAAAAATTTGTTTTGTATAAATATTGTTGTTTAAAAGGATCCAAAAAAATGTTAGATGTCTGCTATCTCCAGTATGATAGAAAATTACTATGGAAAATCATTGCATACCGTGGTGGTCCCGGTTTTTGACACTTTAGAGCCTATTTCTGACAGGATAAATCAAAGGCAAAAAGAGGGTGCGTGGGATCCCCGCGCGGTAGAAGTGAAACTTCTTGTCTATGAGGTATAGATAAAGATGAATTATTAGTATATCTTTATTGAACAAGGGATAAAATTTTTCGTTAACGAATTATAGTCTTTGTCACAACCAGTATTCAGACCAATAGATTCTTTCAATTCATTGTGTTCGTGAATTCTCGGGAATTGCTCGAGATAGAGCGATTTTGGCACAATCCTTCTGTGTAGGTCTCGAAATTCTCTGGAAAAAAGGATTAGTGCAAAATCGCCCGAACCTGCTTAAATTTCAAAATGTTCAAAGAGAATTGCTGATAAAATGAAATTCATCCGTCTGAAAATTTTCTTGTATGTATTTTTCCAGCATTCTTTTTTTTTTGAATATTTTTGAAATTGAATGGGATAAGAAAATTTTTCTGAAGACCTTTTTTGTGAACAATTTTGAAAACGGCGTAAACGGTTTCTACAACAATTGCCTTCTTTTGCTCGGTTTCTGAGATATTCATCAAAACACTATGACAAAGCATAGACTTATAGATAGGGTCTCCGTTGTAATGGTTGTTTAAAAGAATCCATCGGAATTTTATGGAGATATGCTCATTCATCTTACTCTCTTTTTAATTCTCGAAATTTTCTACGAAAAGGGATTCGGCTGAATTAACGCTATCTCTCTCAGTTTTTGAAATACTTATAGAAAAGTTTACCGAAAAAAATAGACTTATACCTGGAATTTCTGTTCCGATAATTTTTCATAACTATCTTCGGAGATACTTTGGAAACTAAGCGAAACAGAGCTAATTCATCCCAATCCGTTTGTATAGCTGTTAAGACTCTCTATAGAAAAGGATTGTGGTGAAATTACGCTATCTCGCTTACTTTCCGAGATATTCTCGAATTACTGATGATAAGAATTTATATCCTGTTTTATCTCTTACCTATTAAATTGTTTTTCAACGAATACCTCCGAAACTGAGCAGGATACAGGGAATTCGCCTGAATTCTTTTTAGCAGAGAACTCTAAGAGCTACGTGAATGGATGAAGACGATATCGCTCTATCTCCTTTAGATTCCGAGATATTTCCAAATAATTGTCAGCCTTTCTGACCATTACACTAGCATCTAGCATGCTACAGAAAAACTAGTGAATGAATCGACATCGGCTTCCTTCGGCTCCCATGCCCCACCATATAAATTTCGTCTTCAGTACGCCTCAGCTTTCGATTCTTTTCTTAGGACGACTAAACGCTACGTATCTACCTACTCCCCCCCTCCCCACTCCGCTAGCTCCCTCACACCAACTACGAAAGATAGGCTTCCCCCACCACTCAGAGCGGGACCGAAAATCAACAACGCATGGCTTCTCCTTTCCCCCCACTACTCAACTACTGCATTCCCCTCAAAAGTCTACACATCAGCGTGACGCTCGAAAAAAGTTGGTACCCTGCCAAAAGAAGTTTCACTTCAAAACTATTTGCTCACTAAATGTAATTTAATTATTTTAATACATATTCATTGTGCTAAATGCGCTCAACAATTGAATATTGAATAATATATCGTACATTTAAATATCACTGTGAAATTGTCAGCTACTCGGGCACTGTCAGAAACCGGAGCCACCACGATAATCAATGAAATTTGAAAAAAATTCTGTTAAAAACTAGGTGAATTTCGAGAGGAGATTTTTCCGACGTTGATGCCCAGGTCCGTGAGTGGTGCAGGAAAATACCTCTAGAGAAGCCTGTAAATTGGCAAGGTGTGAAGAGAGTCCGAAATGCACCTTTATTAAGCCAAAATGGCTATCGTTCCTGGTTTTATTATAAAAAGCCTTAACTATATACACTAATTATTTGGCAATTTTAGCGGTGATTTTACTGATTAAGTTTAACAGATTAATTGATGATTTTCGGTATATTTAGCGCGAAAAAAGCACGTTAATTGTCCGAAGAGAATTTTGAATAGGAAAAACGTTCGGTGAATCGCGCACGTTCGTCGTGAGGGCCGAAAGCCAAGTGAGAACGCCGCTTCGGGCGTTCGTAACTTCCCGAGGCCTCTCGGGAGATTTCGTGAGGCCGATGTAGAAGCTGCCAATGTGGCAAGATGGATACCTTGGCGGGAATCTTCAAATTCCTGACCTCGAGCATCCGAAACCATGTCCAAGTTTCAACATACCGCCCGCCGTCGTTGACCATGCCTGTGGCAACGACCTGTTGATGATGAGGTTGCTGATAAACCTGGTGAATTTCCAAACCGTTTGGATGCTGTGGCCTTCCGTTGGTGATTCATCTGTGATTTGGCCTGAACAGCTGATTCATCTCAAGTGAATCAGACCCCAATTGTCGTTGATGCTCGTCTGAAATTTGAATAAATTCCGTGGAACCGTTCTGAACTAACTGGAACAGAAAATACATGGATTATTCAATGCTTGGAACCGCGAGGAACCACGCGGAACCGCGAAAAAACCGTTAAATTTGAAAATTGAATTTTTTCCTTGTGCTGAATTCGGTAGAGGCAGGTTTGCCGATCAGCTGATTGTTGACCTTGGCTCCTTGGCTTGCCTGATCAACTGGTCCATGAAGATTTATAATTGCCGTTCCATTGGTGATAGCCTTGACCTGGTGATTCGGCTGTTCGTCTCAGTCTCGGAGGAGGCGTAAATTCCTTCAAGGCCGGTTGAACCCCTGGTGAGACCCTTTGATCGTGATGCCCATGGTGACGATGCTGGTTGCTCAGGGCGCGGCTATTCCTGATGCTGCTGCTCCGGTTATTCTGCTTGAGTTACGATTTTTTGTTTGGTGATTGGTCGTATTGTTTTCCGTTTAGGTGGTGACTCCGCAATTTTGCCGCTTCATCGTCTAGATGTGTGCTGTATGGAGACTGTGGTCCTGAAGAGGGAATTATCTAAACCTGACAGAGTGTATTCCGTCTTCCACAGCTGGTTTCGTTGGATTCTTCCTGAATAGATTTGTGATGTATTGAAGCTTGATGAATTTCCGTTCATGTTTATTGTCGGACGTATTTCTTCCTTCAATGGTAATCGTCATGCCTTGAGCTCATTAGGCATGAGGAGTAGCGTTGATGGTGATTCTCGTCCTGATTTTGTATCTACCAATTGCTGAATGCCCATTGAACGCATGATGAAGAAACTCGATCGTTGTTTCAACTTCACCTTGATAGATTTAGATTTTTGCTTGCCCAAAGTTCCATATTTGCCTCTGATGCTAAACCAACCGTTGGTGGATCTCGTGGTTGAATGTTGCAGCTCTTTCCAATTGATGAAGTGTAGTTGATTTTGCTTGGATCCTGTTATTCCGATCCACGATGAATTATGAAAGTAAGCTGCGACGCCAAATGCCAAGTTTGATGAGTCAGGTTTAGCCAAATGTAGTATGGCTGTTATGTTTAGCTCATAACTGTCCGTCCATGATATCCAACTAAAGACCTTGATGGTCGGTGAGCATCCCGCTTGTTTCGCTGATGTTCCATTGCCGCCCGCCATGAAGAATTCGTTGACTGGCTGGTAATGTTCCTCTTTTGCTCTCAAATATTGATGGTAGTGCTGGTAGATGTCCCCAATTGGTGTTTGCTGCTATCTGATGATGAGTTTCGTTGAAGAGATTTGAACGAATTGGAAATTCGTTCACTCTAATTCTTAAATGATTTTAATCCGTTCGGCTTGGCTTCTTGTTGTGTGCTAATGATCCAATTTATTCCACGTCGCCTTAGCCTTAGAAAAGTTGTAAGTTTCTCCAACGCTGATTGACGTGAAAGTTGCTTCCATGATACCTGGCTCCTGTGTTTTATGATTGACCATGAATCATAATAAAGAGACTTTCCAAACTGATTGTCCAAGCCCGCGGTTGGTGATGTTCAGTTGACTATTAAGTCTTGAATCCGTTTGGCTTTGAAGAAGTCGTAAATTTCTCCAACCCCATTGCTGATTCTCTGACTTTGATGAATGACCAGTGAAATTGATGAAGGAGTCTTCGATGATGAACCATGATAATTGAAACTCGTTGGAGATTAGCGTTGAATGTTTTCGTCATTGAAGATGTGTTACCGCTGCTAATATTTATTGTAGAGACCTCAGGATTGTTGATGTCCGCTGGAGATGTGCTAATGTTGTTGCTGTCCGTTGGAGATGTGCTAATCTTGATGTCTGTTGGAGATTTGCCAAGTATGTTGAGGTTCGTTGTGTTTTATGTTGTCACTCAACTGCCTGCTGAAGAGCCCGATCCTCCGTATGGATCTGTTGGCTCCCGTGATTGCCATGATGAGTCGTCCTTCCTCGCAGGAAAGTAGGTAGAATCATGGATCGAGGTGTGATGCAACGATGGCGTTGTACAACGTAGACATCTCTTCCTCGAAGAGCACTTTTTAACCCGATGAGTGCCCAAGCAGTTGTAGCAGAGTTCTTTCTTCTCCAAGAACATCTTCCTCTCATTTGGTGTCATGGCCCGATACTCTGGACACCCAAAACCAATGAAGTGTGGCCCGCCACATTTGGCACACTTCTTTTCATCGTCTGGAGGGTTCTTCAGTGGTGATTGTCCAACTACATTCACTCGAGCAGAGTCTAGAGACTCCGTTGAATCTCTTGTTTGATTTGATGATTGTCCCGCTCTGTCTCGAATCTCGCTTTCAATTGATTCCAGAGCTCTGGCTCTTCCTTTCAGCCAATCCATCATCTCGGATAGCTTTGGAGTGTCTGTCCGTTGTCCACGGTGGTGTTCCCATGCCTCACCAGTCTCGCAGTCGATGAGTTTCCGGATCTGGTGAGTTAGCAGCCAGTCCCACTGATCGACTGGTCCGCCAAGTGACTTGAGTGACTCAAGAGATTCATTCACCGTGTTGATGACATGCCTTAAGCCTTTTGATGATTTTCTATGTAAGTTAGGCAAGTCGTAAATCTTGTCGATTTGTGCCTTGATGATGAGCCGTTTATTTTCGTAATGAGCCTTTAATGTGGCCCATGCCGAATCATAATTGGCCTCGGTGACTTGTACGTTGGCGAGGATCCTTGCTGCATCTCCCTTCAATGCAGCCATGAGACGTATTAATTTCTCCACCTTGGAGATTCGTCTACTGCCAACCATAGATTGGAAAAGATCCGAGAATGATTGCCAATCGGAGTATTTTCCAGAGAACTCCTTGAGCTGGAGGCTGCAGAGATTTGAGCCTCCAAGTGCTTCGTCTTATGCCGCTTGTTGACGTTCCTTCTCCTCGATATTGGACTTGAATTGTCCAATAACTTCAACAGCATCATTGTATACAATCAATGCTTGTCCAAAGTGGTCGTACTTGAAATAGTCATGTGTCTCCAGTGCTGGATCAGCAGCCATACACAACGACTCATGGTAACGGGTGAAATCATTCCATGTGCTCTTCACGTTGTCCAGTAAAGAGTCCAATTCCATGATGGTGAAAGGCTTTTGATGGAATCCCCGAAGCTTGTCGACCGTCTTTTTGATGATTGTCCACCTGTGGTATTGCATGCGTAATTTCGCATCTGCAAATACCGAAGAACTTCCTGCAGTACGTTGACTACTCTCGTTCTGATTGTCCATGGTGAGGCTCGCTGCTTTAGCCGGGTCGATGATTGTCTTCGTCTTAATCACCAGCTTGGTGATTATCTTTGGTATTGCTCCTGTGAAAACCGCAATAGTGTCATTAGAATTATTGCCAATAAGAATGTCAGAAAATAGGGGAACTAGGCCAGGGAAGTGTTCTGAACCCTCCTCTGATTGATTCTCCACTTGGTGATTTTCTTGATAATTTTCAACCGATTCATCGTCTTGTAGAATCGCGCCTACTCCGTTTTCCAACTCTTGCATTCTTAGAATTGCATGAGCGTCAGCGTCCAAATGCAATGAAACGCGATTATTCCGTTCGAGAGGGTCCATTTTTTTGCATTGAACGAGAGGAAATAATATAGAGTATAAACGTCAAACGTACCGATTGTGCAAGTGTTATACTTGCGTTGGAAATTACTGGTGAGTGTGCCGTGTGAAATCTCGCACGTGTTTGCCGCTCTGCCTGGTCTGGCAGTGGTGGGGGAAGCTCGTTGCTGCGTGGAGAGAGACAGATGCTCGAGCGTCTACGATGATTGCCGATGTCTTCCGGAGAGTTGGGCCGATGTTGGGGATGGCCGACAGCGACGGCCGAGGACGTCACTGAGGCTTGTAGAGACTCGAACCACTGTTATTGTCCAAAATGTAAACAAACACTTTTTGTCTTTCTTCACTTTATTTCTCACACGAAGGATTTTTGATGCTGTCCGTGTTAATCCTTGTGTGAACCCCGAAATTTAGATTTATCGACCACGTTTTTCACCAAATTTTTCACTGATTTTATTTCCACGATTTTTATGTTCGATAACTTCTTCTGCACACTTTTTAATAACTCACGATATCCGGCTCGAAGGACCAATGTTAAAAACTAGGTGAATTTCGAGAGGAGATTTTTCCGACGTTGATGCCCAGGTCCGTGAGTGGTGCAGGAAAATACCTCTAGAGAAGCCTGTAAATTGGCAAGGTGTGAAAAGAGTCCGAAATGCACCTTTATTAAGCCAAAATGGCTATCGTTCCTGGTTTTATTATAAAAAGCCTTAACTATATACACTAATTATTTGGCAATTTTAGCGGTGATTTTACTGATTAAGTTTAACAGATTAATTGATGATTTTCGGTATATTTAGCACGAAAAAAGCACGTTAATTGTCCGAAGAGAATTTTGAATAGAAAAAACGTTCGGTGAATCGCGCACGTTCGTCGTGAGGGCCGAAAGCCAAGTGAGAACGCCGCATCGGGCGTTCGTAACTTCCCGAGGCCTCTCGGGAGATTTCGTGAGGCCGATGTAGAAGCTGCCAATGTGGCAAGATGGATGCCTTGGCGGGAATCTTCAAATTCCTGACCTCGAGCATCCGAAACCATGTCCAAGTTTTAACAAATTCCATTAGCAGCTATTTCCAGCCTCGAAGCCCCATCTAGTGGTATGCTGCTCAACTGACTGTAACGCTCAACGTCGATGGAACAGGTGGGTTCGCAAGGTAACTGGATGATCGATGAAGCAGATTTAAAATATCGTGAGTTACCGACGCTACCATCGATTTGTGGACATTAAATGTCCCGGAACTGTTAATTGGGGACAAATTTGTACACGTGTACGACTTTGTCCACAGAAAAATGTGGACATTCGCAATTGAAATGTCCCATTGGAACAAAAGAAGAGGGGATTGGTGTCAAATGCTCCAACGTTTGCACACAATTAGTTAGTGAATGTTACGAAAAGTACATTAAATGTCCCGCACAGATAATGGTTGGGGACAAACTATTTTTGAATGTCCTCGCGGGACATTTGTGCTGAGTTTGTCCAACGTGACATCAGGGCTGGGACAATTCAAATCCAGAGTCTGTTCTCGATTGAGATCAAACCGAATGAGATTGTTCCGTTGGGACAAAATGTCTTGCTTTAAAATGGACAGACACGTGAACGTTCACAAACCGCGATCAACATTTGACCCAATCGCTGACAGATATGTACACAATGGGGGGCTTGCGGACATTGCATTGCCATTATGGGACAAACTTTATATCTTGTTAGTGAACGTTCATAGAACATAGTGGGCCATCTATTGCCCAAATGTATCATGTGAAGACATAAATGTACGCAAACTCTTACACAATGTCATCATGGGGACAATCTCATTGAGAACAAACTCGGCTTGCCAGTTCTGGCATGACCAGTTTTATCGGGAACGAGAACAAGTATCCCATAAATTTTACACGGGGAGATGAAAAAAAGGACGGGATTTTCCATACCCCTCGCACGGTAAAGCAGATTTCATGCTAATCCTATCGGCTTCCCATATCTCTCTGTACAAGATTTGGAACTTCAAATATTTTTTTCTTGAAAACTTCGCTCCAAAATCAATTCAAATTTGAGCAGGACACTCCTTATGATATTATTAATTCATTATTGAGAATTCAATTAAAATGAGGCGATACTGATGTTCGAAATTCCTGAAAAAATTTAATTTCTACATAATTTTATGAATTTTCGATCATTTTTTTTTCATTCCATGCTTTTTTCACTACATGATAATAATTATATTATACATAATAACAGCGTTCTAATCTGTCACATAAAATTGATCCTCAAAAAATTGCGTAGATTTCTGCCAAAGCATCACACGTAATTTTCTCTTTTTTTTTTTATCATTTTCACCCATTTCTTCGAATTTTCATTATTCTCAGAATAAATTGGAAACCTAACGAGATGGAACAATTGCGCCTGAAGGCTTTTTTGCCGAGAATTCTAAGAGCATAAAAAAGGATGAGGGAAAAGAACATACCTCTGTTAGTTTCCGAGATGATTTAAAAAAAATATTGAAAGAGAGATTTTTCTCTGCTTTACCTCTCCAAAGAGTACAGACACTCTCCGACCTCTCGATTATTAAATTCGTAGTTTTCTGACAATATTTCATAATCTAAGCGAGATAGAGTGATCTTACCTGAATTCTTTTTCGTCGACAATTCCTAAAATTACGAAAAAAGATTAGGACAAAATTGCTTTATTCCACTTAGTTTCCGAGTTATTCTAAAACAAGTGGGAACTTGCTTTAATTATAGTTATCATTATAGTTTTAGCTGCTAAGCCATTAGCAAATCAGTTCCGAATGGTTCCCTTTTCCATGAGTGAACACTGAATTTCGAATTTTTCCCTAATAATGATCTGAATGAAATCGACTGAGAATTTGTTTCGAACTTTAAGATAATTCTGAAAATTGAAATTTCAAAAAATTATCTATACTTTGAAAACAAGCTGCAGATGAAGTGTCTTCATGCAATATTAATAGAATTAAAATATCTCAAGAACTAATGACGAGAAAAATCTGAAAGTATTCATGCAGTTAGATGATATAGTGTCTCATATTATCCCTCAATCTGGATGAAATCGATTAGAAACTTCTTCTAAGTTTGAAAAAGAATGAAAAAATTGAAATTTCAAAAAAACGCTCATATTTGAGAAAATGTTTCCTTAATTTTGTCCAGTAACAATCCCAGGCAGTAGATTGAAAAAAGCAATATATGAGCTGAATTTGAACTTTCTATCTCAATTGTTCTGAGTGTTATAGAAGCAACAACATTATCATGAGAAACTATGAAGATCGACATCACTTAAAAACTAAGCTTGAGAAAAATCTGGAAAAATTCACGCAGTTACAGAATATGATATCAAATGTTATAACCTCATCTGGACGAAATCGGTCGAGAAATTTTGAAGAAATTGATTTTTTTGAAAAAATCCAAAATTCATCATTTCTCAAAAAATGCTGAATGAGTTCCGAGCAACAAGGTCTCAAAAGAAAGCATTTATCAAGACAAATATACTGTAAGAACATCAGATTTTCAGGTTGAAGTTTTACCTTTTTTAAGTAAAAAAAAAATCCACACAGACATATATATCTGCACACAGACATTTTGTCCAAATAATATTTTCAGACTCTCGACATCATTTCAAGTGATTTGCAACAAAAAAATCCAAATCGAAAATTCTCACGTTTGTTAAGCTTCCATCCGGAAGCAACAAAAAAAATAACTAAAATTTGAAATCGAATTCTTTTTTTTTCGAAAATTTTTAAAAGTTGAGAACTCGCATCCATGAGATTGACGATTTTCATCGGGTGATGAGCGCGGCACCACATGTTTTGAGTAAAGTGCAACGTTGCCAATAACCATTAACGACTCGAAGTGCTAGCCATTTTCATACACACAAATCGAGTGACGTGGTAACACGGTGGGAAGAATTTCCACTCCGATTCCAGTCGCGTAGTGAGCAGCGCGCCACATTCCGGAATCGGATCCACAAGATATTATTCTTTCATACCAAAAGAATATATTCCACAGGAAAAAGGTCCTTTTCGATTCGCAACATTATTAAAAAAGGATTCCACAAGTTTCAATTTGATATTTTTAGTCTATTATTTGATATTTACATTTTCGTACAGAGTGCGGCGTCACGCTCATAGCGCGGGTTTTCAAGAATTAAGATTCTCAAGATCTCAAGACATTTAGCATTTGAGAAAAAATATCACGAGATTCCATAAGTCCTGCGTCCGAATATCTAGGCTTTTTACGATATTGTAAGAATGACGATATCCAAAATGACGCAAAAGGAATGAAATATGGACCGATAAATTATTAAAAATAAAAAAAACGAGCCTTGTGCACGTTTAAAACGTGTTCTTTGGCAGGCCAAAAACTGAATCAGGGTTGGCTGTGCAAATAAAAGATGAATGGGCAGAAAAATGAGGTGGCAAATCAAAGATTCAAAAAATATTACGCAAAAGAATAGGAATAAAATCCAATGACAGGGAAAAATATAAAGGAGTCAAGGAGAAATTTTCAATTCAACTTATCTATCAATAATTGCAGCAGTAAAGACGGAAAGATAGGTCTTTCTACGTAAGAAAATAGCTTTGTCTTTCCACTATTGGTAAAAATGCACATGGCGCGCCCGGTTTTTTTCAAATAGATCAAATCATTCTGTAACTTAACGAAAATGATGATCATTACACATCATTTCCAATAAACATGTATGAGAAAAAGCATTTGTTCCATAGTATCACACACTCATCAATATGAAATAGGAAAATTAGTTGAAAAGTTAGACAGGAATGAATATAACCTCAATCAGTTGTTCTTTAAATTGGTATTTGATTCATGGAAAGTTCATAGATTCATGAGAATCTTGAAATAATGAATATTTCCTCATCTGGAAGTCAAGATGATGATTTGGTGACTGACCTAGCCTTTATTAAGATAAGTCGTTCTATGATTATACAGAATTCTATTTGAAAAAACCGGGCGTGCTATGTGCATTTTCACCAATAGTGGAAAGACAGAGCTATTTTCTTACGTAGAAAGACCTATCTTTCCGTCTTTACTGCTGCAATTATTGATAGATAAGTTGAGTTGAAAATTTCTCCTTGCCTCCTTTATATTTTTCCCTGTGATTGGATTTTATTCCCATTCTCTCGCGTAATATTTTTTGAATCTTTGATTTGCCACCTCATTTTTCTGCCCATTCATCTATTAGTTGCACAGCCAGCCCTGATTCAGCTTTTGTCCTGCCAAAGAACACGTTTTGAACGTGCACATGGCGCGTTTTTTTTATTTTTAATAATTTCAAGAATTAATTTTCTTCTTTTCAATTCATCTAATTTATATTCTGTAATAATTTTCTTCGCTTTATTTAAGAATATACACTGTATTCTTCTATCAAGATTTTTTTTGCAATTCATGTAATCGAAATTTGTTTTTTTCTTTCATTTGAAACTTTCTTGCGTGAATAAAAAAAATGAATTAATTGTGCAGTCGTGTTTATTTATTCCTCGAGGGTTATTCATACCCAAGGGTATCAAAAATTATACAGACTCTGTATGTAGTAAAATAGCCAAAGTAAATCCTTTGGCAATTTGGACTCAGAGCTCGTGGGGTCGCATGAGCGTTAAACCCCAATAATTATTTTTCATGTTTGAATCCGCTTAATTTTTTCAATTTATGAATTCTCAGACGATACTGGACTTGTGGAAAAAATTAGACATCTGGTGGGCATTTCATTCACTATACGGGATTTACCTATAAACTGTTCTCTTCTTTATTCAAATTTCAGAAATTCTTGAGCGAAGAAGCTGTATTATTGAAAGAATCGTTCTGAATCTGAGAATTGTCCTCTGCGAGCAATATGGAGTATTTTCTGTACTCCGAGAAATCAAATAAACACGGGTTAATATTGAGTGATCACTTGTTACTTTAATAAACTAAATTACTCCAATTGATACAAATTATCATTTGATATTTTAAATACTTTATATGAGAAATCAGTCTCCACGGCTGTGGCCGTTATCCCAGTCCCGTATCGAATGAGTTTGTTTTCTCAAACGGGGAGCTCGAGAACTATTTGTTCCTGTCGATGTGCTCGGCTTCTGCGTTGCCGAATGGCGGTCGGTAATATCATTACCTGACTTGCTACTTGGACCTTGACCCGAGGCAGCCACAGCAATCGCTCATGCAGCGCCATCTAACGAAAATAGGAAATTGTCTGCAGAGGACAATTCTCAGATTCAGAACGATCCTTTCAATAATACAGCTTCTTCGCTCAAGAACTTCTGGAATTCGAATGAAGAAAAGAACAGTTCATAGGTAAACCCCGTATAGTGAATGAAATGCCCACCAGATGTCTAATTTTTTCCGCAAGTCCAGTATCGTCTGAGAATTCATAAATTGAAAAAATTGAGCGGACTCAAACATGAAAAATAATTATTGGGGTTTAACGCTCAAGCAACCCCACGGGCTCTGAGCAGGGTTGCCAGATGCGGCTACTTATCGCCATTTAGGCTACTTTTTGAGTTGGCCGGCTACTAAAATTTAGGGGTCGGCGACTGGTCGCCGCAAGGCTACTTTTTCATTTCAGGAGAATTTTTTTTTCTTACCTTCACGTTCGTTTACCAAAAAAAAAAAAAAAAAAAAATGGTGACAATGAAAATGAAATGAATGTTTCTATTCAAATTTACCGCCACACTTTATTGCACCTTGTTATAACACCATATTATTCAGAGTATGATTGAAAGTATCGACCGTGATGTATCAAAAGATAATTGGAGCCAAAGATGACAGTCATAATAATAATAATAGTAATAACAAAACTAATGATGAGGACATTGATAAAACCCTCAATTTAATCAAATATGCAGGAGACAATAATATTGATGAGTTGTCTGATGATATTAACGAGTATTAAAAAATATTTTATTTTCAGATGTCTTTGATTGCCTAGAAATCGAAAATTTCTATGTTCTTCTATTGAATTAATATACTTGTTATAAATTGAATATAAAAATAATGAAGATTGAAGATTTAATGATTATCAAAATAAATATTTAGTAATATATATTGAATAACAATAATAACATTTGGACTGAAAAATTATATTCATTTCATGTCCTTCATTCAAAATAATCGCGGCTACTTTCGGCTACTTCAGCGCCACAGTCAGGCTCCTCATCAGCAAAAGAGTCTGGTTACCCTGGCTCTGAGTCCAAATTGCCAAAAGATTTACTTTGGCTATTTTATTACATCCAGAATCTGGATAATTTTTGATACCCTTGGGTATGAATAACCCTCGGGGAATAAATAAACACGACTGCACAATTAATTCATTTTTTTTATTCACGCAACAAAGTTTCAAATGGAAGAAAAAAAACAAATTTCGATTACATGAATTGCAAAAAAAATCTTGATAGAAGAATACAAATTTTATATTTAAAGAAAACAGAATAAAATATTACTGAAAATAAATTTCAAGGAATGAAACAAAAAAAATCTTGATAGAAGAATACAGTGTAGATTCTTAAACAAAGCGAAGAAAATTATTACAAAATATAAATTACATGAATTGAAAAGTAGAAAATTAATTCTTGATAGAAGAATACAGTGTATATCCTTGGATACAGCGATGATGGTTGACGGAAGCCAAGAATTTCTCATGAGTGTTCATCTTCTTGAGGCTAAAATTCGACTGCTGGTAACCCTGGAGATTCGGTTCCCACGGAATAGCGTGGTAGATGTGTGGACTCGTGTGGTAGTCTTATTTAGCCCCAGAGAATGTAAAAAAAGATTATATTCCGTAGAAGATGGAATATGAGTGCTGAAATACAGTGTAACCTTGATATAACGAAACTGAAGGGAAATAGAAATTATTCGTTATATCGAGTTATTCGTAACAGTGAGGTTTGTTATATAGAGGTTAGATTAAACTCGATTCGTTATAACAAGGTAAGAAAATTTCCATTGAAACAACTCATGTGAATAACAACTCATTTGAATCAAAACACAGAATTATTTATTTGAAAACATTCAAATAGAATATAAACATAGAATGTAAAAGAGAAAATTGACAACATGATAAAGGTATAATTGTAGCTTAATCTTCATTTTTCCCACTTTCTTCGGAAAATCTTTCTTTAGACTTTAAAATTGTAGCCAGCGAACTACTGGGAATTTCAAACTTCTTTGCGATATCAATTTTCTTTATTATGGGATTCTCGTTCACATAATTAATAATTTTCCGTTTTTCTGCAACACTCAAAGAACACCTTTTTCGTTTTTCAGCCATGACAACTTCAAAATTACTAACAATTACAAACAGCAATGTTTACAGTGATCAAACCGCAATGACTATCTTATGAAGAATTAAACGTATCAGCACTCGTTAAGACATTAGTTATTGTGGAATTAAGTGGGGATAATTTGTAGGATACGTTATGTAGAGGTTGCAGGCTGGAAAATTCGTTATATAAAGGTCAATAATAGTTTCTATCTATATTCTGCAAAGATTGATTTTTCGTTATACCGAGGCTGTTTGAAAAATATATTCGTAATGTCAAGGTATATTTTACATAGACTCTTATGGGCAGTTCTGGGGGATTTTGAAAAATTCGTTAAATCGAGGAATTCGGTATATTGAGGTTCGTTATATTAAGGTTACACTGTATAATCATTTTTGTTCAAAAAAGTACTTTGAGGCATAATAATCAATAAATGAATAATTTAATGAGAGGAGGTAAAGCAGTCGGAATGGATTGGTGCAGCCATCTAACGGAGACATAAGAAGTGCCAACTTTTGTGGAGCCGATTGATGGCGTCAATGTCTTCGAAAGATGGTAAGCAGTGGTTCTCTCTCAGCGCATTTCTCCTTCAATTAAAACAAGCAGGCGCTTCACCCTATGGGCATTTTCCATAAATTTCACCCCTCGTTATTCACTCTATGATGTCTTTACTATTGAAAAATTCATTACGAAAAACATTTAATATTATGCCAATGCAATTGGCATAAAGCTTCCGAATGGATTTTCAACTGTTTATTTTTCATTAGTTTGAAAATGAAAATTAAGCAATAATTTTGATTTTGAAAAACCTCGAACCCCTAGCGAGTCGAACTCAGAACCCTCCAGTAATGCGTCGGATACTCTTCTCAGTCAGATAGCGTGGGCTCCCAGAACTTATTTCTCAAACTAATCACACCACCGTCTATTATACTGTGAGTTAAATAAATTGATATAAATTTTATAGTTAAAATTCCAAAATCCATACCGTGAGTCTAACTTGCGACCCTCCAGTAATACTTCTGGTCACTAAATGTAATAAAAGTCAACACTACACTGAATGCTTTTTTTTTTCATCAAATTACTCGATTTGGGGAACTTGATATACCAGGCCGTGCAGTAATTGAAAGGGAAACTTGATTCTTTAATTATTTTATTTTGAATGATGATTTTATTTCGAATAAGACTTTGGATACTGAATATAACATATAGTACAGAATAAATATGAGATTCATTTCAAATTAAAAATCTGGAAATTAGAGTTTAAGTATCAGGAATTATTTCCAGTTCTTCTCGTTATTCTATCAGGATGAATACGGTCTTATTTATTTAGCAAAAATTATCTATTTTCTAATGATGAAATGATAAATACTAGTGACCTTAAAATAAAATTGAAAAAAATTTGAATTTCTAAAGAAAAAAATTATTTCAGCATTCTTGTAGAAGAATCCTTTGAAAAATCTGAAATTTTTAGGATTGGTGATGGTCATCTAAATTGATCTTTCAAGCTCAACTTGGATATGGTCAGACAAGCAGTTCCGTACATATACGCTCATTGCATGGAATAGTTTTCCAACAATATCTTAGGAGTTGTTCGGTCGATTACGCTGAAATTTAATACCGAAATTCGCACTCATAAGATGTACCAACACACGAAATTTGAAGTCTCTAACTCAAATATTTTTTAAGTTATCGCGATAACCGTGATTTTTCAAAAATCACAGTAAAAAAAATATAATAAAAAAAGTAAAAATGGAAGCACTGGTCACCCTTGGGGTTTAATATGCGTCCTATCCGTGCGCATCTCCTCGTGGAGGATAGATGCTGTAAATTGATTTTTTGCTGAGAAAACTCGAAAAAACGATTTTTTGATGGTTCACTTTTCCTCGAGAACTATTGAACCGATTTAGTTGAAATTCAATAGCGAAGTTGGCACTCATAAGATGTATAGACACACCAAATTTGAAGTCTCTAGCTCAAATATTTTTTAAGTTATCGCAATAACCGCGATTTTTCAAAAATCATAGTAAAAAAAATATTTAAAAAAAACTAAAGATCGGAGCCCTGGTCACCCCCGGGGTTTAATGTGCGCCTCATCAGCGCGCATCTCCTCGAGGAGGATAGACGCTGTAAATTGATTTTTCGCTGAGAAAACTCGAAAAAACGTTTTTTTTACAAGTCGCTTTTTGTCGAGAACCATTGAACCGATTTAGCTAAAATTTCGCAGAGAGCATTGCGCTCATGTTGTGAAGATTCCCTCAAAATTTCATATCGATACATGCAGCCGTTTCCGTATAAAGTGATGAAACGTGTCATCACACACATACACACACACACACACACATACATACACACAGGCATGTGAAAAAAATATTTTTTTCCGACATTTTAGATCATTTGGAGTCATAATCCGATGAAATCTCAAATTCGAAAAAAATGACGATTACAATGCTTCCATTCGGAAGCAAAAAGGACGGTTTTTTGATTATTCCGGTGATAGGAAAAGGATTAATTCAAGTTTTTTGGATATAATAATATCCTAAAACTTGATCATTCATCTTTGTTCGTATTTATATTGTCGTCGAAAGAAATCATGCATGTTTCTTCGAAAATAAAAATGTACCAAAATTGAAGTTTTCTTCATCTGAATAGGGAATTTTTTCTGAAAAAATTTGGAAAAATTTCGAATTTGAGACATTTCTAGTTTGCTCTAAAAATTGTAGATTTTTTTTTGACAAAATTACGGATGTGCGAATAATTTGAAATTTTTGAATAATTTGAAGTTTTCAAAAAATTCAATTATTTACTTTCAACTTTTTTCCAATTATTCTCTTGCCTTCACGCATTTCTTTCTCTTCAGCAACGATGAAAATCATTGCTGAAGAGAGGGAATCGGTCAAATTGGGGGAAAAAGTTGAAATTTTTTTTTTAATGAATCCAGTCCTCTTCCGCTTAAATTTTTTTTTTCTTACTCTTTCCTTGCCTCGCCACCTTCCCCTCTCTTCAGCAATGATGGAAATCATTGTTAAAAAGAGAGGAACAGTCAAATTGAGGGAAAAAATTGGAAAAAAATGGCTGGAAGGCTCGACATTTCCTACTATTTTTTTTCATCTTTTTTCACCTGTTCCCTTGCCTTGACGTATTCCCCTCTCTCCACCAAACGATGAAAATCATTGCAGTAAAGAGGGGCACGGTTGAATTGAAAGAAAAGATTCAAAAAATGGCAGAGAGGCCCGGCCTTTTGTACAATTTTTTAAAAAATTTTTCTTCCAACTATTCCCTTGACGTATCTCTCTCTCCAGCAAGGATGGAAATCGTTGCTGAAGGGAGGAAAACTGTCAAATGGAGGGAACAAACTGAAAAAGAAAATTGAAAATTCCTGCCATTTGACCGTGCCCCTCTTTTCGGCAATGATTTTCTTTGTTGCTGCATATACGGGAATGCGTCAAGGCAAGAAAACAGTTGAAAGATTTTTTTTGAAAATGTTGAAGAGGCCTGGACTCCCTGTTATTTTCTTCCCAATTTATTGTCAACTCTTTCCTTCAACTTGACCATTTCCTTCTCTCCAAAAATGATTTTCATTGTTACTGAAGAGGGGAGAATGCGTCAAGGCAAAGGAAAGATTGAAAGAAAAAACAAAAAAACTAGTAGAAGAGGCCGGATTTCTTGGCCATTTCTTTAATTTTTTTTCCTAATCCGACCGTTTACCTCTCTTCAGCAATGATTTCCATCGTTGCTGAAGAGAAGGGAAGCGTCAAAGGCTAGGAAATAATTGAAAAAAAAAAATAGTAGAAAGAGCCGGGTCTCTCTGCCATTCTTCCTTATTTTTTCATCCTATTTCTACCCTCAATTTGGCTGTTCCTCTCTCCTCAGCAATGATTTTTATCATTGCTGAAGAGGAAGAAATGCGTTGAGGCGAGAAAAAAGTGGGAAGGATTTTTTTTCAACATAGTAGAAAAGGGTGGGCGTCTCAGCCAGTTTTCTTATTTTTTCCTTCAATTTTTCCCTGCAATTTGACCGTTTTCCTTTCTTCAGCAATGATTTTCATTGTTGCTGAAGAGAGTGGAATGCTTCAAGGCAAGAGAAAGATTGAAAACAAAATAGTAGAAAAGGCCGGGTTTCTCGGCCATTTTTTAGAATTTTCTCCCCTAATTCGACCGTGCCCCTCTCTTCAGCAATGATTTCCATCGTTGCTGAAGAGAAGGGAAGCGTCAAGGCTAGAAAATAATTGAAAAAAGAAAAATAGTAGAAAAGGCTGGGCCTCTCTGCCATTTTTTTTATTTTTTCATCCTATTCTTCAGCTCAATTTGGCCGATCCCCTCTCCTCAGCAATGAGGATAAACAAAAAAAAAAGTAGAAAAGGCCGGGTTTCTCGGCCATTTTTTCAATTTTCTTCCCCAATTCGACCGAGCCCCTCTCTTCAGTAATGATTTTCATTCATGAAGAGGAAAATGCGTGAAGACAAGGAAATAGTTAAAAAAGAAAAATTTGAAAATGTGGAAGAGGCTTGGACACGCTGTAATAACTTTTTTTTTTCCACTTTTTCCCTCAAGTTGACCGTTTCCCTCTCTCCAGTTATGATTTTCATCGTTGTTGAAGAGAGGGGAATGTGTCAAAACAAGGAAAAAATTAAGAAAAATAAACAAAAAAAATTGTAGAAAAGGCCGGGACTCTCGGCCATTTTTTCGATTTCTTGGCTGAATTCGACTGCGGCCTTCTCTTCAGCAATGATTTTCATCGTTGCTGGAGAGAGGAGAGGGCGTCAAGGCGAGAAAAGAGTTAAATTTTCTTTTTTTTTTCACATAGTAGAAGAGGCCGATTTTGTTCAATATTTCTCTGCAATTTGACCTTTTTCCCCTCTTCAGCAATGATTTCCATTGTTGCTGAAGAGAGAGGAATGCGACAAGGCAAGGGAATAATTGAACAAGAAATAGAAAAAAGTAGTAGAAAAGGCCGGGCCTCTCTGTCACTCTTTCTTATATTTTCTTTCAATTTTCTTCGTCAGTTTGAGTGTTCCCCTCTTCTCAGCAATGATTTCCGTCGATGCTGGAGAAAAGAGAATACATCAGGGCAAAGATACGGTTAAAAAAACAATTTTTGAAATTGCGGAAGAAGCTTGGACTCGCTGTAATTAATTTTTTCTTTCAATTCTTCCCCTCAATTTGGCCATTCCCTCCTCCGAAGCAATAATTTTCACCATTGCTGAAGAGAGGCGAGTGCGTCAAGGCAAGAAAAGAGTGAAAAAAAAAATTTAAGCGGAAGAGGCCTGGACTGTCATGAAAAAAAAAATCAACTTTTTCTCCCAATTTGACCGTTTCCCTCTCTTCAGCAATGATTTTCATCGTTTCTGGAGAGAGAGAAATGCGTCAAGGTAAGGGAATAATTGGAAAAAAGTTGGAAGGAAATGATTGAATCATTCGAAAACTTGAAATTATTCGAAAACTTTGAATTATTCAAAAACTTCGAACTATTCGGAAACTTCGAATTATTCGAAAACTTCGAATTATTCGAAAACTTCGAATTATTCGAAAACTTCGAATTATTCGAAAACTTCGAATTATTCGAAAACTTCGAATTATTCGAAAACTACGAATTATTCGAAAACTTCGACTTATTCGAAAACTACGAATTATTCGATTCAAATGTCGAATATTAACATTCGATTCGACATGAATAATTTTCCCGTGCGAATTATTCACACATCCCTAATTTTGACAAAAAAAATCTACAATTTTTATGGCAAAATAGAAATGTCTCAAACTTGAAATTTTTCCAAATTTTATCAAAACAAACTCCCCATTCAGATACGGAAAACTTCAATTTTGGTACATTTTCATTTTTGAAAAAACATGCATGATTTCTTTTCACTACAATATAAATACGAGCAAAGATGAATGATCAAGTCTTAGGATATTATTATATCCAAAAAACTTGAATTTATACTTTTCCTGTCACCGGAATAATCAAAAAACCCTCTTTTTCTTAATTGGTGGAGAAATGCGCTGAGAGAGAACCACTGCTTACCATCTTTCGAAGACATTGACGGCATCAATCGGCTCCACAAAAGTTGGCGCTTCTTCACGTATGAAAATACTTTATGAAGTCTTTATAAAGAATTCTTTATAAAACGTGTTCTATAAGAAATTGGAACTTTTCTTATAGAGATTTTCTTATGAAGTTTTCATCGTAGTTTTCATCCTTTATGAAATTTGGTTTTATGAAGGCGATTCTTATAAAAAAATTTTTTATAGAGGAAAGCAAAAGATATAAAATACCATTAATATTTTTTGTATGAATCCTATTCTATAAATTCATACTTTATAGGAAATGTCTTTATAAAATTGAATTTCAAAGAGACATTTCTTATAAAATGACTTTTTACAAAGATTTTATCTCTCAGTTGAATGCTTTCTTTATTGTATTTATTTGAATAGTTATCCTTTGAAAAATAGCTGGGTGGGGAACTCCAAACAGTGTTAACAAAAATGCAGACTTTAGCCGTTGGAGCCATTGTCCGGTTTCGACAGCAAGGAAGTCTGTTTCTCAGATAAGTGTGTCGAACTGCGCGGCGATCTCGCTTATATGCACTTTTCGTCAAACTCCACTTACGGACGGGATTCCGACGGTGCGCGACCTATTGGTGGCGGTGGTACTACAGTTCTCCTTCACTTTGACGTTCGGCGCTGTCCCTTTGAATTTTATTTCTTCCTCGTGCTTCAATTTAATTCTTCTTCTTTGCGCCTCTTATTTTTCTTTCCTCTCTTATTCATTATTTGCTTTTATTATTTTTTTTTCATTAATTATTGATAAATTAGGTATGAGGTTCTTACAGGAGATACTTCTGTGAGATAGTTATCTCACAGAAGTGTTTCTAAAGAAAACGTCTTTACAAAATAAAATTTTATGCAGATGTTTTCTATGAAATTTATATATATCACTCGGCAAAAAAATTGAGGAAACAGTAAATTTTGTCGTTTTTCTTCGTGATTTTCAAATGGCTGTAACTTTCCGAAAAATCATTGGATCGGAATAAAAAAAATGGTTTCAAAGCTTTTTTTTGACCATCCGTTACAACGAGATAAGAAGGTTGAAAGTGGAAATTTTTTTTCCATTGTTTTTCATTTTTCCAAATTGGTCTATGGACTTCAAAAGAATTTCCTCGACTCAACCCTTATCAAGATCGTGTGTCGTGGCCTTTCAGCTTCAATTCTTTTTTATTTCTTACGATCATTTGTTGATGAGATATCGTCAATTGAATAAAAAAATACCCTTTTGCCTTCAATCGCCGATATCTCAGGAACTACTGATCGCAAGTCGAGCGGATGTTGGGATTCGTAAACTTAAATAAATTGACTATGAGGTTCTTGCACTATTTCAGTGAAAAAAATTTTCTTCCATTTTCAAAATTGGTTCGAAAAAGTATCAAAAAATGAAGTTTTTTTTCTTTTTTGAAAATTGCCGTGAATTTTGCGAATTTGGGAAAAGCTGCAAATGTTTCAACTTTTTCCTTCAGTTTACTGTTTGCTGAAACACCCCCTAAATTTTCAAGCCAATCGGCTGGACCGTTTTTTTCTCGAATGAACAAAGTTTCAGCAAAAATTAAAGGAACACTTTTTTGTTCCTTAGGGTATGACTATCACCAGAGGCTTGAAATACGAAATATCTGGAAAAATTCAGAGATATTCTTCACAGGAAACCCAACAACTTTTCCTTATGGAGAAAAATGTTCTGACCCGTAGAATCCGAGATATTGAATTTCAAAAAGTTCATTTTCCCCATAAGAACCCGTGTAAATTGAGTCGCAACTCAATCATTATAAATTTAAGGAAAAACGGCATTTACGGGGCTTCTGAAAAAATTGTAGCCCATAGTCACCACTCTTAAGAATTTTTTAAGACCAGAATCAGTTATTTCTGACCCATAGTTTTGGAGAAAAAAAAATAAACGATTAATGGCAGGCCAGCACCGCTGTGTACGTACACGCAGTCGCTCTGTATGTGTGTACAACTACAAGAGTATTCTCTAGTGTGCGCGCATACGTATACGCGCACATCAGTGTGCGTAGGCAGGCCCGTATCAATATTTTAAAAAATGGTTCTTCGAAAAAAAAAAATCAAAATATTAGTAGATATAATTATTTTGATTAAATTATGCTTTCATATGAAAGCAAGAAATTATTGAGGCTAAATAGCATTATAGGTTGAACAATTTCTCCCTCCTTTGGTTGTTCCAAATGATTTTTTCCTAACCTCCCTTGCCCCCACTCTTAGTGGTGACTTGAGTGATAGTCTTACCTTAAACCCCAATTAATGATGATTAAGGCCGAAAATGTTCTTTCTTCTTTATTTCTCCGTGATTTTTTGTGCGGAATCGTTTAATTTCATCGAGAAAGAAACAATGAAAAAAAATCAATGGGAAAATACATTTTTTCTTCAAATCAATAGAAAACTCAAATTTTTTTTGAATCCGTAAAAAATTAGAATTTTTTTTCTTCAAAAATCAATGAAAGAATCTCTTGTTGGGAGGGCACAAATTATATTATAATTTGCCAACAGTTTGGGAATCTTAATTTCTCGAGGCTCCCTTAATTTAAAGGATCCTTACCTTACGACCCTACGGGTCTCCCGCCTCTGCGATGGATCTCCGACTTTCCCAAGCGAATTCAATGAGCAGGGAAAGAAGTTCGGGCAAAAATCAAATAAAAAGAGCGATTTGTACGTGTCTGACAATTTTAATAATCAATTCGTTCAATGGTTTCCCTCAGAAGGAGGGAAGGACAATTTCACAGAAGGTAAAGCTATTACTGGAAATGACGGAAAAGAGAGAGAGAGAGAGAGATGAAGCATACCGGGGAACGTTCGTCGCGAGAGTTCGTACGGCTAGACTTAATTTTTCTCTAAGATTGTGAGTAGGAGAATAGATGACTTCGTTTCGTTTCTCTGACAGGGTTAATTAAATTTTATCGTTAATATGAGGCTCACCCAGTGTACAAATTTGATTTGAAATTTGAAATGATCTGGAATCTGCGGCTAATCCTTACACTGTGATCCGATCTATTGTCACTGATTAACTACGCGCCCTCACTGAGTCTATGCTCTAGGTTCGATTTCACGGGGACGCACGTGATCGAACTTCAAACTGCGAACTCCGTTACCGACACTTCGCAAATTCGGGGTCCTGGAGTACGGGCCAGACTCGTTCCACTGGACGTAGAGGACGGGAACCGACTTAACCAAGGACGATTCTATTGAGGCGCGATAACGGTACAGGAGTCAGCGGGGACGTTCCTCTGAGGCTCCACGGGCGTGACTGCTTTCTTCTCTATGAGAAACTGTCGTCTCGGGCCTCTTTGCTGAATTCAGCAGAGCAGCCGGCACGTGTCTTTTTGATGATGTAGAGGACAAAAGGACACGGGTCGGCAGCTAGCTGCTGAATTCGTGGTTTTGACACGGAGGAGTACGCGGCGCGAATGAAATTTAATAAATTTATAATTTTTAAAATAAGGAAAATAAATTTCACGCGTAACATCCCCCCCGCGAAGGGTGGCTTGTTTGCAACCACCGCTCTTTGCGCGCCCACGTCAAACGCGTCACGTGCCGTTCAGCGGTCTCTCTCTCTTCTCCAGTGAACTAATCTAAAAGAAAACATGATTAATATTTTAAAAAACCCAAAAATGACCCATATTTTTCGTAATAACGTAAACAAGTAGTAAGTGAAAGTAAAATAGAATAGTATTGGTTATTATATTTGGAGATTGACTCATTGTCGAGGCATAGGTGCCACTCATCCGTGAACCAAATCACTCGACCAAAGTTAGTGACCTCTGCTGCCGGATCCCCGGCAGGTCTTGTTGATTCAAGAACGATCTTCGTGGATGATCTTCATTGTTGGTGGAGGTGTGTTGCGCCGATGCTCTTACTGGTTCTGTTAGAGCCCGCAGCGCTTCAGCATCGATGACGATTGGGCGTGGCACCTGTTCTCTAATGATGGTCTGCATGGGGATTGTCTGTGAAAACTGCTCCGCGTTGCTGCTATTCTGTTTCTTGCCCATGGTTCCGTTCTTGGGACTGGAAATTCTAACTCCGGGTGCACGTTCTTGATGTGCTCTACGATGCTCTGTAGTTGCTGAGGAGTTATCAGCACATTAGATATTCTTCCGTGCTTGGCTGCGTCAATGCTATCAACAATCCTTCTGGTGACCTCTAGCATTTGTCTCAGAGATGTTTCAGCTTCTACACCGATCTGTGCTAAGTGTCCCACATATTCTGTCTTCTGGATACGAAAATCTTGACGGTTGAATCTCTGCTGCAATTAAGTAGCGGCCGTTTTCAAAACCAAAATGTTCGTGTTTGTCTGATTGAGATAATTAGTGATTTCGTTGATTTCCGATCGCAAAATATGTGTGGAATTGGTTATTATTGATGTTATCTCGCCTTGGGATTGATAAAGACGGTCGAACTCTTTCGTGATGTGCTCGTCATCGTTAATATCCATCAAGCCAAATAAACTTCTTTGGATCGTTCCCCAGAAGGCAAAAGGGGGAGATCTTGACCCACGCATGGCCACTGGTTTGGTTTCCGGTGATGAGAATAAATCTTCAAGATGTCCATTCAGCGGTCTTATCTCTGATGTCATTGCTTGGATGGAATTCAGCCTTAGCAGCTGTGAACAGTCGCGGGAAGTTCATGACACCTAGCACTGGCTCATTGTGTCCTTGTGATAAGGGGTCGTTGCCGTGTCGATCTATTTGTGTAGCGCAGCGAGATTAATACTTGACACAATTCACCAGTTCCTTTGAATCAGCTGGAGGTCGAGGGTTTGCTCGTAATACAACCCAGGGTTATTTTTAAGATAGGAAACTTCATATTGCTTGACCTCTGCAGGTGTTACTCTATCTTCATTGTTGGCGGCTCCCTCCATGGTGGGGAAAGGCCAGAGGAGAAATAGGAAGACGACGTACTGGCGCTGGATCATCTTTTTCTTCTGGATCAAGTTACAATATTACATCGTTGAACGACAATTTCTCTTTTTCTTATTTTAATTTATTTAATTACTGGGTGAGCTTGGTGAGAATTGTTTGAAACCAGGAGTGTATTGAGCCCAAAAGAGTAATCCAGTTGTCGTTAATTTTATTATTGTACTGATTCATTTTTGTTAAAATTCTGGATTAACCCTGACTGCAATCACTCCCGAGTTCAGTCAATTCAGAGTTATTTTCTTTTCCTCTTTCTTTATTAATCGGGTGTCAGCTGAGTCTTGTTCGGATGCCTCATGAATGTTTTACCGTTTTCATCTTCGAGTATCAGATTACCGTTTTCCGTAACATCTACAATTTCGTAAGAAAGAAGGTGATGGGAATCGAGTTTCCCTTTTCTTGACTCGACGAGGATGTCGACGAACTGCCCGATTCGGAATTCTTTCGGATTTGATTTCGAGTCGTAATATTCCTTTGAACGTCTTTTTGCCCTATTCAAATTGTCTGCGGCCACGATCTGTACTTCGTCTAGTCTTGATACAAGGTCAACGATGTAGTCGTTGTACGTCCGTAGAGTCTGTTCATCAGAGAATCCGCTAGGGGCTCTCGCTTGTCTGCCAAAAAGCAGTTCGAAAGGAGAGAAATTGGTCGCCGAATGCACCGCGGTGTTATAGGAGAACATAGCGTATGGGAGCAAAAGATCCCAGTCTTCTCGGTTCTCGAGATGACATCGGAAATAGTCAACCAAAACGCGATGGCTCCGTTCCAACGCGCCATTCGTTTGCGGCCGATAACCGGAGGTGGTAACGTTATTCACCCGGAATATTTCAGAAATTTGAGCGAATAATCTGCTCGTGAAGCTTGAACCACGATCCGAAAGCAGGGTTCTTGGAGAACCGTGTACCGCGTAAAGGTTACTGGCTAACGCTTCAGCAATCACTCGGGTGGTTAAGTTGGGTATCGATACAGCCAAACAGTATTTACTGAAGTAGTCCTGAATCGTGAGGATATGCTGGTTTCCTCGAGGGGCTGGTAAGAGTGGGCCCACCGTGTCTATGTAAACCATTTCGAAAGGACCTAATGGTGTGTTGGTAATGATCAGGGCCAAGAACTTCGTGCTTCTACGATTCATTCGTCACCCGGTATATGCGTGAAGGTAGGCACAATAATTTGTCGGTTGGAATGCACATAGCAATTTGACAGTTATTAAACTCGTGTCATGTAAGTGTGATAGTGACATATGAACATAAATAAATAAAAAAATCAACTAATTAATTCGGAAATGAACTAATAAATAAATTGAGTGGAAGTGGAAGGTTCCGATAATTTTGTTGCACCTGTTTTAGTTTGAAGGAATATTCAAAATTTGTAATCAATTTTAAAAAATGACGTGGACTTCATTTTGAAACTTTTCTGAGAGTATCCCCTCCTCTAGCACTATCAGGAGAAATCTCAGCAGGATTTCCACTAGCACTATCAACAGGAATCTTAACAGGATCCTCTCCAGGACTATTAGAAGAAATCTTAGCAGGATTTTCACCAGCATCATTAGTAGGAATCTTAACGGGATTCCCTCCAGGACTATCAGAAGGACTCTTAACAGGATTCCAATCAGCGCTGTTAAGAAAATTCTCATGAGTAGTCTAAAACTATGAGTTTCCAAGATATTTCTGGAAATTGAGTCCACGTGGTTTTTTTCAATTACGAAATAGAATATTCCCTCAAACTAAAACAGATGCAATGAAACTATCGAAACTTTTCACTTCCACTTAATTCATTTATTAACTTAATTTATGAATCCATTTACTAATTAATTTATTCATTATTTATCTCTTTATTCATGTTAAAGTGAAACACTTACGTGACACGAGTCTAACTGTCAAATTACTATGTACAATTTAACCCATAAACTATTGTGCCCACTTTCACTCATATACCGAGTGGCAAATTAATCGTAGGAGCACAAAGTTCTCGGCCCTGGTAATGATCATTGGTTGACGAGTTTTTCACTTTCCGACCTTTTGCTCTCGGCAAACTCGACAGCGCCTAATGTACTCGGTCACTTCTTGGGTCATGCCCGGCCAGTAAAACCTCTCGCGAATCCGATTACAAGTTTTGTCAACTCTCTTGTGTCTGCCAACGAGACTGCTGTGAGCCTCTCTTATGATATCTAACCGTTGTTCTGCGGGCGACGTTTCGATTTTACCCTGACACAAGAGAATTTTAACCGGAGATATCTCAAAGATCTCCTCGAGGAGTGGTCGTACATCCAGAGAGAGAAGCTCGTCGCCGAAGGATGCTATTTGAAACGATTTTACTCTGTAGTGTTCGAGCGCAGTTTTCAGTCGCGATAGTCCTACGAGAATGTCCTTAATATATGGTCTTTGAGTGTGAAGAGTTTTAACTACGACAGTAAATGTTTTAAATTTTCCTCTTGGAGTTACCAAAACCTCGCCGATTTTGGGTTTGTATCGCCGTAAATCGCGAATATCTATTAATCGCACGGAATGCAGGAGCTTAGTAACGGGGCTTCCAATCTCGCAATTCTCAGCAATAAAATGCACAATATGACCACGACGAAAGGTGACACCGTCACGCGATTCAGAGATACCAGCGGGGTCATCCACCAGTGGAGGTGAGTAAGAATCGTCATCCCCCCCCTCAATGTCGTCATCCGAGGCCTCGAAATAATTCTCAGAGGAGAGGGGCTGAAGACAAACACCTGGAGTGAGAGAAGGAGCGGGAGTTGGTAGGACTCTTGGAGGGGGAGATGGAGTAGGAGCTGGTAGGACTCTTGGAGGGGGAGATGGAGGAAGCGTAGATTGCGTCGTTTCTATTTCTCTCATGGTTGGTGGTAGGGAGAATCTCAAACGTTTTATGGGAGGTCTGTTGCTCGCCTGTCTCTTATTGATAGTCGTCATGGGGCTGGAATTAGCCACTGGATTCTCTCCAGGTCCCGGGGTTGGGTACAGAGATGTTCGTACAGGTGGCACCTGAATGATAGAATGAATAGGGCCCGTCGCTGGGGACCGTGTCTGGGGTGTCCTCGACTGATGGTTAGAGGAATCAACTCACCCTGTCTCTTCAGTCAAACTGTCTTCTTGTAAATTCGTCACCCTCTCTGGAGGCAAATCTGGTGGATATACTCTCGAGTTTCCCATTATCTGATCACTGAGAGAGTGTTGTAATTCTAAAATGTTTCTCATGAGATCTTCTAGCCTCTTGCCTCGCTGTTGGGCTCGCGTGCCTATGCTCGGCCGAGACCTTGGCTCTGTGGATTCTTCTGCACTTTCTTCTGCGGCAATTGTTTCCTCGGTATCCTCTTCTTCAGTTTCTTCGTCGGAATCTGCATTCAGTTCTCGTTGTCGATTTTTCTCGTCTAAAACACGAAATGATTCTTGAAGAGATCGTAAAAGGTCTTCTGACGGCTGAAATCCAGTGACAGAGTCATTTATATTCTCAACTGAAGGACTTGGACCTGGTGTCTCTGCGATTTCAGGATTTTGGGTCTTGATTTCTACTTCAGTTTCAATTTCGTCCGAGTCACTGTCTTCTCTGGGGTTCTTGGTGGTTTCAACGATCTCGGGTATCGGTGGCTGGAGAGGCGGAGCGTCCTTGAATACTTCGTCATCTCCCTCAGATTCTGACGACTCTGTGTCTTCTCTAGTCGGTGGAGGGGGTGAAGTGCGCCTAGGAGAAGGTACGAAGGAACTCGGAAGTTCATGTTGTGGACTAGGGTCCACATCGATCTTTAATTCAGGCGAGGCCCTGATAGGAATCTCGGCTCCGGTGACCGTTTCGGCTCTTTTCCTCTGTCATACTCTTGAGGCTATCGTGGAGAAAGACTCGAGAGTTCCTGGTCTTGCTAGCGTAACGTTACCAGCCTGTCCTTTGGGGAGAGGAGGCTTTGCGGATGTTGATGGCGCATCTTTCGCGATTTTTGGCGGTCTTCCTCTCCCTCGTTTCGCTCCAAGTTGTTCAATTCGCGGTTTCACGGAGCTAGCTTGAGTCGTTGTCTTTCGCGCTGCTTTGGTCGGTCGCGGCTTTGCGGGAAGTGGAACGGAAGTGAAGGGATTAACGGTATAAGGTTCTTTAGGAACGTCCTCGTCGTTCTCTGGAGGATCCACGGGATTCCAGGCCAGTGGTTTCGCAATTTGCGCGGATTTTGCCGTGCGATGATGCGGCTCATACTCAAAATTGCCTATTTTAGCTTTGAGATTAGATTTTCTGGTGAAGTGGTCTTGGTTCTCTTGGAGCCAGACTACTGCGGAACTTTCGGTGAACAGATCGAATTTTCTAGCGTACAAGTATTCTTTGAAATGCAATATTGCAAAAACTACAGCCAAACACTCCCGTTCTTGAGGCGTATAATTCTTTTCCGCCTCAGAGAGCGCACGTGAAGCGTAGGCTATCGGCCCCTCGATTCCGTCGTCGTCTATCTGCGTCAGTACCGCACCCACTCCGTGAGGAGACGAGTTTACTGTCAATATGAAGTTCTTATCAAAGTCTGGGTGAAGTGAAAACGGCTCTTCCAGTAGTCCGCTCAGGAAGAGTTTTATTACGTTGAAGGCGTTTTCTTGGCGTGGCCCCCAGTTCCACTCCGCATGCTTTTTCAACAGTTCTTGGAGAGGGCCGTTTCTGGGAGCGTACCATGATCTGAATCGATGAAAATAATTGCACATCCCAAGGAAGCTGCGCAGTTCCGATTGCTGAGTCGGCGTTTCAAACTTGGTGATGACAGTGACCTTTGCGGGGTCAGGGCGTATTCCATGTTCGTCGATGATGAATCCCAAATAGCTCACACTTCGCTGGAAGAAATGGCACTTTTCTAATTGAAGCGTTACACCGTAACTAGCCAGTCGCTCTAATAGCAGTCTCGTGAGCCGGTGAAGTTTAGTTCTAGTTTTCGCGTGAACCACAAGGTCGTCCAGGTAAACTTGTGTCCCTTTTCCAATCAATCCCTTGAGCATGTTGTCCATAGCTCTCTGAAACACGGCCGGTGCGTTCTTTAGGCCGAAAGGCATGACTCAATACTCGAAATGCCCTTGAGGGAGTGAGAAAGCGGTTTTCTTCCTGTCTCTAGGGTCCATCTCAATTTGGTGGAACCCACTGGCTAGGTCTAAAGTGGTGAAATACTTAGATCCCTTGAATTTATCGAATATGGCCTGAATTCGAGGAAGAGGATATCGATCGGAAACGGTTTTCTTGTTGAGGGCTCTGTAGTCAACTACCATTCTCCAGCGCTTGTTGCCCTTCGAATCGGCCTTCTTTGGCACGAGCAGCACGGGGGAATTGTAGAGTGAGTCAGAAGGACCTATTTTTTTTTCGTCCAACAACTTCTGAACTTCGGTGACCACAGTGTCCAATAAATTCTCAGGTATTCGGTATTGCTTGATATAAACTGGTTTTCCGGTCTCGGTCTTAATAGTGCAGAGGGCACCATCAATTTGGCCGGCGGGTTCGCTGGGTAGTGTGAACACGTGGTGGAAGTCCTTGATGCTTTCCTGAATGTGCGAAATGGTTTTAACGTCTGTTTCGCCCTTACACAGATACTCATGGATGGCTTGTTCCCTTGATTTCTCCGGGGTTTTAGATAGTTCAGGTAGTTCATATTCGTAATCTGCCTCCCCAATAGGGTCCTTGAATATTTCTAGGCCTTCTACTTCGGATAAGCTCATGACGACCGCGAGAGGCAGTAGCTTGATGGGGGCTAGCTGTACATTGACCTGGAAGTCGTTATCGTTCGCGATCGTTGCCCAAAAATACTTATCTGGTCTGGGCTCCACTTCAGTAGCTCGGAGGGTTACGCCCTTCGTGATCTCAGTGATGGGCAGGTAGTAACGTCGATTCAATGACCTTGTGGATTCCACAGGAACTCTCAATTCTGAATGTGGGGGTAGATTTATCGATTTCCCTGGATTCAGTTCTCGATGGAAAAGAACGGGATTTTTGGGATCAGTTCCAAACACAATGGATTGACGATGGAAACAAATCTCGGTTCTCGCTGGTCCGTGAAAAGTGTTCGCTAATACTCCGACATATTCCCGAATAGGCTCGTTTATAACATTGAATTCAACATTGAGACCCATGATTTTTAAAATTACTGTTCCCAGGACAGGGGTCTCCGCAAGAGAGACATCCAAGAGAATACGGTCGTTACAGGGAGTGTAGTCGATGGATAGAGCGTGTACCGAAATCATATTAACAGAAGCACCTGTATCGCTCAGCATTAACCCTGACCCGCCTTTTATAGCCATACTTTTTATTGTTACCAGGGGGCTTAGAGGTTCAGTGCAGGATACGGTCGGATAGGGTGATTTAAGGTAGCATGGGGCAGACAAGAAAAAAGGGAAAGGTCTACCGGGTGAATTGAAGAGAGCTAGCGTGAAGTAGTGATAAGAGATAGTGCAACCGTACTTGTCAAAAAAGTCTCTGCCTAGGAGAGTGGCATAGCCACCGGGTGGGAAATCAACGAGATGGAATTTAAATTCTATGTTTCGGATTTTGAGGTCGACGACACCGAGAGTTTCCAAGATTTGATTGGCTACTCTTGTAACATACACATTTTCAGTTGTATCGACAGGAACGTTACCATCCAAAACCCGAATATACATAAGATTACTCCTCCCCCCTGCATCTATCATAATTGAAAAATTCCGATCGACTATATTTTCGTGATTGATTTTTATTACAGGACATGCTCCTTTACGAAAATCCGCTACTCGATTTTCGGCAGTCTTCGGAGGATCTCCATCACCGATACGGTTCCTTGAAATTTCGTTGGTGCGCTCGCCGCTTCCCTGGAAGGACGAGCGCCTGCCTCGTTTAAAGAATTCGTACGCGCAGGTTCACTAGCTCCTCCACTGGCGCGATGAAAATTCTGTGAACGATCGCGTGGGCTCTTCGATCGATACCGTGGCGATGGAGAAGAACGGTCGCGTTGATAACCTGCAGGCGCGTTCGATAAGCCCGTGCTCGGATTTGACGGGCTTGGCTTTTTCTCTGGGCAGTGTGGACAGTTGCAAGAGTGCTCTTGTTTAACTCTGCTCACGGCATTCACGGGAGCATAAACTTGTCTTTCGCGGGAATCGGCGTGATAATCTCTACGATATCTATCTCGCGAAGAGTCTCGAGACGGCCGTCAGCTCGGGCTGTCGAAAAAGTAGTCTCGCACCTCGTCTCTATCGTCGAATCGTACAGAGCGGTCTTCCGACAGATAACGATGTCGTTCGTCACGCTCGCGTCTCGGGGACGAGATTCGCGAAATCCGCTGGAGTATCCTCTAAACCTGTCTCGATCGCCAGCCCAATGGTCAGGCTCACGGTCTCGTCTGTCGTCGTAAGTACGAAGCCCACTAAAACTGTGATGGACGGACTCGAAATCAGTATCGTCTCGATCCTCCTCGAGCAAAGGTTTAATGACCTCCAAGGCTTCGGTTAGCGTGACAGGTCTTCGGTTTTTAATTTCCGCACGGTAATCTGATGGGACTTCTTTTCTTAACCGTCTTATTGCTTTGTCTTCCACAATCTGAGACAAAATTTCGTGATGATTAGGGTGCAATAATTTGAGCGCGGCTTTGGCATTCCGAACGATTCTCTGCAGGTGATAAACGAAGTCATCAATTTCCTCGTGTTTTTCCATCTGAATATTCGCAATTTTCTGTTCATAATAAGTTTGTTCGTATCGCTTACGATATTTATTAGCCAATATTTCTAGTACTTGATTGGCTGAAGTGATCTGCTTAGACTCCAAGAGAGCCCTCGCAGGAAGCCTCGACCGATCAAGCACTGCTGCAATGAAATCGATATTTTCGTGAGAGACTTTGTGATAACACCTTTTGACTGTAGTTTCGAAATCCAGGAAATCACAAGACGACTCGGGATGGCTACTGAAAAAGGGAATCTTATGGAACGATTCCCTGGCTCGAAAGAATTCTACCAATTCCGGGCCGACGGCCGCGGTATTGTCATTCAGAGTGATGCCTGTATTATTTAAACTTCGCCTTGGAGTTCCTGCATCCCGAAGCAGCTGGTCTCGCCTAGCTTGCTCTTCTTCTAGCTGGCGAGCTCTAGCGGCCGCTTCTTCTTGTTCACGACGCGCTTGAGCAGCAGCAGCTGCTTCGTGATCGCGACGTGCTTGAGCAGCAGCTGCTTCTTGATCGCAACGCACTCTTCGGGCGTTTCATTAGTAATTTTCACTAATGATTATTGATATGATATTTTACTAATATTGATTATATATGAGGTATTCCACGTGAAAACGGCGGACTTTTTCCCTGATCCCTGCCAATTTGGTTCAGTTTTTTTTGTATGATTATATCAAGTCCAGAAGACACCCCGAAATTTTTTCAGATTTTTCTACATAACCCTTGTTGAGAAAAAAAATTTTTTACCTAAAAAAAAACACCCAAATTCAAAAATCTGAAAAAATTCCCAAAAATACGTGATTATATGTCGAAATTTTCAAGCCATCGTCCAGAGTGGAAGTACGATTCTTTCTGTGTTTAACGAGCCATTAATGTTGAAATAATTTTGCAAAAATCGAGAAAAATTCACTTTGAGCAGATATTTCGATATTTCGGTACCAGAATCGAATTTCCTTGCTATTTACTGAATAATCAAGCTACAAATATGAATTCTGATCAGCTAGTAGCTGAGAAGACCTGCTCTTAATTTGAATTCAAGAGATCTTAACTATCTACTAACTCGATGCCATTCGACTTTGACCCTCTACGATTTGTTGGATTATTTTCCAAAATATTCAATCTGCAGAAAAACCTACTCTCATTTTGTTCCACTCTTTGCAAACTAGCCAGCCTCTCGAAGAAAATTCATGGTTGCGTTTTTAGAAAATAAACGCTCGTACTTAAGGAAAAATTTATTTTCCAGGAATTCACGGAATGTCAGGATCACAGAACAACGATTCTGAGTTATAATATATAGTAGGAGTATTTATTCATTTGTTCTGTTTGATATTAGAAGACAGCAGAACAATGTCATTTTTGTTCATAAAAAAAAGTTAATTGTCTTTCAAAATTTTATGAGATCTGTGGTTTTCACAAGCGGAAAATGGCTTCACAAAAATAATTCCATCTGCTTGAGGAAGTACACAGTGGATCTTCTGAGTTCCCGGTATTGGTCTGCCGATTTTGTACCGATTCTCGAGCATGTCTTTCGCTACATCGTAATCTCCCTTTGGTGAAAATTTGACTACAATATTCGGCAAATTGGTTGGTTGAGAGGCCCAGTTGAATAATCCTTGTGGAGTCGTGATTTGACGATCAGGTGGTAGTTGTAAGCTCACACGAGCAGCCATCCTCTTGACAGTACCACCAACGCCATCACAGCCTCCTTTGCCATGCGCAGTTGGGAAATAATGCCACTCTGCGTAGATGCCGAAATCAGACTCATGATAATAGAGGTTGAGAATGTTTTTATAATCCTTAAACTGCTGTGGTGCACCATCGGAGCAGTAATAGATTTTGGAAACATTCGCATCAACCGATTTTATGAAGTCAGTTATAATTTTGGAAAATACGTGAACGGCGTTTGAGTCGTGATTCAAGCAATCGGATATAATGACCAAACTTCTATGATCAATAACATCTTTGCTTTCGAAGTAGACGACAACTGGATATATTGTGGCCTGGTTATTGTTCCAATGGAACCCTGGAGCTGCTTCTTGCACAACAAACGGGTAGTTTTCGGCAAAGTCACACTGAACCAGAAATTCATTATCTTTGAGAGATTCTCTCACCGATTTCACGAAAGTTGATTGTGCTTTCGCGATGAAAGAATGTGGTAAAAGAGTTTTGACTTTCTCACAAAAATCAACAACGAAATCAGATGTTTCTTTGACGGCCGTTTCGAGACTTGTACGAGGCGTTGAAACCCAACGTTTGTACGTGATACTGTCCATTCCATTCTCGTAGAGTATTTCATCTAGATAGTCACGCAAAACCTCGATTCCTGGACAAGCAGTGCACGTTCCAAAGCAACACTCTGGTGATGAGCTGGAACATGTTATGAAGTCCAGGCAATCAGTGTAGTGATTCAATGGTCGGGAATCCTTCGTGAGAACTGTTAATTGACTTCCTATAAAAAAAAAGAAAAGTAACAGGATATTCCTTCATATGTACAACAAAATTCACAGAATAATCAACACTGATTCTAGACAATAAAAGCAATCATTCATCGATCAAATTTTAAGCTCTTACCTAGCATCATTAATTTCACGCTCTGGTGGATTGAACATACACAAACAGTATGGGTACCGCTAGCTCCTGCTAGCACACAATGCTTAGGACGTAAGGACGCGAACAGCGAAAAACTTATCACTGAATCCGGATTTTCCTCTCGAAAAAAATTGAACAGTTCTTTCAGGTCCAAGAGAACCAATCGTTTTTGGATATGAACTCGCTTTTTATTTTCGTCTCGAATAGAAACATAGTCCTTTACGCCTGGCATGTTGACACTCACACGATCGTCGTTATGAAATTGAAGCACCTTTGTTTTCGTATCCTCTGAAATCGATCGGCCTGTAAAGCAGAGAATATTTCGATAAACCTATAAAATCTCGGAAGATCATGCAAATTTGTTTAAATCTATGATTGATTAGTTTCTTCCACACCTCGCTTTGCTTCTGGCATAGATAATATTCCATTCGTCCTGCTGAGCTCTCGTGCTGCGTTGGCCATGAACTTGCTCACATCCATTACTTCACAAACTTTTTCTGTACTCCAATGCAGAGGTAATACGGTCAGTATTTGGATTTTCTCAGCTCTGCTTGTGTTTTCAAGATGGAGTTTCTCTTTCAATCTATCAATAATATCGTGTAAGTCACGACTATCGATCTCAGAACTTGTTTCGAGCTCTGAAACTCCCAGTGACCGTTTTAGACTATTAGAACACTGTTCTACCTTGTTGCGAACCCATTTTTCGACTTTCAATTTCTTCTTTGGAATTGGTGACTCCTCAAGTAACTCCAAAGCATTGTTCACAACAGACAGTCGGGTATCAATGCTCAGTTGAGATGAGAGCTGCTGTGATAAAGATTCACTTGGACATGAGCTTTTTTCCGATGCCGATTGCCGTGTTAACGATGATGCTGTTCCAAGAACATGATGATTATCTTCTCCAATATCATTTTTATCATCATTATTATCATCATTATTATCATCATTATTATCATCATCATCATCATCATGATCATGATCATCATCATCATCATAATTATCCATATCGAGTGGTAACAACTCGTCGTCCTGGGGAATATTCACGTCAACATTTTCAGTTCCATGAGTTCTCACTGGTTCTGTATTTGTCAAAGTCAATCTCCAAGATGGACACAAGAAGTGATTCTTCGTCAGAGACCACTTCGTGCATAAATATTCAGAGGCTCGTCGTAATCCATGAGATTTTCTGTGATTCTTACGGTTCAGTGGGTTACAACAGCGGTCCCACCGATTCTCCATTTGAATGACCTTCTGAAAGAGACAAAAAGTTACAAAACCTGTAAAAACACTCATAAAAATGAATAGTTGAAATGATAAATGAAATTTTCCGAATTATTCAATCGAATACTGTGACCTTATCCCAGGGCCTGACGGGAAACCCAGCAATTAGCATGCTTGAACCGAATTGACAAAAATTCAAAATAATAACCCCTGGGCGCCAGGATAACTTCGTCATCCGGAAATAAAAATCGAAAGAATTACAGCACTGAATACTCCCTTCTTCAGCACGGCTCAGATCAGCTTCTCCCAGGTCATTATTTAGGTGGAGAGAAAGAAATTTCAATTTAGTAATGCAAATAAACCATTTGGGGAATTTGAGAAAGGAATTCAACTATCGAGAAATTATTTTCTCGATCAACAAAATGAAGAAAAATTAGAATTGAGTTCCCCTCAAATGTGCACAACACAGAAATATAGTTTTACAGAAAATAATAATACTAATTTGTTGGATGATTTAATCTCGGAATTAATCAATGATTTGCAAGTTATATATTAATTGATTCTTCAAGAAAATTAAAAACAATCAGTAATTCAGCTTTTGAATGAAAGTAGCACGATGTGCTGCCACTTATGTGGCGAAACATAACACTAAAAAATTCCCCTTATTGGTTGAGAACAAAATGAAATGTTTGAGAACCACTACGCTCCACTTGGACGTTGGTACAATAGCATTGTTTTGAAAGAAAATAGAATGTATTATATTCGATTATAGATGAATTAAATGAAAAATTTTAAGCTTTACGAACAATTATAAGAAATTGATTCATTTGATACGAACGGTGGTGGGGAGGCACGTGGGTTTATCATCATCCTCTCTCGTACGAAACAAAATACTAACGGCACCGGGACTTAAACTCGAATGAATTAATTAATTAATGTTACGGGAAAAAGTCAAACAAGGAATGGATTAATTGGAAATTTCTACGAGAGTTAGCAAACGTGGGTTTATATATTTACAGCACGACGACTCACCAAATCACTCGGCTTCTCCTCACTCAGCGCCTTTTTTTCTCCTTCCGTTTCTCTTGTCTTTCACCACTCCTTGTCCTATTTCCTCATTAATCCTCCACGTCCTCGCACACTCACACACTTACACACTCACTTTACTCTTTTTATTTCAAAAATAAACTAATTCACTGCACTTGATAAATTCAACGGAACGAGTAGCCCACGTGTTGCATCTTTGTTTACGTTCGATTGTACTTACGAGCTTCACGTGCTCGTTCGGCTGAGCCAACTCATGCCCCTTTTCGCCGTCAGGGCGCATGACACTCACGTTCGCGACGGGACTTTCGCGCGGTTTCATTCAAATTGATACGGGACTTTAGATAAATTTTTATGACTCTTTTTCTCGCGACCGGGCTATTTTTTGGCGTGCTTTCCGGGATTCTATACACTTTATGACTACAATAACTATTTGGGCACGGATATTGACTGCCGATGCCTCCCTGAATTTAATCGGGACCCAATTCTCAAATTTTATACTATAACTTAACAATAAAATTCAGCAAACTTAATCATTAAGGCACGGATCTGGTCCGCTGATGCCTCCTGATATATAGCCAGGCCCTTTGTCCCCCAAAGAATCTATCCGTGAGTCAAAGGATTCAATTATTTACCCAAAGTGAATTTTTCTCGAATTTTGCAGAATTATTTCAACATTAATGGCTCGTTAAACACAGAAAGAATCGTACTTCCACTCTGGACGATGGCTTGAAAATTTCTACATATAATTACGTATTTTTGGGAATTTTTTCAGATTTTTAAATTTGGGCGTTTTTTTTTTAGGTAAAAAATTTTTTTTCTCAATAAGGGTTATGTAGAAAAATCTGAAAAAATTTCGGGGTGTCTTTTGGACTTGATATAATCATACAAAAAAAACTGAAACAAATTGGCAGGGGTCAGGGAAAAAGTCCGCCGTTTTCACGTGGAATACCTCATATGTATGTCTGTGTGGATTTTTTTTTACTTAGAAATGGTAATTGTTCAGCCCAAGAATCTCATATTTTAACTGTACATTTGTCGTGATGAATGTTTTCTTTTGAGACCTTGTTGCTTGGAATTCATTCAGTATTTTTTGAGATATGATGAATCTTTAATTTTTGAAAAAAAAATTAATTTTTCAATAATTTCTCAACTGATTCCGTTCAGATTAATTTATAACATTCGAAATCATATTCTATGACTGAGTGAATTTTTTTAGACTTTTCCAATACTTGGTTTTTAAGTTATGTTTATTTCTTATAGTTGTTACGTGTGGGGTTTTAGTAAATTGACCTTGGACGTCCTCGAAATTCCCCCACTTGCGTTCACCAACTAAGAAACGATGTTTCCTCGACTAGCTCGTTTGAGGAGAGCTCACGGGCGGATCCACTCGATTTTACGGGATTTTTAAGGACATTACAGAGGGTAATTTCACAATAATAACAATCGATACTAGTTGAAATTCACAATATAATGTCGGAATCAATAAAATGTTACAAGAGTCAACTGGGTCCGCTCGCGAAGCTAATTATTTCGCGGTATTTTTGCAGTGGACACCCGGAGGTGTCCGCCGGTTGAGAGTAATCCCCGGAGTGAAGAGACTTGCGTCTCATCACTTCGTCTCCCAAAACTGCTGGATAAGCATTCCCACGCTTCGACCGATCTTTTCCATGGAAAAGATGGGTGAAGCGGATTCTCACCGTTAAAAATGCTTATCCCGCATATTTCAAAACTTTAAACAATAAAAATACGAGCAAAAAGGCGACGTGTGATTTCTCCACACGTCACATAGTTTTTCATAAAAAATGATGTTGCTCCCATAACAACCAGAACAATTAAGATAGAAACTCTAAATTTGGCTCATATATTGGTCTTCTGAATCTACTGCTTGGGATTGTTATTGGACAGTATTGGAGAAATATTTTTTAAGATATGAGTGATTTTTCGAAAATTCGAATTTTTCCATCTTTCAAACATTTAGAATAAGTTCTGTATCGATTTCATCCAGATTGAGAAATAATATGAGATACTATATTATCTAACTGTATGAATGTTTTCAGATTCTTCTCGTCATTAGTTTTCCAGTTATTTCGATTTTACTAATTCTGTATAAAGAATGTTGTTTTTTTGATAAAAAATCCCGATAATAACCGAAGTAGGAACGATAGCAGCTTCGAATTTTACTTATGCCAATGTACGGCTTGGTATTATTACTGAGTAATATTAATTGAACGTCATTTTTAAATATTAGTAATTTTTCAAAATTTCAATTTTGCGAATTATCTCAAATCTCAGAATGAGTCCTCAGGTGATTCCATCCAGATTGATTCATAATATTTGATATCATATTCTGTAGTTAAACTGCATCAATTTTTCCAGATTTTTCTAATACTTGGTTTTCAATTTATATTGATTTTCTCCCATTTTTTCATGAAAAATGCTGTTGCTTCCACAACAACCAGAACAATTAAGATAGGAACTTCAAATTTGTTTCCTATATTGGCCTTCCGAATCTGTTGCCTGGGATTGTTTCTGAACAATAATAACCGTCCGGTCAATAACCAAATTTTCACCATTCGTTCAATAACCGGGTATCCGGACCCACCTACTGCGCGTCACATAGCTAAGTAGTTAGTCAGCCCAAGCTGACTTGAGACTTGGAATCTTAGCTCAAATATAATCATTATGATTGCAATAATGTGATTTGATCCATAAAAATTCAATATTATATGAAAACCAAGATTCTACGATAAAACTTAAAAATCGAAAAACTGAAGTGCAGGTTTCAAATAGGATTTTCATTTCTTCTGATTATGATCAGGATGAAAATGGGCTCATTTCATAGAGAAAATGGTTGACTTTCGGATGGCAGAATGAAAAATAGTAGTTTTCCTACGGAAAAAGCGGAAAAAACCGTAATTTTTGAAAAAACTAGTCATGAAAGACCTCTTCTGAAAAATCTGAAGTTCTCACCATTTGTTGGGCTAATTGAGATGAATCTTTGAAGCTGAACTTGAATGTCATTACGTGGATAGTTTCAGAGATAGGGGAAACTGGGGCGAAATGAACCCCTAAGTCGAGATGATTCACAATTTTCCTCGGAATGACGGAGTTTACGAGAAAATACAACAAATTCGAGAAGATGCTCCAACATGTCTACGTTGTAGGTGAATTTCTTCAAATTTTCTTGTAGAGGCCTTCACTCTAAAAAAATCGGGAATCATGTCAGCTCGGGGGCCCACTTTGCCCCGGTTACCCCTATAACCTTTTTCCATAAAATGGTTTTTTGGCAATATCTCAGAAACTACTGAACCGATTTCGCCCAATTTCAATACGGAACTTTCCGTTCATTAGATGCACAAACTGAGGAAATTTGCAGACTCTAACTTGAATATTTTTTGAGTTATCGCGACAGCAAAATAAAAAAAAAAAAGCAGGGGCTTCACCCCATGGGCATTCTTCGTAAATTTCAATCCTCGTTATTTACTTGATAATGTCCTTACTATTGAAAAATTTATCGCGAAGAACATCTAATATTATGCCATTGGCATGAAGCTTCCAAATGGGATTTTTAACTCTTTATTTTTTATAAATTTAAAATGATATCAGGATGAATACGGTCTTATTTTTTCTTGAGAATTATCTACTTTCTAATGGTGAAATGATGAATACTAATGTTCTTGAACAAAAATCGAGAAAAACTTCATTCTATGAAAAAAGAAAAATTGGCATTCCTGTAGAAGAATCCTTTGAAAAATCTAAAATATTTAGGATTGGTGATGTTCATCTAAATTGATATTTTCAGCTCATCTTGGATATAATCAGACAAGCAATTCCGTGCATATACTTTCTTTCCATCCAATAGTTTTTCGCAAATATGTCAGGAACTGTTGGGTCAATTTCACCGAAATTCAATACCGAAGTTGGCACTCATAAGATGTACAAACACATGGAACTTGAAGCCTCTAGCTCCAATATTTCTTGAGTTATCACAATAACCGTGATTTTTCAAAAATTACAGTAAAAAAAGAGGGTGCGTGAAATGCCGCACGTTAGAAGTGAAACTTCATTTCACAATGCTGAAGTTCATAAACTACGTATCAAGAATCAAATTTCACTGATTCATCCTCCCCAAATATTTAGATGGTGCACGAGACTTCTGACAGAATTGTATTCCCATCACAACCCTATTATTCCATTTTCAAAAAACTGTTCAGTAGCCGAAGATTACACACTACAGAATTTTTTTTTGATATAATTGTATCTAATTAGATATATTTTGATCGCGACAAGTGCAAAAGAGGGTGTGTGGAATCCACGCGAGACAGAAGTGAATTTGTTGCTTATTAGGATAGATGGAGATAAATTATTAATATTTTCTCACAAGAGATAAAGTTGTGAGAATAGCAAACGGATGCGGGTGGAAGCTCAAACAACAACTGGATGCACAGATCTCCTAGCTGTACAATAAACATAGGTATTGAGCATTAAAAATTTTAATACCTGCCTATAGGATATAGGTTTTTGTTCACTAAGAAATTACATTTTTTTCTACGATTATGAAGTATTCAGATAGATCGTTTTCTTTTTCAATCATAGTTTTCTGTGAATATCTCAAAAATTGATTGAGATAGAGCGACTTTGCTTCCATTCTCTTATGGCTCTCTCGAAATTCTCTACAAAAAAGGTTTAGTGCAAAATCGCCCTGTGTTGCTCAGACTCCGAGACATTCCAAGAAAATTGATTGAATGAAATAAATTTGTGTGAAAACTTGATACTCTTCTTTTTCAGCATCCTTCTTTTCAGAAATAATACATCTCGGGTACTGAGCGAGATAACGAAATTTCCCTGGAAAGCCTTTTTGTGGAGAATTTCCTAAACTACAAAAGGAGTTATCATAAAAAATGCATTAGCTCGCTCAGTTTCCGAGATATTCATCAGAATTCTACGACGAAAAAAATTGACTCATGATAGTCTTTGATTCGATGATTTTTTGAAAATATCTCGAAATCTAATGGAGATACGCCTTTTTGCAACTACTGAAATTTTCTACAAAAAATCATCGTAAAATCGCTGTATCTCCCTTAGTTTCTGAGTTTCTTCAAAAATTATTGTAAACATGCAAAAATACAAAAAAAACAGGAAAAGTGGATTTTTTTTCAATTGTTTTATTGAAAGTATTTCGGAAACTAATCAAGATAGAGCAATTCCACCCTATAGTTACCTTGAAGAGAATTTACAATCTATGAAAAAAGAATATAGCAAAATCACTCTATCTCGCTTAGTTTCCGCGATATTTTCAAAAGAAGATTGAAAGAATACATCCGTGCTCTGCATATTATTGAGACTGCCGTCCATCGTGCGCAGGCGCCGCCCCACTCCTTCCCTATTCTCTCACTCGCTCCTATACCTCATATACTGGCGTTAAATTTAACGCGGGGAATTTAACGCCAGCGTTACACGCGTCTGACGTCGTATAAGAAGTTTCACTTCAAAATTATAATAAATAAACCAAGAATCGAAGCACTCACCACCCCTGGGGTTTGATGTGCGCCCTATCAGTGTGCATCTCCTCACGAAGGATAGATGTTGTAAATTGATTTTTCGCTGAAAAAACTAAAAAAAACGATTTTCTGACAATTCGCTTTTTCTCGAAAACCATTGAACCGATTTAGCTGAAATTTTTCTGAGAACATTGCGCTCGCATAGTGAATATACCCTCAAAATTCCATATCGATGCATGCAACCGTTTCCGAATAAAGTGATGGAATGTGTCATCACTAGGGCCGGATTTCTTGCTGTTCGAAGTGTCAGCTATAGTTGCTGAGTAACTAACATTCGAAAAAATAATAAGTAAATCGTTTGAATAGAAATTTATTCTAGAACTGAATATTATTCTTTATGTTGAATCGAAGGAAATCAATGAATCCCGATTGATAGTCCTTATAAATTTTTCTCTGGATATAATCGAAGAAATGAAAAGAGTCTATTGACTTCCCCTGGAACTTCACTGTTAGAAAAAAATGGAAATTTCATAGATTATTTTTTCCATCCAAATTTCGACCAATAGAATTGCACCATTCGACGAAACAAAATAACGCCTACACGATATTTCACTGGAAATTTTTGAAAATTCCACTGGAAATTTTTCATGTTGCCTATATATAAAAAACAAACGATTTGTCAATCCATGTGACTCTAAATTTTGAATTTCTAACTGAGAATTTGTCTCATGGTGCAATTCTATTGGCCCAAATTTGGATGAAAAAATAATCCCCCGAATACCGCTCGAGCTTCAAAATTAATCGGGTAATTTTCCTCTAGGTTCCCTGCAAACAAACGAAGTCGTCAAGTTTTTCAGAAAAATCACTCGCGCTTCGCGCTCGTGATTTTTAACCTGAAAAACTTGACTTCTTCATTTGTTTGAAACGAACCTATCGGAAAATTACCCGATAATTTTGAAGCTCTTGTGGTATTACATGTGACAATTTGATGGGAATTTTCATAAACGTGATATTGATTTTTTTTTATGGCAAGATGTTTATGAAATCTGTGAGTTTCAGAGAAAATTCAAATGAATCCATGAGTCTTAAGTAGAATTGAGACGAAAATTCTACAACTTACTTGGATTTTCACCTGAACATGATTGTTCAGAATCAGAATGACTCGAATTTTGAATTTTTTTTGGAATTTTCCTATTTTTACTAAATGCTCAAGAAATAATTAACAATTTACAAATTTCATTGATATCCAGGCGTGAAATTATTTGAAAATCGATGATGTGTTCATTTTTCAATGAAGTCATTATCTGAAATTTCAGTATACATGTGGCTTGTTAGAAATTTTTGGAATTTTGTACGGAAAATTCAGACGGAAATTTTTCCCGATGATTTTCAAAGGCTCACGCAATGCATTTCGGATGCACCGCCTCTTGGACGTATCTCAGACACCTTTGAAAAGTACTGGGAGAGCGTCCGAGATGCACTCGGGAAGCACCGGAGAGGCCTTTAAGATGACTTCATAAGTGCTGGAGATGCACCGGAAATGTGCCTGAGGAGCGTCGCTAGAATTCGGCTACAGGCATCTCGAGCGCATTTCCGGCACATCTCCAACGCTCATGCAACACATCTTGGAGGCTTTTTCGATGCTTCCAGAGCGCACTATTTAAGCACTCAAGGCACACCGGTGGTGCACCTGAGAGGCATGTAGATGACTTAGATACATCCCCGGTGCACTTTAGGCGCTCATATAGTGCATCTTGGAAGCATCGAAAAAGCCTCCAAGATGCGTTGCATAAGCATTTGAGATGTGCTGGAAAAGCGCTCGAGAGGCATATAGACGTACTCTAGCGACACTCCCCAGGCGCATTTCCGGTGCATTTTCAGCGCTTATGGAGTTCATCTCAAAGGCCTCTTCAGTGCTTCCTGGGTGTGTCTCGGACGCTCTCCCAGTACTTTTCAAAGGCGTCTGAGATGCGTCTAAGAGGCGTTGATGGTGCATCCAGAATGCATTGCGTGAGCGTTTGAAAATCATCGGGAAAAATTACCGTCTGAATTTTCCGTACAAAATTCCGGAAATTTCTAACAAGTCACATTTCTACTGAAATTTCAGATAATTACATCATTGAAAAATGAACACATCATCGATTTTCAAATAAATTCATGCCTGGATATCAATGAAATTTGTAAATTCCAGTTTAATTGTTTCTTGAAAATTTAGTAAAAGCAGGAAAATTAAAAAAAAATTGAAAATTCAAGTCATTTTGATTCTGAACATCCATGTTCAGGTGAAAATTCAAGTTGTTTTCGTCTCAATTCTACTTAAGACTCATAGATTCCTTTGGATTTCCTCTGAAACTCACAGATTTCCTAAAAATCTTGCCATAAAAAAAAATTCAATATCACGTTTATAAAAATTCCCATCAAATTGTCTATGAAATTTCCATTTCTTTCTAACAGTGAAGTTCCAGGGAGAAGTCAATACACTCTTTTTATTTCTTTGATTATATTCAGAGAAAAATTTATAAGGACTATCAATCGGAACTTTATTGATTTCCTTCGATTCAACATAAAAAGTCATATTCATTTTTAGAATAAATTTCTATCCAAACGATTTGCTTGTTATTTTTTCGAATGTCAGTTGTTTAGCAACTATAGCTGACAATTCGAACAGCAAGAAATCCGGCCCTAGTCATCACACACATACACACATACATAGACACAGACAGTTGAAAAAAAAAAATTTCCGACATTTCAGATCATTTGGAGTCATAATCCGATGAAATCTCAAACTCGAAAAAAATGATGATTACAATGCTTCCATTCGGAAGCAAAAACACTGCAATTGGAATTATCTGCAAACGAAAGATCGCAGCAAAATTTATCCCGGGTGGAAATTGTGAGTCCAAATGAGATGAAGCTCATCACTCGAAGCGGGTGCTGTGAATCGATTTTTTACGGAGAAAACTCGAAAAAATGATTTCTTAGAAATTTGATTTTTCTCGAAAAGTACGAAACTGATTTCGTTGAAATTTCACTGACAGCATTCTGCATGGGACGGGAAAATACTGTTGAATTCGCAGATCATCAAGTATAACTATTCCGGAGCAATGACATATGTGATACACACACACACACACACACATACATACATACAGACATTTTTTTTAAATATCATTTCTCAACGTTTTGGGAAATTCTGAGTCATATCCTGATGGAATCTCCAAATCGAAGAATATCGCGTTCACAATGCTTCCATTTGGAAGAAAAACGTCGTAAGATTTAAAAATCATGTTCAGTATGGGAATTCCGTATTTGTGATGAAGATGGTATGGCAGAAAGAAAACGCCAGTGCGTTTTAAAAAAACGTCGACAAGTACGCGCCCCGATTTTATTGGAAAAAAAAATATGGAATGAGAATAGTACAAGTCCGGCGATTTACCTGTCCATTACTTTTTCAAAGTAATTGATCATCTTATTATTCGAATATTAGATGAAATTGGCATTGTACAATAAATTTGAAAAATTGAATAGTTAAGAAATTAAACAAAAGAAACGTACTTAGTGTACCAAGTGAAAACACAGATTACAGGTACACCAAGTACGTTTCTTTTGTTTAATTTCTTTACTATTCAATTTTCCAAATTCATTGTGCAATGCCAATTTCATCTAGTATTCGAATGATAAGATGATGAATTTGTAACGAGCCCCGAAGGTTCTCGTTGTCCAGCAGAACATCGGCCGAGCACAGGTAAGTGCAATAACCATCGCGCACAATTAAAAGGCAAACAACCCCGAAAACCCCATCCAACCCCGTGACATAACCCTGTAAAAACCCCGTATCAACCCCGTAACGCGACCGTTTAAAGCGGAAGCGAGGTTAGGGATCGGAGAAAGCGCGAAAAGTCCAGTCAAACTGGCGCTCCCAATAAGCGGATTTAGTTAATAGTTGGTTTGAAATTCACGGAGGAAAAATTATTTAAATTAGTATTAAGGACTGGGAGGCAACAGCGGACAAGATCCGTGCCTCAGAGTACTCCAATCATGTTTCATATTTTGGGGAATAAAGACCCGTTTAGTTTAGGAGGCATCAGCAGACAAGATCTGTGCCTCATTGATGTAATTTTGGGAGGTGAATCCCGGTTAGGTTAATTAGGGTTAGGAAAAATTAGGGAATTAATTTTGGGAATAAATCCCCGTTAGATTTAAGGGGGCATCAACGGACAAGATCCGTGCCCCATGATCATTTTATATGAGTTAGTTTATTTAGGAAATCCCCGGAGAAGCGCTTCGGAAAGTAGCCCGGTCGTAAATTACTAAAAACAATTAGAGAAAAGCCCGCGAGATCAAAATTGAGTTGATGAGAGTTCAAATATTCCCGCGTGAGGAGAGTCCCGTAGCGAGCGCGACTGTCATGCGCCCTGACGGCACCGAGGGGCATGAGTTGGCTCGAGCACCCCCCCCCCCCCCCGGACGACTGATCGCGTCTGACGAGTCAGTCGAGAGTGAGCCGGCAACGAGACAACACGTGTGAGCCCTGCCGTTTCATCAGTGCCACGGAAGCGGACTTCCCACAGGATGTGGAGAGGCTTTTTTGTCCAGAGGATGAGGAGAGCCCAGGGAGAAAAGTCATCGAATTGGGTGAGAATAAGTATCGTTACCCCCAAAGATCCCGTTTCACTCCCGTTAGCCGTGTCGATTTAAGCCGTAACTTCCCGACTCATCCCCGAAACAATTAATTAATTCATTAATTGATTGATTAATTCACCTCAAAAATTGCCGTGTCGTTATCATTCATTTTGTTGTACGTGAAAACCCGAAAAGCCCCACGCCTTTTACTTGCCGTGACGTGCAGTGAGTCTATCTCACTCGCACTCGTAACGTTGGGTAGGGAAACTGGTTTTTTAGGAATCACTCCCCTAATTCCCGTGGAAAAATCCCGAAATCGGTCCCATTCGATAGCGATGAAGTAGGTGAACCCAACGACCCCAAATTTACCCTTCCTGAAACATATTTCTATTTTTTATTGACTAAAATCTGGAATATAATTTTGAAGAAAATGCTTTAGTCCTGTAAACGAAGCATTTTAATTCCCCCTTTCCCCCCGTATCGGGTCACCCGTATACCTCGGACGAGTTCCGAGAAATCCGTGCCTTTTGGATGGTTATTGTACTACCTAGAATTCAATAATGATAACTAAAATAATTTAATTTCGATACCCGTAATGATCATAACTAAAATCATGTATTCCTGTAATTCCTTCCGAATTCAATTCTTAATAATTATTATTTGTTATAAAATAAATTCTTTTTGTCTTTCATTAAAGTTTCCAATAATTCTAAAGTTTCGAATCGAGTTAAATGTAATTAATGTTGCTTTGTTAATATACTCTGATTTTACCCGATTTATCTAGTGCCCGAGTAACTTATTTAAGAGTTCCCTCTTCCCAGATTCCTCAACTTTTCAGGTTCATTTCGGTAGTTTTTTAGTTTTTTATTAATGGGAAATGGCAGCGGATCGGGTTAACACCCCCGACCCCCCCCCCCCTGACTCATGATACGTATTTTCTCTCGGGCTAGCCGGGAAACAGGTAACACCCCCCCCCCTCCGCCTATTTCGTTCCGTTCTCGACGAAACTCCTGGCTGCTACGGGCCGGTTATGAGCCGTAAAAAGGTAGGGCAGCACTCCGCCGAGGAACTTCCGGTTTGGTGGTTCCGAAAAAACCACCTGGCGTCCATTGAAAGGTTTTTAATAAAGGGACATTGTGTGAGAGAGGCGGAGGGAGGGACGGCACAGTGGCTTTTTATCCCCCCGGGTAAACAGTCACGTTACAAATTACTTTGAAAAAGTAATGCACAGGTAGATCGCCGAACTTGTACTATTCTCATTTCAAATTTTTTTTTCCAATAAAATCGAGGCGCGTACTTGTCGACGTTTTTTTAAAACGCACTAGCGTTTTCTTTCTGCCATTCCACTTCTTTTTACTTCCGAATGGAAGCTATGTAATCATGTTAATTTTCGATTCCAATTTTTTTAATAGAAAATACTTAAAATGGTCTAGAGAGAAAGAAAATTACATTTTTAGCACTTGTCTGTGTGTGTGTATGTATGTGTGTGTGTGTGTGTGCCCGTACGTGCATAAAAGTCTCAACTACAGTAAAACGGTTTTATAGAAAAATTTCATATTTTGTGGAAAACTTCCTCTCGACGAACTCTATTTTTTAAGCTTTATTTGAAGAGAATCGGATCAGTACTTTTTGAGATATGTCCATTCTTCGAAAATCAGTTTTAATGGAATTTCTGGAAACTATCTAACTGATTTTATTTATACTCATATATTATCTCGAGAGTTGTATCAGTAAGATGCCTGTCAATTTTGAGCTCATTTGCATGATTAGTTCTCGAGTTATTGCTGTTTTAGTGAATTTGTCAAAATTTGATATTTTGATGATGGTTTCGAAAAAGTTAGATCAGTGCTTTTGAAGGTATTGAGGCTCTGAGTGGATAGAGAATAGAATGCTGCATTGATTAAAATCATCAATAGTTCTTCCAGATCACTGAATTAAAAAAGAATGCATGAAATACATCCATCTGAGAAACTCCTGTTTTCAGCCATCATTGAGTTCTGAGCTTTAAATAGATGACGAATCCGTAAGCAAAATTGAACTATCGCTTCATAAATGATAGTTTTTAAATATTCAGGTCAGTATTCTGAATTCGGGACAGAATTCATGAGTACTTGAGTTAGGTTAGGCAATAGAGGAAACAGGGTCAATGATTTGCATCTGGTACTCGCTTAATATTTACCTCAATATACTATCCTCAATCGATATAATTATTCAATCATGTACAGTACACTTTCGATATAGTGCCAACGGCTTTGTCTTTATCGTAAGAATGTAACTGCATAATAGAGTCAATAATGCAGCATAATCTACTGATTGTTCATAGGGATATTGGAAAAAACATTAACAATACCAAAATATTGTCAAATCGCGACGTTTTGTTGGAACGCTTAACTAAACAATAAATAGCTTTCACGTTTGGTTTCAGAGCCTGAAGAGGCTGGGATTGTCCAGCAAAACGTCGCGATTTGATAATATTTTGATGTTGTTAATGTTTTTTCCAGCATACCTATGAACAATCATTATATTAACTCATAAAATTGGAATGAATCCGGTAATTATAGAGCATAATCTTCGATTTTTGAACCTCATTGCTCAGCGGCACTATTGCGAACGTGTCGCACGTTTACAATAGTGCCGCCAGAGGAATAAGATAGCAAGCGTGGTGGGACATGATCGGAGCTCGCATTGAAAAGAAGGGCACTCCATCGAAAGTGTACTGTACTGCTAATTTAACAAATTAAGTTTTTTATTGTTGGTTAATAAATATAATAATAACATACTTTCGGCCATTTCTAATTAGTCTCCGTGAAGCGCTTTTGTATGAAAAGTTTACCGTTGTAATAAACAAATCGTCATAAGCAAATGATTTCTGAAACTAGAGATCAGAAAGGAACGAATAACTTCAACCAACTCGAATAGCATCTGATTATCGATTAGTGAAAAATCGATAAATACAAAAAAGACAATTACGGGATATAAAATTCATTAAGAATCACATGATAATGGACAAATTGAATGAATAACTTCCATTCGGAAGCATATTGCTAAAGTATTAGCAGAAAAAGCTATATCAGTTGGAAAGCAATACTATTATCCACTTGTTTTTATTTATGAATGAGCAATGTAATAGAGATGGATTTAATCGAATCTAGACGCGTGCTGATCGACTTGACTTTGAATTGAAATATCTTGAAAACTTTTGAAAATTTATCGAGACATGCTGCGAATGAAATTTAGAGAATAAATTAAGGAACAGAATGAGCAGAACCAAATTATCCTACGACTCTTAGTTTCTGAAATATGATTTTTCCAATGAAAAATTTGAAAATAACGTGCGAGGCTCTAATTAATGAGCGAAAAATGAAAATAATGTATACACGGTCGGTAAAATCAAAGCTCTGTAATTTTTTACGAAAAATTGATGTCGAACCACTTTAACTTTGGGGATCCAGGCGGTCATAAATTTCTTTTGAGGGGAACTCAGTGAATTCTACCTTCGAAAGTGAAATGGATAGCCGGGTACTGTAACCGATCAAATTCTCCCCACCACTTACTTCTTGGATGGTATTTGGTATTTTTACGCAATTTTATATCTGTTCGTAGCTTTGAGAGTGAGGGAATGAATGAGAAGTCAAAACGCCATTATTTAACAATGGTAACGAAATTATTTATTTATTTATTATTATTACAAAAGAAAAGTTTATCCATATTATCCGAAACAAAAACGTCTTATGTCGGTTAAATCTCCATTTGTCCGTTTACAGCGATTCACTCCTGTTTTTCTCAGATCTAATTGAAACAAAAGAAAGATTAGTCTTACAAATTTCTATAAGCGTCGTAGTGCAATCTCTCGGGAGGAAATCCCCGTTGAGAGTACAGTCGGACTTACACAGAGTCACTCATATTCACATGTATTCGGAATTTAGTCGTTGCTTTGACCGTCGGAGCGCTCCGTATGGCAAAGTTCGGACATATTCGTATTACATGGGCTTATCTAACGAAAACCGTGGTTGGAGCTTGTCGTGCTGCATCGTCTCGGAATCTCAATTCGTTGACGCTGTATTCGGACACTTGTTCCTTCCACTCTCGGGTTAACACTAAGACTTCGGGACTCATCCGTTTGTCTAGCCTTGGGTGACAGATCACCGTTGGCTCGTGTGCCTCGAGTGACTAAACGGAGCCGGATCTCCACCTTATATACCCAAAAGTCGGCTGCCCCACTCCAGGACATCACGTGCTGTGACGTAGCAACTCGTGGTGGGAGTGGGCACCTTAGTGAGGATTTCTACTGTTAGGTTACAGTACCCGGTTATTGACCGGACGGTTCAATGATAATCTTTTGAATATGAGAAATTTTTCACAATTAAAATTTTTTCATTTCCTCAAAATTTAGAATGAGTTCTGTATCGATTCCATACAGATTGAGGTATAGAATTTGACATAATATCATCTAACTGAATTTTTGAGGTCTTCGTCGTCATTCATTTTCAATTTTGGTTTTAGAGCCTATTGATTGATAACATTTTTCCTCAATAATAACCGAAGAAATGAAAATTTGATGTTCTTTGATCCTTCTCTTTACAGAAAGACGAAAATCAATAGAAAAAAAGTCATCAAAAAACGTCAATCGGAGAGATTTAACAAAAACAAAACATTATCTCCAAAATAAATAACACCGACGAAAAAGTGAATTCATTAAATTTGTAAAGATTTCGTGAAATACTATTGTCAACGTTAGAATCAATGATGAAAATATATGAGACTGACTGAAGTTATTTTAAAATGACCAATAACTGAAAATGAATGTCGAAGGTAAAGATTTCAATGGATTTTCTATCCAATATTATCACTAAAAATAAAAATAAATTTCAAATGATTAAAATTGAGCTCTTGGCGAGCAAGATAATGAGTATTCATTTTAATATCAGAGCTGTGAAATCAGATTTCCATTGCGGAACACATATAGAAAGATTAAATTATCGATTATGATAGACAATGAATAATATGAAATCAACACTCCTAAAGTGAAATGTAAAACTTTTGTGAATTTTGCAAACATCCTTTCTAACGATTGCTCATATATCGACGAGAATGAATCAGAACTTCTATCTGAAATTACACTCTGTTCATTCAAAATGACCATTCGGAAGCAAATTGCTTATGAATTAGCAGATAAAGCTATAAGCATAACATGAGAATGCGACTTTCCACTTGTTATCTTCCGATATCAAACCTCTCTTCCCTTTTTAGCTTTCGAAAGATCATACCAGAGAAGGGCGAACCTTCCTCGCTTCTCAGCCTTTCGAAGGGTGAACAGAGAGAAGAGGTTCGATATCGGAATATAAAGAAAAGGGATATAGATATGATTCGTAGAGACACGATAGTTTTCATTCCAAGAGCATAATTTCTTGGCTTAAACAATTTCAGTGATGTGGGAAGGAGTGGAAAAATGAAAATGATGAATTATCATTCTGCTTGAAAAATCATTTTAATGTATGAAATGGTCACTACACGTCACATTACTTCTGCTAGTATAATCTTATCTCAGAAATCATAAGAGCAAAAAAAATGAGCTTTTCACAGATCACTCTGTAATTGAGTGAACTTCCGGTAACTTATTATGAATCAATCTTTGAATTTCTGATCAGAAAAATTGATGAACACCAAATGTTAACTCAAAAGATGATTTAAAGGAAAAGTATAATGTAAATAAAAATGAAAATATGAATAAAGTGAATCCGGAATAAAAAAAGATCAGGAATAATGTTTATGCGGAGGCCTTGAGGAAAATGCAAGATAATCAGCAAAAAAGAATACAGAAAAAACTTCGACTATAAAATGGACCGATTGCATTTAACTCATGGACAACTGAGGTGAGAAGAGGAGGTGTAGATTCATCATGCCAAGAACACCAAGAATGAAAAAGCGCACCGAAAGCGTGTACACACACACACACTTACAGGGAAAGAACATTAGTTGTCACAGAGCAGCATTGTTATTCTAGTCTTCACACGTCTGAAAATTTAGTCACAACTAGTGAACGAATTAATTTATTTTTGTGTACTTATTTATTGAGTTTTTGTCTTTGAATGTTGTGAATTAGTTGAGAATTACAGTTAATCTGAAATGAATATTGAAAAAGAGAAAATTAAATATTCTCCGTGTTTCTCAATTTTAATTTTAATATTATGACAACTTACATTTATCTGAAGGGGAACAATCATAATATTGAATATTGATTATGTTCAATTTATGTTATTAAATAAATTTTCTTAATTGTTTTATTTTTAGAGCTTGAAGAAGCTCCTGATCAGGAGCGAAACGTCGCGAATTTAGAGAATAAATGTGAAGATTGACATTTACAATTGATTTCATTTGTCCAAATATCCCACATAACCTCTTATTGAATCTACAATAATATGGACGGAAGAACACAGAGTAATCAGGAATAATTAGTGAAAACTAAAAAAAGAGGGTGCGTGGAATCCATGCGCGACAGGAGTGAAACTTCCTACTTATGAAAATTCATCGGATTTTTTTATTGAACAAGCGATAATAATTGACAATAGTAAGAATATAGGTATGATCTTGAGTGAAGACAGCCCAATCAGTTCCGCACATTAAGCGATGCATTTAACAGAGATATATTTCGAAAATCCGAATACCTGCATCTAGTATATTTTCGTTATAGTATAGGTCATTCGTTCACTAGCAAATTATTTCTTCCATGATCATGACGGATGCAGACAAATTTATTTTTTAAAGTCATAATTTTTCATGAATATCTTGGAAATTGATCGAGAAAAAACGATTTTTTTTTAAATTCCTTTCGGTAGCTCTCGAAATTCTCTTAAAAAAAGCATTCGTGCAAAATCGTCTTATCTTGCTTAGACTCCAAAATATTCAAAAAAATTGATGACAAAATGAAATCAGCTTGTTTGAAAACTTCATTTTTTTTTGCCATCCGCTTTTTCCATAAATATCTCGGAAACTGAGCAAGATAATGAACGTTTCCTATCGACCTTTTTGCTTCCGAATGGAAGCTATGTAATCATGAAAATTTTCGATTCCAATTTTTTCAATAGAAGATACTCAAAATGGTCTAGAGAGAAAGAAAATAACATTTTTAGCGCATGTCTGTGTGTGTGTGTGTATGTGTGTGTGTGTGTGTGTGTCTGTATGTGCATGGAAGTCTCAACTACGGTAAAACGGTTTTGCAGAAAAATTTCATATTTTGTGGAAAACTTCCTCTCAACGAACTCTATTTTTTAAGCTTCACTTGAAGAGAATCGGATCAGTACTTTTTGAGATATGTCCATTTTTTGAAAATCAGTTTTTAATGGAATTTCTGGAAACTATCCAACTGATTCTGTTTATACTCATATATTATCTCGAGAGTTGTATCAGTTAGATGTCTGTCAATTTTGAGCTTATTTGCATAATTAGTTCTCAAGTTATTGCTGTTTTAGTGAATTTGACAAAATTTGATATTTTGATGATGGTTTCGAAAAAGTTATATCAGTGCTTTTGCAGGTATGAGGCTCTGAGTGGATAGAGAATAGAATGCTGCATTGATTAAAATCATCAATAGTTCTGCCAGATCACTGGATTGAAAACGGATGCATGAAATACATCCATCTGAGAACCTCCTGGCTTTTCAGCTATTATTGAGTTCTGAGCTTTGAATAGATGACGAATCCGTAAGCAAAATTTATCTATCGCTTCATAAATGATAGTTTTTAAATATTCAGGTCAGTATTCTGAATTCAGGACAGAATTCATGAGTACTTGAGTTAGGTTAGGCAACAGAGGAAACAAGGTCAATTATCTGCATCTGGTACCGGTGTGGCTATTCGTACATTGAGTGTCACGCAATAGACACGCAAAATCCACGCAATATCAACGGATTCCTTGGACGAAAATATCGAAAACGTCACTTTGTTGGAGTGTCTTTTGCGTGGATTTAAGACTTTTTGGAGTGGATATAGCGTGGATACAAGGTTGCTCAATTATTGCGTGACTTTAAGCCCAATTTGTTCGAGGAATGAATTTCTCGATTTCTAGTGACTTTAAGGTGAATTTAACCTGACCTTAACGGGAATTTTGCGTGACTCCAGCGAGTTTTTTTGCGTGAATTTAACGTGACTTTTGCTTGACTCTCACAACGCTCTTGCGTGCATTTAACGTGACTCGTACGGTGCTCTTAAGGCTATGCCACATAAGACGCAAACGTATACGCAACGCAGGAAGCAATGTAACGCCCGTTTTTTGAATTTGAATCAAACAACTGACGATATAAATATTTTCAGCTAATGGACTCGAAAGATATTAAAAAATAAATACAATCGCAATTGATAAAAATGAAGGAAATAGTCATAATCTTCTCGTTCAATTCGAAAGATTCTTCATGGTCATTGTCTTTCATCTGCACGAAAATATTTGTGTAAAAGCCATGGGAATCTTCTTTTTGGTTACTAGGTCTAACCCGCTAACGACAACGATTTTTTATTCATAATCTATATATATATATATATAAAAGGAAAGTGTTAGTGCGTTTGTCCAGCCTTTTCTCTATAACCACCCACTGCCCCCCACAAGGGGTTGTTGTGAAAGATAGCCCGTGGCCTGCACTCTCAAGTAAGGGAGTTTGGCTTCGGTGGGTGGAAGTGGGTGGGTATGGGTGGCAAAAATGTCTGTTGGGATATTTCCATCCTTCTCCAAAACATTGTATGGCTGAGATAGACTCGGGGTTGTGTTGAATAACATGAAGTGTATATATGTGTGAATATTCGAGAAATATCTTTAACATTCTAGAATGTTCTCGGGATTAATTTAGGAACCTTCTAGAATGTTCCAGAAGGTTGCAGAATTCTCAAAAACTTTCTAAAAGGTTCAATAATAATTTGGAGCATTCGGGAAAGTTCGAGAACATCCTAGAATGTTCTAGAAGGTTCGAGAATTTTCTAGAGTGTTGTAAAAAGTTCGAAGATATTTGCAATGTTCCAGAAAGTTCCAGAACATAGTAGAGTGTTCCAGAAGGTTCAAGAATCTTCTGGAATATTCCATGAGTTTTGAGAATCTTTGGGAATGTTCCAGAAAGTTCAAGAACATACTAGAATGTTCCAGAAGGTTCAAGAATTTTCTAAAATGTTCCATAAGTTTTGAGAGTCTTTTGGAATGTTCCAGAAAGTTCGAGAACATACTAGAAAGTTCCAGAAGGTTCAAGAATTTTCTAGAATGTTCAAAAAAGTTCGAAGATATTTGTAATGTTCCAGAAAGTTCCAGAACATACTAGAGTGTTCCAGAAGGTTCAAGAATCTTCTGGAATGTTCCATGAGTTTTGAGAGTCTTTTGAAATGTTCCAGAAAGTTCAAGAACATACAAGAATGTTCCAGAAGGTTCAAGAATTTTCTAAAATGTTCCATAAGTTTTGAGAGTCTTTTGGAATATTCCAGAAAGTTCGAGAACATTCTAGAATGTGTGTGATCCTATTACCATTGAGCGTACGATGTATTTCGACCCGGGCAACGCCGGGTTTCGCAGCTAGTATAGATATAAAATTCAAGAAATAATGAATTAAGTTAAATCCAACCATAGATAAATAGTGATAATCTGTTGGAATCCATTTTTTTTCTTGCATCTTCAATCAACTTAGAATAAAATGAGATTTTGAAATTTTGACAGCTGTCATTTAAATTATATTCAAATTGAATGAATTCACGTGGTAACGCACAACACTGCGCTTACGCTGCGCCTGCGTCTTATGTGGCATAGCCTTTACATGACTTTCATGGCACTCTTGCGTGTCTATTGTGTGACTTTTGCGTTACTTTTCGATAACTTTTGCGTGAATATAAACCGAAGAATTCAGTCACGGAATGAATGATCTCAGAATGAGATCCACGGAGGAATTCTTATGTGTATTTACGCAGCAAAAATTACCCAGAGATTTGTGCGTGGATATTTCATTCATAGTCAATAATCTCCAGCTTGTATCATCGGAGGAATTTCAATTTGGATTCAGATAACAAAAATCATTGCATGATTCTTGAGTGGATATTGTGTGCAGAGTGGATACTCTCCCATCTATATTCATAGAGGTATTTTTTCTTGTATCCACGCAGGAGTGTTTAGTGATTTTTGCGTGGAGAGTCAATAATCTATGAATTATATATTCACGAAGGGATTTGAACTTAGATTCACGCAACAAGAATCGTTTAGTGATTTTTGTGTGTTTATTACGTATAGAATCAATAACATCTAGTCTGTATCCATGGAGAAATTTCAACTTGGATTGACGCAAATAAATCATTGCATGATTCTTGAGTGACTATTGCGTGCAGAGTGCATATTCTCTCATCTCTATTGATAGAGGAATTTCCACTTGTATCCATGCAGGAATTCCCTTCTGTTTCCTGCTCAGATATTGTCTGCAGAGTCACGAATCCATGATACATGTTCATGGAGGGACTTCTACTCGTATTCACGTAATGAAAATCACTGCATTACTCTTGAGTGGATATTGTGTGCAGAGTAAATACTCTCTTATCTCTATTTATAGTGGAAGTTGGAGATATATCCACACACGATTTTTACTATGATTCTTGCGTGAAAATTGCGGGTAGAGCCAATAATCTACGGTTCATATTCACGGAGAAATTTTAATTCGGAGCCACGCAACAAAAATCATTGTCTGACTTTCGAGTGATTATTGCGTGAGAATTGGATATTCTCTCATCTTTATTTTGACTTATATCCATGTAGAATTTCTCAAGTAATTTTCGCGTGGATACTGCGTGCAGAATCAATAATCTATGATCTACATTCACGGAGGAATTCCAACTTGGATCAAGACAGCACGAATCATTGCCTTTTTAGAGTAGAGTCAAACTCTTCGATTTGTATCCAGAAAAGGATTTTGCATTGTATCCATGCACTCAAACTTTCGTGATTTTCACTTGGATATTGTGTGTCGAGTTAAGAAACTATGATCTATATTCACCGAAGAATTTCTAGTCGTATTCACGTGTCAAAAATCATTGCATGATTTATAAGTGGATATTGCATGGAGAGTGTACACTCTCCCATCCATAGTCATAGGAGAGTTTTATCTTATATCCACGCTGGAGTTTTTAGTGATTTTTGCGTGGATATTGCGTGTAGAGTCAATGATCGATGGTTTAAATTCACAGTAAAGTTTGAACTTGGATTCACGCAACAAGAATCATGTTTGACAATGAGGAGATTGAAATCGCCAAAAACGCCGAGTACTTAGCTGTCTCGACGGATAATAGACTCATTTGGAATAATCATATCAGAAAAATAACTCAAAAAACGAAATTGATAATGGGCCGTTCATATTTCCCATAGAAATCTAAAGCCCTCTCTCATGAAACCGAACTTAAATTATATGAAACGATAGTGAGACCTGTAATGACTAATGCAGTTCAAGTTTGGCACGTAGCTCCCTCTCTCCTAGCTAAATCACAAATTACACAGAATCAATTTTCAAGAGTAATGAATAGCATATACCGCTCAACACTTATCCCCACTCTACATGAAATCTCAAGTATTCAACCCCTGAATTCCCATTTACTAAAAATTACAAATAGTGTCTCCGATTCCTTGAAAACACATCTGAATCCGCTCATCAATCACATATACCCCTACATATTGTCCAAGTGGTCTATAAACTGCCGCTAATTTTTGAATCATATGTACACATTACTCACTTGTAAATAATATTGTTGTAATGTAAATATTTTCTATTTATGTCAATAAAAATCTGTTGAAGTAAAGTGAAGGATCATGTAGTGATTTTGGTGTGGATATTACGTATAGAGTCGATAACATATAGCCTGTATTCATGAAGAAATTCTAACTTCAATCCACGCAACAAAAATCATTGCATGATTCTTGAGTGACTATTGCGTACAGAGTGCATATTCTCGCATCTATATTGATAGAGAAATTTTGACTTGTATCCACGCAGGAATTTTTTCGTGTTTCTCGGGCGAATATCGCATGTAGAGTTAAAAATCCACGATGTATATTCACGGAGAAATTTCTACTCGTATTCATGTAATAAACATCACTGCATGATTTTTGCGTGGATAGTGCGTGTAGAATCAATAATCTATGGTCCATATTCATGGAGAGATTTCAAATGGGATTTAGGCATCAAGAATATTATATTCCGACATTTCAGATCATTCGCAGTCATGATCCCATGAAAACTCAAACTCGAAAAAAATAACGATTACGATGCTTCTATTTAAAAGTGAAAAACATTATTTACGAGGAACTAATTGAATTCGAATCACTTTTCTAGATTATTCAGGAAAAACTTGGATAAATTGTGACAAATTCTATTATTTATATTAACATTAAAATATCGAATCAATCTTTTTTCTTTTCACCGAGTCATCGAGTTCTAAGACTTATCAATCTAATGACAAACAATTTCGAAAACAAATAATAAAAAGGAAAAAATATGCAATTGAATATAATCTGCATTTTCATGAAATTTATTGTTTTTGATTTATTCAATAATTATTAAATTAATTGGTGAACCATAGGCCAAGGCATGATTCTTGAGTGGATCTTGCCTGTAGAGTTAATATTCTCCCATTCGTATTCATAGAGGTATTTCAAATTGTCTCTACGTAGTAGTTTTCTCGTGATCTTAGATTCACGCAACAAGAAGCAATTGATGATTTTTGCGTGGATATTACGTATGGAGTCAATAATCACTAGTCTGCACCAACGGAAAAATTTGCACTCAAGTTAATACAGCAACAATCATTGCATGATTCTTGAGTGGATATTGTGTGTAAAGTAAACCTTTCTTCATCTGCACCTATAGAGGAATCTCGAACTGTATCCACGCAGAAATTTCTCAGAGATTTTTGCACGAATATTGCGTGTGGCATCAATCGTTTATGATCTATATTCATGGAGGAATCTCTACTCGTACTCACATAACAAAAATCATTGCATGATTCCTCAGTGGATATTGCGTTTAGAGTGAATACTCTTCTACCTATATCCATAGCGGAATTTGGAATCCTCCCTGCGCAGGAATTTCCTCGTGACTTCCACGTGGATATTGTAAGTAGAGTCAATCATTTATGGTCTATATCCATGAAGAAATTTCCACTTGGATTGACGCAATTGAAATCATTTCTGGATTTTTGCGTGGATATTCTGAATAGAGTCAATACTCTAGAATGTGTATCCATGGAAGAATTTCAGCTTGGATCGACGCAGCAAGAAAAATTGCGTGATTCTTGGGTGGGTAACGCGTTTAGAGTAAATACTCTATCTCTATTCATAGATGAATTTTTCCTCGATTTTTACGGGCATATTGCGCGTTGAGCCAGTCATTCGTAACCTCTATCCTCGGAGCGAGTTTCACTCGCATTCACACATCAAAAATCATTGCATGATTTTTGACATGATTTTTCGACGGATAATACCAATGTTATGTCCCGATTTATCCCTGCGTCAAAGGGCAATTTTGATATTAGATTTCGGACATAAGGTTAAAATTATTCTTATAATTATTAAAAGACGACGCTAGGATTGTTTATACTCTCGCGTTGGATTTGAATTTCTTTTACTTTTGAAAGGATTTCGAGGTAATTTTCTGTGATAATTTATTTCTCTTGATTTTGGATTGCTGTTAGGGTTTCGAAATAAATGTTTGGTTTGAACTCACAGTTAATATTAAATTCACTTTCATTATTATATATCCCAAATAGTTGCTTATTACACTTGTTTTTGTTTTTCACTTGAGTTTCGCTGAATAATTTGTTTATAAAGAAATTGTTTCAGTTCGAATTGTTTCTAAATTTCTCACAATTTTGATTTGAATTTGAATTTTGAATGATGGAAAAATAGTTGTGATAATTGCTCACTTTAATTTAATCTTTTTTTTTTATTTGTTTCACAAAGGTTTTCATTTTGAATCTTAAAAGTAGTATTTCACAATTATATTTATAATGAGTCCCGCGATTTGGAATTATTGTTTCTCACTTAACTTCACGATTAGTCCTTTTCAAATGTATGTTGAATTAATTATTCCCGATTTATTATGAATTAATAATCCAGTTATTATATACTTTAATTTCCTACTGTTATTTGGAAACTATCCCTCTCAACAATGTCTCTCTACGCGACTTTTCGTTGCGGGTGTTCTATAAAGACGTTGATCGGTTTTATCAATTTAACAACGAAGGCGCGAAGACAGATCAATAGATTTCTCCAAATCACCGCTCGAACGAGTCTGATTTTTTTATTCCCGATTTTCCATGAGAAAAACTCGGTTTTCGGCTGGTGGGAGAAATCGCGCCACCTCAAAAGTGCAGTGATAGAGGTTCATCACCTTTGAGGCGCGTGGATCCTTCTTCGCCTCCTCGTGGTTCTTTGTTTCGAATTTCCGTTCGGTATTGCAAACGGTGCAATACTTTTTGCAGCGAGAGCAATGTCCGAAGGTGTTGCGACTCTACTCTTTGCTGGTTAAATAAAATTTCAATGGGAGAAAGAGAGAGAGAGAACAGGAATAATCTAAAATTTATAATAATAATGAAAATACGAAATTTCAGACATTACAGCCCCCGCTCAACATCCCTGGTTCATCTATTGAGGATTTTGAGTGAATAAGAAAGGAGAATTCCCATTATCATTATATAAACATTTTTTTCTTTTTCGGTAAAGAGGAGAGTTAATTTTCCAATTAATTTTCGCGTTGAATGGGTCGGTAATGATGGTTTCATTCATATGTTAATTAGGCCGCGAGAGGTAGCACAATGCACAGTCCGGCGAGTGCAGTAATTTGAAACCGTTGCCGCCATTTCTTTGGTGAATCAACACGTGCCTATTATTATTTTTTTTGTTTTTCGTTTTTTTTTTTTTTTTTGCAAGAAGTAAGAAAAGTGAGGTGAAGGAAAAATAATTGTTAGAGTTTAATTAAATACGGAGATTGTGGTGAGAATAAAAGTAGGGTGAGAGTGCAAAATATGAAGTGGCTGGAGCCCAGAGTAAACCTCATTAGGTGCGATGGTACAGATTCCGGGATGCCGATACCTCCTGGACTGGTTGAATACGTGAGCATGTTGTTAGGGAAGCAGCCTGATTACCACCGAGTTGCTGCTCTGCTGAACAACCGACTTTTCTCAGGCAAAGTGCGTGGGTTCGTTTACTTCCGAACTTCTCACTCTAAGAATAGCTTCGGGTGCACCATCCCTACCAGCAAGAAGATTTTTCTGCAGAATAGTCTCTTCCAGAAAGGGGTCCAGAGGGCTTTACTAATTAAAGCCCTCTTACATGAGATGGTGCATGCCTACTTGGATTGCATGGGAGTCTGCCGCAAGAAGAACGCGGACCATGCTCAGGCCTTCCGAGTGGAGGCGGAGCGGCTGAAAATGATTCTGGGGATTGACGTCAATGACCTGGACGACGTAGCTGCAGCGGTGCCTCTGGCGGAACACGTTTACCTTTGCGATTCCTGTAAGAAAATGGTGGTACAGTCCACGAAAAGGGATCCGAACAGGATGCCCAATTATAAAAAGCACAAAGCTGCTTGTGGTGGAAGTTTCAAATTGCAGGTAAGAGGAGGAGAGAGAGAGGAAAGGAAGAGAATGGAAGAAAAAAAAACAAAAGCGATAATGGAGGAAAAAAAAAAAATATTAATTTTTGAAGTGAAACTTCTTTTGGGAGGGTACCAACTTTTTTCTCGCGTCACAAACGAGTGAAAGGTTTTGAGGGGAACGTGGTAGTGGAGTAGTGGGGGAAAAGTAGAAGCAAGAAAGAGGAGAGTGCGTTGGTGGGGATGCCACTGTAGCATATGCTGTAGCGGCGGAGAGGGAAGACGGTAGAGGGGGGGGGGGGGGGGGGATAGGATCTTCGCGTAGAGTGCTACGTACATACTGTTTTTTCATTTTGTAATTTGTTTTTTTCAATACACGGAGAAGATAATATGGGAATTTTTCTAAAAGATTTTTATAAAAATTAACATGCTCCACATCATAATCTTCGCTTTTTATTTCTGAAGAAAGTTGCCATTTTACACGTGGCTTTGGATTGAAATATCTCGAAAAACTACTCAAAAGTTATCGAGACATGTTGTCAATGAAATTTAGAGGGAAGATTAACGAATAAAATAAGCAAAACTCCGTTGTTCTATGACTCGTAGTTATTAAGATATCAATTTTTTTTATGAAAAATTCAGGAAGGACGCCCGAACACTCATTTGTTTACTATCGGGCCTCGTCCATTGTTTCTGAACTATTCATTAAAAAATTGATATCTCGGGAACTACTGGTCGTAGAAAAACGGCGTTTCGCTTATTTTCTTCGTCAATCTTCCCTCTGAATTTCATTCACAGCATGTCTCGATAAATGTTGCATAGTTTTCGAGATATTTCAATCCAAAGCCAAGTGCGAAATGACTAATGACGCATGTACCGAAAACGATCGGAAGTACCCGACTATGCCTCTTCGTCTACCATATTATGAGGCTAGCATGAGAAAAATATGGAAGCAAACGTTTTCTCCGAATATCCCGGAATTTCAGCAAGATAGAGCGAGCTTGCACGAATCCTCCTTTAAAGAGAGTTTTGCGAGCTACAAGAAAGGATTGAAGCAAAACCGCTCCATCTCGATCAATTTCCTGTGTATTTACAAAAAACTGGTTTTAAAAAATGTAGTTGTCTGAACACTTCATAATCGTGAAAAAATGATAATTTGTTAGTGAACAGATAACCAAAACACTATAGGCAGATACTCAAATTCTCAAAGTGTTGTGTTCATGACACAACTAAATGTACTGAGCTGTGCTTTTTGCCGTTTCCCTTCGAGATTAACCCCGTATCCTCACATTTCTCAATTATTATCACTTGTTCATTTGAAAAAATCCTAATAATTCATCGCAATCTATACACAATAAGCAAGAAGTTTCACTTCTGTCGCGTGGGTTCCACGCACCCTCTTTTTTTTGTTTTTTTTAGAAATGATGACAGAGAGGCGAAGGTTCAGAGACGAAGTTGTTATCGAATGCTGCCATCGCTGTTACTATTCCGCCATATCGTGTTCTTAGAAAGGAAAATTTTGATGTATCAAATGAGTATGAACGAAGAGCTGTTATTATTAATGAATGAGCAATAATGATACAGATGAGATTGAGAGGAAAAAAAAAATATTTTCTTCAAATTTTTTTTTTTTTAATTAAATATATATATATATATATATATATATATATATATATATATATTCTTTTTTCTTTCACCTCCAAAAATATTATGAACTGGATTTGACTACTGGGGTTATATTTTCCCCTTCCTGTCCTCCTTCTCCTTGAAAAACGTAATTCGAATCTGTTCAACACCTTCTAAGTTACGCGCCCTAAACAACTCGAGCGGCATTGTTGAGAGGAATATGTCCGGTTCTTAAATTAACAAAAGAACATTTTCTATCTTCAGAAATGCTATAACCGAATTTGATTATGGGGGTTATATATTCTGCATGTAGTAATTTTCATACTAAGATAATAATAATGATAAATTTTTTTTTTTTTTTTTTAATATTTTTTTTTTTTTTTTTTTTTTTTTAAGAATTTTAAAGCCTATACACCATTATAGCGTTGGCGTGCGAAAAGTGTGTGTTATTTATACGTGAGATTTTCTTCTAAAATAAATTGTTATTTGTATCATATTGTTAATCGGTGATTACTACTGCTGATGGCCCTCTGCGGGTTGTTATCTCCCTGATCTCCATTGGGGGCTCTCTCCTGGCTGGTGCTGCTGGTGCAGGGAGTGCTGGAATTTCAGGTCTGGATATAAAGTGGATCGGAGTTTCGTATACTTGTGGAGAGGAAATGGAATGGGGATGTTGGAATCTAGTTCTTTGTTTTGGTTTATTGTGTCCACAACTCAAAGCTGCACAACTATTCATTCCTCTGCTGTACATCAGGTATCCCGCCAGCGGAATTCCAATGAGTGTTACCACAGACAGAATACCATTTGTGAGCGAGAAAAGCTGATGATGGTACTCTTCTTGGTGGTGAAGCCCAATCGCATCAGCTTCTTCAATAGTCTTCTGTAAATTCTTTTCAAAAGCTCCATCTTGTTCTGGCACTGGGATATGATGTAGTTCCACTTTCGTCAGCGGATTGATTGGCTTTGGAATTCCCTGAAGTATTGAGGTGACTTCTGAGATGTTCAATGTCTTAGGTACTCCTAGAATGGTTGGTAATTGGGTTTCGATTTCTCTAATTCCCTCCAGTATTACGGTTGATGTTTCTGCTGTGCAGATTGAGTCCAAGTAGAGAAGTCCGCTGCCGTTGATGGTGATGATTTCCGGGGGTTCGCCTTGACAGCGAATTTCCAAGCATTCCGGGATTATGGCAGAGTAAAGCCAGCCATTTGTATTTGTCAGCCTGGACCAGCTGGTTTCCACATCATTGGTGATCTGAACGTCGCACAATTTGGTGATCTCTGGTCCCAAGGAGATTTCGTTGTTTGTCAACAGAGCGAATTCGCAGGTTTCCCTCGCTGTAGCTTTTCTGATTGGTAGGCCCCTTGGGCATGCCATACAGTTTTCTAGGTTCAAGCAGGACTCGAACTGGTGCTGGTTAAACTGGACGTATTGGGTATTTTGTTTTGAGACAGAAATGATATCCTGGTGATGTTTTATGTACGCCGCGATTACTCTGTTACCTTGTACCTGCTGCCTCACTTTGTTAGTGAACACTCTATACACCTCCATTTCTTCCAACGATAGTAAAGGGATGTTGATAATGATCAGGAATTTCTGATCATGGTGTGCTGTCTCAATTTGAGAGATTCTGCTCAGCAGAGACAGGTCCAGTTTCAATCTGGAAAGAGGGAAGATACTTTCATTTAGGGATCGTTCTATCTCTAATACCGCCGTTTTCAGCTGCTGATTGTTGATGACCTGAGGATGGATTTTCCCGTGTGTAGCATCTTCTAGGGCTTGGACTACCGTATTAGCAGTGTCAAGGTATTTCTGAGCTACCCACTCAGCTTCTTGTGCCACGATTGTCAGCATTTCCAGGTATTGAGTGTTCGCGAGCTGGTTTCTCAATGCGTTGGTCTGCCTGGTGTAATTTCGGATCGCCCCTTCTGCTGCGCGTAAATTTGAAAAATTCCTCTCATAGGTTTTCTTCATGGAGTTTATCTCTGCCTGGATTAAATGTGTAGAGTTCCCCATTAGATGGGTAATTTGTCTCTGGTCCTGATAGAGTCGATCTATTTCCTTTTTGATGTGCTCCTGATCATTGTAATCCATGGTTCCAAATAATTTTCTGGCAATGGTCCCAACGAATCCCAACAATGGTGCTCTGGTTTTACGCCTGTTTTCGGACTGATCAAGCGTAGACATCAATATTTCCTTAAGATGTTTTTGAGTGTGAACTAGCTCTTCATCGAGATCCTCAACGATCTTAATTCTGGAAGACAATTCGCAAGTTTTCCGGTCCAATGTATGTAGACAAATTTGAAATTGTTCTTTCAGGCTGATGAGTCCCGGTAAGCCGTGACCCAACAAGTTATTCACGTCAACTGTTAACATCAGACGCCATTTGTTGTTGATGAACCTCATTTGGCCTATTTTCTCAAAATATAGGCCAGGGTTATGCAAGATTTGGTGATGTCGGAATCGTCTCGACTCTTGCATTGTGTAAGAGATAGGCATCAATAATGCAAATAAAAGACCTACGATATTCATGGTGGTTGTTCTAGTCAGTGCTTTCCTAGGAGTTTCGACGGGTTTTTCTGAAGAATAAAAACAAATATTAATTTTGTTAAGAAATGTGTTAATAGTAGCCTAAAATATATTCTTTTTTTTTTTTATTTGTTCAATTCGCTCTTCGAGGTTCTTTGTGAGTAGGGAACTGAAGATAATAGTTGTGTTTGCGCTAAGCCGTGTATTTTCCCGATGCCAGTTTGGCCAATTCATCCGCCTTTTCGTTTCCATGTACACCCGTATGACCGGGAGTGTACTCGAGTTCCACATCAACGTGTTTTCTGAGCTCCTCTAGTTTTCGGAAAAGTTCTTGGTTCGCTACGGGTTTCGATTTAGCATTCATCCAACCGTTCGATTTCCAATTTTCAATGTATATTTCCATACAGGAGATTACGTATTTGGAATCTGTACAAATTCTGATTCTTCTTATATCATGTCGTATGCAAATCTTACACGCTTCTATGACTGCCATAGTTTCAGCCACAATGTTGGTCGAGTGTGTACTCTTGATTGTTCTGGATGTGTTCAAGGAATGATTTTCACCAAACCAGATCCCTATTCCCATGAGTGCCTTGTCTGTACCATTAAATGCACAGGAACCATCTACATACACCACTGTTCTTCTGAGTTTATCCATGACCCCTACGTCTAAAGAGAAGAACAAGAAGGAATAAAAAAAATTATTGGTATTGGTGAGCAAGGAGGAAAACACAATTGGTTCTCATCAGTCTTCTTCGCATCTCTTCAGTTTGTCTGGGTGCTTCATGAAGCGGTGTCCTTCTTCCGTTTCCAGATAAATGTTTCCTTTTTCCGTTATATGAACGACCTCGTAAGGGCCTGTGTACTGATGGTCCAGTTTTCCCAACTTCAGTTCTTTCAGAACGTATGCGAAGTCACCTACTTTGAGCTTTAAGGGTCTGGCATTTCGGTCGTATAGTTCTTTGGAGTGTTCCTTCGATTTTATCAGTTGTTGGAAGGCCAGATCCTGCAATTTATCCAAATTGGTGATGAGTTCGACCACATAGTCGTTATATGTTTCATTCGATTGGTCAAGCTCTCTCAGGTTTGATGGAATCCTCGCCTTTTTTCCATATAAGAGCTCAAAGGGTGTAAAATTGGTGGAGCTATGTACTGTGGTGTTATATGATAACATAGCGAAAGGTAGCAACTGATCTCATTCCTGAGACCGATTCGCACAGGTTTTTAGATATTCCACCAATGTGTGATGGCTCCTCTCCAATGCACCATTCGACTGGGGTCGATATCCCGAAGTGGTGACGAGGTGAAATCGGAGGATCTTGCTCAGCTGAGCGAATAACTTGCTTAGGAAACTGCTTCCTTTATCGGATAGGATTATCTTCGGACAGCCATACAAAGCAATATACTTAGTGGCTAATGCATGTGCTATAGTATGTGCTTTTATGTCCTTGAGAGGAATGGCTGAGCAATACTTTGCAAAATTGTCCTGGATGGTCAGAATATGACAATAGCCACTAGAGGTTGTCGGCAAGGGTCCCACTGTATCAATGGAGATTCTCTCGAAGGCCTCACTCGGTGTTTCAGTGATCAGCATTGGTTTTTTGAATTTGATCCTTTGGAGTTTCTCCAGTTGGCAGGTTCGACAATTTTCTATAAATCTTTCGATTTCTTGTTTCAAACCCGGCCAGTAGAATCTATCTCTGACTCGGTTGAAAGTTTTCACGATCCCCTTATGTCCACCTGGAAGAGTCTCATGACATTCTCGAATAATTTCATCCCTCAGGCTTACTGGTGGTAAACTGATTTTTCCATGACATGAGATGATGTTAACAGGGTAATTTCGAAAATATTTTTTCAGGAAGTATTTTATTCGGATATGACTATCGATTTCATCACCTTGTTGTACCACTCTGAGCTCACTGATTCCGAATTTTCCCAATGCTTCTTTCAGATTTTTCAGACATAAATTCAGGTGGGAGTTTTGGATCTTCTCAAAACGGAGATGTTTAACAATTAGCGTGAATGTTCGAAATGTTCCGCATTTGGTTACTATAACCTGCCCTATTTTTGGTTCCAATTTCCTAATTTGATCCAAATTTATCAGGTTCAGGTCTTGGAGTAATTGCGTGTTTTGTTTGGTGATTTCACCATTAGCGGCCAGAAAATGAGCAATATTTCCTCTGACGAACGTTAGGCCATCCCTAGTTTCTTGGATGTTGTCAGCAGCTTGATATTCCTCATTGGCGGGGATTGTGATCTTGTCCTCCAAGATTTTGGGTTGATCGGCTCCTATGGTGGGTGGCGTTCCCCCTGGTGGAATACGATGTGCACTGGGAGTAGGAGTGGCGATCACCCCCGGTGCCTCCTGTGCTGCTGATGGCGAACTCTGATCTTGAGCTATTGAGGCTACGGAAGTATCAGTTACCGGGCCTATTGGCTGGCCTGATGTAGGGCCTTCATTAACGTTCCCAGTTATTCCACTAGTCGATGATTCGTCACATGAGATATGGCGACGTGGTGAAGATCCTGCTAGGGGGTTTATGAACGTTGTTGGAGATGGCATCAGAGATTCTCGAGTCAACCTTGGAACAGAGATGACAGAATGCCTCGGTGGAGTATCTCTAATAGTTGAAGATTGTCTTTGGCCGGTGTTTTGTTCCTCTGAAAGAGATTTTCCGGCTTCGTCATTCTCGTTAGTGATCTGGAGGGAGGCGTTCTGATATTTGGACATCTTCTTCTCAAATCTTCGTATAGAGTCGTTAACTTCTTCCCGAATTTGGTCGTTATTGTCCAGCTTCTTCAGCTGGTACATCGGAATCGGTGTTCCTTCCTCTGAAGTTGTGTCAAATTTTGTGCTAGACCTGGTTTTATTGAGAAGTTCCATGATCTCATCATAATCCTTCAATGTTCTGTGTAGCTCTTCAGCATCGAGCTCGTCTGATTCTGAATCTGATGGCTGATATTCTGTAGAGGGTTGATAATTATCCCATTGTAGGGAGTCCTTTCCCAACGATCTCTTAGGGGTGGAAGATGACTCGACCATGGTTTCCTCTGCTTCTTCTTGTTCCATGTCCACCATTGGTTCAGCTTCCATGATTGTAGGTGTGATGTTGTCCACGTTATCGAAGATGAAGACATCATCATCCAAGGGCTTGCCTTCTAACGAAATCTCTAATTGTTCTGCATTTTGTTCTTCCAAGGGTAGGTCATTCGTCGCAGCCATTGAGGGGGTAATTGTAGCTGCTTCAATTTCTACTATGACTGAAGATACTCCAGTCTTGCTAGGTGTTGGTGTGCCAGCATCTGAAGTAGTGGTGTCTTTCACTGTCGGTTGCTTTGATTTGGCTTTATATTCTCGTGAGTCCCTATAAGAAATAGGGACGCGAGCTCCTGTGGCCTTCTCCGTGGCCCTTCTGGTTCTGATTCGTTCAGCGATGGTTCCTGAAGTAGATGGAGTTACACTTTGCATAGGCTCACTACTAATCCTAACTCTGCGATTAGGATTGGTGACCTTCTGAGTGTTCCTTAAACATGACTTCAAGTTTTTCCCAATTGGTAGGCATTTCACGACAAGTATGGTTTCTGATTGTCCATCTTGTAAGGGATTTTCAGCGAAAATGTCTACCATTTGGTCACGTTTATTCTTCCTGATCGCCACTTCGAAAGTGAAGTCGTTTAAAAACGTTTTCCATTTCACTTGTCTCGTTGTGGGACTGGTAGAATCTCTCAGCCAATTCAAAGAGGGGCTGTTAGTTGTAACAGTGAAGGGCACTCCATAAATGTAGGGTTTGAATTGTGCCAAGGCGTAGACCACAGCCAAGCAGTCCACCTCTGCTGATATGTACCTGGTTTCAGCATCACGTAACGTCCTTGATGCATATAGGATGGGATGCTCATCACCTTCTTCGTCCTTCTGGCTCAAAATCGATCCGATCCCGAGACTGCAAGAAGACACATGGACAATGAAAGGCTCTTTAGTGTCCGGATGATATAGCAAAGAGTCTTCAGAAATTGCTGATTTTAATGCTTGAAAGGCTTGCTGATGTTCCTCTGTCCAAATGAATTTTGTATCTTTCTTCAATAGTTCAGTTAGTGGTCTTGATTTTTCAGCATAGTCCTTGATGAAACGGCGGTAATAATTGCTAAATTCAAGGAAAGATCTAACTCCATGTTGGCTCCTCGGTGGGATCATCTCCTGTAATGCCCTGATTTTTCCTGGATCTGGACCTATCCCTTTTTCCCCAATGACGTGGCCCAAGTACGATACTTCCTTCATGAAGAATCTGCACTTGTCTGGTTGCAGGGTTAGACCATTATTCCTCAGACTCTGAAAGAAACGTCTGAGTCTCTGGTTGTGTTCAGTGAAGGTTTTGGAGTAAACAACGATGTCATCCAGGTATACGTAAAGCTCTGTACCCTTCAAACCCTTCAGAGCATGGTCCATCATCCGTTGGAAAATTGGTGGCAAATTTGGCAAACCAAAAGGCGTCCTAATGTACTCATAGTGGCCTCCTGGTCCCGTGAATGCTGTTTTCTCGCTGTCTTTCGGATCCATTTCCACCTGATGGAATCCACTAGCTAAATCGAAGACACTGAAGTATTTTGCCCCACCTAGCTGAGACAGTATTTGTGATATGTCAGGCAGTGGGTAGGAGTCTCCAATAGTCTTCTGACTTAGCTCCCTGAAGTCGATGACCATTCTCCAGCGCTTTCTCCCGTGGGAATCAGATTTCTTCGGGACGATCCACAAGGGTGCGTTGTACGGAGACTCTGAATCTCGGATAATCTCCTGATCGAGCAGAGTCTCTATTTGTTGGTTGATTTCCGCCTGATGTTGTGGTGGATACTTGTATTGCCTCTTGTGGATCGGCTTGTCATCGGTGGTCCTGATCTTGCACCTGAATTTTCGAGCTGCTCCCAATTTATCTCCTGATAGATGGAAAACATCGTCGTAAGCTTTGATTAATTCGATTACTTTTTGTCTTTCGAAAGATTTTAGATGCTGTTTGGGAAGGGCAGCCAATATCTTTTCCTGCCTCTCCCTCAGTTGTGATTTCTCCTCCTCAGGGAGTGCCATGCAGCAAGTCTCTCGGTCCTTGTTGCTATTCGGGTTTTCCAGTTCAAATTCTGAGATTTCTTGTGGTGGTATTGTGATATCGACTGGTTTGTCCAAGGTATTTATGGCAAAAACACATGCTATTCCATCTTTCACCGACACAACACATTCTCCAATGAAAACACCTTTCTTCGTTTTTATTCTGGGAAGATATCCGGTCTTCAGCTCTGATCCTGATGTCCTCACAGCCACCGCGATCGCTGTTCCGGTTTGGGAGGGAATGGTTACTGGATCTGTAGGCCTTGGGGTACGGTACCAATAGATGGGTGAGCACGGTCTTTTTGCTGTTGAAATGTTTTGCTGTAAATACCTGATTTCAGCCCTTTCCCGAATCAGGAATTCCAACCCAATAGTCCACTACCCTTGACTGGTAGCTTAAAATCTACAACATGAAATGGTACCCGAGAACCGAAAATTTTGAGATAAATTAATCCGGATGTTGGAAGAGCATCTTCTGTTACACCGATTAGATATTTGATCCTTGGTGGTTCGATTCTTGTCTGAGGTTTCAGTACTCTGCGCTCTATCAAGTTGATATCGGCTCCAGTATCGATTAAAAATCGGTGTCTCTTCCCCATGAGATTTGGTACCCTCAAATTTATTCTAGGGCCACCCCCGCTTAATGAGACTTTAGAGGTATCATTTTCTCCTGGTGTTGGAATGCAGAAGTGTATTGGGTTCAATGGAGCTATGTTGAAGGTTACAGTGTTAGTGGCAAAAGAAATATGTGCTTGTAATTGTTTAAGCATCTCATCGCCTATAATAGCTCCAATTCCGGCTGGATTATGAGGAATGACATGGAATTTAATCTCAACCTGGGGGTGTACCCGGATATTCACGGTGCCTAGAGAATTCATGGTGTCGTTTGACAACCCGACAAGACCAACTATTTCCCTCGTATCAATAAATGCGTTCTTTTGCAGAGAGCGAATAGACATTAGATTGATGGAGGCCTCCGTATCGATTAGCGCATGGATACCACCGGGAATCAGGTTTGGACCTTCCAACAAAATTTCAGGCCCACCCCCACCAGATCTACATAGGATACTTAGTTTGATTGTTGGTGCGTGCTGGTCATCGAGTGACAGTCTTGGGTCGTTGAGCTCGGCATCGCACCTCTCTGCCGAGCTATGTACTCGTTTAAATACTCCGCGGATAAAATTCCAGCCTCCTTCCTGGGCTCTGCCGGATTCTCCCTCCCACCTGCTGATTTGAGTGGGCCACGATCCCCCGAGTTACTTCTCGATTTCGATCTTTGCTCAAAGTACCGAGTGATTTGCTGACGTTGTTCTTTAATTTCCGAGGCTAGATTTTTCAAAACATGCGTCAACTCACCGATCTCATTCTTCGGTTCGAAGCGTGCAGGAGCTGGTCCCATTGATGGTCTATGCTGGGTGGCTAAAATCGTGGCTAATGCCTGGACTTAAGCCATATCGAGGTCGGGCGTATGATTTTCAACGTTAGGATTTTGCGTGGGATCGTAATAACCAGTTTGTGAGGCTACGTCAAATTCTGTATGATAATTCATCCCAAAACCTACTGTGTTTTGCGCAAGGGGTGACCTGGGTGGCAATGGGGGTGGTACTGGTGGTCGTACAGGTTGCCTTGCCAGTGATGTACCGCGTTGCGCGGGGAGCTGCATCCTCTGATTTGGGATATATGCTTGAATTAATGCATTGATGGCTTCTTGTTGTGGATTCAACGTGCCCTGGACTGAAGACCCGGACTGACCATTCCATGGCTGCGGGCCCCTGGTAACATAGTTTCGCGAGGGAGTAGGAGTAACAAAAGATGACTGACCTTGATTTTGTTGGTATTTTACCCCACTAGGGTTATTGAGTGGTACCATGTATGAAGACCTCATCTGTCCTTGAGCTACTGGCAAGTGTTGTTGAAAGGCTCCGGAGTGGTCCTGGAGGAATGGATACTCTGTAGCGTAGTGGTATCGCCCGTTATTCGGTACCTCAACGGCAGGTAAGCTGAGGCTGCCTCTGATATCTTCCGGTTCGAAGAGGACAGCTACCTCGGAGATCTTCTTCGGTTTTTTTGTTCTGATAATTTCTCTGATGGTGGAGCTGCTGTGCTCCTTGAACCTGGCGATGCCCTCTGCATTCAGGAAATCCTCGTACACGGCTTTTGCGGCTGACTCTTCATTATCGATTGCTCGAAGACCGAATTGAACCAATAATGTTAGCCGATCCAAAAAGCAATCCAAAGGTTCATCTGAGAATTTCAATAGGCCTCGAATTCTATTGGCGTAATAGCTAATATTGAATTGACCTCGAAATCTTTTCGCGAGATAATAGAGAATTTCCTCCACATTATGGAGTGCTTTATGGGTTACCGCGAGCTTAGCAGGAGGTAAAAGCCGTTTTAAAATTTGATGGATATACTCCTCCTTTTTCCCGTCGGCTGTTGGAATCGAACCCAAGTTGGCTCTAACTGCGTATTCGAACTCATCTAATGATGCATGCTGGTCGGTTCCAGAAAAAATCGGGATACTGTTTGCTATGTCCCGTGCTTTTACGTAATCTTCATGACTTGGTGCAACTGCCGCCTGTGCCTGAACACCTTCAGCAGTAGTTACTCCAGTCATTGCATCACCACCAAAAGATACTTGTACGAATGATGTATTATTTGCCATATTGAATTGGAAAGAATACGGAAAAAAATTTGTTTTTTTTAAATCACATAGAATAGAATATTGCGTTTGAGAAAGCGGCAGGAATTTAATACTTGAAAATGGTGAAATATTTAAATTTCATTTTAGTTAGATGCCGAATAGATTTAATTAAAATATTAACGTGAGAATAATGGAAATCTAGGCGTGTCCTACCGACTGCGCCAAAAATTTTAAGCTGTTATGTCCAGATTTGTCCCTGCGTCAAAGGGCAATTTTGATATTAAATTTCTGACATAAGGTTAAAATTATTATTATAATTATTAAAGGACGATGCTAGGATTGTTTCTACTCTCGCGTTGGATTTGAATTTCTTTCATTTTTGAAAGGATTTCGAGGTAATTTTCTGTGATAATTTATTTCTCTTGATTTTGGATTGCTGTTAGGGTTTCGAAATAAATGTTTGGTTTGAACTCACAGTTAATATTAAATTCACTTTTATTATTATATATCCCAAATAGTTGCTTATTACACTTGTTTTTGTTTTTCACTTGAGTTTGGCTGAATAATTTGTTTATAAAGAAATTGTTTCAGTTCGAATTGTTTCTAAATTTTTCACAATTTTGATTTGAATTTGAATTTTGAATGATGGAAAAATAGTTGTGATAATTCTTCACTTTAATTTAATTTTTTTTTTTTATTTGTTTCACAAAGGTTTTCATTTTGAATCTTAAAAGTAGTATTTCACAATTATATTTATAATGAGTCCCGCGATTTGGAATTATTGTTTCTCACTTAACTTCAAGATTAGTCCTTTTCAAATGTATGTTGAATTAATTATTCCCGATTTATTATGAATTAATAATCCAGTTATTATATACTTTAATTTCCTACTGTTATTTGGAAACTATCCCTCTCAACAATGTCCCTCTACGCGACTTTTCGTTGCGGGTGTTCTATAAAAACGTTGATCGGTTTTATCAATTTAACAACGAAGGCGCGAAGACAGATCAATAGATTTCTCCAAATCACCGCTCGAACGAGTCTGATTTTTTTATTCCCGATTTTCCATGAGGGAAACTCGGCTTTCGGCTGGTGGGAGAAATCGCGCCACCTCAAAAGTGCAGTGATAGAGGTTCATCGCCTTTGAGGCGCGTGGATCCTTCTTCGCCTCCTCGTGGTTCTTTGTTTCGAATTTCCGTTCGGTATTGCAAACGGTGCTATACTTCTTGCAGCGAGAGCAATGTCCGAAGGTGTTGCGACTCTACTCTTTGCTGGTTAAATAAAATTTCAATGGGTGAAAGAGAGAGAGAGAACAGGAATAATCTAAAATTTATAATAATAATGAAAATACGAAATTTCGGACATTACGCCAACACCAAATAGATCCCTCTTAAAAGAAAACTTATACTGCTCAAAAGCTGGAAAATCATCAAGATAATAAAATAATGACTCTCGAAGAGCATCAAGAAGAATTACCTAATTTATTTTTCCACCATGACGATTTATTCAAATAATCATCACAATTTGATTTCATTCAGCAACGTTGTCTTCACACACTATCAAGACAGTGATACTTCTGTCGGTAAGATGGCATTTTCATCGACGGATCAGATTACTCATGACCTATCAAATCCCCGATAAGATGTATATACAGCTGGAGGCTAGTTGCGATCAATTGCAGCACAATCGTATTAAGAGTGGTCACATGGGGGTTAAAAAACATTTTTTTTAAATTGCATTGGAAACCCAATAATGAGTTTATTAGCAGTTAAAAAACATTCATTTGAGAAAAATATTGTTCTGAATAGTGTTGCCGCGATGGTGAACCAAGAATGAAGGCATAAAAGTACTTCCACATGAGCATTGTTCAGTCGATTCCTGTGTTTTCTGAGGACCAGTCCAGCTTTGGAGAAGAGTCGTTCTGATGCAGTACTTGAGGCACAAATGGCCAGCAAATCCCGAGCCATCTGAGTTAATTTCGGGAAGAAATAGACTGCCAGTGATTGCTAGGTGAGGGAACGTACCTCAACAGTTGTTTCCTCTCACCAGTCCATGCAAGTTCTCAATTCATCACCAAAGCTACTTGAATGGATGAGAATAACGAGACGAGACGAGAATGCATTCGATTCTCGAGCTGCGAGACGAGACGATACGATAACTGATATAGAGATGACGATATGAGACGAGAGTTATCAACACTAGCCCTAATCATCATTAATTGGTCTTTAAGGGACAAAAAAGTGGTCCTTTGATTTTTGCTGAAACTTTGTTCATTCGGGAAAAAAAACATCCAGCTGATCGGCTTGAAAATTCAGGGGGTATTTGAGCACACAGTAAACTGAAGAAAAACGTTGAAATATTCGCATTTTTCACAAGATTCGCGAAATTTAGGGCAATTTCCAGAAAAGAAAAAAACTTCATTTTTTGGTACTTTTTCGAACCAATTTTAAAAGTAGAAAATTTTTTTTTTTTCCAATGTAGCAGTGCAAGAACCTCACAGGGAATTTATTCAAGTTTACGAATCTCATCATCCGCTCACTGCGCGATCAGTAGTTCCTGAGATATCCACGATTGAAGACAAAAGGGTGTTTTTCGATTCAATTGACGATATCTCAGCAACAAATGGTCGTAAGAAAAAAAAAAGAATTGAACCTGAAAGGCCAGACTACACGATTGTGACGGTTTTTACCATCACATAGTTAATGAAAACCGGAAAAATGAGTAAAATGGACTGAAATCGCGATAATGACCGGAATTCGTGGTACCCGGGGAATATAGGACTCACATAGAGTCAATGCAACAAATGTCCAGGGTGAGGTCAGCAATTTTCATGACCTCACTAATCATTTCTAATCATTTTTGTTTGATTCAACTCCAAAATTTGGAGGAAAGTACGAGAGTAGGACTGGGAAGGATTTTTCCCAGTCCCACAAGCAAATTAGCAGCACCAAAGACACTCGAGAGGAACCTGGGAAGACGCAGCATCCATTCATTTGGTCCAACATCAGCCAACACGAGGGAATGTTGGCCAACAACGAGGGAAGCTGGAGATCATCGGGGACAGCGCCGAAACCAGTGTGAAAAGAAAAGACTCGAGTGAAATAAGAGACAAAACTTTTCCGTTTAATTGTCGGGACAATATTGTCATGTTGCAATTATTATGATTATTTTCGTGTGTTATACAAAATGAGTTGAGAGTGAGAATTCGTATCGAATTCGCGGAATTCAAGCAACGTCAGTGATGTCGAGAAAAGTAGTGGGGGACTCGCGCGATAATTGGTCGAGTGGGGCCTCGGCTCTACCGAAGTTGAACGGAAACAGCCGAGAGCACCCAACGCTAGCTTGTGGGAGAGAAGACTCGTTCTTCTTCTCCCGGGACACCATGGTGGCTACATCGTGTATAGAAAATTCAGATAAAATTGAAGAAAAGTATAGAAAAAATTGTTAAGAAAATTAAGTCATGTAAAGAAGGGTGAAGGAGAAGAAGGGTTAAGGGAGACTGAGACGGATAGAAGGAGGCACAAGTGCAAGGTACGCAAGTCCCCATATAATAGAAATTTTGAGTTAAAGTCATTAAAATTTGCTTGTAAAAAGAGTAAAATCGGGAGACGCCGAGTTAGCGTCTGTTTCGAGTGGGGTCAACCCCCACTACTTGAGAATCATATTTGTTCGTTCTGAGTTAATGTTGATTGATTATCATATGATTTACCAAGAGAAATTCCTTTTTGCTTCCGAATGGAAGCTATGTAATCATGAAAATTTTCAATTCCAATTTTTTTAATAGAAGATACTTAAAATGGTCTAAAGAGAAAGAAAATGACATTTTTAGCGCATGTCTGTGTGTGTGTGTGTATGTGTGTGTGTGTGTGTCCGTATGTGCATAAAAGTCTCAACTACAGTAAAACGGTTTTATAGAAAAATTTCATATTTTGTGGAAAACTTCCTCTCGACGAACTCTATTCTTTAAACTTTATTTGAAGGGAATCGGATCAGTATTTTTTGAGATATGTCCATTTTTCGAAAATCAGTTTTTAATGGAATTTCTGGAAACTATCCAACTGATTTCATTTATACTCATATATTATCTCAAGAGTTGTATCAGTTAGATGCCTGTCAGTTTTGAGCTTATTTGCATGATTAGTTCTCGAGTTATTGCTGTTTTAGTGAATTGGTCAAAATTTGATATTTTGATGATGGTTTCGAAAAAGTTAGATCAGTGCTTTTGAAGGTATTGAGGCTCTGAGTGGATAGAGAATAGAATGCTGCATTGATTAAAATCATCAATAGTTCTTCCAGATCACTGAATTAGAAAAGAATGCATGAAATACATCCATCTGAGAGACTCCTGTTTTCAGCCATCATTGAGTTCTGAGCTTTAAATAGATGACGAATCCGTAAGCAAAATTGATCTATCGCTTCATAAATGATAGTTTTTAAATATTTAGGTCAGTATCCTGAATTCGGGAGAGAATTCATGAGTACTTGAGTTAGGTTAGGCAATAGAGAAAACAAGGTCAATAATTTGCATCTGGTACTCGCCTAATATTTACCTCAATATGCTATCCTCAATCGATATGATTATTCAATCATATACACTTCCGATATAGTGCCACTCACGGGACCGTAGGGGAAGAATGCCCGAGAAATAGGCTTCCCCAACTATATATCAGTAGGCCAGCTCTATCGTGAGCGTGCTGCACGTTCGATATAGTGCGAACGGCTTTGTCTTTATCGTAAGAATGTAACTGCACAATAGAGTCAATAATACAGCATAATCTACTCATTGTTCATAGGGATATTGGAAAAAACATTAACAACATCAAAATATTGTCAAATCGCGACGTTTTGTTGGAATGCTTAGCTGAACAATAAACAGCTTTCACGTTTGGTTCCAGAGCCTGAAGAAGCTGGCATTGTCCAGCGAAACGTCGCGATTTGATAATATTTTAATGTGATTAATGTTTTTTTCAACATACCTATGAACAATCAGTATATGAACTCATAAAATTGAAATTAATCTGGTAATTATAGAGCATAATCTCCGATTTTTGAACCTCATTGCTCAGCGGCATTATTGCGAACGTGTCGCACGTTTCCAATAGTGCCGCCAAAGGAATAAGGGCCAGTTCGCCGGAGTAAAGTTAGCGCTAACTCCGGTTTAGCGTAAGCCGAGTTTAGCTTCAGCCCGGTTTAACGTAACTCTCGTTCAAATTCAAAAATGGCGGGACAACAGTGTTACCACAACAAGCTACCAATGAGGGACTTAGAAAATTTTGAATCAACATAATTGTCAATAAGAAAATTGAAAAAATCGCTTGTCAATCATGCAAGTGAGATTAATTGACCAGCCCTTCCCTCATTTGTACCGGTAGACGCCAAGAATGGAGTGGGTTTGGCCGAGTCAATGTTCAAATATTTTTGTTACGGCAGATCCACCATGTTTGAATTTGAACCAGAGTTACGTTAAACCGGGTTTAAGCTAAACTTGGTTTAAGCTAAACCGGAGTTAGCGCTCACTTTACTCCGGCGAACTGGCCCTAAGATAGCAAGCGTGGTGAGACATGATTGGAGCTCGCATCGAAAGGAAGGGCACTCTATCGAAAGTGTACTGTACTGCTAAGTAGGATATTGAAGTCTATTTAACAAATTAAGTTTTTTATTGTGGGTTAATTAATATAATAATAACATACTTTCGGTCATTTCAAATTAGTCTCCGTGAAGCACTATCGTATGAAAAGCTTACCGTTGTAATAAACAAATCGTCATAAGCAAATGATCTCTGAAACTAGAGATCAGAAAGGAACGAATAACTCCAACCAACTCAAATAACATCTGATTATCGATTAGTAAAAAATCGATAAATACAAAAAAGACAATTAGCGGATATGAAATTCATTAAGAATCACACGATAATGGACAAATTGAATGAATAACTCCCATCCGGAAGCATATTGGTAAAGTATTAGCAGAAAAAGCTATATCAGTTGGAAAGCAATACTATCATCCACTTGTTTTTAAACATAAATGTACATATAATTTTCTCTCTAAATATACCTAATTATTTTTGTTTAAATCGAAATTTTCAGGAGTTTTGTGTAAAGTTTTTGCTTTGTCCCGAATACCCAAAGAAAGGGTATTGTCCCCTCTCCACCTTAAGGTAAGACAAGAGTTTCAAATAATTAAGCGGGCAAACCCAAAGTAGTTTTGGAGATTCTTTGTTATTTAGTCGAATTAGAATAAAACTTGGGGATTTGTCGTTTTCCCCCAAATTTGTAGAATCCTGCAAAAACGACCATGGCGCCCATTTTTTTAATAAGGCAAATTAATTGGGAGTAAACGGAGTGAAAAATTAGAAGCATAATTTTGGGTCAATTTCAGAATTTTTTCAGTGCCTTTAACAGTTGGCTCAAGGCCAGCTGAGCAATCCCTTACACGATCCGGGTGAGGGTTGAGTCGAAAAATTTTTTTGAAGTCCATGGAGCAATTTGAAAAAATGAAAAAAAACGGAAAAAAATTTGTCCATTTCCAACCCTCTTATTTCGTTATAACGGATGTTCAAAAAAAATTTCCATTCCAAGATTTCGATAGTAGAGACGTCAAGCTTTCCAACTCTGACTTTACACATGATATCCATGCAAGAGTCCCTAAATGGTTTTTGTTGCGTGAATGTAAGTTGAAATTTCCCGTGAATATAGATCATAGACTTTTCACTTTATATTAGATTGTGCCAAATTGGACGACTATTGTTTTCCTTGGCTCCTATGTGAAATTTACATTTTCTATTACGGAAAAGAAATTCTCACCAAGTCCAGGCCTCCTATCTTGATTTTCCAGTTAATGCTCACGTGCATGAGAATTTTTCAAGAATAAAACATTTTTCGATAACTCAATGCCTTGAAATTCATGAAATATGATCTATCAAATAAAAAAAAGACATCGTTCCATCGAGAACTGAATTTCCAACGAAGATAAACTTGGATGAAGGTGAAAAAATCGTCTACTCGTCTTGTAGCGCAAATAAAAAGGGAATTTTTTCTCAATTTATCAGTAACGTTCGTTTTCATACAAATATCAAACAGTTATTGTATGAATAGAACTTGTGAATTTTATTTTTCAGACAATCCTGATGATCTGAAGAACTAATTTCTATGCTTAAATTCTTCTTTGTACAGTTTTTTGGATAAAAGTCATAATACTAACAAACCATCCCTAGCGGACCTGATTAACGGTGATTTATGGTGAATCACCGTGAATCACGGTAAGATGCGGATTCACGGTGAATCACAGGGACTTACCGTGATTCACCGTGCCTTAACCGTGAATCACCGTAAGCTTCAGCGTACCTAAATCATGGTGAGTCACCGTGATTTACCGTAGATCACGGGGATTCACATTGATTGAGATATGCTGAAGCTCACGGCTATCTTATCTTCATTAAAAATGATGATTTCTCTCGTTGTGAACAGAGAATATTTGACATACTCTTTCTTCAAGGCTTCATCATAAATTATTCTAGTTGTGTTGTTGATTCGCGCTGAATTACCGACAGTTTGGCTGTTCGGTCTGTGTACGGCTCGGCGGATCTACCGGGTTGAGCAGCATTGCGTCTGGTTACTACTTGGATGGGTGACCGCTTGCCGTACACAGATTCGAATGACAAACTGAACGATACGGTAGGTGTGACTATAGAGAATTAGTGTGCCTTTCTCGTCAGCGTGACAGAAAAGGCACATTAAGGCTCTGTACGAATCCGACTGCACTGATCAGGGTTTTCCATGGTTTCCTCTCGGTCCACGGCAAATGCGGGCAGTATGGCAAGGAGTCGATCCACGGAGTCGCATGGAGGGTGGGGAAAGGAAAGAAAAAATTGTAAAAAACCGAAAGGTTATACATGGCTAGAAAAAATAAAAAAAATAAAAAAGATTCGCGCTGAATTATATATTTTTTGTGAATCACCGGAATTATCTAGCTTCAAAGTTTGGTGATTCACGGTGAATCACCGTAAGTCACGGTGATCACCGTGATGCACCGTGAATCACCAATCTTTAAAGCTCGATAATTCCAGTGATTCGCCATAAGTCGCCGCAAGTCACGGTGGATTACCGTGATTTACGGTGAATCGCCGTGACTTACGGTGATTTACGGTGAATCACTGGAATTATCTAGCTTTGAAGTTTGGTGATTCACGGTGAATCACCGAACTTCAAAGCTAGTTATTTCCCGTGATTCACCGTAAATCACGGTGATTCACCGAATTTTATGGCTTGATAATTTCGATGACGCAGGGTGATGTCACCGTGATGTCACCGTGCTTCACGGTGAATCACGGTGATTCACGGTCAATCACCGTGCGTCACCGTGAAAGTTCAGTGAGTCCTCACCGTGAATCACGGTGAATCAGGTCCACTAGGGATATGTCCAATAAAAAAGAATCATATAATTTTTCAACTCATTAGTGAGGCCGTGACACGTCTAAAAAAGTCTGGTGAGGCTGCTAAGCAAACCAAGCTGATAAATATTGTGAAATGAAACAGGTTATCATACAAACATCAAACAGGTGCTCTGAAGTTTTCTATCAAATTGGAGCCATTATGAGCTGTACTTTTGGGAACATCATAGGTGCACTTTCAGGGACACCTTAAGGTGCCTTCTCAGGGCCAACTTGAGGTATACTCTGGGGAAATTTGGAGATACATTTTCGAAGAAAGTCCAACACAATCTCAAAATTTTCCCAGAACTACACTTTAAAGTGTCCTTAGACGTGTACCTCAAGATGTTTCTAAAGGTGCACCTCAAGGTATTCTCAAGAATATATCTCAAAATCGCCCCCCATTTAATAAAAAACTTTAGAATTTTTTTTTCAACTGATCTTTTACTTCGTTTGATTATTCATAAAACAGGATATTCCGATTAAAACTGTTAATTGCGACCGTATTTTTAATTTATTGCAAATTCAGTTAGTTGAATTTCGAATGTCGAACGTCATTTTTGACGTTTTCATGATAAGAAAGCTTCATTTTCCTATATTTACAAATTTCGGTTGCTTAGCAACTAGATCAGACTTTTTGAGACGTGGAACTTCACGGCCTTACTCATTAATAATGAGTCATTACTTGTAAGTTTTATCGAGTCAGAGATTTATCAGACATGTATTCTGAAGGTTGTGAGTTCGAACCTCGCTTGCACATTCCTTATTTGTTCTGAAACTTGATTCCTTGATGATTTCTCGGTTGTAAGTCCGGCCATTGTCGATATTATGAAAAGGTGTGATTGAAATTCCTCCGTGAATATAGACCATAAATTATTGATTCGCCGCAGTATCCACGCGAAAATCACTCGAGAAGTTCTGCGTGGATACAAGTCAAAATACAGGTGGAGAAATATCCAATTTACACGCGAGAATCACTAGGAAGTCATGCAATGATTTTCTTCGTTCGGCGCCGAGTTGTAATTCCTCCTTGAATATGAAACGGAGATTATTGACTCAACACGCAATTTCCCCGCGAAAATCACATTAAAAATCGCGTGTGAATGTAAGTTCAAATCCCTCCATGATAGAGATGAGAGGGTATTTACTCTGCACGTAATATGGACTCCAAAATCATGCAGTGATTTTCATTACGTGAATACGAATGGAAATTCCCCCGGGAACATATATCATAGATTCTTGACTCGACATAGAATATCTGCGCAAGGAACACGAAAAAATTCCTGCGTAGATACAAATCAAAATTTTTCTATCAATACAGATGAGAGAATATGCACTTTGCACGCAAGAGTAACTCAAGAATCATGCAATGATTTCTGTTGCGTGGATTCAAGTTGAAATTGCTCCATAGATACCGGCTGGATATGATTGACTCTATGCTTAATATCCACACAAAAATCACAAAATGATTCTTGTTGCGTGCATCTAAGTTCAAACTTCTCCGTGAATATAAACCATCGATCATTGACTCTACACGCGAAATATACGGGAAAATCACTCAAAACTCCTGTGTGGATATAAGACCAAATTCCTCTATGAATACAAATGGTAGAGTCTTCACTCTCCATGCAATATCCACTCAGGAATCATGCAATGATTTTTGATATGGGAATATGAGTAGAAATTCTTTAGGGAATATAGATCATAGATTTTTAACTTGACACACAATATCCATATGAGAATTATGAAAATTTTAGTGAGTGGATACAATCCAAAAATTTTCTATGAATACAGATGGGAGAGTTTGACTCCACATGCAATATCCACTCGGGAAGGAGGCAATGATCCGTGTTATGTTGATCCAAGTTGAAATTGCTCCGTGAATATAGACCATAGATTATTGATTCTCCGCAGTAGACACGTGGAAATCATTTGAGAAATTCTGCGTGGATACAAGTCGAAATACAGATGGAGAAATATACAATTCACATGCAACAGTCACTCGAAAGTCATGCAATGCTTTGTGTTGCGTGGCTCCGAGTTGGAATTTCTGCATGAATATGAACCATAGATCATTGACTCTGCACGCAATTTCCACGCAAAAATCACATTAACAATCGTGTGTGGATATAAGTTCAAATTCCTCTATGAATAGAGATGAGAGAGTATTTACTGAAAATATACTCAAATTCGGAGGATAATTTGGGTATTTTTTGGGTCGAAACGAGTTCGCTAGGGTAGATAAAATTATTTATTGAAGAATATATGTTCGTTAATAAATATTATAAATTAATTCTAATAAATCTACTTCAATAATATATGAAATATGCGAGTGAGTCCCTATTTATTATATAACATTCAAAAATTCACAGCACTAACGAAGACTCCGATAATTTGAAATGAAAAAAGAACGGTTGAATAAGCTCCACAGTCTCTGGAATTCAATATGAAACTCATATGAATAACATCAACGATCACATCTTTCTTATCGTAAACGAATAGCACGAAATTAAAGAGAAAAAAGGATACTCCAAGTCTAAAAGTAAGAAAAAAATTGTGAAATTTTTTTTCAATTCTCCTTTCTATACATCATATCAGTAACTGCATTCGTGCCAAATTACATATTTTTTCATCAATTATTACCAGAGTTATAAAAATTCAAAGTTGAATTTGCAAAAATACATGTGTTTTTCCATTTGAAACTTCTTCTGCTTTGGGGGCCAGGTTAATATTAATATTAAGAGCTGAAAATTTACAGACTTTTTTTTTTAATTATTTGGAAGCGTTTTGGAGGGGGGATCGATAAAAATTAAAATATAGCCTTTTTAAGGACCACCCTAGTGTAACCCCATCAAGCCCCATCATCTTTATTTGCTACAAAAAAAACGAAAAAGAAGAACGTTAACCATGCAAATGACTGAATAATTATTGGAAACATAAATCTTCAATCAAAATGCTTTGTTTTATTCAACAAATTTTTTTCAAAATTTTCACTATAGAAGTTGGAAAATATTTGAAATTTTTTTGAAAAAATCAGTTTTATTTTAATATTTGAGATTTTTCTGAATTTTCGAAATTTTCATGAAATTTTCTTGAAACTTTTATGAAACTTTCATAAAACTTTGTAACCGTAGGTACGAATATTAATTATTTATTTAATATTCGTTCCTGCTGTTGGCTTGATTTGTTGATTTAATTTTAATTCATTAAATCCAATCAACCGGGTTACCTGCAGGTCCGGTCGCCAGGTATTTTTTAAGATAAATAAAAACACCAAAACTATAATTAAATATAAAAACACAAAGCTTTCATTCTTAAAACACATTTAAAATTACACTGTTACACACTAATTCACTTAATTTTATGATCCTTAGCACTAACACTTATGGTTTCTACTTTACCGACTAAAGGTTACTTCACTATTCGCGGGGAGTTCCGTCGTGTTTGAAGTTTCGAGTAAGACTAACTGCTCTGCGGCCCGCGCGCTCCTTTTATACCCAACGGGTCTTTTGTTCTTCTTTGATTTCTTAATTATGATTACTTTGTTTACTAACTATATATTTCCGGAATCCCAATTCTTCAGGGATTACTTTAATATATTCCGGTAGAAGCTAAACCCTATTTCTACCTATCCCCGAGGATTTTCAATATACACATCAATAAGTATCATTAACGTAATCCCCGCTTTATTGGGATTATTTTCATATATAAAGCTTCCGGTTGATTCAAAACCTCGCGAAGAACGCGTGATTTTATACCTAGAATCTTAATTCTTGTTTTAAGACAATCCCTACATTATTCTGATTATTATTATCTATTTCCCTCACTCCTCTCCCTATCAAATCAATTAATTAGAATAATTAATTAATTTCTCGGGATTCCTAAACTGAATCCGGAAGTACGCGTTTAGATGGCAGCACAGTAAGTCTGTCGCCATCTCGGACCCACGTGTCTGTGGTAACCCCTCTCTCACAGATGGCAGCACGAAGAGTTAAACTGTGGGTACTACTCCACTAATTCAAATAAGAGGTGATTAACACGGATGTAATTAATAAAGATATTTATTCTCAACAATTGACTAGTCTTTATACATTTATTTAATATTTAATTTGAAAGTGAAAATGCCACAGCTATGGCGTGTCAAAGGTCTGGCCGCTCTACTAGTAACTGCTTGCGCCGTCTTGGCGCCTTGGCGCTGTTGGAGATGCGATCGGCATGACTCGTGGTGGTAGAGGCTGGAGGCTCAGACGATACCCCCACAAAACCACTAGACCGGGTTTACCCTGTCTTGTTGCAACTTTTATAAAAAAATTTCGAAATTTTTTCTTATAATCTCTCAAATTAAACTCCGGCAACCTTCCTTTGCCGACATACATGTCAAAAATCAGATTCATTTTAATATTTGAGATTTTTCAGAGTTTTCGAAATTTTTATGAAATTTTTAATTGTAATTAAAAAAGTATTTTTAAAAATATACTCCCTGAATCCTTCAGGTTTCCACACTTATAAACTGATAACCCAATAAATAACACATCAAATGAGTTATCAAAGGTTATGGTGACATCAAGACATTTCCAAATTAGCCAAAATCATGGTCGATAGTGAAAAATAACAATCGCCAATCGGAAGCCGAATGACCCGGAAATGTCCGAAGAGCGTTCGGAAAAAATAGTAGAAATATTGCCTGTACGACGGAGTAAAATATCACCTACTTCTGCATAAAAATTTACTTGTAACGGTCGAAAAATTGCCCTTCCATTCGGCTATTAATTCTACATTTTCCATGTGATTTACCTGTTGGTGTATAAAGTGCCTAACTACTATAGAAAAATTGACTGGCCCTCGATGGATATTTTTGCTTAATATCGTTGAATTACTCTCTGAGTCTCTCGTTGGCTACATGATTCCCCGGAAAGAAGGGGAATTTTTCAACTTTTTTTCTCTCCGTGTGTTCTACTGTTTCTATTTGTCCTTCTTTGGTGTCCAGAAGATCTTTCAGATTTCTTGGGAGTGCTAGTCTGGTTCTTGTTTGTAGTGCTGGTTGACATTCGATGAGTATATGCTTTACTGACAATACTTCATTGCAATGTTTGCATAGGTTTGGGAGGTTCTTGGTGATTAGGGGAGGTGGTGCATGTACCGCTCACTTAACATACAGAGCTGAATTATTATGAGCTAGCAATTTATCTATAATAGAAAATACTTTAATTCTGTTTTATTATTATCCAACTTTATAAATTTGATCAGTTGGAGGGATATTTCAACATATAAAAATAGAAAATTGAGATTTTCTTAGTTGCGGTCATTGAGCGGTGTTTCCCTCCGCGGTGGTTAATACCGCTCAGCAGGTTTTTTGGATCGCTCGGGTTAGGGTTCCATCGCTCAATTCCCATGGTGTAGCAAAATAATAGAAATATATAATCAAATAAAATTATGTCTTCATTCTTTAATTATACTTGCTCATGGAAATATCTATCCTTTTTTTGAAACATTAATAGACTCATGAAACTCTGGAAACGATCAATTTCCATTTTCCTTCTTTTTTTTCAAATCTTCAGATTTTTTGCTCGTGGCATCCTGGAAGAAGGAGATGACTCAATTGAATTTTTTTCTTTCATTATAGACTCCATTGAAATGAATTTATTTAAATTCGAATCGCCACAAACCTGTCACATTCAATGTCTCTCTACCCCAATAAGCAAAGCAAGGTTAACCTTGCTTTGCTCTGAGGATTAATCCCAGAATTCTGGGATTAATCCTCAATGCGTACCGGCCGATACGTTCCAGAAAACATTCTCAAAATGTTCCTGATAGATACCATGGAAATCAATTTCGGAAGGAACGTTTTGGGAATGTGTTGAAAATATATCGGACAGTATGTGTACAATGGGTTTCCCGGAAACGTTGCGGGAACGTTCACTTGGACTCCCTGGTAGACTGGTTATCCGCGAAATGTTCCTGTTACGTTTCCAAGATATGTATTTACACTGAAACGTTCCCGGTACGTTCCCAAGGGATATATTTCCAGTGAAACGTTCCTCGGATGTTCAAAATGGAAGTGACCAGGTACATTTCTGCTGAAAGATTCCTGATACGTTCTGAAGGATGCAACATGGAATCCTCCTACATCCTCGTACGGGGAGATTCCAGGTACGTTCGTGGGATGTTCTCCGCAGATGATTCTGTACCCGTTGACCGGGGATGTTCGGAAAATATGCCGTGGGGAATGTTCCGGAATATTTTCCCGCAAACGTTAGGGGTGTGCTCCTGGAACGTTCGAACAAAAACCAATTTTTTATATTCTCGGAGAAACATTCCCAGAACCTTCTCGAGAATGCGAAATTATACGTATTCTTTTCCCTCTTACGAGAACGTTCCAGGTGGATTCTTGGAATGTTCTCCGTAGTTGATTTTGTACCCGTTCGTCGCGAATGTTTGGGAAATATGCTGTGGGGAATGTACCTGAATATTTTCCCGCAAACGTTAGGGGTGCGTTCCTGGAACGTTCCAACGAAAATCAATTTCTTATATTCTCGGAGAAACATTCCCAGAACCTTCTCTCGCGGTACCTCCCCTTTCCGTTTTGGAAAAGGGAAAAGGACGTTCCTGGAACGTTCCTAAATGTCGATTTATTAGCGCTATGCTCAGTCAATAAGTTCCCATCAGCTGAGCACAACTGAAGCATCAGTTGTGCTCAGCTGATGAGAACTTACCAGATGAGCATAGCTGCTCTGCAGATGGCGTTAGATGTTATGCGAAAAACATCTAACGGCAATGGATTTTTACTTATGCTTAGAAATTGCAGGGAAAAATTATGCGATCAGAAAAGTCACACTATATAATTTCTTTCAAAGCTCGTGAAATTCTAGATAAAAAAGGATACGGGTAAAATAGCTCCATCTTGCTTAGTTTCTGAGATATTCTTAAAAACAAATTATAAAAAATGGAATTATTTACTGTTTTTCTTGCTAATATCCATTTGTGCCCCAAGTTTTTTGAGAATATCTCGGAAACTAAGCTAGATGGAGCGATTTTACCCGAATTCTTTTTTTCAACTCTTGACATTCTCTAGAAAAAAGGATTGGGATGGAAACGGCGTACCTCTATTAGTGTCCGAGTCACAAAAGAAATTGGTTGATTATTCGGATGATTCTGATGAGGAATTGACAAATGATCATGACAGGTCAATATCAAAGGATACAAAGTCAATAGCTACACGTATGAAAAGACTTTATAAAGTCTTTAGGAAGAATTCTTTATAAAACGTGTTTTATAAGAAATTGGAACTTTTTTTATGAAGATTTTCTTATGACGTTTTCATCGTAGTTTTCATTCTTTATAAAATTTTGTTTCATAAAGGCGATTCTTATGAAAAAGAATTTATAGAGGAAAGCGGAAGATATGAAATATCATTAATATTTTTTGTATGAATTCTATTCTATAACATCCTTTATAGAAAATGTCTTTATAAAATAGAATTTTATAGAGACATTTCTTATAAAATGACTTTTTACAAAGGGTTTATCTCTCAGTTGATTGCTTTATTTATTCCATCTGTTTGAATAGTTATTCTTTGCAAAATAGCTGGATGGGGAACTCCGTACAGTGTTAACAAAAATACAGACTTTAGCCGTTGGAGCCATTGTCCGGTTTCGACAGCAAAGAAGTCTGTTTCTCAGATAAGTGTGTCGAACTGCGCCGTGATCTCGCTTATATGCACTTTTTGTCAAACTCCGCTTACGGACGGGATTCCGACGGTGCGCGACCTATCGGCGGCGCCGGTACTACAGTTCCCCTTCACTTTGACGTTCGGCACTGTCCCTTTGAATTTTATTTCTTCCTCGCGTTTCAATTTAATTCGTCTTCTTTGCGCCTCTTTTCCTTTCCTCTTTTATTTATTATTTGCTTTTATCATTTTTTTCAAATTAATTATCAATGAATTAGGTATGAGGTTCTTGCAGGGGATACTTCTGTGAGATAGTTGTGACGGTTTTTACCGTCACAGAATCAAGAAAATTATGAAAAATTAATTATTTTTAGTAATATCGCGATAATGGCCGCAATTCGCGGTACCCGGTGAGAATGGGGCTCATTTTGAGTCAAGTCAGCATATGTCCAGAGTGAGGTCAGCAACAGTTAATGACCTCACTGATTGTTTTTGTTTATTTTTGCTCAATCTTCCTCCAAAATTTGGAGGAAAGTACGAGAATAGGACTGGGAAGGATTTTTCCCAGTCCCACAAATAAAGTAGCAGAATCAAGGACGATCTGGAGAAGCCGGGATGGAAGCAGCATCCACTCATTTGGTCCAGCATCAGCCAACACTACCCATGTAGGGTTTCCCGACATCCACGGGGTGGCCGATGTTTGGGCCAAATTATTTTATACGATTTTAGGCAAGTCGATCAAAGGCCAAAGTACGAAACAATATCGGGGCGTGGATATTGGTTTCACGAATAAGTCCGATATTCTTCCCAACGTCGAGCCCTGTATATAGGGATGGTGAGTTAGTATCGTAACTCGATTCTATATCGAGTAGCCGAATATCGGCAACCCTATATCTATCCGAAATTCGGACCGAAGTCATGACACCTCTATCGGCACAACAAATTCGAATCGATCATCGCACGTAATTCGCGTAACCGAAGTTCGGCTGTTCTACTTTTGACAAACATATTTCCAACATCGCTCTCCCGAATTCCGATCGATATCAACCTTGAAATTGCCCAATAATTTTTTACAATCGTTTATTTTTTAATAATTTTTCTTTTTGATTAATTTTTATATTTTTTTATACTCTAACATAACGATTGAAAAGTCACGCCATAATTGATTTTCCTTCAATTATTCTTCTTACTAATGATTAATTCGTGAACTAAATTTTAAAAAATATGAAAATAATGAATAAATGTAAAATAGAATAGATAGAAACATTGATCAAGAAAAAAATCTTCCCTTTCAGCCATCAAATGATTCGATTATCAATAGAGGAAGAAATACTACTTAAATAAAAACGTTAATTTTCAAAAATAGAAGAATTTGGTGTAAAAAAATGAATATTCCATTGTGAGAAATATGTAGTTTTGTTTCTCGGTTCTCACTTCACTTTTGTTATTATATTCCTCTCAATAAGGATATCCATATAAACAATATAAATATCGATATTAATTTGAGATCAAATGACTTTTAGATTCATATAGACAGTACGATTCTGTCAAAGTTGAATAGAGTGATGGTCCAGTCGGCAGCGTGCAAGTTTCATCATCCGACGATCGAGGGTTCAAAACCGCCTGTGGGAACTAAAATTTGTAATTTCTAAAATGACTTTAAAATGATTAAAATTGAAATATAAATAATAAAAATATAAAATTACGGAATCTCAGAAAAAAAAATGATAATTTTCTTTTTATTTCATGTTTAAAAATTGTTTTTATATTATTGAGCGTCTGTCGAGTTCGATATGGGATTCGATATTGGGCGTATATCGAAGCGCTAAGTCGAAATTCGTCACATTGAATTTAGCCCGACGTTCGGGCCGAACTCGAAATCCTATATCGGGTCGAAATCAGATGCGATATACGCCCTATTTAGTTTTCGATTTCGTGCCGCTGTGACATGCCATTATTGGCTGGAGTTCGAACCAATATAGTTTCCCAATATCGAAACTCGGCAATTCGACATTGCCCCGAATTGCGGCCTATTTCGATTTCCTACATGGGTAGGAGACGTTGGCCAACAGCAAGGGAATCTGGAGATCGTCGAGAACAACGCCGGAGACAGTGTGGAAATAAAGACTCGAGTGAAATAAGAGACAAAACTTTTTCGTTTTATTGTCGGGAAAATATTGTCATGTTGTAACTATTATGATTATTTTCGTGTGTTATATATATTATATATATATATTTTGTGACGTAATTCTCGAGCCTAACGGTAAGCTCAACAATTAAGCACGCTTGAAAGCACCCAATAGCCAAAAACAAAATTTCAAAACAAATCCAAAATCCAAATGGGCGCCAGGATGTATTACCACATCCGATCAATCTTATATTGATCTAAACAACAACAAACCAAAATCGAAATCAAGATATTTAAACCACAAACTCAAATACTCCCTTATTCAGCACGAACTAGATCAGTCTCCTCTCAAGGTCGCTGTTGTGGGTTTGAATAAGGAGCGTTAAATAATTTCAAACAAATAATGTAGGGGAATAAATAAAATTTATATAAAAATAAATTATTGAATTTATAAATTATTTAACCCCTGCGTTGAATCGGCACCTGCTATGATTGAACTCTCGTGATTCGTTTATTTTGATTCTCGGTTGGTGGTGCCAAAACTATTGAAATTCAAAATTAATTACGCGCCCAGACGATAAAAAGTAACGTAATCCAAATATTACGTTACAACATATATATATATATATATATATTAAATTCAGTGACGTAAAGAAGAGTAGTGGGGGACTCGCGCGATAGTTGGTGGGGTTGGGCCTCGGCTCTACCCGACTGGAAATTTTGATCCGGGTCTCATCTGGACCTCATCAGGCTGGCCTGACTCCGGACGTCAGGCCCTCGCTTGGATGCCTTCTCCGGTCCACGTCTGGATTGTAACATGCTCGTCAAGTCAGGGCCTGAATTGGATCGCCATCTCAGGACCGGATGAGGCAATCCAGATGAGTGCCGGATGAGAAATTCCATACATGATCCAAAAGACTTTAATCATTAATTAATCAACGCAATAACAAAAAATATATTATTTATTCACTTTCAAGTGATTGATCGTTATATTTGCACGTGAGATGACATTTTTTCACTGAAATTAAAGATTTAAAATTAGGAAATTAGCTCACACCTGGGTGGACTCGATCCCAGAACCTTCTACACACTAAGCTGACCCGCTAACCACTTGACTACAGTTCAGTTATAGCATCTGTCAGTCTGATCATTCACATAAACTTCTTCCATAGGGATATTAATAATTTCCAGAATTAGATCATAAATCTGTGGGGGACTCAGAATGATTCATGAGTTGTTTATGATAAAGTTAATAAAGATTAATAAACGTCCGGGGAACCTGATAGGGTCCTGATCATTTCCGGATCAGGATAAATTGATCGGACTTGGAGTTTTTCATAATTCCCGATCAGATTCCCCAGATCCGGGAGATGACAGGGCCAGAGCAGGCCAGGTCCTATTAGAGTGAGCGTTCTCTCTAAAATTCTCTGATCAGGCTATCCCGATATAATACTGATCAAGGCCATCTTTGATCGGGCCTGCCCATGCTATAACGGATCTGGATTTGATCAGGCGTGCTCATGCTATACCAAATCAGTATAGCCATACCCACTCCGGATCTAGATTTGATCAGGTCTGCCTATCTTATGCCTCACCATGATAGCCATATTCACTCCAGATCAGGACTCGATCAGGGGTGCCCATGCTATACTGGATCAGGATAGTCATACTCATTCCGGATCAGGATCTGATCAGGCGCGCACGGGTTATACCGGATCAAGATAGCCATACTCATCCCGGATCCAGACTTGATCGAACGCAGCCACGGCATGCCTGATCAGGATAACCGTATTCATTCTGGATCCGTACCAAGTGTGACAGCAGGCGTGCCGGATAAAATTTCTAGTCGGGTACCGGAATCGAGCGGGAATAGCCGAGTGCACCCAACGCCAACTCGTGGGAGAGAAGACTCGTTCTTCTTCTCCCGGGACACCGTGGCGGCCACATCGTGTAGAGACTATTGAGAGAAATTAAAGAAAAGTACAAGGAAAGTTGTAGAGAAATTCAAGTAATTAAAAAGAGAAGTTAAAGAGGCCAAGACGGAGGAAAGATAGCGCAAATAGAGTAAGGTACGCGAGTCCCCGTATAATTAATATTTTGAGTTATAAAGTAAAGAATTTTGAGTAAAAGGTGAAGAGTAGAGGAAACGTCGAGTTAGTGTCTGTTTGGGGTGTTTTCACTCAAGCAAAATTAAAGTTATTTTTGTTTATTCTGAGTTACGTTGAAGATTAATAATTAAAGTGAAATGATCATCACATTATTCCTAAAAATTCCTATTTCCTCTGATTTAAATGTACACTAGACTGTGTCAAATTTAACGACTATTTTTTTTTTCGGCTCCCAAGTGAAAATTACATTTTCCGTTACGAAAAAATAATACTCTCCAAATCCGGGCATCCTATCTTTCTTTTCCAGTTAGCGCTCGCGTGAATAAGCATTTTTCAAGGAAAATTTTTTTAAAAATGATTTTAAACCTTACAATTCATGGAATATGTTCTCTAAACATAAAAAAACGCATTATTTCGTCGAGAATTCAATGCCCAACGAAGAACCATGGACGAAGTCAAAACAATGGCCTACACGCCTTGTAGACCAAATAGAAAGCAAATTTTTTCTTAATCTATTACTAACATTCATTCTTATACACATATCAAACAATTGATTTGTGATTAAAGCTTCTGAATTTTATTTTCTAGACAATCCTCATGATCCATAGAACTAATTTTTATGCTCTTTTCATTCTTCTTTGCACTTTCCTTTAAACTGAAATCATAATGATTCAATAAAAATACTTGACACCTGCAAAGCTCAGAAAAAAAAGAGGGTGCGTGAAATTCACGCGCGGCAGAAGTAAAACTTCTTGCTGCTCGTTCAAGGATCAGTGCAAAAATACCCTATCTTGCTTAGACTCCGAGACATTCAAAAAAAATTGATGATAAACAGCACTCAATTTGTCTACAAACTTGATGTTTTTCTCTTCCTTAACATCCATTTCTTTTCGAGAATATTTCGGAAAGTGAGCGAGATGACGAAATTTTTCTGAAGATTTTTTTTTTTGCAGAGAATCTCGAAAACTACAGAAAGGGTCTCTACAAAAATTTCAGTATCTTGCTTAGTTTCGGAGACATTCATCAAAATCCTACGAACAGAACATAGACTTATAGATATATCAAAATCTAACGAAGAAACGCCCTTTTTGATTCAATTTCTTCTGAAGCCCTTGAAATTTTCAACAAAGAAAGGATTAGGGCAAAATCACGCTATCTCGTTTAATTTCTGGGATATTCATTAAAAACAAATAACAAACAACAGACTTATTTGAGAAAGAGAAGTAACTCTATGCCAATGATTTTTCAAGAATATCTTGGAAATTCAGTGAGGTAAAGCCATTTTGACCTAATCCTTTCTAATAGCTTGTCTTGAAATTCGAGAAAAAAAATCAGAGTGAGATCGCTGCATCTTCCTCCGTTTCTGAGTATTCTCAAAAAAACTTTCGGGAATAAATAATCCAAATAACAAGAAAAGTAGATTTCTTTTTGTCAATAGTATTTCGAAAATAACTGGGAAACTAAGCGAAATACAACGATTTCACCTAACGGCCTTCTGTAGAGAATTTCCAAGGCTATGAAGAAGGATTGGAGCAAAATAACGCTATTTTACGTAGTTTCTGACATATTCCAAGAAAATTATCAACAAATAAAACCTCTTCCTGTTTTTTGCTTCCGAATGGAAGCATTGTAATCGTGATTTTTTTCGAATTTGAGATTTCATCGGATTATGACTCCAAATGTTCTAAAATGTCGGAAAAAAATATTTTTTTCACATGTCTGTGTGTATGTATGTGTGTGTGTGTGTGTGTATGTGTGTGATGACACGTTTCATCACTTTATGCAGAAACGGCTGCATGTATCGATATGAAATTTTGAGGGAATATTCACTACGCAAGCGCAATGCTCTCTGCGAAATTTCAGCTAAATCGGTTCAATGGTTCTCAAGAAAAAGCGAATTGTCAAAAAATCGTTTTTTCGAGTTTTCTCAGCGAAAAATCAACTGACAGCGTCTATCCTCCGCGAGGAGATGCGCGCTGATGAGGCGCACATTAAACCCCGGGGGTGACCAGGGCTCCGATTTTTATTTTTTTTTAAATATTTTTTTTACTATGATTTTCGAAAAATCGCGGTTATTGCAATAACTTAAAAAATATTTGAGCTAGAGACTTCAAATTTGGTGTGTTTATACATTTTATGAGTGCCAACTTTGCTATTGAATTTCAGCTGAATCGGTTCAATAGTTCTCGAGAAAAAGTGAGTCATCAAAAAATCGTTTTTTCGAGTTTTCTCAGCGAAAAATCAATTTACAGCGGCTATCCTCCGCGAGGAGATGCGCACCGATAGGGCGCACATTAAACCCCCAGGGTGACCAGTGCTCCCATCTATACTTTTTTTATTATATTTTTTTTACTGTGATTTTTGAAAAATCACGGTTATCGCGATAACTTAAAAAATATTGGAGTTAGAGACTTCAAATTTCGTGTGTTTGTACATCTTATAAGTGCGAATTTCTGTATCAAATTTCAGCGTAATCGACCGAACAGCTCCTGAGATATTGTTGAAAAACTATTCCATGCAATGAGCGTATATGCACGGAACTGCTTGTCTGACCATATCCAAGTTGAGCTTGAAAGATCAGTTTAGATGACCATCACCAATCCTAAAAATTTCAGATTTTTCAAAGGATTCTTCTACAAGAATGCTGAAATTTTTTTTTTTTCAGAAATTCAAATTTTTTTCAATTTTTTTCTAAGGTCACTAGTATTTATCATTTCATCATTAGAAAGTAGATAATTTTTGCTAAATAAATAAGACCTTATTCATCCTGATAGAATAACGCGAAGAACTGGAAATTATTCCTTATACTTAAACTCTAATTTCCAGATTTTTAATTTGAAAGGAATCTCATATTTATTCTGTACTATATGTTATATTTATTATTCAAAGTCTTATTCAAAATAGAATTATCATTCAAAATAAAATAATTAAAAAATCAAGTTTCCCTTTCGATTACTGCACGGCCTGGTACATCAAGTTCCCCAAATCGAGTAATTTGATGAAAAAAAAAAGCATTCAGTGTAGTGTTGACTTTTATTACATTTAGTGACCAGAAGTATTACTGGAGGGTCGCAAGTTAGACTCATGATATGGATTTTGGAATTTTAACTGTAAAATTTACATCAATTTATTTAACTGACAGTATAATAGACGGTGGTGTGATTAGTTCGAGAAATAAGTTCTGGGAGCCCACGCTAACTCACTTAGAAGAGTATCCGACGCATTACTGGAGGGTTCTGAGTTTGACTCGCTAGGGGTTCGAGGTTTTTCAAAATCAAAATTATTGCTTAATTTTCATTTTCAAATTAATGAAAAATGAATAGTTGAAAATCCATTCGGAAGCTTTATGCCAATTGCATTGGCATAATATTAAATGTTTTTCGTAATGAATTCCTCAATAGTAAAGACATCATTGAGTGAATAACGAAGGGTGAAATTTATGGAAAATGCCCATAGGGTGAAGCGCCTGCTTGTTTGGTTTGTTTGTCAATTGTTTCTTGAGAATATCTCGGAATCTGAATAAGATAGAGCAGTTTCAACTTCGAGCTTTCTTGTCGAGAATTTAAAGATCTACAAAAAAGGAGGAGAGCAGAATCACTCTATCGCACTTAGTTTCCGAGATACTCTTGAACTGATGATAAAAAATAAACAGTAACAGGACAGGTATTGTCGTACTAACGAAAGAATTGACACACGAGGCACGCCGAAGCCAAAGATTATTTGGTGGGGCATGGACGTCGAAGAAAGCCGATGTCGATCCCTTCGCTAGTCCTACTATGACGAGCAATGCTGCAGGGATACGAGTGCGCATGCGCACATTCGTTCTCTCTCTCTTTCTTTTCCCCCACCACCAAAACGTGGAAAAGTAACGCAACAGCGTTAAACGCGAGGACTTCGTATAAGAAGTTTCACTCCAAAAAGAAGCTAGCAACATCTTCTGCCTAATACTTGGAGTAACATGTTGGTAAATCGCTCACGAATGTCAATCACTATAATTGGTGCCATGAATAGAAGCATCAACGTTATGAATATTGATTAAAAACTTCTGACTCAATAAAAGTTGTGAGTAATCAGTGATGAAATGATATAATTTTTTTCTATATTGTTTGCTATTATTATGATTTTTTGTTGAAGAAAAAAATATAGAGAAGAATCGAGGAACGAAAATGAGTTCTCTGGATCATGAGGATTGTCTAGAAAATGGAATTCATAAGTTTTAATTGCACATTCATTGTTTGATATGTGTATAAGAATGAATGTTAGTAATAAATTAAGCAGAAATTCGCTTTATATTTGGTCCACAAGGCGTGTAGGCCATTGTTTTAATTTCGTCCACGATGATCTTCGTTGAGCACTGAATTCTTGACGGAATAATGCGTTTTAAAATTTTTTAGAGATCATATTCCATAAATTTAGAGGTTTCAAATCATGTTTTAAAAATTTTCCCTTGAAAAAACCTTCTTTACGCGAGCGCTAACTGGAAAAAAAAGATAGGAAGCCCGGATTTGGGGAGCATTATTTTTTCGTAATGGAAAATGTAATTTTCACTTGGGAGCCGAAAAAAAAAATAGTCGTCAAATTTGGCACAGTCTAATGTATAGGGAGAATCCGCGATTCTCTGTTTTTTCATCTCTTCATCATTTGAGAATACTTCAGAAACTGAACGAGATTACGTTGGTTTGGAAGGATTTACATTAGGAAGGATGACATTAACTTTTCGAACAAAATCAGCAAAAAAATCATGAGGAGAACTAGGTTTTTTTCTTCCTTGATAAATACTAACTATCAAAGGATTACTTTTAGGAATATTCACAGGCCTAATCTGAATAGGCCACATTGATATAAAACCGAATTTGTCTAGGTTAGCCCCATCCATAGTGGAATCCATGTGGATCGATTCTGGGATAGACAAACGAGAGATTTCTTGAAGATATTAAACTAGAGTTATTTCTACGCCTAAATGTAAATACTCTCCAGGATGAACTTGTCGCAGATCAGCTGCTATCCGTGGTGTATCCACTAATGTTCTATGATCAGCTGGTAAATCAGATAAACACCGATGTCCACGCAGAACTTTGAGAATTTCATTTCCTTTAGATGCCTCCAAATTGATGTCTGTGAAACAATTTGCTAGTTCTTCACGAAAAGTTAGAACTCCCGGCATTTCTTCACATCGGCCTTCAGCTTCATCTTCTGATAAACTATCATCCAAATCGGTCAGGCTATCGTATCCAGCCGCTTCATCATCGTCATAACCATGAGTAATGAAATCCGATGACGCTTGTGAATCTCCACTATCTATTGACAGTGTATCATTAATGTAGTTATCGAGGTCCATTGTGGGGTCGATGGAACATGAAATATTCGTATTAACTCTTAGAAGGATCGTAATAATAATTATATGAATATGTACTATACACATTGTGTTCATGAAATTTACGAGACGTTGTAAGCAAAAGAAAACAAATTCATTCGACTCTCGCTTATAGAGGTAAAGGGCGAGAGATAATCTCAATTATTAGAGGTTTGGATATGGAAAATGACTCTCTAATAAAGAGGTTTTTATTTCTCACTTAAAGAGGTTTTCGTGGGTGAAAATGAAGGGACCTGTTAATTATTCTCACTTATCCAGTTTTCTCGCTTATCCAGGTCTCGCTTATCCAGGTTCGACTGTAGAATATCTTCTAGTACCACTTGAGTTACATTTTTCAATTCAACGAATGATCAATACTACTGATACAGTTATGTTACTACTAAAGAAATCCACTCCACTGAACGTCTTTCTACGCCAAGTAGTTTAAAAACTGATTCAATCTCATTAATGAGACGCTCTTGGGAAGAGTTTTCAAAAATTTCAATCAATCATATCACTCATATCAAATGTCTTCAACCTTATTTCGAAATGTGGAATTCAACTCGTTGAAAGAAAACTTGAAGATGTATCCAGCTGCACGGTTGTAGTAACACTGACTGCTCCCGTAACGTTCTCTACTAAGTAGAGGAAATTTTACAGAAAATTTTGGGTTTTCTCATGAACGCCAAGGTCCGGGGGCCATAAAGTTTCTAAAACATTTTGATCGTAAAATTTGTGAAAGTTTGAGGAGGATCGATACCTAAGATGAAGATGACTCAAATTTGACGAAAAAAAATTCTTAACTTTCTTGAATGAATTCTGAAGTAAACTGCAGAATTTCAAGCGAATTGATTCTGCCAGCTGTGTAGTCAATTAACAAAGCTCCTCCTTCAACGTAGTCTCTCATGGCCTTAGCGCTTTATGTTCACCCCTATTAGCTCAAAAACTATATAATTTGGGAAAACTCATAATATTTGTATTATTTGCTTCAACTTGAATCCGTCTGCCAAATTTGATTGGATTTGATTCTGTCGTGCGATAGTAATTGGAACAAGAAGAAAAAGAAATAGTAACTGTCGTAGTCCGACACATGCAGTATTCGAAGTTATTAATCCTAGACTGGTCAACATATGAGTGCAGCGCCGAGCTCCACTGTTTTTATTTTTTTATAATCGATCGGTTGAGTGGAAAATTAATAAAAAATTGGACTTCTATCGTTGAAGTGCTTAAGAAATTCTGATACTTTTTAAATTATGTACCTTGCAAATTTCGAAGAGAGATAAAATAAATTATAAGAGTTGGAAATTCTTTTTCAATGCAAAATGAAATGATCCGATCAGCGACGTTGCCAAAAAAACTCTAAGCGCACTCGGGCAGTGTAGAAGGGATTCGGCACGGTCGCAGCCAAAATAACACGGTGGCAAATCCCTCATCACCTGACCAGAGTTATTGGATTGCGCATGTTGATCAGGCTAAGGTTAATTATGTATTGGGTATTGGTATTTATCGAAGTAATAGTCGAGCCCTTCAGAACAGTCTGGCAATTTAAAAAACAGTTTCAAACACTGTCTGGCTCAACATATCAAAAGATCAAAATTGATATTTTAATGTGGGACAGTTAAATTTTGGGGTACCAACTTTTCTTGAGCACTTTTTTTTTTTTATCGAAAATGGTTGCTTGAGTGCTCATCCGTTATTGCATAAGGGAAATCGGGGCAAAGTCGGGTACCTACTTTTTTGGAGCTTCTTTTTATCAAAAATGGTTGCTTGCTTACTCATTCTTTATTGCGTGAGGGAAATTGAGGGGGAAGTGCATGATTTTTGAAGTTGAATTTTTTTTAGCCAAAATGCATCAATATCGACAATAATTAGCTTTATCCAACAACAATCGTTCACCTTTGTAGTTTTCATTGTAAACAAATATTCCTCGTCTGGACACGAGATACATCAATGAATGCATATTACATATAACACTTAAATTGATCTTCTTTGTGGCAGACTTGCATGATTACATTTTTTCAACTTTTCACAAAATTTCATTTTTTTTCAGGTACCTCACTTCACCCCAAACTGTGATGAGAACGGACCATCTCCCGAGAAATATTTCAAATACTCCACAGAATGATTATTAAAAAAAAAAACTCAACTTTTTATAAAATTCCAATTTTTTGGGGGTAACCCACTTTGCCCCAAACTGCGATAGAAATAGACCATCTCCCCAAAAATGCTTCAAATACTCAACAGAATGATCAATTACGGAAAACAAATAGAGAAGTAAAAATAGAGATGAGATCAAATTTCGGACCCTGAAAACCCCTCTCCTCCCCTCAGGTACGCCACGTTGTCCCGGTCACTCCTATACAGTGATATTAAAAAATAAAGAAAAATTTAATTTTTTTTTTAGTTAATTCGAAGGTGAATAAACAATGTAGGAAAGAAAAAATTTCCCGTCACTCCATATTTCAAATAATTTCTGAAAATCGAGGCGTTTTTGCGCGCGCCCAGGTATATGTGGTGCCTCAACATCCTATTGTATACCTGCTCCGGGACCTAGTATGTATTTTCCTCAACCCTTTCTCCATTTTTCCCCAATACCTCTCGTAGATACGAAAATTTTTGTGAGGCCTTACCCTTTTTCCCCTTTTTATTACTTTATTACTAAAATCCTTAAAGGCCGCCATACACTATCCAACCGAGTTGGTCAACTCATAAAACTCGGTTGGTCGACGAGTTGGTCGCTAGTCTCTCGTCCCAAGATAAGAATAACGTCAATTTTTAATAGTAAAGTGGCTTATATTTTCTAAATGATAATAATTTCTAAGATTCTCCAAAAATAATCAATTTCATTTTTCCATTAATTCCTGATACATTTGCGTTTCAAATATTTAATTTTTAAAGTAAAACGATTCTGAAATTTTTACAAAAATAATTATTCGATTTTACAACTAATTCCGGAGTATAATTCAATTGAATCCGTTTAATCTTCATAATGAAAACAATTCCCAAAATTTTACTAAAATAAACATTCGATTTTTCGATTAATTTCCAAATATTTTCTTAGTTTGATCGTTTAATTTTTTTTATAATGAAACCGGTTTTAAAATTTTTACAAAAATAATAAATCTTTCCTCTTTTTTTTTATTAAAACTAATAAATCCAGCTTTTGAATTTTTTTTTTTTTGTGAATATTTTCAAGTGCAATTATTTAATTTTTCAACATAAAAATGATTTTAACAACTCGACAAAAATAATCATCCGATTCTTTGATTAAGTTTCCCATTTTTTTTCCGAATTTTAATTATTCTATTTTTTACAATAGAGATAGTTTTTAAAGTTCAACAAAAACATCAATTATTTAATCTCTTTCAAAAATATTTCAATTTCAATTATTTAATTGTTAATATAAAAATGACTCCAAAAAAAACTTAACAAAAATGAGGAATTGATTGTGTCACCTTTTCTCGAATATTTTCTAATTCCAATTATTTATTTTTCGCATTACAAATGATGTTGAAATAAATTTAAAAAAATCTTCAATTATTCTCACGTATCGAAACGTAACTGTTGCGCGCGCAGTATCCACTCATTTTATTTAAATTTATCTACTTATCTTTTTTTCTTTATTCCTCCAAATTCTTTTCTCGTTCTTTCTTTGACTATTTATCCGTTATTATCTATTTTTCCACTCTTTTTGTCATCGATCAAAATATTCCTCTTTTCACTCTCTAATTATTCAATTTTCTTTCTATTTCTTTCCAATTCATTTGCAATTGAACTATATTTCCATCTTTTCTTTCAAGCTCTCACTATTGACTATTTCCTTCCTTTTTGCTTCCGAATGGAAGCATTGTAATCGTGATTTTTTTCGAATTTGAGATTTCATCGGATTATGACTCCAAATGTTCTAAAATGTCGGAAAAAAATATTTTTTTCACATGTCTGTGTGTATGTATGTGTGTGTGTGTGTGTGTATGTGTGTGATGACACGTTTCATCACTTTATGCGGAAACGGCTGCATGTATCGATATGAAATTTTGAGGGAATATTCACTACGTGAGCGCAATGCTCTCTGCGAAATTTCAGCTAAATCGGTTCAATGGTTCTCGAGAAAAAGCGAATTGTCAAAAAATCGTTTTTTCGAGTTTTCTCAGCGAAAAATTAATTTACAGCGTCTATCCTCCTCGAGGAGATGCGCGCTGATGAGGCGCACATTAAACCCCGGGGGTGACCAGGGCTCCGATCTTTAGTTTTTTTTAAATATTTTTTTTACTATGATTTTTGAAAAATCGCGGTTATTGCGATAACTTAAAAAATATTTGAGCTAGAGACTTCAAATTTGGTGTGTTTATACATCTTATGAGTGTCAACTTTGCTATTGAATTTCAGCTAAATCAGTTCAATAGTTCTCGAGAAAAAGTGAATCATCAAAAAATCGTTTTTTCGAGTTTTCTCAGTGAAAAATCAACTTACAGCGTCTATCCTCCGCGAGGAGATGCGCACGGATAGGGCGCACATTAAACCCCAAGGGTAACCAGTGCTCCCATTTTTACTTTTTTTATTATATTTTTTTTACTGTGATTTTTGAAAAATCACGGTTATCGCGATAACTTAAAAAATATTTGAGTTAGAGACTTCAAATTTCGTGTGTTTGTACATCTTATGAGTGCGAATTTCGGTATCAAATTTCAGCCTAATCGACCGAACAGTTCCTGAGATATTGTTGAAAAACTATTCCATGCAATGAGCGTATATGCACGGAAGCATTCAGTGTAGTGTTGACTTTTATTACATTTAGTGACCCGAAGTATTATTGGAGGGTCGCAAGTTAGACTCACGGCGTGGATTTTGGAATTTTAACTGTAAAATTTATATCAGTTTATTTAACTGACAGTATAATAGACGGTGATGTGATTAGTTTGAGAAATAAGTTCTGGGAGCCGACGCTATGTCACTTAGAAGAGTATCCGACGCATTACTGGAGGGTTCTGAGTCCGACTCGCTAGGGGTTCGAGGTTTTTCAAAATCAAAATTATTGCTTAATTTTCATTTTCAAATTAATGAAAATAAATAGTTGAAAATCCATTCGGAAGCTTTATGCCAATTGCATTGGCATAATATTAAATGTTTTTCGTAATGAATTCTTCAATAGTAAAGACCCCATAGAGTGAATAACGAGGGGTGAAATTTATGGAAAATGCCCATAGGGTGAAGCGCCTGCTTGTTTTTCACAAAATTCTTTTCTCTTTTTTTTTCACAAAACTATTTTTAAATTTTCTCTTCCTTCTTATTTCTCCATCCACACCCAACTAAACTAATTAGGGTAAGGAGTGCAACGACTTTGCGGTTGTCGATTGCCCCTTCTCCTAATTTATTCAATAGTGGGGTCAGTCAGGTGACAAAAATCACACCTGATTGGCACCTCACAATTGAAGGAGTGGGAAAATGCTCGCATTTTCCACTGTTGTCAAGGCATAGTAACTCGATGCCCTTGACCATCAGTGGTAGAGCGAGAGAGAAAAGAGAGCATCGAGTTATTTAACTCATTTTCTCCCCTCTCCACTCATTTCAATAATATAAAAAAATAAAAAAATACTTTGATTTGAGAAGATCCGTGTTATTTACACCGGATGTCTCTTATCATTTTATTAGAACAATGGTGAATCGTATTCACCATTGTCTACAAAATTTCTTTTATTCGAAACGAAAGGTGTCTTTCGTTTCGAATATTTTCTCAAAAAAAAATAAAATAAAAATAAACGTCTCAGTTTTTCTGGACGGTACAAGATATACATTGTCCTGAAACATCAAAAATGGATATGATGGGGAATTGGCAAATACTCAAAACTTGGATTTTTTCATGAATGAATTAGAATTGTAACGTCAAATTTTTATTTTAACTCACATCCTTCAACAGGAATCAATCTGAATAGTCAAAGCCTTGCGAAAGGAGCTACAATTGTTTTCTGTTAATTTTTGTAAATTTAGCGAACTTTGAAGAATTACCATAGTCTCCGAGGTAAACTTTTTATTTTCTATAATTTATAACCCCCCCGAGCCCAGTCAAAGAAGACAGGCGAAAAAAGGAGAAATAAGAAATTCTCAATATGGAAACATCCTCAACTGAAGTGACGTACGAGCTGAATGGTCAACACGCGGCTGCTAGCTGGGACTCGTTGAGGAAAATATTTTAAAAAAAAGGTCAGACTGATGTCCATCCATTGGCTATTTTACAACCCCATCCAAAGCTTCCCACCAATCAAAAGGGTTGAACTCCCACCTACACTTCTTAGTCAAACTTCATCGAAAAATTCCACAGTAACGTCAACGTAGTCTTGAAGGAACAAGAGTGCACTTCCCTCTAACTCGCATTCCAAATGTATCAAGTTATTTATCAAACATATCCGAGTGCCTTATTCAAAATTTTATTCGGGAGTGAGGATACAACCTACGTATTTATCTATCGTTTAGAGAAATCGTACACATGTCTCGTCAACACATAGCTAGGAATATTGGTGAGCCAGTTCGATATCAAAATGATTATCTGAGCTGGGCATCATCTGCATCTGATGACAATGAACATCGTTCCTCTCAACTGATGGCAAGTTCCACGTTATCAAGAGTGCAACAACGACTGAAAAGATTGGAGGCTCAACAGATAATATCAACGGCAACCGCCTCACGGCCTATGTGGACTATCAATGAAAATTTCGTGAATAATGGGGAGAAATATCAGGTAATTGAAAATTATTCTTTTCCTGGGATTTTTCTCAGTTTCACAATTGTTTGATCATTATCAGGGTTGAGTAGTTTATCTCTGATTTAGTTTTTCATACTTTTGAATATTTTTTCATCAAATTTACCCATTTCCATCCATGGGATGATTTCCATAATGACATCGGGTGATGAAGAGAACAAATATTACATTCAAATGAAATTCCTGTTCTCAATTAAAATCAGATGCAGTAATAGGCAAAAAGCAAAAGAAGAAGAGAAAGAGAAGGAAGGAATTGATAGGAACATAAAGCCAAAAAAACAAGAGAAAACTCTGATTTAAAAAAGGCCGATGAAAAGGTATTCAAAATAAGCATTAGGGAGATTGAAACATTTTTCTAAAATTATCATTTTCACCTCTCACATATTCCACCACTCCTCTCAAGAGGAGAAACCACGTCCCCTCAACTTTTGTGGTTGTCTCTCTCACATTTCCTCTCTCTACCACTTATTGCCTGAGTCCCCTCTCCGAGTATTGAAGAGAGAGCGACGGATCGTTCTTTCTCGTTATCACTGTGGCGGGTAACCGTCATTTTAATCTCCGGAAAAAACTGTGGCGTAGTGGGGACTCAAGAATTGAAGCGCAGCCAGTATTATTTTTCAACTTTGAGCCCCACGAGAGAAAAATGATGGAGGTTCCACTGTATTTTAAAATTTCACAATGATTTTTTACTGTAATTATAGAAAATAGCTTCATTAGTTGCTTAATGGATTTTGAGTAGATGAACCAAAGTGTAATTAAGAAAATTGTATTGACGATAAACGATGGATGATTGTTTTCATTCATTTGACGTGATTAATCTTCAAACTTTTCAGTTATATTGGGACACTCATACTGCATACAGAAACACTTTTTTTTTAATTGAAAGAAATAGTTAATTATTTGAGAAATGGCGCTGAATAAGTATTGCGGATTCTGACTCTTCTATTCATCTGAACAATAGAAACCAAGAAAATCAGAAATCAGTATGAGTGCAGTTACAGCTGGACTAGAAAAAAAATAGAAAATTGACAGAAAGACGCGCTTTTGAAATGCAAGTCCTAGAAATTTTAATAGAACTTAAATTTTCAAAGCGCGTCCTTCTGTCAAATATTATTTTCTAGTCCCGGCCATAACTGCACTCATACTGATTAATAATTATCTTGGTTTCCAGTTTTCAGATGAATAGGAGAGTCAAAATCCGCAACACCACCTGGGTCCATTTTTTTAGGGAGCGCTATTTTTCACATAATTGAATTTTCTTTAAATTTCGGAGAAAACATTTTTGTGTGCAATATGAGTTTTCTAAGATACCTGGAAAGTTAAATATACCTGACAGATCCAAATGAGTGGAATAATGTTCTGGAAATTAAGAGAAATGACAAGACAAGAGATGGAAGTGATAAAAGAGGAAAATATAGGCAAAAAATACAGAAACAGTAGAAAAAGAAGAGGGAGAAAGAATCAGAGAGATTAGGACAAAAAAATTATGAATTGCGAAAGCTCCCATTCACTTCCTCAAAATAAGGAGTTTGTGCACTAGTGAAAGAAATAGACTTTTTTCAACATTTGGAAGGATACTCCTTTTTAAATTCGAAAAATTATCTTTTCGGTGTGGCTATTCGTACATTGAGTGTCACGCAATAGACACGCAAAATCCACGCAATATCCACGAATTCCTTGGACGAAAATCTCGAAAACGTCATTTTTTGGAGTGTCTTTTGCGTGGATTTAAGACCTCTTGGAGTGGATATAGCGTGGATACAAGGTTGCTCAATTATTGAGTGACTTCAAGCCCAATTTTTTCGAGGAATGAATTTCTCGATTTCTAGTGACTTTAGCGTGAATTTAACGTGACCTTACCATGAATTTCGCGTGATTTTAACAAGTTTTCTTGCGTGAATTTAACGTGACTTTTGTGTGAATTTAACGTGACTTTTGCGTGACTCCAACGAGCTTTTTCCCGTGAATTTAACGTGACTTTGGCGTGTTTCTCACAGCACTTTTGCGTGCACTTAACCCCTCTAATACGGGGCCTCAGCGAGCCAAACTGTCCTAACGGCCGGGCGCCTTGTAACATGTGAAATCAGAAGTTTGGAAAAAAAACAAATTTCTCAACAATTAATTAGTTGAAATCGAATTAATCGTTTTTAGAAGGTTGCATATCAGACTTGAATTATCCATCTTCACGAAGCATTTTGGAAAATCCAAAAATCTTGAAAATTGTAAGAGATATTGAAATTTTTATGCAGCGTGGTGAGTGTCTCTATGACACAGAGACCCCGGTCGGTGGGACAGGCACGAGGGTCCATATACATATATTGAAAGAGGAATTGCGGTAAATGGTGAGTTTCACACTGCCAAAAATATTAAAAATTTAAATGATTTTACCGAATTTTTTGAATTGACTTGAAGTGTTTTGATATAGTAGAGATCAGTGGCAAGATTTCGAGGCGAGCAGACAAAATCCTAATTAAATTTTTACCAAAAACAACGAACTTTTGTTGGAAGTCAATAACCAATTTTTCAAAAAAACAACAATTAAATGAAATTGAGATAATCACTACGTTTTGCGTAACCCAAGGCCACGACGGGGACGTAGTGGTGCATAGGCCTCGAAAAAAACCTATCACGACCTATCCTATGCGACACTCGGGATTTTGATGAAGAAATTTATTGACTCAAACTCCGCTCACCTTCATTGAGCATTAAAAATTTAATTTTTTAACTTATTAAGAAAACAAGTACATAGAGCATTAAGATGCGTACTTTTTTCTCTAGTCAATAACTTGTACACATCACATGGAACAATATCAATCGAAAAATACCTCATACCAATTGAAACGAAACAAAGCGAAAAAAAAACTCAATAAATTTAATACGGATTAAATGAAACTTCGAAATACTCATGTGAAATTAGGATTTTCCAAAAAAAAAAACATTCGCAGTGGTGGCAACTAATTTTTATTACAAAACACACAGTTTTGATGTTTCACTGCAGAGAACCAAAATCATACTGGTCTAGAAAAGGCTCATTTGGTTGAATTACCAAATTTGCCATTTTCTTAAGACCATTGGTCTTGGTTTATCATTGTGTTTTCACACCAACTGTCTTTGTCAGGAAGAAATCGATTATTTCACGACTTCCTCACCTCTCATCATGCCCCCTCTCCCACACTCAATCAAAACAATGAACTCTACTCACTTTTAAATTTAATATTTTTCTATATTACTCTAAAATAAAATTTGATTAAGCAGGAATGTTATATTCATTGAGTTGTTGAACACAATGAATAAAATTCAAGTTTTTTGACTCGAAATTCACAACTCCTCTTATTTTGTAAAAAAAATTTTTGTAATCAAAATTTTCGGAAATCAAACTCAATGCGAGCCTAGAATAGGCGCACTGAACATGACGGATGAAAAAAATGGCAAAGAAAACGTTCAAAACACTAATTTTCAGTTGGCAGAGCTATACTGCCCATTTACCGGAATTTCTATTTGTATCCACGCAGGAATTCCCTTCTGTTTCCTTCACAGATATTGTATGCAGAGTCACTAATTCATGATACATGTTCACGGAGGAATCTCTACTCGTATTCACGTAATGAAAATCACTGCATGACTTTCGAGTAATTATTGCGTGCAAATTAGATATTTTCCCATCTGTTTTTCGATTTGTATCCACGTAGACTTTCTCTAGTGATTTTCGCGTGGATACTGCGTGCAGAATCAATAATCTATGGTCTATATTCACAGAGGAATTTCAACTTGGATCAACACAATCCGAATCGTTGCGTTATTCTCGAGTGGATATTTCGTGTAGAGTCAAACTCTTCCATCTGTATTCATAGAAAAATTTTGGATTGTATCCACGCACTGAAATTTCCATGATTTTCAGATGGATATTGTATGTTGGGTTAGAAATCTATGATATATATTCATCGGGGAATTTTTACTCGTATTGACGTATGAAACATCATTGCATGATTTCTGAGTGGATATTGCATGTAGAGTGAAGACTCTCTCATCCACAGTCATAGAGGAATCCTGTCTCATATCTACGCAGGAGTGTTCAGTGATCACTGTGTGAATATTGCATGTAGAGTCGATAATCTATGGTCCATATTAAGAGAGCGATTCCAATTTGGATTCATGCAACAAAAATCATTGCATGATTCTCGTATGACCATCGCGGGTAGAGAGCGTAGTCACCAATCTGTGTTGATAGAGGAATTTTCACTTGTATCCATGCAACAAGAATCATCGCGTCAGTCTTGAGTGGATATTGCGCGTAAGGTCAAACTTTTCTATCTGTATTCATAAAAGAATTTTGGATTGTATCCATGCACTGAAATTCTCGCGATTTCTGCATGGATATCGCGTGTTGAGTCAACCATCTATGATCTATATTCACCGACGAAATTCTACTCGTATTCACGTGTCGAAAATCATTGCATGATTTCAGAGTAGATATTACGTGTAGAGTAAATACTTTCTCTTCAATATTCATAGGTGAATTTCCACTCATATCCACGCAGGTTTCTTTAGTGATTTTCGCCTGGATATTGTGTGTAGAGTCAATAATCTATGGTTTATATAATCACGAAGGACTCTGAACTTAGATTCACGCAACAAGAATCATTGAGTGATTTTTGTGTGGATATTACGTATGGAATCAATGATACTTAGCCTGCATCCATGGAGAAATTCCAACTTGGATCGAGGCAACTAAATCATTGCATGATTCTTGAGTGACTATTGCGTGCATATTCTTTCATCTGTATCGATAGAGTAATTTCGACTTGTATGCACGGAAAGATTTTCTCGTGTTCCTTGCGCAGATATTACATGTAGACTCAACACACAGAAAACGCTGAGCGTAGAAGACGCACAGAAGTGCGTAATCACTGCACATGTGTGCGTACTTAACGTTCTCAAAATCGAACGTGATGTACGCACACTTGTGAGTAATGTGCGCACACGAGTGCATGACTTTTTACTCTCAGTACTCTCTACTTTTGTGAGAGATTTTCGCTATTATCTCGGTAAATAAGCGAGATAGAGTGAAATGGACGTTAATTCGGGATCAGCAGGAAACTCTCTCAGTTTTTCGTGATTATCTCGGTCAATGAACGAGATAGAGCGAAATGAATATTGATATGGGATCAAGAAAGAGTTTCTTCAGTTTTTTGCTATTATCCCGGTGAATAAGTGAGATAGAGCGAAATGGATATTGATTTGGAATTAGGAGGAAGTTTTTTCAGCTTCTCGCGCCTATGTCGGCGAATAAGCGAGATAGAGCGAAATAGACGTTGATTTGAGATCAGGAGGGAGTTTATTCAATTTTTCGCTATTATTCCGGTCAATAAGCGAAATGGATGTTGATATGGGTTCACCAGGAAGTTTTCCAGGTTTTCGTGATTATCCTGGTGAATCAGTGAGATAGAACGTAGTGGTCATTAATTTGGGATCGCGAGGGATTTTATTCAGTTTTTCGTGACTATATCGGTGAATAAGCGAGATAGAGCGAAATGAACGTTAACATGGGATCACCGGGAAGTTTTTTCAGTTCTTCATGAATATATCAATGAACAAGCGAAATAGAGCAATATAGACGTTGATATGGGATCACGAGGGAGTTTTCACATGAAAAAATCTCTCCTGATCCCAAACTAACGACCATCCAGCTTTCTCTCCCTTGTTCACCGGGATAATCACGAAAAACTGAGAAACTCCCTGGTGATCCCATACACGGAGAAAAATTTTTCCGAAAAATCGTGATGCTCAGCGACGAAATGTGGATGCTAAATGCAGGCCGGGGGTATTTCATGAGTCTACCGATGGAAAAAAAATCTTTGCGACGGCAATTAGTAATAGGACCAATAAAATTTTCAAAATGAAATATCACAATTACTGTTATGTAGCATTACAAAAATATTAGCTGACTATTTTTCCTCTGGAAGCTGAAGAAAAATTGTCTATCCGACAAATGATAAATCATCGGGACCTTAGAAATTTTCATACGCTACTAAGAATTTTTGTAAATTTTTTTTAGAATTTTTCCCATGCCAGCCTCATAATGGGTAGACGAAGGGGCTAGTTGGGTAACTCCGACTTTTTTCGGGACACGAGCCATTGGTCATTTTACACTTAGCTTTGGATTGAAATATCTCGAAAACTATGCAAAATTTATCGAGACATGCTGTGAATGAAATGTAGAGGGAAGATTAACGGAGTAAATAAACAGAATGCCGTTTTTCTACGACTAGTAGTTTCCGAGATATCAATTTCTTAATGAGTTGTTCAGAAACAATGGACGAGGCCCAATAGCAAATGAACAGGCACTCGGGTGTCCTTTCTGAATTTTTTATTAGAAAATTAATATCTCATTAACTACGAGTCGTAGGAAACTGGAGTTTCGCTTATTTTATTCGTTACTCTTTCCTCTAAATTTCATTCACAGCATGTCTCGATAACTTTTGAGTAGTTTTCAAGATATTTCAATCCAAAGCCAAGTGTGAAATGGCTATTTTTTCGAAGAAATAAACAGCAAAAATTATGATGTGGAGCATGGGAATTTTTCGGCTCACAAGCAAATTGCATCCCGCTCATGGAGCGGCATGGTGATTTTTGAAAAAATCATTTAGAAAAATTCTCATATTTTCCTCTCCGTGTATTATCGTCCATTTCGCTCTATCTCGATTATTTACCGAAATGATAGCAAAAAACTGATTGAACTCCCTCCTGATCCCAAATCAACGTCTATTTCGCTCTATCTCGCTTATTCACCGACATAGTCGCGAAAAGCTGAAAAAACTCACTTCTAATCCTCAATCAACATCCATTTCGCTCTATCTTACTTATTCACCGAGATAATAGCAGAAAAACTGACGGAATTTTCTCCTGATCCCATATTTATTTCTATTTCGTTCTATCTTGCTTATTTACCGAGATAATAGCGAAAAACTGAAGAAACTCTTTCCTGATCCCATATCACTATTCATTTCGCTCTATCTCGTTTATTGACCGAGATAATCCACAAAAAACTGAAAAAACTTCCTGCTGATCCCAAATTAACGTCCATTTCGGTCTATCTAGCTTATTTACCGGAATAATAGCAAAAAATTGAATAAACTTCCTCCTGATCCCAAATCAACATCTATTTCGTTCTACCTCGCTTATTCACCGAGATAATAACAAAAAAACTGAAGAAATTTTCTCCTGTTCCCATATTTAGTTCTATTTCGCTCCATCTCGCTCATTTACCGAAATAATAGCGAAAAACTGAATAAACTCTCTCCTGATCCCAAATCAACATCTATTTCGCTCTATCTCGCTTATTCGCCGACATAGTCGCGAGAAGCTGAAAAAACTTCCCCCTAATTCTAAATCAATATCTATTTCGCTCTATCTCACTTATTCACCGCGATAATAGCAAAAAAATTAGAGAAATTTTCTCCTGATCCCATATTTATTTCTATTCCGTTCTATCTCGCTTATTTACCGAGATAATCACGAAAAACTGAAAGAATTTCCTGCTGATCCCGAATTAACGTCCATTTCACTCTATCTCGGTTATTTACCGAGATAATAGCGAAAATCTCTCACAAAAGTGGAGAGTACTGAGAGTAAAAAGTCACGCACTCGTGTGCGTACATCACTCACAAGTGTGCGTACATCACGCACACGTGTGCGTACATCACGTTCGATTGTGAGAACGTGAAGTACGCACACATGTGCAGTGATTACGCACTTCTGTGCGTCTTCTACGCTCAGCATTTTCTGTGTGTTGAGTCTACATGTAATATCTGCGCAAGGAACACAAGAAAATCTTTCCGTGCATACAAGTTGAAATTCCTCTATCGATACAGGCTAAATATCATTGATTCCATACGTAATATCCACACAAAAATCACTCAATGATTCTTGTTGCGTGAATCTAAGTTCAGATTCCTTCGTGATTATATAAACCATAGATTATTGACTCTACACACAATATCCAGGCGATAATCATTGGAAAAATCTGCGTGGGTATGAGTTAACGGTAAATTCAACTATGAATATTGAAGAGAAAGTATTTACTCTACACGTAATATCTACTCTGAAATCATGCAATGATTTTCGATACGTGAATAGATGGTTGACTCAACACGCGATATCCATGTAGAAATCGCAAGAATTTCAGTGCATCGATACAATCCAAAATTCTTCTATGAATACAGATAGAAGAGTTTGACCCTACGCGCAATATCCACTCAAGAATGACGCAATGGTTCTTGTTGCATGGATACAAGTTAAAATTCCTCTATCAACACACATTGGTGAGTACGCACTCTACCCACGATAGTCATACGAGAATCATGCAATGATTTTTGTTGCATGAATCCAAATTGGAATCGCTCTCTTAATATGGACCATAGATTATCGACTCTACATGCAATATTTACACAGTGATCACTGAACACTCCTGCGTAGATATGAGACAGGATTCCTCTATGACTGTGGATGAGAGAGTCTTCACTCTACATGCAATATCCACTCAGAAATCATGCAATGATGTTTCATACGTCAATACGAGTAAAAATTCCCCGATGAATATATATCATAGATTTCTAACCCAACATACAATATCCATCTGAAAATCATGGAAATTTCAGTGCGTGGATACAATCCAAAATTCTTCTATGAATACAGATGGGAGAGTTTGACTCTACACGCAATATCCACTCGAGAATAAGGCAACGATTCGGATTGTGTTGATCCAAGTTGAAATTCCTCTGTGAATATAGACCATAGATTATTGATTCTGCACGTAGTATCCACGCGAAAATCACTAGAGAAAGTCTACGTGGATACAAATCGAAATACAGATGGGAAAATATCTAATTTGCACGCAATAATTACTCGAAAGTCATGCAGTGATTTTCATTACGTGAATACGAGTAGAAATTCTTCCATGAACATGTATCATGAATTCGTGACTCTGCATACCATATCTGTGCAGGAAACAGAAGGGAATTCCTGCGTGGATACAAATAGAAATTCCTCTATCAATACAGATGAGAGAATATGCACTCTACACGCAATAGTCACTCAAGAATCATGCAATGATTTACTTGCGTCGATCCAAGTTGGAATTTTTCCATGGATACAGACTAGATATTAGTGATTCTATACGTAATATCCACACAAAAATTACTAAATGATTCTTGTTGCGTGAATCAAAGTTCGAATCCCTTCGTGACTATATAAACCATAGATTATTGAGTCTCCGGGCAGAATCACTGAACACTCCTGCGTGGATATAAGAAGAAATGCATCTATAAATATAGATGGGAAAGTATTCACTCTACACACAATATTCACTCAAGAATCATGCAATGATTTTCGTTATCCGAATCCAAATTGAAATTCCTCCAATGATACAAGCTGCAGATTATTGACTATGAATGGAATATCCGCGCACAAATTTCTAGATGATTCTTGCTGCGTGAATACACATAAGAATTCCTCCGTGGATCTAGTTCTGAGGTCATTCATTCTGTGACTGAATTCTTCGGTCTATACTCACGCAAAAGTTACCCAAAAATAACGCAAAATCACTTGAAAAACACGCAATAGACACGCAAGAACGCCATAAAAGTAATGCTAGAGTGCCGTACGACTCACGTAAAAGTCTCGTTAAGTGCACGCAAAAGTGCTGTGAGAAACACGCCAAAGTCACGTTAAATTCACGGGAAAAAACTCGTTGGAGACAAGCAAAAGTCACGTTCAATTCACGCTAGAAAACTCGTCAAAATCACGCGAAATTCACGGTAAGGTCACGTTAAATTCACGCTAAAGTCACTAGAAATCGAGAAATTCACTCCTCGAAAAAATTGGGCTTAAAGTCACGCAATAATTGAGCAACCTCGTATCCACGCTATTTCCACTCCAAAAAGTCTTAAATCCACGCAAAAGACACTCCAAAAAAATGACGTTTTCGAGATTTTCGTCCAAGGAATCCGTGGATATTGCGTGGATTTTGCGTGTCTATTGCGTGACACTCAATGTACGAATAGCCACACTGTTATCTTTTTTGGGGATATCTCTGGTCCTATTGATTCTAGCGACCTGAATGTTATCTTATATGAAAGGTGAGCTCACTTCTCATCGATCTATGAGGCTCTCAAATTTTTTTTATTGTTTTTTTCAATCCCGACAGTGTGCAATTGTTTAAAAATAGAAGGATTTCCACCTTCGAATCTTGACATAAAAATCAAATTAGTGAAAAATTTCAAACGATCAGCTATGGCATATGAGCTCAATCAGTTATGCACGCGCTCTTATGGAAGAAATTCATTCGAGCACGAAAACTCTGTTACGATTTAATACATAACATCAATCTTCAATATTATATTACTTTGGAAACAGCATTCAAAGCCCACTTGAAAATTTAATAGCAGGTGTTGATCTTCGGGAACAACATACTAAATTTTCAATAAGATCTTATCATCACCATTTGACCCACCAGCCTCTTTAGCTGGAAGACTTAGAATGGAATTAAAATCGTAGTGAGAAGTATATTTTACTAGATTAAGCAAAAAAAATTTGTGGCGAGAAACTTCCCTGGTAACAAAATTCTCCTCCGCATTGTTTATATCTATATCTATTGAAATTTTCTGGAGCTATGAAAATTTTCAAAGCTAAATCAGTTTTCTTGCAGTAAATTATTTTTTTCTCAGTGTAGGTTTTCACAATGCCTATTTATTTTAAACAGTGATGAAAGCATTCAGCTCACGATTTTTTTTAGAAGTGAGGCTGCAAGAACATTGACTCATTATTATATATTAAACGACTCCTTACTTTACTAAACATTGGAATGACTCAAATATTCTCATTTAAGATGAGTAATTGAATGAGATACTTCCAATATACAGGTTGTATCTGAAACAGTGTACTTCCAGTGAATGCATGGTAGAGAAAGGTCCTCTGCATACTCGAAAAATAATTAAAAAAATAATTATTTTTCCAATTTTGAATAATTAACGATTAGCGTAGACCAGTGAAGTACTTCTTATTTGGGGCTATGAAATGGCTGAGATCGTTCTAATGAAATTTGACAACGTTGCAAAGAATGACTAAAGTACCCCCTGACGGCTTTGCATCCACTCTGGAAACATTCTGGAACCAGAGTGGGAATGGAAACATGGTGTAAACATGCTGGAACCAGGATGTTTCCAGAGTGGGTTTGTGCCATTTGTCCATAGAGTTTCCACAATGTTTCCAGAGTGTATTCAGAGTGGATACAAATCAGACCCATCATGATGTCGCAGTGTATCCAGAACAAATCCAAATTGAATCCAGAGTGAATACATAATGATCCCACAAATGATACATAGTAGATCCAGAGTGAGTACAAGTTGAATCCAGAGTGGTTATAGATTGTATCCAGAGGTTACACAGTGTTTCCAGGAAGAATACATGCTGGTCCCACGGTCGATACATAGTAGATCCAGAGTGAATATAGTATGAATCCAGAGTGAATATAGTAGGAATTCAGAAAGGGTACAGTATCAATCCAGAGTGAATCCAGAGTGAATACAGAATGAATCCAGACTGAAAACAGAATGAGTCCAGAGTGAATACAGAATGAATCCAGAGTGAATACAGAATAAAGTTTTTGCTCCTTGCATCTCTCCTCCGTGAAGAAATTTAGGACGTTTGAATGACCCAGAGTGGTAAAATCCCTTGAATTATTCCAAGACCGACTCCGGATTTTTCATTCTCTCAAGGTCAGAACCCACATTTGAAAAAAATGAAATTACTACTGATACTGAAGAGAATTTTGTGCTGAAAATTTAACACAAATTATTGAAATTGAATACAAATTTCGTGTAAGCATTTTCAACACACAAGCAGTATCAATTTGAAGACGATATTTTCTACTCAGGACTAAGAAATTAACTATTCTGGTTGTTCGAAATGAAGAATTGTTTTGATGGAATACTTTTTTGAACTACTGAATTGTCTATACAAATAAATTTTACTTCATCGTCAGTTCTTTGAGTATGTCTCGGAAACTAAAGGAGATGGAGTGATTTTGCCCCGATTTCTTTTAGCTTTTCAATTTCGGCCCTTGGCCTATATACAGTCGTACTAGCCAGAGAAGGATCGTCGGAAATATTCGGGCCCGACTTCGGTGGATACTCCTTTGGCTGGGACGACTGTATCTAAGCGGCCATATTTACAAACCTACAATCTGGAAGGGAGGCATGTGGAGATACCCCGCATCATTTTTCGTAGCTCGTGAAATTCTCTTTGACAAGAATGAGGGTAAAATAGCGGGAAAGACAAGGGGGCAAAGAGAAGGTATTCAATCCAGTTTAATTGGATCAATTTATTCCCAATCGAAATTTTTTTTTTGATTCAATTAGAGGTCATGTCAAATGAAAAATGTGTTACGATCCAGCGTGCCACGGTTCCCTAAACTCGCTACAAAGATTATCGGGTGAGCTGTTTGTTTAGGGACAATGGCATAGAGAGTGTAGCGGGAGAAACACGCACGGATAGAGTGTTAGCCTAGCAGGTACAGTGGAGAGAAAGAAAATTATTCATTTTTAATGAGGTCTGAGTGATATGATTGCTAATCATATTACCACTCATACCACGCACTCACCAAGAAGACAAATAATCCCCGGGCACACGGATTCATGGAATAAAAAAACTCGAGTCAACAGCGGAGAGGAACTAGATAAGCCCCTTGAAGCTAGATGTTTAGCCTTGGCCCGCAGAAGAATTTTTATTACCATTTCATCAAATGATAAAGAGATGACAAGCCGGGTGGCAACTGAACAACCCGAGTATTGACACAGTGTGACTGGTGCAGGTGACCGTGTTTGCTCTAGTTACCCAACAACTACTGGGATTAAGAACTTCTTGGAAACCACCAGAAAAATACCCCCAGAAAGTACCGAGAGATATGGAAAATTTGGGCGTGGATAGCAACCATGGCTAACACCCGGGCTAATTGACTATAAAAAGGGGTAGACACATTACCCAACACCTTCAGTACCAAGTGAAAACTACAACGTTACTCTACTCATCAGTGCATCTTCAAACATCAGTAGAACGTTACTCTGGTCCACTGCATACCTCTTGTGGTCGATAAAGTCTATCAATCTAAACGAAACTCTGTTTCAATTAGAATTGATCTCCCAGTTCTAGAGTCTCGAGTTTAATTCCACCGAGTGGGTTGGACACGCGAATTTATTTATATTTTCACCTTTGCAAATCAACTTTAAACCAGAAAAAGGGATTCTCCAGCGATTCAACACGACATCTCCAGTCGATCCAACTTGTCACGCCGATCACCAGGCCATCTTTCGCTATCAAGCTACTCAACGACATCTCGCTTCGTCTAATTTACACCTTGCGTAGATTCTCTCATTACTGTAAGTCAATTAAATCATTCTTTTCGCGGCTAAATTCCAACCTCAGAGACCTTGAAAATACCAGGCCTTTAGATTTTCCATTTTTACTGTACCCTGGTGTCGGAAATAAATTTTAATTTGGGATTTATAGAAATTCAAATGGTGTGAATTATCATTTTCTCAAATTAATCCCTCTTTTCCTGAGACAACGGTACACTTCAGTGTTTCGCCACGGTAAGATGAATCCACAATAATTTTTATTTTTTACTCCCACGATCCGAATCGCGACTAAAGACGTTCCTGTCTAATTATTATTAACAAAATTTATTCAAATAATTATAAATCAACGGGTCGTGGCCGTAACAAATGTCAATCTTTACATTTATTTTCGAAATTCGCGACGTTTCGCTCATCAGGAGCTTCTCCAGGCTCTGAAAATAAAACAATCAAGAAAATTTATTTAATAACATGATAATAAAATTAAAAATAATGTTGAACTCTATTTTGTTTTGACATAACTGATTATTTATTTTTCATTATATACTTTTTATTGTATATATTTTTTATTATATATTTTCTATTATCTATTTTTAGGTTATTTCAAATTGACAGTTTTAGGAGATAATTTGGATTGAAGATGCATAAACATTGCCTGGTGAAAGAGAGCGATCGAGAGAAATTCTACATCGTCTAAACAAAAAATATTTTTAAAATTGTTGTTAAGGGGAATTTGAGTCCAATAACATTGAAAGAGTATCACAATGACGACTTCTACGTCCGGAATGAGCATTTAGGATCGGAGAATGTGACGGTACATATCGTTCAGTCAGACGGTAATTTTTATGAAATATATAATTCCCGATCATTTACATTCCCTTAGTGAATAAACTCTAGAAGATCCTGTAGATCATTTTTCATTAGAAATATTTTGAGAATTAGACGATATAGAGCGATTCCGCTATGATTCTTCTTTGCAGAGGATTTAAAGATCTACGAAAAAAACTAAAGTAAAATCACCCTATCTTACCTTGATTCTAAGAATATTTAGTTGCAATAATTTCTGGGATAAGTTGGATGTTCATTCATACTTTAATTTCTGATTATTCATGGTAGATGATCCTTTGAATCTGAAAAGTAACGAATCAGTAACAAGCCGCATAATAACAGCAACATTGCCCAAGTACAGTCCGGCCATTCAGAGCAATGAAAGAAAAATCCAACGCAATAAGAAGAGTCGTGATCAAAAGGTATATGTCGTGTATATTGAGATAACTTCACTTTTTTGTCATTCCCTCATTGATTTTTTATTTCTTTCATCAGAGGCCAAAAAAAACTCCTGCAAATACTACCAAGCAACAATCAGCAGGATTTTACATATTTTCACTAGCACCTAGAGACAACGCGGATGGTGACGAGACCGATGAAGCTGACTCGAATGACAATGAGGCAGACGACAATTGATTGATTGATTGATTGGTAATTTATTTGTGTACATTATGTTGTACAACATGAGGTATAGCATACATAATTGAAAATTAAAGATAGCCAAATAGCAACCAGTAGCAAAATCCTGGTACATGAGCAGTTTTTATAAAGATACAAGAAAAAACAAAAAAAAGAAAAAGATAATAAAAATAAAAATAATCAAAAAGTAATATAATTGTAATAACAATGATGCAGATGTCACCTGACATTCATTCATTCACTCCACACATCATTTGACTTAATTCATATCCATACTCATAAACGTATCATACCCATACTCATGTTCATGTTCATACTCATACTCATACAATGGGGTTCCCATTAGTTTATCAGTAGCATGAAAAATGAAAAAGTTGCTGGAGAGCCAGCGAGAGAGACAGCTCGATAGATGAAAGAAGAGAAGAGATGGAAAAGAGAAAGAAGCAGGAAGAAGCGAAAGAGTGAAAGACTCTTCTTACTCCTCAAGAAGAGTAAGGAGAAGAGCAAAGGAGAAGAAAAAGAAAAGAGAAGAAAAGAGAAGAGAAGAAAAGAAGAGAAGAAAGGAAAGGAAAGAGGGACAACGACAGACTCATCCGCCAAGGCCAAGTTCGTTATCACTGCTGTTTAGGAGGAAAGTGCGAAGATTTACTTTGAAGGAAGGGAGCGAGGGAAGGCTGCGCACAGAATCAGGCAGTGAGTTCCACAGGTACGTCGCCGACACCTGAAAGGAGCGGCGCATGATCTCAGTCCTAAAGGGCCTCACCACAAGGGGAATCATCTCCCCCCTCACCGGGCGCAGACTCTGGTTGGCCACAAGAAGGCTCGTCAGATAACCCGGTTCACCAGCTCGGAGCAGTCTGAACACCAGACACGCCTGGAAATACATCCTGCGCATCCGACAAGTCATCCAGCCAAGCCGCCCGCGATAAGGGGAGACACGCTCGTCCCTCCTAGCCCCGAAGATGTATCTAATCCCCACATTGATTAGACGCTCAACCTTGAGGGACAGCTCCTCAGAGAGTTCATGCCAGACCAAGCAACAGTAGTCAATGATGGGGAAAACCAGGGCAAGCACAAGATGCTTCCGCAGCTCGAGAGTGGTACTTGCCCGGAAGAAGCGCAGGCGATACATGACCGAGTGAACTCTCTGCGAGACACTCCGAACATGTTCTCTCCACGTCAGCTTGCTATCAAGCACCACTCCCAGACTGCGTACCGAAGACTGTAGTGGTACCCTAGCGCCACCAACAAAGACCCCAGTGCCCGGCAGAGAGTAAACCTCATTGACGAAAAATTGTGAGCCAAAAACTATGGCTTTCGTCTTAGCCACATTCAGATTGAGGTTATTCCTCAATGCCCACGCAGATACACGGTCCCCCGCGCTACCCATCATAGCAGAAGCATTGTCTAAGTCTCCCCTGGAGAAGTGCAGGTAGATCTGAAGGTCATCCGCATACATTAGATGATGAATTCCAGAAGGAAACCAATCACCCACATCATTCATGAACAACAGGAACAGCAGTGGACCGAGAACCGAACCCTGAGGAACTCCTCTGCTCAGAGGACGATATGAGGACTGACCACCTGCACTTCCCAGCGTTGCTTGCGTGCACCCCATAAGGTACGACGCTATCCACCTGATCGCAGAGGTGGAAAACCCATAATTCTGCAATTTCCGTAGCAACAATACATGACCCACCGAATCGAACGCCTTGCTGAAGTCAAATAGAAGAAGCATAGTCAACTGTCGCTTGTCTGTAGCAGTACGTATATCGTCCGTAAGCTTGAGTAGTGCTGTCTGCGTACTGTTATGGGGCCGAAAACCAGTCTGGAGCGGATCTAATATAGCTCGCTCGGCAAGGACCCAAGGATCTGCAAGGAGGCCAGCCTCTCCAAGACCTTAGACAGGAAGCACAATAAGGCAATGGGTCGATAGTCATTTGGTGATGTCGGGTTTTTCACCTTGCCAAGCGCCACTATAAGCGATTTTTTCCACTCTGAAGGAAATGAAGTGCTAGCAAAGGAAGCATTAAAGACTTGTTGAAGATGAGGTAGAAGTACCGGCAGAGAGGCAAGAATCACTGACCTGGGAATCCCATCAGAATCCTTGGCCTCAGTTGAGAAATGAGCGATTGCCTCATTCACCTCATTGACTGTCACTGGTCTGAAGGAAAAACCCACCTCAGCGGCACCACCCCCCTGCGGCAGAGAAGACAAGAAAACATCCACAGACGGATCAGAAGCATTGAAGGAGACCCCAGCAAAGTGCCCATTCAGCTCATCAGGATTGAAGTCGGCAGGAGCAGTATCAGTACGCGCTACCCCCAAATGTCGGAGCTCTTTCCAAATCACCGCTGGGTCACTCAGCGACCCCAGCTTCATCTGAAAAAACTCCTGTCGCGCACCCTCCACCTCTCGGTGAGCCAGATCACGGGCTAAACGATACTCAAATAGCGCCGCCCGTGACCTAACCCGCCTATAAATCCTATATTTATGGTCTCTTGCTCCAATCAGCGAATCAATGCGCTCAGTAAACCACGGTCCCCTCTTCGACTTCCCACCCACAGTCTTCCAAGACACAGATGTCTCAATGGCTTTACTCAGATTAGTGCTGAGACTGTCCACCATTGCCTCGGTAGATGAAGTGCCATCAAACCGTGACCAATCGCTATTCAAAAGCTGTCTATTTAGCAGATCAACATCTAGTGCCCTGAAATCCCTGTAGCGTATTTGTCTTTCAGCTTCCAAAACTGGTACACCTACAAGTATCGTAGCAGCAATGAGGTCATGGCCATCAACAAACGGCACATCCGTTTTCCAGTACGAAAGGAGGATGTCCTCAGAGTCAACCAAACAGAGATCCAACCAAGTGTCAGACGTACTAGTGTGATGAGTAGCCCCATGAGGTACAACTTGGAGATTATTGTCAGCGCAAAAAGCACGCAGAAAAGCAGCGTCATCATTAGCGTCCGACAGTTGGTCGGCATTGAAATCTCCCAGGATGACCTTCAAACTGTACTCCTGCAGACAGCCTTCAAGTGTAGGCACAAAATCACTCCCCAAAAGAAAGGGTGCATGATTAGGCCGATATACCACACCAACAAGCACTGGAAACATCCTCGCACAGGATATCTCACAGAGCAAATATTCCGGTAGACCCGGTTTTCTTGTCCAAATATGCGAGGACGATCCCAGCGTCTTGACCTTGAAGCAGTTATTAATGTAGAGAGCAACTCCACCACCCCTAGTGTTGCGAGCAACGCGAAAGAGCGTGAAGCCCTCAAGCGAGATAACATCATCCTCAATGAGGGGACAAAGTTTAGTCTCCGACATGGCAATGACATGGAAAGGAGGACGAGAAGCCAGAAAGTACCTGACCCTCTCCAGGTGAGCCCTGATCGAATTGACATTCATATGACACACTCGCAAGCCCTCCGCCCCCAACAAGGACGTCGAGGCACCTGCATCACCCATCCCCGACGCCGCCGACGTACTAAGAAAGGAAGAAGTGTTGGGTAAGGGACGATTCACAGCAGCTGAAGCCTGCGCCACTGTAGCACAATTGGCAGAAGAACCTGACGAAGCCAAGATGAAATTAGAAGAAGAATCAAGAGAAGCAGAATGAGAAGTAGAGAAAGATGAAGGAGAAGAACAGCTTGAAGTATTTGAAGAAGGAGGAAAGACACTAACATCTAAGAGGAGCCCGTCAAAAAGTTTTTTAGATCATCGAGTGATGTAATACGCGTGGCAGACCCCTCCTTCGTATGTTTGACAAAAACCTCTCCGTCACGAATAAACGTCAAGAAGCCCTTGTCCTTGGATGCCTCCCTCACAGCACGGCGCAGTCTATACAAATCTGGTGGAAGGAACTCATTGACATTGATCAATGAAGGCTCCAGAGGTACCACTGCCCCAGCTGCCTGAAGCAGGTTCTTGTCGAGCTCAGCCGAGTGAAGCTTTCCATGTCGTGCTTTTGCAATAACAACCTCATGTGCCACCACGCCAGAGGACATGGTCACCAGCAAAGACACCGCCTTTCGTCCACCACTTCCAGGCTGCGAAGACGCTCCCAAGCTTTCTGTGGCATTTGCTGACGGTGCCCCAGCTGATTGACGCGATCTTTTAGAGCCCATCGGACGAACATTAACAATGTTGTCAGCACCACATGAACCGTACACCGACTTGATCACTGCAAGCGCCAAACCCTTGACATCAGCCCCAGCCGGCAGACGTAATCCGGAAATGAGAATCTCTGACGTCATTCTGGCCCTCTCAGCATTAATGCTTGCAACTGAACGCGTCAATTCCTTCACCGCCGTTTCCATCGCATCAAACCTCCCTCCAGCCTCTACAGGGACACCACCAGGATTACCCACCGATGACTTCGCTTCCTCCACAGCACGGCGGAGATCCCTCTGCTCCACCTCAACAGCGCTCACACGTTCCCCAATCGCAGCTACATCAGTGATCACTCCATTCACCTTATCCATCAACTCCGGGATCTTGTCGAGAGGAGCAAGACGCCCCTCCATATTCTCCTCAAATGTCTGCGATCTCACATTCATCTGGGCAAGCTGCAATGAGATCGTCTGCAGCATCGGCACAACAACAGCCAGTTCACCCTTCAATGGCACCCCCGCAGCATCCAGCAGATCACCCGCCATGAGACCACATTCAGAGGAATTGCTACTAGTCGATGAACTACGAGTTCTAATTGGCGAGTTAGCCAACGTTACGCAGGTACGACAGGTCTTCACCGACACGGCTCCGTTAAAAATGGGGTTGAACGCCGTGCAAGATAAATGGTATGATTTCTTGCAGCTCCCACATTGTTGTAGCTTCACTGAAGATTCTTTACGACATACGACGCACAGAGGAAGGGTCTTGCCTTTAGTTTTGTTCTTTTCACTCATTTCAAGCAGAAGAAAAAGCAAAAAAAAAATAAAAAAAATAAAAAAACAAAAAATTACAGAATTAAGCAAAAGGAAAAAGCGCAAGAATACTGCTTAATAACCCCTGAGAACATGCGCTATATACAGCACTATGAGAGAATACTAATTAACTAATTAATTACTTAAACCTAATTAATATGGATAAATGAACTTATTCTACACCACTGCACAGTCTCATACGAAATAGTTCAAATAATTCGCGCCTTTGAGCCCACACCTACAGTCGATCTTATCTCTTCAGATGGTAATGCAGGAATACCTCAGCCTTCACACAGTCACTCACAGGTGTCACTCATGTAATGCTCTGAATAGCCTCGACGAAGATGACAGGTGCCGAGTGAGAGAGATAGCCAGCGGAGTGAGAGAGACAGCCACACAAATCAGAGAGGTTATGTACTCACCGGCGGAATCCAAGAAAGCCTCTAATTACCAGAAATCACAACCAACAGGCGGGATTTATTAATCCAAATGTTGGTTGCAACAAGATTCATGCAACAAACTGCAACAAAAAACCGCCCGAGGGCGAAAATGATGCAGAAAAGCAGTTTGAGTAGTAAGCAAAAGCAAAACAGAGTAGCCACTTACGTACCAGAGAGAGAGAGAGAGAACAATGAGAAGGATGAAAATGAGAACCTCAATGACAGAGACTTAAGAGAGTTGAACGCCGTTAATTTAACAACTCGTCCTGAAGTGGAGAACGACGCTGATGCTGATAATATTCTTGCTGCTCAATCTCCAAAATCAGCACAGAAACAAATCCGAACGATCAATAAACCGAATGTCTCTGTTTTGCTTGAAATACAAGCATTAAATCGCAAAGTAGACCTTTTAAGTAATACTTTTGAGAGAGAGAGATAAAAAGAGAAGATATATGGCCGTGGCACAGCCAATACAACCCAGGCAACAACAGCTAATACAACCCAGGCAACAACAGCCTCCTCCGAATCGTCAGTTGAATTTAACTCGCCTCATGATATAGAAATACATTTAAAGAAGTGGATGAGTGAATATTTGAATGACCATCGCAGAAAATTGAAGGAAAACGCCGAAAATTTGAGGAAGGAATAATTGCATTATTTGGCAATTAGGAATATTGAGTGCAGGATGAAATGTGATAATTCTTCTGTAATTCTCCTGGTCAACCTCTTTTGTTGAGTTGTTTAGAACTAAGTATAGGCTTCTGTGTGCGCTTGTGAATTCATTTAGTGCAAAATGATTGAAAATTCTAATGAGATTTCTATGTCCAACACTCAGTAAAAAAAGAGAAAAAAACAGAAAACTGAGAAAAGTAAGAGAAGCCAAAGAAAGAGCGGTAATTTAATTTTTCAATGCAATAGGACTGAATCTTTGATAGTATCACTAATTGAATTAGTAAACTTTAGAATAACTTATAAATATAATGAAGATTGATGGATGTGATATCATTTTGTAACTGAAAGTATCTGAGAAATAAATAATAAAATTTCATTTAATCCCATTTTTTAATTGATTTTATGAGTAAAACGTCTTCATTTCACTGTGAATATGCCATGCAACGACTGTGAATTCAACATGCATCCACTCTGGATCTAGCGTGTATCCACTCTGGATCTAGCATGTATCCACTCTGGATATAGCGTGTAACCACTCTGGATATAGCATGTATTCACTCTGGATATAGCATGTATCCACTCTGGATATAGCATGTATCCGCTTTGGATATAGCATGCATCCACTTTGGATATAGCATGCATCCACTCTGGAAATAGCATGTAACCGCTATAGATTCAATATGTATCCACTCTAGAAACATTTTGGAAACACCCTGGAAACTCGATGTTCAAATGGCACGAACACACTCTGGAAACATGCTGGCTCCAACATGTTCACACCCGGTTTCCACTCTGTTTCCAGAGTGTTTCCAGAGTGGATGCAAAGCCGTCAGGGCCGCCGTTCCGGTTTTCTTGTCAAAAAGGTTATATGATGTCACCTTTGGCTGTTGTCAACATAAAATGATCTCGTGAATATTTTAATTGAAAAAGAAGAAATTGTTAAATAAATTGAATTTCACACATACTTTTTATTATTTATTCATTTATTTTTTTTCTAAAAAATAAAGAAATGCAAGCTACGAAGCCTGGCGGAGGGGAGGGGGATAAACCAGCAAGTAAGTTGAATCTTTTTATAACTCTCAAACTACGAATATTACTCAAATTTGATAATAATGTATTTGAAAGTTTATCAATTTCACTATTTTTGATGAACAGTGTATGTGGACTCGTTATCTCCTCAATTTCCCTGGAAGAGGACGTGGAAATTACAAGATCACAGTTGTCTAGGAGAGGTTGACATTCGTGTTACTGGATTTGTTGGTAAACACGTCCACCTCAGTGGTGTTGTTGAAGGAAGACTCAACGATTTTCATGCTCATAAAATCGATCAAAATGGAGATGTGTCAAAGCTGACTAATCAAGACATTCCACCAGAACCAAAGGATACTCTGGATATGCACAAACTTGAGAAAAATCTGCCACAAGAGACTATTGCTAGACATCGCGCTGGTGGTCTTGCTGGGCATCGTGCTGATGATCTTGCTGACCATCTTGTAGGAAGTCTTGCAGCACGTCGCACTGATGATCTTGGTGGAAATCGTGCTGATGATCTTGCTGGACATCGCGCTGGTGATCTTGGTGGAAATCGCGCTGATAATCTTGCTGACTATCTTGTAAAAGGTCTCGCTGTAACTCAGGCTGATGTTCTCGCTGGCCATCGCGCTGATGTTCTTGCCACATCTTGTTGAAGGTCTTGCTGGACGTCGCACTGATGATCTTGGTGGAAATTGCGCTGATGATCTTGCTGACCATCTTGCAGAAGGTCTTGCAAGACATTGCGCTGAGCATCTTGCTGACGATCATGCCGATGATCTTGGTGACCATCTTGCTCACCATCGCACTGATGATCTTGCGGACCAACTCGTTGCGAATCACGTTGACGATTTTGTTGACCATCGTGCTGATGATCGTGCTGACTATCTTGCTTGATATCGTGCTGGTGAAAGTGGTGTTCATCGTACAGATAATCTTGGTGGTACTTTTACTAAATGTTTTTTTCGTCACCTTGCCAATTAGTTTGTCAGTCATGTTGTAAACCATTGGGGGTCACGACTAATATAACTAGCCAATGGATCAGTGATCATTACCAAGGTCCCAAACAAACTAACCAGCAAATGATCAGGAAAATAACCAGTGAAATCATGAGCACAGTCACTCCCGGGATTACCGTCAAACTGATTAACAAAATTACCAGCGGAACAAACAGTAAATCACTAGCAAAATAATCAGTAAAATAACCAGTATCCAGTATCAACATCATCAGCAAGATACTAGTAAGATGATCTGCAAGATGTCCAACATTATCATCATCAGCACGATCACCAGTCAGACAGTTACCAATGCTATCAGCGAGATGTTTACCGAGGCCCGCAGTTTGCTTAGCAGCACTATTTTCCATTCAATTTTTTGAATAACTGTGGAAATGATGATTGTAGATAGAGAATGGAATTAACAATGTTTAATTTTTGTTTCCTTTTGGTTACTTCCCACAAAAAAACATCCATCAATATGAATTCATCGACTGACAGGAAATCTATTTACGGATTTTATATGTGACATTGGATTGATCGAAAAGAAAGCATGTAAAAGAGAGAGAATTTTTTTTTTCAATTATTATTGCTCAATTCATGTATGAAAATTCTTTATGAAACGCGTTTTATAAGAAATTAGAACTTTTCATATAAAGATTTTTTAAGACAGTTTTCTTGATATTAAAAAAAAATCCATAAGATAATTATCTATAAACTTTTTCTTATGGAAGAAGTTCGGTGATCCTATACAATTATTAATGATTTTCTTCATAGCGATGGAATTCCACGGAAGCTCCTCTTTATAAATTTTTATTTCATAACGAAAATTTCTATAAATTTTCATTTTACGAAGGAAATTTCTACAAAATTGAAATTCATAAAGATGAGCCCCCTTGGGATTCAATCTCCATGAAGAGCATCACTAACAGTCGTGACAGATTACCTATCTTTTTTCATAAAAAAAAGTTTATACTTAATTATTTTATAAAGTTTTCTTTTATACAGTTTACGAAGAAAACTTTGTTAAAAAATCTTTACAAGAAAAATTGCAATTTCTTCTAAAACGCGTTTTGTAAAGAATCCTTTATAAAGACTTTATAAACAATTTTCATACGTGCTGTTTTATTATTACGACAGTAATATAAGAAATTGTTAATTTTGTTAATTCTCGACATCATCATCATGACTTACATAGAATTATATTATATTAATTTCAAGAAAACAGTAGAATATACCCGCCTGCCCCATAGCATCAACAGTAGCAGCAGCAAGTGAATGATGATTCATTGGAACTGATTGGACGTTGTGTCAACATATTGTTATCAACTACAATAATAATATCAGACGTGAGGGAGATGATGTAGAAGAGGACTCTGACTTAGGCAAGTAATGAAAACTTTGGCGATTACAAGCATGACAACTGGCAAGATCACCAGCAAGGTTATTGGCAAAATCGCACGTGAGACTATCAGTTAGTTCGACAGCAAGGCGGTCAGCGAGGTTATTGGTAAGATCGTAAGCAAGATCACGAGCATGACTATCAGCGAGATCAACAACACGATTACCAGCAAGATCATCCACACGACAACTAGCAAGACCATCAGCATGATCACCAGCACTGTATCCAGCAAGATTGACAACAAGACTCCCAGCAATATCACCAGCGAGATTACCCGTACGATCATCAACAAGATCGACAACGAGAGTCTCCGCGAGATTGCCGGCAAAACTTTCAGCAAAATCGTCAACAAGAGTATCAACAAGATGAGCAAGATCACCACAATCTTGCCAGTAAGATCATCAACACGAGCACCAGCAAGATTGACAGCGAGACTCTCAACAAGATCGTCTGCAGGATCATCCGCACGATTACTAGGAAGACTGTCAGCACGATCACCAGCAAGATCACCAGCACGATCACTAGCAGGATCAACAGCAAGACTCCTAGTAAGATCACTAGCAGGATCGACAGCAAGATTCTTAGCAAGATCGACAATGAGACTGTCAGCGAGATCACCGGCAAGACTCTCAGCAAGATCACGAGCACGACTGGCAGTAAGATCGTCATGGAGACTGTCAGCACGATCACTAGCAAAACTGTCAGCATGACTCGCAGCAAGATCACCAGTATGATCACCAGCACGATCATTAGCAAGGTCACCAGCAAGACTCTTCACAAAATCGTCAGCACAACTGCCAGCAAGATTGTCAGCAAGATCACCAGCAAGACTGTCATCAAGATCACCAACAATACTCTCAGTAAGATTACAAATAAGAAAGTCAATTGAAGATCAAATTAGTCTGCCAACAAGGTTACAAGCAGTATTGTCCGCAAGACTCAGAGCTATATCATCAGTTAAATCACGAGCAAGACGATTAGAGAGATTACCAGCGAGGCTGCTGGCAAGATTGTCTTCATCTCTGTCTATTGAGCATGCAATATTTTATTGTATCTAAGCTATTTCAACCTCTAAATCAACTAATCTCTTTATGCAATTAAAAAGTGAAAATCATAAATTTTGGGAACACATTCAATTTCTTAACTGTTTTGTGAAATAAAATTACATTTTTTATCTGAATTTATAGCTTAGGTAAATTTTCTTAATTCTTTTTTACGGATTCTTAAAATTTTACAAAAATAGAGTCACACATGTTATAAATTGCTTCCTGGTTAACTGATTCTCTTCTTCAGTATTTTGCAATGTAAATTCTGTAAACAAAGTCACATTATCACATTTTTAGGTATTTACGCGACTGAGAATAAGAGTTCCACGGAATTATATATAATCATGATTCACTTTCAATAGCATCAAGGATTTCAGATGGAATAAGATTTTGAAGATTAGCCCCACTAATGGACATTTGCTTCAGCCGCTCCACACTTACTATACTTCTCAATAGTCGTCGCGTCATCTCTTTCGGCTTGTTTTTGAAGCGCAGAATATCTTTCAATTTTATGAAACTTATATAAACTTTACTTTTTTCCACCAATTCAATTATTCTCTCAGTAGCAATAGTCTGACTCATAGTTTCAGGAGTAGTTGCATCGGACGTTGAATCTTCCATCACTTCAGTGCTAGCAATAGCAGTAGCAGCACCTTTTGTTGTATTAATACTGGCAATAACACTAGTGCTAGTAATAGTAGTAGCAGTAGCGGTTGCAACACCAGTACCACAAATATGAAAAGCAGATGGAGCAGAACTAGTAGTAGGAGCAGATGAAACATCAGTAGTTGAAGTAGAACTAGCTGATGAAGTAGTACTAGTAACACCAGTAGTAGAAGTAGAAGGAGCAGATGAAGTAGTGCTAATAACAGGAGCACTTAACACACCAGTAGTAGCTTCAGAACTCGCAGAAACAATAGCATCAGTAGCACTAGTAGTTGTACAACCAATAGTAGAAGTGAGACCAGCAGATGAAATCGTGCTAGCAGTAGTAGCAGTTGAAGCATCTATAGAAGAATGAGTTACAGAGGCAATTGTTGCAGTAGAAGTAACAACTACTGGAGCGCTAGGTGAAGTAGGAGGAGCAAGACCAATTGTGTTCACTGAAGTATCAGAAGCATCACTATTATGAGCTGCAGCACGATCATAGCTGGTGATAATTCCATTGGTATTAACAATAAGGCTTCCTAACCAATCAACATTGTCTGAAATTTTGACAGAAAAATAAATAAAATGAGTGAGTAAGTGAAGGAAAGAAAAAAGGTGTTGAAAAACTTACCACTTCCAGCGATAATAAATCCAGCCACATATTTTCGTCCCCATCGAACAGTCACATGATTAAAATCTCGTGTTTCATAAATCAAGGTTGACTCGATCACACTGGTTGTTCTATCTTTCGGCCAAAAAATTGAAACGTACATAACGAATAATTAAATAACTCACGAATAATATTATTAGAGGTGTGTTGCGTTCCAATTTTCTGTGCTGAATATTGACTAGTAATGACGCATGGAACAAGAGAATAATAAAAAATTGAGGAGAATTTCAAAGCTCTCTGGTATGAAGCCACGTGTTTTTAATGTCAACAAACCTTTAGTTTCAACATCTTATTGATCAGGCTATGACATTAAGGGGGGGGGGGGGAGGGGTAAGGGTTTACGCGTGGAGAAAAAAACACTTTTTTTACGATTTTTTTTTAGACGTATAGATTAAGCAGATTTATTGAAACCTTTTGAACATTATTAAGCATGGATTGAACAACATTGAGTAATTTTTTTATGCAAAAATATTCATTAACAACGGAGCTTTTCCAAGAACATTTCTTTGAAATAGACGATTTGCGGTGATCACTGTATCTCAGCTGGAAGTTATCAGGAATAAAAAACCATTGAAATTTAGTCAAAGTATCATTAAATCCTCCCCCCAACGTTCTCTGATTATTTTTTTTTTACATTAAAGGGGTTTTCTACCAAAATTGTGCCACAAAATGGCGCAATTTTTCGTAAAAAATAGCAGTTTTTACTTTAAATGACCACCAAAAATTGAAAAATGAAGAAGAAAATAATTAGAGAACGTTGGCGGGAGGATTTAATGATACTTCGACTAAGATTCAATGGATTTTTATTTCTGATAATTTTTAGCTGAGATACAGTGATCACCGCAAATCATCTATTTCAATAGACGTTCTCAAAAAAGCTCCGTCACCGGCTTGTTTGTGGATATTTTCGTATAAAAAAATTACTTCATGTTGTTGAATCCATATTCAATAATGTTCAAAAGGTTTCAACAAAGCTGCTCAATCCATACGTCTAAAAAAAATTCGTAAAAAAAACGTTTTTTTTCAGACGTAAACCCTTACCCCCCCCCCCCCCTTAAGGCTTATGAGATCTGACTCAGCTGGATCTCCGGGAGTTCTTTACGTGCAGCGCCTGGAAAAATAAATGAATGTATAATTATTTCCAGGTCACTTCTCATGCTTTTACTGTGGTTTTTTAAATCCTTTTTTCATGTTTTTTTAAAATGCTTTTACAGGTTTTTCTTATGTTTTTACAGATTCTTTTCATTTTCTCACAGATAATTAATTAAAAATTATTACAGAGAACGTGAAGCGCCTGTAGATGCTCCGATTCGTTATTAGGCTGGTTGATGATTTTTTCTGTGAGATTCACGGTGTTATCATCCCACAAATCTTCATTCATTAACTCCTTCTCTCCTTTTCTCACGTTTTCTATTATTCCTTCTTTTTTTTCGGTTCTTCAACGTATTTTTTCAGATCTTCGTCAAGAATTTCAATATTTGAATCGTCGTTTCGGAACTTTTCAAGGGAGGTTTCGAAATCCATGATTTTTTTAAGTATACTGACGAAGAAAAAAAAATCTTGTGACTTTTATAGTCAAAATTGTCTCCCACTTTTTTTTTTTTTTGAAGGAAACCGCGTTTTCTACGAGTTTTTCCAAGGGATGCTGCGCGCGCACTCGATTTCCCCGTAGATAAGTTCATTTACAACAGGTTTTGGCTCTAAAAAAATGCAGCTGAGCACGTGAGATTTTTTCATATAAATTACGCGTATCCTAATTTTTTTCGGTGGTGTGAGAGAGAACAGTTCTTTGAAAAGCCATAAATCTGAGAGGAGAAAAGGCCATCTCAGAACTGTACAAGAAAAAGGCCCGAGCCATAAAACTGAGAGAAGAGGAGTTCATCTCAAAAAATATAAGAAAAAAAGACCATCGGGAAACTGTAAGAAAAAAAAGGTCGCCATGGAGTCGCTTTCCATTTTTTTTGCCGGGATGCTGTGCCTTCCAGCTATCGGAAATAGCTATCAGGTCGTAAATTCCACGGAAAACACGATAGACAAAAGTGCAGGATTCTATTATGAGCCTATGCATCAGATAAAATTTACAAAGGCTGAATGGCGATTAGTTACATTCATTGATATAAAAAAATTCGAGGAACAAAGACCAGTTTTTTCAGAAAATATGCTGCAAAGTGTAGGAGCAATATGTGGCGAGAATCTCGATCTCCCCATAGCTCAAATATATTAGATGCAGAGTATATAAAATCAAAATATGTCATCGCAGATAAATATCTTCAGCAAATACATGCATTCATGTCAGTGGAAAATGAATCATTTGAGGGAGATTTTACGACAGTTAAAAGAAGCGCACCTTTTGGATTCATTGGTTCAATCAGTAAATCTCTTTTCGATACTTTGGATGCTGAAGATGCCGAATATTTCAATGGAGAAGTAGAGAAATTATACGCGGATCAAAAAAAAATTGCCCTCTCACTTGAAGAAGAGGTTCATTTAGTGAAATCTGAATTTCATCGTTTTCATGATGAAATTGATGCTGTTAAAATTTCGACCGCTAGAGCTTTTCAGGTTCTTTCTAATACAATTAATGAATTAAAGCATACACTTGGTGGACAAAAATATTTTAAATCAATAGATAATATTATCGAGTGGAAACGACGAAAACAAATAGACATTGATAATTACGTGAATAATTCAGAAATTTCAATTGACGCGATTTATTTTGCTAAAACTGGATTTATTCATCCAGGACTCATCACACCCCAAGCTTTAGAAGATAGTGTGAATCATTTTATTCACAATAATGATAATAGAGAGCGCGTTTTTCCAATTTCGATTGAAGAAGTGCGTGGGGGTGATATGGGAAAAATCGCACGCACCGCGATCGGATATCACGATGGGCGATTATTTCTTGTCATGCATGTACGACTTTTGGACCCGAAAGAGTTTATCATTTATATAAAATGCACCCTTATCCTACTGTGCAAGTTTTCGGGGATAATAATCAGGGCTCGGCCTATATTCAGCCGCGAACAGATTATCTTGTGATATCACAAGAGCAAGATAGATATACGTTGATTTATGAATCTGATATTCCCCATTGTCAATCGACAAGAGCCTATCACATATGTACACCGAGTCACCCTTTTTATGAGGCCTCGATGCAACCAATTTGTGGGATGGCTCTGATAACAAAGAGGAAAAGCCAGCCTCTTCAAGATTGTGATATCAGAATCAGTAAAATATTCAATCCATACTGAAAACAATGACACAATCAAGAAGACTGGCTTCACTCTGTCCCTGCAAAGGAAGACATACACATCGTGTATGGAGCAGGCTCAAAAGAAACTGTGAGCGTGGAAGGAGCAGGGATTCTGCATATGAGGCCGGGATGTCATGCACATACGGTTTATGCATCAATTATGGGCTATGAAGTCATTAATGAAGCAACAACCTATGAATATACACCTGTGACACACTTAAATGTCACAGATTTATTCCCTGAAATAAAGAATTATCAACCGTTAATTAAATCGTATAAAACAACGAATATTCCAAGGGTGAATTTCGCGGTGAATGTGCCAGGAGCCTCATCTTATGATATAACTCTTGATGAAATCTAGAAACATATGAAAGAAATCGCAGAACATAAAAGAGAAAAACAGAAACATGAAAAAATACTATTCTCGACAATTGTGGGAGAAATTTTACTCGCTATTATAACGATTCATTTTTTTTTCGCTCTCAAATGATGTAGATTTTTTGGAAATCTATACATTGTTGCGTATCTTTGAAAACTGCTAAAAAAGATACAGGAACGGTGACATATCCAAATAATAGTAGAGACAGGCCCGATAATTTGAATAACGTAATGTCTGAAGTCGTTTTTCAAGAAATTTTCCCTTCTCCTGCTGAAAAATTACCCCTACTTTTCCCACACATGTATAAACAAGCAGGAGCCCCACTATTTGTGCGTAATTTGAACATGGAACATTTAATATTCTGCCAATGCAATTGGGAGAAAGCTTCCGAATGGATTTTTGAAGTTACACTTCTTTAGCGGCGTTAGTCAAAAGAATTATGGGAGTGATACGTTGCAACGAAATGCGCGCGCATATGGCAACACGATTTTAACAGAATGAAGGTAGTCGCGAAGCCGAGTGAGAGAGGAATACATCGTCTGGCAGCTAACTTCTCTCCTAAGCGGCCCAAACTACTAGTATAGTAGTGGAGGTCGAAGCCGAGTGCATGCGCGTGGCATCTATATTTGGCTAGTTCCACTATAGACTCAAACTAGCCAGAGAGGAGTCTCCGGAAATATTCGATTCCTATACTAGGAAATGTAATTTTCAGCGTCGGGTCTGCTTCGAAAGATCCCTCTTTGGCTAGTGTCGCAATATTTAGTTGTGTTTGACATCGCTCAATATTCACTAAAGTCGTATGGGCCAATGAAGTAACCTCGGAAATATTCGGCTCCTATGCTATAATATGTAAATTTCAGCTTCGGGTCGACTTCGAAGGTTACCGCTTTGGCTAGTTTGACAATACTTCTTACAAAGTGTTTCAGGTCATAATAATGAATGATAAATAGTAGGGTGTTTCAAAAAAACAAAAGATTTTATTTTTCTGATGGTGTCCGAAAATTGATGGTATATCCAAAAACGAAAATTTTGGTCATAAGTAGGGCTCTTAATATTGATATCAAGGTTTGCCTCAATCCATTTTTCTATTTTCCCATCTAAATTTTTTTTTTTTTTTTTTTTATTATTGCTTCTGAAACCCTGACGTGGGTTTATTCAGCATAACGTAACATTACATTAAGTGCTTACATTTGGTCTATCAGAATTATACATTATAGTACCGGAGTACAGATTACTGAAATTCATTCGCTAGAGTACTAGAGTACAGCGTACTGAAAACTGTTTATTTCTCTGTTCCCCCCTTTTTTTTTTTTTTTTTTTTTTATTAATTCATTTATTTCATTTTTTTTTCTTTTCTCCCCACTTTTAATTTCACTAATTATGTTTGACGATTGCATTTTTTCAGGAATTTGGAGATAGCTTTGATTTCTCTGATTCTCAGGTTCTGCAATATTCTTCGGAGTCTGAATGGGGCTTGGTAGGACAGCTGGATTTCGTTCACTAGTTCCTCTCTTTCTTCTGTAAATAGGTTACATTGCCAAAGTACATGGTCAATGTCTTGTTCGACGTGACCACAGGGGCATATGCGCTCTCGGACGAGGTTGACTCTAGCTAGAGAACTTTTCAGGTTGTAGTGGTTGGCCCTTACTCGGTTTATCCAGACGATATCTTCTCTACTCAATTTACCTCGGCCTTTAAACCAGGGTTTTGTTGATTCTTGATAGAAATCTTCAAAGTATTCACTACCTTTGGATCTGCTTTGCTCGATGAGAATTGTCCGTGTGCATTAATTCATTTCTAACTTATTTGCCTCTGTAAAGTCCATGAAGGGGATCTCAGATATATGTCTTTCTTCCAGAGCAGTGGCTCGTTTGGCTAGATCATCGGCCAGTTCATTACCTTCTATTCCAGTATGGGAGGGAATCCAGATAAATTTGATAACGTTTTTCTCTTCAGATAAACGCTAGAATTCGTTTAACTTCTTTCTGATGTTCAATATATAGGTGTTTGTCCTGATGTCAAGTTTCGGGTGTTGAAGTGCTTGTAGTGCGCTTAGACTATCCGAGAAAATATAAAAATTCTTGTCTGGATGTTGAACGGCGACGTTCATCGCTTCGTCGATGGCTTCCCATTTAAATAACACAGAAAAATATTTTCCCAATTTTCCAATTCTTGTAGCTTGGAAACGGTTTATTGCAGAGAAGTTTTGAATGAAGAATCTCAACGGAAATTGAACGATCTACGAAAATGGTCTCTTGCAAAAAATCTATAAAGTCAATTGTTTTCAAGGTATGAGTCTGTTAATTAGTACCTGATAAAATTTTCGAGTATTTCGTCAAATAAATTGAAGTATTAGAGTTGTTTTTCATATTAGTGCTATATATTATGAAATTACTCAATTTCTATTGAATTTGAAGTACAATTATGTATTTCTTATAGAAAATTCAATAAATTATTGCTAACTAGCTAAACTACCTGGCTTCGCTCAGAAGTTGATATGAGATTGTGTGTTAGTTGGGATAAAAGATTGAACTTTAAAACATAGAAAGTACTTTTCTTCCTTATTGAAAACATATTCTAACTTCTTAAACCTTCTAGGATATTCTCGGAATTCAGGAGATTCGCGAACCTTAGGGACATTTTAAAATGTTCTCGAATTTCCTGGAACATTCTAAAATATTCTCACATCCTTGAGAACATTCTAGGAAGTTCTCAGAGGTTTTGGAACATTCTAGAAAATTCTCAAACCTTTGGCAACATTCGAGAGAGTTCTCGAACTTTCTGTAACATTTCAAAAAAAATTCCAAACTTTTTGGATCATCCTAGAGAATTCTGGAACTTCCTGAAACATTCTAGACTATTTCGAAACGTTCTAGAACATTCAAAAATATTTCCAAGCCTTTTGCATCATTTGAAAAAATTTCCAACCCTCCTGGAACATTTTAGAATGTTCGCAAACTTCTTGGAACATTTCAAAATATTCTTAAATCTCTTGGAATATTCTAGAAAATTCTAGAATGTTCCGAAACGTTTTGGAACAATCTAGAAAATTCCCGAACCTTTTGGAACATTCCAGAACATTCTGAAGCATTGTCAACTATTCTAGATCATTCTAGTGTTCTGTAGAACGATTTAGAACATTATTTTACCCCCATAAGGAGCAATATTCGCTATCCCCATATCTCGAAAACTAACCCCCGTAGCTGAAAACGGAAAACCTCTTCATGGATGGGGAGTGGAGGGCTAACACCCCATATAACACCCATGGGGCTATGAGGGTTGGCTTCTGAGTTTTAGCGGCACGCACATAGGATACTTTCTTCTATTATATAAATTAGATGGACGATTCTACGTGAATGAGAATCGTTGGAACTATCAAATGCGTACTTCTTTGTTTTTTTTAATGAAACATTTGAAATATTTCCAGCTAGATATTTTGAGCATCTTCAAGTCGTGAATGATATTGCTGAACGCGGTGTAGCATTGATTGAACAGTAAAATCAATGCTTAACGAAGAATGAAGAACAGCTCCAGTATTTATTGCAAGTAGTTACTGAAAATAGAAAAAAATATCCTACTTGCAATAAAAAAAACTTCACATCACCCTGATGGATCGGTCGATTACATATCAACTACAAATCGATCAGACAGGCGATTTTCTCTCGAAATCGACAGTCATGCGACCACGATGCGACTGCGATGCAAACGCATCGTGATCGAATTACGGTCGACTTCGTGAAAAAATTGACTGCCCGGTTGCATGATCCACCAGGGCAACTTAATTATTTAATTGAATTTCTATGATTTAAATAACACTTGATAATCGAAGAATATATTTATCGTCAACTGTTGTTAAAATGCCATTTAAAATAGTACCTGCAATGAAATCATTAAATATTTAGTTGAAAATATTTCAAATGTTTCATTAAAAAAAAACAATAAATTACGCATTTGATAGTTACAACAATTCTTATTCACGTAGGATCGTTTATTAACGATAATTTATTGAATTTTCTATCGAAGATACATAATTCTACTTCAAATTCAATAGAAATTGAGTAATTTCATAATATATTGTAACGTGATATTTCGATCGACGTTACTCTTTATCGTCTGGGCGCGTAATTAATTTTGAATTTCAATAGTTTTGGCACCACCAACCGAGAATCAAAATAAACGAATCACGAGAGTTCAATCCTAGTAAAAATGATGTAAAACTAATGCCGATTGGTTAATTTTGTATGTTAACGCTCATTGGATTATCGTCAATTGAGTTGATGTCTCACGAATGGAAGAGGGAGACACCAGATAGACGATGATGGAGGAAATCGACATTACCGAAGGAGTTGGTTAATTGGAGAAAAGTTTTGGCGCCAATGATGAAATTCTTCGGAAGAATTAATTGAGACGTTTAGATGAACCTATGTTGCATCCTTGGACTAAATAAAATTGTCCCAACTCTAATGTCATCGACGTGGAGTTTCTCAATTTACTTCGTTGGAAGTTATCGTCATTGAGAAGGAAATTAATTAACTTCAGGTTAAGCTACATTGAATGACGTATTCTGGGACTGACGAATCATAGACGTCCTTCCCGGAGAAGACGCCTTAGCCAGTGTACAGCGCTTGCTGTCGGCTGATTCTCGTTTGGTGTGCCGTGTTGTATACACATGTATTGTCGTGTCATTTTGGACACTTTTCTTAACCGCCATTTCTGTGAGGTTTTGAGATTAATTGATTCATTGGAATTAATTAGATGAATCGTCGTATAATTGAATTAATAAAATATTGTTCAGCGAAATTAAATTGTGAAATAATCTGGTGAGCAAATTTTAGTTAATTAATTTTTGTACGGTAATCGGATTTCGCGAGTCGAGAATTTTATTTTTTTAGCGTAATGACGCTACTTAGTGGTGACGCCGCGAAATCGATTACCATTTGTCGGCGAAATCATTTGATTATTTTTGGAAACATTTAATTATTTTTTTTTATTAAAAATAATTTTGAACTCTCGTTATCGTTTTTCGAAATATATATATTTTTTTTGAATTTAATTTATTTTGGAAAGTTTATTGTCGCGAATTAAAAATTAATTAACGGATATTTTGGCGTCGTGGCCAAGGTTAATTAATTTTGATTTATTGAGAAATTTGAGTCTTGCGGCTTTGTGGAATTTTATTGTTTGTATTTTCTTTTATTTTTTATATTTCATATTTTGAAAGATTTTGTGAATTAATTTTTTTTGTTATGAAATTAATTTGATTAATTTTATTTATTGGCATATCGTTCAGTCGGCCATGATATTTAGGGAAACTTTCTAGGGAAAGTTTCCTAGGGAAATTTGCTAGGGGAATTTCCTAGGGAAATTTCTAGTTACTTTCATTTCGTTGCGAAAGATAACTATAGGTGGCAGCACCATTGAATCTTCGAATTGATTTATGATTGAAATTTGGAGAACGACGATTAATTAATGAATTTATTAATTCATTAATTGATTAAATTTTATTTTTGATTGACATTATTATTTTTTTTAAATTTATTTTTTTTAAGAATTGTTTGTAATTAATTGTTTATTTATTATGAGTTGTCGGAAGTTATGTTTTATGTTATGAAAATTATAACTTTTTTTTTTATTGTGCTGCGCACTCGCCGATTTAACGCAGGGGTGAAATAATTTATAAATTCAATAATTATTTTTTTTTTATAAAAATTTTATTTTATCCCCTAAATTATTTGTTTGAAATTATTTAACGCTCCTTATTCAAACCCACAACAGCGACCTTGAGAGGAGACTGATCTAGTTCGTGCTGAATAAGGGAGTATTTGAGTTTATTGTTTGAATTATTCGATTTTGATTATTGTTTATTGTTGTTTAGATCAATAGAAGATTGATCGGATGTTGAGATACATCCTGGCGCCCATTTGGATTTTGGTTTCGTTTGTAAATTTTGTTTTTGGCTATTGGGTGCTTTCAAGCGTGCTTAATTGTTGCGCTCACCATTAGGCTCGAGAATTACGTCACAATATATAGCACTAATATGAGAAACAACTTTGATACTTCAATTTATTTGACAAAATACTCGAAAATTTTATCAGGTACTAATTAACAGACTCATAACTTGAAAACAATTGACTTTATGGATTTTTTGCAAGAGATCTTTTTGTAGATCGTTCAATTTCCCTTGAGATTCATCATTCAAAATTCCTCTGCAATAAACCGTTTCCAAGCTACAAAAATTAGAAAATTGAAAAAATATTTTTCTGTACCCTAGCGGACCTGATTCACCGTGATTCACCGTGATTCACGGTGAGTACTCACTGAACTTTCACGGTGATGTCACGGTGATGTCACGGTCATTTACCGTGAATCACCGTGATTCACCGTGAAGCACGGTGACATCACCGTGGATCACGGTGACATCACCGTGCGTCACCGAAATTATCAAGCCGTAAAATTCGGTGAATCACCGTGATTTACGGTGAATCACGGGAAATAACTAGCTTTAAAGTTCGGTGATTCACCGTGAACCACCAAACTGCAAAGCTAGATAATTCCAGTGATTCACCGTAGGTCACGGCGATTCACCGTAAATCACGGTAATTCACCGTGACTTATGGCGAATCACTGGAATTATCGAGCTTTAAAGATTGGTGATTCACGGTGCATCACGATGATTCACCGTGACTTACGGTGATTCACCGTGAATCACCAAACTTCGAAGCTAGATAATTCCGGTGATTCACAAAAATTATATAATTCAGCGCGAATCAACAACACAACTAGAATAATTTATAATAAAGCCTTGAAGAAAGAGTATGTCAAATATTTTCATTTTACAACGAGAGAAATCATCATTTTTAATGAAGATAAGATAGCCGTGAGCTTCAGCATATCTAAATCAATGTGAATCGCCGTGATTTACGGTGAATCATGGTGACTCACATTGATTTAGGTACGCTGAAGCTTACGGTGATTCACGGTGAAGGCACGGTGATTCACGGTGAATGCACCATAAATCACCGTGAATCAGGTCCGCTAGGAGTGTTATTTAAATGAGAAAATAGAAAAATAGATTGAAGCAAACCTTAATATCAATATTAAGAGGTCTACTTATGACCAAAATTTTCGTTTTCAAGTATACTATCAATTTTCGGACACCATCAGAGAAAAAAAAAATCTTTTGTTTTTTTGAAACACCCTAATTTATATGCTGAAATCCCTGATAATTATGTTTTTGATGACAAACTTAAAATATGGAAGAAACGATTGAGATTCAAAAAACCGATAATTAGTAGAATATATTTCGTAAGTCCAAAGGAGAAGAAACGATATAGTTTGAGATTACTACTACTTCACGTTAGAGGTCCAACAAGTTTCATGGAATTGAAAACATATGAAGACATAACATATGAAACATTCACACTAGCCGCAAAAGCACGAAATTTAATAGAAAATGATGATGAAATTGAAAAATGTCTAGAAGAAGCTATAGCCTTCAAATTTCCAAATGAATTATGTAAATTATTTGCCTATATTTGTGTATTCTGTTCCCCGAAAAATGTTCTTAATCTTCGGAATAAATATAAAATACATCTCATGGATCCCAAAAAATCACCTGATATAGCAGAACAACTAGCTTTGAAGAACATTCAAGATGTACTAACTGAACATGGTTTGAAAGTTATGATTTTCAATTACCAGTAGTAAACGAATCTTTCATCAATACTACATTAAATAATCTTGCAAAAACTAACGAGGAATGTTGTATAAAATCCTGGAAGAATGAGATATTAAGTATTGAGAAAAATTTCAGTTCTGAACAAAAGTTCATTTATAATAAAGTTTTAAGTGCTGTCGAAGACGACGTGGTTCAGGAACGTTATTTTTACTTGGATGGTCCAAGAGAAACAGGAAAAAGCTATTTATTGAATGGTTTAATAAAGAAAACAATCGTTAAAAATGAATCAGTCATTGCTGTAGCATGGACAGGAATCGCTGCCAATTTACTCATTAATGATAAAACTGTACATTCTACATTCAAATTACCTCTCACTTTGAACGAATCATCAGTATGTAATGTGAATCATGGGTCGAAACTTGGAAATATAATTAAAACTTCAAAATTGATAATTTGGGATGAAATTACAATAGCTCCAAAATATGCGTTACAAGCAATCGATTTACTATTAAGAGATTTGATAGGAAATGAGATTCCTCTTGGAGGAAAAGTCATATTGCTATCAGGAGACTTGAGACAGATATTACCCACAGTGAAACATGGTGGAAGAACTGCTATTGTGGAGAATTGTGTGAAAAACAGTTATTTATGGAAATATTTCAGACAAGTATCACTTACAGAAAATTTCAGAATCGTGGAGTCCCAGAAAAATTTTCAATATTGGTTATTGAACATAGGTAATGGAATATTTAATAATAAATATGAAGAAGAGGATAGCATCATTGAAATACCATCACAGTATTTATGCGAAAAGGATCTAATTCATGACATATATGGAGAAAATATAAATGCTCACGATTCGCAATATTGGAATTCTGCAATTTTGACTACCTTGAATGCAGACGCATTACAAATCAATAACGAAATTATTAAAATTCTGGAAGCAGAAGATAAAATATATTTCAGTATAGATGAAAACATGACAGACGAAATATCAGATTAGAATTATATACCAGTTGAATATTTGAATAGTATTACTCCGAATGGATTTCCACCACATGAATTAATTTTGAAAAAAGGAGCAATAGTAATGTTACTAAGAAATTTACATATAAATGAGGGATTATGTAATGAAACAAAAGTAGAAATCATAGAAATGAAAAATTATCTTTTGATCTGTAGAGTAATTACAGGGAAAGCCAAAGATGAAATCGTATTATTACCCAGAATTACATTGATTTCGGCAGGGAATGAATTACCTTTCATTATGAAAAGAAAACAATTCCCAGTGCGGTTAGCTTATGCTATGACAATTAATAAAGCACAAGGACAGACATTAGATGAAGTTGGTCTATACTTGAAGAGCCCAGCATTCGCACATGGTCAAATATTTGTGGCAATATCAAGAGTCCGAAAACCAGAGAATTTGAGAATTTTTGCAACAGAAAAAGGTGTATTCAAAGATCAGAAAAACGGAATTATTTATATAAAGAATATAGTCTATCGAGAAATATTATGATTTCCGGATTTTTTTGCAAGTAAAGAATTCAATATACTCGTGAAACAAAATTAATAACTACAATTCAATATTGACCAACGAGAAACTGATTACTAATGAAGTTAACGTGGATAATTCAACAACTTAAGAGCTGAAATCATTCATACGTTTTGATGAGACATAAGAATATTATATTCATCAACATAACTTGAAGTACCTAAACTATGTCAATCAAGATATTAAATTGGAGATTGATCGCTGAGAAAATACGCTACATCAACAGTAATATCATTCATTAATAATGAAATTGTTGAAATTATTTAAAAAAAAGTAAATATGATCATTAATGAGTTACATCACTATAGAATTACATATAGAGTTACATCAATATAGAGTTTTGAAAGAAATAGATTTGATTAATCAATACTTCTATTTTCATTAATCCTTCAAATACTATGGGCTGGAAGTAGTACAACAATGGAATAATTGAAAATTTTGTCCATACTAATGAATGAATGCCAATAAATTCAAAATTTAATCAGAAAAATATATAAACTGACGTTGGAATAATGGAATCTTGAATTAATTTTTCGTTTAAAGAATTGTTTGAAAATTTCAGAATAGCAAAAAAAGTTATAACCTGAAACGCATTTTTTGTAATGGAATTTTGAAATTTTCACCCGAAATTTACTCATATTCATAGCATGAGTCAAAACTTCAATCGTGTTCTTCTCGGAACAGAATTTTTGAAATTGGCACTCAGCATCTCTCCAATGATTTTCATTATCTCTATTTGAATTTCCCACAGTATCTTGAAAACAACATTTGGAATAGAATTATGTTGGGTATTTCCGAAAAATTGATTTGCATATCATTAGTAAGAGATTCCGGTTTTCTTTTGTGGAAAACTAAGCCGTTTCATCCAAATGCTCACCAATCACACAAAAATTTTTTTTTGAATATCCCCCACCCCTTTTTGTAACTCTGTGCATCTACACTGAGCAATTCTTTTTTCTTTTCAATCGAACATGTGTTTCAAATTCGAGGAGTCTCACAAGAATGACTCGGGAGTCGTCATTTTTTGATATTTGTTGATGAATTTTTCGTGTTTGAAGACTTGAGTATCAACCAGTTACTTCCTCAAATATGAATATGTTATGACCGCTTCTTTCAAAAAGGAAATTTCAAAAAAAGAGGGTGCGTGGAATGCCACGCGTAAGAAGTGAAACTTCATTTCACAATGCTGAAGTTCATAAACTACGTATTAAGAATCAAATTTTATTGATTCATCCTCCCAAATATTTAGATGGTGCACGAGACTTCTGACACAATTGTATCCCCATCATAACCCTATTACAGTCGAACCCGGATAAGCGAGACCTGGATAAGCGAGAAAACTGGATAAGTGAGAATAATTAACAGGTCCCTTCAATTTCACCCACGAAAACCTCTTTAAGTGAGAAATAAAAACCTCTTTATCAGAGAGTCATTTTCCATATCCAAACCTCTATAACTGAGACTATCTCTCGCCCTTTACCTCTATAAGCGAGAGTCGAATGAATTTTTTTTTTTTTGCTTACAACATCTCGCAAATTTCATGAACACAATGTGTATAGTAGTTTATTTTGCAAGTTATTGATCACTCATTACAGTTACTGAGTATCATCCGCTGAGGAAAGTTTGTTACGAAATTGAAATACCGAAACGCAAAATTAAAGCATATTCATTGAGTGATAAACTAAAAATTGTGAATGCAGCAGATATTGATAAAATAATTTTTGATAAGATTCATGAACTTGAAAAGCATGTTCTGAATAATAGCCGAGAGGTTCAAAAAAAATGACGGATTTTTTTTAAAGTAATGAAGATACAGATTTTTGACACATTATGATAATACTTGCTTATATACATTGTTTATATACTAGCAATGCAAATAAGAAATATAATTACGTTTCATTTACATATTAGGCACTCGCATTTTTTCATACCTCTGTAAGTGAGAGAAATTTCTCCTGCACCTCTGTAAGTGAGAAACTCGGATAAGTGAGAAACCTCTATAAGAGAGAAAAATTTCCCGTCCCCTTCAACTCTCGCTTATCCAGGTTCGACTGTATTTCATATTCAAAATACCGTTCAGTAGCCGAAGATTACACACTACAGAATTTTTTTTTAATATAATTGTATCTAATTAGATATATTTAGATCGTGACAAGTGCGAAAGAGGGTTTGTGGAATCCACGCGTGACAGAAGTGAATTTGTTGCTTATCAGGATAGATAGAGATGAATTATCAATATTTTCTCACAAGAGATAAAGTTGTGAGAATAGCAAACGAATGCGGGTAGAAGCTTAAATAACAACTGGATGCACAGATCTGCTAGCTGTACAATAAACATAGGTATTAAGTATTAAAAATTTGAATACGTCCCGGGAAAAAAATTGTCATACATGTCCATACATGATCATATATGATCATATATGAACGCTCCATGCATGGACATATATGCGAATTGACCGTACATGTACATATCTGAACAGATATGTGCATATATGGACATGTATGGACATATATGTCGATTTTTTCCCGGGTATGGCAGTTCCATATATGATCATATATGGGCATGTATGATCATATATGGGTATATATGTCGATATTTTCCCAGGATATATCATCAAAATGTTCTAATATATGAATATAATACATCAGTATTAATTCCCTTGATCACTCAATTCCTCATTAATAACGAATTTCAATGGAAAAAAAAAAAAAAAAACATTCAGCTGGGATCGAACCTGGGACCGTCACATGATGAGTCCGTCATCCTACCACCTTTGCTATCCGCAATTCACATACTTGCTGAATGAATTTTAATCCTGATATAGTGATCAATGTTTTTCGGACTTGGAAAAAATGAATTCAATTGAATTATTTCAATCATTGGAAATAATTTAGTGATACCAAAAAAAATGATTTTCGAATGCTGGCAGGATTTGGAAGTCTCAAAGTAAACGGTAAACAACTAACAGAACGTGCATTTACTATTAATTATTCAAATTTATCATTTTATACGTTTTTATATGGATTGAGTGAGCATTTTTTCATATATTTCATATATGCACATATATGTTCATACATGTTCATATACGTTCCATATATGCTCATACATGTCCATATATGTCCATATATGCTCATATATGCCCATGCCTGCTCAGTTTCCACAGGATCATACGACCATACATGACCATGTATGCCCATATATGTCTCATATATGTCCATATATGTCCATATATGTCTCATAGATGTCCATATATGTCTCATATATGTCCATATATGTTCATATATGCGCATATATGTTCCATATATCCCCATATATGCTCATATATGTCCATGTGTGTCTCATATATGCTCATACCTACTCGGGTTCCACCGCATGATGCGACCATATATGCCCATGTATGCTCATATATGTCCATATATGTCTCATATATGCTCATATATGTTTCATGTATGTCCATGTATGTCCATGTATGTCCATATATGCCCATATATGCCCATAGCTGTCTGATTTCTCGGAGAAACGTATGAGCATATATGTCCATATACGTACATATATGTTCATATATGGTTCATATATGTCTCATATATGTACATATATGTCACATATATGTTCATATATGTCCCATATATGTACATATATGTCACATATATGTTCATATATGTTCATATATGACGATTTTTTCCCGGGCTGCCTATAAGATATAGGTTTTCTGTTCACTATGAAATTACATTTTTTTCCGCGATTATGAAGTATTCAGATGGATCAATTTCTTTTTCAATCATAGTCTGCTGTGAATATCGCAAAAATTGATTGAGATAGAGCGACTTTGCCTTCATTCTCTTATAGCTCTCTCGAAATTCTCTACAAAAAAGGTTCAGTGCAAAATCGCCCTGTGTTGCTCAGATCCCGAGATATTCCAAGAAAATTGATTAAATGAAATAAATTTGTATAAAAACTTGATACTCTTTTTTTCAGCATTCTTCTTTTCAGGAATAATATATCTCGGGTACCGAGCGAGATAACGAAAATTTCCGGAAACCTTTTTTGTGGAGAATTTCCAAAACTACAAAAAGAGTGCCCATAAAAAATGCATTATCTCGCTTAGTTTCCGAGATATTCATCAGAATTCTACGACGAGGAAAATTTACTCATGATAGTCTTTGGTTCAATGATTTTTTGAAAATATCTCGAAATCTAATGGAGATACGCCTTTTTGCAGCTCTTGGAATTTTCTACAGAAAAAATCATCGTAAAATTGCTGTATCTCCCTTAGTTTCCGAGTTTTTTCAAAAAATTATTGTAAACATGCGAAAACATAATAAAAACAGGAAAAGTCGATTTTTTTCAATTGTTTTTTTGGAAGTATTTCGGAAACTAATCAAGATAGAGCAATTTTACCTTACAGTTACCTTGACGAGAATTCAAAATCTATGAAAAAAAATGTAGCAAAATCACTCTATCTCGCTTAGTTTCCGCGATATTTTCAAAAGAAAATTGAAAGAATACATCCGTGCTTTGCATATTATTGAGAATGCCGTCCCTCGTGCGCAGGCGTCGCCCCACTCCTTCCCTATCCTCTCACTCGCTCCTATACCTTGTGACGTGTTTTTTTTCCACGCCACCTGTATTTTTAGAGAGGGAAAAATTAGTGAGTAGAGAGAGAGAAATTCGCTAAATCCTCCAGGTCATGAGGAAAAACCGACTTAAGGCTACCTAAAATCCTCCAGGTCATGAGGAAAAACCGACTTAGGGCTACCTAAAATCCTCCAGGTCAGGAGGAAAAACCGACCTATGCCTATCTATTGTGGTTCTCTCGGATATCTTGAAGGCAAAGAACTCCCCTAGTTCAGGGTTGAGCTCTTTATGCCAGTGAAAACCCAAAATTGAGTAACTTAAAGAAATTCCCGCGAAAACATGAATTATCGTCATGAGTACCGCCATTCCACTCTCGTCTGATTTTTGCCGTTGCGAGAATCCGCTCTGGCAAATCTCGAGTGGAAAGGAGGGCCCTGAAGCAGCCAAGGTTTAATGACCAAGATAACGTGTTTCCTGGGGCTTCTGGACCACCCTCCCGGTCGTCCTTCGAGGTGAGTGCAGAGGACGGTTGGAAGAGAGCCGCGCTCCGATTTTGCGGGAATATTCGGGCCCTCGGACTGGAAGGCCCTGAGATGGGAAATAAGCCACCCTGTCGAGGGGATTGCCAAACTCCGGCTTTATCGTATCGCCGAGGTGAGTCCGAGTATTCCCCAGGAGACGTGCCCCTCCAATGGAACGACTATCCACTCGAGAGAGAGGAAAACATCCCCTCAAAGGCCCCAAGCCTCAGCCAGAGGGAAATCTCTACATCTTATCCAAAAATTCTTCCCTTAATCCAAATATACTCCACTATACTCCGCAATAGATTCCCGAAATCAACTTCAAAATCTCACCCAATCACCCTTTCCGATCCCCAATTTATTACCGAATATATCCCGATTTTATTAAATAAATTAAAGTATTTTATAAGAGGGAGAATTCAAATATCCCCAGTTTCACGGGTTTGAATAGCTCCCGCCGAAGCCAAAGCTTCGGCCATTTCATCCCTCCCACCTAGTGCCTAAAGTGGGCGTGAGGGTGCAGCCCGAATGGCTGGCCCCCACCGCTCTACGCATGACGACCGACTCGAGAGCGAGTTCAGTTCGCCGAGAGTCGTCAAAGTGTGCACCTCGCCTACCACATTAAAAACGGAAAATCGCGTATAACAAGTCTCCCATACCCCCAGTCGTCCCGAAAAACTATTCCCAAAAGACGGAGGACAAAATGGTGAGTCTTGTGATACATTAATTATCGCGGTTTTCAGTGTTTTTAGAGTTTTTTCAGCCAGTGAAAAGATTAAGTGAAAATGACGCGCCACGTGGCTGCAGCGTCACCTCAATCTCTCGGTTCTCTCAATCCCCTCGTGGCCGGCTATCTTAATTAATTCTAAACGCCAGCGAGGAAAAATAAATGAGGAGAAAATGATGCAACGATGCAATTGAGGACTTTTCGCGATTTCAGGGGAAAAAGGCAGATTTTTCGAGTGCAGCAGTGCCACGTGAGAAAGGACGCTACACGAGGCATCGGACTTTCTCGGCTCTCTTACTCTCTCCTGGCCGGTTCTCTTAAATTTAATTTATGGCCAGGGTGAGGAGAAATGGGTGGAAACGCACTCTATAATTTTTCCCGATGATTTCAGGAATTTTAAAGTATATTTTCAGCATTTCTGGAGCATCACGTCATCGGCTGATGCAATGACGCCCAAAACACGTGCTCCCCACGCTTGGGTAGAGCTGGCTTTCTCTATCTCTCTCGCACTCATAGTACCTATTGTTGGTTTCCTTTTCTCGGAAAAGAGTAAACGGCTGAACTGGTTGTCGAGCGTTAATTCCCCCAATTGTTTGGGAATTCACGACTCCAACCAAAATTCTCCGTATTTTCCGTTTACCTTTGAGCCAAGGTATTTCTTTTCTTTTTCCTTTAACAAGCGGATCAGTATGAAGGTAGCAGAGCACGAGGCTCTCCCTCACTGTTACCAGGCAAGCTAGAGAAATCCCTAGGCTAGGGGGAAGTATCTAGAGATTATCTAAGGCATATTCCTGGCATGCATTGACGATTACGGTTACCTATTATATTCTCACGATTCTCACGACAGAATATTATCTTTCAATTATCTTTAAGTAATTCTATGCAGTAAGGTTATCTTTTTAACGTTGTCTACGTAAATACTGTATGAGAATTATCTCGCGAGTAGCCCACGCTCAGACAAGGCATTTAGATGACCTGGCGGCTATCTTAGGATGATTGTGGTGCCCGTTGGTTATCTGTTTGATTATCTTTACGCAGATTTAGCCAACAACGGTTATCTATTCGTTATCTTCGCTATTTCACGCACAATACCGAACCCCCGGAATACGCCTATGTAAAATCTCTCTCTCTCTCTCTTATCAGCAAATTTCAGATAATATATTGGATTTACTGAACTCTTTGCAATTATTTCTTTTGAGCGTTACTCTCAAACGTACTGTAGCTTTTTATCTAAGATTTTGTATATTATTTTGGCAATAGCGGAACACGTAAGGACTATGCTGACTTCTATCTTATTTCTCTATTCCCTATCTATTCCCTACTCTCTCGCTATTACGGTTCGGTTATCTTTTGCTAATTTTTAACGCTATCTTTGCGACTTCTGCGTGTGCCCTAGACTCACGCCTACTCTCCACCATTCCGAGTTAGCCGAACACAGCCGCAACCCCCTTTGCAGATTCCGCTTTCCCGACGTTTCTCCAACCCCTTAACCGGTTTACCGTTACCGTACCGTTATTTTATCGTTGATCTGGTTAGATAAATCCAGTAGTATTAAAATTTATCTGGCGCCCATTTCGTTACTTTTTTGAGCTACCGGTTAAGTGGGCTGGGTGGATGGTATTTTTGGGGCCGTATCGAGCTCCAGGGCTACGTCGGGGGAGAGTAATTTGATTGAGGGGGCCGAAGGTGGAAATTAAGGTATTGGATGGATAAGGTTAAGGAAGGTCAGGGCTATAAGGAGAACGCATTTTCCCAAATATTTTAATTTCTCACAACCTCATATACTGGTGTTAAATTTAACGCGTGGAATTTAACGCCAGCGTTACACGCGTCTGACGTCGTATAAGAAGTTTCACTTCAAAAAGCTTCACTCCTTCAGATATTATTCTATTTCCTTCCTTTCCAAAGAAAAAAATTAAAAAGAAAAGCTATTCTAAGGTTTTTATAGTGATGTAACGCCCTAATTTCAATAAAATGATTACACCATTTATTGAAAAAAAAAAATTATTCAATTTTCTAGGAATATGACAGATTTTCTGAGAATTGGAAGAAAAATATGAAGGATAAAAAAATAAAGTTAATATTAAATTATAGTACATTGAAAAATAATGAGACATTATAAGACATTATTGTTAAGCGAATTTCAACAAGAAAACGTCAAATAATGATTCATTGGACTGCGCTCATTGAGGTCAATTCAAATTGGAATTCTAAAAACATTAAGGAAATCAAACGTTTTTATGATAGCCCGTGAACCCTTGTACGTGTAGAAGTAAAGTCCAAAGCAGTGCTTGATAATGATTTCACTACTAGATCATATAGATAATACGTCAGTTGATATCATAACTGATATCCGGAACAAATGGAGCTTGAGAAATTTGTACATTGATCTTGCTGTAAGCTCAATTTCTTGAAGAAAGACCGGTGATGATAGAATCAATTTTTTAAACAATAACAACTAACTGAGTAATAAAATTGATCGATTAATCAGTACTTCTTTTTTCCATTAATTCTTCAAACATTACGAGCTGAAAGCAGTACAACAATCAAATGATTGAGAATTTTGTCCATGATGAATGAATGACAATAAATCCAATTAAAAAAAAAACATTGATTTGCAACTTGAAATCTCCTTGTAATCTCCGCCGAATTTCCGAAACCAAGGACTCCCAAATAATCTCAGGTGTTACACAGAAAAAAATTCATGCCTCTATTTGCCATACGGCCCAAGTTAATGGATATTATCTCTTCAACATGGATAAATCGGTGCTGTCATAAGGCCCAAATTTCTGTGGATATTTTCGAGAATATTTTCGTGACTGGCTTCAGCGACATAAAATTCTGGAAAAATGCAGAGAAATTTCACATTGTGATTTCAATATTGCTGCAAAAAGGATGCAGATTTAAAGATGAGAGAAAACAGGGGCAAAATGGACCATTAATTCTTTGAACATTACGAGCTGAAAGCAGTACAATAATTAAATAATTGAAAATTTTATCCATGATGAATGAGTGACAATAAATCCAATAAAAAAAAAACATTGATTTGCAACTCGACAAAAACATTGTAAATTAATATTGCAATAATAAAATCGTCAATTAATCAGCAATTATAACGATGAAATGCCAATTCACCATAAACTTTCTATCATGTTATCAATTAGTATATCTTATCATATAAATAAAAAGCATTTGAATCTCAAAAAAAATCACATTTATCAAATTCAATATAATTTTCTGCTCTTGCAATCTTGACTATCCGATTTGGAATCGTTACTCAACGGTTTGCAGAACAACAATTCCTTGAATGACAACTTCAGTGAATCAATTCTCTTCATGAAAGCGGTTGATTTAACAGCAAAATGGAAAGATCTTGCTGAAAAATAGAAATAAAATCTCTTCTTAATTGAAAAAAATATGAAAATATTTTGGATAGACGGAAGGAAGAGAATTGAAAATAAAATACCAGTTTTTATTACAGAGCCAATACATTCTATATGTTCTCCTTCCATGAATGAACTCTCAAAATTTGGAGGGAAATCTGTTATTTTAACATCTATAAAATAACCTAAATCTGCAATAGATCCAAAACAAGTATTCTCTTGATTTCCAGTGTAATGTTCAATAATATTGAAATTTGTCTTTATATATCCATGAATCTCTGAAATTGTATTTTTCCCTTATTACTTATAGGAATAATAGTGAATACATATACTCATTTTTATTATAAAAAAAATTTACTGATTATCTTCTTTTTATTAAGGATCAAATTCAGTGGAACGATGTCAATATCATCAATATTTTCATTGTATGGTATTGAAGATTCACCATGATCTTGCACAATGGTATTACTTTGAAACACAAATTCATAAGGTACAGTATCGGTATTAAATTGATCATTCACAGCTTGAGGACACACTATCAATATGAATAATCTACATTTGAAGGTAGATAGGGGTAGATGGGATTGGATGGACACGAGGAGTAAAACCAACACGAGTTAATTTTTGTATTCTATACTATGAAATTTACTCGGAATTGATGGAAATATTAGAGATAGATTTTTTCTGATGACTCGATTGGAAAGCTGAGGAAATTTCACATGGAAATCATATGTCGGAAGTTATTTTTTTTTGTTTTTTGAAAATTTCATTTGTGGGTCAAGATTTGAAGGTAAAATTCTTCTGTTTTTAAAAAATTTCAGGTTTTCAGGAATATCTCTGGTTATATTAGTCGTAGGGGCTTAGGTCAGATCTTGAATGGAAGATTAGCTCATTTTCCATTGATTTATGTGATTGAGGAAAAAAACTGATCAATTTTTCAAGTACTTATAGAGCAGAAACTGATTTTCATAAAATGGCCTGAGTATTTGAAACATTGATTAAAAAAAAGAGGGTGCGTGGAACCCACACGACAGAAGTGGAACTTCTTGCTTATTGTTTATAGATAGCGATGAATTATTAGGATTTTTTCAAATGAACAAGTAATAATAATTGAGAAATGTGAGGATACGGGGTTAATCTCGAAGGGAAACGGCAAAAAGCACAGCTCAGCGCATTTAGCTGTGTCATGAACACAACACTTTGAGAATTTGAGTGTCTGCGTATAGTATTTTGGTTATCTGTTCACTAACAAATTATCATTTTTTCACGATTATGAAGTGTTCAGACAACTAGATTTTTTTGAATCAGTTTTTTGTAAATACACCGGAAATTGATCGAGATGGAGCGGTTTTGCTTCAATCCTTTTTCGTAGCTCTCAAAACTCTATAAAGGAGGATTCGTGCAAGCTTGCTCTATCTTGGTGAAATTCCGGGATATTCGAAGAAAACGTTTACTTCCATATTTTTCTCATGCTAGCCTCATAATATGGTAAACGAAGGGGCATAGTCGGGTACCTTCGATTGTTTTCGGTACATAAGCCATTAGTCATTTCGCACTTGGCTTTGGATTGAAATATCTCGAAAACTATGCAGCATTCATCGAGACATGCGGTGAATGAAATTCAGAGGGAAGATTGACGAAGAAAATAAGCGAAACGCTGTTTTTCTACGACCAGTATTTTCCGAGATGTCAATTTCTCAATGAATAGTTCAGAAACAATGGGAGAGGCCCGATAATAAACAAATGAGCACTCGGACGTCCTTGAATTTTTCTTTAAAAAATTGATATCTTAATAACTACGAGTCATAGAAAAACGGAGTTTTGCTTATTTTATTCGTTAATCTTCCCTCTAAATTTCACAGCATGTCTCGATAACTTTTTGAGTAGTTTTCGAGATATTTCACTCCAAAGCCAAGTGTAAAATGGTAACTTTCTTAAGAAATGAAAAGTAAAAATTATGATGTGGAGCATGGTAATTTTTATAAAAATCTTCTAGAAAAATTCCCATATTATCCTCTCCGTGTATTGAAAAAAAAAATTACAAAATGAAAAAACAGTATGTATGTAGCACTCTACGCGAGGATCTTATTCCCCCCTCCCCTCTGCCGTCTTCCCTCTCCGCTGCTGAAGCATATGCTAGAGTGGCATCCCCACCAACGCACTCTCCTCTTTCTTGCATCTTCTTTTCCCCCACTACTCCACTACCACGTTCTCCTCGAAATATTTCACTCGTTATGTGACGCGAGAAAAAAGTTGGTACCCTCCGAAAAGAAGTTTCACTTCAAAATCTGAACGACATGAATCGATGATCAATGCACTCACCTCTCATTTGAGATTAACCCAAAGTCACTGCGACCAACAGAACCGGAAATATCGCCGAAAAAGTGAATTTTTTCAATTTTCAATAAGGAAAACCCTTCTAAATTTTGTCAAAAAAGTAAATTTCTTTAAAAAATTGAGAAAAAAAAATTTGACGCATGTTTTCCGCCTAAAATTTCCTGAACTCTACAGTGGGATCCCGCCGAAATTCAAATCTCAGACTGTTCAATTGGAGTCTCCATTCTACCCCACCTTCCCCTAAACGAAAATTTTTTTTTTATTGGAATTGATGATCATATCGTCGACCTAGAAACAAAAGGGTGTTAGCGCCAAAAAGCCCACTTTTCAGTGGGAAAAGAACCTATGTCCAAAACTAGCAGGAATAGGGCGTATGTACAACATACACGGCTTTTTGTTATTGTGCTATTTTTTTGCTTCATCTCCCAGATTTATTTAATACCAGAAGGGCGTATCTTTCATAGACCCTTCTGTTATTAATTATGACAGTAAATTTTTGGAAGGTTATGAAAATTAATTACAGTAAAATGACGTATTTTCAGTTCATACGTCCTTTTGTTATTATGATTTCCACAAAAGGAATTCATAGTTAAGAAAAATAATTAAAAACAAATAGGCGTATGTGCAAAAGATACGCCCTTCTGTTATTTAAAAAAATGAAAAAAATGAAACTTACGCCCTTTCTTTTCTAGATCGACGAGATAGTAAAATGATAATTTGAATTTTGTATTACTGAGGGATATTCAGAGGACTCACATGCTGTGTTTGAATTTTATCGATGAACTTATCGATTAAACGATCCCAAATGATAAATTGTACACGTTCACCACTATTATTATGCACATTGAATAGTAAAACCGGTTTCATCATACCATCCTTACATTTAACTGTTTTAATTGCATGAATTTCATTCACAATGGCATATATTTCACTAACGTAGGAAGGAAATCATATGAGAGGCTTCAGTTGTTGAAAAATATAATTTCATAATAATCTCAAAAATTCTTACACTTATTTAGTAGATAATGGAGAAATGTACAATAAAAGCTCTGATGATGTAAACAAATCTTCGTTCCCATCCACAGTTGTCAGTTGGGGAGCATTAGAGCACACTTCATTGTCTTTCGATCCACAAGGTTTTGGATTATTAGGAGATAATTTTTTAGAATTCATAGTGAGACGAGCTGCAAAGAACTGTCAACTGACTCAGAATATTATGACAAAATCCGATATTTCGTTCAGGTTAACTGACTCAGAATATTATGAATAAATCTGATATTTTGCTTCTCATATAGTTATTCATCTGTCTTTTACTATTGTGGATCATACTTCATGGCTATTGGAAATAAAATTGTTTATTACTCTGAAGTGGTCGGATGACGAGAGATTCTTATTGAATTGATTGAAATTGATTTCCAATAAAACGACAACCATCATGAATAACTCTAGAATTATTCATTCTCAAGAAGTAATTAATAATGCTAATTATTTGGAAGAAGAAATATGGTATTGGAGAGAGAATCAAGACACTGGAAGGGACGATTTAATCTATGAAAATCGGAGAAGAGAAATAATAGATCAACAACAGGATGAGACAAATCGTGTTATGGCAGGTCAAAATGAAATTCGGACGAATAGGAGGAGAATTAATACAAAGTAAAATTTATATTATATCAAACAGGATAATCCTTTCGTATAATATTACTGAGCGATATTCATTTGTAACATCTTCTGAGTGACATTTTGTTCGAATATGTCTTCAATTAAGACTCATAAGAATCATAATTCTCTTTTTAGAAAAACCAAAAGAGGAAGAAGGGGAATCAAACGTCACCGCTCTCAAAGGCTTGCACTACGCAATTTCTTGAATTGAAACTGCAATATTCTTTTCATCTAAGCAAAATTTTAATATCAATATTGCAATATTTTGAAACTATTTAATAATTATTTTTGTGAATTTTTGGAATAAACACTTATGTATTCACGAGTGAATAAAAGTCGTGAAAATTATTTTAATTCCAAACTCATGAAATCTTTAATGGCGGACGCATCGCGTCCTCAATCCGCTTGTTGAAAATAAAATCTTAAGAAAAATGTATTCTGCATGAAAAAATAATCAAAAATGTAAAAAAACCGCTGAAAATCATGAAAATTGTGAAACTTCAAAAAAAAGGAAAATAACACTAAAATATAACCAACAATGATGTATGAATATAACCAAATTACAAGAAAAATATCAAAGATAATGAAGATTTCCTCCAAAATCGATGATAATGCAAAAAAAAGCAATAGATAAAACAGTTTCCATGGAAATCTATGGAAACTGCAAAAATTGACAAATTTTGCGAAAAATCCGCCAAGAGCAGTGACTTACATCGGTAACTGATGGAAACTGCAAAAATTGTCAAATTTCGTGAAAAATCCGCCGGAAGCAGTGATTTCCATCGGTAATCGATGGATACGGCAAAAATCAATGACCTTTGCGGAAAACCCGCTAGGAGCAGGAAATTCCCTAGATAATCGATGAAAACTGCAAAATTTGACAATTTTCGCAGAAAATCTGATGGATACTGAAAATGTACAGAAAAACGACAAAAATTCGATAAAATAGATTTCATCCAAAGACACTAACTATTTCAACAAAATGAATGAATAATAATGCAAGGAAAATTATAATAAGCCTAAAAAATTGTAGAATAGATTGAAGTAATAAAATAATTAAATAAAAATACGTTATTCTATTTTTTTTCTTGGATCCTTTTCCTTCCATAAGAAGCATTTCAAAATAATTATTTCTAATGAGAGGTTATGTGGGATATTTGGACCAAATAAAATAAATTGTAAATGTCAAACTTTACATTTATTTCCTAAATTTGCGACGTTTCGCTCCTGATCAGGAGCTTCTTCAGACTCTTTAGATAAATGCAAGTTGCCATAATATTGAAATTAAAACTGAGAAACACGGAGAATATTTTATTTTATCTTTATCAATATTCATTTTTAAACTGTAATACTCAAACTATTCCACAACATTCAAAGACAGAAATTCAATTAATAAGTACATAAAACTAAATTAATTAGTTGACTAGTTGTGACTAAATTTCTAAAAAACGTGTGAAGACTAGCAGAATTATTTCTCTTTCACTATTTCTTCCTTCTATTTTTTTCAAAAAGTTCAAAGTTTTTTTCTTTCAAGAAATATTCCTTTTCTTTTGATCTTATTTTCACAATATTCTTTTTTTTTTCATAAGTGAAATAAAGTGAAGTGATTTCTTTTAAATAATTAAAACTGTGATTTCACTACATTTCCTTTATTATTGGAATAATCTTAAAAGTAATACAAATCTAATTTTTTCCATTTTAAAATTATCCTATCATTACTATCCTTATTATTATTATTATTATTTACATTCATATTTATGACTATGATAATTGCTGAGAAATCTTCGAGGGTTCCGACCCCCTTCGATGATTCCTCAGCAAGCGAGCTAAAATATATTCAAACGCTCTACAGCAGTGACCACTCCCACCAACTGGAGGGTGAGCAATCACTGCAGCCCAGACTCAAATTGCCGTAGGAGACGGAGAAACCCAAGAATAACAGCTTTCTGCATCTGCCCAGCTAACTGGTAAACATGGGACTTACACTATTATTATGATTATTATTATCGTTTTCATTATTATTATAATTTTTATTTTTAGTTGATGCGCAAATGCGTAATATTATTTTGAGGATGCCGAAGGATGGTCGGTGGTGAGGATCCACTGCGGATTGCCCGTAGTTGATGCGCAAATGCGTCATATTATTCTTTTATTACTATTATTATTATTATTATTGTTATCATTTTTGGGGAGAGGATGGGCTTAATCCCAGGATTCGAGATCCCAGTCCACTTCTGGAGCTTCACCGGAGAGAATCCTCAGGTCCCACTGGTACTCTAAGTCATAGAGGTCTGTGGCGGCCTCCTGTTCGTGGCTATGCTGGCGAGCCTCCACCCTGAGGGCCGCGATCCAGTTCGCGGGCTCTTGGGGTATCAGGACCGATCCCTCCTGGGAACTGTCCCCCACGCTAAAACAGAAAAAAATATAATGAATCATCAATCTCAATTGAATCATTTTTTTTTAATGAAACGAAAAGAAATTTTAAATTATTCAGGGGGAAAAAGAGAAAGAGGTGAAAAGTTTCCAGTTAATCGTGAAATTGATATTAAAAAGAAAAAATAACAAACAAAAAAATCCCTACCAAATACTCCTGGTGTTCCAGCTGCGCCTGCACTGCTTCTGCCCTGGAGAAGAGGACCCCAATTCCCCATACGTCCTCTCCCTCATATGCCTCCTGATCTGGGTCCCTCCAAGAGAACCTCATTCATGGCGCGATCCATGGCTCTTTCACGCCGACGCTGCTCCATCTACACAAAAACACACGCATGATTAATATATAAAAAAAAACACTATCACGGCCACTCTAAGCACTGACACTCAGACACAACGCTCACCTCAAACACCAGCAACACTTTCACAGCAACCAAGATGTTGACAGCGGCCATTTTTTTTCAAAACTTTTTTCACTAAAAACACGAAGTGAATTTCGAAGCAGCCAAGATGCTTGGAAAACCGTTTGTGGCATCCAGAGTTTCCAAGCATCTTATATATTATAACGAGGCTAGAAATTCGGGAGGAATTCCTGCCTCGTTGTGTGTAGGTGCGTGTGTGTGTCAGGTGCGTGTGTGTGTGTTGAATGCGTGTGTGTGTAGTAGGTATGTGCGTGTGTGTGTTTAATGGCGGATGTACTGTTTTACCATTCAAAAGAGAGTTTCTACGACAGAAATCCGGAACTACCAACGTTGCTCAGCGTACTGCAGCGCCCTCTGTGTTGTGGATCACCGTCAAATACGTGGAATTAAGGTTCGGGATTATTCTTCAAATAATGATAATAAAAACGACTATTTGTTCATGAATTATCTCTTTAATTGTCGAAAGTATGATAAATCCGGTTTTCGTCCGTTTGAATTTGGCGCCAAGGACTGACGTCACACAAGTGCGCCTTGAGGTGGTGGGAGTGAGCCGGCCGGTGTGCAATATGGCCGACCGCGTGGTATGCAACAACACCTGTTGACGACTTTTTATGTATTGCAGATCTTACAGATTCCTATTATTAGTTATTCCGGAAATAACTACATGAATATATTCTTTAACCCTTTTCCAACAATTGTACTGATATTTCCGACTTATTAATGCCCGGATGCTCGAGATAACTGTGGATTCTTTCTACTTATACTTAATTGGCGTGGGGACGCCAATTACGTTCTCGGATTTTTCACCAATTCCTTTTTGTAGTAAATAATTTGATTTTTGGCCAAACTCGATGCCTTATTCAACCACAATCAGTCTCCCCCTTTATCCGGATCAATTAACCCACAAGATTCCCCTGATTAATATTTATTTAATTATACTGAGGCTGAACACGTGGTAACGAAATCAGACTTACTCGTGACAGCCAAATTCCTCTCTCCGGATTTCCTTACACTACTTTCTCACTTGGAGTCTTTTTGCTTAATTACACTTATTCTAATCTCTTTTGAGTCTTTTATTCACTTAGCTGTAATAATGTTTCACTTAATATTATTGTTACTTATCACTAAAAATCCTTATTTAATTGCTCAATTATAAAGAACTTAAAGGATACGTTGTTTTTGCTTTAGCAGTTTACACAGGAGTGGGGGTTTTCTCTATCGCCATGAAAACCTTCACTCCTGTCTCTGGCAAGTGCTGCCTCTACCGCTGAACTGTCGATAATCACTTATCGACCGTAGAGACAATCTATTATCCGGAGGAGGAGGAAGAGGGCCCATCGACGATCACCCCTTTTACGACCACCTCGTAACAATATCCGGTAAAACGCCCTGGACGAAGAGGGGATAGCATCCTCAGAGCCATGCTCCAGAGAGAGAGCTCTCCGAGAAAGCGGAAAAAAAAAAGATGGAAATTTTATGTTTCTCAGGTAACCCTCCTTCTCCTTTGAAAAACGCCTCAGCTGTGTAAACCATTAAAAATAAAAAAGGGGGGAGAAAACGAAATATGTTCTTCGAAAAAAAATTTCATTCATTTTTTCTATAAAAAACTTTCTTCATTAATAAAAATTTCCATTTGATACATCATCTCAATAAAACAAGAATATTTCGAGAGTTAATACAAGTATCGTTAATTTTTTTGATTTGAAGATTTTTCTAGAAAAAATTATTTTGAGAATTAGATGAAAAAAGAAAAATGAAATCAGTCGAATTTTTATGAAAGTTGCGTTAAACTCGCGAAATCTAACCCTTGGCGCAGCATGTTCTCATCCTCATTGTCGGTGATATCGATATGTAAATCGACTATCTCCTGTGATGTGAATTGGGGACATCCCTCCGAAGGATTTGTTTCAATTGACGGGATCTGTTGTGCTGTAAAAATGAGTAAATGACGCGAAAATTGAAGTTTTGTGCGAATTTTCAATAGAAAAGAATTGAAAGAGTCATTGTAATGAATATTTACCGTAATGTTCGAATTCTTTCGTGTTGAAAATCTCTGTCATGAGTGCCACACGATCCACGGGAACTTCTTCATCAATTGGCTCTGCTACTTTGTTTTTTTCCTCTTCCTGGTCTAGTTTATCACGTGCACGAAATTCTTCCTTTTTTTTGCTGCTTTACGCAGACGGTATTCACGCTCCTGTTTCATCCTTTTAAGACTGATCCGTTCGTCTCGTTCCCTCATGCGAGCCTTCATCTCATCATCACATCATCATCACCAAAGTCTTCTTCATCCCCGTAATCAAACATTCCTTTGACCCAGTTTAATCATTCTTCTTCCTCTTCTTATGTCATCCTTCTTCTCCTCTTTGAAGGCCCACCGCTGGCGCTTGCAAATTCATTACAGGATTTCGTCCACTTGGTTTCGGCAATTTCAACGGAAGACCTTCGACCGTTTGCTTCCTTGTCGGGATACCCCCTGGAGCTACTGCACTGTCTTCACCACGCATTTTTACACTTGATTCAATCGGTTGAATCCACTTTCCGCCGCGAGATTTTACAAACACTTTATTCACTTTTTTTCACCTCTTGCTGCATATAACGAGATGTTGACCCCTAGATCTCGAAATGTCCAAGGCGCTGTATCCCATAGATGACCCGCTGCTGCTAGAGATGCCCGGTGTTGATGCCATTTTTGAAGTGGAACTTCTTTTGGGAGGGTACCAACTTTTTTCTCGCGTCACAAACGAGTGGAAGGTTTTGAGGGGAACGTGGTAGTGGAGTAGTGGGGGGAAAGTGGAAGCAAGAAAGAGGAGAGTGCATTGGTGGGGATGCCACTCTAGCATATGCTTTAGTGGCGGAGAGGGAAGACGGCAGAGGGGGGGGGGGATAGGATCTTCGCGTAGAGTGCTACATACATACTGTTTTTTCATTTTGTAATTTTTTTTTTTCAATACACGGACTGGATAATATGAGAATTTTTCTAGAAGATTTTTATAGTAATTACTATGCTCCACATCATAATCTTCGCTTTTTATTTCTGAAGAAAATTGCCATTCCACACTTGGCTTTGGATTGAAATATCTCGAAAACTACTCAAAAGCTATCGAGACATGTTGTGAATGAAATTTAGAGGGAAGATTAACGGATGAAATAAGCAAAACTCCGTTTTTCTATGACTGGTAGTTATTAAGATATCAATTTTTTAATGAAAAATTCAGGAAGGATTTCCGAGCGCTCATTTGTTTACTATCTGGCCTCGTCCATTGTTTCTGAACTATTCATTAAAAAATTGATATCTCCGAAACTACTGATCGTAGAAGAACGGCGTTTCGCTTATTTTTTTCGTCAATCTTCCCTCTGAATTTCATTCACAGCATGTCTCGATAAATGTTGCATAGTTTTTGAGATATTTCAATCCAAAGCCAAGTGCGAAATGACTAACGGCTCATGTACCGAAAACAATCGAAAGTACCCGACTATGCCTCTCCGTCTACCATATTATGAGGCTAGCATGAGAAAAATATGGAAGAGAACGTTTTCTTCGTTATCCCGGAATTTCAGCAAGATAGAGCAAGCTCGCACGAATCCTCCTTTATAAAGAGTTTTGAGAGCTACAAGAAAGGATTGAAGCAAAACCGCTCCATCTCGATCAATTTCCTGTGTATTTACAAAAAACTGATTTTAAAAAATGTAGTTGTGTGAACACTTTATAATCGTGAAAAAATGATAATTTATTAGTGAACAGATAACCAAAATACTATATATATAATACTTCTTCTGCCGTTTCCCTTCGAAATTAACCCCGTATCCTCACATTCCTCAATTATTATCACTTGTTCATTTGAAAAAATCCTAATAATTCATCGCTATTTATACACAATGAGCAAGAAGTTTCACTTCTGTCGCGTGGGTTTCACGCACCCTCTTTTTTCAGGAGGAAACTGTGCTCCAAATTTTAGACACTTCAACTAAAAAATATTGGAAAATAGGTGGAGTCCTCATTTCCCATATTTACATCGCAGGGGTGCTTAAAAAACTCATAGGAGTGGGGATATAATGGACCCATTTTCCCCAATCGCGTGGACACTGAAAACTCGGAGTAGTGGGGGGGGGGGGGGGGGTGAGTACTGGACCCTTTTCGCTAGAAGCGTGCCAGCAAATGAAAATTAATAGCAGGAGTTGGAGGGGAATCTCATGTATGTTCCAAGAACAAAACACGCATATAAAAAAGGCTCCGAAGGAAACTGTGATCAGTTACGCCTTGTCTATATATCTGCTGTGAGATCATGGCCACCAGTAAGTCAGTGATTAGTAGTGTACCCGAACAGCATGTGCTATTGGCGCAGTTAGTCTCTTTGAATAAATCTAACAAAAAGCAACTTCGTGTCGGTTTGAAATGGAACACTGTAAAAGAATTTGGGCAGACAGTCCAGATTATCGCGTCACACCCACATCGTGCTGTAATTCCGTTAAGTGGTGAAGAATGGCACCTGCTGTGTGAGGATCTCCTTTACCTACAACATTATTTGAAGGCATCGGGACTTTCAGCGGATTTCCAAAGGGAATTCCAAGAAAACTATTGTGGGAAACTGACTGTTAAATTCACAACCAGTTTCCAAAATAGTTTCATCACATTTTCCCACGCTGATCAGGAACAAAAAATTGTGATGTTGAAATCAATAATAACGGAGCTGAAAAAGAAAGCATCATGGGCCAATCGATGGCTGAATCACTTGAACACTCTGCCGATCGTTGCATGCAAGGATACTCTTCTTGATATTGCCACACGTGTCGTGATGAAACATATGCAGTATAACGCATTACCGGACACCGCTCATCTACGAGAATACATCCAAGCTGATTTGGAGGACATCTTTAAGGGCTGTTATGCAGATCTACGCAAGCGTTTCCCTCGATATAATTTGGAATATTTATATCAATTCTTCGGTGAGTTATTCAATTTCGAATTTGATAATTTAAGCTACGCGTTAGGCGCACCTGTTGAGGTGCCAGCCTTTTATACACCGTATGATACATATGTATGAAAAATATTGAAAAGAAAGAATATATGTGAAATTTTAATTCTGAAAAAAAACTTTGTTCTACATTTATTCGACCCAGCCTTGTCCTTTACAGCCTCCAAATATTTTCCTCGAAAAAAGGCCTACCGCATGGGGACAGAGAGAGAGAGAGGAAAAACTTTTGGGTTTTCTTTTGGGCTCACCCCGAATGGTGAAATCCCAAAGATAGACGGCCACAGAACGAGAGAGAGAGAGAGAGAGAAAGAGAGCGAAAGAACTTTTGGGTTTTTTCGTCTTTGAGAAGGGGGCTTTTCACAGTCTAGGGTCATCTTTGGGATGGTCATTCTTTTGCTGCGTAGGGTTTTTCCTGTTCAGGGAGAGGGAAAACCTGTAGAACGAGAAAAACAGAGAAAGGAGGAGAGAAAAAAACCTTTCTCGATCCTTTTGGGGTTTTCAATGAAAGAAGGTATCTTAAATTATATAATTGGCTATTCAGACCTTGGGGCAATTTATATGTCCTCCCCCGTGGGAAACGAAGAGAAAAAAACATGTTTTCTTGCGGCAGGCTGTCTAGAAGAGGCATCTTTTTCAGCATGAGGTTGAGGAAAAGGAGGAGAAGAGGATGAGGAGAAAACATGAATGTTTTTCCTTTTTTCTTTTCATTTTTCAGGGGAGAGTTTCGAAAAATGAACTTTCAAAGTTGCGAGATTTTTTCTCGCTTTCGGAATTTCAAAATTTACTCACCATCCACCTCCCCACGTCCCCCACCCCCCTGACACCTCGCATACCACCCTCCCCCCTCTTTTTCCTCCTCCCACTCTCCACCCCCTTGGAAGAATTCTCCCCTGTATCCTCAAAATTCACTCACCACCCACCTTCCCACGTTCTCCACTTTCCCCAGACACCTCATACGCCACCCTCCACACCATTCCTCCTCCTTCCACCACCGACTTCAGAAAACCACCTTCCCGAAAATTCCTTTCCCACCCTCTGCCACCCACCTTCGGAAAAAATCTTTCCCACGACGGAAAACCCATTAATCACCCCCAGCAGGTGAACACCTGCACTCTAACAATAGAGGGGCCAACAATGGGACCAACGCACAATAGAGAGGGGGGAGCGCCGCCCCTTTTCGCTAGAAACGCGCACTTACTACTGTAACGAGGTTTCTCGTTACAGCTATCGCATCGGCTTATGCCACCTTCGGGTGAAGCTATTCAAGTGTAGAGCTCGAGAAGACTCGCACATGAACAGCTAGACAATTAATACCGTGGTGCCATCTGCGTAAGATGACACCTTAAAGTTACCGTGAACTAACTGTCACGTCAGTGGGATTTATACGCGGCTGAGGATAAGGCAGAAGCCCAGCTGAAATGCTGGCGCTCCACTATAGATGTCAGAGTTATCTCCGGGCCTGGCGGTGGTGTGAGAGGGAGAATCACGCAGGCGCGTGGAGAGACCTCTAGACGAGGAGAAGCAGCCTCAGCCGATATAAATAGACCCAACGACACGGTGAGCAGTTAGTCTGCCTTGGGCGGCAGACTCGAGAGGATCGGGAGTAGTCCCTGGAACCTCTACCGCTCGCTTCGGCGAGAGTTACCGTTGGTTGCCCGTAGCGTGGCTACGTGGCGTTTCTCGTGTGGATGGAGACGTCCGGTATTCATGGGTGACGATAGATCAGAGGAATACTCCGGACGGGCTCATCCAGAGGTTATCGCGGAATACCTAATTCCGACTTGTTCTCGCTAGAGGGACTGTGACTAGACCCACGCCCCTCTACCATAACCAGCACACTGGGTTACCGGGAATGGATTGCCCATGCCATCCATTGGGGTTAGTAATTCCCCGAGTAATTACTACCGAAGGTTCAGCAGGTTAGCCCGAAACCGCCCTAAGAGGTTAAGCGTGGTGAGCCCAGGGAAAACCAGCACACAGTGAGTTTTGTTTATTCCTCCGGTAAAGAATAAACTGGCGCCCACGCTATCGAACCGTGTGTGCGGAAAGGGATGGCCGGAAGTGTGACGGGATTGGACGAAAACCCGTTACACTACTCATGTCGGGTTCGTTTTAATTTTTATTAATAGTTTCTCAAGAATATTCCGCAAACTAAGCGAGATAAGGCATTTTTCTGTTATTCTTGGAATTCTCCACATAGAAGTATCACGGCAAAATCACTCCATCCCACTCAGTTTTCGAGATATTGAAAAACAAATCTAGTGGAGAAGTTAAATTGAACAAATCGATTTTTTCAATCAATTATTTTCGAAAATATTTTCAGAAATTAAGCGAGATAGAGTGATTTCACTTCTATACTCTTTTGTAGCCTTCAAAACTCTCTACAAAACAGTGCAAGGGCAAAATTGCTCTATCTTGCTTAGTTTTCAAGATATTCAAAGGAAAATGAATCCAGTGATAAAGTGAAATTGAATAAATCTACTTTTTCTCTTAATTGTTTTTGGGAATATTTCGAAAACTAAGGAAGATAGAGCGATTTTACTCACAACTCGTTCTGTAGCTCTTGAAATTTTCTATAAACAAAAAAGGATCCAAGCAAAATACCTCTATCTCACTTATTTCCCAAAATATCAATGAATAACTGAATTCAGTGAAAAAGTAAGATTGGATAAATCAATTTTTCCTATCAATCATTATTGATAATATTCTGGAAACTAAGCGAGATAGAGCGATTTCGCCTGTATTAGTAATACTCATGATAATGTAAGGATTTTCTGATGATTCTAAAAATTCTATGATTGTGAAATTCAAACATCACACAAATATCCACCATTAAATTTATGGTTGTAGCAAATTTCTCCATGGCAAATTCCACGATGGAGAAAACGCCATGGGAAAAATCGCCATGGAAAGAATCGACATGAAAAGAATCACCATGGAAAAGAAACGCCATGAAAAGAATAGCCATGCAAAAAAACGCCATGGAAAGAATCGCCATGAAAAAATTGCAATGGGAAAAAACTCCATGGAAAGCGGCAGATTCGTCATGACGGCCACCATGGCCACCGCCATGGTGGCCGCCATCAGAATTTTTCTGCGTGGAATATTCCATTTTTATGGTACAGAACACTTTATTGCGCGGAGAAAACTGAACAGAATACTCTGCAGTAGCCTCATTATTATGAAAAATTATCGTCACTCAGTGATGAAAACGCGGGTCTTTTTGCTAATAGCCATAAAGTTTCGTTATCTGGAGTCAACTTCTTGGATCAAACTCCCTACTCATTGGTTCAATAAAGTTCATGTCAAGAACCTATGAGTTTGGTTCAAGAAATTATTACGCTCTGCTTTCACTAATTTTTCTCTCAGTGTATAGAAAAATAATAATGCTCGGAGAACTGATTGAGAATCATCTATCAGTACGAATCAAAGTGATCCAGATGAACAATCGTGTCATATAAAGTAAGGAAATGTAAGTATGAAAATAGGATTGAACTGGTTTGTAACATGAAATGACCAATAATTTATTATAAATATCTCCTCATAATGCAGCTATTACGACCAATGTTCTTTATTATGTTAACTACTATTAGCAGGGTCACTCAAAAATCATATCAGAATATCAATAACTGACTCACTAATGTTCTCGAACTCTACACTCCGTCTCGTACATTGCTTGTAATTTAGTAATATCCTTCTTACTCAATTCCGATCGTTGGCCAATTTGCACTCCATCTTTCTAATGATCACAAAAGAAATAAAATCTATAAAATTCTATAATGGGTTAAAACGATTTTACTTTCATATTGGTTTGCATGGAATAGTGGAAGCCAGGACAACTAGACCTATGCAAAGTGAATCAAAATTTTTTTCGGAGGAGAGGCCGTTATGGAAAAATTTGAAGAGATTAACCTATAGTGGACAGATGGTGACGCACCTTCACAATTTCTTCAGATATTTTTGCATCGATTGCCTGGGAAAAAACAATCTAGTTCTTTCTACCCTGCAGGGTCCTTTTGCCCGGCTTCTCTGTGTTATGACCAAATAATATATGAAATAAGATTCCATTTTATTATGAAATGATAACACAAAGAAGTGGCATTGGTAAGGCTACGAAGTGCAAGCTCAGCACTTCAAGTCTTACTCCACCTTCTTACGTTGTCGCTTACCTCACTGGGAGTGAGGTAATGCAACACCGAAGGCGTCAACAAAACGATGATATATAAACGATGGCCGGAGAAGTCTCTTGGCCATTAATTCGCGAAACAGTAACGTGTATTATTTTTAAATTATAATTAGTTAATAAAGAATTAAATTATTTTATCTCTCGTAAATATTCAATTATTTGAAATCGAACCCTTCAGGGCTAACATTTGTATGCCCAAATTTATGAGTCAAAAACAGTTATTGCACTGAAGGAGTTCCTTTCAGAATTAGATATGAAAGAGCGACTTTCAAAGAAGTTGTTATATCCCTCATAGGTACTGAGATATTTTATCAAGATGATTGCGAATTTAAAACTGACCTTTTTTTGTGAAATTAATATTATGACTTCAGTCTACGGGAATATTTCCAGAAAAGCCGAGTTATTTGCATAATAGCATGACCTTACCAAAGGAATAATCGTTGCCTCTCCATTATTAGTGAATGCAATATTACTGTAGTGCATGATGCTTCCATAATCATATCCAACTCCATAATCAGTTATGATGTCTTCATTGTATTTTTTGAAATTATTTTCTTTTCCTGAAAATTCAAAGGGATCATTAGAATTTTCTTGAATCTCTCGTTCAACTGTGTCATGGTACTGTGATTCAGAAAACTGGGTTCAGCTGTGAATGCTCTCGTTCAGCAATATAAAAATATCTTGAGAATGAACCTCGAAAATATGATCAACATTCTTGTCCACAAGAAGAAATGAATGAGACAAATACTGTATGCGAGTGAAGTCAATAGATCAATATTAACTTCGGGTGGGTGCAATTATGTATGTAATAGTTTACATCAGTTTAATAATTTACAATTTTTCAACTAAAAACGTAATCGTTTATGCTGCCATCACCCATTATCAATCAAGACTGTCCATTGAATATCGAGTGGCCTTTGGGAGTAGAATCGATATTTATAGGAGGGGCAGATGCTCAAGACTTCAAAGTCTGCTAAGTTGATGACGTGTAGCCTATGAAAGACTTTGTTATTTAAGTTCACTCTATTTCTTTACTGCTTTTTGATTTTAGGTGTTGTGCCCGGGTGCCCCCCCCCCCACCCTATTCTGAGTGTTCTGACCCAGAGTGTGGACTGAGAAGTCTGCGAAAGAGACTTGACGAGTCATTAGATGGAGACAGAGAGAATCTTCACGGAGAAGCAGCCATCTCGATGCTCTCTGGCGAGAGACGACACATCGTGTTAGAACTTGACACAATAAAGGACAAGTGGATGGTTAAATGGAGTTTTCTACTTATTTTACATTATTGGAGTTCCTTGAGAAGAGTTGAGAATATGCCCTCACCCCCTCTCAAATATTTCTCGGAGGGGAAGGAAGTGCATGGCCCTGACGAGAGGAGATAGAGGTACGATAATCCTTCCCCATGGAATCACTTGGCCACTTGTTGCGTATTTCCTCTACATTTTCTCACTGGGCTTTCACCACTCCTGTTCATTAGATTGTCTCCGTCTCAAACCCCTGACCATTATCCGAGAGTTATTACTGGCCACGTGCTTGACCGCTGGCCATAGTGCTGGCTGTTTTCATCGTGATAACCAACCAATCAGCTCACTAGAGGAAGAATTATCATTCTGGCCAAGAGATGGTCAGGAAGGTAATCATTACCAAAGCCTGCAACACTCTCCTCTCGACCATTAGAATTCCCCTGAAGCAAACCTTGAGCAAATAACATTGCTTTAATAGTAAACGCCCCAGGAAAAAGTGAAACTGAGGAATCAATTTGGATAAATCCCTCATTTTCGAAACTAGCGTGTCCCGTGAATTTTTTCAGTCTCCCTCCTCTGATCCCATAATTCTTCTTATTTCCCAAGAACAGAGCTCTTATGGTTCATCGGAATCTGATTTAGAATTCTCCACAGCGGCGACAGGAGGCTTCGAACCTAGAACGCTAGGGTTACAAATCCGCAGCTCTGTCGATTGAGGCATCACAGAGCCTAATACGATAATTGTGATTGGTGAAAATTCAGATGGAGAAAAATCCCACCAACTCACCTCTCTACTACAAAATTGGTCAGAAATTTTTCTCAAGAGACACCACTGACAACTTTGACAAAAATTCAGAATATTGCGGGTTCTACGGCTGACAAAAAAATTGAATCCCGATGTAATGTAAGAATTGCAATTCTATCGACATATTCTCGATAGCACTGAGCAGATTGAACAAACTCCTCAATCCCTGGCGGACCCGTCGATTACCTATGTCGATATGTTCACTCAGTTGATCTTCCATCAGTCACTGGTCGATTACAAATTCTGCAATTTTTTGAAAAATGAGAATAAATTGACTTAGATAGCGCGACGATTAACAGTCAATCATTTTTGTATTTCTAAGATTTTGAAATTCGTATCGCCCATTGATCGATGAGAGATCGACTGAATGGACATATCGATATGGGTACACGACCAAAAATCGAAAGCTCAACAACGGGTTCACCAGGGATGTGACTGATTCTTAAAATCCCATTATTCTCATAGTATGGAATTCCGAAATGACAAAAAAAAATAGAAATTGGGGCTATCGTGGAGATTTTGGGTATTCGGGATTAAGGCTGCCGGTGGTCTAGCACTTGGAAATTTGAGGTATTTTTAGTATTTTTTTTATGGGTCAAAATGATTTCCGAGGATATTGCAACTTTCCAGGTATATTATAACACTCATGCTGCATCCAAAAATATTTTTTTTGAAGTTCAAAAAGAATCTCAATTACGTGAAAAATGGCACTAAACAATACCCCCCCCCCCCCCCCCACACAAAAAAATGAACCTTCGTGGTGGGTTCGATTTCGACTCTTCTATTCATCTGAAAAATAAATACCAAGAAAATTATTGATCAGTATGAGTGCAGTTATGGCCCGTACTAGAATAATAGGAAACAAGCAGGAGCCCCATTACTTGTGCGTGATTCGAACATCGTACATTCAATATTCTGCCAATGTAATTGGCAGAAAGCTTCCGAATGGATTTCTCAATTTTTGAATCTACCATCATCGATCTGTGCGTGGAGTGGGGAAACCAAAATAAGCCTCAGAGGGTTAAGCTCATCCCAAATATGATCAACTAGAGTAGGGATGCTGGCGCCGCCCGCATGTCGAGCTACACTGGGTGTTAGTGATCGATTATGAATATTCATAATTGCATTTTAAAAGGATTGATTTTTCATTTATTCAATAACAGTATATACGCTTTGGAAGGAATATTTTTTCATATTCATCAAGTAACATCTTTATTCCTCAATACTGTTGAAGATATTTCTTTCTTTGTTGCTATGCTTATACGCAGCATTTACGCCCCTTCGTTTCTAAGGCGAAACTATTATTTAGAGTCAAAACCTATTGTTTCTCTGTAATTTTCCGTCTGGGTCCCCAGAAAGAATGAGGGTTAAGAAAGAATAAGGGACCCCAGATAATTGAAACAGCTTTTGGTTACCTGATGGTCCAGAATTTATTTTAATTGCCCTCAAAGGTCGCTTATAATGGGACTCTTCTTTGAGAGAGAAGTGCTGTAACCATCCTTACCATAACATAAAATATTATGATATTTTCATAATATATTGTAACAATGAATTAACTATACACTGAGAGAAAAAGTAGTGGAAGCAGAGCATAATAATTTCTTAATCGAGAATATAATTTCTTGTAGAGAAATTTCTTGAGACAAGAACTTGGTTAATGGCCTGGAACCCATATGCTCTTCGCACTACACGTATTCAAAAAACGTATCGAAAGTTTTTATAGAAACTTCCTATAGAGAAGCTTATAGCTTTGCATATATGATATTGGGATGTTTCCTTATACGCCATGAATTTCGTATTTTCCTATACGCAAATTGAGGGTGTATAAGAATGATTTCTATATGGTGAGAATGTTATGGGTTTCTATACGCAAATTGAGGGTCTATAAGAATAATTCCTATATGATGAGAATGTTATGGGTTTCTATACACAAATTGGAGCGTATAAGAATAATTTCTATATGGTGAGAATGTTATGGGTTTCTATACGCGAATTGAGGGCGTATAAGAATAGTTTCTATATGGTCTGAATGTTATGGAGTTCTATACGCAAATTGAGGGTGTATAAGAATAATTCCTATATGATGAGAATGTTATGGGTTTTTATACGCAAATTGGAGCGTATAAGAATAATTTCTATATGACGAGAATGTTATTGGTTTCTATACACGAATTGAGGGCATATAGGAATAATTTCTATATGGTGAGCATGTTATGGGTTTGTATACGCAAATTGAGGGCGCATAAGAATAACTTCTATATGGTGAGAATGTTATGGGTTTCTAGACGCCAATTAAGGGCGTGTAAGAATGATTTCTATATGGTCTGAATGTTATGGGTTTCTCTACGCAGATTGAGGGTGTGTAAGAATAATTTCTATATGGTGAGAATGTTATGGGTTTCTATACGCAAATGGAGGGCGCATAAGAATAATTTCTATATCGTCTGGATGTTATGGGCTTCTATACGCAAATTGAGTGTCCATGAGAATAATACCTATACGAAGAAAATTCCGTAAAAGACAATTCAAGAAACAAGTCGATTCATACAATTTCATTTTTTCAGTGGATTTATTTCTCGTATAAATATCTCGGAAGCTAAGGAATATCTGGCTCACGAGATAGAACCATTTTACCTATATCCTCTTTTGCATTGAATCCGAAGAGCAACAAAACACACTGAGGGTAAATTCGTGCTATCTCGCTTAGTTTCCGAGATATTCTCAAAAACAATCGATAAAAATCGATTTATCTAATGTTGCCTTTTTACTTCATTCATTTTCCTATGAATGTCTCCGAAACTAAGTGGGATAGAGCAATTTCAGTTGAATTCTCATGTGTAGGAAAAATGGAGAGCTACAGAACAAGATGACGATAGAATCGTTCTGTTGGAGTGAGCGCCTCTGCGCTCACGCTCTATCCCTTACTATCCACGTATGCTCTCTCTGTACTGAGGAGCTTGCGCAGACCGTATATACTGAGGGCGCTCGCGAACCCAGCGAGCTGCCATTGCCAAGGCCCACGGCTCCACTACGCCATGGCGATCAGCTGTTGATACACACGTGCTGATATCGATTCATATTATTATTACAAACGAGTGCTAATAGATACTTTATCCGAAATAAACTCTGCGTACTATTCATTACTAATAACCCATCACGTTCTATCTCGCGTATTTTCCGAAATATTCGCGAAAACAATTTCAAAAAAAATCTATTTATCCAATTTGACACTTTCACTCAATTGATTTTCCCATGAATATCTTGAAAACTAAGCGAGATAGAACAATTTTTTCTCAATACTTTTTAACAGAGGATTTCAAGAGCTGCAAAACAAGATAAGAATAAAATCGTTCTATCTCGTTTAATTTTCGGAATATTCTCGAAAATAATCCCCGAAAGAATCTATTTACACGATTTTACTTTTTCACTCCATTCATTTTTTTATGAATATCTTGAGAATTAAGCGAGATATAGCGAATTTGCCTCTATCCTGTTTCGTAGAGAATTTTGAGAGCTTTGAAACAAGATGAGAGCGTAATCGTTCTATCTCGCTCAGTTTCTGAGACATTCTCAAAAACAATTGAAGTGAAAAATTGATTCATTCAATTTTACTTTTCCACTGGATTCATTTATGAATGACTATCTTGGAAACTGAGTGAGATAGAATTATTTTGCTTGAATCCTTTTTCATTCAGAGAGAACTTCAAAAGCTACAAAACGAGTTATGAGTACAATCGCTCTATCTTGCTGAATGTTCAAAATATTTCCAAAAACGATTAACAGAAAAAATACATTCATCCAATTTCACTTCATCATTTGATTGATTTTTCTTCGAATATCTTGGAAACTAAGCAAGATAGTGCAATTTCGTCTCCATCCTGTTCCGTAATGAATTTCAAGAGCTATAAAACAAGATGAAGGTAAAATCTCTCTATCTCACTTAGTTTCCGAGATATTCTCAAAAACAATGAATAGAAAAAATCAATTCATCCAATTTTACGTTCTACTGGACTTATTTTTTTATGAATATCTCGGAAATTAAGTGAGATAGCACTGCTCTGAATGAATTTTCCATTGTAGAGAATTTCAAGAGCATAGAAACAACATGAGAGTCAAATCACTTGATCTCGCTTAGTCTTTGAGATATTCTCAAAAACAATTTTGGAAAAATTGATTCATCCAATTTTATTTTTCACTGGATTTATTTCTGATGAATATCACGGAAACTAAGCAAGATAAAGCAATTTTGGCCGAATTGTTATTTTTTAGAGAATTGCAAGAGCTTCGAGCATGAAATCCCCCTATCTCGCTTAGTTTTGGAGATATTTTCAAAAACAATTAAAAGAAAAAATTGATTTATCCAATTAGATACGTCTTTCTTGCCCTGGGATGATTTTGTAGTTTCTAAAATTCTCTACAAAAACATTCCAGAATAGAAAGGACGTATTTCTATTATTTTGAGAGATATTCTCAAAAAAAAAAAATTAATCTCTAAAGAATTCAAAACAGAGAAATTCCATTTTTTTGTCATTACGTTCTCTTAGAATATCTCAGAAACTATTGGAGATACGGCCTTTCTCCTCTAGTCCATTCTTATAGCTCTCAAAACTCTCTATAGAATCTTCTCCGGGCAGGAAGAACGTATTTCCATTGTGACGTTGAAATTCATTCATCGTTTCAACTCTCTGTTTTGAATATTTATTAATTCATTTCTGTACTGTTTGGGTCAATTTCATTTTATCAAAGATTACTAGAATTTCACCTGTTTAATTTTTACTTGAAAAGAAATCAGAGAGTATTCCCCACACAAAGGAAAAAGAATTGTTTGGGCTTTATTTTTTTATTATTCGAAATACCCTGGTGGACCCGTCGCTTGCCTATATCGATATGTTCACTCAGTCGATCTTCCATCGGTCACTGGTTGATTACAAATTCTGTAATTTGTAAAAAAATGAAACTCAATCGACTTAGGTAGCACGGCGATTAACAGTCAATCATTTTTCTATTTCAAAGATTTCAAATTTCGTATCAACCATTGATCGATGAAAGATCGACTGAATGGACATATCGATATGAGTACACGACCAAAAATCGAAAGCTCAACAACAGGTTCACCAGGGTAGGAAATGTTCGGGATATGATTATTTATGGAATTAATGTTCACGCATACGTTGGGAAGAAGACACTATTTGAGACGATTTGAGATATTTAAATTTGACAAGATTCATTTAATGGAAATGTCTACTCTAGGAAACTTTTGACACACCCGGTACCTTTGTACACCGAGTGTACCGGGCGTTGGGATATGCTGCGTCCAGTGATATCCCCACTTATTAACTCTGTCTCTCTCACACTTGCACACAGCCTTATCCGTAAATTACAATTGTCTCTATTTGCAAGATAAATATTATTTCCGGGGAAATATCAGTCCCAATGCGTTCGGATAAATATCCTCGATTTTTTTGTATCTGCAACTTAATTGTCCGGGCAATAATTATTTCCCTATATTCGATGGGCGCACTTGATACTCGTAAATTCATAAAACGACTGTCAATAAGCAGCTTATCGCAACGACAATACTTTCAAGTTTGTTTATTCTATTTATTTGTCGTAATCGCTACGAGAAAAACACGCGGTTCGCCTATCTTAATTTCACACACACACCTGTCACTTTATGCAATAATTAAAGTGTACTCACGCACAATATTACGCTCGGATTTGCTCTGGATATACTGCTAACTTGTGTAGTATTTTTCCGGTCAATGCGGATCCTCTATTTCAGTTCAATTATCTTAATTCATAATAATGAAAATATATAAATTAAGAAGTGGACCAAAATGTACAAAGACTAAGACCAGAGTGATATTGTTCGGGGTCATGAAGCCAACCGCAGCTTCCTTCTTCCGGATTTATTCAATTTGGCCAATCCTGGTGGAGAATTCCCCTTTTGCAGTGGCTCATTGGCTGGAAGTTTCTCCGGTATCGATCGAGGCGCTCGACGGCGCTAATCAATACCTCAGGCGCAGTTATCCAGTCGATAACTGGGTCGATATCACGACAGATGGTAATTGTCGTTTTGGCCTTGAATCTTCTTACTCCGGGAGCAATGACCGTTTGGTGCTGTCCTCTAGTCTTCACGCAGTCTTTTCTGGTTATTTGGATTGACTTTTAGCTCTGGATTACTTCTCCGGGACTCCTGGACATTTTCCTGGCCCTGGTACTTTTATGGCCTTGCCACCCTCCTCCGCTGTGCTCTGGGTAATAACTCCTCCGCTTCAGCACCCCAGGAGTAATATCGTTTCAATCATTCACACATAATTTCCATTCACTCGATTCATACATTCTCTTAGCTTAGAGTAGGGAAGGCCAGGAAAGCACTCTCATTTTTAAAACCTAATTCAATTGACGGATATTCAATCCGTCACACCATTATTCAGCGAAAGATTCTCAAAAAACCGAAAAAATAATTTTTGGAGAATTAAAAAAGAAAAATTCTATTTTTTTGTCATTTAGTTTTATGAGAATATCTCGAAAACTGATGGAGTCATGCCTCCTTGTCCAAAAGTGGTTTTATACATAATTCCGAAGGCTACAAAAATGGATTCGAATGAAAAGTTCATTATTGAAGAATGAAACTAGAAAATTCGTGTTTTTTGGACATTCAGTTTTTTGATAATACCTTAGAAGTGGAGTGAGATAGAGTGATTTCACCTCAGTCTTTCTTTGTTGCCCTTGGAAAACTCTACAAAGATATTCCGTGGCCAAACAGGCGTATCTTCTTTATCTAAGGAGTTATTCTCAAAAAACAATAATATTCATCATGAAAGAATTGAAATAAGAAAGTTGGATTTTTCCATCATTAATTTTTCCAAACCTGTCACCAACTATTGGGGATACATCCTCCCTGCCCTCAGATGATTTTGAAGCTTCTAGAATTTTCTACAAAACCATTTCTGGATAGAAGGAATGTATCCCCAGCATTTATGCCGATTTCTCGAGAAATGAAAAAAATGATTATTGAAGAATGAAGAGGGGAAAAATTCCATTTCTTTTTCATTCAGTTTTGTTTAGAATATTTTAGATAATATTAAATATACGATCTTTCTCTCCACGTCCATTCTCGTAGCTCTTGGGAGTCTCTATGGAACTATCTCCAGGCAGGAGACCTATCTCCGTTGTTTAACGAGATATTAAAAAAAAAAAAAATCGTTTTTTGAAGAATTGAAACAGAAAAATTTAATTTTTTTATCATTCAAGTTTTTGAGAATATCTCGAAAAGTGATGGGAATGGGCCTTCATCATTCCAGAATTATGAATTATTACAAAACGTAAATAATTTGAAGAACTATCAAAATGGTTCCCGAGATAAAGTATCTCCACTATTCATGACGATATCTCCAAAAAAACAATAGAATTTGTCATTAAAAGATTAAAATCTGAATTTTTTTCTGATCATTTTTTTTTTTTAATTTTGTGGGCATTAAGCGACTTAAAGCGATCTTATCCCAATCGTTCTTGGTAGCTCTTAGAATTCTCAACAAAAGGGTTTGAACACAAACAGGGGGTATTCATCAATTATTGAGGCTGAAAAATTTTCAAAAGACAGCAAAATTCATCATTATAGGATTGAAGACAAGACAGTCGGACGTTTTTTTATCTTTAGTTTTTTTCGAATATCTCAGAACTATTGACGATACGCCTTGTCCCATTAGATGATTCTTGTAGCTCTTGAAATTCTCTATAGAATCACCCGCAACCAAAAAAAAAACTTATCTCCATCATTGAACGAAATATTCTCAAAAAACTACAAAATTTATTTGTGAAGAATGAAAATGGGAGAATTCCATTTTTTTTGTAATTCAGTTTATTGAGAATATCTCGAAAACTGATGAAGATACGACTCTATTATCTGTGAGTGGTTTTGTAGGGAATTCCAAGAGCTACAAAAATGGATTCAGATGAAAAGAACGTATTTACGGAGATATTCCAAGAAAACAACGAAGCTCACTATTATTATTATTATTTATTAATTTGTTTTGACAATATACAGTCTTTTACAAATGAGGTTTCGAGACGGTGCACATTTTTAGGATACAGATATTTTTTTTTTTTTAATTTTAATATGTATGCTTAATTTAAAGTTACATTGATCTTACGATGTTCGCTTGTTTAACTTATTATGTATGCTTGCAAGGAAGTGATAGAAATATTTTATGTTTTTGATTGAGCTTGCGTTGAGTAAGTTCAGGCTGGTTTCAGCAAGAGATTCAGACAATTCGATTTTCGCGTGCAATGCAGATCGTTCTTCGTGAAAGAAGGTACATTTATTGAGTAAGTGGAAAAGGTCGTTTATTACAGGCTGATTACAATTGGGACAGCAGCCTTCGGTTTCTAGTTTAATATTGATATTTTTTGTGCTAATTGACGCGGGGAATTTGGAAGGCAGGAGTCTGCATTGGGCAATGGTTTGTATTATATTATGAGGAAGTTGGGAGTTCAAATAATGCTGCCTGCCTTCTATGAGAGAAAGAAAAGGATAGACGGTGAGTGAGCAGTGCATAAGTTTGTTTTTATCTTGCTGATACAGATAATATGTCATGTGCTTCATAATATTTTCGCAGTCTACCTTCACTCTGTGGGATTTTAGTAGCCCCTCAATCCCTTGCGGGAAAAATTTGGTGATTTCGTTATTGAGCTGCGTGCACCAGTTGTATTTATCGGCTACGTTGGAGTTTTTACTTTCTGACAAAAGTTGATTAAAACAGATTTTGGGATATCTGGAATTCTCCATTGTTAGCAATTTACATAGCCAGTTAAGAGATCTTTTGATTACTTCGCAGCTGAGTCGAAGAGTACCTAATTCTAGTCTTAAGGCATAGTTTGCTGTGTACTTAGGAAGACTTAGAAGTTTTTTATAAAAGTACGATTGCACTTTGTCTACGTCTTTAAGGAATTTGAGGCCCCAGAATTCAGAACCATACAAAACTACGCTGGATGCGAGAGATTGAAAAAGGTACTCTTTGGTACTCCAAGTGTTCGATTTGGTTTGACGCAAGATATTCAACACATTGTTGATGGCTATATGGCCTCCACTTGTGGCCCTACTGCTCTGCAGTGAAAATGAGCCAGATTTGTGGAAAATACAGCCTAGATAACAATATTCATCTACAATGTCAATTTTCTTTTTTTTATACCAAAAGGATGAGCCGTTGTTTTTTGTTCTGTATCCGCGGCCTTTTTGAAATACTAGTATTTTTGACTTTTCCGTGTTTACTTCAAGGCAGTTGTTATCAAAATATTCACTCATAATATTTATTTTTCTCTGGAGATCTGCAGGGCTATCCGCTAGAAAAACAAGATCGTCCGCATATGCAATACAAGTTATCTCATTCCTTGGACCCACTGAGATACCTCTCAGTCCTTTTTTGTGCAAAAATTGGTCCAAATCAGAGATAAAGAGCGAGAACAACAATGGACTGAGAATTTCTCCCTGCAGAACGCCCTCCGATACGTCAACCGGTTTCGACAGTCCCGCTGTCGTTTTCACGGAGATTTGTGCTACATCATATAAGCTTTGACAAATTTTAATGAATTTGGTACTTACTCCTAAAGAGGAGAGTTTGGACCATAGAAGTGAATGTTTAATAGAGTCGAACGCCCTCACAAAATCCACAAAAAAGGAGAAAACTTTTCTCTTTGGTTTACCAAGATGAATTTGTATTATAGAAGATAAAATGAAAATATTGTCGGCGCAGCCTCTTTTCTTACGAAATCCAGATTGATACTCTGGTAGTTTATTCTCCTTTTCAGCCCATCCGTAAAGGCGCTCATACATAATCTGAGTGAAAATTTTAGTGATTGAATTGACAAGCGAGATGCATCTATAGTTTTGTGGATCATGCTCATCTCCCTTCTTGTGGATCATAGTGGCGTTCAAGGAAGCCCAAGCCTCTGGAACCTTTTCTTGCAGTAGTATTTTATTGAAAAATATTTCCAAGTATAACACCCAATTGTCCGGTAAGTTTTTGTAAAATTCATTGGAAATTCCGTCTGGCCCTGGGGATTTCCCATTTTTACATTTATTCAGGCTCTTCAGAATTTCTTCTTTAGTGATAGGATTATCAAGAAAAGGTTCCGAGTGATCGGATAAGCTAGGGGAATTTTTTTCTCGTTTAGGATATAATTCGGAAAGAAAGTCATGCCATTCATCTGGAGTAATTGGGTTTTGTTTAAAAATTTTCGGTCTAAATCGATTTATTGTACTCCAGAATGACTTAGCGTCATTACACGAGCTGATTTTATTCATGATTTCCATATCAAATTACGAAGCTCACTATTGAAAAATAAAACTAGAAAATTTGTGTTTTTGGTTATTTGTTTTTTTTATAATACTCCGGAAAGTAAGCGAGATAGAGTGATTTCTAGAGAATAAATTTTTTTTCAAGCTTTACCTTTATTACGAGGAATATCATGAGCCGGAATCCCACGGAATCTGGATCATTAGCCTCCATGGAGTTAACCTGAAAATTACGAGTATTTCACTCTCCTCTGTAATGCTTTCATTTTTTACGAATGAAAAATATTCATGCAGAGATGACGAATCCATAAAATTCATATTTCCAATTATTAATTGATTGATTCGATGATTCTAAAAATCGCAGCATCATCAGAGAAGAAAACATCTACGCCATTTGAGCGCCATTTTGGCTACTGTTATAACAAATTTTGGTGCATCCGTATGACAAGTTACTGTGCTATAAGTCATGCAGGTGCACCAAAATTTGCTATGAAAATAGTCAAAATGGCGCTCAAATGGCGTAGATGTTTCCTTGTCTGGTGTTGCTGCGATTTTCAGAATTATCGATCGATTAATAATTGAAAATATGAATTTTATGAATTTGTCATCTTTACATGGATATTTTTCATTCGTAAAAAATACAAGCATCACAGCATTATTAGTTGAAAGTGATATACCCGTAACTTCTAGGTTAACTACATGGAGACTGATGATCCAGATTCCGATGGGATTCCGGCTCATGATATTCCTCGCGATAAAGGTAAAGCTTGATAAAAATTTTATTCTCTAGAAATCACTCCAACTCGCTTACTATCCGAAGTATGATAAAAAACCCAAAAACACAAATTTTCTAGTATTTTTTTTTAATAGTGAGCTTTGTTGTTTCCTTGGAATATCTCCGTAAACAGTGGAGATACTTTTTTTAAAATTCGGATCCATGTTTGAAACGTAATCAAACTCCCGCCGGTAAAGTTGACCAATCAACAGACACCTGGTCAAGGAGGGGTCAAGACGCGAATAACCCCCTCCAGACTCATCACTTGCGTTTGACCGTTCTATCAAGACACGCATCAACTAATTTATTCATCATGAAAACTCTATAATTATATCAAGGGTAAATATTCTCTACATTCTCAAAGTTTAGGTTCAAGTGCAGTTGAATTCAACTAGTTTGTTCAACTATTTTGTTCGTCAACTATTGGTCTATTTATTCAACTTGTTATTATCTATCGACGAGCGGCCTTTTTTCCGAATGAAGCGGTTTTGCCTTGCGGCTCAGTGTAAATCCAACTATTACTTATTTTTACTATCATTAACTGCCTCCTGCAATCCACCCTGAAAATCCACGAATAAAATCAACACGCTCAAAACATTGGTCCTTCGAGTAGCCGGATGTGCAGGGCGATAAAAAGTGCAGTTTTTGTGAAGTGAAAAAAAAGGACGCCTCGTGGTGAACGATTTTCGGGGTTCACATGAGCTATTTCAACGACAATAAAATTGGTGTAATAAATGTGAAACCCAACGAATATTATATTTGTGAGTGAGCTGCTGTGTCTCTAGCATCAAGGTCTCAAACAGTGTTTACGTTTGGACACCAACACATTCTCAGACAGAGTAGCTCACGGTCAACAATAGAGAGACACAGGAGGCCACACCGATCGATATTCTCAGATTAAAATTTATCTCTCATTTGAATTAAATTTAATTCACTGGAAAAATAAAACAACGAATAAAACCAACTAAAAGAGAGAATTAAATCGAATATATCTCTTTACGAGTTTCGGGCATCTTCGGACATCGTCAGAAGCACGAGTGGTCTCTATCCCCTCTCCATCAACTTAGTCGATTAACGCGGCAGAGACGTGAGAAGCTCTGCCTACTTATCAATTTCCCACAACAGCTGATTCTCGATCAGCGACTCAACGCGAGGTATAGTAACTCTATCTCTCTCACATCCTGTCATTTCTCAAGATGATAGAAAGAGAGGGAATTGGTAGGTCATGAGAGGAGAGAAAACTCTATCTAATGACACTCAAGATCAATTGTACCTCAACAAGAATTTCTCAAACCAAATTCACCTGTCAAATTACCGATTGGACACACAACAATATTTTCAACTGAAGACTCTTCACCTGTGGGACTCAACGATGATCTCCAACAACATCAATATCTAGGGATATGAGCAGGGATCCTGTAGACTTTGAGGAATTCACGCCTCCTTCAAGGTCAAGTGGAAACCGAACACTAGAAGCTCAATCGAATCATCTCTTGGAGCAGCATCTAGATCAACGAGTCAACCAGCAGACAATGAGGAGTAATCTGGTGAGTCAAATCCATATATTTTTTAAATCTTGCTCACACAAATTACTTCCTCAAAGACTCGTTTTCTTTATAGAGACAGCAATGTCACTCAACGAGTCTTCATCATCATCCAAGAAGACACCCAACGAGATATGCTTCAAGAGCAACGACACCCAACACACGTTATTGCATGAAGAACATGCATTCTCTCATCTGGTCCAGCATCCACGGAAAGATGCTGTGAGACTCTCAACAAAGATAAACCAACTAGCAGATGAGAATGGAGAATCGACTCCATTCACCCTCATCAACAAGGAGATTCATCATCAGGGTGTCAGCCAGCTTTGAAGGAATTTACGCCTCCTTCAAGGTCATCTGGCACCCTCAGCAGAGAAACTCAACTTTTCAATCATCATCATCAACCAGGTGTCATCAACTCAAAGGTCGTAGTCCACGAAGGGACTCAACATCTTGGACTAACGACAATCTCAACGGAGAAGGTCATCAACAATCTCATCAACAGGAGTCCAGCTGACCTTGAGGAATTTACGCCTCTTTCAAGGTCAACTGAGCAGCCAACCCGACTGAAATCCAACAATTCAGGTCTCACGGGGAAAAGTCGACAGTCACCATTCTCCAACAAGCGAGTCAACAAGGCACCCATCTTCATCAAGGTTTTACAACCAGACTGCCACATCCTCGTGCAAGACATTCTCAATCGGCACTGAAGTGCCGAAGTACACCCTGGTTCAACAACATCAACTACGGGGCTGACAAGGAGGGTGAATCATCAAGGATGAACTTATCCAGCCAGGAAACTCTCAATTAGTTGCGCAACGAACTGATCACAGACGGATATCCTCAAATCCGATCTGCTGCAGGCTTAATCACCGGCAACGTCTTCTACGGCCGTGAAGATGTTGTCCAACGTGCATCAACTTGAGCTACAACAAAAAGTCTGAACCAGGAAGACGACAAAAAATCAACAAATCCAGAGCTACAACAAGAAGATCAACTAGCAGGAGCAGGAAAGGTGATTCAGCAGCTTCTCACTGCTGAATGGGGGGAGTATGTTTGAAATGTAATCAAACTCCCGCCGGTAAAGTTGACCAATCAACGGACACGTGGTCAAGGGGGGGGGGGGAGTCAAGACGCGAGTGACTCCCTCCAGACTCATCACTTGCGTTTGACCGTTCTATCAAGACGCATCAACTAATTTATTCATCGTGAAAACTCTATAATTATATCAAGTGTTAATATTCTCTATATTCTCAAAGTTTGGTTTCAAGTTTAGTTAAATTCAACTAGTTTGTTCAACTATTTTGTAATCGTCAACTATTCATCTATTTATTCAGCTTATATATTATCTATCGACGAGCGGGCTTTTTTCTGGATGAAACGGTTTTGCCCTGCGGCTCAGTGTAAATCCAACTATTACTTATTTTTACTATCATTAACTGCCTCCTGCAATCCACCCTGAAAATCCACGAATAAAATCAGAACGCTCAAAACAATTCACTTTTATAGCTCTTGGGATTCCCTACAAAACCATTTCCAGATAATAGAGTCGTATCTCTATCAGTTTCTGAGATATTCTCAATAAACTGAGTTACAAAAAAAAAATTGAATTCTCCCATTTTGATTCTTCACACATTAATTTTTCAGTTTCTTGAGAATATTTCGTTAAATGATGGAGATAGGTTATTTTTGCTTGCGGGTGATTCTATAGAGAATTCCAAGAGCTACAAGAATCATCCAATGGGACAAGGCGTATCTCCAATAGTTCTGAGATATTCGAAAAAAACTAAAGATAAAAAACCGTCCGACTCTGTTGTCTTCAATTCTTTAATGATAAATTTTTCAGTCTTTTGAGAAATTTTCAGCCTCAATAATTGATGAATACCCCCTGTTTGTGTTCAAACCCTTTTGTTGAGAATTCTAAGAGTTACCAAAAACGATTGGGATGAAATCGCTCTAGGTCGCTCAATTCCCACAAAATAAAAAAAATAAAAAATGATCAGAAAAAAAATTCAGATTGTAATTTTTCAATAATAAATTCTATTGTTTTTTTGAAAATATCTTCATAAATAGTGGAGATATTTTATATCGCGAACGATTTTTATTGTTCTTCAAATTATTTACGTTTTGTAATAATTTGTGACAGGATGCAAATTCGCCTAACGTCACACGATTATTATTTAGGCAATTTTAAAATCTTGCGCCAGAATAGCGACTCCTGGTTATCAAATTGGCATTAAACCCTGGCGAATAACGACTCATTTATTTTGACCAATAAAGGTATTTGGTATTGGAAGAGAAAGGGGGGAGACGGGCTACGGGTGTGAATCACACACTTCTTCTTTGTTTTAATAGAGAAAACAGCGTGAAAATTATTGTAAGATTCTCTCGACTGAAAGAGACGCACAAAGAGTTGTCAAAATTATTAATAAATTATTACATTTGATTTGTGATCTATCGTTGTTGTCAATTAAATTATTGTAATCATCAATTAAATTAATCGTCGAACGAGTGTAGCTGAATATATTTAGACAAGGATTTAATTGGTCAGTAAACCTGAAAATTCTACTCTACTCGGCTTCACTTGCTCAGTGTGTTTCGTGTTTTGGGTCACCCAATCGAATTTCCTCTCAGATTCTCAAAATTCTATGTGATAAAACTTTCGTTAATTTTTAGAAAATTAACTGGCGCCTAACAAAATAAATTTTCTTGTCAATTCGAACCTCAACAGCCTCTGACGCAGGCCGCATCGAGTGAAGGGATTCTCTGAATAGAATTAAAATAATTAAATCTCAATAAAATAGTAAAACTCAATATAAATTGATTATCAAAAGAAAATTCTGTCTCAAATTCATAATTCTGGAATGATGAGGGCCCATTTGCATCACTTTTCGAGATATTCTCAAAAATTTGAATGACAAAAAAATTAAATTTTTCTGTTCCAATTCTTCCAAAATCGATTTTTTTTCTCTTAATATCTCGTTAAACAGCGGAGATAGGTCTCCTGCCTGAAGATAATTCCATAGAGACTTCCAAGAGCTACGAGAATGGACGTGGAGAGAAAGATCGTATATTTAATATTATCTGAAATATTGTATACAAAACTGAATGAAGAAGAAATGGAATTTTTCCCCTCTTAATTCTTCAATAATCATTTTTCTCACTTCTCGAGAAATCGTCATAAATGCTAGGGATTCATTCCTTCTATCCAGAAATGGTTTTGTAGAAAATTTCAGAACTTCCAAATTATCTGAGGGCAGGGAGGATGTGTCCTCAATTGTTGGTGACAGGTTTGAAAAAATTAATGATGGAAAAATCCAACTTTCTTAATTCAATTCTTTCATGATGAATGTTGTTGTTTTTTGAGAATAACTCCTTGAATAAAGAAGATACGCCTGTTTGGCGATGAGATATCTTCGTAGAGTTTTCCGAGGGCAACAAAGAAAGACTAAGGTGAAATCACTCTATCTCACTCAATTTTTAAGGTATTATCAAAAAACTGGATGTCCAAAAAACACGAATTTTCCAGTTTTATTCTTCAATAATGAACTTTTCATTCGAATCCATTTTTGTAGCCTTTGGAATTGTGTATGAAACCACTTTTGGACGAGGAGGCGTGACCTCATCAGTTTTCGAAATATTCTCATAAAATTAAATGACAAAAAAATAGAGTTTTTCTTTTTTAATTCTCCAAAAATTATTTTTTCGGTTTTTTGAGAATATTTCGTTAAATAACGGAAAGACGTTCTTCGTGCTCGAAGAAGATTCTATAGAGAGTTTCAAGACCTATAAGAATGGATGAGAGGAGAAAGGCCGTATCTCCAATGGTTTCTAAGATATTCTAAGAGAACGCAATGACAAAAAAAAAGGAATTTCCCTGTTTTAAATTCTTGAGAGATTAATTTTTTTATTTTTGGAGAATATCTCTCAAAATGATAGAAATACGTCCTTTTCATTCTGGAATGTTTTTATAGAGAATTTTAGAAACTACAAAATCATCCCAGGGCAAAAAGGACGTATCTAATTGGATAAATCAATTTTTTCTTTCAATTGTTTCTCGAAAATATCTCCAAAACTGAGCGACATAGGGGGATTTTATGCTCGAAGCTCTTGCAATTCTCTCAAAAAGAACAATTCGGCCAAAATTGCTTTATCTTGCTTAGTTCCCGCGATATTCATCAGAAATAAATCCAGTGAAAAATGAAATTGGATGAATCAAATTTTTAAAAATTGTTTTCGAGAATATCTCGAAAACTAAGCGAGATCGAGTGATTTGACTCTCATGTGGTTTCTATGCTCTTGAAATTCTCTACAATGGAGAATTCATCCAAAGCAGTGCTATCTCACTTAGTTTCCGAGATATTCATAAAAAAATAAGTCCAGTCGAACGTAAAATTGGATGAATTGATTTTTTCTTTTCATTGTTTTTGAGAATATCTCGGAAACTAAGTGAGATAGAGAGATTTTACCCTCATCTTGTTTTATAGTTCTTGAAATTCTTTACGGAACCGGATCAAGACGAAATTGCACCATCTTGCTTAGCTTCCAAGATATTCAAGGAAAAATCAATCCAGTGATGAAATGAAATCGGATGAATGTATTTTTTCTGTTAATCGTTTTTGGAAATATTTTCATTATTCAGCAAGATAGAGTGATTGTACTTATAACTCGTTTTGTAGCTTTTCAAGTTCTCTCTGAATGAAAAAGGATTCAAGCAAAATCATTCTATCTCCCTCAGTTTCCAAGATAGTCATTGATAAATGAATCCAGTGAAAAAGTAAAATTGGATGAATCAATTTTCCACTTTAATTGTTTTTGAGAATGTCTCGGAAACTGAGCGAGATAGAACGATTACGCTCTCATCTTGGTTGAAAGCTCTCAAAATTCTCTGTGAAACATGATAGGGGCGAAATCGCTATATCTCACTCAATCCTCAAGATATTCATGAGAAAATGAATGAAGTGAAAAAGTAAAATTGGATGAATAGATTTCTTCGGAAATTGTTTCTGAGAATGTTTCGAAAATCATACGAGATAGAACGATTTTATTCTCATCTTATTTTGTAGCTCTTGGAATTCTCTGTTGAAAAGAATTGAGAAAAAGTTGAAAAAAAAAAAAAAAAAAAAAAATTATCAATAAATATTAATTTATTAATAAATTTATTTGTTTAATGGCGACATTGCCTCGTGGATGGGAGGTGGAGAAAAAGATGTGAGAATCAAAATTCGAAGGTAAATATAGTAACTCGCAGTAGCTCAGCGGTAGAACACCTGACATGTAATCAGAGGGTCGTGAGTTCAAATCTCGCCTGCGCATCACATTTTTTTTCCGAAATTTGATTCTCTTAAAAAAAAAAAAAAAAATTATTCAAAAAAATTAATTTATTGATAAATTTATTTGTTTAATGGCTCTATCTTGCTTAGTTTACGAGATATTCATGGAAGAATAAATTAAGTGAAAAAGTCAAATTGGATAACAAGATTTTTTTGGAAATTGTTTCCGCGAATATCTCGGAAACTACGCGAGATAGAACATATTCTATCATAATCTTGTTGTGTAGCTCTTAAAATTCCCTACACATGAGAATTCAACTGAAATTGCTCAATCTCACTTAGTTTCGGAGACATTCATAGAAAAATGAAGGGAGTGAAAAGACAACATTAGATAAATTGATTTTTATCAATTGTTTCTGAGAGTATCTCGAAAACTAAGCGAGATAGCTCGAATTTACCCTCAGTGTGTTTTGTTGCTCTTCGGATTCAATGCAAAAGAGGATTCAGGTGAAATCGTTCTATCTCGTGAGGGAGATATTCCTTAGCCTCCGAGATATTTATACGAAAAATAAATCCACGGAAAATATGAAATTGTATGAATCAACTTTTTTCTTAAATTGTCTTTTACGGGATTTCCTTCGTATAGGTATTATTCTCATGGACACTCAATTCGCGTATAGAAACCCATAACATTTTCACCATATAGGAATTATTCTTACACTCCCTCAATTTGCGTATAGAAACCCATAAAATTCTGACGATATAGAAATTATTCTTATACGCCCTCCATTCGCGTCTAGAAATCCATAACATTCTCACCATATAGAAATTATTCTTACACCACCTCAATTTGCGTATAGACACTCATAACATTCTCACCATATAGAAATTATTCTTATACGCTCTCAATTTGCGTATAGAAACCCATAACATTCAGACCATATGGAAATTATTCTTATACGCCCTCCATTTGCGTATAGAATTCCATAACATTCTCACCATATAGGAATTATTCTCATACGCCCTCAATTTGCGTATAGAAACCCATAACATTCAGACCATATAGAAATTATTCTTCCCCAGTCGAAATTCCCGTGACAATCCAACGGAGTTTCGATGTAAAAAAATATCTCTAAATACATCAGAACTACGCTGATTTCATGTTGAAGCACTCATATGAATGCAGGTACTCTGGCATAGTTTCGATGTATTGAGTTGGAGTTATTGCTGTTTTACGTCATCTTACAATTGAATGACGATGATTTCCGTTGATAATTTTGATGTATTGGAGCATAACTTGAACGTAATTGAGTCTCCTTGCCCCTCCCCTCGCATCGCGTTTTCACCACAAATTTACGTTTTTAATTGATTTCTCTCTTAAGGTACTTCCGCAGTAAGTAAAGGGGAATAGATGCGAATGTGCCACAGATTTGAAACTTTGAGGATATATTCTTCTCATAAGTAGAAATATATCTGGAAGTTTCATAACGATCGACCACGTAGTTTTTTTCGAATAATTATTGAAATAATTAATTTACACAGGCCCTAATGATACGTACTTATTTTTGAAAATCATCGACAATGTGCTGCAGTCTCACCCGCGCGCAAAATCACTTCCCATATTATTTATAAATATAACTTGATAATTTTTTTTATATTTTACCACGTAATTATTGAGAAATATCACTCAATCCGTGTGTCACCACCATTTTACCATATCCTCATAAATATTTTATGGATTAATTGATATCTCTCAATAATTACGTGATAAAATATCAAAAAAATTATCAAGTTATATTTATATATAATATGGGAAGTGATTTCGCGAGCGGATAAGACTGCAGCACATTGTCGATGATTTTTAAAAATAAGTACGTGTCATTAGGGCCTGTGTGAATTAATTATTTTAATAATTAATAAAAAAAAAACTACGTGGTCGATCGTTATGAAACTTTCAGATATATTTCTATTTATGAGAAGAATATATCCTCAAAGTTTCAAATCCGTGGCACATTCGGATCTATTCCTCTTTACTTACTGCGGAAGTACCTTAATTATATGCTTAAAAATAACCCATCATGACTGTTATCCTAATTTCCTAAAAATGAAGTGAATAAAAAAAAAAGAATTCGGTCCAGCAGTTCTCGAGATACTCCAAGCGGTCATCTATCCAAGTACTGACCAAATCCAATGCTGCTTAACTTCTCTGATCGCCTGGAGATTCCTCGTTGTCTGCTGCTAACCTGAAACATATAACTTCTGCGATTCTAATTGAGCTCAAATATGCATCGCATATTTATACTACGATCTTCCAAAGAAATGATTAACAGTTGCTGTCAATTTTTTTAAATGACTATCGAGAATGAATTTCGAAAAATCGATGGCAAAATACGTTGATGATTTTTATTTTTCTTTCGCTCTATTTCTTTTGGCAAAATGATAATTTTTCCTCAAACTCAAATTCCTTTTCGAGTTCTGATTTTTTCAGTTTTTTTCAATTTCATCTCATTTCCAAATTTCAATTAAGGATAAGTGGGGTAAAATGGACATGAGAAGAAAACCGTTGGAGAGAGATTCTTCTGATAATAGCCTTGAAAACCTGAGGAGACATTAGGTTAACAATAAGTCCCAGAATTTTTTCTTTGATTTTGAAAATTCGAATTTTTTGGCTCATTATTACAAAATATGTCAGTTTCTATTTTCAGGAAAATTCACTTCTTTCTGAATCTCTCCGATTCTATTGGCCATAGCTTAGAAATTCCGAATGGAGGTGAAAGGTGAGATCATTTAGTATGGTTTTATGGGATTCACCAGCGAAAAATATCCATACTTGAAGTATTTATGAGAATTTTTATGAAAATCTGTTTTTTCTCCATGAATACTTTGAAAATCGACATTTTCAAATTGACAACTCCATAAATCATTCGCAAATGATCTGACTTCCCTCCTTTGTTCAGAATTCCCACGCTACGCTCAATGAAGCTCATGAAACTTCACAAATTTTTTTTTTCGAATTCTGTCTCTAAATCTTGACCAAAAAGTAAATTTTTTTCACCAATGACAAAAAATTATCTCTGACAGATGAATTCCACTGCAAATTTCTCCCACTTTCCACTGGTCTTACGAAAAATAATAAATTCTCAATATTTTTACTAATTTCCAATTTTTTTCCATAACGTTGACATAAAAAATCAAACGTGTCTATTCTACCCCACCTTTCCCCCTCTCCTATCTTTTTCCCTCTCTTCCATTAATTTTGTCAATTTTTAAAATACAAAAAAAATGTACATTAAATCCACGTCAGGATCAACTGCATCCAACTGTACGTTCAAATACATTGAATAGACGTCCAGGTCTTCGGGCCTTCTCGATGTATTCTGACGTTAAAATAGATTTTGCGTTAGAATATGGTAAAGGTACGTTCGGCATCTGCGAAGATCAAAGGAGTACGTTGAGAATTCGTCAAATCCATCGCAAAAATTCCGACTCAGTTATACGCCCTTAATTTGCGGATAGAAACCCATAACATTCTCACCATATAGAAATTATTCTTATACGCCCTCAATTTGTGCATGGAAACCCGTAACATTTTCACTACATAGAAATTATTCTTATATGCCCTTAATTTGTGAATAGAAACTGTAACCGGGTGGTCCTTAAAAAAAACCCTGAGCCCCCCTTCCACCAAACCCAACTTACCCATCGGTATGAGTGTAGCGAGTGAATGAAAATAGGACTTGACCCGCCATCCGGTGGATTCGAGAGAAAGCAGAAAGCGAGAGCAGCCATGTTCTCTGCCGACCGATATACAATGTAACGTGATATTTGGATTACGTTACTTTTTATCGTCTGGGCGCGTAATTAATTTTGAATTCGAATAGTTTTGGCACCACCAACCGAGAATCAAAATAAACGAATCACGAGAGTTCAATCATAGTAAAAATTATGTAAAACTAATGCCGATTGGTTAATTTTGTATGTTAACGCTCATTGGATTATCGTCAATTGAGTTGATGTCTCACGAATGGAAGAGGGAGACACCGAATGGACGATGGTGAAGGAAATCGACATTACCGAAGGAGTTGGTTAATTGGTGAAAAGTTTTGGCGCCAATGACGAAATTCATCGGAAGAATTAATTGAGACGTTTAGATGAACCTTGGTTTCATCCTTGGACTAAATAAAATTGTCCCAACTCTAATGTCATCGATTTGGAGTTTCTCAATTTTCTTCGTTGGAATTTATCGTCATTGCAAAAGGAAAATACTTAACGTCAGGTTAAGCTGTATTGAATGACGTATTTTGGGATCGACCAATAAGGAACGTCCTTCCCGGAAAAGACGCCTTAGCCAGTGTACAGCGCTTGCTGTCGGCTGATTCTCGTTTGGTGTGCCGTAGTGAAAACACATGTTTTGTCGTGTTTTGCACACTTTGTTAACCGCCATTTTTGCACTTTTTGGAATAAATTAATTCATTGGAATTAATTGTATTAATTGTCGTTTAATTGAACTTAAAAAAAAAATATGTTCACGTGGAATAAGTTGGGAATAATCTGGTGAGCAAGTTTGAGTTAATTAAATTTTGTACGGTAATTTAATTTCGTGGTCGTGAAATATTAATTTTTTTTAGCGTAATGACGCTAAGTAATGGTGACGCCACGAGATTGAATACCATTTGTCGGCGAAATTATTTGATAATTTTTTTTGGAAACATTTAATTATTTTTTTTTATTGAAAATAATTTTGAACTCTCGTTATCGTCTCTTAGAAAAAAAAATATATATTTTTTTTAAAATATTTTTATTTTTTTTATTTTTTTTTCTTTGGAAAATTTATTGTCGCGAATTAAAAATTAATCAACGGATATTTTGGCGTCGTGGCCAGAGTTAATTAATTTTAATTTATTGAGAAATTTGAGTCTTGCGACTTTGTGGAATTTTGTCGTTTGTATTTTTTTTATTTGTTTTATATTTTGAAAGATTTTGTGAATTAATTTTTTTTTATGAAATTAATTTGATTAATTTCATTTATTGGCATATCGTTCAGTCGGCCATGATATTTAGGGAAACTTTTTAGGGAAAGTTTCCTAGGGAAATTTGCTAGGGGAATTTCCTAGGGAAATTTTTAGTTACTTTTGTTTCGTTGCGAAAGATAACTTTAGGTGGCAGCACCATGGAATTTTTGAATTCGTTTAATTGTTATGATTGATTTAAATTTTGATTTGACGGTTAATTAATAAATCAATTAATTTATTAATTAATTAAATTTTATTTTTTTTCATTGACATTATTATTTTTTTTTTAATTTAGTTTTAAAGAATTTGTTTGTAATTATTTGTTTATTTATTATGAGTTGTCGGAAGTTATGTTTTATGTTATGAAAAATTAAAAATAATATTTTATATTATCGTGCTGCGCACTTGTCGACTAACGCAGGGGTTAAATAATTTATAACTTGAATAATTAATTTTTTTTATATAAATTTTTATTTTATCCCCTAAATCATTTGTTTGAAGTTTATTCAACACTCCTTATTCAAACCCACAACAGCGACCTTGAGAGGAGACTGATCTAGTTCGTGCTGAATAAGGGAGTATTTGAGTTTATTGTTTGAATTATTCGATTTTGATTATTGTTTATTGTTGTTTAGATCAATAGAAGATTGATCGGATGTTGAGATACATCCTGGCACCCATTTGGATTTTGGTTTTATTTTGAAATTTTGTTTTTGGCTATTGGGTGCTTTTCAAGCGTGCTTAATTGTTGAGCTTACCGTTAGGCTCGAGAATTACGTCACAGTTTTTGGCGCCCAACGTGGGGCCTTTGAAAAGTAACGGGAGAAAATTAATTTTTTTTTTTTCAAATTTTTGATTTCGTTTAGGCCGTTGAATAGTAACGAAGAACAATTTTGAATTAGAAAATTTTTTTTTTGGGCTATAAAAAATTAATGAGAGGAATTAATTTTTTTTTGTTTGACAAAACGATTTGAATAGCGGTACGAAAGGATTTAATGGCATATTGGTCCATGTAAATCATGATATAATTTGAGTCAAATGAATTGAATTTATTGGTTATTGTTTGGTCATGACTCGAAATTGTTCGGTATCGTATTTGAACGTTTGGTAATCAGTTATAGTGATGCAAAACGATTGGTAGTCTTTTGTGGATGACGTTTGAGAATAAATTGATAAAAATTACTTCGTTAATTTTAAATTTTTGGTAACGTCTAACTACAATAATCGTGTTGCATACGTTTCGATAATGATTACAAGAATTTTGATAATTGAGAGATTAAGATAGCGAGAGTTTCCAAAATTATCATATTTTGTTTTGTGTGTTTGATTTATTGAATTAAGATTAATCCAGTGATTTTCATAATCAACGATTTCAGGTATCTTAATTCAATGGAAATGGTGTGTACGAAGAATCTTTTGTGATTATTTAGGGATGTTGATCATTTCTGCTTCAGTTTGATGAATTAATGATTTCCGAAGACCATAGTAGGAAGATCATCATGTTTCGTTTGTTATTTCGTGGTTTTGAGTATTTTAGTGTTGTGACACTTTTGAATTTGAAATTCATTGGTTATCGTGTGGTACAAGATGGACTTTTTGAGGACATTAGGTGATCGATAATTTGATTTTAGTTATTGACGGAAATCTTTCAAATTTAATATCGAGACATTCACCTGATGTCATTTTATGATGAAGCGGAATGAGATATCGCATCTATGGACTTACGAAACGAGAATATGTTTCGTGGATGATTTTTGTTGTGATTGTCTTTTACTTTCGTTTGGTTTGAGGAATTAGTTCGAGGTTTTGGCGAACAACTTAATACTCCTCTAGTATTTCGTTTCGGCGATGATTTACTCCAATTGTATTGACCTTTTGGAAAATACAAGAAAGTTGGAAATCAGAGTCGCGTTACAAGTCGTACAGTTGAGCTTGTTTTGATTAATGACGAAAGTAAAATGACAGATTCATTCGCAGTTTGGAATTATGATATTTAGTCAGCGAATAATAATTTCGTTTGTTTTGAGAGAGATCGGAATTTGTGGATAATTTCGTAATGGTTTCGTTGAATTTGATTTACTTAAGTCGAAGATGATTTACGAAAGTCTCTCAAATTTGTTGTTGGTATGATTTCGTTCTGCAGTGATCGCGTGAATATTGTATTGAAAGTACAGCAAATTAAGATATGGGGCGTGGGTCTGATCAATTCACACTTGTGTTAAAGTTTGTTGTTGAGACAGTGTGGATTTGTTGATCCTGATCAGATTGACAAGTTTTCATTGGTCTCTGTATTGTGGAAATAACATCTAGTATTCGCGTTGATTTTGAACTGAGACAAAATTTTTTAGTGATCTCAGAGTGCTTCATTCTTAGTTTAGGAATGCGAGATCATTTGTGGCTTGAATATGTTTGGATTGAGTATCGATTATTGCAGAATCGTTATATATCTCGAATCCAGTTAGAGTAGCGATCTTACGGTGTTTCATTCTTGTAATAAGATGCGAGATCGTTTGATGTTTTCGTACATTCAAACATGTGGTGTTTGGGATGGAAACATCTAAACTCTTTGTTGTAATGTCTCGTCGTGGTTTGACTTTCGTCGTGTATAACGCGAGAGATATTTGATCGTTTCATGGCTCTGTCATGTGTTGTACAGAGGATGGAACGGAAGTTTTCCGTCCTGACGCACGTGTTGCAGGAGGAAATGGTGATTTCGATAATTGGAGAAATTCAACTGACTATGCTGAGATGACAAAGAAAGGAAAGTTCTTGAGACAATTCCGTCGTGCTCAGAGGTTGAATAATTATCGTGAGGAGATAGAAAATTTGATAGCTGGTCATAAAGCGATAGTAACGCGTTGTATCGTCGACACTATCAATGTCATTGACGTATCAGTTTTGTGTTAGCTGGTACAGTTCGATTTTGAACAGTGATTTTCAAGTCAATCTAAAAGATGCTTGATTCTTTAGTTTGTTCAGAGTGAAAATCTTGTTCTAGTTTAGGTCTGTTATTCCATTTGGGCTAAGAGATGTTCGATTCTTTAGATCCGTTTTGAATGGAAATTTCGTTGTCGTTTCGACCTGACTGGTCATTCGATGAAGGAACAACTGATAACTCCGAAATTCTATTGGACGGGTTATTGGGTCAAGTAAAATTGACGTTCTTTTAGCGTGATGATCAATCCATTGTAGTTTCGGTTGAAGACTGAACGATTATGGTTACGATGAGTGACAGATCTGGAAATTTTGTTGTTGAGGAACTTGAATCAAACTTCAGTTGGAAGTGGTTGAGGGATCCAACGATTTCGAGAATCGTTGTCAACCTGATTCAATTTCGATAGAAGATTTTGTTTTTTTTTTTGTGTTCGAATTAATGTTTGTAAAGTTGAATCGTTCTTCAGATAATGAAGCGGTTGGGGGATCCAACGTTCAGTAGTAGCGTTGTCAACCGGGTTCAATTTTATCGTTTTGGACAATTCGTTTGATGAGTTGAATACGTTTCGTATTTGTGCGAAGACGTTTGTCTCAATTGAGGAATTAGAAATACTTTTCTGGATTCTGAAGACATGGCGAGACGTAGGAAATTCATCTATTCGATATTGTGATGTTTGATGATGATGAATCAGTTCCAGTTTGTGGAATGGTTGAGGGATCCAACGTATCAAGTATCGTTGTCAACCAGATTCATTTGATTGGATTTTTTTTTCTGTTTGACATTTGGTCAAGATGGATCAATTTTGAGACGGTGAAGTGGTTGAGGGAACCAACGTTTTCAATAGCGTTGTCAACCGGATTCACTTTTAAATTGATCTTTTGATAATTGTGTTTATCATGATTCTGGAGAATATTGTAGAGACTCGATGGAAGAAATTAATTCTGTTATTTCATTGTTCTATCGTCTGGTGACGTTGTCCAGTCACGCAGATTTTGGTTTGAATTTGTATTTTTGGTGATATTTGTTTAATTTATTTTGTGGTTGTTTAGGACTGATTTGAAAATGGTTTTAGATTGATTGAGTTCGTCATCCGATCATGAGAACTGATCTGATAATGGTTTCGCGACTAATCGAGTTGGCATCTGGTTTTGTGATCAACAAGTCATAATTCTGATGATGTGACGATGGTTTCGCAACCAAGTGAAGGATAGTTCTGTGACGGAAGAATTCGTTATTAATTTGATGATTGGTTGAATTATTATTTTGTTTTGATTTCGTTGAGTATCTCCAGAATTTTGAGAGTATGGCGATTTCGATCATATTAGGATTGAAGAAAATGACAAGAAATGGTTAATTACAGGTTGATTGTGAGATTCACTTGTGATTGATTTATTATGTTTGATTTCGTTTTATGTGAAATGTGATTGATTGAAATCTCGTCGATCAATGGTTTATGATTTCGTTGGTGGTATAATTTTGTATCGTTTGAAATATTTTGTGAATTGAACTGTACAAAACTTAATTACGGCTTCCAGTCTGGGGGGAGTAAGTTGTAACGTGATATTTGGATTACGTTACTTTTTATCGTCTGGGCGCGTAATTAATTTTGAATTCGAATAGTTTTGGCACCACCAACCGAGAATCAAAATAAACGAATCACAAGAGTTCAATCATAGTAAAAATTATGTAAAACTAATGCCGATTGGTTAATTTTGTATGTTAACGCTCATTGGATTATCGTCAATTGAGTTGATGTCTCACGAATGGAAGAGGGAGACACCGAATGGACGATGGTGAAGGAAATCGACATTACCGAAGGAGTTGGTTAACTGGTGAAAAGTTTTGGCGCCAATGACGAAATTCATCGGAAGAATTAATTGAGACGTTTAGATGAACCTTGGTTGCATCCTTGGACTAAATAAAATTGTCCCAACTCTAATGTCATCGATTTGGAGTTTCTCAATTTTCTTCGTTGGAATTTATCGTCATTGCAAAAGGAAAATACTTAACGTCAGGTTAAGCTGTATTGAATGACGTATTTTGGAATCGACCAATAAGGAACGTCCTTCCCGGAAAAGACGCCTTAGCCAGTGTACAGCGCTTGCTGTCGGCTGATTCTCGTTTGGTGTGCCGTAGTGAAAACACATGTTTTGTCGTGTTTTGCACACTTTGTTAACCGCCATTTTTGCACTTTTTGGAATAAATTAATTCATTGGAATTAATTGTATTAATTGTCGTTTAATTGAACTTAGAAAAAAAATATGTGAGAGGTGAACGGTGGCTCGTTCGGTAGAGTGTCGGATTGCCAACTCGTAGACCCGGGTTCAAATCCTAGCCTCTGCCGAATGATACAAGCACCACTGTAAAAATTATTTACAAGTGCTTTGTCCACAGACACACCATGAACCTCCGTCGCTGATTGGCATAATCTTTGCGTAAAAGATGGCGACGTTAAATAAGTATAAAAAAAAAAAAAAAAAAAAAAAATATGTTCACGTGGAATAAGTTGGGAATAATCTGGTGAGCAAGTTTGAGTTAATTAAATTTTGTACGGTAATTTAATTTCGTGGTCGTGAAATATTAATTTTTTTTAGCGTAATGACGCTAAGTAATGGTGACGCCACGAGATTGAATACCATTTGTCGGCAAAATTATTTGATAATTTTTTTTGGAAACATTCAATTATTTTTTTTTATTGAAAATAATTTTGAACTCTCGTTATCGTCTCTTAGAAAAAAAAATATATATTTTTTTTCAAATATTTTTTTTTTTTATTATTTTTTTTTTGGAAAATTTATTGTCGCGAATTAAAAATTAATTAACGGATATTTTGGCGTCGTGGCCAAAGTTAATTAATTTTAATTTATTGAGAAATTTGAGTCTTGCGACTTTGTGGAATTTTGTCGTTCGTATTTTTTTTATTTTTTTTATATTTTGAAAGATTTTGTGAATTAATTTTTTTTTATGAAATTAATTTGATTAATTTCATTTATTGGCATATCGTTCAGTCGGCCATGATATTTAGGGAAACTTTTTAGGGAAAGTTTCCTAGGGAAATTTTCTAGGGGAATTTCCTAGGGAAATTTTTAGTTACTTTTGTTTCGTTGCGAAAGATAACTTTAGGTGGCAACACCATGGAATTTTTGAATTCGTTCAATTGTTATGATTGATTTAAATTTTGATTTGACGGTTAATTAATAAATCAATTAATTTATTAATTAATTGAATTTTATTTTTTTTCATTGACATTATTATTTTTTTTTAAATTTAGTTTTAAAGAATTTGTTTGTAATTATTTGTTTATTTATTATGAGTTGTCTGAAGTTATGTTTTATGTTATGAAAAATTAAAAATAATATTTTATATTATCGTGCTGCGCACTTGTCGACTAACGCAGGGGTTAAATAATTTATAACTTGAATAATTAATTTTTTTTATATAAATTTTTATTTTATCCCCTAAATCATTTGTTTGAAGTTTATTCAACACTCCTTATTCAAACCCACAACAGCGACCTTGAGAGGAGACTGATCTAGTTCGTGCTGAATAAGGGAGTATTTGAGTTTATTGTTTGAATTATTCGATTTTGATTATTGTTTATTGTTGTTTAGATCAATAGAAGATTGATCGGATGTTGAGATACATCCTGACGCCCATTTGGATTTTGGTTCTATTTTGAAATTTTGTTTTTGGCTATTGGGTGCTTTTCAAGCGTGCTCAATTTTTGAGCTTACCGTTAGGCTCGAGAATTACGTCACAACAAACACATACACACTCACAGGAGAAACCGACGCAAAACTTGTTGCATCGTATATTTTTGAGTGAAGATAATTGAGAGTTTCTATTGAGTAATTACGGAGAATAATTTGTGAAGTAATTAGTAGGAGGGTGAGAGAATATCACGAGGAAGTTGAAAGAGGAATCCATTGAGGTTGGACTGCAGTAATTACCCCTGAGAGAGAGAAAGGAAGAAAAATTGAGGTACGAGTGCCATACTATTTCATATTTTTCTCGGCCACGTGCATCGACATTTTTCATTGTATTTTTGTTGGGTTAATTAACATGGTTAATCTGCCTCTGGGTGCGTGAGAGATCCCCTGAAATTTGGCCAGTGATTCTTGTTGAATTGAGAACAGACCCTGAGTCTCGATTACTAATTAAATAATATAAAGGACGTTATTCCGGGAACTCCCCCCCCCCCTTCTTTTTTTTGTGTCTTCCTTCTCTGCTGTAAAACTCGGCACGGTATTGTTGAACGTTTTCACCGTGGAACTAGGTCATTTCATCGAGTGATAAATTACCATTGGTAATTCGACGGTTATTTCCGGTAATTATTACCTAACCTCCTCAAATCATTCCCCATTAATTCCGATTCACCCCTGAGTCAACCCCTGAGATTTTAATCAATTAATTCAAGACTTTTGATTGCTGTAAGGAGAGAAATAAGAGCCAGATTCGAAATAAATAGTTATTCTACCTAGCATTTTGCAGTTTGGAGTTATTTTTTGCCTTCTTCCTGTTTTCCCTAATATTTTCCTTCCATTTGCGAGCCGCAGCTCACAACTGGCGCCCAACGTGGAGCCACGGGAAATGGAGCCAACAATACCTGAGTGGTAATATTAGCTATTCTTTTCTACACTGTCTATTCCCGGGTGATCTCTCTAGCACGGACGAACGTGGAGGTCTGAATTGAGGTTCTCAAATTATCGGTTGTATAAGTTCCCCTGAGCATAACTAATTCCCGCATATTAAAATGGGGGATCCCGCGACACCTGTCACCCCTCCCCCCCCTGAGGAAACCCCTGTGACATGTTCCGTTGTCACCACTTCGGCTCCGATAGCACTCGATGGCAATCGTTGGGTCGGTTCCGAGATCCCCTGAGTCTAAATGAATCGGACATCCTCAACGACAGTAGGGACGCACCCGGGTCCACGGAGCAGGGTAACCACGTCACTTTCGCCGCTGACGTTCCCAACGAGGCTGACTCTGCTGTCGCCTCTTCCACTGGCCCTGAAGTCTCTACTGGGCCCCCTCCCAGGTCCCCCTTAACTGACCAAGCCAGGGCCAGAATTGCCAACGAGTGGGCTCACTCCACATACCTTATTGGAGGAACTCGGCCAACCACCTACCTCCAACCACCTTCCTGCCCCAACCTTCGTCCCCCATACAATCCTACCTCCTCGAATCCAGCACCCCCTCCCGTCCAGCCCAATTCCCGTTATTCCCAGAGTAGGCAAGATGACCCCGCAGATTCCCAAACCTACAACCCCTTCCGATCTCAATACGAGCCCAGTCCCCCTGAAACCACCACCCTCCCCAACCAGCTTGCATTCCAGAGCTATTACCCTGAGAACCTTCAGCCTAGCATGGGGCGGTCCCTCAACCCTTTTGAGAGCTGATCCCACAAGACCGGAGGTATTTTCCGTAAAGAGGGAATAAGTTTTTCTGGCAAGCCCAACGAAAATGCAAACGCTTTTCTGACAAAGCTGGCTACGTGCATTCATAGCTACCAACTATCCGAAGATGAAACTCTGAGAGCCCTGCCGTCGGCATTTAGGGACACTGCGGAAGTATTGTTTCAGTCAACATACTTGAGATTGGATTCATATGGGGAGTTCATCCAATTGTTCAGAGCCACGTTTTACCCCCGGAATTCCAACAATCGCGTGTGGGACGACGTGAGACGAAGAACCCAGGGGGAGCAGGAGGATTTCAGAACGTATGTCATCTGTATGCAGGGCCTGTTCGCGAACTTTTACCCACCGGTCCCTCTGGAGCAGCCGTTGGACACCATTTTGTCACAGCTGAATCCCACTTTCACTAGACACTTCCACCGCAGGGATCACAAGTCGTACGAGACGTTAATGGAGTCGGGTTTCGAAGTCGAGGAGTACTTGAGCAAGCTCGCTCGGTATAGGCCCCCTCCATCCGCTGAGGACCATTTTGTCCCCAATTTCGCACACAAAACCCTCCACATGACACGAACTGGACGGGGCCTTAGAGCCGGTTATCTGCATGCGACATACGAAGAGCCAATCCCTGAGGAATACCCAGTTTCCTATCAACCCCAACTCCTCTACTACGGCCAGGCTCCCACCTTGATGGACATGGTCCTCCCTACCCCTAACAATCATCCTAACAAGGTTCAGAATCCTGAAGGCCCTGAGGACTGGAAGAGTAGGATTCAGTGTTATCGCTGTGCACAGTATGGACACTTCGCGAGAGAGTGTCCGATCAATCCAAGGCCAAGGTATACCCCCAGTTTTCCCCTTCAAGCATCCCCTCAAGACCAAACCCCTTCCCAGGGCCAAGCGAGCCTTCTCTATCAGAACCCCCAGGGAAACTAGTGGCGGGGGCAGAGGGAGTAGAAACTGCCCCCAAAGCTGATAGCAAGAGAAGGCGAAGGAATAGGATGAAAGCCAAAGTAAATGATCACCCTGAGGAGACAATAGTAGAGACTCAACCGATCCCCACCGAAGACTTGACCAGCCCGAATTGTAGGACAGAAGTAGATTCCGACGGCGGGCTAACCAACACCCCATTTCCAGATCCCACCCCCGAACAGATCCCTGAACCAGCGCTGACGCCCATCTCTGTCTGTCCACAAAACACTATTACCGTCGTAGCAGAAATCCCCGCCGAACCAAAGTCCCAGACCTCTTTCCTACACGAAATCCTATCCCTCGCATTAAACGACCCTGAGAACCCGGATTACATCCGCTATGAGGATTTTCTGGCGTTGGTCTATGGAGACTCGACCAAGAACCGATGCTTCCTACGGCTTTCGCTGGGAGATCGGATGCTAACAGCACTGGTGGATCCAGGAGCCAATAGGTCTTTCCTGCACGTGCGGATTGGGGAGGACATAACTCAATTCGCCGTTCCCCTGAGCTCCGAAGTCACTCTGGTGGATGGCAGTAAGTCCCCCCTATCAGGGTGCGTTATAATGAGGGTCGAGATGGACGGTGAAACGCAACCAGTACCTTTCTGTCTGTCTAACGTGCTCTCTTATGATTGCATACTGGGAATGGACGCCCTGAGAATATTCGGCATCAGTCTGGACATGGATCATGACCAGCTGAAGTTGAAGAGTGGAAAACCCATTCCGTACGGCAGGGGAGGCGGGCCAAAGGGAAACCACCAAGAGCTGATCAAGGCAATCCCTGTGGAAGTGTGGAGCCCCAATATTCCAGCCTCCGTATCCTTATCCCTGAAGAAATTCCTCAAATCCCCTGAACTACCCCCGACTGATATTACCCAACTAGCCGTGATCCCAGAGGACGAGTTAGGGGCCTTGAGGGAGAAGCTGAGCGCTAATTCCAGCAGCCCCTGAGAACGTGAAGGTTAGCCCCGACATCACCATGCACATCGACGTGCAAGGACATTCCCTCATTGGAGACGGTACCAGACGATACTCTCCTCCTTCACTGAAAGCAGCACAAGAGAAGGTGCAGAAGATGTTGACGGAAGACGTTATTGAGCCCTCACAAAGCGACTGGTGTAGTTGGCCGGTGCTACATCGAAAACCCGACGGGACTTACAGATTTTGTGTGGACTACCGTAAACTAAACGAAGTGACAAAACATGACGCCGCACCAGTACAAAACTGAGAAGACGCACTCGACAAACTCCACAGGCCCATTTATATTTCCAAGATCGATTTGAGTCAGGCTTTCTTCCATATCCCCCTAGATGAAGAGAGTAAGGAGAAAACAGCGTTTGCCGTCCCTGGAATTCCTCCCGGCCTCTCCCAATTCAAGAGAATGCCTTTCGGACTGAGAAACGGGCCCACCACGTTCCAGAGACTCACCGAGAAAGTAATCCCACGAGAGTGGTCGTCCTACGTGTGCAAATACGTGGACGATTTTCTCGTCTTCACCAATACCCTCGAGGAGCATGTCTGGTTCATGACGAGGCTGACTGAGCTACTGACTGAACACAACTTGACTATTAACCCTGAGAAGTGTGACTTCCTGTGCGACAGCGTGTCTTTCCTCGGATATCGTCTGGATCGGAACGGATTGTCAGCTGACCCTGAGAGAATCCAGCCTATCCTGGATTTCCCGGCCCCCAAAAATGTTAAGCAGCTCCAGCGTTTCCTTGGAATGATCGGATGGTATTCCCGATTTCTGCCCTGACTATCTGATGACAAAGTCCCTCTGCTAAGGCTCCTCCATCAAGATCAACCATGGAAGTAGACGGAGAGTCACCAAAGGGCGTTTGAAAAACTCCGAGACTCTATCACCTCGACGCCCGTTTTAGCCAGACCAGACTTCACCGAACCGTTCACGCTACAGACTGACGCAAGCGACGTAGCCATCGGGGCAGTCCTTTCTCAGGAGTCGGAGTTTGGGTCAGACGTGAACAACCGGACCTCCCGAGTAGGCTATGACCGCCCAGTCTGTTTCGTTGGGCGAGTTTTATCCCCCGCTGAACGAAACTACACGGTCACCGAAAAGGAATGTCTGGCCGTTTTGTGGGCGACCCGAAAATTCCGCCCCTATATATACGGCAGCCACTTCCGGGTGATCACCGACCACTCCAGCCTTCGATGGCTGTTGAATTTCAAGGACCCAGTGGGAAGGGTGGCTAGGTGGTCACAGGAGCTACAGTTTCACAGCTTTGAAATACTCCACCGGAAGGGGTAACTGCACGTTGTCCCTGATGCGTTGTCCCGAGTCTGCCCCGACTCCCTGACAGCCTTACAGATAATACAGAACACTGCAGACGAATGGTACCACTGACGGAAAACAACGGTACTAGAACAGCCGTCAAAATTCCCAGACTGGAAAGTGGAGGACGAACAGTTGTTCACCCTGAGACCCAATCAGCAAATAGACCCCACGGTCCCCGATTTAAATCGGTGGAAGATGGTGTAACCCCTGGGACTGAGGTGGGCTGTAATCCAAGATGCACACGATCTTCCTCATGCTGGGCATTTCGGGGTGGAGAAAACATATCACCGGGTAGCCCTGAGTTTTTATTGGCCGGGTATCTACCAAGATGTAGCGAAGTTCGTAAGATCGTGTACCGAGTGCCAAAAATACAAGGTCCCCCCGAAGAGTCCAGCGGGAATGATGCGTGAAAAGTCCCTGAGAGAGCCATGGTTCATGGTTGCCACGGACATCATGGGCCCATTACCTCCAAGCAAGTCCCAGAACCGTTACCTCTCGGTGATGCAGGACTTGTTCACCAAATACGTGGAGCTAAAACCCCTGAGGAACGCAAACGCCAAAGCAATCTGGAAGGCCCTGTATGAGATGATCATACTCCGATGGGGAAAACCGGATTGGTTCTTGAGTGACAATGGCACGGAATTTGTCCGCAAGGATCGTATCAAGCCCCTGAGTCAGCTGGGAATCAAGCACATGACTACTCCGCCCTATCATCCGCAGGCGAACCCCGTCGAGAGGGTCAATCGGACACTCAAGCCAATGTTGGGGATTTACGTGGGTGAGAACCACCGAGATTGGGACAAGTTCTTGCCTGAGTTCGTGTTTGCGTTGAATACCTCGATACATTTGTCCATTGGGGTATCCCCGGCATTTCTAAACCTAGGGAGGGAGCCCAGACCCCCAGCCCGACATCCCCTGAGCTGCGAAGCCGAAGACCCGAGACACCCACGTCCACTAGCCGAGGTGGAGGCGAAGACAGTCCGACAATGGGCCGACAGACTATCGCGCATGGTTCATTCCTACGATCTGGCGAAGAGGCTCATGGGGGAGACGTTCGTGAAGCAATCAAGGTACTACGATCGCAAGTGCTTGGACTCCAAGTTCGAGCTCGGTGACGTAGTATTGCGGCAACACCGACCCCTCTCCCAGGCTTCCCAAAATTTCATGGCAAAACTGGCCCCCCGCTATGGAGGGCCATGGGTGGTGGTGAACGTGGTATCCCCAGTGGTGTATGACCTTGAGAACCCTGAGGGAAAACGGATTAATCATGTCCACATTAAAGACCTCCGCCCATTTGAGTCCCCTTTTATTTCAGATGGTACAAACGATGCAGGTCAAGATCCCCCTGAGACCAGCCCCCCCAGTTCATCGGCCTATATATCGAGTCCCGAAAGGAGAGACGCTCCCCCCGAGCCCACCTCTGTCCCAGTGGGCAGTGGAGACGGCGAAGGTGTTGAGAGAGGCGAGGGAAGAGTTGGAGAGAGAGAGACAACTCCGGCCATACTCCAATTCCATCCCACCAGCTGCGATGATGGGGCTGGAGGAGGGCATGGAGGACCTCCAGGTCCAAGAAGAGGAAGAGGAAGAGGAAGACCCCGGAAGGTGCAGCTCCCCCCCCCCCCCCCCTGAGGACAACGACCATGCCGCTGACGATAATCGACAGCATAGTCACGTCTACGAACCTATCGCCAGATGGCTCAGACAGAGAAAGACCGATACATGACGGACTACCTGTGACGATTTACCCCCCCCCCCGCGGTCCCCTCGGTCGTGGGGCCCTCGGTCGCGGGACCCTCGGGTCTGTCCACAGGTGCTGGGGTCTCCGTGCCGGGGGGTTCGGGGAACGGCATTCCCAGCCTCCTGACGATGTACATTCCCCGACCCCCAGAACTAGACCGAAACAGACGAGACGGTGGAAAGGCCCCTCGAGGCCGGACCGCTTCGAAGTATAGCCCGATCACCGGGTGCCGACCAAGAGGGGTCCCGACTAACGTGGCCTTGCACCCGGACTCCCCACTCCTGCAGCCCGGCTGCTGGAAGTGTGGGAAGATGGGGCACTATGCCAGGGACTGTTCCAGCCGTCGCAGGAGGTGCTACGGGTGCGGGGAGCCGGACGTTGATACGGCTTCCTGCCCTCGTTGTCGCTGTTAGTGGAGGTATGGGGCAGTCCGTGTCATGGACGCTGACTTAGATGAACTGAACCCCCTGAGAGGAGAAGACGGAGAATAGGGGGACAAAGAAGATGTCGCGGGGCTTCTTTCTCTCACAAAAATTTCAGCTGAATCAGTCGGATAGTTCTCGAGAAGAATGAAAAAATCCGGAAAATACATTTCATGAAAATGTCGAAATATCGTTTTTTTTACTTTTCTCGCTGAAAAATGAAATTACATCGTCTGCTCTCAGCAAGGAGATGCGCGCTCATGAGCTGCATCTCTAAACCCTGGGATGGTGGGAGCTCAGATTTTCAGTTTATCCAGTGTGAAACTCTCGAGAAATTTTTCGTAAAAATCTTGATACCTCTATAACTCAATAAATAATTGAGCTAGAGACCTCAAATTTTGTGAGGTTATACATCTGATGAGCACGAAATTTGTTGTTGAAACTGAGCAGAATCGATTCAGTAGTTTCTTAGATATTAGCAGAGAACCATCCGAAAAAGCAAGCTATATCTTGAAGACTATTCACTTGATCATATCTGGGATGAGCTTAACCCTCTGAGGCCTATCTTGGTTTGGCCACTCCACGCACAGATTAATGATGGTAGATTCAAAATTGAAAAATCCATTCGGGAGCCTCCTGCCGATTGCATTGGCAGAATTTTAAATTGAAGATGTTCAGATTACGAACAAATAGTGGGGCTCCTGCTTGCTTCTTTTATTCTAGTACGGGCCATAACTACACTCATACTGATCAATAATTTTCTTGGTATTTATTTTCCAGATGTATAGAAGAGTCGAAATCAAATCCACCACCCAGGTCCGTTGGTTTTTGAGGGAGTATTGTTTAGCATCATTTTTCACATAACTGAAATTTTTTTTGAACTTAGACAAAAAATATTTCTGGATGCAGCATGAATGTTATAATACACCTGGAAAGTTTCAATATCTTCGGGAGTTACTTTAACCTTCAAAAAAATACTAAAAATACCTTAAATTTCCGAGCGCTAGACCACCGGTCTCCCTTCAGTGTACTCTCATATAATTCCTGGAATAAATTAAACAGTGATTACCATCAACATTAACTTTACCTTTCCGGATATTCTCCCAGACAATTTTAACATATTCATCACGATCAAAACTACTTTGTTGATGATAAAATCCAACAGCATGTAGAATTTCGTGAACAATAGTACCACGTTTGACACAACCAGGGTTCTGTAGATTTATAGCTTGACCTTTTCCCTGCCTACCAACTGATGACCAGCATCCAGCCTCACTCCCTTGAATGACTATATAGTCGGTGTCAGATTTATTATAAGATCTGAATCTGAGGCATGTTTTTAAATGGTACTCATCAATCGCAGCCATGATCTCTGCCATATCTTTCTCATCTAGAAAGAGAAGTGGAATATCGTTTTCTTCTTCTACGTTGAATAATACAACATTCATTCGGAGAACGATCAACTTCTGGTACATAGCGAAAATATTATGTCGTTTCAAACATAACTTTAGTCCATGAACATAATTCATGGATATTGTGCACTTTCGCCCATAGTAAAAAATCATGAACGATTCCCATTGCAAACTGGTAAGATTTTCAGGATTTAGAGAAGCTAGAAGTTCAATTATGTTGTTGGTAATCGGCCATTGTGGTCTCTCCAGGATTTGATGAATCAAAGCATTAATTAAATTCTTCAAAGCATCAACGTTTCGTCCGCTGTACGCAGACCTCTTCAGGGTGCATATATTTATTCTGCGCAACACAATCATTGGATTTATCATTATACAATTATTCAGGAATCTTTTCCAAAAACAGAGTCGATAATACTTAATTACTTACAATTTATGAGAATCTAATAGTCATTGTTAATAAAAAAAATTTTTGACAACGAGATTTTTTTGTTGTGTCATTATTAAGTACACTCATTTCAACTGTCATATTCACTCTGACCAGATTATGGTTATGTCATTGTTTTTTCTGTGTTTTTGCCGCCAGTTATTCTACATTATCATATTGTTTATTGATATGTTGCGCCATCTTTAATATATTTGAATGAATTCAATTTTTGAATAAATTAACAATTAGGGACAATTAAGTTTGACTTATACGAATAAATATTTCACTAATTACAATTTTCACAATATCACAGAGTTGACAAATTTTTCATATATCACAATTTTTTCATATCACAATTATTGTTGAAAAATTATGATATTATCATAATTATCATTTAACTTTAAGCTACCTGTCATATAATTGATTGTAAGCTTTTTGAATTTTTTAATATAAAACATTTCAAGTATGTCTCTATTGTATTTATTCTCACAAACATTCAATTTCTTAGATTTTCCAAAATTGAATTCATGACCAGTATCTTCAACATGATCAGCAAAAGCTGAATGATAAATCTTTGGATTTTTTGCTGTTTTTTTATGTTCTTTTCTTCTTTTGATGAAATACCTTTGTGTTTGACCTATGTAACATTTATTGCAATCACCGCAAGGGATTTTATGAATAATATTTGATAATAAGAAATTGAAAGTTTGTGAGAATAAATACAATAGAGACATACTTGAGATGTTTTATATTAAAAAATTCAAAGAATTTACAGTCAATTATATGACAGATAGCTTAAAGTTAAATAATAATTATGATAATATTATAAACTTTCAACAATAATTGTGATATGAAAAAATTGTGATATATGAAAAATTTGTCAACTCCGTGATATTGTGAAAATTGTAATTAGTGAAATATTTATTCGTATAAGTCAAACTTAATTGTACCTAATTGTTAATTTATTCAAAAATTGAATTCATTCAAATATATTAAAGATGGCTCAACATATCAACTAAACTAAACATATCAACTTACTTTCAATTAAACACCTTAAGGGGGATGCGCATGCGCCTGATTTGAATCATAACGGTTTGTTTTTTCTCCTACAAAAGTGCAATATTTACCGAGACTATGAAGAACTACTATTTCGTGAATAGAACACAATCTCTGAATAGTGTCCTAGATTTTTTTCAGCCAATAGGCACCAAGAGGCCCTCCAGTTCACCTATCGATCAGTCGTACGATCTCAAAAGAGCCAAGACCAAAGCCCAATTGAACCAATGTACAAACCCTCCTCTCACATCAACTATACGTAATTCCTCATCATCTCCTACCCTGTTAGATTATTCCACAACCAGCAAGATGCCAAATGAAACGCAGAAAACCCTCGATATTTCTAAAGAAATCAAAGGAGTAAGGAAAGTATCCAAGGATGAATTTGCTAAATTGAAAGAAATGTACGGCAACCTCAATATTAGAATCACAGAGAATGAATCAAAATATGAACTGCGTTATGCAAACATAGAGTCAAGACTGGTAACTGTAGAGAACATGGGACTGACAGGCAACCCCGAGGATGTTATTCCATTAATTGATCAACGAGTCAAGGCCGTATTCCAAGGTACACATTGAAGCGCTGCAAGCGAGGGCAATAACAACTGGGTGCAAAATCTTAACTCAATCCTCCACAAAGCCGATACTGTTGAACGAGACAAAAAAAGACTGAATGTCACTATTAGAGGCCTTCTCTCTGCTAACATAAATTCTTCCAACAAGATAGAGAACTTTCTCAGAGATAAATTTAAACTAAAATCTAAGATCACAGAAATTAAAATGATCCCTGAGCACTCACTAATTATTGCTACCCTACCAGACTGGGAAACAAAGCAAAAAATTCTGAGGGAAAAAAATGAAGTTCTGCGCAATACTTCAATTTACATTGACATTGGTTATACAGCAAGAGAAGCAACAATTATGAGACACCTGAGGAAAATTGCAAAAGACGAATCTGCAAAGGGAAAAAGAACGGGTCTGGGCTACTTGAAGATGAGAATACAGGATGAATGGTTTGGTTGGGATGAGATAAACCAATCTCTTCATCCCTTGAACCAGGTCGCCAATAAAATGAAACAGAGGAAATCCAAAACAACAAACCAAAGCCAAATAAACCAGCAGGGAAACTGAAGGAGCGGAGCAATCATCAACACCAAACCACAAGCCAGATCACCTTCTGGAATTCCAACGGTCCAAGTAACCTCTCAAACTTTATCTCCAGCTGCACCAGCCCCATCATCTGTGTCAATGAAACTTGGCTGTCTGATATCCCATACTCGTTAACCAAATTTTTGAACAGCAAATATCACCAGCACTGGATACCGGCCACAGGAATTCATGCTAAAGGCAGAGGGAGTGATGGTCTAGCAATACTCGTCGAAAAGAACTTCTGTACTTTCAAACTACTTGATTCACAAAATCACTGGTGTTTTTTCGAGGCTACATTATGCGATTTCAAATTGATAATAGTTCTTTTATATTTTCCTCCGGACACCAATCTAACAGATACCCTCAACTACCTGCAAAACAGCCTCGACAAGTGGAGCCTTGAATATCCAGATCACCCATGGATATTCGGAGGAGATTTCAACTGCTGGGTTGGTAAGTACAGCTCGTGGCCTCTCGAGGTCTTTAAGGGCACTCCCTTACACGGTGTACGTATTTCTGAACACAAATTAACAAATCGTGGAGGTACAGCTCTAGTGAATTCATGGAGAACAATAATTTTATCCTCCCAAATGACAGGACTCTTGGGGACTTCCCTGGTAAAATCACCTTCGTATCGACCAGTGGTACCAGTACGATTGATCTCGTTTGGGTTAATTTCTCACATATAGAAGTAATCGAAAGTCTCAAGGTCGACACTGAAACAACATTTTCTGATCATTATCCTATCACAGTCAATCTCATAAATCCTTCTTCAAACCACCACGAAAATACACCAGTTTCAGATATGAGGCCGAAAAAGCACATAAAGTGGAAACCCGATCGTAGCATCAGTTTCATGAGATTAATTGAAGTCTCCCCGAGAATCAGCATTAACTTTGACAACAGCACGACCGACCAGATTAATGAGAACCTGAGTCTAGCTATCAGAGAAACAGCATCTGATCTACAAATGAGCACGAGTACTCTACCCAATTCTAATATCAGTAAAAACAAACCCTGGTTCGATCGTACCTGCAAGCAGTCAGAGATAAACCTCAATCTTTTAAATAGGCAAATGAGAACATCAAACTACGAAGAAAATAGTCACACCGCTTTCTGTACTGCCAGGGAGTCCCATAATAATCTCCTGAAAAATCAAAAAGACAACTACTACAAGGAAATAATAAATAAATTTGCCAACCTACATGACCCTGGAGTTTTCTGGGATATTGTTAGGCTGTGTAAAGGCTATGTACCCAGGAAATATTTCATTTCCCTGAGTGATTGGCACAAATTCTACCAATCAGTCTATCCACCTAAGGAATCAGAAGCATATACTTTCTATGGACCATACGACCCCACTCTGGACCGTCCAATTACCCTCGATGAGCTTCTTAGCAACTTGAAAAAATGCAAGACCCAGAAGGCCCCTGGCTCTGATGAGATAGCGAACGAGTTTCTCAAGAATCTTCCAGAAAACTGGATATACTACACTATAGTCCTACTCAATAGGATGCTAGCCGACGAACATCTACCTTCTTCATGGGCAAATGTCCAAATGTCCATGATACACAAGAAAGGAGAAAAGGAAGATCACTCAAACTACAGAGGAATAGCCCTCGTCAACTGCATCACCAAACTTTTCACTAACATTCTCAGAGGTAGACTCGAGAAATGGGTAACAGAAAGAGGAATTATACCTAAATGTCAAGCTGGTTTTGTCAGAGGACGAGGCTGCTTGGATAATCTCTTCGTGCTAAACTCTGCCATCAATTTCCAGCTTAGACTTCCCAAGAGATCAGTTCTAGCTCTGTTTGTAGATCTTAGACGAGCCTTTGACTCTGTTGACCATAATAAGCTCTGGCGCACTCTATATGAATTGGGTGTGAGTGCAAAATTAATCAGGATACTGAAGGAACTATACAACAACGCCTGTATACAAGTCGAGCAGGGAGGAATCCTCTCAGAGTCCACCAACATCACTGCTGGCGTCCTTCAGGGTGAATCGCTAAGTCCTCTTCTTTTTATCCTGTTCATAGCAGACATCCACGAGTACTTTGTTAAGCGAAAGGCTCGAGGTATACCCCTCAATGGATCCAACGACCTGATTCAATTAAACTTCGCAGACGACATGGTCTTTCTGTGCGGACAGTAGAGCTGAATCACAAAAACTTGCCAATATTCTATACGACTATGTACGATATAAAGGCCTCACGGTAAACACATCTAAGACCCAATTACTAGTCTGTAAAAACGGCAGAAGATCCAAAAAAGACTCTAGGATAAACTTCGGCAACGAAAAAATAGAAGATGGTGAAGAATACACATATCTCGGTATAAAATTTACCAGATCAGCCCTTGGACTCAGTGCAGCTCGTGAAGCGGTACAAAAAGCTCGCATAGCATCAGGAACAGTACTTGGCATTTTGAGCAAAGCCAAGTCGGACTCCTGGCCAAGCTGTGTCAAATTGTTCGACAGCATTGTCTCATCTACCTTGACCTATGGATCACCCGTCTGGTCACTGAACTATTTACAACTACTCGAAACAGCACAATTATTCTTCTTCAAAAAACTCTTTCGACTACCGATATCAACACCCAACTACTTGGTGCGTCTTGAATTCGACTTGGCGCCTCTTGCAGTGAGAATTTTTGATCTAACCATTGGCTGGATAATTAAAATCCTGGAGATGGAAGAAACGCGGCTACCCCGAACATGTCTGGTAAGACATCTCGAACTTTTCATGAACAGACAACCTGACATGAATGCAAAACTGCTGAAAAGATTCGCTAGTCACAACTGGGTCTTCCAATTCAACAATCTTCTAGCAAAGATTGATGCCGAACATATGTGGGAAAACCTCCATCCCAATTACTGGCTCCGAAACAAAGAAATTCTAATCGCTAAACTTCGTTTAAAGTACAAAAAGGAGGATCTGGCAAATCTATCTCAATCCTACAGTACTCAAGTTCCAATACCAAGACTATTAACGGACTCTATCCCTTTCTCCTTGCTTACAAGACGCCCTTGGCCACATATACGTGTGATCTCCCAGCTCAGACTTGCCAGCTTGAGGTTCATGTCACTTACAACACGAAGTCTAACTCAAAACATCATTCCTCTTGAAAACTGCCCGCTCTGCAACTTGAGAGAACCTGAATCAGTTGGACATATGCTCTTGCGCTGCCCCTTCTACAAGGCTCCCAGAGAATTCTGGCTTCCCCTACTCTCTTGTCACTCGAGTACCACGAGAAACGTTGTTGAAGAAAAGAGAATCATCGTCGATCTTCTACACTTCTCCTCGGACGACAACTGCTTGCTAAGAAACCTTTACGAATTCATTTCTTCTGTATTGAGAATACGCAAATTGCACAGAGTTGTGACGGGAAATCACATAATTGGTTGCTCGGCTTTCGCAAATTCTTTCAATTTTTTACTAAAATTTACTCCTGACACTTTTCTATTATCCACCTTAAGAAAATCAAGGAACTCTACAAATTGTACACTGCACTTTGTTACTTAGCCTGTCTAATTAAGTACGAAGATTTATTTACTCTTGGAACCTTGTTACTCTTATATTACTCTTTTCATGGTTTAACTTAAAAAGTAAAATGTTAATTTAAAAAAAAAAAAAAAAAAAAGAATTATACAAAAACTGTCCAATATGTAAACCCCCTGTCATAGGGTCATTCCCTGTAGGGCAGGTAATAATAAATAAAATAAAATCAAAATTGTGATATATGAAAAATTTGTCAACTCTGTAATATTGTGAAAATTGTGATTAGTGAAATATTTATTCGTATAAGTCCAACTCAATTGTACCTAATTGTTAATTTATTCAAAAATTGAATTTATTCGAATAGGTTAAAGATGACGCACCATATCAATTAACAATATGATAATGTAGAATAACTGGCGGTGAAAACACAGAAAAAAACAATAACATAACCATAATTTGGTCAGAGTGAATATGACAGTTGAAATGAGTGTACTTAACCCTCTAACGCTGAAGTCGGACTAACTCGTACCCATGGCGCTAGAGTGGGGATAGCCAATCGCGTGCACGCTGAATCCCCACTACCTCAGTTGACGAGACTCAGGTCCAGTTATTACCGTGATACACATGTCTGATGAATTCCCTTAGTGCCCCTTCCTTTATTATTTAAATAGTCTTAAATTATCTTCCTTTTCAAATCATTTCTAATGATGTAGAATAAAAAATTACAGAAAATGGAACGTGGGAACTCAAAATTATTGACTAACAATAACATACCCAATAAAATTTCAAAATAAACAGTAACTTCATAGTAGGTACGGTATTGCTCGCCAGAGCTCACGGATACACACTAAGGCAGTTATGCGCTGCCTGCTTAGCAAGCCGCAAAGTGGGGGAAACGCCCATAAGCGTTAAAGAGTTAATAATGACACAAGAGAACAATCTCTTTGTCAAAATTTTTTTTAATTAACAATGACTATTAGATTCTCATAAATTGTAAATAATTGAGTATTATATACTCTGTTTTTTTGAAAAAGATTCCTGGATAATTGTACAATAATAAATCCAATGATTATGTTTCGTAGAATAAATATATGCGTTGGTGCTTTGCAAAATTTAATTAATGCTTTAATTCATTGAATCCTGGAGAGGCCACAATGGCCGATTACCAACAACATAATTCAAATACTGATGGTCGGAGGAAAAACAGAAATAAGTTAGAATTTCGATTCTGAAAGAAATTTATGAGAATTTTTCATCTTTTCATCTGGAAAAAATCGAATCCCATAACGATAGTCTCTATGAATTGTGAATCGTAATCGAAAAAGCTGCTGGATACACTCACTACAGACCCTCCAGTGACTCTCTAAGCAATGTTCTAAGAAAGTCTGTGATGACAATTATACTTCGCGATTCCACTCGTGTATTGTCATGTAATTTTTGAGAAAATAGTATTAGGATTTCTTGCCTCACCCCGGGTTCACGGCTTTGGAGTCATCCTCATGAATGAGGAAATTGGGATTGCCCCACTACTGAGGCTAGCACGTCGCAAAAGTCGACGTAACAGAGGCATGTTCCCTTAGGGAGAGGGAGGGCGGGAAAGTGAGCATTGTAATCAAAATTTCGGAGGTACATAGGGAAACTCGCAGTAGCTCAATTGTAGAGCCTCAGATAGGTCACCTGAAAGCTGTGAGTTTGAAACTCGCTGGCACATTTCCTATTGCTTCTGAAATTCGATTCCTTGACAATTTCTCACTCAGATAGTCTGGTGATTGTCAATATTCTGAAAGGTGTAAATTGCCTCAAACAGGGGAGGGGGAAGGGAAAGTGAGTATATTGGAATAAAAGAGGGTGAGTAGAATCCACGCACGGCAGAAAAGAAACTTCTCCCGAGTCGAGATTTCTCGACGTATTTCGCCGTAAAAGTGGTGTTCCAAACTACAATTTATACGTTGAAATACGTCGAGGGACGTCGAAATTAGTATAGGCACCATTGAACGATTTCAACGTAGAACAGGGAAGAAAATTCCATTCCTTCCATGTTTGACGTTGACTGAACGTTTAACGTACAACATCATTTCAACGTATTCGAACGTATACGTTTGGAAGTACGCTGAACGATTCTTCGACGTACCCGCGTTGAAAAAAATTCCTCCTTTATTTCGACAAACCGAAACTGAGTCGGTAAGGGAATAATCTTCAGTTACCACTGCCAAAATACAATTTTTCCCCAAAATAATGTGAGAGTCCGCTTTCGGACCTGAAATTCTATTTTTTTCGCATGATAATTCTAACGACCTAAGGGATTTGAACGCTCGACCCTACGATTACTAAACCTACGCTTTAGACCACGGAACTACGCACGCTTCTCTCAATGCGATGAATCGGAATGCCTACATGAATCTATTTTTTCAAATATTCATTCTTTAATTATAATGAATCAAAGGAGAGAGTTGTCATCATTCTGGATGAATTAAAAAAATAATTTCAAAGAAAGGTAATATTATTTTCTTATATTTAATACTAGTCCACTAGAGAAGCGTTTGAATTCTTCACTCGCTTATCAGCTTAATTTTTTTTTATTTATTGGTTTTGATCTATATTTTTTTTATCTCTCATCGAAAGATCCCGAACAGGTGACGAAGGGGTAGAAAAAAATAAAAACCACTCCAAAAATGACATTTTTTGCCAATATCTCGGAAATAGCAAATAATACGAAAAAAAAGTTTCAAACAAAAGTTGAGAATATCAAAATTATCCACAAAATTGTTCTGATCCATTTTTTACGTATTTGAAAAATTGACCGAGATATTAACAGTTTAAAATTGTGGTCTACAGCTCAGCCGCGAGAAAAATCCCAAAATCTTCAAAAAAATCGTATGAATATGAAAAATTTACATTTTTTAACATTTTATTTCCAAACATATCTACAAAATACGATGAATAATTTCTGAAAGACCGATTTTCCCCCGTAGGCTCATTCAAAAGTTATTAATAATTAATTGTTTAAACTTATTATTTTACGATTCAAATTGTACTCTAATTTTTTTTCTTTTCATATTTGCATTCCTTGAGGTATGCAGAGAATGTAAATATAAAAAATAAAAATGAAAATACAATTTGAATAGTGAAATGATAAGTTTAAACAATTAATTCATTGATAACTTTCGCATGGGTTTACGAAAAAAAATCGGTCTTTCGGAGATTAATCGCCGTATTCTGTGGATATGTGAAAAAATTTTTTTTACATTTATACGATTTTTTGAAGATTTCCGGTTCTACCTCGCAGCTGAGCTGTATACAAAAATTTTAAACTGTTAATATCTCGGCTAATTTTGCAAATACGTAAAAAGTATATCAGAACAATTTTGTGGATAATTTTGATATCTTTAACTATTGTTAGGAACTTTTTTTTCGTATTATTTGCCATCTCCGAAATATTGGCAAAACCGTCATTTCTGGGGTGGTTTTGATTTCTTTCTACCCCCGAGTCGAAATTTCCGTGACAATTCAATGGAGTTTTGATGTAAAAAAATATCTCTAAGTACATCAGAACTACGCTGATTTTGTGTTGAAGCACTCATATGAATGCAGGTACTCTGGCAAAGTTTCGATGTATTGAGTTGGAGTTAGTGCCGTTTTACGTCATCTTACAATTGAATGACGATGATTCACGTTGACAACTTTGATGTATTTGAGCGTAACTTGAACGTAATTTAGCCTCCTTGCCCCTTCCCTCGCATCGCGTTTTTACCACAAATTTACGTTTTTAATTGATTTCTCTCTTAATTATATGCTTAAAAATAACCCATCATGACTGTTATCCTAATTTCCTAAAAATGAAATGAATAAAAAAAAAACTAGAGGTGCGTAGTTGCTCGCTTGCTGCGCTCGCTCGCGAATGGAGGAGTGCGTAGTTGCTCGCTCGATACGCTAGCTCGCGAATGGAAGAGTGCGTAGTTGCACGCTCGCTACGCTCGCTCGCGAATGGAGGGGTGCGTTACTGCTGATTAGAAGGAATTAGTAAGAATGTAGTATGATGAATGTGACTCTTCGAACCGCACTCAAAACTTCTCGATAATTTCTCTCATTTACTTTTAGAAAAAATGATGAATGATAAGAAAGATAAATAAAAACAGACATACTTGTGGAAACGATCAAAAAATTTTGGGTAGATCTCAGAATATCGAAATCAATAAAGAAATCAATTTTTCTTTTTTGGGGTCAGTACATAGACTCCACTTATTGAGAAGTTCAGGAAAATTTAATCATGTTTTTCTTAAAAAACTAAGAAACTACTGCATCGATTTCAACCAAGCACTAATCAGATCAAATCTATATCGAGATGCTTCGACTGCAACATTGATCATCTCGATCTCGTTATTGATTAATGAGAAAACGTGAACGAAAGAATAGATCACATACATACATACACACACACACACACACACACACACACACACACACACACACACACACACACACACACACACACACACACACACACACACACACATGATCGTGAAATCTATCAAAAAATGTTGGAGGGTCTTGAAACATGGAGATCGATTGAAAAATTGATTTTACTTTTTCGGGGCCATTACATAAACTTCCCTTATCGGAAAGTTAAAAAAAAATTCGGTTCAGTAGTTCTCGAGATACTCCAAGCGGTCACCCTCCAAGTACTGACCAGATCCAATGCTGCTCAACTTCTGTGACTGCCTGGAGATTCCTCGTTGTCTGCTGCTAACCTGAAACCAGGGACTGGTAACAAAACTCGGTAACGAAACGAAACTCCGTTTTTTGCGTTTCGTTACTCGGAAACACATTACTATCGAAACTAAAGTGGAAACAAAACTCGACTGACGTTAGTCCCGGTAACAAAAGTAGTAACAAAACTCGACTAACGTTAGTCCCAATATCAAAAGTAGTAACGAAACTCGACTAACGTTAGTCGCAGTAACAAAAGCAGTAACAAAACTCGACTAACGTTAGTCGCAGTAACAAAAGTAGGAACAAAACTTGACTAACATTAGACATAGTAACGGAAAGACATGAAACCCCATTTAGATGACTTTGAACAAGAAAAAGTCCCTTAACGATAACTCCATAAAAAATTTGACCACATTTCTTCATAATAGAGTAATAATTTGAGCCATGATCAATTTCTTTGGTCTGTATTTTTTTACGCGAATTCTTAAGGGGATTTTTCAGGTTTTAAGCTGGATTGAATCTTGAATAACTTTGAAAATCCTCACGCAATTCTTAAGAGAGTTCGCCTCTAATGGAGATTATAACAGTTCATTTCTTGACAAAATTCTCTGTCAATACATTGTGTTATTCCCAAAATGAATGTGCAATGAGATGTCTCGAAGAGGATTTTCACTCTGCGATAACGAGATAGTCTATGAAGGAATTTTAAATTAGGAGAAGAATAAGGATGATTTTGGTAACTCCCAAAAAAAAAAAAAAAATGGGGGAGTGGCAGTGAATTCTCAAAATGCTGTCATTAGGGGAATGACGTAACGTGGAGAGCGAAAAGAATCCTGAACTTTTTTTTCAGAAAAAAGGATTCTGTGAGTTTTTCTTCAAACTATGGTTTTTTGAGCATGTCTATATATTTGGTGAATTGTTTCACCTTCCCGTATAGAAGTTTCTTTTACGGTGAAAATGGATGATCATGGATTATTTTATATCGCACATCATTTTTCCTCTAAACTTCGAATCAATGAAAAAAAACAGATTCACATTGATGGAAAATATTATTCTAATATATTTTTGAACTGAAATTATTCACCATGTGGTTCAGTGAAACTAGTATTTTTTTAAAAATAAAATTGAAAGAAGAGCGTCATAATATTTATGTCAATTGATTAATTGAAATTCTCTGAGTAATGTATAAAAAGAATAGGAAAATAGTGTTAATACTTCAGTTAAGAAGCTCTGGACACCACCTATGCCAACTAAATAATATTGAATAATGTAAAAAAAATTATTTGAATTTAGAGTTGGATTCGTTATCCGTATTAATGCGAAATTCCGATTTAATCCGTCAACAGGTGTGTAAGAGATGAGGAATGAGAAATGAGAGATTTTCACACCCGAAGATACTCGGAAATTTAAGCGGGATAAAGTAGTTTTGTGGGGATCCTTTTTGTAGCCCTGGAAATCCTTCACAAAAAACGATTACAGTAAAATAGCCATGTTTCGCTTAATTCCAGAGAAATTTCTCGACAGAATTAATGGTTTCTTTTCAATGATCGATGTATCAAAGAAAGGCGAAAACAATAGACGGAAAATGTAAAAAAAGAGAAAGAAGAGATAAAAAAAGACGGAACGAAAATCGGAAAAAATATAAAAATACAAAACAAAGATATCTTTTGCGAATTATCTCAGCTTATCAGTGGAATTTCCTAAAGTAAAATATTCTTAATACTTCTATTGATTTCAAGGTATTTTCATGATAGAAACCGGCCTAAAACTAAAATGGGTTTGTTTCATCTCTACTGTCTATTTTACCCGACTTTTACCCTCTATTTTTCTTTGTCGAATTGAATGAAATGGATTCCATTTCACTTTGGAAAGGCATTGAGCAGTTTTTTTTTCAAAATATTATGGAATATTTTTCCGAAAACGGAAAAAATATCTCACTTTCCTTTCAGGTGAATTAAATTGATTCTATTTTAAGCCCATGAAGGAGAAGAGGGCAAGGTAGAATGGAATGGACGCCAGAAACGGAAAAAACACATTTTAGTTTGGGGTATTTTCTACAATGTAAATCACTTGAAATCAATGGAGATATCGAAAATGAATTTATTCTGAAGATTTCACTGGGAAGTTTAGAAAATATGTAATGGCAATTGTATCACACAATTGCTTTTTTGAAGTGAAACTTCTTATACGAAGTCCTCGCGTTTAACGCTGTTGCGTTACTCTTCCACGTTTTGGTGGTGGGGGAAAAGAAAGAGAGAGAGAACGAATGTGCGCATGCGCACTCGTATCCCTGCAGCATTGCTCGTCATAGTAGGACTAGCGAAGGGATTGACATCGGCTTTCTTCGACGTCCATGCCCCACCAAATAATCTTCGGCTTCGGCGTGCCTCGTGTGTCAATTCTTTCGTTAGTACGACAATACCTGTCCTGTTACTGTTTATTTTTTATCATCAGTTCAAGAGTATCTCGGAAACTAAGTGCGATAGAGTGATTCTGCTCTCCTCCTTTTTTGTAGATCTTTAAATTCTCGACAAGAAAGCTTGAAGTTGAAACTGCTCTATCTTATTCAGATTCCGAGATATTCTCAAGAAACAATTAACAAACAAACCGAAAAGAACAGGAAAAGGTTTTATTTGTTGATAATTTTCTTGGAATATGTCAGAAATTTCGTAAAATAGCGTTATTTTGCTCCAATCCTTCTTCATAGCCTTGGAAATTCTCTACAGAAGGCCGTTAGGTGAAATCGTTGTATTTCGCTTAGTTTCCCAGTTATTTTCGAAATACTATTGACAAAAAGAAACCTACTTTTCTTGTTATTTGGATTATTTATTCCCGAAAGTTTTTTTGAGAATACTCAGAAACGGAGGAAGATGCAGCGATCTCACTCTGATTCTTTTTCTCGAATTTCAAGACAAGCTATTAGAAAGGATTAGGTCAAAATGGCTTTACCTCACTGAGTTTCCAAGATATTCTTGAAAAATCATTGGCATAGAGTTACTTTTCTTTCTCAAATAAGTCTGTTGTTTGTTATTTGTTTTTAATGAATATCCCAGAAATTAAACGAGATAGCGTGATTTTGCCCTAATCCTTTCTTTGTTGAAAATTTCAAGAGCTTCAGAAGAAATTGAATCAAAAAGGGCGTTTCTTCGTTAGATTTTGATATATCTATAAGTCTATGTTCTGTTCGTAGGATTTTGATGAATGTCTCTGAAACTAAGCAAGATAATAAAATTTTTGTAGAGACCCTTTTTGTAGTTTTCGAGATTCTCTGCAAAGAAAAAAATCTTCAGAAAAATTTCGTCATCTCGCTCACTTTCCGAAATATTCTCGAAAAGAAATGGATGTTAAGGAAGAGAAAAACATCAAGTTTGTAGACAAATTGAGTGCTCTTTATCATCAATTTTCTTTGAATGGCTCGGAGTCTAAGCAAGATAGGGTATTTTTGCACTGATCCTTGAACGAGCAGCAAGAAGTTTTACTTCTGCCGCGCGTGAATTTCACGCACCCTCTTTTTTTGTATTTTTTACCAATCTCATTTTATTTTTCAAGATCTGGAAGTGAATATGGTTTTGTTCAATCTTACTATTTCGGGAATCTGATATTCTATTGGCCGTAGTGGCCTGTGACTGGCCTCAAATTAGAGGTGAGCTCATTTCCCATCTATTTATGACATTGGGAGAAAAAAATTAACGATTTTTTAAAAAGATATAGAGTAGAAACTGATTCCCCAAAAATGGCCTCTAAGTAATTGAAAAATGAATTGAAAAGTTGGAACAATTTGAATGGATGGGAAATGAGCCCATTTTTTGCATAGCCGATAGAACTGGGAATATCTCTGCAAAAATGAAATTTTCCATTTTGGAAAGAGGTAACTCCAAATCTTGACTATATAATTTCAAAATTCGTGAATTATCCACAGTCTTCCAAGGATATTTTTGGAGGGAATGAAGACTTCCGTAGTTTTTATACTTTTTCCTCCTGTCTCCTTAATTCTCCTCACCTTATTCCTCTTTCTTTTTCTCGTTATCATTTCATTTCTTCTGACTTTCGCTCTACTTTTCATTGATCTTTTCCGTCTCTTTTTCCATATTTTTCGTCTTTTCTTCAACTTTTTCGACTCATTTCTTTCTATTTGCTGTCTCTCTTTAATTTTTCTCCGTTTCTCTCCAATATCATTCTCTTAATTCTTTGAATGAGATTTTTACTGAATTGTTCGTTTCTTCGTTTCTAATACAAGGATATTCAAGCGATGAAAAATCGATAAAGGAAAATTAGATTAGAAAACAAATACTATCTAAAATAGACCTTGAAATGTTTGAATGTGCAGATGCTAGAACATTGGTCATTCAAGACGTTGTCGGGTACTCACTGCTTGATAAAAATTGTTACGGAAGTCAGTGATAATCGCAAGCCAAAAATGTTTCGGTTATTTGTTATAATCTCTTATAGCTAATTCCCACTGAATTTGACAGGATTATCCAGCTACTTTGTTTGCGTGACTCCTTTACAACGACATCCGAATCTTTTCCATTGTTCCCGTTAGCGATCACTGGGTACAAGGTCTTTATCAATAAATAGACAAAACAAGCAATCTTCTCAGGTATTCCAAAAAGTCCATTCGAGGAATAGGTCGAAAGATTACTCACTCTGTCTATTCGTTAATGAACGATTTTCAATTGACAAATGAAATTTTTTCTCATTTGTTATATCAACAAAAAAAAACGGAGCATATATTGTAACGTAATATTTCGATTACGTTACTTTTTATCGTCTGGGCGCGTAATTAATTTTGAATTTTAGTAGTTTTGGCACCACCAACCAAGAATCAAAATAAACGAATCACGAGAGTTCAATTATAGTAAAAATTATGTAAAACTAATGCCGATTGGTTAATTTTGTATGTTAACGCTCATTGGATTATCGTCAATTGAATTGATGTCTCATGAATGGAAGAGGGAGACACCGAATAGACGATGGTGAAGGAAATCGACATTACCGAAGGAGTTGGTTAATTGGTGAAAAGTTTTGGCGCCAATGACGAAATTCATCGGAAGAATTAATTGAGACGTTTAGATGACCCTTGGACTAAATAAAATTGTCCCAACTCTAATATCATCGATTTGGAGTTTCTCAATTTTCTTCGTTGGAATTTATCGTCATTGCAAAAGGAAAATACTTAACGTCAGGTTAAGCTGTATTGAATGACGTATTTTGGGATCGACCAATAAGGCACGTCCTTCCCGGAAAAGACGCCTTAGCCAGTGTACAGCGCTTGCTGTCGGCTGATTCTCGTTTGGTGTGCCTTAGTGGAAACACATGTTTTGTCGTGTTTTGCACACTTTGTTAACCGCCATTTTTGCACTTTTTGGAATAAATTAATTCATTGGAATTAATTGTATTAATTGTCGTTTAATTGAACTTAACAAAAAATATGTTCACGTAGAATAAGTTGGGAATAATCTGGTGAGCAAGTTTTAGTTAATTAAATTTTGTACGGTAATTTAATTTCGTGGTCGTGGAATATTAATTTTTTTTTAGCGTAATGACGCTAAGTAATGGTGACGCCACGAGATTGAATACCATTTGTCGGCGAAACTATTTGATAATTTTTTGGAAACATTTAATTATTTTTTTTTATTAAAAATAATTTTGAACTCTCGTTATCGTCTCTTAGAAAAAAATATATTTTTTTTTGTTGAAAAATATTTTTTTTTTTTTTTTGTGGAAAATTTATTGTCGCGAATTAAAAATTAATTAACGGATATTTTGGCGTCGTGGCCAAAGTTAATTAATTTTAATTTATTGAGAAATTTTAGTCTTGCGACTTTGTGGAATTTTGTTGTTTGTATTTTTCTTATTTTTTTTCATATTTTGAAAGATTTTGTGAATTAATTTTTTTTTATGAAATTAATTTGATTAATTTCATTTATTGGCATATCGTTCAGTCGGCCATGATATTTAGGGAAACTTCCTAGGGAAAGTTTCCTAGGGAAATTTTCTAGGGGAATTTTCTAGGGAAATTTTTAGTTACTTTTGTTTCGTTGCGAAAGATAACTTTAGGTGGCAGCACCATGGAATTTTTGAATTCGTTTAATTGTTATGATTGATTTGAATTTTGATTTGACGGTTAATTAATAAATCAATTAATTTATTAATTAATTAAATTTTATTTTTTTTATTGACATTATTATTATTTTTTTTAAATTCAGTTTTAAAGAATTTGTTTGTAATTATTTGTTTATTTATTATGAGTTGTCGGAAGTTATGTTTTATGTTATGAAAAATTAAAAATAATATTTTATATTATCGTGCTGCGCACTTGTCGACTAACGCAGGGGTTAAATAATTTATAACTTGGATAACTATTTTTTTTATATAAATTTTTATTTTATCCCCTAAATCATTTGTTTGAAGTTTATTTAACACTCCTTATTCAAACCCACAACAGCGACCTTGAGAGGAGACTGATCTAGTTCGTGCTGAATAAGGGAGTATTTGAGTTTGTGGTTTAAATATTTTGATTCTGATTTTGTTTTGTGGTATTAAGATCAATATAAGATTGATCGGATGTTAAGATACATCCTGGCGCCCATTTGGATTTTGGTTTTATTTTGAAATTTTGTTTTTGGCTATTGGGTGCTTTTCAAGCGTGCTTAATTGCTGAGCTTACCGTTAGGCTCAGGAATTACGTTACAATATATATTATTTATAAATAGAGTGGGTCAGTTATGAATAGTGATTAAATATTTTTCAAGAAACAACAATCAAAATATGTAGTTGAAAATATTCTATTTATTTGAGTATAATAAGTATGAATAACAATCGAATACATTTGATGAATATACATTGAAAACTTATGATATCGATACAACAAAAGTTAAGAAGATTAAAAATATAATGACTCTCTGAAATTCACTGAACACTAGTTAACGAGAAACGTTTCAAATTGGTTCCTCAGATCCGTTCGGAATACCAATAATATTTGGAACAGAATCATTGTCAATTGGAGTACTAGCAGTGGAAGATCCTGGGCTTGGTATCTCGCTTTCAGTACGTCTCCTTTGACGTCGGGTACTCGCATTCGATTTCTGCAGTTTCTTTGCAGCATTTTGGTGATTACATCGAATAATAAGAATGTCATCCAGAATTCTAGATTTCAAATTTGCTCGCAGAGAGGAAAATATGAAATGCATTCCGGAAAACAGTCGCTCAACGCTTACTTGCGTTGCTGGTGCAGCATGCATCACTGTGGCTAGCATGTACAATTGTGGCATGATATTTTTCTTAGTTTCCCAGTATTGGAAAATATCAGCAGAAACATCCAGGCGTGCTGTCTCTTCATATTCTGCCAACAATCGACGGATGTTACATGTTCCTTGAGTCCTTTGCACTCGAGAAGTGTCTGCTTTTTCGACCAGGCTTCTCAATAGATCAATGCTCAGGTCTGGCTGACTGGTCTGAGTGTCCATCGTTGAGGGTGTATTCATCATTCTATTAGGAGCGTCCAATTGAAATGGTGCAGAAGCAAGGTCCCGTGCTTCTAGTTTACGCCAAACTTGTTCCAATTCACATATGGCTCTTCCGTGAAACTCTGTTGGAAGAATGGAAAGAAAACGAGGATCCAGAAACACTGATGCCAGCAGAGCATCATTTTCCAAGAGCTGGACTTCCCTTTTCTGCATTGCTCTTACAACTTCCAATGCTAATGGTGTTCCTATTGTCGATGTGACCAACTTGCATCCAGTCCAGATTCCATAGAATGAACTGAGCGTGAGCTGTTCAGCTTGGAGTCGAATCGTTGCAGTCTTAGAGGGCTGCAAGGCTTTCAGGTACTCTTCGATGTAATGCCATTCCGTATCCGTTAGATGAAGAACTTTGTACGTTCGTGGAAAGTCCCTACAAAAATTCTTCATCTCAACCAAATAGTTGAACATATCAACGGTAGAGTTCCAGCGGGTAACAACATCCAGTGGAGGTTTCTTTGCGTCAGGTTTTGAGAGGAGTAGCATTTTCTGGATTTTCGGCGTTCGTAAAGCTTTGGCCACCATACGAGCTTTTGCTATCACCTTCTGAAATCCCTGAGAGGCCTTCAGAGCATCGTAAACGGCAAGCTGTAAAGTATGAGCAGCACAGCGAATGTTGGAGATAAAACTGGTACCACTGGACAGCTGACAAAAGTCTGATTCATCCAATGGCATGGCTCCTTCAACAATTGATGATATATCCAACTCATCAGCTTCAGTAGAATCCTGCTCCTCGTCAATGCTGTCATCGTTTCCATCCTGATCCTCTTCTACCTCATCTTCCTCTGCATCATCAATATTGGAACTGGATTGTTTTTCGGAGAGGAGCTTCCCTAGTTTCACCATATTCGTGCCATTGTCAGAGGTAAAAGAGTAGATATTTGCAATATCTATCCCGTATTGATTGAGTACTGTCTGGATGACCAGCTGAAGATACTCGGCTGTATGTGACTCTGTCAGCTCGATAATTCCAAGAGTACGAATCTCTATTACTCCATTTTCAATGAATTGGACATGGATCCCCAGGAATCCTCGATCATGTCGTGTAGCAGCGTCAACTTTGAGGCTGAGAAACTTCCCCTGTAAAAATAATGAAAAATTATTCCAAAAAATGCTTAATGGAGAACCACTGGAATTTATTCGATATTGCTTGAAATACGTACTTTGAGTTCTTCCCGTATAGCGTCACGTACATCTTTTGCCTTCAGCTCGACTAGATTTCTAACATGGAGAGATGACAAAGTGTACGTATCGTCAGGACTCGACGCTTTCAGCAGAGATTCTAAGATTTTTCGGAAGCCACTGTCATCAATCAAGGAAAATGGTCGCCCATTCACCATCGTCAATTCCACTAGAGCATCTTGGATATCTTCAATACCAATGGACACTGACAGAGACTTGGATCTTAGTCTTTTGCTGACAATTGAAGCCTCCTTCTATTGGTTCAAGGCAGCGTATTCTTCTGGGTGCCGTGCACGTAGATGTTTCTCCAGATTCCCGCAGTGATTTCGCTGTAATAGAATATTTTGGTTAATTATTTTCAAAGGTAGATAATATTCAAAATTTAAACTTCACATTGTTGTTTTTTCTATCTATGAATTACATGAAGATGTCGTTTTTTCAACCCACCTTAATCTTTGCACTGCAACCGGTAATCTCACAATAACTATATCCATCATCATTGTTGAAAATGAAGTGCTGGCGGCAAGAATCACGACGTGGTCTTCCCGTAGTTTTTCCATTGATTCCAGTAGCCATCTTGAATATAATTGTATTCAGCAGAGTGAATGCCAAGAAATCGAATGAATATTTCCTAAGTGTTCTTCGATGCGATCAGCTCCAGAAAGAACAAGTGAATGTGATGATCGGTACGCGATGCTAGTACTTAAATGCAATGAGTATCCCATAGCGAGCCAATAGGAAGATGCGATGCAATATCTACTAGCCCCCCCCTCCTACCCCTCCCCGCACCCCTTACTTCCTGAGAATTCGAAGGTATGAGTCACGTAGTTCTGCAAGCGTCCAACTCTCCAAGTCTTCTAAAAAGGTAAAGTATTGAATCGAATAAAATTGAGGTAAATTTCCAATATTGTCATTCACATGATCGAGATATTTGTCATAATAAGGTAATGGATCACTCAAACATTTCGCATGAAGAAAGCCAGATAATGTTGCACTTATGGAAGTGATGAGCGAATATATACGTATGAATATTGGACATGAATCCACGATAAACTGATAATGATAAGGAGAGTAGGACGGAAGCTCGAAAATACAATGAGCGATGAGTATTGCATAATTTCTCAACCTATTAATTAATGCATAGGAGCTTATCATGAACAGTACACTGGAAGTTTCAGAAACCATTCCCCAGATCTCATTATATAACAGAACTGGTAGCATATGTACTATTCAATGAATGTTCGCTATATGAGAAATGTGAAATTATTATTCATCACAGTCTGATTTCTACTAACTTCCAACTAGGATAAAACATTACAGGTGGTTGGAATGTCTAACGTACTCCGTCATTTTCTTGATGAGAAGCCTCTCTTTGAATTGTATTAAAGATACTGATAGATATCGAGCCAAAAATTGTCCAGAAATGCCATTGTTCAAGTCCAAAAAGACATTTACTTCTGATGACAAACCTGACACAGAAGAATATTTTGATTATTATAAACTATTGATCAATCTATCAGGTAGTTACTGTGATGACTCTTCTTTGTGTAAAAACAGAATCCGTAGTGGAGCAGTCTTGTTGTAGGATTATGAGCTTCTTCCTAAAAATTTATTACTCAGTATCAAAACCGAACTTACAAATTACAAAATTTCACTATCCTAATATTCTCTACAGGATAATAATTCTACTCAACTTTAAAGTATATTAATACTGAATGCTATCGTCTTGAGAATAGATTAGACTCAAGGATGATGGGAAAGTTGCAAACATATAAATCGAAACTTCATTGAAGAGACGATTCTTTCCAGAACTAGAAGCCGATGTGAAGCCGTAATTGTCTTTTCTATGAATCAATCCATGGTGACTCATTAATTATTTGCAGGTGGTCACTACCACCGGCAAATAATGTGATAGGCTACAATGGATCCAATATAGATATTATTGGATGAATAATACTTTGAACCTCAGGTAGGACTGGTCTTTACCACCAATTTTCAACTGTCAATTTTTGTACTGCGCAATTTTCATCATCACCCCACGAGTTCCTTCGGAATATTCTTGTAATTCTCGGTTACCACAGTTTTTGGAAAGATAAAATATATGTGATGTTGTGCTTTATGCATTATAAATTGACCATAGTTTGAGGAATTATGTAATACTCATCCCTGATTATATGTTGAAGCGACCATCCTACTCTTCTCATCATCATTAGCTCAATGCTTATCGTGCATTCGTATTCAATATCTATACGTATATATTCGCTCATCACTCCCATAAATGCAACATTATCTGGCTTTTTTTATGCGAAATGTTTGAGTAATTCATTACCTTATTATGACAAATATCTCGATCATGTAAATGACAATATTGGAAATTTACCTTAATTTCATTCGATTCGATACTTTACCTTTTCAGAAGACTTGTAGAGTTGGACGCTTGCAGAACTACGTGACTCATACCTTCGAATTCTCAGGAAGTAAGGGGTGCGGGGAGGGGAGAGAGGGGGGGGGGGCTAGTAGATATTGCATCGCATCTTCCTATTGGCTCGCTATGGGATACTCATTGCATTTAAGTACTAGCATTGCGTACCGATCATCACATTCACTTGTTCTTTCTAGAGCTGATCGCATCGAAGAACACTTAGGAAATATTCATTCGATTTCTTGGCATTCACTCTGCTGAATACAATTATATTCAAGATGGCTACTGGAATCAATGGAAAAACTACGGAAAGACCACGTCGTGATTCTTGCCGCCAGCACTTCATTTTTAACAATGATGATGGATATAGTTATTGTAAAATTACCGGTTGCAGTGCAAAGATTAAGGTGGGTTGAAAAAACGACATCTTCATGTCATTCATAGATAGAAAAAACAACAATGTGAAGTTTGAATTTTGAATATTATCTATCTTTAAAAATAATTAACGAAAATATTCTATTACAGCAAAATCACTGCGGGAATCTGGAGAAACATCTACGTGCACGGCACCCAGAAGAATACGCTGCCTTGAACCAAGAGAAGGAGGCTTCAATTGCCAGCAAAAGACTAAGATCCAAGTCTCTGTCAGTGTCCATTGGTATTGAAGATATCCAAGATGCTCTAGTGGAATTGACGACGGTGAATGGGCGACCATTTTCCGTGATTGATGACAGTGGCTTCCGAAAAATCTTAGAACCTCTGCTGAAAGCGTCGAGTCCTGACGATACGTACACTTTGTCACCTCTCCATGTTAGAAATCTAGTCGAGCTGAAGGCAAAAGATGTACGTGACGCTATACGGGAAGAACTCAAAGTACGTATTTCAAGCAATATCGAATAAATTCCAGTGGTTCTCCATTAATTAGCATTTTTTGGAATAATTTTTCATTATTTTTACAGGGGAAGTTTCTCAGCCTCAAAGTTGACGCTGCTACACGACATGATCGAGGATTCCTGGGGATCCATGTCCAATTTATTGAAAATGAACCCGTACTCAATCCAGTACTCAATCAATACGGGATAGATATTGCAAATATCTACTCTTTTACCTCTGACAATGGCACGAATATGGTGAAACTAGGGAAGCTCCTCTCCGAAAAACAATCCAGTTCCAATATTGATGATGCAGAGGGAGATGAGGTAGAAGAGGATCAGGATGAAAACGATGACAGCATTGATGAGGAGCAGGATTCTACTGAAGCTGATGAGTTGGATATATCATCAATTGTTGAAGGAGCCATACCATTGGATGAATCAGACTTTTGTCAGCTGTCCAGTGGTACCAGTTTTATCTCCAACATTTGCTGTGCTGCTCATACTTTACAGCTTGCCGTTTACGATGCTCTGAAGGCCTCTCAGGGATTTCAGAAGGTGATAGCAAAAGCTCGTATGGTGGCCAAAGCTTTACGAACGCCGAAAATCTGGAAAATGCTACTCCTCTCAAAACCTGACGCAAAGAAACCTCCACTGGATGTTGTTACCCGCTGGAACTCTACCGTTGATATGTTCAACTATTTGGTGGAGATGAAGAATTTCTGTAGGGACTTTTCACGAACGTACAAAGTTCTTCATCTAACGGATACGGAATGGCATTACATCGAAGAGTACCTGAAAGCCCTGCAGCCCTCTAAGACTGCAACGATTCGACTCCAAGCTGAACAGCTCACGCTCAGTTCATTCTATGGAATCTGGACTGGATGCAAATTGGTCACATCGACAATAGGAACACCATCAGCATTGGAAGTTGTAAGAGCAATGCAGAAAAGGGAAGTCCAGCTCTTGGAAAATGATGCTCTGCTGGCATCAGTGTTTCTGGATCCTCGTTTTCTTTCCATTCTTCTAACAGAGTTTCACGGAAAAGCCATATGTAAATTGGAACAAGTTTGGCGTAAACTAGAAGCACGGGACCTTGCTTCTGCACCATTTCAATTGGACGCTCCTAATAGAACGATGAATACACCCTCAACGATGGACACTCAGACCAGTCAGCCAGACCTGAGCATTGATCTATTGAGAAGCCTGGTCGAAAAAGCAGACACTTCTCGAGTGCAAAGGATTCAAGGAACATGTAACATCCGTCGATTGTTGGCAGAATATGAAGAGACAGCACGCCTGGATGTATCTGCTGATATTTTCCAATACTGGGAAACTAAGAAAAATATCATGCCACAATTGTACATGCTAGCCACAGTGGTGCATGCTGCACCAGCAACGCAAGTAAGCGTTGAGCGACTGTTTTCTGGAATGCATTTCATATTTTCCTCTCTGCGAGCAAATTTGAAATCTAGAATTCTGGATGACATTCTTATTATTCGATGTAATCACCAAAATGCTGCAAAGAAACTGCAGGAATCGAATGCGAGTACCCGACGTCAAAGGAGACGTACTGAAAGCGAGATACCAAGCCCAGGATCTTCCACTGCTAGTACTCCAATTGACAATGATTCTGTTCCAAATATTATTGGTATTCCGAACGGATCTGAAGAACCAATTTGAAACGTTTCTCGTTAACTAGTGTTCAGTGAATTTCAGAGAGTCATCATATTTTTAATCTTCTTAACTTTTGTTGTATCGATATCATAAGTTTTCGATGTATATTCATCAAATGTATTCGATTGTTATTCATACTTAATATACTCAAATAAAAAGAATATTTTCAACTACATATTTTGATTGTTGTTTCTTGAAAAAAATTGAATCACTATTCATAACTGACCCACTCTATTCATAAATAATATATATATGCTCTGTTTTTTTTGTTGATATAACAAATGAGAAAAAATTTCATTTGTCAATTGAAAATCGTTCATTAACGAATAGACAGAGTGAGTAATCTTTCGACCTATTCCTCGAATGGATCTTTTGGAATACCTGAGAAGATTGCTTGTTTTGTCTATTTATTGATAAAGACCTTGTACTCAGTGATCGCTAACGGGAACAATGGAAAAGATTCGGATGTCGTTGTAAAGGAGTCACGCAAACGAAGTAGCTGGATAATCCTGTCAAATTCAGTGGGAATTAGCTATAAGAGATTATAACAAATAACCGAAACATCTTTGGCTTGCTATTATCACTGACTTCCGTAACAATTTTTATCAAGCAGTGAGTACCCGACAACGTCTTGAACGACCAATGTCCTAACATCTGCACATGCAAACATTTCAAGGTCTATTTTAGATAGTATTTGTTTTATAATCTAATTTTCCTTTATCGATTTTTCATCGCTTGAATATCCCTGTATTAGAAACGAAGAAACGAACAATTCAGTAAAAAATCTCATTCAAAGAATTAAGAGAATGATATTGGAGAGAAACGGAGAAAAATTAAAGAGAGACAGCAAATAGAAAGAAATGAGTCGAAAAAGGTGAAAAAAAGACGAAAAATATGGAAAAAGAGACGGAAAAGATTAATGAAAAGTAGAGCGAAAGTCAGAAGAAATGAAATGATAACGAGAAAAAGAAAGAGGAATAAGGTGAGGAGAATTAAGGAGACAGGAGGAAAAAGTATAAAAACTACGGAAGTCTTCATTCCCTCCAAAAATATCCTTAGAAGACTGTGGATAATTCACGAATTTCGAAATTATATAGTCAAGATTTGGAGTTACCTCTTTCCAAAATGGGAAATTTCATTTTTGCAGAGATATTCCCAGTTCTATCAGTTATGCAAAAAATGGGCTCATTTCCCATCCATCCAAGTTGTTCCAACTTTTCAATTCATTTTTCAATTACTTAGAGGCCATTTTGGGGGAACCAGTTTCTACTCTATATCTTTTCAAAAAATCGCTAATTTTTTTCTCCCAATTTCATAAATAGATGGGAAATGAGCTCACCTCTAATTTGAGGCCCGTCACAGGCCACTACGGCCAATAGAATATCAGATTCCCGAAATAGTAAGATTGAAAAAAATCATATTCACTTCCAGATCTTGAAAAATAAAATGAGATTGGTAAAAAATACAAAAAAGCAATTCTGTCATACAATTGCCATTACATATTTTCTAAACTTCCCAGTGAAATCTTCAGAATAAATTCATTTTCGATATCTCCATTGATTTCAAGTGATTTATATTGTAGAAAATACCCCAAACTAAAATGTTTCTTTTCCGTTTTCGGTGTGGCTATTCGTACATTGAGTGTCACGCAATAGACACGCAAAATCCACGCAATATCCACGAATTCCTTGGACGAAAATCTCGAAAACGTCATTTTTTGGAGTGTCTTTTGCGTGGATTCAAGACCTCTTGGAGTGGATATAGCGTGGATACAAGGTTGCTCAATTATTGAGTGACTTCAAGCCCAATTTTTTCGAGGAATGAATTTCTCGATTTCTAGTGACTTTAGCGTGAATTTAACGTGACCTTACCATGAATTTCGCGTGATTTTAACAAGTTTTCTTGCGTGAATTTAACGTGACTTCTGTGTGAATTTAACGTGACTTTTGCGTGACTCCAACGAGCTTTTTCCCGTGAATTTAACGTGACTTTGGCGTGTTTCTCACAGCACTTTTGCGTGCACTTAACCCCTCTAATACGGGGCCTCAGCGAGCCAAACTGTCCTAACGGCCGGGCGCCTTGTAACATGTGAAATCAGAAGTTTGGAAAAAAAACAAATTTCTCAACAATTAATTAGTTGAAATCGAATTAATCGTTTTTAGAAGGTTGCATATCAGACTTGAATTATCCATCTTCACGAAGCATTTTGGAAAATCCAAAAATCTTGAAAATTGTAAGAGATATTGAAATTTTTATGCAGCGTGGTGAGTGTCTCTATGACACAGAGACCCCGGCCGGTGGGACAGGCACGAGGGTCCATATACATATATTGAAAGAGGAATTTCGGTAAATGGTGAGTTTCACACTGCCAAAAATATTAAAAATTTAAATGATTTTACCGAATTTTTTGAATTGACTTGAAGTGTTTTGATATAGTAGAGATCAGTGGCAAGATTTCGAGGCGAGCAGACAAAATCCTAATTAAATTTTTACCAAAAACAACGAACTTTTGTTGGAAGTCAATAACCAATTTTTCAAAAAAACAACAATTAAATGAAATTGAGATAATCACTACGTTTTGCGTAACCCAAGGCCACGACGGGGACGTAGTGGTGCATAGGCCTCGAAAAAAACCTATCACGACCTATCCTATGCGACACTCGGGATTTTGAGGAAGAAATTTATTGACTCAAACTCCGCTCACCTTCATTGAGCATTAAAAATTTAATTTTTTAACTTATTAAGAAAACAAGTACATAGAGCATTAAGATGCGTACTTTTTTCTCTAGTCAATAACTTGTACACATCACATGGAACAATATCAATCGAAAAATACCTCATACCAATTGAAACGAAACAAAGCGAAAAAAAAACTCAATAAATTTAATACGGATTAAATGAAACTTCGAAATACTCATGTGAAATTAGGATTTTCCAAAAAAAAAAACATTCGCAGTGGTGGCAACTAATTTTTATTACAAAACACACAGTTTTGATGTTTCACTGCAGAGAACCAAAATCATACTGGTCTAGAAAAGGCTCATTTGGTTGAATTACCAAATTTGCCATTTTCTTAAGACCATTGGTCTTGGTTTATCATTGTGTTTTCACACCAACTGTCTTTGTCAGGAAGAAATCGATTATTTCACGACTTCCTCACCTCTCATCATGCCCTCTCTCCCACACTCAATCAAAACAATGAACTCTACTCACTTTTAAATTTAATATTTTTCTATATTACTCTAAAATAAAATTTGATTAAGCAGGAATGTTATATTCATTGAGTTGTTGAACACAATGAATAAAATTCAAGTTTTTTGACTCGAAATTCACAACTCCTCTTATTTTGTAAAAAAAATTTTTGTAATCAAAATTTTCGGAAATCAAACTCAATGCGAGCCTAGAATAGGCGCACTGAACATGACGGATGAAAAAAATGGCAAAGAAAACGTTCAAAACACTAATTTTCAGTTGGCAGAGCTATACTGCCCATTTACCGGAATTTCTATTTGTATCCACGCAGGAATTCCCTTCTGTTTCCTTCACAGATATTGTATGCAGAGTCACTAATTCATGATACATGTTCACGGAGGAATCTCTACTCGTATTCACGTAATGAAAATCACTGCATGACTTTCGAGTAATTATTGCGTGCAAATTAGATATTTTCCCATCTGTTTTTCGATTTGTATCCACGTAGACTTTCTCTAGTGATTTTCGCGTGGATACTGCGTGCAGAATCAATAATCTATGGTCTATATTCACAGAGGAATTTCAACTTGGATCAACACAATCCGAATCGTTGCGTTATTCTCGAGTGGATATTTCGTGTAGAGTCAAACTCTTCCATCTGTATTCATAGAAAAATTTTGGATTGTATCCACGCACTGAAATTTCCATGATTTTCAGATGGATATTGTATGTTGGGTTAGAAATCTATGATATATATTCTTTAGTGATTTTCGCCTGGATATTGTGTGTAGAGTCAATAATCTATGGTTTATATAATCACGAAGGACTCTGAACTTAGATTCACGCAACAAGAATCATTGAGTGATTTTTGTGTGGATATTACGTATGGAATCAATGATACTTAGCCTGCATCCATGGAGAAATTCCAACTTGGATCGAGGCAACTAAATCATTGCATGATTCTTGAGTGACTATTGCGTGCATATTCTTTCATCTGTATCGATAGAGTAATTTCGACTTGTATGCACGGAAAGATTTTCTCGTGTTCCTTGCGCAGATATTACATGTAGACTCAACACACAGAAAACGCTGAGCGTAGAAGACGCACAGAAGTGCGTAATCACTGCACATGTGTGCGTACTTAACGTTCTCAAAATCGAACGTGATGTACGCACACTTGTGAGTAATGTGCGCACACGAGTGCATGACTTTTTACTCTCAGTACTCTCTACTTTTGTGAGAGATTTTCGCTATTATCTCGGTAAATAAGCGAGATAGAGTGAAATGGACGTTAATTCGGGATCAGCAGGAAACTCTCTCAGTTTTTCGTGATTATCTCGGTCAATGAACGAGATAGAGCGAAATGAATATTGATATGGGATCAAGAAAGAGTTTCTTCAGTTTTTTGCTATTATCCCGGTGAATAAGTGAGATAGAGCGAAATGGATATTGATTTGGAATTAGGAGGAAGTTTTTTCAGCTTCTCGCGCCTATGTCGGCGAATAAGCGAGATAGAGCGAAATAGACGTTGATTTGAGATCAGGAGGGAGTTTATTCAATTTTTCGCTATTATTCCGGTCAATAAGCGAAATGGATGTTGATATGGGTTCACCAGGAAGTTTTCCAGGTTTTCGTGATTATCCTGGTGAATCAGTGAGATAGAACGTAGTGGTCATTAATTTGGGATCGCGAGGGATTTTATTCAGTTTTTCGTGACTATATCGGTGAATAAGCGAGATAGAGCGAAATGAACGTTAACATGGGATCACCGGGAAGTTTTTTCAGTTCTTCATGAATATATCAATGAACAAGCGAAATAGAGCAATATAGACGTTGATATGGGATCACGAGGGAGTTTTCACATGAAAAAATCTCTCCTGATCCCAAACTAACGACCATCCAGCTTTCTCTCCCTTGTTCACCGGGATAATCACGAAAAACTGAGAAACTCCCTGGTGATCCCATACACGGAGAAAAATTTTTCCGAAAAATCGTGATGCTCAGCGACGAAATGTGGATGCTAAATGCAGGCCGGGGGTATTTCATGAGTCTACCGATGGAAAAAAAATCTTTGCGACGGCAATTAGTAATAGGACCAATAAAATTTTCAAAATGAAATATCACAATTACTGTTATGTAGCATTACAAAAATATTAGCTGACTATTTTTCCTCTGGAAGCTGAAGAAAAATTGTCTATCCGACAAATGATAAATCATCGGGACCTTAGAAATTTTCATACGCTACTAAGAATTTTTGTAAATTTTTTTTAGAATTTTTCCCATGCCAGCCTCATAATGGGTAGACGAAGGGGCTAGTTGGGTAACTCCGACTTTTTTCGGGACACGAGCCATTGGTCATTTTACACTTAGCTTTGGATTGAAATATCTCGAAAACTATGCAAAATTTATCGAGACATGCTGTGAATGAAATGTAGAGGGAAGATTAACGGAGTAAATAAACAGAATGCCGTTTTTCTACGACTAGTAGTTTCCGAGATATCAATTTCTTAATGAGTTGTTCAGAAACAATGGACGAGGCCCAATAGCAAATAAACAGGCACTCGGGTGTCCTTTCTGAATTTTTTATTAGAAAATTAATATCTCATTAACTACGAGTCGTAGGAAACTGGAGTTTCGCTTATTTTATTCGTTACTCTTTCCTCTAAATTTCATTCACAGCATGTCTCGATAACTTTTGAGTAGTTTTCAAGATATTTCAATCCAAAGCCAAGTGTGAAATGGCTATTTTTTCGAAGAAATAAACAGCAAAAATTATGATGTGGAGCATGGGAATTTTTCGGCTCACAAGCAAATTGCATCCCGTTCATGGAGCGGCATGGTGATTTTTGAAAAAATCATTTAGAAAAATTCTCATATTTTCCTCTCCGTGTATTATCGTCCATTTCGCTCTATCTCGATTATTTACCGAAATGATAGCAAAAAACTGATTGAACTCCCTCCTGATCCCAAATCAACGTCTATTTCGCTCTATCTCGCTTATTCACCGACATAGTCGCGAAAAGCTGAAAAAACTCACTTCTAATCCTCAATCAACATCCATTTCGCTCTATCTTACTTATTCACCGAGATAATAGCAGAAAAACTGAAGAAATTTTCTCCTGATCCCATATTTATTTCTATTTCGTTCTATCTTGCTTATTTACCGAGATAATAGCGAAAAACTGAAGAAACTCTTTCCTGATCCCATATCACTATTCATTTCGCTCTATCTCGTTTATTGACCGAGATAATCCACAACAAACTGAAAAAACTTCCTGCTGATCCCAAATTAACGTCCATTTCGGTCTATCTAGCTTATTTACCGGAATAATAGCAAAAAATTGAATAAACTTCCTCCTGATCCCAAATCAACATCTATTTCGTTCTACCTCGCTTATTCACCGAGATAATAACAAAAAAACTGAAGAAATTTTCTCCTGTTCCCATATTTAGTTCTATTTCGCTCCATCTCGCTCATTTACCGAAATAATAGCGAAAAACTGAATAAACTCTCTCCTGATCCCAAATCAACATCTATTTCGCTCTATCTCGCTTATTCGCCGACATAGTCGCGAGAAGCTGAAAAAACTTCCCCCTAATTCTAAATCAATATCTATTTCGCTCTATCTCACTTATTCACCGCGATAATAGCAAAAAAATTAGAGAAATTTTCTCCTGATCCCATATTTATTTCTATTCCGTTCTATCTCGCTTATTTACCGAGATAATCACGAAAAACTGAAAGAATTTCCTGCTGATCCCGAATTAACGTCCATTTCACTCTATCTCGGTTATTTACCGAGATAATAGCGAAAATCTCTCACAAAAGTGGAGAGTACTGAGAGTAAAAAGTCACGCACTCGTGTGCGTACATCACTCACAAGTGTGCGTACATCACGCACAAGTGTGCGTACATCACGCACACGTGTGCGTACATCACGTTCGATTGTGAGAACGTGAAGTACGCACACATGTGCAGTGATTACGCACTTCTGTGCGTCTTCTACGCTCAGCATTTTCTGTGTGTTGAGTCTACATGTAATATCTGCGCAAGGAACACAAGAAAATCTTTCCGTGCATACAAGTTGAAATTCCTCTATCGATACAGGCTAAATATCATTGATTCCATACGTAATATCCACACAAAAATCACTCAATGATTCTTGTTGCGTGAATCTAAGTTCAGATTCCTTCGTGATTATATAAACCATAGATTATTGACTCTACACACAATATCCAGGCGATAATCATTGGAAAAATCTGCGTGGGTATGAGTTAACGGTAAATTCAACTATGAATATTGAAGAGAAAGTATTTACTCTACACGTAATATCTACTCTGAAATCATGCAATGATTTTCGATACGTGAATAGATGGTTGACTCAACACGCGATATCCATGTAGAAATCGCAAGAATTTCAGTGCATCGATACAATCCAAAATTCTTCTATGAATACAGATAGAAGAGTTTGACCCTACGCGCAATATCCACTCAAGAATGACGCAATGGTTCTTGTTGCATGGATACAAGTTAAAATTCCTCTATCAACACACATTGGTGAGTACGCACTCTACCCACGATAGTCATACGAGAATCATGCAATGATTTTTGTTGCATGAATCCAAATTGGAATCGCTCTCTTAATATGGACCATAGATTATCGACTCTACATGCAATATTCACACAGTGATCACTGAACACTCCTGCGTAGATATGAGACAGGATTCCTCTATGACTGTGGATGAGAGAGTCTTCACTCTACATGCAATATCCACTCAGAAATCATGCAATGATGTTTCATACGTCAATACGAGTAAAAATTCCCCGATGAATATATATCATAGATTTCTAACCCAACATACAATATCCATCTGAAAATCATGGAAATTTCAGTGCGTGGATACAATCCAAAATTCTTCCATGAATACAGATGGGAGAGTTTGACTCTACACGCAATATCCACTCGAGAATAAGGCAACGATTCGGATTGTGTTGATCCAAGTTGAAATTCCTCTGTGAATATAGACCATAGATTATTGATTCTGCACGTAGTATCCACGCGAAAATCACTAGAGAAAGTCTACGTGGATACAAATCGAAATACAGATGGGAAAATATCTAATTTGCACGCAATAATTACTCGAAAGTCATGCAGTGATTTTCATTACGTGAATACGAGTAGAAATTCTTCCATGAACATGTATCATGAATTCGTGACTCTGCATACCATATCTGTGCAGGAAACAGAAGGGAATTCCTGCGTGGATACAAATAGAAATTCCTCTATCAATACAGATGAGAGAATATGCACTCTACACGCAATAGTCACTCAAGAATCATGCAATGATTTACTTGCGTCGATCCAAGTTGGAATTTTTCCATGGATACAGACTAGATATTAGTGATTCTATACGTAATATCCACACAAAAATTACTAAATGATTCTTGTTGCGTGAATCAAAGTTCGAATCCCTTCGTGACTATATAAACCATAGATTATTGAGTCTCCGGGCAGAATCACTGAACACTCCTGCGTGGATATAAGAAGAAATGCATCTATAAATATAGATGGGAAAGTATTCACTCTACACACAATATTCACTCAAGAATCATGCAATGATTTTCGTTATCCGAATCCAAATTGAAATTCCTCCAATGATACAAGCTGCAGATTATTGACTATGAATGGAATATCCGCGCACAAATTTCTAGATGATTCTTGCTGCGTGAATACACATAAGAATTCCTCCGTGGATCTAGTTCTGAGGTCATTCATTCTGTGACTGAATTCTTCGGTCTATACTCACGCAAAAGTTACCGAAAAATAACGCAAAATCACTTGAAAAACACGCAATAGACACGCAAGAACGCCATAAAAGTAATGCTAGAGTGCCGTACGACTCACGTAAAAGTCTCGTTAAGTGCACGCAAAAGTGCTGTGAGAAACACGCCAAAGTCACGTTAAATTCACGGGAAAAAACTCGTTGGAGACAAGCAAAAGTCACGTTCAATTCACGCTAGAAAACTCGTCAAAATCACGCGAAATTCACGGTAAGGTCACGTTAAATTCACGCTAAAGTCACTAGAAATCGAGAAATTCACTCCTCGAAAAAATTGGGCTTAAAGTCACGCAATAATTGAGCAACCTCGTATCCACGCTATTTCCACTCCAAAAAGTCTTAAATCCACGCAAAAGACACTCCAAAAAAATGACGTTTTCGAGATTTTCGTCCAAGGAATCCGTGGATATTGCGTGGATTTTGCGTGTCTATTGCGTGACACTCAATGTACGAATAGCCACACTGTTCCGTTTTTGGCGTCCATTCCATTCTACCTTGCCCTCTTCTCCTTCATGGGCTTTAAATAGAATAAATTTAATTCACCTGAAAGGAAAGTGAGATATTTTTTCCGTTTTCGGAAAAATATTCCATAATATTTTGAAAAAAAAACTTCTTAATGCCTTTCCAAAGTGAAATGGAATCCATTTCATTCAATTCGACAAAGAAAAATAGAGGGTAAAAGTCGGGTAAAATAGACAGTAGAGATCAAACAAACCCATTTTAGTTTCAGGCCGGTTTCTATCATGAAAATACATTGAAATCAACAGAAGTATTGAGAATATTTTACTTTAGGAAATTCCACTGATAAGCTGGGATAATTCGCAATAGATGTTTCGTCTTTTTTTATCTCTTCTTTCTTTTTTTTTACATTTTCCGTCTATTGTTTTCGCCTTTCTTCGATACATCGATCATTGAAAAGAAACCATTAATTCTGTCGAGAAATTTCTCTGGAATTAAGCGAAACATGGCTATTTTACTGTAATCGTTTTTTGTGAAGGATTTCCAGGGCTACAAAAAGAATCCCCGCAAAACTACTCTATCCCGCTTAAATTTCCGAGTATCATCGGGTGTGAAAATCCCTCATTTCTCATTCCTCATCTCTAACACGCCTGTTGACGGATTAAATCGGAATTTCGCAATAATACGGATAACGAGTCCAACTCTAAATTCAAATAATTTTTTTTACATTATTCAATATTATTTAGTTAGCATAGGTGGTGTCCAGAGCTTCTTAATTGAAGTATTAACACTATTTTCCTATTCTTTTTATGCATCACTCAGAGAATTTCAATTAATCGATTGACATAAATATTATGACGCTCTTCTTTCAATTTTATTTTAAAAAAAATACTAGTTTCACTGAACCACATGGTGAATAATTTCAGTTCAAAAATATATTAGAATCATATTTTCCATCAATGTGAATCTGTTTTTTTTCATTGATTCGAAGTTTAGAGGAAAAATTATGTGCGATATAAAATAATCCATGGTCATCCATTTTCACCGTAAAAGAAACTTCTATACGGGAAGGTGAAACAATTCACCAAATATATAGACATGCTCAAAAAACCATAGTTTGAAGAAAAACTCACAGAATCCTTTTTTCTGAAAAAAAAGTTCAGGATTCTTTTCGCTCTCCACGTTACGTCATTCCCCTAATGACAGCATTTTGAGAATTCACTGCCACTCCCCCATTTTTTTTTTTTTTTGGGAATTCACAAAATCATCCTTATTCTTCCCCTAATTCAAAATTACTTCATAGACTATCTCGTTATCACAGAGTGAAAATCCTCTTCGAGATATCTCATTGCACATTCATTTTGGGAATAACACAATGTATTGACAGAGAATTCTGTCAAAAAAATGAACTGTTATAAACTCCATTAGAGGCGAACACTCTTAAGGATTGCGTGAGGATTTTCAAAGTTATCCAAGATTCAATCCAGCTTAAAACCTGAAAAATCCCCTAAAGAATTCGCGTAAAAAAATACAGACCAAAAAAATTGATCATGACCAAATTATTACTCTATTATGAAGAAATGTGGTCAAATTTTTTATGGAGTTATCGTTAAGGAACTTTTTCTTGTTCGAAGTCATCTAAATGGGGTTTCGTGTCTTTCCGTTACTATGTCTAATGTTAGTCAAGTTTTGTTCCTACTTTTGTTACTGCGACTAACGTTAGTCGAGTATCGTTCCTACTTTTGGTACTGTGACTAACGTTACTCGAATTCTGTTTCTACTTTTGTTACTGCGACTAACGTTAGTCGAGTTTTGTTTCCACTTTTGTTACTGCGACTAACGTTAGTCGATTTTTGTTCCTACTTTTGATATTGGGACTAACGTTAGTCGAGTTTTGTTACTACTTTTGTTACTGCGACTAACGTTAGTCGAGTTTTGTTACTACTTTTGTTACTGCGACTAACGTTAATCGAGTTTCGTTACTACTTTTGATATTGGGACTAACGTTAGTCGAGTTTTGTTACTACTTTTGTTACTGCGACTAACGTTAGTCGAGTTTCGTTACTACTTTTGTTACTGCGACTAACGGTAGTCGAGTTTTGTTCCTACTTTTGATCTAGAAAATACCCAAATTATCCTCCGAGTTTGGGTATATTTTCAGTGATTTTTCTGTATAATGCTGGAAATATACCCAAATTATACCCAAAAAATACCGTTATTTTGGGTATATTTGTGAATTTTTTCTACCCAATTTATATCGTCTTTTTTTCAAATCAAATTCCAGTTTAATTGGTACTCCTATACTACATGGAACGTTAAACGATTATAAAGTAACATTTATAGAGGGGAATAACAAAAAAAAATTGAGCAGTCTGCGGGGATTGAACAGCCAGCTTAAAACCTGAAAAATCCCCTAAAGAATTCGCGTAAAAAAATACAGACCAAAAAAATTGATCATGACCAAATTATTACTCTATTATGAAGAAATGTGGTCAAATTTTTTATGGAGTTATCGTTAAGGAACTTTTTCTTGTTCAAAGTCATCTCAATGGGGTTTCGTGTCTTTCCGTTACTATGTCTAATGTTAGTCAAGTTTTGTTCCTACTTTTGTTACTGCGACTAACGTTAGTCGAGTATCGTTCCTACTTTTACTGTGACTAACGTTACTCGAATTCTGTTTCTACTTTTGTTACTGCGACTAACGTTAGTCGAGTTTTGTTTCCACTTTTGTTACTGCGACTAACGTTAGTCGATTTTTGTTCCTACTTTTGATATTGGGACTAACGTTAGTCGAGTTTTGTTACTACTTTTGTTACTGCGACTAACGTTAGTCGAGTTTTGTTACTACTTTTGTTACTGCGACTAACGTTAGTCGAGTTTCGTTACTACTTTTGTTACTGCGACTAACGGTAGTCGAGTTTTGTTCCTACTTTTGATCTAGAAAATACCCAAATTATCCTCCGAGTTTGGGTATATTTTCAGTGATTTTTCTGTATAATGCTGGAAATATACCCAAATTATACCCAAAAAATACCGTTATTTTGGGTATATTTGTGAATTTTTTCTACCCAATTTATATCGTCTTTTTTTCAAATCAAATTTCAGTTTAATTGGTACTCCTATACTACATGGAACATTAAACGATTATAAAGTAACATTTATAGAGGGGAATAACAAAAAAAAATCGAGCAGTCTGCGGGGATTGAACCCAGGACCTTCAGATTGGTTGTCTGCTACTCTGCAACTGAGCTGCCGAGTATTTTTTTTTTTCAAAGTTTTTTTATTACAAATAAAATTCATCAATCTGTACAATATTTACAGGCTTGAAAATAAACTCACTTAAAAAAAAACCATTAAGTAATGGGCTGCTTAAGCTTAGCCTTATTGAGAGCAAAGTATGCGGTGCATAATCTCATGCCTCAGCATTATCTTTTTTTTTATGTATTTTTTAACATTATTTGTTTGATTTATATATGTAAACTTTGGTGACCATATCATTATGTGCGTCTTGTTATTTTGTATATATGATGGTGAAAATTCTTGGGATTTTACAATTATGTGAAAAATGAAAACACCATAACTTTATTTTTGTGTTTGCGGAGTGAAATAGGAAAGAAAAAAAGTATAAGAAAAATATCAGGGTAATGATAAAATAAGCAAGTGAAAGAGGAGAAGGGGATTTTTCTCCCTTCCCTCCTCTCTTTCTTTGCTTCTCTTTTTTTTTTTTTTTCAGTATCGTTACTTAATTATTAGGACTGATTTCTACCGGGTTTTGTGGTTAATCTATTTTTTAGCTCTTTTATATTTGGGTTAGTGAATCATCTAACCATCAGTATGAGCTTGATAATCTTGAATTATCACATTCGTCTGTTTCAGAGATCGTCATTGAGTATTTTAGTTCTATTTCTTTATTCAATATTCCCTGTATGAGAATTTTGAAGTGAAACTTCTTTTGGGAGGGTACCAACTTTTTTCTCGCGTCACAAAACGAGTGAAACATTTTGAGGGGAACGTGGTAGTGGAGTAGTGGGGGAAAAGGAGAAGCAAGAAAGAGGAGAGTGCGTTGGTAGGGATGCCAGTCTAACATATGCTTTAGCGGCGGAGAGGGAAGATGGCAGAGGGGGGGGGGGATAGGATTTTCGCGTAGAGTGCTACATACACACTGTATTTTTATTTTATCATTTTTTTTTCAATACACGGAGAGCATAATATGGGAATTTTTCTAAAAGATTTTTATAAAAATTACCATGCTCCACATCATAATCTTCGCTTTTTATTTCTGAAGAAAATTGCCATTTTACACTTGGCTTTGGATTGAAATATCTCGAAAACTACTCAAAAGTTATCGAGACATGTTGTGAATGAAATTTAGAGGGAAGATTAACGAATAAAATAAGCAAAACTCCGTTTTTCTATGACTCGTAGTTATTAAGATATCAATTTTTTAATGAAAAATTCAGGAAGGACGTCCGAGCGCTCATTTGTTTACTATCGGGCCTCGTCCATTGTTTCTGAACTATTCATTAAAAAATTGATATCTTGGAAACTACTGGTCGTAGAAAAACGGCGTTTCGCTTATTTTCTTCGTCAATCTTCCCTCTGAATTTCATTCACAGAATGTCTCGATAAATGTTGCATAGTTTTCGAGATATTTCAATCCAAAGCCAAGTGCGAAATGACTCATGGCTCATGTACCGAAAACAATCAAAAGTACCCGACTATGCCCCTTCGTCTACCATATCGTCGCCTTAGAGTTAAAGGGGCGTAAGTGCTATTTTTCCCAATTTTTTTTTCAAAATAACGAAAAGGCGTATCTCCACTACTATTGCTCCTATAGGCTCTCCAAGGCTTTTCAAGCAATATTAGTAAAAAAATAAAAAATAATAACAAATAGCCGTAAGTACCACTGACTAATAACAAAGGGGCGTAAGTGCTGGAGATACGCCACTTTGTTTTTAGTGTTTTCATTGCATTTTCCCTCATCATCGGAAAAAATAACTAATAACAAAGGGGCGTAAGTGCCGGAGATACGCCTCTTTGTTTTCAGTGTTTTCATCAAAATTCTCCTAATCGTTGGAAAAATACTGATAACAAAGAGGCGTATCTCCAGTCCATGCGTCTTTTTGTTATTTTTAATCGATAATAATGAAGAGTCATATCTCCAGCACAAGCCTGATTTTGCTATAAGCAATGCATATGATTTGCTCATTTTTCCCGCGCATGGATAATAATAAAAAAAGAACTAATCCGTGCTGGAGATATTGTCGATGCAAAGAGAAAAACCCAAGAAAAGGCGATAATAATAATCGGTAACTAATCGCCAGAATTCCTCATAAATCTATTTTTCCTCCAAGTTTTTTGACAATATTTCGGAAACCAAGCAAGATACAGCGATTTCACCTCAATCTTTTTTAAATAAAAAATCCTATAAACAAAAGGGCGTAACTCTGAAAATTTTTCTATGCTGTAAAAAAAATTATAAAAACAAAAAGGCATAAGTGTCAAAATTTAAATAAAAAATCCTAAAAACAAAAAGGCGTAACTCCAAATATTCTCATGATATAAAAAAAATATAAAAACAAAGAGGCGTAAGTGCGGAGATACTTCCTTTTCACTTTAACTTTAAAAATTATATAGCGTTAAAAAAGTGAATAACAAAGGGCGTATGTGTGGAGATACGTCCCTTTCATTTTAAAATTGGTAGTTACGCCACTTTGTTATTTTAATTTTCAATTATCCAAATAATGTTCCAGAGGCCATAAAGAACATTTTGGAGTGATAAGTGGACATACGACCCTTTCACACCAGAATTCCGTGTTTTTGGCACTTACGCCCCTTTAACTCTAAGGCGATGATATTATGAGGCTAGAATGAGAAAAATATGGAAGTAAACGTTTTCTTCGAATATCCCGGAATTTCAGCAAGCTTGCACGAATTCTCCTTTATAGAGAGTTTTGAGAGCTACAAGAAAGGATTGAAGCAAAACCGCTCCATCTCGATCAATTTCCTGTGTATTTACAAAAAACTGATTTAAAAAAAGTAGTTGTCTGAACACTTCATAATCGTGAAAAAAAGATAACTTGTTAGTGAACAGATAACCAAAATACTAGAGGCAGAGACTCAAATTCTCAAAGTGTTGTGTTCATGACACAGCTAAATGTCCTTTTTGCCGTTTCCCTTCGAGATTAACCCCGTATCCCCACATTTCTTAATTATTATCACTTGTTCATTTGAAAAAATCCTAATCATTCATCGCTATCTATACACAATAAGCAAGAAGTTTTACTTCTGTCGAGTGGGTTCCACGCACCCTCTTTTTTTGTTGTACATGTGTCTTTTCAGGTGGTAAATTGTTGGGACATCATTTGCATCTTGGATTATGCCTAGTCTGTCGTAGTGTGTGAAGTATTGTAGCGCTGGCTAACCTTTTTTTGCGGCATAATTAGCCAGGATTGGGTCAATTATGCTGAATTCTTTGATTGATTGATTATTAATTTTAATTGTTTTCCCGTAATAGTCTCGCGTCCGTTTGAGAATGAAGTTATAAATTCTCGGGATTTTTGCAGAATTATAAAGAACTTCATTGCTGACTCTATGTTTATAATCGGAGTTTGCCGATCTGTGTAAGTATAGGCATGCTCTGAGGCATTTTCTTTCAGAGGCCCGTTTCCTTCTCCATTTGGGCCGCTCCCGTATTCCACCAGATTGGTGCCGCGTAACAGAGAAGGGGTTGAGCTGCCGAGTATTTGCATATTCTCTGATCAAATTTCAATCGCCACAATTTCATCGTCACTTAGAGGCTCATATATTAGAAAAATGAACCATGGAGTACACCGTCACTTTTGGGACAAAGGGGCGTAAATCCTATGCATAAGTATAGCACTTGCGCCTCTTTGTTCCTATGGCGATGATATTCATACAGATTAATTGAGCGGACCAATTCATATTTTTTTAATCACACATTGTTTTCAATTGAAGAATTTCACAATTCTCTGTTTGAAAATTAACGATATTTCGATTTTAGTAGTGGAGAAAGAAAAACAATGGTGTTTCGTCGGGATAATTTGGGTATAAAAATTGCACGAATATACTGGAAATATTAGTATTATTTGAGTATGATTAAGGTATAATCTGAAAATCATACCAAAATCCTACCCAATGTCTACTATACCGAAATTATACCCAAAAAATACTCAAAGAATCGGTATAAATGAATTCGCTAGGGGGTTGATAAGTTTACTCTGACTAGCTCTAAATTTCGATTAACCGCGAATCGGGGAGAGAATTTTGATGATGATATTAATTTTTATTCCACACGTGCAAATACGTGTGATTTCTGAATCGCGTGTGAGTGTGAGGAATGCGCTACGTCTCTTAATTTCTCACCTTACATCCGGTGAGACTCCAAAAGTTTCATCGTTTGGAGTGAGCTAATAATTTTTCTCTATGAAATTATTTAATAAATTTCGTTTATAAAAAATATCAGAATCAAATTTCGGAAAAAATAGGGAATGCGCAAGCGAGGTCTGAACTCACATCCCTTGAATTACCAGACTGATGCCCTACCAACTGAGCTATTGGGAGTTCCACTATTTACCTTTGAATTTTTGATACTGATATATTCCCTCATCTTCTCCGGCCCCCTCCCTAGGGCAAATTTGAATTACTTTTGAATTAATTCCATTTTCTGGGCTCTATTATACATATTTACCAATTGATTCTCATGAAAAATATAATAGAAAACATTTATAAAATGAAAATTCATAATTGAAGTTTTAATCCTCCAAGTGATAAAAATCATAGTAATCCATGGCGGGAATCATCCATAATTTTTCATCATGCACAAATGTGCATAATATCCATGAATTCTGTCTACGAACGAGAATCCTGAAGGGAGCACTATGACATTCTTCTTACGTAGCTTATTATTAAATGAGGGGCTTTAGAATATATTTTCACAATTCCACATACCAAAGTCTTCTTCTCGAATATAAACGGGAACCATACCACCAGGCCATCTCATGGCTTCATCCATTAATCCATTTTTTGTTATCTTCTCGTTTGAGTTTTGCATTATATCTCCCTCCAACAAACCACTCAATTCCCATACATTGACTTTATCCATTGAGCTCCATGATTCTATTCCACTATCTGAAATCGAAATATTATGTTATGAACAGAAAACAAGGGAAGGTTTAAATGAGGGAATAAAATGAACTCTTGGGTAAGCTATATCTCTCGATGAAATTTAGTATGATGGTATTGTTCCCCAATATTCTACGGAAAAATAAAAAAATTGGTGATAAAAGTTATATGGAAAGGAGTGATTCATTTGCATAGTTCCACAGAAACTCAATCAATCATTTCTGTCATTTTCAGGAATTTTTTAAGAATATCTCTAGTTCACGTATCATCGTAACGTATTAGAGGCGAAGTCACATTTAAGTCAAAATTATTCCTCGGCAATTCTTCCATGTCAACCCAGTTGTCGCTTGAAATCGAAAGGAGATGATCATGGTGTCGATGAAAAATATTCCCAGCTTCCAATTGGCATCGATCTTGAGACAGGCTTTCTTATTAGACCAATAATTTACTCGACTTTTTCAAATATTCAGAAAAACTACAAGTCTTCCACCCGACGCGGCCTGGGTCAGAGCTGTCGGGGCTCAAGAGAATTTTGACTGTTTTAATTGATTACTCATCGACAATCACATTTATTTAAATTACCTTTTGGGCGCCAGTTGTTTTAACGGAAAACAGCAACGTTTATCTGAACTCAGGGAGTGAGTAGTTGGAAGACCCAAAATCGAATAGTAAAGAGAATGGAAAGGAAAACCATAAGAGATAGGAATAGAATACTTATACTCACAAATATGATAATTAACTCAATTTTATTCCCCAACTTCGGGCTTCTCGGGGATCGACTCTGGTTTCTCGACAAAATAATGAATTCCTCCAATGATACAAGTTTCAAATAATAATCGACACAATACAAAATTACTTTTACAAACATGCTCTCTCTATGAGAGCTCGGCGCAGAGTGATTTAGTATCTCATCAGTGACAACCACGTTGGTCACTGATGTCCAAATCGACAACCTTGTGATTGGCCCTCAATATCGACCAATGAAGATTTGTCGCGCGCAAATACGAATAATTATTTAAGATACCCGAGGAGCCTCGGGTAGTTCTTTCCGACGGTAAGGTGAAATATTTACAAAATGACATCTCCTGTCCCAATCTAAATATACTAGACCTAGAAATGTTCATCCTGACTTTTACAGACAAAACTCTTCGATATTAAGGGGGCATTCTAGTGTGACGGCCGGAAAAAGTCCCCATTTTTAAGTTTTTTTTTTTACAGTTAGGATGCTCCGATCAGGCTCATTTTTTTATCACGAATGAAAGGACTCATGAAGAATAGGAAAAAATTTTTTTCACTTTATTTTTATTAATTTTTTACACACTTCTTGGACATTGAAAATGGAAAAAAAAAAAAAAGTTTCAAAACGGTGTGCACTCTCAAGTGCAGAGTTTTTGAGTTATTGGTCTGAAATTTTTACATAACATTCTTTATGCATTTTTCTGTCGACTGATGGAAGCTTTTTTTTTTCTCCAAAAATTTCCTATTTTTTTAACGATAAACTATCCAAAAACAGGGTCTAATTTCGTATTTTTTGTTTAAACCACCGCCATTTTTTGAATTTTGAGAGAAAAAAAAAAACCTCCATCAGTCGATCGCTTTATCCATGAGGATTAATAATCTTTTTGGAAAAAAATTTTCAGACAAGAATTACGACGCGGAGAGTGCACACCATTCAGAAACTTTTTTTTTTTTTTTCAATTTTCAATGTCCAAGAAGTGTGTATAGAATTAATAAAAATAAAGTAAAAAAAATTTTTTCCTATTCTTTATGAGTCCTTTCATTCGTGATAAAAAAATGAGCCTGATCGGAGCATCCTAACTGTAAAAAAAAAAAATCTTAAAAATGGGGACTTTTTCCGGCCGTCACACTAGAATGCCCCCTTAAAAAAATATGTCAAAATATCTATCATTAATTTTGACGTGATTACTTTTTCAATCACACTTTCGACCAATAGGAGCAAGGGACTTGACATCACGTGGTGTATATGATTTCCATCATTTTCGGTGATATCACGGCTGCTGCTAAGCAGCAAACGAAAATTTTTTAACAAATTCCAACCCACTTTATCCCTCGAAAATATCGAATCTGTGCACGTTTTCGCCTAAATTAGAATTGAAAAAGTAATCTCCTTAATACCCTCGTGCTTGAAAATTAATTGGGTATTTCCCTCAAGTTTATCCGCTCAGCAGTGTGTGCGTTCAGTTTGGCACGAAACTCCTCGTGCACGCACACTCGCGATTATATCACTGCCAAACTTCCAGCACGTGTTGCTGGGCAACAAAACTTTCGGGAAATACCCGGTAATCTTCAAGCACTCGCGGTATCCCAAGTGATGATTTTCAATTGCCGCTAGAAAAAATTAGATTGTGGTGAAATTGAGTCAAAATACGTTCAGTATTGATGTCAAGAGGCTACGATGAATGGAAACCGATGATATGAACATAAAATTGAGTTTTCTCGAAAATTCATCTTCTTGAAAAGAAGTGAAAACTTAATTCACTGTACTTCAAGCGGGATTCTCTTGAATTTGTAACAGTGATGTGAAAATAAGATAACTGTTTCCTGAATTGACTCGGTAGTGAAATGAAACGGCGAAAGAAGTAAATTTCATTCGTGATCATTTTTCATGGGATATTCCAGAAAATACTGAGAATATTTGGGAAAATTATTGCAATAACGTTCTTAGAACTTATTTGAATAATCAGAAAGATCTTACGTATTTTTTCACGATCATTATTATCTCCATATTTCCTAATGAATCGTAACGTGGGTGGTATTGCTCCCCCGTGTTCACCACGATGACTATTAGCTGGTAACCCCAAGCACACACCAACACTGACGAAAAAAATAATGAAAATATATTCAAACAAGCCCATGATTTTACGCCGTCACCTTTGAGTCAACGAATAATTGAATATTCACTGACTGAGGTAGCCAGCTGGGTTTTATATATCCCACGAACGCACCACTGTCTATTTCCTGTTGAAAGTGATATGTGATTATAGATAGATACGTGATGCTGATTACCGCAATCATATGGTGGACTTCTCTTCATCAATTTTGATTACAAATCAACATTGACATTCATCAATGACCCACTTCAGATTAGTCTTATCGACAGAGATATTTGCAATCATTCTTTTCACTTTTATTAGATAAGTGATCAATTTCCTTCGTACTCTTATGCATATGTTTGTGTTACCACTTCACCTAGAAGACATGCTGTGCAAACCCATGAACATAGATAATCAAAAAGCCACGATACGTTTTCAGAATATTAAAAGATCTCTTCTATCGTCTGCATGACACTAAATTCCCTTTATCACTGATGAAAAACAGGAATGGAACAAGATTGCCCACTGACCGAGTTTCTCAAAATATATTAGTGTGGAATGAATGATGAATAATGAATACTATGGGTCCTTCCTTCAATCATGAAATTTTATGCATTCTAATAAATTGCTGGTCGTCCTTTCAATATTCCATTTATAACTAACTCCGGTCATGAACTTCTTCAAATATTACAAAGTTATTAGAAAACGAGTGGGGGTTCGGGCTCCGATATTCCGATACCAAGGTGAGACTTTTTCCTCATATTAATAGGAAAAATAGTGTCTCCTTTTTGTCCCAGATTTGACCAAAATGAAGTTCTTGGTATTCAGTGCAGTTTTTTCTTCGACAACGCTGGATAATGAGTAAGAGGTACTTCAATCGAAGTGTCCGGATCTCGCGTTATGGCTTCTTCTGCCAATATATCTGCTCTTTCATTCCGTTCCACTCCATTATGTGCAAGGACCCAAAGGGAGTTAATTGACTCAGAGAATATTATCATGCCTTGTTACAGTTTTTCTCTCATTTCGAAAATGAATGAATTGATTCTAATATCCATCTTGGGCTTTTGTAGAGTCTGTATTGCGAATAATTTCCTATCATTAATTACCAGAGAATAACTCGGAAACTAAGCGAGATAGAGTCATTTTGCTATATTCTTTTTTCAAAGCTCTCAAATTCTCTAGAAGATAGCTACGGGGTAAAATAGCCCTATCTTGATGAGTTTTCGAGATATTTTCAGAAAAACAATTGACAAAAAAAATCGACTCTCCCTGTTTTTTTCGTATTTTTTCTTGTTTGCAATAGTTTTTTGATAAATACTCGGAAACTAAGGGATTTTTTTCATACTTCTTTAATGTCGCTATCATCACGCTAAGATTATGCCAACCAGTGATGGAGAGTCATGGTGTGTCTGTGGACAAAGCACTTGTAAATAATTTTACAGTGGTGCTTGTATCATTCAGCAGAGACTTGGATTTGAACTCGGAGCTTTGAGTTACTAATCTGACATTCGACTGAACGAGCCCCCGTTCACCGGAAACTAAGAGGGATAGAGCTATTTCACTCTGATTTTTTAGTAAAAAATTCCAAGAGTTGCCAAAGGAAGTATCCCTATTATATTTCGGGATATTTTTGGGAAATCATTGAAACAAAGATTATCTATAAGTTCAATTTTTTTGCCGTTGGATTTTGATGAATCTTTCGGAAACTAAGCGAGATAATACATTTTTCAATGGAACTCGTTCTGTAGTTTCTGAAATTCTCTACAGAAAAAAGTTTCTAGAAAAATCTCGTTATGCCGCTCAGTTCTCGAGATATATGATGCTTGAAAAGGAGGAGATTGAAAGAGAAAGAATATCAAGTTTTTAGACAAATTTATTTAATTGAATCATCAATTTTCTTTGAATATCTCGGAATTTCAGCAACATACGGCGGTTCGGTACTAAATTTTTTTTGAAGAGAATTTTGCGACAGCTACAAAAAAATTGAGGCAAAATCGCTCTATCTCGATCAACTTTCGAGATATTCACGAAAAACTATGAAAAAAATGAATTTATCTGAATACTTCATAATCGTGGAAAGAAATATAATTTCTTACTGAACAGAAACCAATATACCATAGGCAGATATTCAAATTTTCAATGCTTAATAATAGGGCCAGGAAGTTCGGTCTCGGTTGTGACCAGGCTGAACTCAGCCGCATGAGATGATATTTGTTTCCATTCAGAAATCTCAAGGTGCTATTTCCGAATGTGTGTGACGTTTTTCAAGTGAAAGTTTGTATATTAAGTTCGTGGAATTGGATATGTTGTTAGAGCGGAAGCAAAGAAAAATACTTTCGGAGGAACTTTGGCAAATGTGAGTTATTGTCACTGATGCGTCGTTGATGCGTCGCCAGTGCAGCGCTGATACATCGCAAGTGCGTTGCTAAAGCGACGTTCTCGTTTTTCTGTGCGTAAATATTAATAACTCAAAATCTCCAGAATCCCTCTAGAAGTATTTGATAATTACTCCATCACGCTTTGAAAAAATATCCAATCCTTTCTCCATGTACTTCAAATACAAATTCTCACGTCAAGAACGCCACACAAATTTAGAAATGTCAGTTTTACATTTCTGAATGAAAACATACATTATTTTATGAAGCTAAGTTCAGTCTGGTCAAAACCGAGACCGAACTTCCTGGCCCTACTTAATACATTTGTTCATCGCACAGCTAGATGAGCAGACCTTTACATTTAGCTTTTTTTTTAAGATCCCACCCGCATTCGCTTACCATTCTCTCGATTACTATCTCTTGAGAAAAAATACTGAAATTTATCTCTATCTATCTTCATAAGCAACAAGTTTCACTTCTGTCGAGCGTGGATTCCACGCACCCTCTTTTTTCAATAAGAAGCCAATTTTTCTACAGTGCGCATTCATTCTCATCTTCTGAGGTTATGATGAATTTACATTGATTAAGATAAATCGATCATTAAGGAGGTTCACACTCTAATCGAAAATTTTGAGGGAGGCCAGTGGTCTCGCTCTCCAAAATTTGAAGTATTTTTAGTTTTTTTTTTGAAGGTCAAAATAATGTACAACAATACTCAAACTTCCCAGGTAAATCATAACCCTCATGCTGCATACACAAACATTTATTTTGAAGGCGAAAAAATATTTCAATTATGTGAAAAATGGCACTAAACATGATCCCCTGCAAAAAAAATGAGCCTTGGTGGCGGGGTTGATATTGACTCTTCTATTTATCTGAGAAGAAAGAACAAAGGAAATTCTTAATCAGTATGAGTCCAGTTATGGCCGGGACAAGGGAAAAACAAACTGAAAATTGACAGAATGACGCGCTTTTGAAATTTAAGTTCTCGAAATTTTTTTGTGGCACTCAAATTTCCGAAGCACATCATTCTGTCAATTTTCAACTTCTTTTTTCCCCCTAGTCCCAGCCATAACTGCACTCAGACTGATGAAGAATTTCCTTGGTTTCTATTTCTCGGATGAATAAAAGAGTCAAGATCAACCCCACCATCAAGGTCTATTTTTTGAGGGGGCCTTGTTTAGTGCTACTCCTCACATAATTGAAATATTTTTCTAATTTCAAAGAAAATGTTTTTGTATGCAGCATGAGTGTTATAATATACCTGGGAAGTTTGAACATCGTTGTACATTATTTGGACTTTCGAAAAAAAAAAAAAATACCTCAAATTTTGGAGGGCTAGACTACCTCCCCCCCTCAAGTTTGAGGCTTGCAATATCACTTGGTTGTAGAAAAATATACCATACATTTATTTTCGGAATTATTAATTGATTTTCCACCTTTTTACGAAAGGATACATCGTAAAAAAACATAATTTCAAGTGGTTATCGAACTTAAATCATATCGTAAAAATTCACGGGGGGAAATCGTGTATCAAATTAATTTTTAGGATTTCTCAAAAACTCGACTTTTCCGATCAGAATCTAAGGAGTACTGACGCGTAGCTGATTATTTATAATTATGTTATGCATGCACTCCGTTAGTTACACTCCATTCAATGTTTATTATCCATCGATTGATTGTGTGAAGATACAAACGATAGGATTATGAATGACTCTACAGGTGTAAGTTAACGAAAACACGTCTGTCTTCAATCGTGTCGTGACGTAGAGTGACAATGCCCAAAATCTCCTCGCAGAGTACAGAGGCCACTGTCGGCCAAGGTCAATCACCTGACCACTCTGCGCGGGAGAAATAATAACCTGCGAAATATGAGAATGGCTGATCGCTACATACCTTCCCCACTTTGGAAGGAGCATGTAATAGTTTAGAAAAAATATGGGGTCACCAATTTGAAGAATTGAAAAAAAGTTCATTGATATATGAAAATTCACGTGGTGTAGTAATTTTTTCTATTGGAAAATGATTTACCACTGTGTCGAGTGAATTGTTTCATCAGATATCACAACCAAAAAAGACTGAACAGTTTCAATGATGATAAAAATTTCTATCTGCCATATAATTGCATTCAGATTATCAAATAAATATGTATTTTTTTAGCGGAGACATGTTTTTTTTTTCTTTAGATAACTTTAGAAATGGTAACAATCCTAAAATCAGTATATGGCACTGATTCCATTCTCGCGCGCTTGCCCCCACTACCTCTACGCTCCACCCATACACGGAGAGAAAATTATACGAAAAATTACCATTCCAGAACAGTACCCAGGTAGGAATTGACGATCAGAACAAGCCTTGCTCAGCCTTTGCCCAAGGCTGAGGCTGAGTAGTCTAAGGCTCAGATGACAAGGCTGAAACAAGCCTTGATGAGCCTTAGCATGATAAGATCATCCCAAGGTTGGAAACTGAGGCTTTTCCCAACACTCAGATCTAATCCTGAAATGAGGGTGAACCGTTCTAGACAATGGGGCTATAGAATGTGTAAACAATTGTTTAACATTAATTACTATTGAATTATAAGGCTTTCACGAGATAAATCAGCTCAAATAGTATTGAAAATAACATTAATATGGAAAAAAAAGTTGCTCCGGCTTGGATTCGAACCCGCAATCATTGATTCTAAAAAATTTTAATGATAAAAAGGCTATTTTATTATTATTAATTATCCTCGACCCGATTGGTATGAATATATTTATTCAGATGCCGCGTCCGGATGTTGTTCCCCAGAGAAGATCGTCCTCGTGCTGCTGTTGTTCAAGATATCCACCGAAGGACTGTGCTCGAAACATGCATCTAGCCCACTAGGCTTTTTTTTTTTTTTTGATAACAACAGTTTTTATTGGCACTATAAAAAGATATTATTAACATATGTACAGTAGAAAACAGTGTAGAAAAAACTATAATCATTATTATTATAACTTATAACTAATGAAGTTAATGGATACAAATATCTCTCAAACTTCTACATTTTAACAATATGAAGTATTGATGTAAGGAAGGAGAAGTAATTCTTCTTTCCAACATCATTCATAAAAAAAAATTATACATAACTATTTATGTGGTCTAGCCCACTAGGCTATTTCACTTACTTGAGTTCATAGGACATAAACCCGAATTATAAAGTGACTCAACCTTTTCTTTCATTGACACTCTAAAACTCTATGTTCATATATTTCATTTTTTATCCTTCCAATGTTATAATAATAATTTTATTCAATTATCTATCCGCTTAAATAATTAATAACAGAATTTTGTCGGTTTGAATCGAAATCAGGCTTAGCCCAAGACTGAGACAAGCCTCGAATGAGGCTCAATGAAATATTCCAAAAATCACACAAAAAAATGGAATTTACCGATTAACACTAATATTGTTATTGTTATTGCAATAATAATGGGGAAATTCCTATCTAATGAGTGAAGGCTGGCCCAAGACTCGTCCACCCTTCAGAATGAAGCCTTTGTAGAGGAAGCCTCAATCGAGGCTGATTCAAGCCTAGGTTGAAATTTGAAAATGAAGGAATGAAAACTCATCATCTCAGCCTAATTTTGACGACAAGAACAAGCCTGGCAGAGGCTTGGTTCCCCAAGCCTCAGTGCGCCAAGGTTAGTAAGGGGCTGTACTCGCCGTCAGCCTCGGCGCTTCCTACCTGGGTAATGGTGTATTGGTCGGCATTTCTGGCCAATTATGTAAAAAAACATAAGAATAATTGAGAGCTGAACGATTAATATTAAGATTTCAATTCAGTATTTTTTAATGTGCGAACCGTAATTTTTTCCATTCTGACTAAATTTTCTAATACGTTTGCCAGAAATCGTATGAATAATCTCGACAAATTACACATACTCTATCAATTTCTACTGAACTGATTTTTTCCAATGCTGAACTGCGCATTCGGAACCAGTCGGAGATATTCGTGATCGATCGTATATTATTTCAAATTCAGTTGTATCCCAATGTGGGACTCTGTTTCAGTGCCGTAGCTGGGACCGGGCCAAACCTGGACTGTGCCCGGGCTGGGCACGGATATGCCCGGGCCGGGCACGGACCGCGGATCGGGGACCGGAGCCAGCACCGTAGCCAGAACCACCTCCAGCGGATAAATAATAAATTATAATGCTTAAGAATAAGCATTATAATACCAATAATAAGTAAACATGAATCATATACTATATTATTGCTAACATATAAACAAATAAAACATGGCAGTCGGAAATATTCGAGAATATTCGTATGAAACCATGATTAACGGTTGCAGTTTCAGTGCATGTTGTATTGATCCGTGATCAAAGACAATGTGAAATCAAGTGCAAGAGAGACAATTATTTAGTATTATTAGTGTTTAACATTGTGGCAAGAGACAGCTGGTTTCTTATTTCGTAAGTATCAGATATATTTTACATTCATTCAATATTAATATTTGGATCAAAGCATGTGGTTTAGAGGTTAGCTATTTTTTTCTCACTGGTTTGTGGTTTTTAATTTTTCTGAAAGACATATCATGTAAAATGCTTAGAAATTCAGTCTTATCAATATTTCACAATGGAGATGGATGAACCATCTTTCCACAAAATGGATGAAAATAATCGTCTAACCCCGTGATTCCATCTCTAATCCCGAATCATTAACCTCAAATCATTGCTTGTGGTTTTATTGTGCGAAATTCATTTTTTTATTTCCAGCTTGTGATCAACATGTTAAGATCGATCTATCCATAACCTACAAGAAAAATGATAACATATGAATTGAACGAGATCTTCCTGAGAAATGGACTGATCATGTCTGTACATAATACTAGTGTGGATGAACGGATGGAATTTTCTTTCATATATCCACAAGACAATAAAAAGAAAAAAAACAAGCAGGAGCCCCACTACTTGTGCGTAATTTGAACATCGAACATTAGTATTCTGCCAATACAATTGGCAGAACGCTTCCGAATGGATTTTTGCTCCCGAATGGAAGCATTGTAATCGTCATTTTTTTCGAATTTGAGATTCCATCGGATTATGACTCCAAATGATCTAAAATGTCGGAAAAAAATATTTTTTTCACATGTCTGTGTGTATGTATGTGTGTGTGTGTGTGTGTATGTGTGTGATGGCACGTTTCATCGCTTTATGCGGAAACGGCTGCATGTATCGATATGAAATTTTGAGGGAATATTCACTACGTGAGCGCAATGCTCTCTGCGAAATTTTAACTAAATCGGTTCAATGGTTCTCGAGAAAAAGCGAATTGTCAAAAAATCGTTTTTTCGAGTTTTCTCAGCGAAAAATTAATTTACAGCGTCTATCCTCCGCGAGGAGATGCACGCGGATGAGGCGCACATTAAACCCCAAGGGTGACCAGGGCTCCGATTTTTATTTTTTTTTTAATATTTTTTTTTACTATGATTTTTGAAAAATCGCGGTTATTGTGATAACTTAAAAAATATTTGAGCTAGAGACTTCAAATTTGGTGTGTTTATACATCTTATGAGTGCCAACTTTGCTATTGAATTTCAGCTGAATCGGTTCAATGGTTCTCGAGAAAAAGTGAATCATCAAAAAATCGTTTTGTCGAGTTTTCTCAGCGAAAAATCAATTTACAGCGTCTATCCTCCGCGAGGAGATGCGCACGGATAGGGCGCACATTAAACCCCGAGGATAACCAGTGCTCCCATTTTTACTTTTTTTATTATATTTTTTTTTTACTGTGATTTTTGAAAAATCACGGTTATCGCGATAACTTAAAAAATATTTGAGTTAGAGACTTCAAATTTCGTGTGTTTGTAAATCTTATGAGTGCGAACTTCGGTATTAAATTTCAGCGTAATCGACCGAACAGCTCCTGAGATATTGTTGAAAAACTATTCCATGCAATGAGCGTATATGCACGGAACTGCTTGTCTGACCATATCCAAGTTGAGCTTGAAAGATCAATTTAGATGACCATCACCAATCCTAAAAATTTCAGATTTTTCAAAGGATTCTTCTACAAGAATGCTGAAATTTTTTTTTTCTTCAGAAATTCAAATTTTTTTCAATTTTTTTTTAAGGTCACTAGTATTTATCATTTCATCATTAGAAAGTAGATAATTTTTGCTGAAAAATAAGACCACATTCATCCTGATATCATTTTAAATTTATAAAAAATGAAGAGTTAAAAATCCCATTCGGAAGCTTTATGCCAATTGCATTGGCATAATATTAAATGTTCTTTGCGATAAATTTTGCAATAGTAAAGACACTATGAAGTAAATAACGAGGATTGAAATTGACGAAGAGTGCGCATGGGGTGAAGCCCCTGCTTGTTTAATTTCGAATCTACCATCACTGATCTGTGCGTGGGGTGCGAAAACTAAAATAGGCCTCAGAGGGTTAAGTTCACCCCAAATATTAACAATTGAATAGTTTTGAAGATATAGCTTGCTTTTTCTGATGTTTCTATGCTAATATCTAAAAAACTACTGGACTGATTTCGCTCAGTTTCAATACCAACCTTCGTGTTCATCAGATGTATAACCTCACGAAATTTGAGGTCTCTAGCTCAATTATTTATTAAGTTATCGTGGAATCAAGATTTTTACGAAAAATTTCTCAAACGATTTATATTGGATAAACTAAAAATCTGAGCTTCCACCAACCCCGGGGTCAAAGATGCAGCTCTTGGACGCGCATCTACTCGCGGAAAATGGACACTGTGATTCCATTTTCCATCGAGAAAAGTCGACAAAAACGATATTTCGACATTTTCATTTTTCTCAAAAACTATCCGGCCGATTCAGCTGAAATTTTTGTGAAAGCTTGGGGCACGCACGGCAAACTTATGGTAAAATTTTCAGATCGCTAGCTAGCCCCACTTCAGAGTAAAGTGGAAAATGCGTCATCACATACACACACACACACGCACACATACACACAGACATTTTTTAAAAACGGCGGATCTTGACGTTTTGGGTCGTTTGCAGTCATATTATAATGAAATCTCAAACTCGAAAAAAATCACGATTACAAAGCTTCCATTCGGAAGCAAAAAAATACATTACGTATATTAACGAAATGGGAGGACCGTTTTTTTTAGAATATAATTTCGAATAAATTCTTGTTGAAACAATCGATTAAATCCACTTCAAAAATCGATGGACAGAGCTATGATATGATTATGTCATCTAGTTCAGCATCTTGAACCCTTTTGCTACTGAATTGATTTTATTTTCTCTTAATTATGTTTGACGTGCCATGTCGTCCATTTCAGTGAATTTTACTGCCAGAGCATGGATGGGTAATCGAATTTATGTATTTTCCTCAAACTCACCCAACTTAATCTGATATCACATTATAGCTTTTGATACAAGGGGGTACTGGAGTAATGGAGATACGCCTTTTTTGTCATAATTCTTTTTTGTGGAGTATTTGAAGAGTTATAAAAAGTATCAGGGTGGGGGATGTTTATCCTTTCGTTCCCGATATATTTGAAAAAATGTATTGGCAGAAAAATTAATTCATCCGGATTCATGTCTTCGCTACTGAATACCTTTCTCATTGATCTTTCAGCCATATTTATCCTTTAAGTTGCACAAACTTATAGCAAAGGTATCACTAAAAATTTGCTCATTTCTTTTCCATATCCTGTTGAATAAAAGGCCGATGCTGAGTATTTTAATAATCCAGACGTTATAAATAATGTAAGCTGATCTTTCAGACATCTACGAGGAATATTTAGTATATCAGCCAATTCCAAAATTTTTTTTTATTTCTCAGCCAATTTATAAATTGTTGTTGAGATCAACGGATGGTAAAACTGTAATCCAGACTTTCAAAACTTATGGAGCTCTTAACAAAAGCTAGAAATTTGATGAGTCGTTTGATTATTGAAGAAGAAGAAGACAGACAGTTTGCTTAAGTCTTCCGAGAAAGAGGAGTTCAGTATTTAGACAGACTCAGGTACACTCTCCCTCTCCAAAATATGAGGAGAAAAGTATTATTAATCTCCAATTTGAAATTGAATAACAATAATCCATATTTTTTTTTCCAGTATTCCAACTCATCAGTTCGTTGAGTGGGCTACTCAAATTGTGGAATGTTTCGAGGATGAATTCATTGATGTGTATTATAAACCCTATCGAAAAGGAGGGAGGAGAAAAATCAATGCAGCTGGTACACTTTGGGAGCATTATGGGTATGCTTGCAAGCGATTGAGAGAACAAAGATTGTTGAAGAGTGGCAGGAGACGTAATATTGCTGCTGAGGAGAAACTCGCGGATGATCCTCCTGATGACGTTGCCCAGCTAGCTATCACATTTCTGGAGAATCACACCAGTTCACCTGATTTAGTGAAACGCAAATGGTGAATCACACGTTCTCTGCGACAAAAGTTGCTTGCTGATGATACAAGCATACATGATTACTATGACAAATTTCCCTGTCTAAAAACAGCACTGAGAGCAGAATTATTGAAAGAGGATTTTGCAATACTTCATCCAAATTGTCAGGGATTTTCTAATCGATGGGCGCTTGTGAGAGATTTATTGTGGAAAGAACTGGTTAAATGTAAATCACTCACTGCTGAAGATCGTCGAGAACTGGCACTGATTCCTGCATTGTGACTACGTAAGTCAATAATCAGCATTGTGTAATTAGAAAGTATCTCTAGAATAATCCATATAATGTCATGAAATCACTTTAATTTGTCTTAAATTTTTGTTCTAGAAAATCGTGATTCGTTTCTGTTCTATTACCTGCCTTAATAGCTCCTCCACCTCCAAAACGAAGACGTGACGAAGCGATCCCTAAGTCTTCTCATCGAGAGAGACAGGAAGCATTCCCCATCCTCTTGTTATTTCGCCTTCTTTCGAATTGTTCATCATTGCATAAAATAATAACGACAAAAAACGGTAATTTTCCATTCTTTACATAGACTGCAGATGAAATCCAACCAGCTCTTACACGTCAACGAGAAATTGTTGGAGCTGCTGGGCTGACATTGCAGCCATTACTTGTGCTTGTAGGACCTCTGGCAAACTTGAGCTCAGTTCTTATTTATATCAATGACTCAGTGGTACATCCAACTTTTTACACCGCAAGATCTATGGTTGATGCAATTGAGCTGACCTTCAAAATATTCTTTGCTCTGAAGTGTGCTTATCCAGCTCGTTCATTGCATACGTGGGTCTTCCTCCAAAAAGCATTGTTCAAGATTGATGAACCAACTGACAAGTGTAGCAGGTCCACTAACGTATTGATAGGTCAAATCGCTGGCTGTCTCGCAAAAGCTGATGAGAATCAAGCTCCAAATTAACGACGTTCCACGATTTTCCTTAAATCAGTTTTGTTTTGTTCGATTTTTATTTTTTTATTATCACGTTTCAGAGTTTACGATTGAAATTCTAAAAATGTTCCATTGCTCCATCTGTCAACTCGATATTCCTGTTCCTAAAAACTATTTACATCATATGCAATTGGTGCATATTAGGTCTCGAAAATTTCCATGTGGAATGGAATCTTGTCTAAGGACTTACACACCATTACGATCACTATGTCGTCATGTATATGCTAAACATCAAGATGGGAACAATGATCTTTTGATTGCGAAAAGAAAAAGAAAAGAAAAAAATAATAGTGCTCATCAATCCATAGCAACAAAACCCCAGTCGCAAAGAACTAAAAATGAAGGAGAAAAACTTAATACAATTAATAGCACTCAGAGAATGGATAATGTAAATGAAAACCTTGACAGTAACACTAGTATTCAAGGATCCGATGAAGTACTCATGGCTCCAACTGTTGACGGCCTGGTACTGTGTAATACTAGATCTGGACCACAATCAGGGAAAATTGATCCCGCATTAGTTTGTGCTGCGAAACTTTACAGCTATCCCGATATTCCACGGCTACGAACGAATGACATTATCAAAGAAACGTCTAGAGTTTGGGAGGATATTATTGAAAAAATACAGAGTCATATTTCACAAATAGACACGGTCGAGTGTAATAATGAGACATCACCGAGAACATTCAGGGTGTATTTGAGAAGTATAAAAATCCTTTCAAAAATTTCAAAACTGAGCATCACTCTTTCAATTTTTTTAAAAAGAATAAAACTTTTATTCTTCCTGAATCTTATTCATTAGGTGAAAGACCGGAATTTGTACTCAGGGATGGTGAACAAAAAATATAAATGCGCCCGGTGACTGTCCAATTCATACCACTTCGATTCGTCTTGAAAAAATTCTTTGAAACTCAAAATATTTTTAATGAGACTAGAGATTACATTCAATCACTGCAAGGCGATTCAATGATAATTTCCAATTTCATACAAGGGAAACTGTGGAAACAGCTTGGTATTGATGATGGAAATAAAATTATTTTGCCTCTCAATATCTTTTTTGATGATTATGAGAATAATAACCCGTTGGGAAGTCACCGGGGTATATCTAAATGCGGTGCAATTTATGCGGCGATCCCATGTTCACCCCCTCACTTGACTTCAAAGCAGGAGAACATTTTTTCATTTGTTTTATATAATACACTCGATCGTTACTATTTTAAACATGAAGTTATTCTCTCAAAAATCAAAGATGAATTAGAATTTCTAGAGACTGAAGGTATTACAATAGAATTCCTAACAGAACAGAAATTGTTCTTCAAGTTCGCTCTCATTGCAGGTGATAATCTTGGTCTTCACTTCATGTTAGGCTTTGTAGAAAATTTTAATCACCGAAAATTCTGTAGGTTCTGTTGGATTGATAGGAATGATATTAATTCGATATTTCATGAGAGTCAATGTCAATTACGAGTGGTGGATGATTATGAATCTGACTTGGAGAAAAATGATGAGAAAACCACGGGACTTGTTGGAAAATGTTCACTTTGTGGAGTGGGAGGATTTCACCCTCTCAGAAATTTGTATGTTGATGTTCTGCATGACTATCTAGAAGGTATTTGTAGATATGACGTAGGACAAATACTGTATTATTTCATCAAAGAAAAATCGTTTTTCACTCTGCAAGAATTGAATGACCGGATCAGAGGTTTTAATTATGGTTTTAATAAGAATAAACCTGCTCAAATCTTGACCACTCAAATGGAGAAAAAAAATATTATAATGTCAGCATCAGAAATGCTCACACTGGTGCGATTTTTGCCATTAATTATTGGTCATCTGATCCCTTCCGATGATGGTGTTTGGGAACTACTAATTGAGTTACGAGATCTCGGGGATATTCTCCTCTGTTATGATCTTCCGTCAGGTTTACGGAAACCCTCGATGTGAAAATCACGCAATATTTGCAACTCTTAGCATCTCACTTCCCCGGGTCATTGAAACCTAAACACCATCTGCTTCTTCATTACCCTCGTGTTTTAGATCTCTGTGGACCTTTGTGGAAAATTTCTGGCATCAGAAGTGAAGGGAAACACAGAGAGGGAAAAAGAGTATCTCATTCGGTAATGAGTCGTGTCAATATCTGCAAAACAATAGCCATTAAGCATCAACTGTCTCTCAATTATCAGTTTTTAATTCACGAAAATAATTCAGGATTCAAGTACAATGAAAATTCAGCGAAAAGTATACAATTATTATATTTAAATGGTATTCATGAAATTCTAGAGTCCTCGCCGATCTCTAACAGATCTTTGCAGTCAACTGTCAAAACTGTTAATATTATTAAATTCCGAGAGCATGAAATCAGGATAAGAAGCATAATAATGTTGCCTACACAAGACGATCCATCGTTTTATGATGTGGAACATATATTTATTTTTGATGATAATGATAAGTGTATTTTCATTGTAAAACAATATCACAATGTTTTCTTGGACGAACATACTAAATCATACATGCAGTTAGATTCTGAATATTCTTGGGCCACTTTGGCTGACGAAGATTTGTTTGGGTGTTAAATAACGAATTTAGACAGGCGCATGAAAGGCAAATTTATTATCAAAAACTGGTGGTGAGCATAATGTAGATAATTATAATTTGTACAAATAAAAAAAAATAAAAAGACCTCATATAATGTTTTTTCCCCTACCCTGTCTATTATTTTTCAATTAATAAGTTAACTGATTAATTATCAACAGTGCACAAATTTATTTCTTCAATGAAAACAAGGAATTTTTGTGATTTTTCGAAGAAAATTTATGGGGCAACGATTCAAAAGTATGAAACAGTCGACACTTGAAAGTAAGGTGAGGTTGGTAAAATTTACTGTTCTGGCATAAGAATTTTTGTAATGCGAACGTCAGTTAATAAAGTTCTAGCTCTTACTTTTTATTTTCCGAACATTATATTTTACATTGTTCTTATAATAATTTCTATACGAATAGCATCTGACATTTTAACTTAAGCCAATTAAAAAATATTGAGAGAATCTGTTAAAATTTCTCATACGAAGACTAAATTCTCTCGTACCGTCCAAACGCTACAGGATGACGATGCTGCATAGTAATTTTTCTTAGATTTTCTCTATAATTTTTCTTATTTTTTTCTCTGCATGTACCGCTGGTAGGGGAAACGCCCTGACTGAAATAGGGTCAATTTTAAGCCAATAATAAAAATTAATTTTTCTCAACTAATGATTACCATAAATTTTTTATAGCCTCCAAACAATAACTATTCACTAGCATTTATTGCGTTTTTCAATATTTCACACATAGTGGAGTCATTTAAGCAAATGAAATGCAAAAAAAAAGGGGAGTAATAAAAAATATACCAATCGATAGATTAGGACTCTCTTATTAACATATCAAAAGATCCCACGGCTATTGTTATCCGTTTAGTTGTAATTAATTGAAAACAAATGAGAATTCTGACGAAATGTACTTTGACCATTCGCATCTTTTATTAAGTTGCAATTAATCAGTAAGAGAAGACGCCATTTTGTAGCTGATTAAATTGGCTACAAAAAGTAAGCGAGTACCACTAGTCAATAATGCTTCGCTAATTTAATATTGATTTTTTAAATTATTTTTGCCCGATATTCACCAAGCCATCAGCTGAGTTTTTAGCTCCGCCCCTTCGCCATGACGATCGGGTCACGTGAAGCGCGCCGAATACCCGAAGTCCAAACATCTTCTGCTCGAGTCCTTTCCTTTTTTCCCCTCAATCATTATTCATTTTAAATCACTTATTAATTCAATAATAATAAAAAAAAACATTATTAATTGAATGGGAAAACCAGTAGTTTCTAGGGCAATCCAAAATTATCTATTAAATGAATTGAATGAATAATTATTCATTTTTATTTTCCATGAATCTATACGGAGAGAAATAAATTTTTGCGGTAAGAAAATTTCTTTGCAACAAACTTTTCCTTCGCAATTCTTATATCTATATACAGTGTAACCTTGATATAACGAAACTGAAGGGAAATAGAAATTATTCGTTATATCGAGTTATTCGTAACAGTGAGGTTTGTTATATAGAGGTTAGATTAAACTCGATTCGTTATAACAAGGTAAGAAAATTTCCATTGAAACAACTCATGTGAATAACAACTCATTTGAATCAAAACACAGAATTATTTATTTGAAAACATTCAAATAGAATATAAACATAGAATGTAAAAGAGAAAATTGACAACATGATAAAGGTATAATTATAGCTTAATCTTCATTTTTCCCACTTTCTTCGGAAAATCTTTCTTTAGACTTTAAAATTGTAGCCAGCGAACTACTGGGAATTTCAAACTTCTTTGCGATATCAATTTTCTTTATTATGGGATTCTCGTTCACATAATTAATAATTTTCCGTTTTTCTGCAACACTCAAAGAACACCTTTTTCGTTTTTCAGCCATGACAACTTCAAAATTACTAACAATTACAAACAGCAATGTTTACAGTGATCAAACCGCAATGACTATCTTATGAAGAATTAAACGTATCAGCACTCGTTAAGACATTAGTTATTGTGGAATTAAGTGGGGATAATTTGTAGGATACGTTATGTAGAGGTTGCAGGCTGGAAAATTCGTTATATAAAGGTCAATAATAGTTTCTATCTATATTCTGCAAAGATTGATTTTTCGTTATACCGAGGCTGTTTGAAAAATATATTCGTAATGTCAAGGTATATTTTACATAGACTCTTATGGGCAGTTCTGGGGGATTTTGAAAAATTCGTTAAATCGAGGAATTCGGTGTATTGAGGTTCGTTATATTAAGGTTACACTGTATATTGAACTAAGTTAATTTTTTTTGTAACAAACGCTCATTTTTTCGGTATACTCTAGAAACGATTTTCATCAATAATTATCATTATTTAATTAATGAATGATTTAAAATGAATAATGATTGAGAGGAAAAAAGGAAAGGATTCGAGCGAAAGATGTTTGAACTTCGGGTGTTCGGCACGCTCCACGTGACTCGATCGCCATGCGAAGGGGCGGAGCTAAAAACTCAGCTGATGTCTTGGTAAATATCGGGCAAAAATGATTCAAAAAATCAACATTAAATTAACGAAGCATTATTGACTAGTGGTTCTCGCTTACTTTTTGTAGCAAATTTAATCAGCTACAAAATGGCGTCTTCGCTTACTGATTAATTGCAACTTAATAAAAGATACGAATGGTCAAAGTACATTTTGTCAGAATTCTCATTTGTTTTTAATTAATTACAACTAAACGGATAACAATATCCGTGGGATCTTTTGATATGTTAATGAGGGAGTTCTAATCTATCGATTGCTATATTTTTCATTACTCCCTTTTTTTTGCATTACATAAAAAAAAATGCGTAGCCTGCTTAAACTAATAGTTTTCCATGTTTGAGCGGTTATTCGCCCAGGTGATTGAAAAACATTGTTCGGACAAAAAATTTCGAAGGGAATAAAAAAAATTTTAACAAGCTGATATTGTGCGTATCACACAGCCCTGGCCCAGCCGGTGAATGCATGGTGGGAGATAGTGCCGTATGATTGGCTGCCCCTCCCTTAGCAGCCCAACTACGTTCTACAGTGAAACCTCCCAATATTTCCGCTCTCAATATTTCCATTCCCCCTCCGTGAGGAGAAATACAGTCCCCCACTCCGCATTCTCACTATATCTTTCTCACTCTATCTGTATCCATCCTTGTTTTCTTGCGCATGATCGAACATGCGCAAAGTGACAAAGATAGTCAAATAAAAAGAGAGAGACACAGATGTTAGAAGAGAGCAGCACTATCTGCCTTCTCTCTCACATTCGGGAAGAGTGGGGATCGCTCAAACCTCCCAATATTTCCAGCGGAGACCCCGGAGCGAGGAAATATTGGGAGGTTTCACTGTACTACGTTAGAACAGAAATAGAGTTAACTCAATCATCTTATAAACTAATTGAACTATTATCCAAACCTGCATTCACAACAATGATAATGATGTTAATGATAAAAGTGGGAGAACATAAAAAAAAATTTGACTAGAAAGAAAAAGAAAGAGATTTTTCTGACTAGAGCGATCAGTAATGAAAATCATGAGATTATCATAATAATAATATAACAATGAAATGCAATAATTTCGTTCCACGACGAAGCTTCACAGAAGCTTGAAAAGGATCATTGAGCTCTAGAACACAGGAAAATTAAAAATTGCCTTCGAAAGGAAAAAGGAATAGAAATGGGGTACAATGAAGCCGAGATAGTCGTTGATGCAGAAGAATATAGATGCATCCAGTAGATTGACACATCGGTTACTTTCATCGGCTTTTGTAGAGGAAATCACCCCCTCCCAAAAATTTATTTTCCATTTAGATTTTCAACTTATTTCAATTTTATACTACTATATACTATGTATAATATTGACAATGTAATAATTCAATTAAAACGAAAAATCATTCAAAATTTTTTCATTTAAAACGTGAATAATGATGAAAAATAAATTAAATTTAATGCAGTTTAATTTACTGTTTTGATTGTCATGAGGAAAGGGAACTTGGTGAGAGGGGGAACAATGAGGTAAAATAATCAATAATTTGGTGAATTAAAGGCAGTTGAAGATATACATAAGAGAAAAACAGAGACCAGTGTACTAAGAGTGGGGCAATTTTGGGATTAGAAACCACTCGAGCCGTCCCTTGGTCAGTGTGTTCCTTGTGGCTCTAGTGTTTCATAACTTTACTTTGAGCTCCTCTTCATGAGGAAGAGTGTAGTGTCTCGACTGAATACCATCTGAACAACTATTCGAGATGAGTATTTTTGAAATTTCCCCAATCTATATTGAAATTATAAGAGTATTTCATTCAAATTTTTTTTTTCGATTCGCTATGATATAAAATTTGAGTTGATATTATGTCACGTGAAGCATTCGAGTTATTGCCAAAAAATGTTGAAAATCAAGTGCACTTCATAAGTCCAGTGTGCAGAATGTAACTGTTTTCGACTTAATATGAAATAAAATTCTTCATGTCCAATGGAGGTGGGCGGAAGTCAAAGTCAAAAAAATTTCTTCAACAAAATCCTGAATGTCGCAAATAGGGTAGGTCGTGATAGGTTCATTTTGAGACCTATGCACCACTACGTCAAATTTTTGAGTAATTGCGCTACCGTGTGGTAGCTTCGGCCATGTTCTCGCAGGAAAATGTTAATCAAATTCACTTATGGAAAGTCGGTTAAAAAGCGGTTTTCGCAGAAAGAAAAATATGTTCTCGGCTCTAGTTCCAATGAAAAAAAATTGACAGAAAAAAGAAAAATCGACTGTCCCTGCTCATTACTGGAGGAGAGGGGAGAATCGAACTGACCCAAGTAACAGGATTACCGTCCGGCATTGGCCGTACTAACACGTAGAAAAATTCTGATGGCGGCCGCCATGGCGCTCGCCATGGCGGCCGCCATGGCGCTCGTCATGGCAGCCGCCATGGCGGCCGCCATCACAAATTTGCCGCTTTCCATGAAGTTCTTTCCCATGACAATTTTTTCATGGCGATTCTTTCTATGGCTTTTTTCTGCATGGCTATTCCTTTCATGACGTTTCTTCCCATGGCATTTCTTTTCATGGCGATTCTTCCCATTTTTTTCCGTAGCTTTTTTTTCATAGCTTTCCTTTCCATGACGTTTCTTTTCCATGGTGATTCTTCCCATGGCGATTTTTTCCATGGCGTTTTTTTCCATTGCATTTTCTTCATCGCGAAATTTGTCAATGCGAAATTCCCCATGGAGAAATTTGCTATAATCATAAATTTAATGGTGGATATTTGTGTGATGTGTGAGTTTCACAATCATAGAATTTTTGTGATTATCAAAAAATCCTCACATTATAATGAGTATTAGTGCAGATTTTTCTAGCGAGATACTTCTGTGAAAAAATGTTTTTATGAAATCGAATTTTATGAAGAGGTTCTTCATATAATGATTTCTCATGAAGTTTTTTCATTATGAGAAGGCATTTTATGAAGATATTTTCTACGAAATACATACATATCGTTACCCTAATGATAGAGTAACGCTTTCTATAAGGACTTATAGCCCTGATATGAATCTGTTATTAAGAGGACGATAGAATATTTTTCATCATATCAATTCTTTACATTTTCAATTTTTTTGCTGATGAATCTTTAATAATTCGAATTGAATCATTCTGAACTACTTTGAAATTTAATTTCGGGGACTTGAAGTCTGCTAGACTGTCTTCGTTACTTGGTAATGCTAATCTGTAGTTTCTAGCAGTTTTTTATCATCATCATCTCCACTTTTTTCTTTTGTTATTCTCAAGTGCAGTCTACTCGCACTCCAAGTCGATTTATCCAACTCTAATGACATCTTTTCATATCAATCAATAATAATTTGGTCGATTCAATTGCTCGGGTGAACTTTAGGATTTTGAATCTCTCCTTCCTCTCGCTTCTTCTTGTGATTGAGAATAGCCGAACTCCAAAATAGATCTTGCAATATTAATTTTTTGAGTTTCTCTTCTTCACTTGGTGAAATCGACTCGGTCCAATGCTTTCTATTTTCTCTATTTTATTCAGCTTTACTGGACAGCTGGCAAAGAATACCAAAAATACTGACGACCCCAACAACAAAATGAATGTAAAATCCCTCTATTTCGCTCAATTTTTGAGATATTCTCAACAACAATGAAAAGAAAAAATCAATTTATTCAATTTCACTTTTTAACTTCATATATTTCTTTTAATCAATATTTCGGAAACTCAGTGAGATAGAGCAATTTTGCCCCTATCCTATCTTTTAGAGAATTTCAAAGGCTGCAAATCAAGATGGGAGTGAAATCACTCTATCTCGCTTCGTTTTCGAGATATTCTCAAAAAGATTGATTGAAATAATCAATTCGGTCAATTTTACTTTTTTACTGGAGTTTTTTTTCAATTCCTCGGAAACTATGCGAGATAGAGCAATTTTGGCTGAATCCTTTTTAATGGAAAATTTCAAGAGCTATAAAACAACATGAGCATAACATAACTCTATCTGGCTTTGTTTTCAAGATATTCTCGAAAACAATTGAGAGAAAGAATCGATTCATTCAATTTTACTTTTTGACTTCATTCATATTTTTATGAATATCTTGGTAACTGAGTGAGATAGAGTAATTTCGCTTGAATATTTTTTTATTTATAGAGAATTTCAAGAGCTGAAAGTAGGTTGTGAGTGAAATCGCTCTATCTCGCTGGGTTTTCAAAATATTTCCAAAAACAACTAAGAGAAAAAATAAATTTATCCAATTTCACTTTATCACTGGATTTATTTTTCTTTGAATATCTTGGAAACTAAGCGAGATAGAGCAACTTTGCCTGAAGCCTTTCTTATGGACAATTTCAAGAGCTACAAGACAAGAGGAGCATAACATTGCTCTATCTCGCTTAGTTCTCGAGATATTCCCAAAAACAAATGAAAGAAAAAATCGATTCATGAAAATTTAACTTTTTCACTGAATTTATTTTTCTTTAAATATCTCGGAAACTGAACGAGATAGAGTAATTTTGCCCGCATGCTGTTTTGTAGAAAATTTCGACGGCTACAAAAGCGCATGCAAGAAAAATCACTCTATCTCGCTTAGTTTCTGAGATATTTTCAAAGGCAATTTTTTAATAAATCGATTTATCCAATTTGACTTTTTACCAGATTTATTTTTTCATAAATATCTTGAAAACTGAGCGAGATAGAGCAATTCTGCATCGATCCTTTTCTACAGAGAATTCCAAGAGCTACAAAACAAGATGAGAATGAAATCGCTCTATCCCGAGATATTCTCAAAAACAATTTCCAAAAAAATCCATTCATCCAATTTTACTTTACAGCTTCATTCATTTACTTATATCAATATCTCGGAAATTAAGCGAGATAGAGCAATGTCGGCTGAATCTTTTTTTTATAGAAAATTTCAAGAGCTATAAAAAAAGATGGGCATCACATCACTTCATCTCGCTTTGTCTTCAAGATATTCTCAGAAACAATTGAGTGAAAAAAACTATTTATTCAGTTTTACTTTTTCGCTTCATTCATTTTTTATGGATATCTTGGAAACTAAATGAGATAGAGCAATTTTGCTTGTATCCGTTCTTATTTATAGAGGATTCCAAGAGCTACAAAACGAGTTGTGAGTAACATCGCTCTATCTTGCTTAGTTTTAGGAATATTTTCAAAAACAATTAAGAAAAAAAATAGATTTATTCAATTTCACTCTATCACTGGATTTATTTTTCTTTGAATATCTTGGAAACTAAGTGAGATATAGCAATTTTGCCTGGATCCTTTATTATGGAGAATTTCAAGAGCTACAAAACAAGTTGAGGATAAAATCACTCTATCTTCCTTAGTTTTCGAGATATTCTCAAAAATAATTGATTGAAAAAGTCGATTGGTTCAATTTGACTGTTTTACTGGATTTTTCCTTTTCAGTATCTCGTAAACTAAGTGAGATAGAGCAATTTCGCTTGAATTCTTTTTGTAGTGAATTTTAAGAGCTAAAAAAAAGAATTAGAACAAAATCACTCTATCTCGCTTAATTTCCGAAATATTATTAAAAATTGCTGTGATTGTTGTCGTCCATGATGATATAATCAGTCGAGAGGTTGATTGGGATATTAGACAGTTAAATAAATATCCGAAGTCAGGATTGACTCCAAATATTCATCTAACTGTCCAATATCCCAATTAATTAATTAATCAGTCAATCAATTAATTAATTAAAAAGAAAAAAGGAAAATTGGATGAATCAATTTTTCCTATTGCTGATTTTTGATAGTCAATTTAGAGGTTAACCTCTAAATTAACAATAGGAAAAATTGATTCATTCAATTTTACTTTTTCACTGGATTCATTTATTTATGGATATCTTGGAGAATAAGTGAGATAGAGGTATTTTGATTGGATCCTTTTTTGTGTATAGAAAATTTCAAAAGCTACAAAACGAGTTGTAAGTAAAAACAATTGAATGAAAAAGTAGATTTATGCAATTTTACTTCATCACTGGATTTATTTTTCTATGAATATCTTGGACACTAAGCGAGATAGAGCTATTTTGCCTGAAGCACCTTTTATGAAGAATTTCAAGCACCACAAAACAAGGGAAAAGTGGAATCGTTTTATCTACCTTGATTTTCGAGATCTTTTCAAAAACAATTAAAAGAAAAAAATTGATTCATGCAATTTTATTTCTTGATGGAACTCATTTTATCATGAATATCGCGGAAAATAAACGAGATGAAGCAATTTCGCCCTCATGCTGTTGTGTAGAAAATTTTAAAAGCTACAAAAGAGTATGGACTTTCATGAATTCACTCTATCTCGCTAAATTTCCGAGATATTCTCAAAAATAATTCATTGAAAAAATTAATTTGTTCAGTTTGACGTTTTCACTGGATTTTCTCTTCAATATCTCGGAAACTAAGTGAGACAGAGTGATTTGCCGTGGAACTTTTCTGTAGAGAATTCCAAGATTTCCAAAAAAAGAGGGTGCGTGGAACCCACGCGACAGAAGTGAAACTTCTTGCTCATTATGTATAGATAGCGGTAAATTATTCGGATTTTTTTTAATGAACAAGTGATAATAATTGAGAAAAGTGAGGATACGAGGTTAATCTCAAAGGAAAATGGCAAAAAGCACAGACCAGCACATTTAGCTGTGTAATGAACACAACACTTTGAGAATTTGAGTACCTGTCTATAGGATTTTGGTTATCTGCTAACTAACAAATTATCTTTATTTTTACGATTATAAAGTGTTCAGACAACTAGATTTTTTGAAATCAGTTTTTTGTGAATACACCGGAAATCGATCGAGATAGAGCGGTTTTGCTTCAATCCTTTCTTGTAGCTTTCAAAACTCTCTATAAAGAAGGATTCATGCAAAATTGCTCTATCTTGGCTAAATTCCGGGATATTCGAAAAAAATTACTTATAAATCAATTTGGCTACAAACTTCATATTCTTTTGTTTTTGACATCATTTTGTTCGAAAATATCTTGGAAACTGAGCGAGATAACGGAATTTTCCTCATGACATTTTTTGTAGAGAATTTTAAAAACTACAAGAAGAATTCCTACAAAGATTACTCAGTTCCCCAGATATTTATCGAAGTCCTACGACCAAAAATAGATTTATGAATAGAGGAATTGTTTCAATGGTTTTTTCTTGAGAATATATCGAAATCTAATAGAGATACGCCCTTTGCTTCAATCTTTTTTTTAGCTTTTGAAATCTTCTAGAAAAAAAAGGATTCAGGCAAAATCACCCTATCTCACTTAGACTTCGAGTATACTCAAAAAATGTTGGCTTCGGCACGCCTCGTGTGTTGATGCTTTCGTTAGTACGACAATACACTGCAGCATCACCTCGCTTCTCCCACTACCCGACTACCGTGCCTATAGAGCCTGCAGTCTCGCCCCCGCTCTAGCTTCCCCCGCCAACAACGCAAGACTTCTCCTTTACCCCCACTCCTCGACTATTGAGTTCCCCTCAAAACTTGACGGTTTCGGTACACGCTCGAGAAAAGTTGGTACCCTGCCAAAAGAAGTTTCACTTCAAAAACGCTTTATCTCACTTAGTTTCCGGAATATTCTCGAAAAACTATTAATAAAAATGGTAACAAACCCGACACGATTTCTCTCTGGCCGTACATGCGAGAAGAAAACGGTTGGCGAGGTGAATCAGTTGGCGCATGCGTACTGTGCTCCAGTACGCAGTATTGTCGAAGTGGCCAAAGATGTAACCTCCGCAGTCCATCCGAAGCTGAAATTTACATGTTGTAGCATAGGAGCCGAATATTTCCGAGGTTACTCCATTGGCCAGTACGACTTTACGCATGCGCCAACTGATTCACCTCGCCAACCGTTTTCTTCTCGCATGTACGGCCAGAGAGAAATCGTGTCGGGTTTGTTACCATTTTTATTAATAGTTTTTCGAGAATATTCCGGAAACTAAGTGAGATAAAGCGTTTTTTTTGGAAATCTTGGAATTCTCTACAGAAAAGTTCCACGGCAAATCACTCTGTCTCACTTAGTTTCCGAGATATTGAAGAGAAAATCCAGTGAAAACGTCAAACTGAACAAATTAATTTTTTCAATGAATTATTTTTGAGAATATCTCGGAAATTTAGCGAGATAGAGTGAATTCATGAAAGTCCATACTCTTTTGTAGCTTTTAAAATTTTCTACACAACAGCATGAGGGCGAAATTGCTTCATCTCGTTTATTTTCCGCGATATTCATGATAAAATGAGTTCCATCAAGAAATAAAATTGCATGAATCAATTTTTTTCTTTTAATTGTTTTTGAAAAGATCTCGAAAATCAAGGTAGATAAAACGATTCCACTTTTCCCTTGTTTTGTGGTGCTTGAAATTCTTCATAAAAGGTGCTTCAGGCAAAATAGCTCTATCTCGCTTAGTGTCCAAGATATTCATAGAAAAATAAATCCAGTGATGAAGTAAAATTGCATAAATCTACTTTTTCATTCAATTGTTTTTACTTACAACTCGTTTTGTAGCTTTTGAAATTTTCTATACACAAAAAAGGATCCAATCAAAATACCTCTATCTCACTTATTCTCCAAGATATCCATAAATAAATGAATCCAGTGAAAAAGTAAAATTGAATGAATCAATTTTTCCTATTGTTAATTTAGAGGTTAACCTCTAAATTGACTATCAAAAATCAGCAATAGGAAAAATTGATTCATCCAATTTTCCTTTTTTCTTTTTAATTAATTAATTGATTGACTGATTAATTAATTAATTGGGATATTGGACAGTTAGATGAATATTTGGAGTCAATCCTGACTTCGGATATTTATTTAACTGTCTAATATCCCAATCAACCTCTCGACTGATTATATCATCATGGACGACAACAATCACAGCAATTTTTAATAATATTTCGGAAATTAAGCGAGATAGAGTGATTTTGTTCTAATTCTTTTTTTTAGCTCTTAAAATTCACTACAAAAAGAATTCAAGCGAAATTGCTCTATCTCACTTAGTTTACGAGATACTGAAAAGGAAAAATCCAGTAAAACAGTCAAATTGAACCAATCGACTTTTTCAATCAATTATTTTTGAGAATATCTCGAAAACTAAGGAAGATAGAGTGATTTTATCCTCAACTTGTTTTGTAGCTCTTGAAATTCTCCATAATAAAGGATCCAGGCAAAATTGCTATATCTCACTTAGTTTCCAAGATATTCAAAGAAAAATAAATCCAGTGATAGAGTGAAATTGAATAAATCTATTTTTTTTCTTAATTGTTTTTGAAAATATTCCTAAAACTAAGCAAGATAGAGCGATGTTACTCACAACTCGTTTTGTAGCTCTTGGAATCCTCTATAAATAAGAACGGATACAAGCAAAATTGCTCTATCTCATTTAGTTTCCAAGATATCCATAAAAAATGAATGAAGCGAAAAAGTAAAACTGAATAAATAGTTTTTTTCACTCAATTGTTTCTGAGAATATCTTGAAGACAAAGCGAGATGAAGTGATGTGATGCCCATCTTTTTTTATAGCTCTTGAAATTTTCTATAAAAAAAAGATTCAGCCGACATTGCTCTATCTCGCTTAATTTCCGAGATATTGATATAAGTAAATGAATGAAGCTGTAAAGTAAAATTGGATGAATGGATTTTTTTGGAAATTGTTTTTGAGAATATCTCGGGATAGAGCGATTTCATTCTCATCTTGTTTTGTAGCTCTTGGAATTCTCTGTAGAAAAGGATCGATGCAGAATTGCTCTATCTCGCTCAGTTTTCAAGATATTTATGAAAAAATAAATCTGGTAAAAAGTCAAATTGGATAAATCGATTTATTAAAAAATTGCCTTTGAAAATATCTCAGAAACTAAGCGAGATAGAGTGATTTTTCTTGCATGCGCTTTTGTAGCCGTCGAAATTTTCTACAAAACAGCATGCGGGCAAAATTACTCTATCTCGTTCAGTTTCCGAGATATTTAAAGAAAAATAAATTCAGTGAAAAAGTTAAATTTTCATGAATCGATTTTTTCTTTCATTTGTTTTTGGGAATATCTCGAGAACTAAGCGAGATAGAGCAATGTTATGCTCCTCTTGTCTTGTAGCTCTTGAAATTGTCCATAAGAAAGGCTTCAGGCAAAGTTGCTCTATCTCGCTTAGTTTCCAAGATATTCAAAGAAAAATAAATCCAGTGATAAAGTGAAATTGGATAAATTTATTTTTTCTCTTAGTTGTTTTTGGAAATATTTTGAAAACCCAGCGAGATAGAGCGATTTCACTCACAACTTACTTTCAGCTCTTGAAATTCTCTATAAATAAAAAAATATTCAAGCGAAATTACTCTATCTCACTCAGTTACCAAGATATTCATAAAAATATGAATGAAGTCAAAAAGTAAAATTGAATGAATCGATTCTTTCTCTCAATTGTTTTCGAGAATATCTTGAAAACAAAGCCAGATAGAGTTATGTTATGCTCATGTTGTTTTATAGCTCTTGAAATTTTCCATTAAAAAGGATTCAGCCAAAATTGCTCTATCTCACTTAGTTTCCGAAATATTGATTAAAAGAAATATATGAAGTTAAAAAGTGAAATTGAATAAATTGATTTTTTCTTTTCATTGTTGTTGAGAATATCTCAAAAACTGAGCGAAATAGAGGGATTTTACATTCATTTTGTTGTTGGGGTCGTCAGTATTTTTGGTATTCTTTGCCAGCTGTCCAGTAAAGCTGAATAAAATAGAGAAAATAGAAAGCATTGGACCGAGTCGATTTCACCAAGTGAAGAAGAGAAACTCAAAAAATTAATATTGCAAGATCTATTTTGGAGTTCGGCTATTCTCAATCACAAGAAGAAGCGAGAGGAAGGAGAGATTCAAAATCCTAAAGTTCACCCGAGCAATTGAATCGACCAAATTATTATTGATTGATATGAAAAGATGTCATTAGAGTTGGATAAATCGACTTGGAGTGCGAGTAGACTGCACTTGAGAATAACAAAAGAAAAAAGTGGAGATGATGATGATAAAAAACTGCTAGAAACTACAGATTAGCATTACCAAGTAACGAAGACAGTCTAGCAGACTTCAAGTCCCCGAAATTAAATTTCAAAGTAGTTCAGAATGATTCAATTCGAATTATTAAAGATTCATCAGCAAAAAAATTGAAAATGTAAAGAATTGATATGATGAAAAATATTCTATCGTCCTCTTAATAACAGATTCATATCAGGGCTATAAGTCCTTATAGAAAGCGTTACTCTATCATTAGGGTAACGATATGTATGTATTTCGTAGAAAATATCTTCACAAAATGCCTTCTCATAATGAAAAAACTTCATGAGAAATCATCACATGAAGAACCTCTTCATAAAATTCGATTTCATAAAAACATTTTTTCACAGAAGTATCTCACTAGAAAAATCTGCACTAATACTCATTATAATGTGAGGATTTTTTGATAATCACAAAAATTCTATGATTGTGAAACTCACACATCACACAAATATCCACCATTAAATTTATGATTATAGCAAATTTCTCCATGGGGAATTTCGCATTGACAAATTCCGCGATGAAGGAAATGCAATGGAAAAAAACGCCATGGAAAAAATCGCCATGGAACGAATCGCCATGGGAAGAATCACCATGGAAAAGAAACGTCATGGAAAGGAAAGCTATGAAAAAAAAGCTACGGAAAAAAATGGGAAGAATCGCCATGAAAAGAAATGCCATGGGAAGAAACGTCATGAAAGGAATAGCCATGCAGAAAAAAGCCATAGAAAGAATCGCCATGAAAAAATTGTCATGGGAAAGAACTTCATGGAAAGCGGCAAATTTGTGATGGCGGCCGCCATGGCGGCGGCCATGGCGGCTGCCATGACGAGCGCCATGGCCGCCGCCATGGCGGCCGCCATCAGAATTTTTCTACGTGAATAAAGGTTGAGAGCACCAGGAGCCCAAAGATCTCGATTTGCCCGAGCCTGCTGTAAGGCTCCAAAAAAAGGTCAATTATTTTCCGTGATTGTTCGAGGGAGGCACTGATCAGTTTTTCAGTCAAATCTCAATTGTCATTCACAAAATTTTTAGTTTTTTGTGTGGGATTAATTGGTTTAGCACCGTATACCCATAACAAGTTGTGTATAACCTGGGTTTTTTATTAATTCATTACGTCCAAACTAGGTGCAAGAACGAATTGAAAATTTAACACGAGTGGTATGAGATATTTGAGAATAACATATTGATTGTCCATAATTTTTTCATTTCAACGCATTTACTGACCAGCCTTCTTAACCCTTTAACGCTTATGTGGGTTCCCCCCCCCTGCGGCTTGCCAAGCAGGCGGCGCATATCTGCGTTAGTGTGTATCCGTGAGCTCTGGCAAGCAATACCGTACCTACTATGAGGTTACTGTTTGCTTTAAAATTTTATCGGGCATGTTATTGTTAGTCAAAAATTTTAAGTTTTTACTTTCCATTCATTGTGATTTTTTATTCTAGATCAACAAAAATAATTGAAAAAAAAAAGTTCGTGACTATTTCAATAACAAAGGAAGGGGCACTGGGGGAACCCATCAGACGTGTGTATCACCGAAATGACCGAGCCTGATTCTCATAAACTGAGGTAATGGGGACTGAGAGCGCGCGATTGGCTGTCCTCACTCTAGCGCCACGGATACGAGTTAGTCCGACTCCAGCGTTAGAGGGTTAACCCGAGTCGAAAAATTTCGTTGGTTTTTAGTCTAAAACACGTGAAAATGATCGGGAAAAGGTCTAAAAATTGCATTCTACGAACTAAAACCGACCAACCGAAAATGACCAAGTCGGTTTCAAGTCCATTCCTTTTTTCCGATGAGTTCGTCGTCTCCACTGACTTTCAAGGGAAGACGAAATACCGACGGAAACACGAGTCTCTGGGTGCTGAAATTTTTCTAAGTTCTTCACAAACTTATAAAAATTTCGTCACTGCGGATTTTCCTTCTAAGTCCTTCAAGCTTGTCCAATTTTATGTCAATTTTTTCAAAGTCCAAATTGACTAATTTCTCTTTGTCCTTTACATTCTTAGGAAAGTAGATCATCACTTTACATAATTAATATCTCACACTGAATGCAAAAGATCATAACACTTCAGCGATTAATATTACGCATATCCTATAACGAACTTATTCCCTAAATTGATTGAAATATATGAATAGTATATTTTTAATTGAATTCAATTACTCTCAGCTCTATTATAGTGAGTTCATTGAAGATAGTGAAGATTTTCTCTGATTGTCATTTCTATGATTTAAATTATATTTGATATCAATTTACAATAAAGCGTAAGAAGGAGATGGAAAATTATTGAATAAATTTTAAGCAGTGGAAAAATGGGTATTTCCCAAAATTGTAATAAATGCCCTTTTCCCTTGTTCGAGTACGCCAGAGTAATAAAACAACACATGTTGCCTCCGGTAGGCTTCGTTATTCTGATCTCTCTCTCTCTCCCACAATTTTTTTTGAGTAGCTCACTGAAAATTTCTTGCTCTTTCTCTGTTACTCTTCACCTTTCTGTTGAAATTCGAAGAAAAACTTCTTCAGTTCAACGTCAACCACCGGTAGACGTACCTCTCCTTGAGGTTCCAAGTGATATTGAGTGACGCGCAGAGTTTTCAGTATTATTTGCGCTAGGGTATACGTATATTTGAATGAAATGTTATTATTATTATTTATAGTTCAATCATCAGTTTTTGATCAATGTTATGTTGTCTTTTAAGTATTTCAAGTGTGAGTGTATTGGGTGAAAATGATCAAATATTCATCTACGATAATATAAGCCAATTTAGATTGATAGTTTGATATATATTAATGTTATAGCATTTCTCAATATTGTTGCGTTTTAAGTATTTCAAATGTAAGTGTTTCACGTGAAAATGTGAATCAAGTATGATTTATATAGGTATAAGCCTATTTTGTTTACTATGTTTTGATATGTACGCATAATGAATTTTTCACTCATACAATGAATAAGAAGCAATATATGAATCTAATTCCCGAACGCACAATTATTTTTATTCTTTCCATCCGATTTTTTTAAATTTTTTATTGAAAAAATTTAGGCCAAAAACCGATTAATCCGATTGAAATGGTGACTAAATACCGACGAAACTCCTGAAAACTCGTCGAAAATAGCGTCGGTTTGTGTCCTCAAAGTTGCATTCCCAGGTCTACAACCGACTTGAAATCCAGACTCCAAACCAATGAACTGACGAAGTTAGTCTAAGACTAAATTTTTCGACTCGGGAAGTATGACCTTACGGTATTGTTTGCGGGTCCTTGGGCTCACTACACTCGATAAACGTGGCAATAACGATGGAAACTATCTCACGCGCTCGGTTTGAAGTGAATATGCACTGACAAATCACAAAAATAAACTGCAAATCTTGCGAGAAATGAAATAAATGTGTATCAAAACTGAAATTATTCGATAGTATCACAGTTCATTATGTGCCTAGTTAACCACTCGAGTTTATTTATACTTAGGCACTAGTTGTGAATAAAAAAATTGTTCGATCACGATAGAGAAAATTGTAAAGTCTGAAGAAATTATTTTTTACTGATTGATATTGCACTAATATACTCAGCAAAACAATTAAACGAGCAGAATTTTTCTCCCATTTTTTCAGTGTTTTTCAAAGGACTGTGACTTTGCGAAAAATGATCGGATCGGGATGGAAAAAAAAGAAAAATGAAGCTTGGAACGTGTACTTTTGAAATCTTGGGATAGAAATTATTGTTGAACATTATTTATGGTGCGAAAAAAGCAAGGAAGGCGAAGAAATTTTTTTTGTTTTTTTTTCAATTTTCAAAATGATGCACGGGCTCCAAAAAAATTTTTTTGGCTCAGCCAGTGACAGGGTCTTTTAGCCTGATTCTTCAGCTTCACTTTTTTTTTTTCTGTACGACCATTTGTCACTGAGATATCGGCAATTGAATGGAAAAACACCTTTTCGTCTTTGATCATCGATATCTCGTAAACTACTGGTCACACAGCGAACGGATGGTGGGTTTCGTAAACTTGAATTAATGCTTTATGAGTATCTTTCAATCTTTTTCAGGAAACATTTTTTTTTTCATTCTTAAAATTGGTTCGAAAAAGTGGCAAAAAATGAAGTTTTTTGGTGTTCTTGAAAAACGACCTGAACTTCGCGAATATTGCGAAAAGTGCTAATGTTTTAAGGTGCTTTTTGAGTTTAGGATATTCCTAGACACCCTGCAAAATTTCAAGTCGATCGTTCGAACCGTTTTTTTAATCAAACTCTCAAAGTTCCAGCAATAATTTAAGGAGCACGTTTTTGCTCCTTAAACGTGAATTAACGATGATTGAGGTAATAATTTTTTTTTTCATCATTTTTTTCGTCGTTTCGCATTAAATGATGAACATTTCATAAACAATCATCAAAGCTAAGAAAAAAATGATTTTAATTTTTTTTTTCAAATTTAAGGAAAATTCATTTTTTTTTAAATTCAATTTTTTATTGAAAAAAAAATTCAATTTTACTTAAATTTGAAAAAAAAAATTTTAAAATCATTTTTTTCTTAGCTTTGATGATTGTTTATGGAATGTTCATCATTTAATGCGAAACGACGAAAAAAATGATGAAAAGAAAAATTATTACCTTAATCATCGTTAATTCACGTTTAAGGAGCAAAAACGTGCTCCTTAAATTATTGCTGGAACTTTGAGAGTTTGATTAAAAAAACCGGTTCGAACGATTGACTTGAAATTTTGCAGAGTGTCTGGGCATATCTTAAACTCAAAAAGCACCCTAAAACATTAGCACTTTTCGCAATATTCGCGGAGTTCAGGTCGTTTTTCAAAAACACCAGAAAACTTCATTTTTTGCCATTTTTTCAAACCAATTTTAAGAATGAAAAAAAAATTTTCTCGAAAAACATTGAAAGATACTCAGAGAGCATTGATTCAAGTTCACGAAACCCACCATCCGTTCGCTGTGCGACCAGTAGTTCACGAGATATCGATGATCAAATACAAAAAGGTGTTTTTTCATTCAATTGCTGATATCTCAGTGACAAGTGGTCGTACAGAAAAAAAAAAAAATTTGAATTGAAGCTAAAAAATCAGGCTGAAAGACCCTGTCACTGGCTGAGCCAAAATTTTTTTTTTGGAGCCCGTGGGTCATTTTGAAAATTGACAAAAAAAACTAAAAAAATTTCTTCGCCTTCATTGCTTTTTTCGCGCCATAAATAATGTTCAAAAAAAATTTCTATCCCAAGATTTCCAAAGTACACATTCCAAGCTTCATTTTTCTTCCTTTTCCTTCCGATCCGATCATTTTTCGCGAAGTTACAGTCTTTTGAAAAACACTGAAAAAATGGGAAAAAAATTCTGCTCCTTTAATTGTTTTGCTGAGTGTAGTTTGCGTGTTCAAATTACGTCAGGGTCACCATTCGAAGCGTAATTGATCATTCATAATTATGTAATAAATTAACTCCGTTAGTTACACTTCATTCAATGTTGATCATCAATCGATTGATTATGTGAAGATACAGAAGATAGGATCAAGAGTGACTCTACAGATGTGAGTTAACGAGAACACATCTGTCCTCAATCGTGTGGTGACGGAGAGTGACAATGCCCAAAATCTTCCTCGCCGGGTACAGAGACAATTGTCAGCCCAGGGCCACATCACCTGACCACTCCGCGCGGGAAGAGTGAAAACGCGCGGAATATGGAAAAGGCTGATCGCTACAATACCCCTCTTCATTTTTAGAAGAATACACTTTCTCAAAAATATCTCCGGTTCTATTGGTCGTAGCGAAATGATCTCTCCTTTCACCTCCTTCCAGAATTTTCACACTGCAACCAATAGAACTGAAGATATTATGAAACAAGTGGACTTTTTCAAAAATGGGATGGGGTACTCCTTGGAATCTCGACTGAAAAAGTTGATGTTCAGGCTTTTGGCAAGAAGTCTTGGCAAATTCGGTGGAAGTAGATCGGATAGTCTCGGCCACATTTGGGTGGACCAGCCTCGTTACCGGGGAACGAGGCTGACAGATTCGGCAGGAATTATCGTCTAACCATGGGGTGAGACGGTCGCATTTTTCGTTGTCAAGCCATGGGGTAGAATGGTTAATCCATGTAATTCAGCGTTATCTCTCATCAATGTGACGTTTTTCCATCGATGTCCATTGATGCTTTGGTTGGTTTAATTACCTAAGAATCAATGTATTTTATCAAGTAACGAAAGTGCTAATTAAAGATCTATTTAAGTGTATCCACATTCTTTTTATTGGAGAAAAGAAACCTATCCATATTTCAGACCAGCGTCGGTGCTAATTTGGGGGCATTAATCCACTCATAAATACAGTCCACTCAGTATATCCATTTCGGCTACAACATCTAAGGTAAGTCATCAAAAAACCAAATGGTTGAATTTTTTAAAAATGCTGGGGAATCATTTCTAACACATGATTTCCCCCGTGGACTTCCTCATCTTTTTACTGAAATTCTGAGAACAAACCAATCTCCGGGATTTTATCAATCTCAACTAGTTTTGCTTCCCAATGGAAGTATTGTAAACGTTAGATTCTTCGATTTCGAGTTTCCATCTAAGAATATGACTCCAAATAAGCCGAAGCGTTGAAAAATCATATTTTTAAAAAATTGTCTGTATATGGGGTATACCATGCCAAACTGACCTGCTCGTGACTTCGACCTCTCCGATTTGTTTCGCAATTACTGTTATGATTTTTCTATCTTAAAAAAGCGCGCTCGATTTTTTGTTGATTTTTTGTATGTACCTTCTTTTTTTATTCATCTTAAAAGCTGAAAAAATACGCCACGCTCTAAAAATCTGAAAGAATTCAGAAAAATATTCAAAAGTCTAACAAATTTTTTTCTATCGTCTACGAAATGGTCAACTTGATAGATACCCAATTCGCTAATCATGTTCATGTATATGGGGCATTCCACGCCAAATCGACCACCATTTGGCTTTTGCATCTCGAATTTTTTTCATGATTTTTTATATTATAGTATCAGTTGAAAGAGGTCTCCCTGAATTTTTTTTTTTTTTTTTGTAGAGCCGTTTCTGAGAAATCAATTCTTCAAAAAAAAACGTTACTTTTTTCAAAAATGCCCATAACTTTGCGAAAAATGGTCCGATTCAGACGTTTTTTTTTGAAAATTTGTGTTTTTGAACACAGTTTGCAAATAAAAAGTCGGAAAAATTCTCGAAACCATATTTTTATAAGATTTTGAAGTTTTTGGTACGAAATGTCGTTTTCTGAGAAACATGTACTGATCGATTTTCTTGCAAATTTTTCCTAAAAAACTGTCACTCATTCCGCAACTTTTGAGCCTAGTCTGATGATGGGATGATGATGGGATCTATTTTTTTTTCGAATTTTCGAATTTTTATGATCTAAATTCCCATAATTATGACCGTTAATTTTCAGTTAAATATATTACAACATATGATTATGTATTAATTCTCATTAGGCTCCTTCAAAATCGATATCTGAAGGACATAACTAATTTTGAAAGTGTCCAGTTCATATGTGCGTTTAAAAGTTGGTGCTCTCCAAAATCAATTGCAGCCTTAGATTACGGTCGGTAATGAAAATTGCACTGGATAACCTAGCGGCTGAGTATCATTCGTGTCCCCGACCCCATATCAGGATGAGAATAGCAGTGTTGTTCTCATTGCCGTATCCACAGTGTCTCCTAACCTACAATAACTTCTTCCAAAGAAATATCTGTGGAATTCTACTATTCATTTTTCGAAAAAACACAATTCATTGTAAAAATTTGTACGATGTCGAATTTCGGGATGTATGATTTGTGCTGTAATCCATTACAATTGGAAAATCATAGAGTGAAGGAAAGTCTCCGACGTGCTTCTGTTACTCAACAAAATTTACATAATTTAAGTAATGATGACTTTCTGTGCACGTCGTGTAGAAAAGAATTGGATTCAATAAAGACTGCTCCTGTTGCTAATGATGATGAAGTTGAAAGTGAAGTCGAAGATGCTGTCACTCAGAAGACTCTTTCATCAATTTCAACAACGACGTCTGGTGAGATCAATTAAACATTGTTGAGAATTTTCAATTTTTTTTTTATTTCATCAAAACAATTTTTTATAGTGAAATAAATGATTGATCCCATTACTATTTACAATTAGGAGATACGGATGAACAGCTAACCTCACAAACTAGTAGTCTGTCTCAATTGAGCTTAGAAACTGTGTTGCCTGTAGTTGATGATGCAATGGCATTACTGAATCAATCTCCAATTGTTAAAAAACAAGTTGACAATCAATCTTATTTGCTAAACAAAGTGCAAAAAGTATATCATGATTTGAGTACGACTTTAGGAGTATCAAAAGACACTGACGATGCAAGTAATTCGAAGGACTTTTTGGAGATGATCGAAAAATTGAAAATGAAATTTAACGATGATAATACAACACGATCTGAAAAAATTCAGATCCTCACACTTCTTCCTGAAACGTGGGGTATATCCCGAATATGTGACCTAATCGGCTCTCCAAGATACATGGCATCTTTAGCTAGAAACTTCCGTGAAGAGAAAGGGATTCTTTCAACACCAATTGCGAAGTTAGGTTGTTAACGAACTTTCCCAGATGAAAACCACTTATTAATTTCTCATTCAGTGAAGATAAGTTGAATTTTTCAATTTCTAGGTCGCCCATTATCGAGTGATATCAAATCTCAAATTTTGGAATTCTATGTTGATGACTAAATCAGTACGAATATGCCTGGGATGAAAGATTATCTTTCCATTCGAAATGATGAGGGAAAACGTGAACATACCCAGAAACGACTTATTCTTTCCAACTTGCGCGAATTATATGAACATTTTAAAGAACGACATCCTAGTTCTCGCGTTGGTTTCTCGAAATTTGCGTCATTACGTCCTCAACACTGCGTACTCGCAGGTTCTAGCAGAACTCACACCATTTGCGTTTGTTGTATGCATCAAAACGTCAAGCTGATGATGTTAGGTGAGTGTTTATCAATAAAAATTCTGTCGAAGAATAATCATGATCTTTTATTGCAGGGTGTAATTTAGCAACTCTAACAAGCCAATTAGCAACACCAGTACAGCTTGATAGTGATTGCTTTAGAATAATTATGTGTCAGCAACCAACTTCTGAATGTTATTTTTCCAAATGTGATGAGTGCCCAGGAGTCCAAACTTTGGAAGATTTACTATTGGATGTACTTGATCAAAATGGAGTTGATGAAATAAGTTACAAATATTGGATTTCGAAGCCTCGTACAAGCTTGGAGACATTTATGAAAAACTCAACAGATTTTGTTGACAATTTTTGTGAGAATATAACAGATCTTTTTCCACATCATTATATTCCTAAAGAACAAGCAAACTATTTGAGATCGTTAAAAGAATCTTTGAAAGAAAATGAGTACATTGTGATCTGCGATTTTGCGGAAAATTATGCCTTCGTTATTCAGAATGCGGCATCTGGATTTCATTGGAATAACAATCAGGTAACAGTTTATCCAGTCGTGATTTACTACAAAGACAATAATCTACTCATTCACAAAAGTGTAGTTATAAAATCAGATTACTTGTCTCACGACGCAGTTGCTGTTCATGAATTCACTAAAATTACGACTAATTTTATCAAAAAACTATCCAAAGATGCTGCGAAAGTTTTTTACTTCTCCGATGGAGCGTCTCAACAATTTAAAAATCGTAAAAATTTTGTGAATCTAAATTACCATAAAGAAGACTTTGGACTAGAAGCTGAATGACATTATTTTGCAACAGCTCATGGCAAAGGGCCTTGTGATGGAGTAGGGGGCACCGTCAAAAGAATGGCAGCACGAGCAAGCCTTCAACTTCCATATCATGAAAAAATTTCAACTCCTCAACAATTATACGACTGGGCGGTAAAACCAAATTGTTTGCCGAATGTTCATGCTCGATTCTTCTCTAATGATGAATATCTCCAGGCTAAAGAATCATTAGAGAAACGCTACACGAGAGCGAAAACAATAACAGGCACACAACAATACCATTGTGTAATTCCGGACGCAGAAGGAACTTTGAGATTCAAAGAATTTCCGTTTTCTTCAGAATCACAAATTCAGAAAATATTCAAACGTGTAAGGAATTGAATGCTATCCAATGAAAAAAATGACGAAACATGATAAGTACTTCATACTACTACTATCTTTCGCTTGAGATGAATCTGTAAACTTATTAGTTTATATATTTATAAACTGGAAATAGTCATAATATATCAGACAATTTTCAATAGGAGCTTTCGTGTATAGTTTTTTCTCTCAAATAATTTTGAAAATTCGAAAAAAAATAGATCCCATCATTATCCCATCATCAGACTAGGCTCAAAAGTGGCGGAATTAGTGACAGTTTTTTAGGAAAAATTTGCAAAAAAATCGATCTCTACGTGTTTTTCTGAAATCGACATTTTGTACTGAAAACTTCAAAATCTTATGAACATACGGTTTCTAAAAATTTTCCGACCTTTTATTTGCAAACTGTGTTCAAAAACTCAAATTTTCAAAAAAAACGTCTCAATCGGACCATTTTTCGCAAAGTTATGGGCATTAAAAAAAAAGTTTTTTTTGAAAAATTGATTTCTCAGAAACGGCTCAACAAAAAAAAATGAAAAAATTCACGAAGGCCTCTTTCAACTGATACTATAATATAAAAAATTATAGGAAAAATCCGAGATGCAAAAGCCAAATGGTGTTCAATTTGGCGTGGAATACCCCATATACAATGGAAATAAATTTTAAAAAAATTTGAGAATTATTATTGTTCGATAGTTTCATGAGAATTCAATGACAAAATTGGTACGTGATGAATTGATGACTGTGATCATCACTCCCCCCCAGGAACAATTAGAGATATGAAAAAAAGTTTCATTCAAAAATTGTTCCCCCCAAAAAAATGTACAAATTTAGTCTCTTAACTTTTTCTCGTAACTTCCTTTTCCATCAAGATATTTGAAAATTAATGCGAAACGAAGTGATTAGGCTGACTATGAAAATGCTTTATGTCATTTTCCCTTCATAAACTTTGTGAAAATGAGTCAACGAGACCATCGTTATCAATCCTGTTAGCATATTTACAATTAGTCAAGAGAATAGTGACAATACCGACAGAACCCGTCGGCCATTTTGAGAGTACGCGTGTATAGACATGTTCTTGTAATCGGTGCATCAACGATATTCATCATTGACTCCTTCAATCGTTACTGAATGAAGCAAATTGTTAGATTTATAATTATTGGGATGTTAAAGGTGGCAGTCACGATTAGTAAGTGATGGTAGTATCTTGCGTGTCACATTCTGAAGTTCAATTCCGAAAATATTTCGGGAAAAGTTCATAGAGGGGGGGGGGGGGGGAATGAAAAAAACCGATGGTTTTTTTTGGGAAAAAAAGCCAAATGCCTCTGGAGACTTTCTGATGTGGAAGTGTCCTGCTAGCTTTGATAGAAATAATTGCAGCACTGTTAAAAATCCTGGCAAGGTTATCGACCGAGCCAGGGTTATCAGCCGATCCGCGGGTCATCAATTAGTTCGATTGATGCCCAATCATCACCCAGGGCGTCATTGTCACCTATGAAGCCCATCGTCTCATTCTGAGACGCTCTTGCTCTTCAAGCCACGAAACAGTAGAGACGTGTTTTCGCGTAATCAGTAAAATCATCGCTTGACCCACGCTAAACGTGGCCAGTGCATTATCATGAACTTTATCTATCGGGATCGTAAAATACTTTCTTATCTTTTGGACAATTATCATTAAACTAGACCGAGTTACAACCGGCTAGTGAGATTTATCAGTGAATTATCTATTGAACATTATCATTCAAATTAGTGTAAATATTGTATATTCGTTGCAACTTACCATTAAAATCTGTGATATATTTATTATAAATCACGTGTGTCGCGTATCGTTATTTCACGCATGCAATTGTCAAGATAAATCCTGAACCAGCTCCTTGTATTCCCTTTCTGCCGCAGCCAGGCAAAGAGAGTACGTGCCTATCTCAATACAGTCCACTAAATTGAAGATCATCGACATCAACACGTCCACACGATAAGTAACTTCGGTGGACGTCCAAAAATCCCCTGGATTTTTAACATGGTCCTTCGAGCCGGATCTTGAGGATCCGGCTCGGATAGAAAAGCAACTGAACGGGAACATTATCCACTCGAAGGCTCAAAAATTCGCCTGAATTTTTAACATGGTCCTTCGAGCCGGATCTTGAGGATCCGGCTCGGATAGAAAAGCAACTGAACGGGAACATTATCCGCTCGAAGGCTCAAAAATCCCCTGGATTTTTAACATGGTCCTTCGAGCCGGATCGTAAAGATCCGGCAGAGGAGAGGAAATCATCTAGTAAGTTATCTATTGGAAGAACCAGTTAATTGTAAAGACAATTTTCAACATGGTCCTTCAGATGAAGAAAATCACGGAAACCAACGACCTATGGGGAAGTCACAAAGTGAAATTATCCATTAGAAGGAAGAAAATCCACCATCTTCAACATAGTCCTTCATTGGGAAAAGATAATTATCAAGAAGAATTATCTAGAAAATTATCTGGAAAAGGACGCTGAAATTCATCGAAAAATCCGTCATTTCTCCCTCCCCTGATCCTCTGTATAAAATCGAGACAATTGTGTGGAAATAACACGCGAGAAAACTTATCGAATATTCGAGAAATATTTTACACGTTAAATTCAGTGAATTTAATAGACATAAAATCGTGCAAAACCATCGAAAAGTGTCCGAGTGTTTTGTTTACGTTTGAATCAAAACAGGCTCAAAAGTGAAAAACAACCATCGGTCATCTTCGGGAATTCTCCGACTTTACGCGAAAAGCGACGTCGTCGGGCATCCCCACCACCATTGAACGTGATCTACGTCACGAGCAGCCGAGACTCAACGAGAAACTGCGGACATCGCCGAGCAGCAGCCGCAAGAGTGGGACCAGCAGAAGCCACACCCACTTATCGATTTTCATCGAACAGCTGACAGCAGTGCTCCCGTCAAAGCGACAGCGAGCGCTAAAATTGAAATTCATCGACTCTACGCAGCACTTTATCGACTCACAGGAAAAGATAAGTATTATTTCAATACCTTATCACGTCTGAGCGAGATTAAAATCTATTTGCACTTCTAAACTTTTACAGAAGTGCATTGCAGCATAGTCCACCACTGTATGGGAATAGAAAAATTCTCATTCAAGCAACAGGAATGAATTAAATGAAAATTCATCTTTCGTTCAAATGGAACGGCAGGCAAGCCAAGTCCATCATCACATCACTAGGAATCATCAAGTCATTATGGAAGAGCCAAGGATCAATCGACCAAGGCTATCAGTCACCACTGAAAATAATCAGCAATTAAATCTCGTCCGGACTTCATCATTCAGAGTCACCATTGGTATTGACCATCATAATCATCATCGGTAACAAGCCAATCATGACGCATTCCAACGTAAGACCGGCCTTACAACCCGGCGAGGGAAGGCAATCATCTACAGCGCTTGAGCAACAACAACTCCAATACCAACAATCACTCGAGAATCCAACATTATCAATAGAATTGATAAATTATCATCAAGACTAGTAAACCGAAATGATGAGGATCGAGTACAGCGTATCAACCAAGTCGAAGTCAACCATTATCATCTTGCCATCAGCAACTACGCTGGGAATCAGAGAAGATGAAGCCCACAGGCTTAACAGGGGTCGACAATCTGTAAAGAGAGCGTGGATAACATCTTCAAGAGATTGGTCAGCCTCTTTCAGAAACTGAAGTCCATCATCAGAGACCACTGATCAGTCTCTGCATGGTGGGCGGCGTACCAGTAAATCAGCAAGCAGACGTGCTTCAATCAAGACAGAGGCTTCGGATACAGCGACTAGCAGCAGATGCACTCATCATCATCACAGCTTGATCCAAGACGATTAAATTTGAGGGATATCACAAATTATCGGCAAAGATCAAGAGCATCAGAGAACATCAGACAATCATCACTTCTTCATCACGGAGATTGACGAATTCAGCTGACACCAGGTCAATCGAATCATCAATCCAAGGTGAATCATCAACAATCTTCAGAAAGTCATCAGTCCAATAATCAGACTTTCTACAACGATCATCTTCAAGATCGACGGACTTACACTCCCTCGGGGAAGCGTAAGAATAATTATCAAAAATGTCTAATTACTTTGAAATTGTTACAGGAATTTCTAAATCATCAGAAAATCAAGTTATGATCAGCATCAGCGAGGATCAGTGGACATCTGTCCTGCTTTACAACCAGTAGATGGAAACTGGTCAAGCTTTCATCATCGAGAGTCATCACCGAGAACCAGGACAACGCAGATCTAGAAAAAGAACTAGGTCGCCTCCAGGGGTTCGTCGACGGCGGGCGGTATGTTAAAAATCCTGGCAAGGTTATCGACCGAGCCAGGGTTATCAGCCGATCCGCGGGTCATCAATTAGTTCGATTGATGCCCAATCATCACCCAGGGCGTCATTGTCACCTATGAAGCCTATCGTCTCATTCTGAGACGCTCTTGCTCTTCAAGCCGCGAAACAGTAGAGACGTGTTTTCGCGTAATCAGTAAAATCATCGCTTGACCCACGCTAAACGTGGTCAGTGCATTATCATGAACTTTATCTATCGGGATCGTAAAATACTTTCTTATCTTCTGGAAAATTATCATTAAACTAGACCGATTTACAACCGGCTAGTGAGATTTATCAGTGAATTATCTATTGAACATTATCATTCAAATCAGTGTAAATATTGTATATTCGTTGCAACGTATCATTAAAATCTGTGATATATTTATTATAAATCACGTGTGTCGCGTATCGTTATTTCACGCATGCAATTGTCAAGATAAATCCTGAACCAGCTCCTTGTATTCCCTTCCTGCCGCAGCCAGGCGAAGAGAGTACGTGCCTATCTTAATACAGTCCACTAAATTGAAGATCATCGACATCAACACGTCCACACGATAAGTAACTTCGGTGGACGTCCAAAAATCCCCTGGATTTTTAACAAGCACTTCCATGAAAACCGAATGAAATGTATTAGTTACGCCAACTGGTAGTATAAGGCCGATCAGTTATAATTTTGTATTGCACATTTGCTGAATCTTATTCTAAAAATGAATAATCCAATGAAATAATTGATTTACTATCAGAAATTTAACGAGTGGCAATAAGGATCATCAATGATATGAATAAACTAGAACATTTGGCGCGTCTATTTTCATATACATCTATAAGACGCGCCAAATGTTTTAGTTTATTCATATCTTTCGATGATCCTTATTGCCACTCGTTAAATTTCTGATAGTGAATTAATTATTTCATTGGATTATTCGTTTTTAGAATAAGATTTAGCGAATGTGTAATACGAAATTATAACTGATCGGCCTTATACTACCAGTTGGCGGAATTAATGGATTTCATTCAGTTTTCATGGAAGTGCTGCAATTATTTCTATCAAAGCCAGCAGGACGATTGCACATAAAAAAGTCTCCAAAGGCATTTGGCGCTTTTTTCCCAAAAAAACCATCGGTTTTTTTTCATTTCCCCCCCCCCCCCCCCCCCATTTCATTTAGTTTTGATTGGCGCTCTGAAATATAGTTCTATATCTCTCGATGTGTTCATCTACAGGCCGTTACCCATTTACATGGATTCCTGTTTGGGTTGGGGTAAAAGATGGTGAGGAATTGTTCCATAAGCGGAAACTTGGAAAAATGGAGTTATTTCGTTTTACTTTTTCACTACTTGATTTGGTCATCAGTTTTCGATGGATGTCTCGAAAATTGAGCAAGCTAGTACGATTTCCCCCTCATCCTGTTGTGTAGCTCTGGAAACTCCCCGAGAAAATAGATTCACGCAAAAAGGGCGTATCTTCATTGGTTTTCAGGAAATTCGCAAAGAATTCATCAAAAAAAATTGAATTATCCTGTTTTGTCTAATATTGCGATTTTTATAATCGTTTCTGTATAATCTGTCGGGAATCAAGTGACGTGAGGTGGTTTGGCCTCAATCCTCTTTCTCAATCCTTGGAATTGCCCTATCTCGATTCGCTTTCAAGCTATTTTCACAAAACTGGATGAGAAAAATCAAATTATACTTTTTTCTATGATATTCTTCAGAATAAACCAAAAACTCATGGAGTGACGCCTTTTCTGCTCGATTGAATTCTTCTTTGGAAAAATTTTCAAGAGCTACAGGAAAGAATCAGCGTAAAATTACTCCATCTCGCCCTATCTCGCTCAGTTTCCAGAATATCACTCAATTTCGAACATCAACTGAATGACAGTTGGTCGAGATATGCAAAGAAATTGCGCAAGGCAGCGCGCGCGTTACTCCATCGCGTACGGGAGAGTGTATAAGGGCACGTCGCTGTGCTGTCGTGTTACATGAGGACGGGACTTTAAACGACAACAAAGGTTCTAGCGGAATAAGTACTGACAATTGGCCCCCATTGAATTTTGTGGCGCCAATTTTTGCAAAGATTCATTACCGAAAAAGAGAATTTTCTGCAAATTTACAGTTTTCTACATTGATTCCAACCAATTCTATATTGAAAAAACGCGTTTTTTACCATAATTTGCTTTCCATGCAGCTAAATGTGTCATAAAAATCTGAAAAAATTCTGAAAAATTGGAACTCCTTGGAAGTTTATGAAAAAAAAAATGGAAATTTTTTACTCATAAATTCGATCTTTTATGATTCAATCTCCATTTCAGATAATCATTTCAATAGGCATCGACTGGCCTACTATTATGGCAAAAATTTATATGATTCTACTCCTCATTTTCAGTACACTGAAGAAAAGAAAATGTCCAAATTCGACCTGAAACATATTTTAAAAAAATGAAAACTCGTAAAATTTCACATATTGCGTTCAAAAGTTCTCAATAAAGAATCCCTTGCATCTAATTCATAAGTCATCGTGGCTGGAGTGATTAATAAGACATAACACAGATGTAAATCATCATTGTTTATTAATTATTTTGGTTATTACAGTCTTTAAGACTGTTATAATGGTTAGAAATTTATTAATAGTGCACTCTGGAGGAACATCACTTCGACAAGGAGCAACTGCTGACTTCACTGAAATTCTGAAATATGAAACTAATGATCAGAGGCAATCAGTTCAAGAACTCTCTTATATCTCAACATAGGAGTCTATCCACTTTCATTTCCACAAATATCAGTAATTGGGCTATCTTGAGTGAAAATCCTTCCCGGGAAAAAATCGTCATATGTGAACATATATGTACATATATGGGACATATATGAACATATGAAAAATGCTCACGCAATCCATATAAGAACGTGAAAATGATAAATTTGGATAATTAATGGTAAATACACGTTCTGTTAGCTGTTTACCGCTTACTCTGAGAATTTAAAATTCTGGCAGCATTCGAAAATCAGTTTTTTCCGGTATCACTAAATTATTCCCAATGATTGAAATAATTCAATTGGATTCACTTTTTCCAAGTCCGAAAGACATTGATCACTATATCCGGATTAAAATTCATTGAGCAGGTATGTGAAATGAGAATAGCGAAGATGATAGGATGATTGACTCATCATAGGACGGTCCCGGGTTCGATCCCAGCTGGATGTTTTTTTTTCAATTGAAATTCGTTATTAATGAAAAATTGAGTGATGAAGGGAATCAATACTGATGTATTATGTCAATATATTAGAACATTTAGATAATATATCCCGGGGAAATATCGACATATATGATCATATATGCCCATATATGATCATATATGCCCATATATGATCATACATGCCCATGTATGATCATATATGGGACTGCCATACCCGGGAAAAAATCGGCATATATGGACATATATGTCCATATATGCTCATATATGTTCAGATATGTACATGTACGGTCAATTCGCACATATGTCCATGCATGGGAAGTTCATATATGATCATATATGATCATGTATGAACATGTATGATAATTTTTTTCCCGGGTTTCATCAAGTTTCTAAACTCCGAAAGGATTCTTATTCAAGATAGCCCAATTACTGATATTTGTGGAAATTAAAGGGGATAGACTCCTATATTGAGATAGAAAAGAGTTCTTGAACTGATTGCCTCTGATCATTAGTTCCATATTTCAGAATTTCAGTGACGTCAGCAGTTGCTCCTTGTCAAAGTGATGTTTCTCCAGAGTGCACTATTAATGAACCTCTAACCATTATAACAGTCTTAAAGACTGTAATAACCAAAATAATTAATAAACAATGATGATTTACATCTGTGTTATGTCTTATCAACCACTCCAGCCATGATGACTTATGAATTGGATGCAAGAGATTCTTTATTGATAACTTTTGAACGCAATATGTGAAATTTTACGAGTTTTCATTTTTTTTTAATATGTTGCAGGTCGAATTTGGACATTTTCTTTTCTTCAGTGTACTGAAAATGAGGAGTAGAATTACATCAATTTTTGCCATAATAGTAGTGTTAATACAGAGTAATCGCTAAACGTCTTGATTCAATGAATGTATTTTTATTAATGACAGATCTCTAAGAAATACAAAAGAATGTTAATCGTTTTTCTTTTTGTTAATAAAACAACTTCGTTGTCAAGCTTAACACTTCCCCTCAAAACGAAAAACTTCATTTATGATAAACCCAATAGTTGAATACACTTCTTGTGTTGAGTTCTCAGTAAGCCCTTCGTTAGAATATCAGCGGTCATATCAGATGTCTGAATATAATTTATCTTCAAATCTTCATCATCCTGAATGGCCTCACGCACGAAATGATGCCTAACATCTATGTGTTTAGTTCTGCTGTGGAATACTGGATTTTTAGCTAATTTGAGAGCTCCATTGTTGTCACAGAATAGTTGTAGTTTCGCCATTGAATTAAATCCCAGTTCCATGAGAAATCTCTTCAGATGCATTGCTTCTTTCACTGCTTCAGTCAAAGCCATGTATTCGGCCTCAGTTGTAGAAAGAGCAACTGTCCTCTGTTTCTTCGATTCCCAAGAAATTGGAGAATTTCCGAGGATAAATACATAACCAGTATAAGATCTCCTATCGTCTAAACAATTTGCCCAATCAGCATCTACGTATCCTACCAATGGTCTCGAAGTTCGTTCAAAATTAATTCCAATGTTTTGAGTACCCTTCAAGTATCTTAAGACGCGTTTTGCAGCATTCCAGTGTGTATCATTGAAGCAATTGTTGTATTGACTGAGATTACTTGTAACGTATGCAATGTCCGGTCTTGTACACACCGCTAGATACATGAGTGATCCGACTAGCTCTCTGTATGGTAAATTTTTCTTAGAATCATTGTTTTCATCATCTTTTTTCAATTTATGACTTGGATCAACTGGCGTGTTCACTGGATTAGCATGATTCATAGCAAATTTTTCCAGTAATTCATTTATATATCCCTTTTGGCTTAGTTTCATTCCATTTTCAGTTTGAGTAAATTCAATTCCCAGACAATATTTTATGTTACCTAGACTCTTCAATTCGAAAGATTTAATCAGATGTCTCTCGAATTCGTCAATATGTTCTTGAATTTTTGAAATTACTACAATATCGTCTACGTAAATTACTACCACCATTAATTCTTCCCCTCGTCCAGAATAGAAAATACAGGGATCGTGTTTTGATGAAGTCAGGTTGAACTTCCTCAATTCTTCACATAGTCTCTCATGCCAACAACGTCCTGCTTGCTTCAAGCCGTAGAGAGCTTTCTTCATGAGGCAGACCTTTTGTCCTTTTTTAATTTCTTCTAACATCATCTCACTTCTCTTCCTAATTTCACTACTTTTTATTTCATTGGAAATTATTTTTTCTAGTATTTCTTCCATGTATTCCGGTAATTCCATGAATATTTTCTCTTCAAGTGTTCCATTTAAATACGCTGTAGTTATGTCGAATTGTCTGATTTTCATTTGATGTTCAGTTGCAAGAGCAATTACTACTCGTATAGAGCTTATTCGAGCTACGGGAGCAAAGGTTTCATCAAAATCTATTCCTGGACGTTGACTAAAACCCCTCGCTACTACCCTTGCTTTCCTCTTATCTAGTGTCCCATCTGCATTAAATTTATTTCTCAATATGAATCTGCTGCCTATTATCTTTTCATCTTTTGGTTTGTCCACAATAATCCATGTATTATTTTTGATAATAGACTTCATTTCTACTACCATTGCATCCAACCACTCGTTAGCATCCGACCCTGTGATAGCTTCATGCATCGAGATTTCTGCCAATCCTGAAAAATAGTTCGTACTCTCTACAGGTACCATTTTGTATTTTTTAGTTGGTCTCCCTGGTCTACCAGTTCTAACTATTTCTGGTCTTCCCCTGGCTCTCTTCAACTCGACTCCTTGCTCCACATTTTCTATTTCAGTGGTTTCAGTTTCATCTGAAATACTTGATTCATCATGCATTTCTTCAGGTATTCCATGAACTTCCATGTGTTCATCGTGTTCTTCATGATTACCATGATCCTCATGACCTCCACGCAATTGTTCATTTTCACCACCATCTTGCTCAGCATCGAACCAATCTTCTTCAGGAAATTCATCCATTATCTCTTCTACAGTACTTGGTGACAAAGAGATGTCGATGTATCTTTTTCCTGATTTCTTTTCATTTTTCCCAGATTCACTTGATCCTTGAATTCCAATTTCATTCTTCATAAATTTTACATCTCGTGAAATATCCACACGTTTTTCCTCATTCAACCAGACTCTAAACGCTTTTGATTCTTCAGAATATCCCAGAAAAATTCCATCTTTGGATTTCGCTTCAAGTTTATTCCCTGTTGGTAATCTGTCCAACACAAAAACCTTACTTCCAAATTCTTCGAATTGTTCAACATCTGGTACATTCCCTGTCCACAATTCAAAAGCGGTTTTTCCTTCATTATTTCTGGATGGGCATCTGTTTCTTATGTAATTCGCTGTATTTGCAGCCTCTGCCCAGAATGATAAAGGTAATTTCGATTGAATTAGTAAACATCTCGTCATCTCTATTATCGTACGATTCCTTCTCTCGGCTATCCCATTTTGTTGAGGAGTGTAAGTCACTGTGAGTCTACGAGAAATGCCATTTTCTTTCAGATAATTATTGAATTCATTGTTTACGAATTCTTTTCCATTATCGCACTGAAAATGAACTATTTTCTTTCCCGTTTGATTTTCCACTAGTGCCTTGTATTCTTTGAATACTTGAAATACTTCACTTTTGTTCTTCAAAAATCGTATTTCACACCATCCCGAGGATTCATCGATAAATGTGACGTAATAACGTGCTTTTCCATTTGATTCAATTCTAGCAGGGCCCCAGACATCCGAGTGTACAATTTCCAATAAATTTTTCACTTTTTCTGGTCTGGTAGGGAATGGAGATCTTTTCATTTTACCCAGAGCGCAGACATCACATTCAAATTCTTCCTTTTTGAAGTTCAATTTGATTCCTTTAATTGTGCCTTTCTTCACTCCTTCTACAAGATCTCTCACGTTCAGATGTCCCATTTTTCTATGCCATTTTTCAATTCCTGATGAATCATTTAGTTTCTCTTCAACTGAATTACAATTCTCATATTTTCCATTAAAATAATATAGTCCATCTCTTCTTTCAGCTACTAAGATACCTTTTCCGTCGTTATCAAAAATTACAGCCTGATTTTGTTCAAAGAGTACCTTGAATCCGTTGTCAGTAATCTTTCCGACCGATAGTAAATTCACTCTTAAATCAGGAACATGTAAAACATCTTTGAATGTGACATTTTTAATTTCATTCTCCACATTAAATGATACTTGAACTGTTCCAACTGCTTCAATATTAGTTGATGAATGACTGGCGAGATTTAATTTTCCCACATTTTTGTCTGTTATTTCAGTAAAATTTTCCTTATTCTTACAGATGTGTGAAGTACAGCCACTGTCCAAGCACCAGTCTTCTGTATTTAACTTCAATGTTCCTCTGAACGCCTGATTTGCTGGTTCATTCTCCTCAAACACTGAATATAAACTCAAATCTTGCGCATAATTTGCCCCATTACTTTTCTTTCTCTCAGGACAATATTTACTTTTGTGCCCCTTCTTGTGACAATTATGACATTTGAATTTAAAAACTCCATTCTCAAATTTTTCACCATTTGAATGACCAATAATATTTGAATTTTCGTTACTTCTCTTCTTCTGAAAATTTCTTCGAGCCATTAATGCATTTAATTCCTCTACGCGATTTTCATGTTTCCTAGCTTCATACTCTTCTTCAATCTTAATACGGAGTATTTCCGGCTTCGGTAAATCATCACGAGTTTCAATGGCGCATCTGAAATTCTGGAAATTTGATGGAAGACTGTACAATAATAAAATTGACAATAAATCTTCATCAGTCTGCATCCCCATTTCATTCAGTTTATCAACAATATCGAAAAAATTTCTAAGATGCTCTTTCAAATCTCCTCCATTTTCCATACGATGTAACACTAATTTACTCAATAAATTCCCTTTCTTCGCTGGTCCTGTTGATTGATAGATATTTTGTAATTTTCTCCATACTTGATTTGACGTTCGACAATTTTTAATTCGCTTCAATTCCGATGGCTCCATACATAAAATAATATCTGACTTGGCTTTCAAGTCATTGCTCTCCCAATCTCTTACTGCTTGGATATTTGCATTTCCTTCCGTCAATTCCGGTTTAACTGACATGCCAGAAACATAACACCAGTTATCATTTTTGATTAATAACGCTTCCATTTGAATCTTCCACGTATCATAATTTTCTTTGTTTAAGGCCTCTATTCTCACTTGACCCGACATTTCTAATTATTTCTTTATTTTAATTATGCCTGGGCCCATAACCTGTTAATACAGAGTAATCGCTAAACGTCTTGATTCAATGAATGTATTTTTATTAATGACAGATCTCTAAGAAATACAAAAGAATGTTAATCGTTTTTCTTTTTGTTAATAAAACAACTTCGTTGTCAAGCTTAACAAGTAGGCCAGTCGATGCCTATTGAAATGATTATCTGAAATGGAGATTGAATCATAAAAAATCGAATTTATGAGTAAAAAATTTGGATTTTCGAAGTGAAACTTCTTTTACGACGTCAGACGCGTGTAACGCTGGCGTTAAATTCCACGCGTTAAATTTAACGCCAATATGTGAGGTATAGGAGCGAGTGAGAGAATAGGGAAGGAGTAGGGCGGCGCCTGCGCACGAGGGATGGCAGTCTCAATAATATGCAGAGCACGGATGTATTCTTCCAATCTTCTTTTGAAAATATCGCGGAAACTAAGCGAGATAGAGTGATTTCGCTATATTCTTTTTTCATAGATTGTGAATTCTCTTCAAGGTAACTGTAGGGTGGAATTGCTCTATCTTGATTAGTTTCCGAAATACTTTCAATAAAACAATTGAAAAAAGATCCACTTTTCCGGTTTTTTTTGTATTTTTGCATGTTTACAATAATTTTTTGAAGAAACTCAGAAACTCAGAGAGATACAGCGATTTTGCGATGATTTTTTGTAGAAAATTTCAGTAGTTGCAAAAAGGCGTATCTCCATTAGATTTCGAGATATTTTCAAAAAATCATTGAACCAAAGACTATCATGAGTCAATTTTTTTCGTCGTAGAATTCTGATGAATATCTCGGAAACTAAGCGAGATAATGCATTTTTTATGAGAACTCTTTTTGTAGTTTTGGAAATCCTCCACAAAAAGGCTTTCCAGGGAAATTTCGTTATCTCGCTCAGTACCCGAGATGTATTATTCCTGAAAAGAAGGATGCTGAAAAAGAAGAGTATCAAGTTTTCACACAAATTTATTTCATTTAATCAATTTTCTTGGAATGTCTCGGAGTTTGAGCAACACAGGGCGATTTTGCACTAAACCTATTTTGTAGAGAATTTCGAGAGAGCCATAAGAGAATGGAAGCAAAGTCGCTCTATCTCAATCAATTTTTGAGATATTCACAGAAAACTATGATTGAAAAAGAAAACGATCTATCTGAATACTTCATAATCGTAGAAAAAAATGTAATTTCTTAGTGAACAAAAACCTATATCATATAGGCAGGTATTAAAATTTTCAATGCTCAATACCTATGTTTATTGTACAGCTAGGAGATCTGTGCATCCAGTTGTAGTTTGAGCTTCCACCCGCATCCGTTTGCTATTCTCACAACTTTATCTCTTGTGAGAAAATATTAATAATTTATCTCTATCTATCCTAATAAGCAACAAATTCACTTCTGTCTCGCGTGGATTCCACACACCCTCTTTTGCACTTGTCGCGATCAAAATATATCTAATTAGATACAATTATATCAAAAAAAATTTCTGTAGTGTGTAATCTTCGGCTACTGAACAGTATTTTGAAAATGGAATAATAGGGTTGTGATGGGAATACAATTCTGTCAGGAGTCTCGTGCACCATCTGAATATTTGGGGAGGATGAATCAGTGAAATTTGATTCTTAATACGTAGTTTATGAACTTCAGCATTGTGAAATGAAGTTTCACTTCTTACGAGCGGCATTCCACGCACCCTCTTTTTTTTTTTATAAACTTCCAAGGAGTTCCAATTTTTCAGAATTTTTTCAGATTTTTATGACACATTTAGCTGCATGGAAAGCAAATTATGGGAAAGAACGCGTTTTTTCGATAGAGGATTGGTTGGAGTCAATATAGAAAACTGTGAATTTGCAGAAAATTCTCTTTTTCGGTAATGAATTTTTGAAAAAATTGGCGCCACAAAATTCAATGGGGGCCAATTGTCCGTACTTATTCCGCTAGACCCTTAGAAGAGAACAGGGGTTACAAATAGTAAAAACTCTATTTTCTCGGAATCTTATCCATGGAAATCCGTGAAACTGTTTGAGTACATTGCTGACACATATATAGTTATAATAAACATGGGAAATTCCACATTCAATAACTGAATTCGAATGAAATGAGGAGGATCGTTTCCCCCACTCCTCGAATTTGCGTTGTTCGCAGTATATAACCTCGGTCAGAGCTCGCTCCAAAAGGCATTTAGCGCGAGACCCCGGCGAGTCTCTTGATAAACATCGTTTTGAGGTTATAAGCACCTTTTTTAACGAATTTATAATCATGCTACCTTCAAAGCCTTATGATCGCTGCTGTAATCCTTTCACTGATCCGGATCATAGAAGAACAGAAGAGTAGTATAGCGGTCACCATAGCGCCCCCCACCCAAAGTCATCCCACCCCACCCCTCCCATGCACAAGGCAATGACATCGTGCATGTGAGCAGTGGGATAGGATGACTGCTGCGTATGGAATGCTATGACGACCGTAAGAATTGCACTCGTGCGAGTGCAAGAGAGAGGAAATGAATAATTATTCACTATTCCTCGTTCCATTCCCCTCCTCTCGTGAGTGGCTGTGTGCTGATGACGCTGGAGCGACATAATGGCGTGTGAGAGGGCCTTCTTTATTATATTCGAGTTTAATTGAGAGAAATAAATATTTATTTCTCTCAATCTTAATTTTTCATTTCGAAATTACATCAGATCATTACTCATTTTTCGTTGCTATATTTTACCAATTGATGATGATAAATTGAGTGAGATATAGGAATTTTTATAGAGATATCTTCAGGAGCTTTTAAAATTTTCTAAAAAAGGGAAAAGATTAAATTTGACGATTTACTTCACAATAATTTTATAAAATAATAATTTATTATATTTCTTCTCTAAAAACAGTACACGCTAATTTTAATCTCATTCTCATAATTCTCAAATAACATAAGTTCTTTTAGTATTCGATTTATTGCAAAACATGTAATATCATTTTTTTCGAGCGTCAAAATAGAGTTTCGCTAATAAAATATACGGCACTTCGAACATCAGTAAATCTCAATAAACATCAGCATCTCAATAAACAATTATTTATCCAAATCTCCTCCTGAATTGATTCAATCTTGATTATAATCGTCATTAATATTTTCTCATGATGTTTTTTGTCAAATAATAATGTATTTGAACGAAACATGAATTTTTAGTCCAAACATAGTCCGGTCTGACTCAAAACCGCAATGTATTGTTCGGAAATTATTCCCTAAAAAACTTATCGGATTTTTAATGTGAATGTATTGAAACTCATCCCAAATAAATACAGGATTCGTCTAAGACATAAATTGTTTAAACATAAAAAACCACTGGCAATCAAATTCTCGATTTAACGAGAGCTAACAATTATTATTTATTATTTAAGTTTATACACTTCTGTATATACTTAAATAATAAAAAATAAACGAGTGCTTATTGGTGGATAAGAAGACAATCCGGATTGCCTTCTCAATATCTACCAATTCCAAAATAAATAACCACTGCTAGAGCTAGCAGTGGAGACGCGAAGCACCCACGTTACGTGCGGTTACATTATCGCCGCGCGCCCGGTCCAAGCGGTTTTGGGAGAACCGCTTAGATCTCAGACCTCGCGTTAATTTTTGGGCTACACAAATTTCCGATGTAACCCATAAAAACAAAGGTTGAGCAAAATGGGACATAGGGTAATGTGGACCACAGGTCAAAAACCTATGTCCATCACCCCACACACGCTTCGAGGCAGACTATCGGGGTTTGAGTGAGATTCTCTAACCATTCTCACTCAACCCCACCCTATACCCATCATAGCGTGTGCATTGTGTTAGAGTGAGAGAGAAAGACACGTGTGACGTAGTAGTATGATTTCTCTCTCACTCTGCGGACGATTATCGGGGCTTGAGTAGGATTCTCTATCCATCCTCAGCCCCACCCAACTATCTATTGCAAATTAACTGAAAAAGTGATCGTTTATACGACACAATAAATTTATTTAATTATTATAAAATAAAATAACCTTACCTGCGATGTAATAATCCATGTCAGCCCAAATCTCGTTGTTTTTCACTGATTATTCACTTTCTATTCACTTATTTATGCACTGACAATTTCTGCTATTTTATCACTAAATCTGAAGCGTTCGAAACAAAGTTTTTCGACGCGTATTTAAAACTTAAAATTACACTCTAACTTAAAACTTAAAATTACACTTTAACTTAAAACTAAGAGACGCAAACCACCGTTACTCGGCCATTGCTTCATCAACGTCTTCAGCATTGTCGTCGTGAATGACTAATAAGTCGAGGACATCTGGCTCGATGATACCAGGCACAATGTCATCCCCCCAGTGGTCCATCTCGAAGTGGACCTCTGCCAGATCTTCAGCGTCTAGATCCTCTTCATCGATGCGAGCCCTCTTTTGAGCAGTCAGCCAGATCTGTAACAATCTAGGCGTAAACTGTTCGGCAGGGATGGATTGGGGTAACGTCATGGTCCTATACCAAGGATCGCCATGCACATCATTCCAGTCCTCGAGGTCCTGAGGCTGTTCCCCCTCAAGATGTAGAATGGGCTCCTGAGAGCGAAGCCACCAGCGTCTATCCGGACGAACAGGATCCTCGGCGTTATAGTCCGAGTCGTACTCATAGGGATCCGGATCCTCATCGAAGGGTACCTCACCCCCTGTCGGTACATGGTACTCCAGTACCTCACTACAACTACCCTCCATCACATCACTCACAGTACCCCCCACGTCACTCTCATCACTACCGTCCACGATACTACCCTTTGGGTAAACGAAATTAGGACCGATTAGGCGCATTTTTAATTTGCTCGTGATCTGGACAGGAAGACACTCAGAAAGAGACTAATGAGGTGTGGCAAATTTCTTTTAGAACATAGATATCACGCCACATAAAAATCTGCAGCAGCCGAGGGGTGACGACATCACTACATCAGCTATGAAGAATGCACCGATTCAGCATTTTCAGCTAGATGCATTGTCTCGGCCACACGTGTGGCGAATAATGCTAGCACCTTAGAGTGAAAGGGACTTAAGTGGCGGCGATAAAACTCTTTGTTATTAATGCTTTTCATTAAATTCATCAAATTATTATTTCTCATTATTCAAATATGTACAAAAATGTACATACTTGAATAATAAGAAATAAATGATTGTTTATTTGGAGGAGAAGAAGACAATCGGGATTGTCTTTTCAATCTCCCCCAATTTCAATAATCAAACCCCACTGTTAACGGTAACAGGGGGGCCACTCGACTCCCGCGTTACGAGGGCCGCGTCATTAGCGCGTGGGCCAAGTCCAAACGGTTTTGGGAGAACCGCTTGGAACTCAGACCTCCCCTTAATTTTGGGGGTACAAAAATTTTCGTTGCACCCCCCAAAAACAAAAGTAGGCTAAGATGGGACATTGGGTAATGTGGACCACAGGCCAAACACCTATGACCACACACACACACCACGAGTTAGGCTATCGGGGTTTGAGTGAGATTCTCTAACCATTCTCACTCAACTCCCACCCTATACCCATCTCGCTCTCACACAATACTGCTATACGCCTGGGAAAAAGGCCTTTGAGGCTATGAGAAAGATGGAGACACTCGTGACGTAGTGAGAATCTGCGCTACGTCATGTGTGTCTCTCTCTTACACTCATTATCTCAAAGGCAATTGTTCAGAGAAGATAGAGAATGTGTGTTAGAGTGAGAAAATATAAAAGCCTTACAGAATCCCTTGATAGACCTAAAACAAATAAAAATGGAGGATATTTCATGATGAATAAATTAAAAAAACGTTGAATCACAATATATACTGAAGTATATTTTTACATGAAGTATAATGAAAAATTATCGCATACAAGTTTATATTGATTATTTGAAAATTTTATCGAGTATAAAATCCATACAAAAAACGTGTAATTCATTCACGACATGCTCATACTCGGCCATACTCCTTTCGCACCCCGTTTCTTTCATTTTGATTTCAATGAAATTGAAACATGAGGAATCATACAACCGATTTTTAATTACACTGCGCATAACATCACCACTGACATGATTCTTCATGATTTCATTAGATTTTAACTGTTTCAGAGAAGACTTGCCGTATTCAATCATACCACTGATGCATTCTTCCACACAAAGGACCATGTCACTTAAATACACGAAACGACCAGCAATCAAATTTTTCATTTTCGCGAGAGAATCGAAAGTGTCTTTAACCATGACGATACGCGTTTGTTTTGTGAGCGTTTCTCCCTCTATCACGTTTGATGTATTTTCTTCTTCAATGCGTATCACTTTAGATTTTAGAAATGTGAAATTCAGGCACCCATATGATAGCATGAAGCCTGGATACTTCAAAGGCTTATGTGACTCTGTTGAAAACGCTTTAGCAGTAATATCGTTGAAATATCCTTGAATATCGTTGAAACAGGACAGGAATTTTTCCCATGACTCATTAAAGAACAATACGCCTTGAAATTTCTGATCAATAATTCCAATTATGGGCTTCACCGTGAGCGTGTCAGGATCCAGATTCAAACCCAGCACTACGTTCTTACACCTTGATTTATTCAAAGGATAAATTGACGGTAAAAGTAGACGAAACTTATCTCTGGCCAATCCTTGTAAATGTGTTCCTGTAGGGGGGCCTTCGGAAGAAAGGGAGTCTCCACCGATGTTTTCAGTTTCTGCTTCTGCTGTCTTCATTTTCTTCGTAGGGCTCTCCATTGATTCACTCATAACTATTTTCAATCACTAGGGAGAGAGTTTGCAAAAAAAGAGCTGTTACTTCAACAGTGGACAACGCCCGAATGAGAATAATTTTTCAAATCATTAATAAAATAGTCTAAACGAATTCGAAAACGCATTATCAGCGAAAAGAGCAGTCACGGGTGCGGATGAACTCGTGATATGGCATCATGCAGAGAATGGGGAGTGCTTAAGTAGCATCTTCTATTACAGAAAAGAAGAAATGCATTCGGATGGCACGTGTCACTATACGTGACTTTCTTCTGTTTTCAGAGTTTTAATTTAGATGTGTGAGTGTATCAAACATAGTTTTACATTTTATTTACTGAAGAAAAATTACGAGATATTATTCTTGTCTTGAGCACAAATCAGTAAACATCTGCAAATTAAAATGCAGCGCGTTGAGTGTCCTCGTAAACGAAAATATTTCTATTTTTTAATGAGACTTATTGAATTCATTTTGGAGCGAATGCCCCAATATAAAAAAATATTTTGTGAAAAACGAACGGAAATATGGTATCGATTATCACGGGCCTCTCTCGATCGTATTTTAGAGAGAGTTATACGTCATACACCATGTAATGTTTTGAGTGCTGCTTTCAATGAAGGTTTATTGACTTCTCATCGAGGGATTTTACGTATCGTTGGTAGAGCAGCCAGTCGAACGACGAGATGAAGGGGCAAATGCTTAAAGCCTTTTTTAGAGATTTATGCAAGTAAGTACCTACATTACCGATAATATTTAAAAATAATGCTACAGACCGACATTAATATTTCTCGTTTTTAGGAAAAAAGCAGAAACAATCTTCAACATCCTCAACTAGTGACGACGATATCAGTGACTCAACGATAGATCTTGTTGACTCTTCAGAAGACGAGATTAATAACTTAGACTCTTCTGAAAATTTGCATGAACAGAGTACGCTACCATTGAAGAAAAGATTGCCAATTCGTCAGCAATTTAGCAGTGCAAACGCAAATGCAGTGGAAAGTGAGGCAGCGAACTGCGTCAATATTTCAGATGATGGTGATGATGATGATGATGAAACAGATTCCGAAAATTTATTTAGGCAGTCTCCCAATTACCAGGAAATCTCGAGAAATAAAAGGGAAAGAGTACATTCGCCACAACCAGGTCCATCAGGAATACAACAGAATCAAACGAAGAGGCAGCGTTATGAAGATTCAGATTCAGATGATGATGATTGTCATCAAGAATTATGGGATCTGGATGCAGATATGACGGCTAAGAGATTAGCAATGGATGCATATTGGGGACTTCAATACAATACTGTAAGGCAGGCACACAAACCAACGAATCCTGTAGCTTCGCAGTATCAATGTAGATCTGACTATTCATCCGATAGCACCGATTCAATGTCTATCAGAGGTATAGACAGTGAAGAAGGCAATCTATTGAGGAAAGAAGAACGGTATTGTACAGACTCGGACGAATTCGGTGGCGGGGCAGAAGAAGAGCAAGAAGAACAAGCAGAAGAAGAAGAAGAAGGAGAGGCTCAAGAAGATGACAACGATCATAATATAGAGGTTGTTGACTATCACATTAGTGATACAGATGAAGGGGTTGATGGAGATAACGAAGAAGAAGAGGAAACTATCCGTTTACGAGGTAAAAATCTGTGAGCTTTACACTTCTTCAGGCTCGGAACCCGTAATTCATACGTTTTCTATTATTTCTAGATCTTCGTTCTTTTTATGGGTACGTGCCTGAAGAATAAACATCGCTAATTTATTGAGAAGGTATGTGTGGAAAATATTTACATAAGAGTGTTGGCTAATAATAATGCTGTTTCTGATTGATAGGACAACAAACTGGTGGCAGAGTACTCACACGTTCAGACAAGAGAAAGCAAATTGATGTACAGCATGATGATGATGAAAGCAGGGGAGTAGAAGCTGAAGAAGAAGGAGAAGTGTTTGAAGGTATTCTACCACCAGGACGTCGCTTCCAAGTTCTGTCAACTACGGCTAAAAAATATCGAAACTTGAAAGCTATGGGTAAAGAATACGTAATTACAATTGTAGATCCTCCTGAAAATGAGAATATGATTGACTGGCTTGAGGGGGCTTTCCGGGATATTACCACATATATAACTGATTCATGCCAGCCACATGATCATGTAGGGTTTAGTATAAATTTCGATAGACTGAATAGTGGTCCCGCGTGGTCACGATTTAGGAGAGCTCGAGATTACACGCCAGATATTTTATGGGAAGTAGTAAACCGTATCTCGCAAAGTATCGGTGGTCTCTCATCGGATGATAATTTAGTAATAACTGTAGCAATCGTTAAGGGTGTTGAGGGATCTGGGCGTAAAGCATTAACACACGAGGATGTTTTTAAAAAGTCAATCATTACTATAACCAACTCCGACAATCTTTGTCTCCCAAGAGCTCTTGTAGTTGCCAAGCTTCACGCTGAGAGAGGTGAGATAAGATCAGGAGATCTCCAGAGAAAATGGAAGGCAATTATCAACAGAACTCGTAATACTCAGCAGCAAGAAGCTCTGAATCTGGTAAGATTGTGTAATATCAATATACCTCCTAGAGGATGTACTATACGTGAAATTAAGAAATTTCAGGACTATTATTTAGATGATCGAACGGCAATCGTTGTTTATGAGTTTTTAACGTTTGGTAGAGGTGAGGAACCCATTTTCGATGGTAGGCAACGTGTAAAACAAAGACATGCTAATATCAAACATATCCTTTATATATTGTATTATGAAAGGACGAGTCATTTTCAGCCGATTACTAATCTCCAAGGAGCAATAGCAGGCCGTGGTTTCTGTGCCCTCTGCAATCGTCCTTTCAGAGACAATGTGGAGCATCGATGTGCACGAAAATGTCCTCGATGCAAAGGAAATCCCCTATGCGAAAACACTCAACGCACGAAATGTAATTTTTGTAATCGCTGGTTTTTCAATCGTACTTGTTACGATAATCACCGACAGAAAGGTTCAGCGAGACTGAAGGGAAAAAATAAAAATGCTAGTGTGTGCGATGCTCTAAAAATATGCATGCTGTGTTTTAGACTAGTTAAAATAGATAGGCACAAACATATTTGTGGTACTGCTTATTGCAGAACATGCAGCTGCAGGCGTGAAACAAATCACTATTGCTTTATGAGTCAACTAAAACCAGTTGATCACAAACTAACAGTATTTGTATTTTATGATTTTGAAACGCAACAAAACGTTCGAGTACGTGGCGATAGAGATGTGAAAATTCATATACCTAATTTTTGTGTAGTACAGAAAGTTTGTACAGTATGTTGCAATGATAATAATATAGAAACCGCATGTAGAATTTGTGGAGTCCGCGAATACATTTTCCGTACCAAGGATGACGCTGTCTCAGGACTTGTAGATATTGCATTTGCAGATTACCCGAAATGTAACAAAGTTATCTGTCTTGCACACAACGCAAAGAGTTTTGATGCACAATTCGTTCTTCGATATTTGGTAAATGTGAAGCGAACGCGATTCCCAAGATTAATATTATCAGGCACTGAAATTATAGAGATGCAAGTAGGTAATATAAAATTCCTTGACACATTGAATTATTTTCATATGCCTCTAGCAGCACTACCAAAATCGTTTGGTTTCGAAAATGAAGTGTCCAAGGGGTATTTCCCTCATTTTTTCAATACACCCGAAAATATTGACTATGTAGGTCCTATACCAGCTCTGGAATATTTTTCTCCTAACACGTTGTTTGAGAAAGATCGACCGAAAATGATAGCTTGGCATAGAGGAAAAGCACAAAGTAATGACATCTTCAATTTTAAAAATGAGCTCGAGTTTTACTGCCGACAAGATGTTATAATTTTACGTAGAGCCACTATTACCTTCCGGAATATTTTACTTGAAAAGACCGGAATATGTCCATTCACGCAGTGTAGTACGATCGCTTCTATTTGCTCTAAAGTTTACCGCACACTGTTCATTAAACCCGACACCATCGGTATTTTACCCCACGGTGGTAGATACAGATATACGAGTACGCAGTCCAAGAAGGCCATTTCATGGTTACTATTGGAAGAAGTTCGTCTAGGTGAACGTATCACGCATGCGGCAAATGCAAAAGAACATCGTCTTCCTTGCGGTATCATGGTCGACGGTTATTATGACAATGAACGCGGTACAAAAAAAGTCTATCAGTTTTACGGATGTTTCTGGCATGGGTGCATTAATTGTTACAAGATCAATAGACATTCAAAGCTACGTCACGGTGACACACTTGACGAGCGGTACGATTCAACCGTCTTATGTGCTAACAAAATTCGTCAGCAGGGTTATGAATTGATAGAAATATGGGAGTGCGCTTATGATGAGCATATACGTAACACACCCAATGATCAAAATTTCGTGAATAATCATCCACTTATCACTGACGAGCCTCTCAATCCTCGCGATGCTTTCTTTGGCGGTCGTACAGAAAATTATGTTACTCTGTACGACACGAAAAATAGAGAAAAGATAAAATATTTAGATGTCACATCCTCATACCCCTTCGTCAATAAAACCGGTAAATATCCGATTGGTCACCCAAAAGTGTATGTAGGCGCTGAATGTTTACAGTTGCTCGGTAATAACAACAGTCTAGACACTGTGGAGGGACTCGTTAAATGTAGTGTACTGGCACCACGTGATCTGTACATACCAGTACTCCCTGTTCGCGCTCACGGACGTTTGATGTTTCCTCTTTGTAGATCATGTTGTGAAACGAGACAACAAACTCTTTGCGATCACGACAATGTCGAAGATAGGAAATTCATTGGTACTTGGGTGGTTGACGAACTTCGGAAAGCCGTTGAATGTGGTTACGAAATAATATCTGTCTTTGAAATCTACCAGTTTGATGTTATACGCTATGATCGAGAAGATAATTCTGAAGGTTTGTTTAATAAATACGTAGATAAATTCCTGAAAGAGAAACAGCAAACCTCTAATTATCCCTCAGACTGTATCACCGATGACGATAAAGACAGGTATATACAAGAATATTTAGAAAAAGAAGGTATTTTATTAGAGAAAGACAAAATCGAACTGAATCCGGGGTATAGAGCTATATCAAAGATGATTTTAAATGCGTTCTGGGGTAAATTTGGACAGAGGGAAAATCTGCCTCAAACAGAAATAGTTTCTACCAGACAAAGATTGTTGGAAATGCTCAATAGTCCTGAAATGATTGTATCAGGTATTTTATTTGTTAACGATAAAGTCATGTATGTCAACTATGTTTATATTGAAGATGCAATATTACAAACACCCACTTCAAATGCTATAATTGCCGCATACACAACAGCGCATGCGCGCCTCAAACTCTACAGTTATTTGGAAAAACTCAAAGAAAGAGTTCTATACTGTGATACAGACTCAATAATTTTTGTATCGAAAGGAGGGGAATGGGAGCCAACGTGTGGAAAATTTTTAGGAGATCTAACAGACGAGTTAGAAGAGCATGGAGTAGGGAGTTACATAGAATCTTTCATATCAGGGGGGCCAAAATTTTATGCATACATTGTTCGAAAGCCTGATGGCTCTCAAAAAGAAGTTTGTAAAGTGAAAGGCATTACACTCAATTATAACAATAGTCAGCATATTAACTATACGACTGTCAGGGATTTGATTACAGGTAGGAAAGAAGGGCCCATTAAGATATCATACGATGTAATACGCAGAACAGCTTTCCATAGAGTAGTAACAATGAAGGAGAAAAAAAAGACCTCTATTTGTAGTACTAAGAGACGCTGTAAAGATGTATATAGAACTGTGCCATTTGGTTTCAATAATGTTTAATATATGTGAAATAAAATACAATGTTCTTTAGATTTTTGTTCAATTATTCCTGATATCAATACCTGAATGTTATTCCCTAATAACCTACTATTGTACGGAGGAGGAGGTATATAAGGCTGTACAGATGCAATTCTGGTATAGTTTCAATCATGGACATGAGGTGGAAACATCCGTGGACATCAATTATTAGTGGCCCTACAGGCTGCGGAAAAACAGTGTTTGTGAAGAAATTCTTGGAATACATTTCTGATATGTCGGACACGTCATTTTCACGTAGTTTATTATACTATGCTGAATGGCAGCCGACCTATCGTCAGTATCCTAATGCAAAAACGATTGAGTTTCGTGAAGGCTTACCCAATCCTGAGGATTACTCTAATGATATGAGGCCTAAATTGATCATTATTGACGATCTAATGCGCGAAGCCTCAAATCGAATCATCATGGATCTTTTCACGAAAGGCAGTCACCATAAAAATCTCAGCGTAATATTCATAACGCAGAACATATTTCACCAGGGGCGTGGTCAGAGAGACATATCGTTAAACACAAACTACATTGTTATCTTCAAAAATCCTCGTGATCGTGCTCAAATACAACATTTAGCGAGGCAAGTCTATCCTGAAAACCCTCGCTTCTTACAAGAAGCCTACCACGACGCCACCTCCAGGCCACACGGTTACTTATTATTGGATTTAAAGCAAGCCACTCTCGAAAATTATAGAGTGCGCAGTGCAATATTTCCAGATGACTCAAAACAGCTCGTATATGTCCCACGAAAAAGTATAAATGGAAGGTGAGTAATGACCATTTAATCAGTTGTTCATACGTCATGGATCACCGAGGCCTTCCTGGGAAGAAACTCAGGTTAATACTGCAAACTCTTTGTCATCTTAATAAGGAACAGCGTAAAGCATTACTCACCAAAGCTGATCCCTGTCTGATCAGGTGCATATGTGAATGTGCACTTAATATTCTACAAGGTAACATACCATTGGTAACGGCTCAGAAGAACAAACTGAAGCCTCATAGAAAAGTTTTACGTTCTCTAGCTTCTGAAAAAGCAAGTATAGCTAAGAAGAAACGCCTCATAGTGCAAAAAGGAGGTTTCTTACCTCTTCTACTGGCACCGAGTCTAGGTACTCTGATTTCAAACGCTTTTACCCGTTAATAATATGGAGTACGCGCGACGAATGGTTCTGATACCTGAAGATAGAGCTGCCGCCAGTTGCGACGAGTCTCTACAAACTATTATCACACCTGATAATCGTGTTGTCACACAGAAGACTGTTCAAACGGTTGGTACGCCTCTGACACGTCTTGATCATGAGATGAAAGAAACTCTAGACTCAAACAATTACCCTAATGAACATGAAAAATGGAATGCTTACAATCGAATACTGCAACGATACCTTGCTCTAATACACCAACAACATAGTGCAAACGACGAAGATGTAAAAGAAAAAGACGATGATCATCGATATCAAAGCCAAGAACAAATATCACCTATTAGGCCTCGCTTTCATAGCTCACGAATTCAAGGCCTTCTAAGAGAGCGGATCTCTTCAGAAGCAATTATTGAAAGTGTACCAAAAAAGTTCAGGAGAAACGCCACTCAGCTTCTTCTTAAACTTCAAGACATGTCGAATGATGTAATATCATGGGATGGTGCAGGAGTCGTAACAATAAACGGAAAGTTCATCAAAAACTCAAATATCGTCGATCTTGTGAATGAAGCTATGCGTTCTCGTAAGAAAAAGAAAGCTATTGGTAGAAACGAGTTCGGAAGGGTATTAAAAGCCCATCACATCCCTCGAGAGTACATTGGTAACAGTGAGTTGGTGCAGACCACTTTGAATCTTGAAGCCTCAACACCTACGGGAAAGAGAACGGGAAAGAGAACGGCAAATAGTTCTGTACGGGAAATAGGAGTGGATGAAGAAGACGAAGACGAGGAGACGTTCGACAGTCTCCCCGATCAAAGTGGTAAGGGTAAAACAATACTTGAGAAGCGAATTCGATGGCTGAAGTTGAAAATATGAAAGATCTCGCGAAAATTTACTATAACCCTGAAAATCCCTCGGCCTTCACAGGGTCTTCGAATTTACAAGGTAGTACCATTCACGATGCTGATGATGTGAGAAAATGGCTAGAAACACAAGACGCATATAATAAACATCGGATGGTTCGTCGGCGCTTCGACCGACGTAGCTATAATGTAACCGAGGTTGACGGAGTATGGGAGGCTGATTTAGTGGATGTTCGATCCTTATCGACATACAATGAAGATTATACATTCATTTTAGTCGTTATTGATGTTCTCAGTAAATATGTATGGGTGGAGCCTCTTTTGAAAAAAAGTGGAAAACTTGTAACACAGGCCTTTAGACGCATTTTGAAGAGAAGTGGTAAAATACACAGAATCCCAAGGCTTTTGCAGACAGACAGAGGTAAAGAATTCGTTAATTCTGAGTTTCAAGAGCTGTTGAAGAAATATGGTATATGGTATCGTGTTGTTCGAAACCCCAATGTTAAAGCAGCTGTCGTTGAGCGCTTCAACCGTACATTGAAAGAGAGATTATGGCGTTATTTCACACATTCTAGAACCAAACGGTATGTGGATGTGTTATCAAAAATAGTACACGCGTATAATCAGACCAAGCATTCAGCTACGCGCTTGAGACCTTGTGATGTGTCCCATGATAACGCATCGATAGCTGCAGAAAACATCGATAGAAGATATAATCGAAAAACGGGTGAACACAGACCGAAAGGGATTAAATATCGATGTGGCGATCTGGTTCGTATCAGTAGTGCCAAAGCAGCGTTTGCGAAAGGTTATGAAGTTGGCTGGAGCACTGAAATTTTCAAAATCAAGAGGGTGTCTGAATACAGACCACCACCGATTTACATATTGGAGGATCTGAATAGTGACGTTATTGATGGTATATTCTACGAGCAGGAGTTGTCCAGAGTAAGCCGAAGCGCATATCCTGAAGATATAACCTCTAACAAAAATGCATAACTCATATGACAGTTTCTTCGTGGTGCTGCCTAGTAACAGTAGCATGCAATATTATCCTGATAATAAAACAACACGTTTTGTTACCCATTTACCTCATACAATGAATCTACAAGGAAAATGGAGTGTGGGCTTATCAGAGATTCACATACCAATGACATTTTTACATATATCTGACAGTAGTAGCAATTATGTGAGAATGGAAAGTCGGACATACTTGACAGGAGAAGAAAGAGCAAGGATTGAACGAACTTTCAAGACCATTCCGAAAGACTCAAATGATAATACAATAGTAGCTGTCAGTGAGAGTGATCTGCAGAAAGGGGTTTATGAGTCTGTAGTAGATTTCCTGAGTAGCATAAACGAGATGCTGTTCATGAAAGGTCATGTGGAAATACAGCAAAACAGATCAGGCTATGTACATGTAGTCAGAGTTTGCGGATCTTCATGCGGTAATCACCATGTACTGAGTTTTTCGGAACCCCTGAAAAAGATTTTGGGTTTTGCGTATGAACATGAGTCATTAATTCTAACATACGACATAAGTAGTTACAAAGCTGAAAATCCTGTACTGCTGTCACGAGCATTACCTCATAGTATTTATGTGTACACAGATATTTGTGAGAGCTACATTACAGGGGATGTTCACTCACCTTTATTACGAGTTGTGCCTTTAGAAATTGAAAACTACACCTACGGCTCTGTGAAAATCAAGACATTTCCGGCACCATTGCATATTCCTTTACTACGATCCAAATTTCAGACAATTGAAATAGATATAAGAGATGAATATGGCCGAAAGATACCATTTGAATACGGTACGTTGACCGCTACACTTCATTTCAAAAGGCTTGATTGAGTGTCTCAGAATGGAAGAGGATTATTTCAACGAGTTAATGCAGTGTGGCTCTGGTTACGGCAGTGGCAGGGGTAATCACGGTGGAATAAGTAATGTGTATATTGGTACACCAAATCAGAAGGGGCATGGAATAGGAAGTTTCTTAGGTGGCTTATTTCGACGTGTTTTACCTCTGCTAAAGAGGGGTGCTAAAGTGGTTGGGAAAGAGGCTTTGCGAACGGGCCTTAATGTTGCAGGCGATGTTATTGAGGATGACATGTCTCTCAAAGACTCGCTGAAAAACAGGGTCCGCGAATCAGGCAGCAGTCTGAAGCGGAGGGCACAGGAAAAGATTGATTCACTGATGAGAGGCTCTGGGTATAACAACTCTGATATGATGTATCATTCTCATTTGAGTTCAGACCGCTCTCCTAGAAGGATCGGCCGGAGAAGTGTTAAAAAAGTGAGTCTCAAGAGGAAGAAGAGCAGCTCTCGTACAACAAAGAAGAAGAAGAAAAGGATCACATCCACGGCAAATAAAAAGAAATCAAAGAAGAAGAGGAAGAGCAGTTCAAAGGTAAAACGTCTATCCAAGAAACCTCGTACTGTGACAGACATATTTTCATAAAAATGTCTTTTTTACACACGCATTCATGTGAAGGTGTTAAGAGTGAGCTGGATTTATTTTCATTACCACCCACACAGACATCAATAGAATCATCATACGATGTATTGTACAAGCCGATAGCGTCACTTGTGGATAATTCTCCAATCGAGTTTGACATTCCAGGGCAAGGCGACGAGTATATAGATCTAGCACATACACGGTTATCTCTCAACGTTACCATACCAAAAATAGTAAGAGCAGACAAGACTCTATCGAAAACAGTGGGCCCTGTGAATAACCTGATGCATTCACTTTTTGATCAAATAGATATTTATTTGAATCAAAAACCGATTTCATCTGCCAATAATGCATATGCATATCGTGCATACATAGAAACGCTACTGAATTACGGGTCTGATGCTAAGGGGTCACATCTCAGCAGTGTCCTGTGGATCTCTGATACAGGCGGATATATGGACACAATTACTGATGAAAACGCAGGTCTAAAGAGTCGTAGAAGCTATTTGTGTGAGGATGGTACACTCGATTTGACAGGTCATCTACACTGCAATATATTCAATCAAGACAGGGCTCTACTGAACGGTGTTAACATGCATATTCGTTTAGTAAGATCGCGTGACAATTTCTGCCTTATGGACTCTACTGATGACGATTTGAAAATTCAAATAACCGAGGCTACACTGACAATTAGGAGGATGAAAGTCAGTCCCAGATTACTCTTGGCTCATGAGAAGACTCTCGCGAGGACCACGGCCAAATACCCTATCACAAGAGTAGAGGTGAAAGCTGTGTCTATTCCTACAGGCGTTATCGGTCATTCAATAGATAACTTCATAACAGGTCAGCTACTCAAACGCATCATCTTTGGATTTGTGAGAAATCGAGCATATGTTGGAACTAAAAAACTCAATCCATTCAATTTCGATAATTTTGGGTTAAATCATTTGTGTTTGTATGTGGATGGTAAGCAGTTTCCTTCAAAACCTTTGCAACCAAATTTTAAAACACAAACATATGTCGAGTGCTACCAAACGTTATTCTCAGGAACAGGAATACATTTCTTGAACGATGGAAACGGTATCTTTCGTTCAAAGTACCCATTCGGCTATTGTCTTTTTGCATTCGATCTTACACCAGACCTATCTGCTAATGACAACTCCCATTGGAATTTGCTGCGTCAGGGAAATATGAGGATTGAAATGCGATTCCGTGATGCTTTAGAAGAAACCGTCAACGTCATCGTTTATGCAGAGTTCGAGAGCATCATCGAGATTGACTCAGCAAGACAAGTCACCGTGGATTACTCATAACTACTTCTGCGCAGCCGCTGTAATTATGCCTAATTTGCAGATTTATTATAATCTTCAGACGGTCACGCGTAGGTTCCAACAGGGAGTGGTCAGTCAGAAGAGCGTCACGATGGAGAAACTACCTTCAAATATTATCATACATTGTGAAGGCTTTTTTGGATTAGAAAATTCGTTCGTACCGAAAGAAATTGCTGTAGCCTCAACGACGGCGAATTTGTTTGGACACTGGATTCTCCGGGCAACAACTCATTTTTCTGAATTACCGCCTCATATTCAGAAACATAATAATAATCTGACATTGCTACAGCACGGTCTACAATGGTATGATGGAGAATCTTACGAAAAAAACGTGTATTCAGTGCTACGAACTATGTGTAAAGATATTGATCATGTATACGCGTATGGTAGCCATCAAACCGATTTCATAGGAAAACTTCTCTCACGAACGGATATTGTGAATTTGAAAACAGTGATTGGACAACCTCTGTTCATGTGCAAATCTGCAATGACAGCATGTACTCTTCATAGTACTATAGATCACCGTTCATTTATTTGTGCTATGCGTCGCGTACTTCAGATACGAAGCTGTTTAATGGGAGTTGAAGTGCATCAGAAACGTAATTATGTTTCTAGTATTGATGAATACTCTTCAAATTCTGGGGGCCCTACAACTCATACCGAACCATACCGTGGGAGTTTATCCAGCGGACAAAATACCAAAGGTGTGGACGAGACCGACAGCAATAGTGGCTAATACCCATGAACACAACAAGCCTGGCGAACATTGGGTCGCCATGTACGTCAATCGAGATGGCCGAGGATGGTACTTCGACAGCTTCGGATTGCCTCCAATCAACCCCCAGCATGAGGCCCGACTCCGAAGAAACTGCAAACTCTATAAACACTGTGTCAAACAACTACAGGCCCATGATTCCAGTGTATGTGGACAATACTGTGTTCTATTTCTACATTGCATGTCTGTGTTTCCTACTCCTGATAAATTCTTATCGTTATTCACTGATCGCTTTATTAGTAATGATCGAATAGTGCGTGAATATTATGACGCGTTCATGAAAAGAAAGAAGAATATGACGCCTCCTGAAGGAAAGGTCTTTAGTGGTGCGGGTAAATATAATTGTAAACAGTGCAATCAAAGTTGTAAGTGAAGTTATTGTAATGAAATAAATATGTATCGGTGTTCAAAGTTATGTGTTACAGTGTTTTTATTCAGAGACCCTTCCTGTCATCTCCAATAAAGGTATTTCCTAGTGTACCGGCCACTACAGTGCTCTCTACTTTACCGGTCAGTCCCCCTCCACTATCGCCCAGCTGTGGAGTACACTCCTACTCCGTTCAGGTGGGGGATAGTGGTGGGGGACTGACTTTGGGTGGGGGGCGCTCTAGTGGCCGCTATACTACTCAGAAGAATTGAGAGCTCCATCTGCTGGATTGTGCGAAAAATTGAAATGAACTAAAGACGATCGGTTGTGTAAAAACTGCAGAATATTATGTGGAAAACAAGAAGCAGAAACTGATATGAGTGCAAGTGAGACGAATTTACACGAAGCTGATTTTGATGATAATGTGATGATCTTTGACTCACCAAACAACAGCAGTGAACGATTCAGAACTCAACTCTTGGGAAGACAAACGGATTTTTAAAGGATCATCAGATATGAGAATGAGTTGTGAGCTGTGGAAACCTTGCAGGTAAATCAGGTAAATCACTTTTTTCGTTAGCAAATGAGCAATTACAAATGATAATAAAATCAATAAATTCTTACGCAATATTCTACCATTGATTTCAATCTATTCACATTGATTGAGAGGCTGAGAGTACTGAATTTCACACCTAGACGAGCAAATTATCAGAATTAAGTATCAACAGAGAGTCGGAAGCCAGTGAAACATTCCCACCCTCACAAAGTAGTCAATTCTTGAATCTCAGTCTCGACACCTTGCTTCCAACGATCAATGATGGTCTGGCAAGGCTCGATCAGTCCCCTATTCCAAAAAAAAAGTTGGGCGTGGTGCACCGGCTCAAAAATGAGGTGGACAGAGTGTGTCACAATTTGAAAAGAACACTAGGCGTCGTCGAAAATATTGAGCCAGATACTGATGTTGTTGATCCCGATTTAAATGATATTATCGTTCGATTGAAAACCAAATTTCACAGTGAAGACTGTACCAGGGCTCAAAAAATACAGATCCTTACGATATTACCATTCGGGTAGAGCACAACTAAGATTCACGAGTCATGGATGCAAAAGAAAGCATGGTTAAAAAAGCAAAGAAAATTACTCAAACGAAAGGGATATTGTCAGTGCCAGATGCGAATTCCGGTGATCTAATGCGCTCTTTATCGACGATTATCTAGGATAAATGTTATTTGAGCCTCTCGAAATACTCATGATCTATATTGTTCTACATTTTCAGGTCGTGCACTCCCAGAAACCACTGTAACAGCTGTGGAGCAATTCTACAATGACGATCGGCTTAGTATGAACATGCCCGGTATGAAAGATTATGTTTCCAGTCGAAACAGTACCAATCAACGAATCCACGTCCAAAAACGATTAATTCTTTCGAATTGACGAGAATTATTTGAATTTTTTCGTGAGGAGCACCCCTCCATTGCAATAGGTTTCTCATCATTTGCATCTTTACGACCAAAGCATTGCGTACTGGCAGGTGGTAGTGGCACACACACCGTTTGTGTCTGTCCGATCCATCAAAATGTGAAGCTCATGATGATAGGTGTGACTCCCTCGTTCTTTATCTAAATCCGAAGCAGTTATTCTGAACCTATCGATAATTGATTTTTCTTTATCTTCCAGGTGCAAATTTCAAACGATTAACAGCAATATCGGATTATCCTCTGAATCATTACAGCGACTGTCTGAAGTTGATTATGTGTAGCAACCCATCACCGGCGTGTCATCTTGGCAAGTGCGAAAATTGTCCGGGTATTACTGTCCTCAGTGATATTTTGAAAGTAGTGATGGAAGACGGCAACATTAATAGTATCGTCTACAAAAATTGGATATTTGCTCCTCGCGCCAGTCTTGAGACTCTGACCAAAAGTGCCACTGAATTTATCGTAGATTATTGTGATAAAATGATACATCTCTCACCCCACACGTTCATTTCTAATCAACAGTCATCATTCATAAAAGACGTAACGGGATTCGTCCAGTCCCGTCACACTTCTGGCGATCCCTTTCTGCACACACGGTTCGATAGCGTGGGCGCCAGTTTATTCTTTACCGGAGGAATAAACAAAACTCACTGTGTGCTGGTTTTCCCTGTGCTCACCACGCTTAATCTCTTAGGGTGGTTTCGGGCTAACCTGCTGAACCTCCGGTAGTTATTACTCGGGGAATGACTGACCCCAACGGATGGGCAGTCCATTCCTGGTAACCCAGTGTGCTGGTTATGGTAGAGGGGCGTGGATCTAGTCACAGTCCCTCTAGGGAGAACAAGTCGTAATTAGGTATTCCGCGATAACCTCTGGATGAGCCCGTCCACAGTATTCCTCTGATCTATCTTTACCCAGAGAATACCGGACGTCTCCATCCACACGAGAAACGCCTCGTAGCCACGCTACGGGCAACCAACGATAACTTTCGCCGGAGCGAGCGGTAGAGGTTCCAGGGACTACTCCCGATCCTCTCGAGTTTGCCGCCCAAGGCAGACTAACTGCTCACCGTGTCGTTGGGTCTATTTATATCGGCTGAGGCTGCTTGTCCTCGTCTAGAGGTCTCTCCGCTCGCCTGCGTGGTTCTTCCACTCACACCACCACCAGGCCCGGAGATAACTCTGACATCTCTAGTGGAGCACCAGCATTTCAGCTGGGCTTCTGCCTTATCCTCAGCCGCATACAGGGTGTACCGGATGTACCGGAAGTATAGGGGGTATTCCATACCAAATCGACCACTTCTGACCCTGACCCCTTTCAATTTGGCTGGCGATTTTTTATCAGTTTCTACCCTATAAAAAACGGTTCTCAGAATTTTTCAAATTTTTCCACCCAACCCAAAAAAAGTTGTGAATTTTTCAAAAAAATGGCTTTTTTATTTTCAAATAGCTATAACTTTCTCAAAAATCAACTTATTGGGACATTTTTTTTTGGAAATTCTCATTTCGGAATGAACCTTTCAGAAAAAAATGCAAAAAAAATTAAAAACCATAAATTCAATGAAATTTCTGTCCTTTTTGAGGAAAACCGTTATTTTCTCCAAGTTCTCCATTGTTTTTTTTTTTTTCATATTCTCAAAAAAAAACTTCAATCAATCCGCCAATTATTCCCACAATTCTAGAGTGGGCCGATGTTCTTCTGTATTTTTTTTATTTGATTGAAAAAAAAATTCATTTTTGGGATTTCTCATTTTCAATTTTTTGTTCAAAAGCTTTCTTTATACAATACAATAAATGCAATGGAACGATTTCCCAGGATTATAGACTCAATTCATAGTTTCATTCTACAACTGTAATCACTAGGATTCAAATCTGATACACTCAGCAAAAAAATTAAGGAAACGGAAAATTTCCTCATTTTTTTGAGTGATTTTCAAACGGCTGTAACTTTGCGAAAAATCATCGGATCGAAAAAGGATAAGGTTTCAAAAGCTTGAAGTCTCTAGTTTTGAAATCTTGAGACGAAAATTTTCGACTTGACCTTTATCGTCTAGCCTAATCCTTTAGCTTCGATTGCTATTTTTTGTATCTCTCTACAACCATCTGTTATCGAGATATCGACAGTTAGTGGAAAGAGACAATTTCGTCTTCGATCAACGATATCTCGTGAACTACAGATCGCACAGCGAACGGATGGTGAGGTTCGTGAACTTGAATGAGTTCTGTGAGTTCTTATGCTGCTTCGGCGAAAACATTTTTTTTTAATTCTCAGAATCAGTTTCAAAACGTACCGAAAAATGACGTTTTTTCAAAAATTGAGGTGGATTTTGCAAATATTGCAAAAAGTACTGATGTTTCAGCGGTTTTTCCCAGTTCAATATGTGCCTTAACATCCTGTGAATTTCAAAGCCGATCAGTTGGACCATTTTCCTTCCCAGAAGGTCAAAGTAGTAGCAAAAGTTGAAGGGACGCTCTTCTGTTCCTTCAACATCAATTAATGATGGTTAAGACCGAAGATTTTCTTCTTTCGTTTTCTTTCCATGATTTCGTATGGATTACTCGTCGGATTTCACGTGCTTACTTCCTCGTTCTCACTCACCATATTCACAGCATCCACACATAAAGAATCATGGCAAAATAATGGAAAAAAAAGAACATCTCCGGTCTTAACCATCATTAATTGATGTTGAAGGAACAAAAGAGCGTTGCTTTAATTTTTGCTACATCTTTGACCTTTTGGGAAAGAAAATGGTCCAACCGGTCGGCTTCAAAATTTACAGATAATTTAGGCACATATTGAGCTAGGAAAAAACGCTAAAACATCAGTTTTTTTTGCAATATTTGCAAAGTCCACCTCGATTTTTGAAAAAACGTCATTTTTTGGTACGTTTTGAAACCGATTCTAAAAAAAAAAAAAAAAATGTTTTCGCCAAAGCAGCATAAGAACTCACAGAACTCATTCAAGTTCACGAAACTCACCATCCGTTCGCTGTGCGATCTATAGTTCACGAAATATCGTTGATCGAAGACAAAAGTGTCTTTCCATTCAACTGCCGATATCTCGATAACAAACGGTTGTAGAGAGATACAAAAAAAAAGCAATCAAAGCAAAAGGATTAGGCTAGACGATAAAGGTCAAGTCGAAAATTTTCATCTCAAGATTTCAAAACTAGAGACTTCAAGCTTTGGAAACCTTTTTTTTTTCGATCCGATGGTTTTTCGCAAAATTACAGGCATTTGAGAATCACTCAAAAAAATGAGAAAATTTTCCGCTTCCTTAATTATTTTGCTGAGTGTATCAAATTTGAATCCTAGTGATTATAGTTGTACAATGAAACTATGAATTGAGTCTATAATCCTGGGAAATCGTTCCATTGCATTTATTTTATTGTATAAAGAAAGCTTTTGAACAAAAAATTGAAAATAAGAAATTCCAAAAATGAATTTTTTTTTCAATCAAATGAAAAAAATTGAGAAAAATGTCGGCCCACTCTGTGATTGTGGGGAAGTTGCAGGATTGATTGAAGTTTTTTTCGAGTAAATGGAAAAAAAATCAAAAATGGCGAGCTTGGAGAAAATAACGGTTTTCCTTAAAAAGGGCAAAAATTTCATTGAATTTATGGTTTTTAATTTTTTTTGCATTTTTTTCTGGAAAGTTCATTTCAAAACGAGAATTTCCAAAAAAAAAAGTCCCAATAAGTTGGTTTTTAAAAAAGTTATAGCTATTTGAAAATAAGAAAGCCATTTCTTTGAAAAATTCATAACTTTTTTTGGGTTGGCTGGAGAAATTTGAAAAAATTCTGAGAACCGTTTTTTATAGGGTAGAAACAGATAAAAAATTTCCAGCCAAATCGAAAAGGGTTATGGTCAGAAGTGGTCAATTTGGTATGGAATACCCCATAGGTACTCCTGGAAATCCTAGGTAAAGGGCTTCATTTGGAGCAGAAAAGTCCTCTTCGACTTTTCTCTCCGATGAACCTCTGCGGAGATATGAGGGTGAGAAGGTGGGCCAATGGGAGCCCACGTTTAGACGGCCACACATCTGTGAGGGAATCACAGATGTGTTGGTGCATCCCCACTCCGCGGTCACCGATCCCCTTCACAACCACCGTGTCTCTCGCTCTCTCAGTGACGTGAAAGTGATCGGCGATCGTCGGCTGTCGCCTCTCAGCTAGGAAGACATGATTTTCAAGATAAATAGTTGGAATTTTTTGAATCATTTTTTTAAAATTAATTTTTCCACTTTGTTCATTCGTTTTAAGATTGATTGAAATGATGGAAAAAAAAGGGAAAAAATCAATTGAAAAAAAAAAGATTCAAAGAATCCTTAGCTTTTGGGAATTTTTCGGAGATGTCAAGTGACCTTGACGCCTCGAAAAACGGTGCACAAGTCTTTCCTGGAGGGGAGAGGGGCACTCTCATCACTTGAAATGTCTCTGTACTTGGTACAGAGCCTCTTCGCGCCACGAAAACCCCCCTCCCACCTCTAGGAAAGAGGGGAGGGATTCCATGGGGCCAGGAAATTCAGGATTATTTCAATCTTTTCTCTTCAATTGATTTTTTCACTTTTTCCAATTTCTTTTATCGTTAAAAAAAGATCAAAATGATGAAAAAAATGAAATTATTAATTAGAAAACAAAATTTACAAAATCCTTATTTTTAAGCAATTTTTCGAGACGTCACGTGACCTTGACGCTTCGAAAAACGGAGCCCCAGTCTTTCCTGGAGGGGAGAGAGGCACTTTTATTCCTCAAACTGTCTTTGTACTTGGTACAGAGCCTCTTTGAGTCATGAAAACCCCCCTCCCACCTCTAGGAGAGAATGGAGAGATGACCTAAAGGGGAAAACATCAGGTTTCCTTTTAATATTTTTTTCTATTGATTTTCTCATCTTTTTAATCGTTTTGAAAATGACTCAAATGATGAAAAAGGATGAAAATATTGATAAAAATAAAAAATTGAAAATCCTCATTTTTGGGCAATTTTTCGAGACGTCAAGTGACCTTGACGCCTCGAAAAACGGAGCACCAGTCTTTCTGGAGGGGGAAGAGACAATTTTATCACTCAAAATGTCCCTGTACTTGGTATAAAGACTCTTTGAGCCATAAAAACCCCCCTCCCACCTCTAGGCGAGAATGGAGAGATGACCTAAGGGGGAAAAAATCAGGAGTTTCGAAAAAAAAATTTCAAATTGGTTTTGTAATTTTTTTCATCTTTTTGATCATTTTGAAATCAACCAAAATAATGGAAGAAAATGGAAATATTGATCAGAAAACACATTAATTGAAAAACATCTTTATTTTTAGATAATTTTTCGTAACGTCACGTGACCTTGACGTCTCGAGAAACGGAGCACCAGTCTCTCCTGGAGGAGAGAGGGGTACCTTTATCACTCAAAGTGTCTCTGTACTTGGGGCAGAGACTATTCGAGCCATAAAAATCCCCCTCCCATCTCTAGGAGAGAGGGGAGGGATTACCTGAGGGGGAAATACCAGGATTTAAAGAAATTTTTTTTTCTAAATTTTTTCAATCTTTCTATCATTTTGATCGTCTCGAAATCGACCAAAATGATGGTAAAAAATGGAAATATTGATTTAAAAAAAAAAAAATTTAAATCCTCATTTCCAGGTCGTTTTTTGAGACGTCGAGTGACCTTGACGTCTCGTAAACCGGAGCGCCAGTCTTTCCTGGAGGGGGGAGAGGGATTTTCATGATTCCAAGAGGCTCTGTACAAGTACAGAGACACTTTGAGGAATAAAAAGTCCCCTCTTTCCTCCAGGAAAGACTGGTGCTCCGTTTTTCGAGGCGTCAAGGTCACGTGACGTCTCGAAAAACTGTCTGAAAATGAGGATTTTCGGAAAAAAAATTGGTAAAGGGGGAGTAGAGCTCTGCCAACTAAAAGTATTTATTTTGAACACTTTGAGTCCGAATTTTTTGATCATTTTTTAGCCATAGCTAGTTTCAACTGTCGCATTGATTATAATAATTTCAAAATTTAACTTTATTAAGGTGAAAATATGTTTTTTGAATATCATGCTTCGAGTTAAATAGCTCGAAGTAATTTCATTGTTTTCAACAAATCAATGAATAAATTTCAGCATTTTCAAGTTTTTACTTCTGAATTATACGAGGAATAATAATTTAATTTAAATAGAGTAGAGTATCATTGTTTTGATTGAGTAAGGAGAGAGGGAACTTGATGAGAGGTGAAGAGACAATGAAATAATCGATATCTTCCTGACAAAGACAGTTGGTGTGAAAACACAATGATAAACAGAGACCAATGGTCTTAAGAAAACGGTAAATTTGGTAATTCAACCACATGAGCCTTTTCTGGGCCAGTTTGATTTTGGTTGTCTGCAGTGAAACATCAAAACTGTGTGTTTTGTATTAAAAGTTAGTTGCCACCACTGCGGGTGTTTTTCCTTGGAAAATCCAGTTTTCAGATGAGTATTTCGATTTTTCATTTAATCCGTATTAAATTTATTGAGTTTTTTTTCGCTTTGGTTTTTTTTCTTCTCGTTTCAATTTTATGATATTTTTTATTGATATTGTTCCACGCGATGTGTACAAGTTATTGACTAAAGGAATAGGTACGCATTTTAATGCTCAATGTACTTGTTTTCTTATTAAGTTAAAAAATTAAAATTTTTAATGCTCAATGAAGGTGAGCGGTGTTTGAGTCAATAAATTTCTTCATCAAAATCCCGAGTGTCGCATAGGGTAGGTCGTGTTAGGTTTTTTGAGGCCTGTGCACCACTACGTCCCCGTCGTGGCCTTGGGTTACGCAAAACGTGGTGATAATTTCAATTATATTCAATGGTTGTTTTTTTTCATTCTATTGGTTACCAACTTCCAACAAAAGTTACATGTTTTTGGGAAAATTTAATTAGGATTTTGTCTCTCAACCTTGAAATCCTGTGACCGACCTTGGGTCAACCATAATACATTACATTAAAACAAAAAAACTCAAAAAAATCAAAAAAATCCCGGGAAATTTAATTTGGTTTGGCAGAGTAAAACTACCCCATTACCAAAAAATTTTTAATCAATTTTTTCACTTTTTTCCATCATTTTCATCATTTCCAAATGATTAAGAAGATGGGAAAAAGTGGAAAAATTAATTTAAAAAAAAAGATGGAATCCTGATTTTTTTTGCCTCAGGGCATCTCTCTCCTAGAAGTGGGAGAGGGTTTCTCATGACTGAAAGAGGCTCTGTACCAAGTACAGAGACACTTTGAGTAATAAAAAAGCCCCTTCCTCCTCAGGGAAACGCTGGTGCTCCGTATTTCGAGGGTCAAGGTCACTTGACGTCTTGAAAAACTGCTTGAAAAAAAGGATGTTCTAAATTTGGTTTTCTAATTAATATTTTCCATCATTCTGATCATTTTTCAACCATCAAAAAAATTGGGAAAAGTGAAAAAATCAATTGGAGGAAAAAAATTGAAAAGATCCTGATTTTCCTGGCCCCATGGCATCCTTCCCCCTCTCCTAGAGGTGGGAGGGGGGTTTTTGTGGCTCAAAGAGGCCCAAGTACAGAGACATTTCGAGTGTTAAGAGTGCCCCTCTCTCCTCCAGGAAAGATTTGTGCACCGTTTATCGAGGCGTCAAGATCACTTTACGTCTCCGAGAAATTCCCAAGAGCTAAGCATTCTTTGAATCTTTTTTTTTTCAATTGATTTTCTCCTTCTTTTTCCATCATTTCAATCAATTTTAAAACGATTGAAATGATGAGCAAAGTGGAAAAAATTGATTTCAAAAAAATTATTCAGGAAATTCCAACTATTTATTTTAAAAATCATGCCTCCCCTCATGCCCCCCAGCTGAGAGGCGACAGCCGACGATCGCCGATCCCTTCCACGTCACTGAGAGAGCGAGAGACACGGTGGTTGTGGAGGGGATTGGTGACTGCGGAGTGGGGACGCACCTACACATCTGTGATTCCGTCACAGATGTGCGGCCGTCTAAAGGTGGGCTCTCATTGGCCCACCTTCTCACTCTCATATCTCGGCAGGGGTTCATCGAAGAGTAAAGTTGAAGAGGACTTTTCTGCTCCAAATGAAGCCCTCCACCTAGGATTTCCGGGAGTACCTATACTACCGGTACACTCTGTATTTCTCTTTTTTAGCAACGACTCTCTTTTTCCCAACATTTTCCCTATTTTTAACAACCATAAATTCACTTTTCCCGAAATATTCCTTATATTTATCAATGGTTTTATCTTTCTTCACATTTTCTTTATTTCCATCAGACATAATTTTCTTTTTCCCAATATTCTTTGTATCAGTAGTAATTTCACTTTTCTCAAAAATTTTCCCATTTTTAACAACAATGATTTCATTCTTCGCCAAACATCCTTCATTCTCATCAACAACTTTATTTTTCTTCATTTTGTCTCTATTTTTGTCAACAATAACTTTACTTTTCCCGGAATATCTCTCATTCTTCATCTTATCAACGATTTTATTTTTCTTAACTTTTCCTCTATAATCTCCAAAAATCGATCTATTTTGCTTCAATTTTTCGATTACGAACCAACAATTTTTCGCTTCGTGATTTAATTTTCCACAATATTGACAGATTTATTGGAGACGTTTATTAGCTACGATATTTAAAATTGAAATTGCTGATTCATTTTGATTTTGTATAATTTCTGAATTCGTTTTTAAATAATTATTTCTGCAACGTAAAGCAGTGTGATTTCTGAATCTCCAAATTTGACAGTTGTTAGTTGATTTTTCTGTTTCCTTTTCATTTTCGTCATTTGAATTTTCATTCTCTACTACATTCTGCGAATTTCTGTCGGTATTTTGAGGTTTTTCCAAAATGTGATCAGGAATTTTTCCGCATCCGGAGCAAGTGATTCCCGAGCTTTCTCACATGCTTCTATAAATTCAATCAAAGTTATCGCGTTACTATCAAAAACCGGTGTGAAATCTATTGCATCCCGCAAGGAAATGGTTTGATTCATCGGAATCGCCATTGTCTCTATTTTTTTTTTTTCAAGTATAGATCAATTAATTATTCAAATGTTCTAGCAGGGGTTTCATTTTTTTCTTTTTTTCATACAAAATGGATTCAATGTTAGTATTTATTGTATGTTTTCTCTCAAATAATGACTTCAATATTTCAAGAAAGATTCGAATAAAATTCTCCAGATTTTAACTCTATAATGACAAAACACAAAAAAAATAATAAAGGTTTTTGAGCTTTTCTTTATGACTCATATTTCTCCACTGATCAATCCAAAATAATTCGAAAGATAAACCATTCGAAAACGAATTTAAAACCATCAAATTGGAAAAAAAATTCAAAAGTCATTCGAAAATAATTTCTTACCTGCAAATAAATTGCAAAGTCGATTCTCAAAACTCAGACCAGTTCGAAAAAGATATTTCATCTAGAAATGGACTTAAAATAGATTTTAAAAAATGATTAAAAAAACAGGATAAAAAAAATTCTCAATGGAAGATAAATTCCGGAATTGCTTCCAAAAGATTCAAAAGTGATTTAACGATAATGTCTGATTCGAAAATGAGTTCCAAAAATTGATTCTACAGTGATAAAACAAAATCTTTGAAAATAATTTTTCATTCGGAGATAAATTTTAAAATTAATCCAAAATGATTTACCAACAAAAATATGATATTCGAAAAAAAAAAATTTCTCTTTCGATGATTCTATTAGTTTGTAAAATAAATCATCGATGATCTGAACAAGTATGAGTAGTTGTCCTTAAAAAAAAAGATTAATTATCTTACTTAACAATAAAATTAATGAACTACGGAAAACAAAAAAAAATCTTTATGGAATAATTTCATTAAAATATTCAATTGATTTCTGTTGGGACACCCGGTATGTATCCTTTTTAATTTTTATTCGAATTTAAATTTTTTTTTTTTTTTTTAATGAAATAAATTTTATTAAAATATTACATTGGTGTTCCTTGAGACACCCGGTATGTTTTATTCTTTTTGGGTTTTTCCAAATTTCTTCTAAATTTTCACATGTAATACCACAAGAGCTTCAAAATTATCGGGTAATTTTCCGATAGGTTCGTTGCAAACAAATGAAGGAGTCAAGTTTTTCAGGTTAAAAATTTTTCTGGAAAACTTGACGACTTCGTTTGTTTGCAGGGAACCTAGAGGAAAATTACCCGATTAATTTTGAAGCTCGAGTGGTATTCGGGGGATTATTTTTTCATCCAAATTTGGGCCAATATAATTGCACCATGAGACAAATTCTCAGTTAGAAATTCAAAATTTAGAGTCACATGGATTGACAAATCGTTTGTTTTTCATATATAGGCAACATGAAAAATTTCCAGTGGAATTTCCAAAAATTTCCAGTGAAATATCGTCTAGGCGTTATTTTGTTTCGTCGAATGGTGCAATTCTATTGGTCGAAATTTGGATGGAAAAAATAATCATTATAAATAATAACAAAGGATTTTATCCCAAAATTTTCGATTGGATCCAACAGGATTTCTCTAATCTTTCTTTTTCAGGTTTTTCTGATTTTCACTAAAAATATTTGAGATAAAATTAGAAAAATTTTGGACTAAATCTACCAGATTTCTTTAAATTTTCCCTTCCTCTTTTCTATCTAATTTTTGCCAAAAAAATAAAAAAACGATTACAAACACAATATTTATTAATAATTTCCTTATTAGAAAGTTGATTCCAGAAACTCAAAGAGAAATAACTTTATGGGAAGATAAACTTTATAATTGATTCTCAAATAATTAAAAAAATTATTCAAAAATAACTCATTTCCAAATTTCAGTTCAAAAATCATTCAAAAACAATTTTTCACTTGAAAACAAATTCAAAAATTGATTTTACAGTGATAAGAGAACAAAATGTTTGAAAACGATTTTTCATTCCGAAATAAATTTCAAACTTCATTCAAAACTATCCGTCAATAATAAAAAAAAATCATCTCTCTTTCTAGAATCCTATTCTGAGTTGATTTAAAAATGATTTCTTGACCCAAGTTTTAATTCAATAGTGAATTGAAAAAAAATAATTCAAAATAAATTTCTTTCCGAAAATAGATGTCAACAATAATTCTAAAGTGATAAAAGAACGTCTCAAAAAAAAAACAATCTGCAACGAAAAAAATTTTATTCAAAATTCATTCAAAAATGTTTGAGAGAAATTGACACTCAGAAATAATTTCTTCATTTAGAATTTGATTCAGAAAAACTCGAGAACTACATGAGAATAATCTTATTGGGAGATTAAGTTTATAATTGATTCAATAATAATTCAAAACTATTTCAAAATAATCCATTCATCCTAATTTCGATTCAAAGTCTATTCAAAAATGATTTAGAAGTGACTCAAAAGTAATAAAACAAAACGTTCAAGAATAGTTTTTCATCCAAAAATGAATTTCTAAATCAATTCAAAAGTGATCCACGAACAAAAAAAAATAAAAATATAATTTCTCTTTTGAAAACCTTGATCAATTCAATTCAATTCAATTTATTACATTGTTTTGATATACAGTCTTTACAATGGAGAGTCGGTTTGACTCAAGAGTGTTTAACAATTAACGCATTTATTCACATAGTACAAAGAATAAGCTTATAATCTAAGTTGTTGTTTTTTTTTTTTTTTCAAGTTTTTATGTGCCTGTCAAGATCTTGGCCACTTTATTTAAGAATAGGTGAAGAACCACAGCTTCCTCTTTACATACCGGATTGAGAGTACGTTTGAATATTTGGAGCTTTTCCATCTCGTCTGTTACACCCTTTGTCAAGGGAGCCCTATGCTCTTCAAGTGAGGGACATTCAATGAAAAAATGATGCAAACATTCGGTGAATAAGTGATAACAGAGTGGGCATTTCGAGTCCTCTTTTTAACTTCCCGATGAGGGAAGTTTATGTAATGGCCCCGAAAATGGAAAATCGATTTTTCGATCGATCTCCATATTCTAAGACCCTCCCCCCCCCCCCCCCCAACATTTTTTGATAGATTTCACGATCATGTCTGTGTGTGTGTGTGTGTGTATGTATGTGATCAATTCTTTCGTTCACATTTTCTCATTAATCATAACGCGATCGAGATGATCAATGTTGCAATCAAAGCATCTCGATATAGATTTGATCTGATTAGTTTTTGGTTGAAATCTATGCAGTACTTTCTTAGTTTTTTAAGAAAAGTATGATTAAATTTTTCTGAACGTCTCAATAAGTGAAGTCTATGTACTGACCCCGAAAAGGGAAAATTGATTTTTTTATTGATTTCGATATTTTGAGATCTACCAAAAATTTTTCGATCGTTTCCAGAATTATGTCTGTTTTTATTTATCGTTCTTTTCATTCATCATTGTTTCTAATAGTAAATGAAAGAAATTATGAGGAAGTTCTTAGTGCGGTTCGAAGAGTCACACTCATTATACTACATGCTTACTAATTCCTTCTAATCAGCAGTCTAACGCACCCCTCCATTCCCGAGCGAGCGTAGCGAGCGAGCTACTACGCACTCCTCCATTCGCGAGCGAGCGCAGCGAGCGAGCAACTACACACCTCTAGTTTTAGGTTTAGTATCGATTTGTTTACAATTATTCTCGGTATATTAGAAGTTAACAGGCGACATTGGGCAATTGTTTGCAGTATTTTTGTGGGAACTTGGAGATCGAGATATGGTTGACGGTTCTCTGAGAGTGGGAGATCGGGGTAGATAGGTAAGGAGGATTGGTTGAGCTTAGATCGATCGTCGTGGTACGTTCCTGCTTCACACTCCCTGAGAATTTCAGAAATGTTTTTTTTCAAAATACCTTCGGTGCAGAGAGTTTGAATAGTCTGTTGTGAATATTTTTTAATAATGTCGTTCAACTGTGTACACCAGTACTATTTGCTTTGAGGTTGATGACAATGGGATCTGAGTAATTTCTGGAGACATATCTTCGGCAGTCTGTCGTCATTCATTCTCAGTATTTTTTCTGTCCATTTCAGGGTTCTCTTCAGGATGTCTATTTCTAGAGGTCTGATGCCCGTCTCGATTCTGACTGCGTAATTCGGGCAGTAGCTCGGAAGATTGAGTATTTCCTTGTAATATTGGGCTTGTAGGGCATTAATTTCGGAAAGGTGTCTCAGCCCCCAGACTTCTACACCGTATAGTAAGACACTTGAAGCCAGCGACTGATACAGGTACTCCTTGACCAGGCGAGCGTTTGAACGAGAGCGATGCAGAATGTCCAGCATTGACTGCGTAGCGATTTGAGTGGCCACTTTTTTTTTTTGAACTGGGGAGAAAATAGGCCAGACTTGTAGAAAGTGAATCCGAGATATTCATATTCCTCAACGTTCTCAATTTCTTCCCCCTCCGCTCTTAAACACCAGTTCTTTCAGACTCCTACCCTTGTGCATGATAAGGATTTCGGATTTCGCTTTGTTCATCACTAAATGGTTTTTACGAAAATATTCAGTGGCAATTCTAATTTTCTTTTTCATGTCAGTGGCGGTGCTAGCGAGCAAGGCAATATGATCACCGTATGCCATACAGATGAATTCATTTTGATGGTCAATCGATACTCCCCTTGCATCGTTTTCTTTCAGGTACTGCTCGAAGTCTACGATGAATAGAGCGAATAGTAAAGGACTCAAGACTTCTCCCTGGAGTACTCCCTCTGTGATTTCGACTGGCTGAGATAGCCCTCCTGTTGTTCTCACTGACATATTTGCCCTCTCGTACAGACTTATGCATACGTTAATGAGTTTAGTGCTTATCTCTAGTTCACCTAGTTTGCTCCACAGTAAATTGTGATTCACAGAGTCGAATGCTCTTCTGAAATCAATGAACAGCACGAACAGCTTTCCCCTAGGCTTACTGAGATGAATTTGCGAAATGGCGGATAAACTAAATATATTCTTGAAGCAACCGCGGTCTTTTCTGAAGCCTGACTGGAATTCCGGTAGTTTCTTATTTTTCTCGGCGTACAAGGAGAGCCTATCAGAGAGAATTTGAGTGAAGATTTTAGCTACGCAATTTACAAGGGATATGCAGCGATAGTTGGATGGGTCCTCCATGTGTCCTTCTTTATGGATCATGGAGGCGTACAGTACAGACCAATCTTCCAGCACCCTCTCCTGGATTCAGATTTTATTAAAGAAAATCCTAAGATATTCTACACCATTTTCGGGTAGGTGCTTAAAGAACTCGTTGCTGAGTCCATCAGGCCCTGGAGATTTCTCGTTTTTACTTCTGTGGAGAGATTCCAGGATTTCACTCATTTCGATAGGTCTGTCGAGGAGAGGGTGACTTAGTCTAGTGGATAGGGAGAGACTTGGAGCTCTGGGCGGGAGAGGGTTTTGCAGGAAGTTGTGCCAGTCTGATGGACTAATGGGATTCGATTAGAATGTCTTGGATCTGAATTTGTTGATTGTCAACCAGACCAACTCGGGGTTTTGCGTTGTACAAATTTGGTTTCTCAAGTTTTCGAAATGTATCCTTTTTTTCATGTTTATCAAATCAAAGTATTCAGCCTTTGCTAGCTCGTATTTTTCTACATCTGCGGGATTCAAGAAATTCGATTTCTTGCATTTTTTCAAGTTTCTAGTGGTTAGTTTTTTCGATCTGGAGCATTCTCCGTCGAACCATGGCTTATTCGAGTTGAAAGTGTTTGTAATTTGTTTTTTCTCCATATTGAGTGAACGAGCAGTTTCTTCGATCAAGATGACTAAGTTTCTATTCAGAAAATCTACGTTATCGTTATTTGTTTGATTTAGCCTGTGGAGTCGCATAAGATCTGTGAATTCGTTGCTGTGTTTATCAATCCATTTGATTCTTTTTACGGGCTCAGGGAGATGATGAACTGTGTGAGTATTACTGGAGTTGAGGAGAAGGCATATTGGGAAATGGTCGGACATTGCAGGGACTTCCATGACTTGGAAATCCAAGATTGTGTCGAGAGAAAGCCAATTACCAATTGCGAAATCTAACGTACTGGGTTTTTTGTTTTTTTGGTGAAAAGTAAATTGGCTCGGGTAATCGCCCGGTAAACGACCATTTAAAATGAGCAGTCCACGCTCGAACTGAAATTTTTGCAGTCGTCTCCCTCTGGTATCTAGTACTTTGTCTGTTAAGTCTCTATGGCTGAATTATTTATCTACGGTAGCTACTAAACTATCCTCTGAGGGATTCTTACTGCCAATCCTGGAGTTCAAATCACCCAACATGTACACTGGAGTTTCAGGATTATCAGAGTTCACCGCGTCTAGAGCTGAAGCTCACAGGGATCTTAAAGAGGTCTCGATGGTGTTATCGCGGGAAAAATAACATAAGATACGATTAAAGGAATTACCATTATGGACAATGCTAACTGCGAGAATCTCCGTTCTTTCATATTTAATATTATAGGTATAAATTTTCTTCTTCATTGCTAGCAGAAGACCCCCTAGAGCGTGGCCTTTTTTGTTGTTATCCGCAGCGTTTACGTGTATGAGGTGATGATCTGAGAGCCAGAGCGGTGGATGAGTCAGCGGTTTAATGAGCCATGTTTCAGTACATCCGATTATATCCATCTCACCTACGAGTGATTGAATTTCCCAATTGTTTTTGTAAAACCCGTGTATATTCCAGGCTATTATACGTGTGTAATCACTTGTTGTTTTGGTGCCAGAGGTAGGGGATATTCGAGGTGAAATCAATAACAGCTGACTCTCCATACTTTCTCGCTGCTATTTTTGCTTGGGAATTCCTCTTGGAAGTACGAGGTGTAGTGGTATAATATTGTTTCAGGGATGATTGACTGTAAGACCCGTCAGAGAGGGAACTTGAAGAGTCGTTACGGGGACGTCCTGGGCCTCTTTTTTCCGGCTTATGTTTTACAGTGTCATTTATGTGAGAGAGAAGTCTGTCGTTTCTTTCGAGTGTAGGAGTGTGTTCCTCCTTATCATCTGAATTTTGAGTGTCTGTGTCACTTGTTATCCCTTGTATACACGCTAGAGTTTCAGGGTCAACGGTTCTCCCAAAAATCTTTAATAAACACTTTCTGTTTACTGACTTGTTTGTAACGGTTTGCTCAGCTGACCTTGGCCAACCGTTAAAGGCACAAAAAATTTTCTAACTTTGACCCAATTTTATGCTTCTAGTTCTTTTTCAATTTATTCCCAATTAATTTGCCTTCTTGAAAAAATGGGCACCAGTCGTTTTTGCAAAGTTCTACAAATTTGGGGGAAAACGACAAATCCCCAAGTTTTATTTAATTTCAATGAATAACAAAAATCCCAAAAAGACTCTAATTCAACCCGCTTTCTTATGTAAGACTCCTATATTGTCTCAAGGGGGGGAGGGGACGATACCCTCCCTTTGGGTATTCGGACAAACGAAAAAAACTTTACACAAACTCCTGAAAATTTCGGTTTAGATAAGAAAAAAATTAGATATATTCAAAAAAATAATATGTGTACATTTAAATCAGAAAAAATAGGAATTTTTAGGAATAATACAATGATTATCTCACTTTAATTATTGATCTTGAACGTAACTCAGAATAAACAAAAATAACTTCAATTTTGCTTGGGTGAATACACCCCATACAGACGCTAACTCGACGTGTTCTTTACTTTCAATCCTTTACTGTGAAATTACTGACTCAAAATATTAATTGTGCGGGGACTCGCGTACCTTACTTTACTTGTGCTTCCTTTCTTCCATGTCGACCTCTTTTTATTTATCTTTACTTTACTTAATTTCACGTAATTCTCTACGATTTTCTTGACTTTTCTTTACGGTTCTCTAAATTTTCTCTGTACGATGTGGCCGCCACGGTGTCCCAGGAGAAGAAGAACGAGTCTTCTCTCCCACGAGCTGCGTTGGGTGCCCTCGGCCGTTCCCGCTCAACTTCGGTAGAACCGAGGCCCGACTCGACCAATAATCGCGCGAGTCCCCCACTACTCTCCTTAACGTCATTGAGTTTAATATATATATATATATAACACGCGAAAATAATCATAATAGTTACAACATGACAATATTTTCCCGACAATCAAACGAAAAAGTTTTGTCTCTTATTTCACTCGAGTCTTTTCTTCTCGCACAAATCACTGGTTCCCACGTTGATCTTGGTGATCCCCAGCTTCCCTCGTTGTTGGCCAACATTCCCTCATGTCGGCTGATGTTGGACCAACTCCTTGGATGCTGCCGGTCCAAGCTCCACTGGATTGTCCTTGATTCTGCTACTTTGTTTGTGGGACTGGGAAAAATCCTTCCCAGTCCTACCTCTCGTGCTTTCTCCCAAATTTTGGAGTTAGATTGGACAAAAATAAACAAAAATAATGGGTGAGGTCATTAGTTTCTGCTGACCTCACTCCGGATATATGCTGACTTGACTCAAAATGAGCTCCATTCTCACCGGGTACCGCGAATTGCGGCCATTATCGCGATATTACTCAAAATAATTAATTTTTCAGAATTTTCTTGATTCTGTGACGGTAAAAACCGTGACATGTTGTCAATCAATAATTTATCATTTCTGATTTTGGCTTCAATTTTCTTTTTCCTCAATTCAAAGCGAATTTTCAGCTGCTGTTTCTTCGCCAATCTCTCTTCCTTCGTGAGGTCATCTGCAATTGAAATGTTATTTTCGCGGAGTTTAACAGCGTTTATGTGAAATTCTCTTTTCCATCGTGGGAGAAGTAATTTTATCAAGATCGGTCTACATTTATCTGGAGAGTGTCTACCAAGGCGATTCGCTGAGATTATACACGTAGTCTGAATTTGAATTTCAAGATTTGTAACGACTCCTATCACAGTTCCAATGGTGTTTTCCTGTTGCCAATTTTCTTCCTCTGGTATATTGAACAGTAGTAGATTCGATGTGCGTTGGGATTTTTCCAGGTTCAGCTTTTTTGAGTTATCTCTTTCAGATGGCTGCTCATTTCGTTTTGATTTTTCTGCAATTTTTCCTGTTCTTTGTTCAGACGCTGATATTCCTGTCGCATTTCATTTTGAGTGTTTTTAATATTTTCAATGTCTGCACTTACACTTAGTAACAACTTTTCTAAACTCTCCATAGTCATCATTATCACTTCAGTTTATTGAAGGTGCACTGGTATTGAGAAGCAGATGATAAAAAAAAAAAAAAGAAAAGGAAGTAAATAAAAGAGAGAGAAAACAAGCAGCGGCGTTATATGCTGTGCGTTATTTGCAAACCCCACTCCTTATGCGACATTCAATATTTTGCCAATTCAATTGGCAAAATGCTTCCGAATGAAATTTAATACGGTATTCATGAAATTACTATTTATATCTCTCATTATTCCAAATGCCGTAACAAAATATGATCTTCTCAACAAATATGTACTTATGAGGACAAATTCAATGATGGTTTGATCTTTGGTGAACTCCATTTATTCATTGTTTCCACAAAAAAAAACCATCAATTTTTCAATCATAAATGGATGATCGTACGACAAATCTGAAAAATTGAAGTTCAGGTCCCAAATAGGATTTCTATTCTTTCCGATTGTCATCATTTTGTAGAAAAAATTGTCTACTTTCGAATGGTGAAATAAAAAATAGTAGTGTTCCTAGGGAGGAAGCTAAGAAAAACCGTGATTTTTGAAAAAACTAAGTTATCGAAAACTCTTACAAGAGACTGCCTCTGAAAAATCTGAAATTCTCACCATTTGTGGGGCTCATTGAGATGAATCTTTTGAGCTGAACTTGGGTGACATCGCTCCAGTAGTTTTCGAGATATATCCTCCTTTCATGAAATGGTTTTTGTGCAATATCTCAGAAACTACTGGACCGACTTCGCCCAATTTCAATACCAAACTTTTCGTTCATTAGATGCACAAACCCACGAAATTTCGAGTCTCTAACTCAAATAGTTTTTGAGCTATCGTGTATACAAAATTCAGGATAAAAAACACTGTAATTGAAATTATCCGCAAACGAAAAATCGCAGCAAAATTTACCCCAAGTGAAAATTGTGTGTTCAAATGAGATGGATTTCATCGCTGAGAGTGGGGACTGTGAATCAATTTTTCGCGGAGAAAAATCGAAAAAACGATTTTATGAAAATTTGATTTTTCTCGAAAAGTACTCAACCGATTTCGCTCAAATTTCACGGAGAGCAATTTGCATAGGGAGAGAAAGTACTGTTAAATTTTCAGGTCACCAAGTATTACCGTTCCGGAGCAATGAGCTGATATCTGTCACACAAACACACACACACACACACACACACACACACACATACATACAGACATTTTTTAAAAATGTCATTTCTCGACGTTTTGGAACATTCTGAGTCATATTCCGATGAAATCTCGAGATCGAAAAAAATTGCGTTTACAATGTTTCCATTCGGAAGCAAAACAAGCAGAGGCATTATATCCTGTGCGTTATTTGCAAACCCCACTCTTTATGCGACATTTAATATTTTGCCAATTCAATTGGCAAAATGCTTCCGAATGAAATTTAATACGGTATTCATGAAATTACTATTTATATCTCTCATTATTCCAAATGCAGTAACAAAATATGATCTTCTCAACAAATATGTACTTATGAGGACAAATTCAATGATAGTTTGATCTTTGGTGAACTTTATTTATTCATTGTTTCCACAAAAAAAAACCATCAATTTTCCAATCATAAATGGATGATCTTACGACAAATCTGAAAAATTGAAGTTCAGGTTCCAAATAGGATTTCTATTCTTTCCGATTGTCATCATTTTGTAGAAAAAATTGTCTACTTTCGAATGGTGAAATAAAAAATAGTAGTGTTCCTAGGGAGGAAGCTAAGAAAAACCGTGATTTTTGAAAAAACTAAGTTATCGAAAACTCTTACAAGAGACTGCCTCTGAAAAATCTGAAATTCTCACCATTTGTGGGGCTCATTGAGATGAATCTTTTAAGCTGAACTTGGGCGAAATCGCTCCAGTAGTTTTCGAGATATAACCTCTTCTCATAAAATGGTTTTTGTGCAATATCTCAGAAACTACTGGACCGATTTCGCCCAATTTCAATACCAAACTTTTCGTTCATTAGATGCACAAACCCACCGAATTTCGAGTCTCTAACTCAAATAGTTTTTGAGCTATCGTGTATATAAAATTCAGGATAAAAAACACTGTAATTGAAATGATCCGCAAACGAAAAATCGCAGGAAAATTTACCCCGAGTGAAAATTGTGTGTTCAAATGAGATGAATTTCATCGCTGAGAGTGGGGGCTGTGAATCAATTTTTCGCGGAGAAAAATCGAAAAAACGATTTTACGAAAATTTGATTTTTCTCGAAAAGTACTCAACCGATTTCGCTCAAATTTCACGGAGAGCAATTTGCATGGGGAGAGAAAGTACTGTTAAATTTTCAGGTCACCAAGTATCACCGTTCCGGAGCAATGAGCTGATATCTGTCACACAAACACACACACACACACACACACATACATGCAGACATTTTTTAAAAATGTCATTTCTCGACGTTTTGGAACATTCTGAGTCATATTCCGATGAAATCTCGAGATCGAAAAAAATCGCGTTTACAATGCTTCCATTCGGAAGCAACAGAAAAAAAGAAGAAGAGAGCCAGCAGCTTCCAACGAATTCACGGTAAAATTCATAGAAAGCAGGCGTACTTTCAGTTTAATCAGATTAATAACACAGGCAAGAGACACTGGAGCGAAAACAAAACACGTCTATCTCGTACGACAGTTCAACCGAAACTCTCTTGAAAACCTTAATCATAATCAATTCAAAAGAATTTCTTAATTCGAAATTTGATTCAGAGGTGATTCAAAAAAAAATTCGGAAATCATTCAAAGAAAATTTCTAAACCGGAAATAAATTACGAGATTAATTCAAAAATGATTAGCCAACAAAGAAAATAATTTCGTCTTCGAAGATTTTATTCAAAATTGATTCAAGGATAACTACTTGACTCAAATTCCAATTCAAAACCGATTTATAAAAAAAACAATTGAAGTCGAGGGTCAATCAAAGATAATGTTTTCTTACGAAAATAATTTTAAAGTGATACAAAAACGTTCCCAAAAAAAATATTCTCCTACAAACTTTTCCCAAACTTCATTCAAAAATAATTACGAGAAAATAATCTCCCTATTTCAAAATTGATTCCAGCAATTCAGAAAACTCTATCAAAAGAAAAATTCAATCGGAAAATCCATTTCATAATTGATTCAGAATAAATTCAAAAATTATTCAAAAATCATCCATTTATTCAAATTTTAATTCATATTCCATTCAAAAATGATTCAAAAAAAAAATTCAAACATAATCTCTTATTCGTAAAATCAATTCAAAATTGATTTTACAGAGATAAGAAAAAAAACCGTTAGAAAAATTTTCCACATTGTTAAATAAATTCATAAAAATGTCATAGAAACTGACTTGTTTTTTTTTCAATTCAGAATAACAATAATTTTAAGAAAAATTTAAAAATGTATATTGCATTCTGTGGAGTATCAGCAGTATGATCTGAAGAATTCGATCCAATGGGAGACAAAGATTTTGATCAGTCATAGGTCCATGTGATGTGAATAATGGTGTCCGACGAATTAATACCAGGACAATTCGTCCCATGAATGTATACCACGACAATTTCATCCCAGGGAAAAATGCACCATGACGTATGATCCCACTGAAAAAAGATCCCAGTACACGGAGAAAAAAAATCCTGAAAGATTACTGACTCAGTCCGGTAATCGTGGCAATAATTATTCTTGGGCATTTTCAGAGCACTTCGAATTATTTTCAACGAACACTGAACCATTTTTCATTTATATTTATCATAAAGCATTAATACATTAGCATTGAATTCTTAGTGTAACCCATCAGTGGTAAATTTTACCGGACTAGCTTCGTATTTTTCATACTAATGCCACTATGTCCCATGGTTACGGCTCAATCCGGTAATTTTTCCGGAAATTTCACCACGAATTTTCAAGTATTTTTCTCTCCGTGTAGAAATATTCCTGTTTTCTATTTTGTGTGTTTTCATTCATTATGCTACCTGATTGTGCAATTGTTGCTACTCTGAAATTTGGGATCGATTAGCAGATGGGATTATCAGTGGGATCTACTGTCTGGGATCGAATATCAGTGGGATCGATAGTCCGGGATAAAATGTCTTGGGATCGTTTTTATGGTATAGTTTGACCTAGAACCGTGAATGATATTAGATAATTGCTATTATTATTATTATTAACTAGAACTTAACCCTATGACTCGACCGCCGAGTCCCCACCACCGACCAGAGTGCAAGGAGGGATGGCGAAAGTCACGTGACGGCGCTGAGATACGCGCAACAATACCGTACGATCTTTCACGGCGCTCCCGGAAACTAATAAAACCGTTAATCCTGAACGCTTAGGCTCTGAATTCTCATCATTGATAACTTTCCTTTTTTTATTATTCATATTTGCAGAATTCCACAAAAATATGTCGATTTTTTTGAAACATCAAAGAAATCTTTTGCACTCGATGGGGCCCCAACCGTTTGTGTGAATAACTTCGTACCTGGATTGCCGAGAGTGAGGGCCGCCGTCATGACGTCACGCACTACTACAATCATACAGGCACGCACGATTGGCTGTCCCCCTCTCTTCTCACACCGATACACTTTCGTGCGTTTGTCGAGTCAGAGGGTTAAACTAAAAGTGGATACTGAGCGCAGACTTTTTCAAGGTTTCAGTTCATACAGATTTTTACTATTATTTAACAAAAATAATTCCGGATTTTCCGTAGCTAAACTTCTTGTCCTTGGCCTATTAGATATTAGTTAAACATGTTAAAAATCCTGGCAAGGTTATCGACCGAGCCAGGGTTATCAGCCGATCCGCGGGTCATCAATTAGTTCGATTGATGCCCAATCATCACCCAGGGCGTCATTGTCTTATCTTTTGGACAATTATCATTAAACTAGACCGATTTACAACCGGCTAGTGAGATTTATCAGTGCATTATCTATTGAACATTATCATTCAAATCAGTGTAAATATTGTATATATTCGTTGCAACTTATTATTAAAATCTGTGATATATTTATTATAAATCACGTGTGTCGCGTATCGTTATTTCACGCATGCAATTGTCAAGATGAATCCTGAACCAGCTCCTTGTATTCCCTTCCTGCCGCAGCCAGGCGAAGAGAGTACGAGCCTATCTAAATACAGTCCACTAAATTGAAGATCATCGACATCAACACGTCCACACGATAAGTAACTTCGGTGGACCGCCAAAAATCCCCTGGATTTTTAACAAAACAAATTGCAAAAACTCCTTCAAATCCCGGACGAGCCCCCACTTTTTACGCATGTTACGTCAGAACTATTATTGCTAATAATTCTAAAAAAGCATGGATGATTTTTTTTTTCCTGTTTTGAGCCTAGTTTCGAACTAATAGCTCGGGATAAAAAGGAGGGAGTTTTTGCGTTGAACCATATCCAAAAGTGTGACAAGGACGAAATAAAATACAATTTTTAATAATAATTCGATTTTCATTTTCTAGATAAAAGTAACTCTAAAGATCTCACAAAAATAATTATTTACATTCAATCAAGTCTCAATAAATTTGACTTTTAATTACTCAGTTTTTACAGTAATTCCCATTTCAAAAATTTTACGAAACGAAACAAAACACAAAACAAACAAAAAAAATAATAATTATTCAATTTCCCAACTAATTTGCATTCAAAATATTTAATCAATAGTGTTGTTCATTTCCATATTAATAAATTCAGATGTAGGGATCATGGGACGTTGGAATGATTGAAATATAACAATATTAAGTAATTGTCAATAGAACGATGTTTCGCCTGTTTAATTCAGGCTTCCTCAGGTTCTGGAAAGCATAATACAAAATACAATTATTTCAATGCAATCTAATCAATTGAATGACATTAAAGTAAATTAAATTAAATTAAAAACTGCTCGTTCTTCCGATGATTTTAGAAAAAAATTTTTAAACAACAAACTCTTGTTTCTTATCTTAACCTCACACAATATTTTTCTAATGTGTCCAATGAATCTTTACGACACGAATAAATAAACGATAAAAATTACAAACATTAATACCTTGACATCATTAATATGAAGTCACCATAAAGTTCATGTTATCCAATCGGAAACTAAACATATGCACAAATATAATAATTAACATTGCAGTGTGCTCTTTTTTCTCGAATGATATTTTCTTTTTGTTTATAGTACACCTGTCATAAAGGTTACGGTGTGGCTATTCGTACATTGAGTGTCACGCAGTAGACACGCAAAATCCCCGCAATATCAACGGATTCCTTGGACGAAAATCTCGAAAACGTCACTTTGTTGGAGTGTCTTTTGCGTGGATTTAAGACTTTTTGGAGTGGATATAGCGTGGATACAAGGTTGCTCAATTATTGCGTGACTTTAAGCCCAATTTGTTCGAGGAATGAATTTCTCGATTTCTAGTGACTTTAAGGTGAATTTAACCTGACCTTAACGGGAATTTTGCGTGACTCCAGCGAGTTTTTTTGCGTGAATTTAACGTGACTTTTGCGTGACTCTCACAACGCTCTTGCGTGCATTTAACGTGATTTTGACGTGACTCGTACGGCGCTCTTACATGACTTTCATGGCACTCTTGCGTGTCTATTGTGTGACTTTTGCGTTACTTTTCGATAACTTTTGCGTGAATATAAACCGAAGAATTCAGTCACGGAATGAATGATCTCAGAATGAGATCCACGGAGGAATTCTTATGTGTATTTACGCAGCAAAAATTACCCAGAGATTTGTGCGTGGATATTTCATTCATAGTCAATAATCTCCAGCTTGTATCATCGGAGGAATTTCAATTTGGATTCAGATAACAAAAATCATTGCATGATTCTTGAGTGGATATTGTGTGCAGAGTGAATACTCTCCCATCTATATTCATAGAGGTATGTTTTCTTGTATCCACGCAGGAGTGTTTAGTGATTTTTGCGTGGAGAGTCAATAATCTATGAATTATATATTCACGAAGGGATTTGAACTTAGATTCACGCAACAAGAATCGTTTAGTGATTTTTGTGTGTTTATTACGTATAGAATCAATAATATCTAGTCTGTATCCATGGAGAAATTTCAACTTGGATTGACGCAAGTAAATCATTGCATGATTCTTGAGTGACTATTGCGCGCAGAGTGCATATTCTCTCATCTCTATTGATAGAGGAATTTCCACTTGTATCCACGCAGGAATTCCCTTCTGTTTCCTGCTCAGATATTGTCTGCAGAGTCACGAATCCATGATACATGTTCATGGAGGGATTTCTACTCGTATTCACGTAATGAAAATCACTGCATTACTCTTGAATGGATATTGTGTGCAGAGTAAATACTCTCTTATCTCTATTTATAGTGGAAGTTGGAGATATATCCACACACGATTTTTACTATGATTCTTGCGTGAAAATTGCGGGTAGAGCCAATAATGTACGGCTCATATACACGGAGAAAGTTTAATTCGGAGCCACGCAACAAAAATCATTGTCTGACTTTCGAGTGATTATTGCGTGAAAATTGGATATTCTCTCATCTTTATTTTGACTTATATCCACGTAGAATTTCTCAAGTAATTTTCGCGTGGATACTGCGTGCAGAATCAATAATCTATGGTCTATATTCACGGAGAAATTCCAACTTGGATCAAGACAGCACGAATCATTGCCTTTTTAGAGTAGAGTCAAACTCTTCGATTTGTATCCAGAAAAGGATTTTGCATTGTATCCATGCACTCAAACTTTCGTGATTTTCACTTGGATATTGTGTGTCGAGTTAAGAAACTATGATCTATATTCACCGAAGAATTTCTAGTCGTATTCACGTGTCAAAAATCATTGCATGATTTATAAGTGGATATTGCATGGAGAGTGTACACTCTCCCATCCATAGTCATAGGAGAGTTTTATCTTATATCCACGCTAGAGTTTTTAGTGATTTTTGCGTGGATATTGCGTGTAGAGTCAATGATCGATGGTTTAAATTCACAGTAAAGTTTGAACTTGGATTCACGCAACAAGAATCATGTTTGACAATGAGGAGATTGAAATCGCCAAAAACGCCGAGTACTTAGCTGTCTCGATGGATAATAGACTCATTTGGAATAATCATATCAGAAAAATAACTCAAAAAACGAAATTGATAATGGGCCGTTTATATTTCCCTTAGAAATCTAAAGCCCTCTCTCATGAAACCGAACTTTAATTATATGAAACGATAGTGAGACCGGTAATGACTAATGCAGTCCAAGTCTGGCACGTAGCTCCCTCTCTCCTAGCTAAATCACAAATTACACAGAATCAATTTTCAAGAGTAATGAATAGCATATACCGCTCAACACTTATCCCCACTCTACATGAAATCTCAAGTATTCAACCCCTGAATTCCCATTTACTAAAAATTACAAATAGTGTCTCCGATTCCTTGAAAACACATTCGAATCCGCTCATCAATCACTTATACCCCTACATATTGTCCAAGTGGTCTACAAACTGCCGCTAATTTTTGAATCATATGTACACATTACTCACTTGTAAATAATATTGTTGTAATGTAAATATTTTCTATTTATGTCAATAAAAATCTGTTGAAGTAAAGTGAAGGATCATGTAGTGATTTTGGTGTGGATATTACGTATAGAGTTGATAACAGATAGCCTGTATTCATGAAGAAATTTTAACTTCAATCCACGCAACAAAAATCATTGCATGATTCTTGAGTGACTATTGCGTACAGATTGCATATTCTCGCATCTATATTGATAGAGAAATTTTGACTTGTATCCACGCAGGAATTTTTTCATGTTTCTCGCGCGAATATCGCATGTAGAGTTGAAAATCCACGATGTATATTCACGGAGAAATTTCTACTCGTATTCATGTAATAAACATCACTGCATGATTTTTGCGTGGATATTGCGTGTAGAATCAATAATCTATGGTCCATATTCATGGAGAGATTTCAAATGGGATTTAGGCATCAAGAATATTATATTCCGACATTTCAGATCATTCGCAGTCATAATCCCATGAAAACTCAAACTCGAAAGAAATAACGATTACGATGCTTCCATTTAAAAGTGAAAAACATTATTTACGAAGAACTAATTGAATTCGAATCACTTTTCTAGATTATTCAGGAAAAACTTGGATAAATTGTGACAAATTCTATTATTTATATTAGCATTAAAATATCGAATCAATCTCTTTTCTTTTCACCGAGTCATCGAGTTCTAAGACTTATCAACCTAATGACAAACAATTTCGAAAACAAATAATAAAAAGGAAAAAATATGCAATTGAATATAATCTGCATTTTCATGAAATTTATTGTTTTGATTTATTAAATAATTATTAAATTAATTGGTGAACCATAGGCCAAGGCATGATTCTTGAGTGGATCTTGCCTGTAGAGTTAACATTCTCCCATTCGTATTCATAGTGGTATTTCAAATTGTCTCTACGTAGTAGTTTTCTCGTGATCTTAGATTCACGCAACAAGAAGCAATTGATGATTTTTGCGTGGATATTACGTATGGAGTCAATAATCACTAGTCTGCACCAACGGAAAAATTTGCACTCAAGTTAATACAGCAACAATCATTGCATGATTCTTGAGTGGATATTGTGTGTGAAGTAAACCTTTCTTCATCTGCACCTATAGAGGAATCTCGAACTGTATCCACGCAGAAATTTCTCAGAGATTTTTGCACGAATATTGCGTGTGGCGTCAATCGTTTATGATCCATATTCATGGAGGAATCTCTACTCGTACTCACATAACAAAAATCATTGCATGATTCCTCAGTGGATATTGCGTTTAGAGTGAATACTCTTCTACCTATATCCATAGCGGAATTTGGAATCCTCCCTGCGCAGGAATTTCCTCGTGACTTCCACGTGGATATTGTAAGTAGAGTCAATCATTTATGGTCTATATCCATGAAGAAATTTCCACTTGGATTGACGCAATTGAAATCATTTCTGGATTTTTGCGTGGATATTCTGAATAGAGTCAATACTCTAGAATGTGTATCCACGGAAGAATTTCAGCTTGGATCGACGCAGCAAGAAAAATTGCGTGATTCTTGGGTGGGTAACGCGTTTAGAGTAAATACTCTATCTCTATTCATAGATGAATTTTTCCTCGATTTTTACGCGCATATTGTGCGTTGAGCCAGTCATTCGTAACCTCTATCCTCGGAGCGAGTTTCACTCGCATTCACACATCAAAAATCATTGCATGATTTTTGACATGATTTTTCGACGGATAATACCAACACCAAATAGATCCCTCTTAAAAGAAAACTTATACTGATCAAAAGCTGGAAAATTATCAAGATAATAAAATAATGACTCTTGAAGAGCATCAAAAAGAATTACCTAATTTATTTTTCCACCATGACGATTTATTCAAATAATCATCACAATTTGATTTCATTCAGCAACGTTCTCTTCACACACTATCAAGACAGTGATACTTCTGTCGGTAAGATGGCATTTTCATCGACGGATCAGATTACTCATGACCTATCAAATCCCCGATAAGATGTATATACAGCTGGAGGCTAGTTGCGATCAATTGCAGCACAATCGTATTAAGAGTGGTCACATGGGGGTTAAAACACATTTTTTTAAAATTGCATTAGAAACCCAATAATGAGTTTATTAGCAGTCGAAAAATATTCATTTGAGAGAAACATTGTTCTGAATAGTGTTGCCGCGATGGTGAACCAAGAATGAAGACATAAAAGTACTTCCACATGAGCATTGTTCAGTCGATTCCTGTGTTTTCTGAGGACCAGTCCAGCTTTGGAGAAGAGTCGTTCTGATGCAGTACTTGAGGCACAAATGGCCAGCAAATCCCGAGCCATCTGAGTTAATTTCGGGAACAAATAGACTGCCAGTGATTGCTAGGTGAGGGAACGTACCTCAACAGTTGTTTCCTCTCACCAGTCCATGCAAGTTCTCAATTCGTCACCAAAGCTACTTGAATGGATGAGAATAACGAGACGAGACGGAAATGCATTCGATTCTCGAGCTGCGAGACGAGACGATACGATAACTGATATAGAGATGACGATACGAGACGAGAGTTATCAACACTAGCCTTAATCATCATTAGTTGGTCTTTAAGGGACAAAAAAGTGGTCCTTTGATTTTTGCTGAAACTTTGTTCATTCGGGAAAAAAAACATCCAGCTGATCGGCTTGAAAATTCAGGGGGTATTTGAGCACACAGTAAACTAAAGAAAAACGTTGAAACATTCGCATTTTTCACAAAATTCGCGAAATTGAGGGCAATTTCCAGAAAAGAAAAAAACTTCATTTTTTGGTACTTTTTCGAACCAATTTTAAAAGTAGAATATTTTTTTTTTTCCAATGTAGCAGTGCAAGAACCTCACAGGGAATTCATTCAAGTTCACGAATCTCATCATCCGCTCACTGCGCGATCAGTAGTTCCTGAGATATCCACGATTGAAGACAAAAGGATGTTTTCCGATTCAATTGACGATATCTCAGCAACAAATGGTCGTAAGAAAAAAAAAAAAGAATTGAACCTGAAAGGCCAGACTACACGATTGTGACGGTTTTTACCGTTACATAGTTAATGAAAACCGAAAAAATGAGTAAAATTGACTGAAATCGCGATAATGACCGGAATTCGCGGTACCCGGGGAATATAGGACTCACATAGAGTCAATGCAACAAATGTCCAGGGTGAGGTCAGCAATTTTCATGACCTCACTAATCATTTCTAATCATTTTTGTTTGATTCAACTCAAAAATTTGGAGGAAATTACGAGAGTAGGACTGGGAAGGATTTTTCCCAGTCCCACAAGCAAATGAGCAGCACCAAGGACACTCGAGAGGAACCTGGGAAGACGCAGCATCCATTCATTTGGTCCAACATCAGCCAACACGAGGGAATGTTGGCCAACAACGAGGGAAGCTGGAGATCATCGGGGACAGCGCCGAAACCAGTGTGAAAAGAAAAGACTCGAGTGAAATAAGAGACAAAACTTTTCCGTTTAATTGTCGGGAAAATATTGTCATGTTGCAATTATTATGATTATTTTCGTGTGTTATACAAAATTAGTTGAGAGTGAGAATTTGTATCGAATTCGCGGAATTCAAGCAACGTCAGTGATGTCGAGAAAAGTAGTGGGGGACTCGCGCGATAATTGGTCGAGTGGGGCCTCGGCTCTACCGAAGTTGAACGGAAACAGCCGAGAGCACCCAACGCCAGCTTGTGGGAGAGAAGACTCGTTCTTCTTCTTCCGGGACACCATGGCGGCTACATCGTGTATAGAAAATTCAGATAAAATTGAAGAAAAGTATAGAAAAAATTGGGTAAAGGGGGAGTAGAGCTCTGCCAACTAAAAGTATTTATTTTGAACATTTAGAGTCCGAATTTTTTGATCATTTTTTAGCCATAGCTAGTTTCAACTGTCGCATTGATTATAATAATTTAAAAATTTAACTTTATTAAAGGGAAAATATGTTTTTTGAATATCATGCTTCGAGTTAAATAGCTTGAAGTGATTTCATTGTTTTCAACAAATCAATGAATAAATTTCAGCATTTTCAAGGTTTTATTTCTGAAATATAAGAGGAATAATAATTTAATTTAAATAGAGTAGAGTATCATTGTTTTGATTGAGTAGGGAGAGAGGGAACTTGATGAGAGGTGAAGAGACAATGAAATAATCGATATCTTCCTGACAAAGACAGTTAGTGTGAAAACACAATGATAAACAGAGACCAATGGTCTTAAGAAAACGGTAAATTTGGTAATTCAACCACATGAGCCTTTTCTAGGCCAGTTTGATTTTGGTTGTCTGCAGTGAAACATCAAAACTGTGTGTTTTGTATTAAAAGTTAGTTGCCACCACTGCGGGTATTTTTCCTTGGAAAATCCAGTTTTCAGATGAGTATTTCGAGTTTTTATTTAATCCGTATTAAATTTATTGAGTTTTTTTTCGCTTTGTTTTTTTTTCTTCTCGTTTCAATTTTATGATATTTTTTGATTGATATTGTTCCACGCGATGTGTACAAGTTATTGACTAAAGGAATAGGTACGCATTTTAATGCTCAATGTACTTGTTTTCTTACTAAGTTAAAAAATTAAAATTTTTAATGCTCAATGAAGGTGAGCGGTGTTTGAGTCAATAAATTTCTTCATCAAAATCCCGAGTGTCGCATAGGGTAGGTCGTGTTAGGTTTTTTGAGGCCTGTGCACCACTACGTCCCCGTCGTGGCCTTGGGTTACGCAAAATGTGGTGATAATTTCAATTACATTCAATGGTTGTTTTTTTTCATTCTATTGGTTACCAACTTCCAGCAAAAGTTACATGTTTTTGGAAAAATTTAATTAGGATCATGTCTCTTAGCCTTGAAATCTTGTGACCGACCTTTGGTCAATCAAGATACACCACATTAAAACAAAAAAAGTCAAAAAAATCCGGGGAAATTTAAATTGGTTTGGCAGAGTGAAACTACCCCATTACCAAAAATTGTTAAGAAAATTAAGTCATGTAAAGAAGGGTGAAGGAGAAGAAGGGTTAAGGGAGACTGAGACGGATAGAAGGAGGCACAAGTGCAAGGTACGCAAGTCCCCAAATAATAGAAATTTTGAGTTAAAGTCATTAAAATTTGCTTGTAAAAAGAGTAAAATCGGGAGACGCCGAGTTAGCATCTGTTTCGAGTGGGGTCAACCCTCACTACTTGAGAATCATATTTGTTCGTTCTGAGTTAATGTTGATTGATTATCATATGATTTACCAAGAGAAATTCCTTTTTGCTTCCGAATGGAAGCTATGTAATCATGAAAATTTTCGATTCCAATTTTTTTAATAGAAGATACTTAAAATGGTCTAAAGAGAAAGAAAATGACATTTTTAGCGCATGTCTGTGTGTGTGTGTGTATGTGTGTGTGTGTCCGTGTCCGTATGTGCATAAAAGTCTCAACTACAGTAAAACGGTTTTTTAGAAAAATTTCATATTTTGTGGAAAACTTCCTCTCAACGAACTCTATTTTTTAAACTTTATTTGAAGAGAATCGGATCAGTATTTTTTGAGATATGTCCATTTTTCGAAAATCAGTTTTTAATGGAATTTCTGGAAACTATCCAACTGATTTTATTTATACTCATATATTATCTCAAGAGTTGTATCAGTTAGATGCCTGTCAGTTTTGAGCTTATTTGCATGATTAGTTCTCGAGTTATTGATGTTTTAGTGAATTTGTCACAATTTGATACTTTGATGATGGTTTCGATAGCGTTATATCAGTGCTTTTGAAGGTATTGAGGCTCTGAGTGGATAGAGAATAGAATGCTGCATCGATTGAAATCATCAATAGTTCTGCCAGATCACTAGATTGAAAAAGAATGCATGAAATACATCCATCTGAGAAACTCCTGTTTTCAGCCATTATTGAGTTCTGAGTTTTGAATAGATGACGACTCCGTAGGCAAAGTTTATCTATCACTTCATAAATGATAGTTTTTAAATATTTAGGTTAGTATCCTGAATTCAGGAGAGAATTCATGAGTACTTGAGTTAGGTTAGGCAATAGAGGAAACAAGGTCAATAATTTGCATCTGGTACTCGCCTAATATTTACCTCAATGTGCTATCCTCAATCAATATAATTATTCAATCATATACAGTACACTTTCGATATAGTGCCACTCACGGGACCGTAGGGGAAGAATGCCCGAGAAATAGGCTTCCCCAACTATATATCAGTAGGCCAGCTCTATCGTGAGCGTGCTGCACGTTCGATATAGTGCGAACGGCTTTGTCTTTATCGTAAGAATGTAACTGCACAATAGAGTCAATAATACAGCATAATCTACTCATTGTTCATAGGGATATTGGAAAAAATATTAACAACATCAAAATATTGTCAAATCGCGACGTTTTGTCGGAATGCTTAGCTGAACAATGAACAGCTTTCACGTTTGGTTTCAGAGCCTGAAGAAGCTGGCATTGTCCAACGAAACGTCGCGATTTGATAATATTTTGATGTGGTTAATGTTTTTTTCAACATACCTATGAACAATCAGTATATGAACTCATAAAATTGAAATTAATCTGGTAATTATAGAGCATAATCTCCGATTTTTGAACCTCATTGCTCAGCGGCATTATTGCGAACGTGTCGCACGTTTCCAATAGTGCCGCCAAAGGAATAAGGACCAGTTCGCCGGAGTAAAGTTAGCACTAACTCCGGTTTAGCGTAAGCCGAGTTTAGCTTCAGCCCGGTTTAACGTAACTCTCGTTCAAATTCAAAAATGGCGGGACAACAGTGTTGCCACAACGAGCTACCAATGGGGGACTTAGAAAATTTTGAATCAACATAATTGTCAATAAGAAAATTGAAAAAATCGCTTGTCAATCATGCAAGTGAGATTAATTGACCAGCCCTTCCCTCATTTGTACCGGTAGACGCCAAGAATGGAGTGGGTTTGGCCGAGTCAACGTTCAAATATTTTTGTTACGGCAGATCCACCATGTTTGAATTTGAACCAGAGTTACGTTAAACCGGGTTTAAGCTAAACTCGGCTTAAGCTAAACCGGAGTTAGCACTCACTTCACTCCGGCGAACTGGCCCTAAGATAGCAAGCGTGGTGAGACATGATTGGAGCTCGCATCGAAAGGAAGGGCACTCTATCGAAAGTGTACTATACTGCTAAGTAAGATATTGAAGTCTATTCAACAAATTAAGTTTTTTATTGTGGGTTAATAAATATAATAATAACATACTTTCGGTCATTTCAAATTAGTCTCCGTGAAGCACTATCGTATGAACAGCTTACCGTTGTAATAAACAAATCGTCATAAGCAAATGATCTCTGAAACTAGAGATCAGAAAGGAACGAATAACTCCAACCAACTCAAATAACATCTGATTATCGATTAGTAAAAAATCGATAAATACGAAAAAGACAATTACCGGATATGAAATTCATTAAGAATCACACGATAATGGACAAATTGAATGAATAACTCCTATCCGGAAGCATATTGCTACAGTATTAGCAGAAAAAGCTATATCAGTTGGGAAGCAGTACTATCATCCACTTGTTTTTAAACATAAATGTACATATAATTTTCTCTCTAAATATACCTAATTATTTTTGTTTAAATCGGAATTTTCAGGAGTTTTGTGTAAAGTTTTTGCTTTGTCCCGAATACCCAAAGAGAGGGTATCGTCCCCTCTCCACCTTAAGGTAAGACAAGAGTTTCAAATAATTAAGCGGGCAAACCCAAAGTAGTTTTGGAGATTCTTTGTTATTTAGTCGAATTAGAATAAAACTTGGGGATTTGTCGTTTTCCCCCGAATTTGTAGAATCCTGCAAAAACGACTGGCGCCCATTTTTTCAATAGGGCAAATTAATTGGGAGTAAACGGAGTGAAAAATTAGAAGCATAATTTTGGGTCAATTTCAGAATTTTTTCAGTGCCTTTAACAGTTGGCTCGAGGCCAGTTGAGCAAACCGTTACACGATCCTGGTGAGGGTTGAGTCGGAAAAATCTTTTGACGTCCATGGAGCAATTTGAAAAAATGAAAAAAAACGGAAAAAAATTTGTCCACTTTCAACCCTTTTATTTCGTTATAACGGATGTTCAAAAAAAAATTCCATTCCAAGATTTCGATAGTAGAGACGTCAAGCTTTCCAACTCTGACTTTACACATGATATCCATGCAAGAGTCCCTAAATGGTTTTTGTTGCGTGAATGCAAGTTGAAATTTCCCGTGAATGTAGATCATAGATTTTTCACTTTATATTAGATTGTGCCAAATTGGACGACTATTGTTTTCCTTGGCTCCTATAAGAAATTTACATTTTCTATTACGAAAAAGAAATTCTCACCAAGTCCAGGCCTCCTATCTTGATTTTCCAGTTAATGCTCGCGTGCATGAGAATTTTTCAAGAATAGAACATTTTTCGATAACTCAATGCCTTGAAATTCATGGAATATGATCTATCAAATGAAAAAAAGACATCGTTTCATCGAGAACTGAATTTCCAACGAAGATAAACTTGGATGAAGGTGAAAAAATCGTCTACTCGTCTTGTAGCGCAAATAAAAAGGGAATTTTTTCTCAATTTATCAGTAACGTTCGTTTCCATACAAATATCAAACAGTTATTGTATGAATAGAACTTGTGAATTTTATTTTCCAGACAATCCTGATGATCTGAAGAACTAATTTCTATGCTTAAATTCTTCTTTGTACAGTTTTTTGGATAAAAGTCATGATACTAACAAACCATCCGTAGCGGACCTGATTAACGGTGATTTATGGTGAATCACCATGAATCACGGTAAAATGCGGATTCACGGTGAATGCACCGTGAATCACGGGGACTTACCGTGATTCACCGTGCCTTAACCGTGAATCACTGTAAGCTTCAGCGTACCTAAATCATGGTGAGTCACCGTGATTTACCGTAGATCACGGGGATTTACATTGATTTAGATATGCTGAAGCTCACGGCTATCTTATCTTCATTAAAAATGATGATTTCTCTCGTTGTAAAATGAGGATATTTGACATACTCTTTCTTCAAGGCTTCATTATAAATTATTCTAGTTGTGTTGTTGATCCGCGCTGAATTATATATTTTTTGTGGATCACCGGAATTATCTAGCTTCAAAGTTTGGTGATTCACGGTGAATCACCGTGCGTCACCGTGAAAGTTCAGTGAGTCCTCACCGTGAATCACGGTGAATCAGGTCCACTAGGGATATGTTCAATAAAAAAGAACCATATAATTTTTCAACTCATTAGTGAGGCCGTGACACGTCTAAAAAAGTCTGGTGAGGCTGCTAAGCAAACCAAGTTGGTAATATTGTGAAATGGAACAGGTTATCATACAAACATCAAACAGGTGCTCTGAAGTTTTCTATCGAATTGGAGCGATTATGAGCTGTACTTTTGGGAACATCATAGGTGCACTTTCAGTAACACCTTAAGGTGCCTTCTCAGGGCCAACTTGAGGTATACTCTGGAGAAATTTGGAGAGACATTTTCGAAGAAAGTCCAACACAATCTCAAAATTTTCCCAGAACTACACTTCAAAGTGTCCTTAGACGTGTACCTCAAGATGTTTCTAAAGGTGAGCCTCAAGGTATTCTGAAGAATATATCTCAAAATTGCCCCCCATTTAATAAAAAACTTTAGAATTTTTTTTTCAACTAATATTTTGCTTCGTTTGATTATTCATAAAACAGGATATTCCAATTAAAACTGTTAATTGCGACCGTATTTTTAATTTATTGCAAATTCAGTTAGTCGAATTTCGAATGTCGAACGTCATTTTTGACGTTTTCATGATAAGAAAGCTTCATTTTCCTATATTTACAAATTTCGGTTGCTTAGCAACTAGATCAGACTTTTTGAGACGTGGAACTTCACGGCCTTACTCATTAATAATGAGTCATTACTTGTAAAATTTATCGAGTCAGAGATTTATCAGACATGTATTCTGAAGGTTGTGAGTTCGAACTTCGCTTGCACATTCCTTATTTGTTCTGAAACTTGATTCCTTGATGATTTCTCGGTTGTAAGTCCGGCCATTGTCGATATTATGAAAAGGTGTGATTGAAATTCCTCCGTGAATATAGACCATAAATTATTGGTTCGCCGCAATATCCACGCGAAAATCACTCGAGAAGTTCTGCGTGGATACAAGTCGAAATACAGGTGGAGAAATATCCAATTTACACGCGAGAATCACTAGGAAGTCTTGCAATGATTTTCTTCGTTCGGCGCCGAGTTGTAATTCCTCCTCGAATATGAAACGGAGATGATTGACTCAACACGCAATGTCCCTGCGAAAATCACATTAAAAATCGCGTGTGAATGTAAGTTCAAATCCCTCCATGAATAGAGATGAGAGGGTATTTACTCTGCACGTAATATGGACTCCAAAATCATGCAGTGATTTTCATTACGTGAATACGAATGGAAATTCCTCCGTGAACATATATCATAGATTCTTGACTCGACATAGAATATCTGCGCAAGAAACACAAAAAAATTCCTGCGTAGATACAAATCACAATTTTTCTATCAATACAGATGAGAGAATATGCACTTTGCACGCAAGAGTAACTCAAGAATCATGCAATGATTTTTGTTGCGTGGATTCAAGTTGAAATTGCTCCATAGATACCGGCTGGACATGATTGACTCTATGCCTAATATCCACACAAAAATCACAAAATGATTCTTGTTGCGTGCATCTAAGTTCAAACTTCTCCGTGAATATAAACCATCGATCATTGACTCTACACGCAAAATATACGCAAAAATCACTCAAAACTCCTGTGTGGATATAAGACCAAATTCCTCTATGAATACAAATGGTAGAGTCTTCACTCTCCATGCAATATCCACTCAGGAATCATGCAATGATTTTTGATATGGGAATATGAGTAGAAATTCTTCAGGGAATATAGATCATAGATTTTTAACTTGACACACAATATCCATATGAGAATTATGAAAATTTTAGTGAGTGGATACAATCCCAAAATTTTCTATGAATACAGATGGGAGAGTTTGACTCCACATGCAATATCCACTCGGAAAGGAGGCAATGATCCGTGCTGTGTTGATCCAAGTTGAAATTGCTCCCTGAATATAGACCATAGATTATTGATTCTCCGCAGTAGACACGTGGAAATCATTTGAGAAATTCTGCGTGGATACAAGTCGAAATACAGATGGAGAAATATACGATTCACATGCAACAATCACTCGAAAGTCATGCAATGATTTGTGTTGCGTGGCTCCGAATTGGAATTTCTGCATGAATATGAACCATAGATCATTGACTCTGCACGCAATTTCCACGCAAAAATCACATTAACAATCGTGTGTGGATATAAGTTCAAATTCCTCTATGAATAGAGATGAGAGAGTATTTACTCTGCACGCAATATCCACTCAAAAGGAATTCCTCCGTAAATATACACGTAGAAAAATTGTGATGGCGACCGCCATGGCGCGGACCATGGTGGTGGTCATGGCGCCGGCCATGTCGTCGTCATCATAAATTTGCTGTTTTCCATGGAGTTCCTTCCCATGGCAATTTTTTCATGGCCATTCTATCCATGGCATTTTTTTGCATGGCATTTCTTCCCATGGTGATTCTTTCCATTTTTCTCCCATGGCTTTTTTTTCCATAGCTTTCCTTGCCATTGGATTCTTTTCTATGGTGTTTGTTTTCCATGATGATTTTCTCCATGGTGATTCTTCCCAAGACGTTTCTTTCCATTGCATTTTCTCCATGGTGGAAATTGTCAATTGGAAATTTGCTATGGAGAAATTCGCTATAACCATAGATTCATGAAAAGAATCGCCATGCGAAGAAACGCCGTGGAAAGAATCGCATTAAGGAATTGCCATGGGAAAGAACTCCACGGAAAGTGGCAAATTTGGGATGGGGGCCACCATCAGAATTTTTTTACGTGTATATTAGAGTGTCTCAAAAAAATCGTATATTTTTTTTTCTCGGGGCACATTGAGAAATCGTTGAAGTATCTCTAAAAAAAGATCCTGTAAAAATTTGAGCTCTTAATATTAATATTTAGAGGTGGCGCTTTATAATTTTCTCATTCCCATTCAAATAACATAGGAAAATGTTCTTTTGAACTTTTGAATTTTGTAACGTGATAACGAGCTACGTTACAGGTGAAACCGGATTAGTCTTTATAGGAAATTGAATGCTCTACAAAAAAGGTCTGATTGACATTTTACGTAAGTCAAACCGTTCCAAAGATATCGAGCTTCAAACTTCAAACTGTTAAAATTTACGCTTTGTTTTTTTCTTAAACCCAAAAAAATTAATTTATATGCATTAAAAATCCATTATTAGTAACTTGAGAATAAAAATATGCATATATTTAATGGAATGCATATCCAGAATTTTCAATAATTTGACAAATGCTAATTTCTATTCATTTTTAGCAGAAAATATTTACTCAGATAAAAAATATTGCACAAGTTTATTATAAATTGATTTACATTTTGTATCAATAATATATTTACTGATTATATAGTCATATATACTAATATGTTAATAGTCCATTTCACTTCATATCAATTTCCTTTTGTTATCTACTGATTTAAGTGAATCGGTAATTCAAATTTCTGTAGGATTGATCATACAATTGTTATTTGCGCCCTCCACCAGCTATTGTGCATAATTAACTTCCAAGTTTTAGTACTATATACATTTTTTCTTCAAGGCTGAAGGCCAGCCAGCACCTAGTCGCCGCATAAAAAAGAAGAAGATACATTTCTTCTCCCTTTACAACGTGACTGATTACATTTTATTCTGATGATTGTTTAAATTAACCGTTTATTTATTCATTTTCGATGAATTAAGTTTATTAAATAAGTGTTAAATATGGAAAAGCAAATTTATTTAATTGGCTACCAAATAACAAAATTTGTGGGACGTAAACTGCCAAGTTTAAAAGAGGTTATGTCTCTTTTTTTCCATTATCATAGTTCTCAGAGATTGACGATCAACAAAAGTACATTATTTACAATTGAAAAGGTTTTTGAGTTATGGGCTGAAGCTGGAATTCCAACGTGTACCAAACGTTCTGCAACAAGAAAGCTTGTTCATTATCATAGTCTTTAGGAAAATTTAGTAAAAAATGAAAATAAAAAAAAGTCTTACAATAAAACGTCACGTTTTCGTGAGCTAATTGAAAAATTGTTTGACCTTGCTCATTATAATGCAACAAAACTTATTGATGAAGATAAGAAGTTATTTTTGCAAGGCCAACGGCAATCGAATCGACGAGGTTTTATCAATGTTAATCCCCAAAACAATACGGAAGCTGATCTTATATCCGATACTGATGTAAATCAACCAAATGAAATTGGTAAGTGTTTTTATACTTTTTTGCAGTCTTACGTAACTTTTGCATACAAATTACATAGAATATCGTTCACTTCGTTCAAACTATCGTTCATTTTTCAAAAACTTCAAAGTATTCAACTGATTTATTTCTCAGATAATAGAAAATGATCTTTTACAATTTTCTCTTTATGAATAGACTTTTCTTTTTTATTCATGATTCTAGCTTTTTAAATAGTACTTTATCATCCTTGAAAATCAGCAAAGAACATAAAAGTGTAATGGGCAAGAAGGCCCGTTAATTAATGGTTGGAAAAATAAAATGAGCGTGCTTTCTCTTCCCTCCCTGCTCCGAATAAGTATGGATGAGAGAATGAGGAATGAATGAGTTGTATGAAGAGTGACTGGGAAAATATGCTCAAAGGACTCAGAACGAGGGAAAACGGAGCTGAGTGAACCACCACGCCGAAGTACATCAACCCGGAAAACTCAGGAACGCCGAAATCCCAATAAAATCCCCGGATGACAGCTGGGAACGTGTAAAAACCCGGAAAGAGGCGAAACACCGCACCAAACACTAGAAGACGGTGAAATTGAACGGTCAATGAACCCGGAAGGAAAGAAATGGGTAAAACAAGGCCAAACGACAATTACCATCTGTCGTTTGGCATTGACCTAGTTATCGACCGAATAACTGGTCCGGGAGTATCGATCAGCGCCACCGAGCACCTCGATCGATACCCGAAAACCGCCTAGCCAATAGAGAGAGCCTGAAGGGGAATACTGCACGCGGATTGGCCAAAACTGAGGGATTCGGAAGGCGAAGGCAGCCATGACCACAGACAACGTCACTCTGGTCCTGATCTTCATTGTAGCTGCCTCATATTAATTTAGACTCAATTTATTCATTAATATATAAATAAGTTAAGTGAAGAGGACTGCGACGAGAAGGACCCGCAGACTTGCCCGGAATTCTCTATCGAACTGAAGTACCAATCAGGAGCACCCAAGAGCGTATTTCGTGAGTAACTGTGAGATTTTTATTGTGACAGGTGTGTAACGAGTGTGTGAAAATTATCCCAACCACGTGGGATAATTTACCCGAACATTGATACCGAGTAGTTAATTACAAAAGGGCCCGGACCCGAAATAACTGATCCATTAGAAAAATTCCGAAATATTAATCTAGTCACTCAAACGTGTCCGGTAGTTAAAATAAAGATTTGCGAAAATAACGACGTGGCCGGCTTCTCCGGCGACGCCATTTTGGGTAGCCATACCGGCACGTGCACATAAAGCAATCATATTTGAGTTTTTCATAAAATATAAATTAACTCAAGAAAATAAACCCGTAGTCACTTGCCAAATAATACTTGGCAAGTGATAGAAAACGATTTCACCCGGAAATATCATTATTGCGGTAATTACCCAAGAATTAGTGGGAGATAGGGGCATTGTGTGAGTGCGAGAGAGAGAAGTAGAGTGAGGGAGTGGGGGAATATCACTGGACACAGTGTATTCCCCACGAATGAACACTTTGTATGTGAGCTACCGGGTGTCCCATAAGATAACTTTCATTTATTATCATAAAAAGAATAATAGTTTGCCCGAATAAATAATTGATTACATTACTAAATTATTGTTGGAAATATCTCAATTCTTTTCCTATTCTGTCAAGCTTAGCCCGAACACTATTGAATTAAAACAAAATTGAATTAAGAGTTTAACAAATACTATTTTGCCCGAACAGTAAATTCACCTATTTCAAATAATAAAATAATAACCCGAACAGTAAATTCACAAATACTCATATCCCGAACATTTCTCATATCTTGAATAATTGGCCCGAATATTACAGAAATAAATCAAAAGAAATTTAAACAGTGAGTTGAGATAATAATTAAATTTCAACGTCACAAAAGTTCAAGTTCACTAACCTTTTTAATTTGCATCTAAAAAATTGCTAAAATGTTTTAACGAATCTTGAAATTAGAAAGTCAAGTTTGTTATGTAATTTATCAAGTTTTGGTTTTTATTTTCTCTTGCGGTTAACATTTTGAATTATTTTGCGAATTTTCAAGAATTCAACTGGAATTTTGCTTATTTTATAGAAAAAAATCAGTCTTTTGACAACCGTACCGGCTTATTGAGTCAAAAAACGGATTCCAGTCTTAGTCGAACTTCACACTCAATTTCTGATTATGGAGATGATGTTAAATTATCGCAACAGCCCAGAAAAAAGGACATAGTGACACCTCTACTTGCTAGTACACTTGATCGTGCCAATGTAACTGACAGAAATGCTACTTACATCATAGCTGCTACTTTAACTAGTGCAGGACTTGATGTAAACGACTACAATATAAGTCATATGACGGTCCATCGAAAGCGTGAATCCATGAGGGAAAATGTAGTGAAGACTTTACAAGATAATCTGGCACTCGATAACTGCGTTCTACACTGGGATGGAAAAATAATGGCTGATAATGAAGAACCTGGAAATGTCGATAGAGTGGCAATTGTGTTAACAGCTTCGGGACAAGAAATATTTCTGGAAGCTCCCAAAATTTCTTCCGGAACTGGTGGAAGTCAGGCTTCAGTAATTGTTTCAAAAATGCGAGATTGGTCTGTCACTGACAAAGTTAAAGCGTTATGCTTTGATACTACAGCAACAAATACAGGTATTATTTACTTGAATTTTCACAGATCTTTGAAAAAATTTCCTTTTGAGAATCATTTCTACTCTTTGAGATATTTTCAATTTTTGATAACCATATTTTGATTGTTCAATTTGCGATTTATCTATTCATAAAAATTAATTGAAAATTCATCATTTATTAGGAGTACGCAATGGCGCATGCGTTTTAATAGAACAAGCATTAAAAAGAGAGCTTATTTATTTACCGTGTCGTCACCACATTCTTGAACTAGTTTTAAGATCTGTATTTGAATCATATTTGCCTACATCATCTGGACCTAATGTCCCAATGTTCACCAGATTCAAAGATAACTGGAGCAAAATAGATCAACAAACGTATGTTGCGGGAATTTCAGACCAAGGAGTATTTGGAGTCATAGGTGATACCAAAGAAGAAATACTGATTCTTCTTACGAATTATTCACAAGTGAAAGAAATATATATTTCATAATTAACGTTGATTGCAATTTAATAATAATGTGACGTTGAAATGGAATTATTATTCCAACGCACTGATTTGACTTTTTATTGATTCATTTCTATACTGTTCGGGCCAATTTTATTTTATCAACGATTTTTATAATCTCACCTGTTCAATTATTACTTGAAAGAGATCAGAGAGTATTTCCTCCAAAAGGATATAGAATTGTTCGGGCTTTATTGTTTTATTAGTTGAAATAGGAAATGTTCGGGATTTGATTAATTATGGAATTTACTGTTCGGGCATACTTTGAAAATAATATACTATTTGAGACGATTTGAGATGTTTAAATTTAACAATATTTATTCAGTGAAAAATGAGGAAACTTTCGACACACCCGGTACTTTTGTACATCGAGTGTACCGCGCGTTGGGATATGCTGCGTCCAGCGATATCCCCACTCACTCGCTCTATCTCTCTCACTCTTGCACACAACCCTATTCGTATATTACATTTGTCTCTACTGGCAAAATAATTGTTATTTCCGGGGAAAATTAGTTTCAATACTTTCGGATGATTATCCTTGATTTTTCCGTGCTTGAAACTCGATTGTCCGGACACTAATTATTGCAATATTCGGGTTTCCCGATTATTCGCCACGTGGCAATATCCAAGTGGCCGGAGAAGCCGGGGACGTTTTTATTGCAATAATTATTTAACTATGATTGATGGGCGCACTTGATACTTGTAATTTAAGAAACCGACTGTCAATAATCAACTTATTGCAATAACGATACCTTCGGGCTCATTTACTCTATTTAATTCCCGTAATCGCTACGGGAAAACACGTGTTTTGCCTATCTTAAATTCGCACACACACCTGTCACTTTATGTAACAATTAAAATGTACTCACGCACAATATTACGCTTGGATTCGCTCTAGATATACTGCTAACTTGTGTAGTAGTTTTCTGGTTAATACGGGTCCTCTATTTCAGTTCAATTATCTTAATTTATAATAATAAAAATATATAAATTAAGAAGTGAACCAAAACGTGTGAAAACCAAGACCAGAGTGTCGTTGCCCGGGGTCAGGGAGCCAACCACAGCTTCCTTCTTCTAGATTCATAGATTTTGGCCAATCCGGATAGAGAATCCTCCTTCGATAGTTGCTCATTGGCTCGACGTGTCGTCAATATCGATTCAGGCGCTCGGTGGCGCTAATCGATACCTCAGGCCCAGTTATCCAGTCGATAACTGGGTCAATATCACGACTGACGGTAATTGTCGTTTTGGCCTTGAATTTTGTTATTCCGGGAGCAATGACCGTTCAGTGCTGTCCTCTAATCTTTTGGCGGTCTTTTCCCCGTATTTGAATTAGCTCTTAGCTCTTGATGACTTCTCCGGGGCTTTTGGACATTACTCTAGCCCTGGCACTTTTGAGGCACTGCTGCTCTCCTCCATTGTCCTCCGGGTGATAACTCCTCTTCAGCACTCCGGGCGTAATATCGTCTCAATCAGTCATCATAAATTCCATTCATACATCACATTCAGTCTTTTAGTTTAGAGTAGGGAGGGCCAGGAAAGTACTCTCATTTTAACTAACCAATTTAATTGACGGGCATTCATTCCCGTTACAATAATAATAATAATAATAATAATAATAATAATGTTATTAATTCATGTTAAATAGATATCACAACCAAGAGGTGATTACAAAGAGCTCTTGGAATTGGCTTTTATTTTTTTGGGAGCTATACCACCTAACGGAATAATGTTCAAATGACCTGGAGCGGTACATCACGCAAGGTAGATGGCAAAGGCAATTTATAATTTGAAAATATTTTTATTTAGAAATCAATTTAAACTTACGAATACCGGAATGAAAGGAGTGCGTCAGGTCTGTATTTTTGTAGTCAAATTTTATGTAAAAATATGGTTTTCAGCAACATCGGCTATAACAGCACCAAATAATGATCTGAAGCTGATGCAAGATCTGCTTTCCTATGCTAAAATAAACCCAGTTGTTTCAAAAAATGCTTCTGAAAAAATGGCAAAGCATTTGTGGTACCTCTCAGAAGAATTAGCTACTCTATCATTATTTAATATGAGTGTGCCACTAGAAAAAAAAAATTGTTACAGCTCTAAAATCAAATGAAGGCACACTCATAAATAAAAAGCGTTTCCAAATAAAAGACAAAAATTTGAAAACATTATCAAAAAAAGATCTGAGCGACTTTGCATCAAAAAAATCTTTGGTTTTATTTGAACGGTTTAGTTTGTGTACTGATTTTCTTGACGTAGACATCACTTCATGGCCAACTCATGGAAGCTTTCAAAATAATCTTCAATTTTTCAATTTATTAAAAGTTGTGAATGATGTTGCTGAAAGAAATATTGCGTTAATTTCCCAATACAATCAAAGTTTAACTAAAGATGAGGAGCAGTTTCAAGGTTTGCTACAAACTGTAAAGAAACATCGACAGGATTATCCAAATTGTAGGAAAAAAAATTTACGGTAAATTTTACTGCTAAGAAATTCACTAAAAATGTTTCAATAGATCTTGTATTTTACTGTTATTACTGTTCAATTCATTAATAAGCCAAAGAATCTATTATTCATTAATTAAAATGGATTATTAACACAAAATGTAAATAAATTTATAATATACTTCTGCGATATTTTTCATATGAGTAAATATTTTTCGCTAAAAATGAATAGAAATTAGCATTTGTCAAATTATTGAGAATTTTGGATTTGCATTCCATTAAATATATGCATATTTTTTATCTCAAGTTACTAATAATGGGTTTTTAATACATATAAATTATTTTCTTTGTGTTTAAGAAAAAAACGAAACGTAATTTTAAACAGTTTGAAGTTTGAAGCTCGATATCTTTGGAACGGCTTGATTTACGTAAAATGTCAATCAGACCTTTTTTGTAGAACATTCAATTTCCCATAGAGACTGATTCGGTTTCACCTGTGGAGTAGCTCGTTATCACGTTACAAAATTCAAAAGTTCAAAAGAACATTTTCCTATGTTATTCAAATGGGAAATAGAAAATTATAAAGTGCCACCTCTAAATGTTAATATTAAGAGCTCAAATTTTTACAGGATCTTTTTTTAGAGATACTTCGACGATTTCTCAATGTGCCCCGAGAAAAAAAAATATTCGATTTTTTTGAGACACTCTAGTGTATATTATGGATTCTTGAGTCTACATGTAATATCTGCGCAAGGAACACGAGAAAATCTTCGCATGCATGCAAGTCAAAATTCCTCTATCAATACAGATGAGAGATTATGCATTCTGCACGCGATAGTCACTCAAGAATCATGCAATGATTTAGTTGCATCGATCCAAGTTGGAATTTCTCCATGGATACAGGCTAAATATTATTGATTCTATACGTAATATCCACACAAAAATCACTCAATGATTCTTGTTGCGTGAATCTAAGTTCAAATTCCTACGTGAATATCTAAACCATAGATCATTGACTCTACACACAATATCCAGGCGAAAATCACTTAAAAATTCTGCGTGGATATGAGTTGAAATTCACCTATGAATATCGAAGAGAAAGTACTTACTCTACACGTGATATCTACTCTGAAATCATGCAATGATTTTCGATACGTGAATACGAGTAGAATTTTCTTGGTGAATATAGATCATAGATGTTTGACTCAACACGCGATATCCGTGTGAAAATCTCGAGAATTTCAGTGCATGGATACAATGCAAAATTCTTCTATGAATACAGATGGAAGAGTTTGACTCTACGCGCAATATCCACTCAAGAATGATGCAATGATTCTTGTTGCGTCGATGCAAGTTGAAATTCCTCTATCAACACAGATTAGTGAGTACGCACTCTACACGCGATAGTCATACACGAATCATGCAATGATTTTTGTTGCATGAATCCAAATTGGAATCGCTCCCTTAATATGAACCATCAATTATTGACTCTACATGCAATATCCACACAGTAATCACTAAACACTCCTGCGTAGATATGAGACAGAATTCCTCTATGACTGTGGATGGGGGAGTCTTCACTCTACACGCAATATCCATTCGAGAATAAGGCAACGATTCGTATTGTGTTGATCCAAGTTGGAGTTTCTCCATGAATATAGACCATAGATTATTGATTCTGCACGCAGTATCCACGCGATAATCACTAGAGAAAGTCTACGTGGATACAAATCGAAATACAGATGGGAAAATATCTAATTTGCACGCAATAATTACTCGAAAGTCATGCACTGATTTTCATGACGTGGATACGAGTAGAAATTCCTCCGTGAACATGTATCATGGATTCGTGACTCTGCATACAATATCTGTGCAGGAAACAAAAGGGAATTCCTGCGTGGATACAAGTAGAAATTCCTCTATCAATGCAGATGAGAGAGTATGCACTCTGCACGCAATAGTCAGTCAAGAATCATGCAATGATTTACTTGAATCGATCCAAGTTGAAATTTCTCCATGGATACAGACTAGATATTATTGATTCTATACGTAGTATCCACACAAAAATCAATAAATGATCCTTGTTTCGTGAATCTAAGTTCAACTCTCTTCGTGAATATATAAACCATAGAGTATCGACTCTCCACGCAAAAATCACTAAACACTCCTGTGTGGATGCAAGAAAAAATGCCTCTATGAATATAGATGGGAAAGTATTCACTGTACACACAATATCCACTCAAGAATCATGCAATGATTTTTGTTATCTGAATCCAAATTAAAATTCCTCCGATGATACAAGCTGGAGATTATTAACTATGAATGAAATATTCACGCACAAATCTCTGGATGATTCCTGCTGCGTGAATACACATAAGAATTCCTCCGTGGATCTAGTTCTGAGATCATTCATTCCGTGACTGAATTCTTCAGTTTATATTCACGCAAAAGTTACCAAATTATAACGCAAAAGTCACTTAAAAGTCACGCAATAGACACGCAAGAGTGCCATAAAAGTCATGGAAGAGCGCCGTACGACTCACGTAAGAGTCACGTTAAATGCACGCAAAAGCGTTGTGAGAGTCACGCAAAAGTCACGTTAAATTCACGTTAAGGTCACGTTAAATTCACGCTAAAGTCACTAGAAATCGAGAAATTCATTCCTCGAAAAAATTGGGCTCAAAGTCACGCAATAATTGAGCAACCTTGTATCCACGCTGTATCCACTCCAAAAAGTCTTAAATCCACGCAAAAGACACTTCAAAAAGGTGACGTTTTCGAGATTTTCGTCCAAAGAATTCGTGGGTATTGCGTGGATTTTGCGTTTCTATTGCGTGACACTCAATGTACGAATAGCCACACCGTTTTCTGAATTACCGCCTCATATTCAGGAACATAAGAATAATCTGACATTACTACAGCACGGTCTACAATGGTATGATGGAGAATCTTACGAAAAAAACGTGTATTCAGTGCTACGAACTATGTGTAAAGATATTGATCATGTATACACGTATGGTAGCCATCAAACCGATTTCATAGGAAAACTTCTCTTACGAACGGATATTGTGAATTTGAAAACAGTGATTGGACAACCTCTGTTCATGTGCAAATCTGCAATGACAGCATGTACTCTTCATAGTACTATAGATCACCGTTCATTTATTTGTGCTATGCGTCGCGTACTTCAGATACGAAGCTGTTTAATGGGAGTTGAAGTGCAGCAGAAACGTAATTGTGTTTCTAGTATTGATGAATACTCTTCAAATTCTGGGGGCCCTACAACTCATACCGAACCATACCATGGGAGTTCATCCAGTGGACAAAATACCAAAGGTGTGGACGAGACCGACAGCAATAGTGGCTAATACCCATGAGCACATCAAGCCTGGCGAACATTGGGTCGCCATGTACGTCAATCGAGATGGCCGAGGATGGTACTTCGACAGCTTCGGATTGCCTCCAATCAACCCTCAGCACGAGGCCCGACTCTGAAGAGCCTGCAAACTCTATAAACACTGTGTCAAACAACTACAGGACCATGATTCCAGTGTATGTGGACAATACTGTGTTCTATTTCTACATTGCATGTCTGTGTTTCCTACTCCTGATAAATTCTTATCGTTATTCACTGATCGGTTTATTAGTAATGATCGAATAGTGCGTGAATATTATAACGCGTTCATGAAAAGAAAGAAGAATATGATGCCTCCTGAAGGAAAGGTCTTTAGTGGTACGGGTAAATATAATTGTAAACAGTGGAATCAAAGTTGTAAGTGATATTATTGTAGTGGAAATAAATATGCATCAGGATTCAAAATTATGTGTTACAGTGTTTTTATTGAAGGACCCTTCCCTGTCATCGCCAATAAAGGTATTTCCTAGTGTGCCGGCCACTACAGTGCTCTCCACTTTACCGGTCAGCCTCCCTCCACTATCGCCCAGCTGCGGAGTACGCTCCTACTCCGTTCAGGTGGGGGATAGTGGTGGGGGACTGACTTTGGGTGGGGGGCGCTCTAGTGGCCGTTATACTACTGTCGTCACGGCCAATGGACAAATAAACAAGTTGAATCAACTTGCAACCTGTTACGTAGATCTCGGAGGACGTAGTAGTCTAATGAACGCATTTCTTTTTCCGGGACTATCAGAAAATTTCATACTTGGTATGGACCTCCTCATCAATTCCCGTATCGTAATCGATTTCTTTGCCAAAAAATGGTATTACCGTGACGCCCCGGAACAAAAATTTTCATTTGTACCAACTGACCAAGTTTCCCGTGTCACCATGTGTTGTGGACTCCAAACTTTGGATGACTCACAACAGACCCGTCTAGAAGCCTTTCTGGATGAAAATCTCCCGTCCAAAAGAGATAAACCCGGCCTGTGTCCGCTGACCACTCATGAGATTGATGTGGGTGATCATGCGCCGATAAATCAAAATGCCTATTCCACCAACCCCGAAACCCGCAAGAAAATGTGGAAAGAAGTCGACACGATGCTGCAAGATGGCATTATTACCCCATCACACAGCGATGGGTCCAGCCCAATCGTCCTTGGGAAAAAACCTAATGGCAAAATCCGTTTCTGTATCGATTTTCGTAAGGTGAACGCCGTTACGAAAAAAGATGCATATCCACTCCCAAATATGACGGCAATTCTCGATGAATTACGTGAAGCCAATTTCATTACCACCCTCGACCTGAGTCAAGCCTATTTCCAAATCCCGCTTGCTCCAAGAGCACAAGAAATTACGGCCTTCAAAGTACCCGGCCGTGGGCTATTCCATTTTCTCAGAATGCCCTATGGCTTGACTAACGCCCCTGCCACGTTTCAACGACTAATTGACCGAGTAATCGGTCAAGAAATGTATCCAAATGCCTTCGTGTATTTGGATGACATCATCGTCGTATCCCGAACCTTCGACGAGCACTTAGTGCAACTCGAAAAAGTCCTGAATAAAATAAAAGCCGCTGGACTCGAGATTAATTGAGAGAAAAGTTTCTTTTGTTGTTCCCGCGTCAAATACCTTGGTTTCATCGTCACAAGCGAAGGCTTACAGGTGGACCCTGAGAAGATCTCCGCTGTGATCGATTACCCCGTGCCGAAAACCCTGAAACAAATCCGTCGATTCTTCGGGATGGTCTCGTGGTATCGCAGATTTATCCCCAACTTGGCAACCATTGCTGAGCCCCTAACAGCCCTAACAAAAAAGAATCATGCCTGGCAGTGGGCCGAGAGGCAACAAACGGCCTTCGACACCCTGAAGACCCGTTTAACCACCGCCCCGATTCTGTCATGCCCCGATTTCTCGCAACCCTTTGTCGTTCAGACAGACGCGAGTACCGTCGGCCTTGGAGCCGTCCTCACCCAAACCATCGAGGGAGAGGAAAAGGTAATCGCCTATGCGAGTCGTACCCTGTCAGCCCCAGAGAAAAATTACACTGTCACCGAGCTGGAATGTCTCGCAGTGATCCGCGAATTCCGTGGCTACCTCGAAGGGTACTCCTTCACAGTTATCATGGACCACAGTAGCCTCCGTTGGTTAAATAATCTGAAAGATCTGACTGGGAGACCCGCCCGATGGGCCCTGAGTCTCTTAGAATATGACCTGACGATTATCCATCGAAAGGGAGCCCTTCAGCACGTACCCGATGCACTATCCCGTTCACTCAAAGGAGAAGATCCTAGCAGTGAAACCATTGCTTTCGCCCATGTCGTTATTGAACCCCCAGCCGAAACAAACGATTTGTGGTACCTCAATCAGTTAAAGAAAGTCCAAAACGACCCGGATCAGCACCCTGATTGAAAAATCGTTGATGGAAGACTATACTCCCATCGCCCCTCTGAATTCATCACTTTAGAGATGGAGGATTTAAATGCGTGGAAGTTGGTCTCGCCCATTGAGTCCAGACACCAAGTCCTGTCACAATGTCACGACGTGCCACAAGCTGGTTACTCGGGAGTGGACAAGACGTATCGTCGAGTCTCCACCACCTATTATTGGCCAAATATGTTCCGTGACGTCGTTACATTTGTTCGTCACTGCGACCCGTGTCAAAAAGTCAAAGTGGAGAACGCTTTGCCCCGTTGACACATGGTGACGAGAGTCGCCATGGAACCCTGGACTTCCGTCGCTGCGGATTTAATTGGATCAATTACTCCCAGCAAGTCCGGATCCCGTTACGCCCTAGTGATACAAGATATGTTCACAAAGTGGATAGAAATCATCCCGTTACGCCGAAACACCGGTAAATTGATTGCACAACATCTTGAGAATGTAATCGTTTCAAGATGGGGTACATCCCGTATCTTATTCACCGATAACGGCCCTGAATTTATTAACAAAGAAGTTCAGGCCTTGATGCAGTTGACTGGTACGCAACACCAGACAACTCCCCCGTATCATCCACAAGCCAATCCCGTTGAGCGCGTCAATCGTGTCCTCAAAATGACGCTTCGCGCCTTCATGGACAATGATCATAGCCGATGGGATGAACACCTTCACGAGTTTCGTTTCGCCTATAATACCGCGTACCATAGTGCTTCACAAGCAACCCCCGCGTTCGCGAATTTTGGCCGCGAACCTCTGCCCGCTATTTCCCTTCGTCACGAAGTCGAAGGAAATATTGAAATCGTACTACGAGAGACTCCAGAATGGATCAATCGTATGTCCCGTCTCGATATTTTGCGAAAGGCCCTGAAACATGCGCTAGCTGAAGCATCGCAACAGCAAGCGCATAATTACAATCTCCGTAGACGCCCTTGCACTTTTGAAGAGGGCCTATTTGTCCTGAGACGGTCCCATCATTTGTCCAGTGCCGCGAAACGATTTTCCGCGACCTTGGCAGCTCCATTTGAGGGACCATACGTAATCGTCGAGAAACTCTCGCCAACCCGTTTCAGAGTCGCCGATTTTAATGGAAAGAAAAATGGAGTAGTTTCCGTCAGCGACTTAAAGCCATGGCATCCCCCGTTGCCTGAAAACCCGTAGCAAAAATTTACGAAAATAAAAGAAACACCCGCGCTAGCGCTCTGTAACGAAAGATAATCTTTTTATTAAAAGAACCTCCACACCCCGTAACGAGAAGATTGATCAAACTTCTCTCTCACAAACGTTAAACTCTTTCCCGTAACGATTAAGCCGTAACGTTCACCCGTAGACTCCTCATGTACCATTCCTCGTAGAATTCCCGTAACTAGTAACCACTTTAATTGTAAGAATATTTAATTTGTAATGGATTGGTTACAGGTAGTGCAGGAGGAGATGGACGTTGACGGCGAAGGGGAGTACCCGTCAACCCAGCAGAAAAGGGAGGAAAAGAAGCAGAAAGAGGAGAAGAAGCAGAAGGAGAGGGACGAAGGCCAGAAGAAGAAGGAGGAACAGAAGAGGGAGGGGAAAAGGAAGAAGGAGGAGAGGGAGCCCGACGTAGCCGCAGCTGCGTCGTGCATACGGCTTGCGGACCTTTATTGGAACCCCATCAAGCCGTATGCCAAATATCTTTGGGCGGTGGAGGACCACCACCCGGGTCTGATTCGTGCGCTGGAGGGACTCGCACAAACAGCCCTCTCCTACACCGCTAGAACCGATTCCATCCCCGAATTCCCGTCACGGCCACGCAGAGGTACCTCTGCTGACCAATTACTTGTCCCCCTTCTCCGACGTCTCGACGCTAAGCCCGTCAACAAAACCCCAGTCCCCGTAGCAGCCAAAGGCTCGTCCACTGGCACCATCCTGAAAACTCCCAAAACCCCCAAAAGCCCGAAAACGCCTAAGGCCAAACGTGATGAGAAGCCAGCCGAGGATGTGATGGAACTCCACCCAACACCCGAGGACCAACATCTTCCAGTCTCGCCCCTCAAACAAACCCCCTCAAAACGCCGAAAACCCAAAAGCCGTAGCCGCACCCCTAGTCCCATTACCCCGAGCCTACCAGCCCCTACGGATTTTAAAATCCCCAAAACACCCGTAACGAAAACCCCCAGTCGTACCCCAAGTCCCGCATCCACTCATTCGAGACCCACAACCCGAACCCCCGCTACAAAATCCAAAGTCCCTAAACCCAATGACCCCAGCCGTACTCCTAGCCCCATAAAAACCCCTCCCAAAACCCCAACTCCACCACCAACTACAAAACCCAATTTTCCGGAGCTAAAAGTTTCCAGCCATTCCCCAAGCTCCGTAGCAACCCTTCCAATAACCCCAACCATTGACCCAAAACCCAAGGTCCTAGTCCCTAATCCCTTTTCCAAAGCCGCCGACGGTGGAGAGCATAAAAAACTCCATTCCACTGTCGTCAGCACCCCAGCCCCCAACGTCCCAACCAACACCGTAACCACGACTCAGGCCAAGCCAGAAAACCCCGATGCCACCGTCACGTCCTCAACGAGTGGTACCGTCCCCAAACCCCGTAAAGCCGAACGACCACTGCCTCGTTATTCCAATGGCACCAAGGTCGAATGGCCAGGACCCGAGTTTGACCCGTATTACCCCTGCACCAGGTGGTGCTTTAAGTGCCACTACGTAGGCCACATCATGACCCGTTGTGCGAACACAGACGAGAAGGTGTATTGCCACAAGTGTGGAGCCGAGGGAGTTTCGTCTCACGAGTGCACCCACCATGATCTGCACCGATCCTGGGACCAGCGCTCCTACAACAAGAACCCGGAGCTGTTCCACAACCTCCCACATTCCCACTCAGCCAAACAGAGGTCAGCACCCAAACCCACCAACGTCATAATTCCAATACTCCCAAAACCCCACACAACTCCCGTCACGACGATTCCAAAGGGCCCAGTGCCCTCATTGTCTTTGAAGATCCCAGCACCCGTCACGTCACGGACTTGAACAGTCCCCCAAGACCTTCCAGTTCTACCCACAATTGTTTACCCCGCGCCCAACTCCGTCAAACGTGCTATGAGCCCACCCCCGAGCACGCCCACCTCCAGATTCGATAGCCCGATATCGACGACAAGTGTCCAATCCTGGTACTTGCCAGCAACACCTCCACCACCAATAATACCCGTCACGCAAGCTCCAGCCCAAAAACCCGTCTACCCTCGAGCGACACCGCCAACGTTGTTGGACATAACAGTTGTTGTTATCGTGTATAACACTTGTGTTTTATTTCAGTAGAAGCCCTATATTTCCATTCACAGAACGACATCATCGCCAAGGAGAGCCGCCACCGAAGGACGAAGTTCGACAATGCCAGGACCACACATTGCCGCCTGAGAAAAGGAGAGGGTGTGGCAACGGAGGGGGGTGTAACGAGCCCCGAAGGATCTCGTTCTTCGCGGAACATCGGCAGAGCACAGGTAAGTGCAATAACCATCGCGCACAACCCCTAGGCAAAATTCATAGAGTCTACCCGTTCATCCCCGTAACGCAACGCCCCAAAACCCCGTGACGAACCCCGAAACGCGACCGTTTAAAGCGGAAGTGAGGCTACGGATGGGATCCCGCGTGAAAAGCTCCGTAAAAAGGGCGCTCCCAATAAGGGAATTTTCGTAAGAATTAAGGGAACAATTAGTCGAGGGAAATTCTGTTAATTTTGTAAATTTTAAGTAAGGATTGGGAGACAACAGTGGACGAGATCCGTGTCTCAATGTACGCCAATCACATTCCTTTTGGGTATTAAAGTCCCGGTTATATTTAGGAGGCATCGGCGGACAAGATCCGTGCCTCAGGTATCTGTTCAATTAATTTTGTTGTTGTTGAAGAATTTAGGGGGCATCAGCGGCCAAGATCCGTGCCCCAATAATTAATGAAAATAGTAGCAATAAAATCCCGGAGAAGCGCGCCCAAAAATAGCCCGGTCGCGACAAATTTTATTTGATTAATAAAAAGTCAGCCCAGAATCCCCGTTTAAATTCAAAAGAAAAATGCACGAAAAAGTCCCGTCGCGAAAAGGTACGTCATGCGCCCTAGCGGGAAAAAGGGGCATGAACCGTTCGAGTCGAAGGACACGAAGAGCCGAAGTCAGTCGAGTGTACACCGTGAGTGTAAGCGACACGTGGTTCACCCGTTACATTATCGTGCGTGGTTCTTTAGAGAAGAAATAAAAAGAAAAAGAGAACAAAAAAGGGAAAAAGGAAAAAAAAAGACAACGAAGAAAGAGTATTAGTTAGTGGGGAGTGAGTTTTGTTTCGAGTGGACGGAAAAGCAGAGAGAGGGAAAAAGATGGAGGGAAAAGACGAGAAGACGCCACAGGATTTGGTGAGTCCTCATTGTATATTCCGTTTCTAAAAATTTTCCCATTGCTCACTCCCACTAATTTAACGGCTTTCTTCCCTACCTCGTTACGTACTTGATTAATCCCCGTTTTAATCAATTCATTAATTTGTCCGTTAACCGCCGTGTCGTTCTTTTACCACGTTTTTTGCAGTAAAGAAAATGCCCCAAAACCCACGCGTTGCCTTAGCCGTATACAGCTCTATGTCTGTCTCCCTCGCACTCATTGCGTTGGGGTAGGCAAAGTGGCTTTTCACCCGTAACTCCCGTAATTCCCACGGGAAAAATCTGAAACCAACCCCCTTCGATGGGGTTGATCCCCACGAACCCAACGAGTCCCAATTTGTCCCTCCCGTTACGTTTTTCACCTTTTTGATGAGGACAATTAGAGAAAAAAATTGGAGCATTTATTGCCAAAATCCCGTGGCAATACATTCCAATCCCCCCCCCTTCCCCCCATCTCACGTCACCCGTATACCTCGGACGAATTCCGAGAATTTGTGCCATTTTGATGGTTATTGTACTTCCTAAGAATTAAAATAATGATAACTAAAATAAATTAATTTCGATACAGTTAATAATCATAACTAAAATAAAATTTATTTCGATACCTGTAATAATCATAACTAAAAGACTTTTATTTCGGGATTCAAATAATCATAACTAAAATAAAATTAATTTCGAGACCTTATTTTCCATTTTCGAGAATTTATTATTTTTTTGGTTTTTCTTTTTTTGGGGTAACCTTTTTTTTTGAGTCTCCACGCAATTGGGGCTTGCTTAAAGGGAACTATGGGAATAATAAAAAGGGGAGGCACACAGGTGTAATATTTATTCATTTTTGTTGGAATATGATGAGACAAATCTTCGCGCTCATCCACGTCACTAATCTTTAGTACCTTTTGTGCTCAAGTAAAGCGCTAATTAACCACGCTCCGTCTACTCCGAAATATAATACAATCGAGTCAACACGTTAACAATAATATTTTATATTAATTGCTCTAATAAATACCATATTACTTTATACATTAAATCTGCCTATTTCACTGAATTCCTAATAACGAAATGGATAATTCACAACAGGTTATGGGCTCAGCACATTTTTTGAATTCAGTTTTTTTTTGAGAAAAGTAAATGAGTATAAGAAAGAGGTTGGAAGACGGTTGACTTGTGTTTAGAATTAAAAAGAAAGCATTATGGCTGATAGCACGGTTGGTTCCACAAGAATACAGTATCTAACGAGAGAGAATTACGATACTTGGCGATTACAAGTTGAAGCGTTGTTGATAAAACAAGATACGTGGGATTATGTTTGTGGGGATAAACCAGCACCAGAAGTAAAAGCAGATGATCCAGAATCAGAAGCACGTTACAAGGCTTGGCAGCGTGAAGATAGAAAAGCAAAATCCGATTTAGTGTTAACGATGAGTCCACCTTTAGTTAAACATGCAAAATATTGTCTCACATCAAAAGCAGTTTGGGACAAATTAGAAGCAGAGTTTGCATCCAAAGGTCCTGCTCGAAAGGCAACACTTTTACGCCAAATAATATTACAGAAAATGGAAGAAGGAAACGATATACACGAGCACATGGCAAAATTTTTCGAGGCAGTGGACAAATTGACTGTAATGGGGGTGGACATCAATTCAGAGCTGCTAAGTATTTTATTACTATTCAGTTTACCCGTTTCATTTGAGAACTTCAGATGTGCGATCGAGACAAGAGACGATTTACCCGATCCACATGTATTAAAAGTCAAGATAATTGAAGAAAGTGAAGCCCGAAAGAGATCTGAGAGAAGGGTTGATGCTGGTGCAATGTGGGTTAACCGTGACACATCAGGTAACAATGATCATAGGCCAAATGTTAGAGCGAAACATCAATATGACTCCAGAGTTTGTTATAAGTGTCATAAGAAAGGACATATAGCTAGTCAATGTCATTCAGCTGCTATGGGACAGGCAGGTGCTTCCTCAGATCCATCAAGCAGAGAAGATGTTTTTCTAATTGAAGAAGAGGTAAAACAGGTGGTGAATGCACCAGGATCTCACAGTTGGTGTTTAGACAGCGGTTGCACCTCACATATCTGCAAGGATGAAGAGAGTTTTGAGAATTTGAGGAAAGATGGCTGTTCCCAAGTAAGGTTAGCAAACTGCAGTTCGGCAGGGGTGAGTGCTAGAGGTGATGTGAGGCTTTTTGCTGGAGTAAACGGAGTAGCAAGGTCAGTACGTTTAGAAGAAACTTTATATGTTAAAGATTTGCGTACAAATTTGATGACAGTGGCAAAAATTACTGATAAAGGTAATCAAGTGATTTTCAGAAAAGATGGAGCTGTTGTTGAGGGAGCAGATGGGTCTGTTCGACTGATAGCTGATCGATTGGGTGATCTCTATTACATCAGAGAATCAACAGCTTATGCACAGGTAGCCACCGAAAGTAGTAATGATTCTAGTCTGAAGTTGTGGCACTGTCGATTGGGGCACTTGAACGAGCGTGATGTGAAGAGAATGGTTTCCGGTGGATGAATTCCTGGAGTAAAGTTTCAAGGCAATGAGAGCTTGGATCCTTGCGAAGCTTGTTTGCGAGGAAAATTGGTAGCACAACCATTCAAGAGTAGAGATGAACGTTGTGATCAGAAGCTCGGAATAGTCCATTCAGATATATGTGGTCCTATGAGAGTAGCATCAAAAGGAGGACAGCGGTATTTCATCACGTTTATTGATGACTTCAGTGGCTGGTGCAGAGTCTATTTCATGAAGAATCGTAGTGAAGGACTTGTAAAATTTAAGGAATAAAAGAATTATGTGGAGAAACAGACTGGTACAAAAATTAAGAGTCTACAGACTGATAATGCCAAAGAGTATTGTAGCAAAGAATTTAATGAGTTCATGAAGACTGAAGGAATTGAACGAAGGCTTACTGTACCACATACACCTCAGCAAAATGGAGTTGCTGAACGACGTTACCGAACCTTGAACGAGATGGCACGTTGTTTGATGCTAGATTCAGATTTATCACCGTCATTTTGGGCTGAAGCAGTTCTCACTGCTAATTATATCAGAAACCGGTGTCCGAGCAGAAGTTTGGCTGGAAAATCAGCTCATGAGAAGTGGTTCGAGAGAAAACCTGAGGTAAAACATTTACTAACATTTGGTGCAAAAGTTTATGTTTTAGATAAGACACCTGGCAAAGGAAAATTCGCTGAGAGATCGCTTGAAGAACGATTGGTTGGTTATGCTGAAGACGCTAAGGCTTACAGAGTCTGGTGGCCGAATGAAGGGGAAGTTGTAAGATCCAGAGATGTTAAGACCTTCGATGAATTCCCACGCAAAACTACCACACCAACATTAGATGAATTTATTGAGATGGAAGTTGGGAATTATAAACGAGACATTGACGTAACTGAAGGAAATAATGAAGAAATCGTGGTGGAATCGTCAGAACATGAAGAGTCTATTGAGACGGAAATTGGTCCAAATTTAATTTTCAAACGAGGTCCAGGCCGTCCCAGGTGGAAGAACAACTGGAACCACTGGAAATCGAGGAAGACCTGCCAAGGAATATAACTTAATTCCAAGTGTGTCTAGTGAAACTGATCTTCAAGAAGACGAGATTGAAACTACAACGACGCGTCGAGGATCAAGACGAGAACTAGAAACATCAGTTGTTCAAGATCATGCAGAGAAAAAGAGTAAAACAGATGCTGAGGAAGAAGACGATGTTTTTAATGATGTAGTTGAACATGGTGATCATGTTTCTGCTTCACTGGTTGATGAAGATGAAAATGATCAGTACAATAATGAAGAGGTCGTGGATCGGGATGAGTTTGAAGCTAATTTATTGGAATTTGTTTGTAACATTGCTGAAGTGGATGTTTCTGAGGCTTTATCAGGTTGTGATGCTGTCGAATGGCAAAAAGCAATCGTAGATGAAATCCGATCACATGTCAAGTATGGTACATGGGATATGGCAGAATGTCCATCGAATCAGTGGGCTATTGGGTGTAAGATGATACTCAAAAATAAATTCAACTCAGATGGAACGTTGGAGCGAAGAAAAGCTCGATCGGTAGCACGAGGGTTTACTCAGAGACCTGGCTTCGATTATGTCGATACTTTCGCTCCTGTAGCACGTCTCATGTCTGTAAGACTGATGATAGCACTTGCAGTTCAACATCAATTGAATATACATCAACTGGATGTAACTACGGCTTATCTGAATGGTCGTGTTGAGGAGGAATTGTACATGAAGCAACCACCAATCTTGAAAGAGGCTCTTGAAGAAATTTTGAAAGGAGAACCTCAGATTGAAGTAGTTGAAAGGACTCAGAAGATGCTGAATGATTTGAAACAAGGTAAAGATTCTTGCAGACTGCGAAAGGCAATTTATGGATTGGAACAATTCGGATGACAATGGCACTCAACTCTAGATCAGGTTCTCCGAGATATTGGATTGGTTTCAACATACTCTGATCCATGTGTTTATGTGTCTTATGAAAGTCAAGGCCCAGTAATGGTATTGATATACGTAGATGATATTTTGATCATGACTCATGACAGTAATTGGCTGAATCGAATTAAAAATACTCTGAGCGAGAATTTTGAAGTGAAGGATTTGGGTCTAGCAAAGTACTGTTTGGGGATTGAGATTGAGCAAGAGGAAAATCAGATTAAAATTCATCAAAAGAAGTATATTGAAGATACACTCAAGAAATTTAATATGTCAGACTGCAATCCAGTATCAACACCAGCCTGTGTTGAAGTGAAGTTTCAGAAGGCGAAGGACATTGAGAAAGATACTAAAATTGGTTCATACAGAGAATTGATTGGTTCATTGATGTATCTGAGTGTAGCAACAAGACCAGATATTGCCCAAACTGTGAGCATGTTATCACAGTTCAATGATTGTCCAACCGCAGTGCACTGGGGGGCAGCTCAAAGAGTTCTCAGATACCTGAAAGGAACAATGAATTTATCTTCGATTTACAAGAAAACAAATCTGGGGCTTCATGGATTTGTGGATGCTGATTATGGAAACTGTTCAGTAGATCGAAAGTCTTATACCGGATTCGTGTTTCTGATGAGTGGAGCATCATTAGTTTGGAAGGCGCAAAAACAACACATTGTTGCACAATCAACTGTGGAGGCTGAATATGTTAGTATGGCAGAGGCATCAAAGGAAGCGATTTATCTTCGGACATATCTAGAAGAACTAGGATACAATTTTCCTGATGAGATAACTTTGAATTGTGATAATGTTGGAGCACAAATCATTGCCGAGAATGATATGTTTTACCCCAGGACGAAACACATTGATATACGACATCATGTTATTCGTCAAATAGTTAAAGAGAAATTGATCAAGCTGAAACATGTATGTACAGAAGAGATGGTCGCTGACTTGATGACTAAATCACTACCTGCAGTAAAGCATCATTATTGCACCGAGAAGTTGGGACTAACTGTTAACTAAGTATCTGTAACATTCGGTATAGATCATTTAATTCAATTTGTTTGTTGCAGAAATTTTTTTTTTGAACAGTTGGATCCAACGTGAATGGAGGCCTCAGTTTGAAAAGGCGTGTTGGAATATGATGAAACAAATCTTCGCGCTCATCCACGTCACTAATCTTTAGTACCTTTTGTGCTCAAGTGAAGCGCGAATTAACCACGCTCCGTCTACTCCGAAATATAATACAATCGAGTCAACACATTAACAATAATATTTTATATTAATTGCTCTAATAAATACAATATTACTTTATACATTAAATCTGCCTATTTCACTGAATTCCCACCGCGCCATCCCTCCCTCCGCCTCTCTCAATAAAAGTCCCCAATTAAAATCTCTTATGGGCACCAGGTGGTTTTTTAGCGGAACCACCAAACCGGAAGTTCTTCAGCGGGCTCCTGCTCTACATGTTTACGGCTCATCACCGACCCGTAGCAGCGTGGGGTTCCACTGAGAACGAAACGAAATAGGCGGACGGGGGAAGTGTTACTTTTCTCCCGGCTAGCCCGAGAGAAAACGTGTCATGAGTCAGGGGGGGGGGGGGGGGGGTCGGCGATGTTAACCCGATCCGCTGCTCGTTTCCATCAACAAAAAAAAGAACCCCAAAAACTACCGAAATGAAACCTGAAAAGTTGAGAAATCTGGGAAGAGGGCACTCTTAAATAAATTACTCGCACACTAGAGGAATCTGGTAAAATCAGGGTATATTAACAAAATAATAATAATGACATCTGACTCGACTCGGAATAGTTATCCAAAAAGTTCCCTCACGTAGAAAAATTCTGATGGTGGCCACCATGGTGCGGGCCATGGCGGTGGCCATGGCGCTGGTCATGACGGCCACCATGGCGGCCACCATCACAAATTTGTCGCTTTCAATGGAGTTCTTCCCCATGGCAATTTTTTCATGGTGATTCTATCCATTGCGTGTTTTTGCAGGCATCTGTTCTCATGGTGATCCTTTCCATTTTTTCCTCATGACTTTTTTTTCATAGCTTTCCTTTCCATGGGGTTTTTTCTTATGGCGTTTGTTTTCCATGGTGATTTTTTCCAGGGTGATTCTTTCCATGGCGTTTCTTTCCATTGCATTTTCTTCATGGTGGAATTTGTCAATGCGGAATTTGTTATGGAGAAATTTGCTATAACCATGAATTCATGAAAGTCATGAAAAAATTATGAAAATGTCATGAAAAGAATCGCTATGCAAAAAAACGCCGTGGGAAGAATCGCCATGGGGAAGAACTCCATCGAAAGCGGCAAATTCGTGATGGCGGCCGCCATGGCAGCCACCATCAGAATTTTTCTACGTGCTAAAAGGAAATCCTTCAAAAGTAATAATTAACAGGAACTTCAATAAAATGCAAACGAATTGTTTTAAAAGACATAATAATTATCGAGAATCATATTTGAAAGAAATTACAGAGATAAATTATGTGAGTTATGATTACATTTGTTGAAAAACTAGGTGATTTTCGAGAGGAGAATTTTGCGACGATGATGCCCAGGTCCATGAGTGGTGCAGGAAAAGCCTGATGAGAAGCCTGAAAATTGGTGAGGTGGTGAAATAATGCCGGAATGCCCCTGTATTAAGCCAAAATTGCTAGCATTCGTGTTTTCATTATAAAACCCTTAATTTTATACACTAATACTTTGGTATTTTTAGCGATGAATTTACTAATGAGTTTTAACAATTTTTATTAATGATTTCCGGTAATTTAATCACGTAAAAAACACGTTAATAGTCCATAAACAATTTCAAAAGAAAACCGTTCGGTGAATCGCGCACGTTCCTCGTGAGGTAGCCGAAAAGCAAGTGAAGACGCCGCTTCGGGCGTTCGTAACTTCCCGAGGCCTCTCGGGCAATTTCGTGATGCCACTGGAGAGGGTGCCAAAATGGATGCCTTGGCGGGAATCTCCAAATTTCTGACCTTGAGCATCCAAAACTTCGACCAAGTTTTAACATACCACCCGCCGTTGTTGACCGCCCCTGCGACGACGACCTGATGATGACGGTGCTGTTGATTCACCTGGTGGAATTCCAACCATTTGGATGCTGTGGCCTTTCATTGGTGATTCATCTGTGATTTGGCCTGAACAGCTGATTCATTTCAAGTGACTCAGACCCCGATTGTCGTTGATGATCGTCTGAAATTTGAATAAATTCCGTGGAACCGTTCCGAACTAACTGGAACAGAAAATACATAGATTATTCAATGCTCGGAACCGCGAGGAACCATGAAAAAACTGTTCAATTTGAATTTCGAATTTTTTCCGTTTTGTGCTGAATTCCGTAGAGGCAGATTTGCCGATCAGCTGATTGTTGACCTTGGCTCCTTGGCTTGCCTGGTCAATTGGTCCATTATTGAGTTTTCCAAGCTGATTCTCGTGACCGTGATTATTGGTTCTCCAAGTTAGCCCAGAAGGAGGCGTAAATTCCTTCCAGACCTGTTGGACACCTGGTGAAACCGTATGGTGAGGATGCCTATGGTGATGACGCTGGTGAATCAGGATGCCACGATCCTTGCTGGTGTTGTTGCAGGTAATCTGCGTTTATTGGAAGCGGTATAAGCTGATCAATTGTTCTGACCACTTCCCGATTTTGAGTCCGAAGTTTCGTGACCTTGACGCGTCCATCACGTCCATGATAAGGTGAAATGACCCGTCCAAGTGGTCATTTCTCTGGTGGTGTGTTGTCCTCGTGAATAAGCGCCAGTGTACCCATTTTTATTTCTGATGATGGTCTCTGCCACCTGTATCTTGCCTGATACCGCTGGATACATTCATTGTACCACCGCTGCCAAAACTTTTGAGTTTTTTGGGTGATGTGCTGCCATCTACCTAACCTTCCTGGTCTGAGATGTAGAAGTGAAGGCTCCGGAATGATAGTGAGTGGTTCTCCCACCAGAAAGTGCCCTGGTGTTAATGCCGCTACGTCATCTGCATCCTCACTGAGTGGACATGAAGGCCGAGAGTTTAATATGGCTTCTACCTGACATAGAAGTGTCCCATATTCTTCGGCAGTGTGGTTGGTTTCTCCGATTACCCGTCTGAGGTGGTGCTTCAGAGACTTCACAGCCACTTCCCATTTTCCTCCAAAGTGTGGCGCTCTTGGAGGGATGAATTTCCATTCTGTTTGGTTATGGACCAGATGACAGCTGGCCCATACACTCATATATACACACACACTGACTTCCTCACTCTGCCTTATCGGTCATCGGCCTCTCTACACTGACCTAAATATTTTGGGCACTTGAGGCGCCACATGATGGACAGGTGTCTTGGCACGCACCAAATTAGACACCTGCCATCTTGATTTATTGTCTTTTTCTCACTCGTTTCTAAGAACGCTCAGTGAAAACATCGTGACAAGTGTTTCTCGGAATTTTCTCAATTATCAGTTAACCTCTTTAAAACAATCGAACTTCTCAACCGTTCAATAATAAACTCAAATTCAAATTCAAATTAATAATAATTCAAAAGTTAATTATAAGTGTTATAATATTAGAGACATTTATTTATTGTTAAATAAAGTGTTGTTAATAAAATAATCGTGTTCGCGCTCATTATTTTTCACGCTCCACGCTCCATTATTTAATCCATAATTATTTCGTTCATCTCAAATAAAATATATCGAGATCCAGGTATATAATTGAACATTTTGGTCCATCGAACCGGATTTTCGATATATTTCTTGATTTTTTTGGAGTTTTCATCGTTTTTTCTCATTTTTTTTCGGGGGGAGCGTGTAACCGGCGGTTCGGCAGTGGTGCTCATTCAAAATTTATTCGGACTCCTCAAAAAATTTGAATTCGTACAGTGACACTCATTTTGGGGCTCCTCAATCGTGTTTACCCACGAATTTCAAATTTGAACTTGAAAACAATTCAGTGTTTCGGTTATTCTCAATCATCGACATCTCCATAGACCAGAGGGCGCTACGATAAATCTTCTCAAGGACATCCGACACAATTTTGGAAATTTTGTCTTTTTTCTCGAAAATTGGTGTACTGCGTAGATCAACTCATCAAGATACATCTCATTAACCGCTTCAATAAAGGGAAGTGTTTATTTTCTACAAATAAAGTTAAATTAACTTTTTGATTACTTCAATTAGTTAATTGGTACATTCCAATTAAATCAACTAAATTGATTAATTAATTAAATTAGATTTAAAAAAAAAAATGAGTAGTAGTGTTGAAGTATTATTATCTTCTCAAAAAGTCAAGGTACTTCAGATTAGACTAATATCAGATCAGTTAAAAAATCAAAATGCCGCACCACTGGGACCATCGGCATTGCAATCGGAGTTAGACCAATTGGAAGCTAATTGGATTAAATTTGAAACGCAGCATGAGAAGCTCATTCTGGCGAGTTCAAAGAACGATGCTGTTCTTGAAACTGATTATTTCAAAAATGAGATATTTGAGGTGAATTGTAGATTGTATCATGAAGCAAAAGTTGAGCTCAATCAGCTTTTAGATAAAGCTGGAGCTTCACATTTCGAAATCTCACGTAGGGAGGCTCAACATGAGAGTACTATTAATACTGCTACTGCTTCGGGTAGAGGACTCCCAAAAATTCCACTACTGCATTTTTCGGGTAAATTCTCAGATTGGCCCAGCTTTAAAGAGCTTTTCCTCTCTCTAACAGGACCAGATTCGGGTATTAGTAATGTTCAAAGGATGCATTATCTGCGAGCATGTTTATTGGAGGAACCTGCTCAATTAATTAGTCATCTCACTATTACTGACCACTGTTACGATTCTGCGTGGCAAATGATTTCAGATCGTTATGAAGATAAACCTCGGTTAATTAACCAATACATTGGTAAGCTCCTCAATCCACCGGCGATGACTTCTCACAACTCAAAAGAGCTGAATCTTCTGCTCGCTTCAGTTACTGAAGCAATAAATGCCTTGGAGGCCCTGGACATGGAAGCAGAATCTTGGGATCCTCTTATTGTTTTGTCGTGGTCTCAAAGCTCAATTCCAAGTTGAGAGAAACTTGGGAGAACTATGCAGGGACGCTTGGAGTATATCCAAAACTGAAACAGTTATTCGAATTTCCCAGTGGTAGGGCTCGAGCCATGGAGACTATCGAGCTGCATAGTCAAAAACCCCTCTCGTCAGCATTCAATCGACCCTCTCAAAGACCTGTAGCGAGAGTACACCAAATTTCTCACCCTGATCAGTCTCAAATCCAACAGTCTCAGATTTCACAGTCTCAAATCTCGTCTTCTCAACCTGCAAACGTGTTGTATAACCAAATACAGTCCACTAAACCTCCTGGAGCGGAGGATCGGGGAGAGTACAAGTGCTCTTATTGTGGTGCTAAACACTACATTGTTTCATGTAAAGGTTTTAGGCTCCTAACTCCTATTGCTGGGAAGCAAGTGGTAGAAATCAATCACCTCTGTTATAATTGCTTGGGCAAGCATAATGTTCGTAACTGCAATAACAAAACCAGATGTAAGGCAGTGAAAGACGATGGTAAAGTTTGTGATCAGCAGCATCACTCGATGTTGCATCTTGGTCCTCGTAGAGATTCTCAACAACCAAACAACCACAACAACAACAACAACAACAACAACAACAACAACAACAACAACAACAACAACAACTTCTTCCTGGTGAGAACGTCATCATTGCTCAAGTTCACACAACCCAAGATTTCGGATCTGATCAATCTCCTGCTACGTCTCCATGAAATCAGACTCGAAAATCAGCGCTTTCTTGTTCAGCCGTCAATAACTCTCTCAACTCTCGATCCGGTGTTCTCTTGGCTACTAGTTTAGCCTTATTAGTCAGCTCAACTAGTTCTTCTCTCCAGGTTCGATTCCTACTAGATTCTGGATCGGAGGTATCGCTCATCTCAGAAAGCCTAGTACAGAAACTAAAACTGAAGGAATTGAAAAAATCCATTACAATTTCTGGTGTTGGAGAATCATCTTTTGGAAAAACTAATAGTGAAGTTCAGCTAGTTTTACAATCAATTTATTCAGATCAACAAATCGAAGTTTTAGCTCACTCTATCGATCACCTCACATCATCATTACCAACTTTTTCGGCGGAAGGAATGGATTGGGATTATCTCCAAGGACTTCAGCTTGCAGATCCTCATTTCAGAACTCCCACTCAAATTGATCTTCTCATTGGTGCTGATATTTTTGGACAACTCATTAAACCTAGAATCATTCAGCATGACTCAATGTCTCCTGTTGCTCAGCTCACTGTGTTCGGCTGGATCATTTTTGGACCAACGGGACCCGCTCACGTGACCTCTGCTATTTCTCATCATGTCACTCAGTCAACGGAGCAGCTCGATGAACTTCTCACAAAATTTTGGATTCAAGAGGAGATTCCTGGTAAAAAGGATTCGAATCTCACGAAAGAGGAGCTCGAGTGTGAACAACACTTTCGATCAACTCATTCTCGCGATGAATCAGGTCGCTACATTGTTCGATTGCCACTATTAGCTTCAACTTCGTTGTTGGGAGACTCGCATCGTATAGCTCTCGCATGTCTTAAAAGAATGCTCAATCAAATCTCAAAAGATCAACGGTTCTTCTCGCTCTACTCAAATTTTCTCAAAGAATATGAGGAATTAGATCACATGAGAGAGGTAAATGATAAATTAAGTAGTTCATCTCAACGAAATCAGGCAGAAATCACTTGTTGTCCTGATGAAACGACCTTAGCACATGATGTTTCGGCATCAGGAGGGTGGAGGGTTTCTGAAGAGCTTCAAGCTGATCTGTCTGGTTCATCTCAAAATTACTATTTGCCTCATCATGATGTGCTCAGAGAGAGTAGCGAAACAACGAAGCTGCGAGTTGTTTTTAATGGATCAGCTAAGACCAGCTCAGGTAAATCGCTCAATGATATTCTCCATACCGGAGCCAAAACTCAGCGAGACATTTCGGACATTCTCTTATGGACTCGTCAGCATCGACTTATATTCATGACTGACATCACAAAGATGTTTCGTCAAATCCTTGTTCATGAAAATGATTGGCCTCTTCAACAGATCCTCTGGAGGAACTCGAATGGAGATATTGTGACTTATCAACTGAAAACTGTTACTCACGGTACTCGCTCAGCTCCGTATCTTGCAAATCGAGTCCTTCTTCAGCTTGCTGAAGATGAAGAATATCGTTTCCCACTGGCCGTCTCATCCATTATCGAAGGCAGATACGTTGACGACATTTGTGGAGGAGCCAATACGTCAGAAGAACTCATAGGAACAGCTCAACAAGTTAGAGATCTCTGTGCCTCAGGAGGAATGCCTCTAGCCAAGTGGCATAGTAATTGTTCGGATCTTCTCAAGTGGCTTTCTCCTGACAGCACCTCTGATGATCAACGTGTTTATGAAGATTCGGAAACTCGAATTCTCGGACTCTCTTGGTTGCCTAGCTCAGATCACTTTATTTTCTCAACAAAATCGGCTAAAAACTCGAAAATCTCTAAAAGGCTCATTTTGTCAGAAATAGCACAGCTCTATGATCCACTTGGTTTCCTCGCTCCTGTGGTGATTCGAGGAAAAATGCTTCTACAGGAGCTGTGGATTGAAAAACTCGATTGGGATGATGAAGTGTCTCCTCAAGTAGCTAATCGTTGGGAAGAATTCCGTGAGGATTTAGTTCAACTCGAAAATGTATCCGTGCCCAGCTGGCTTGGTATAACTGAAAATGTTCAACTCGAAATTCATGGATTCTCGGACGCCTCACAATTAGCAATGGCTGCAGTGGTTTTTCTCAAGGTAACTGACGAAAATCGAGTTCGAATCTCTCTGATTTGTTCAAAAACAAAGGTTGCTCCGCTCAAGAAATTAACGATACCTCGGTTAGAGCTCACAGCTGCGGTTCTTCTTGCAAAACTCATCAAGTACGTTAATGATCAACTCAAGCTATCGAACGTTCTAACATATTTATGGACAGACTCATCTGTCACACTTCATTGGATCAGCTCTCATCCTTCTCGGTGGTAGGAGTTTGTAAGAAATAGAGTTCAGCTCATTCAAGAATTATCGTCAGCTCAATGGAAATTTGTTCCAGGCAAGGAGAATCCTGCAGATTGTGCTTCTCGAGGTTTGACAGCAGCTCAACTTGCATCTCATAAACTTTGGTGGCAAGGTCCACTTTGGCTTCGTCATGATTCATCATTTTGGCCAGAATTCAGCTCAACTCCTATTTTAAACATCGATTTAGAAGAAAAACCAGGTGTTATCCTCACTGTTAAAGTGCAACGTCAAGAGATTTGGGATCTAATTCATCGGTACTCATCGCTCAACAAATTGCTAAGGATCACAGCAATTTGTCAACGATTCATCGCACGTCTCAAAAAGATTCCAAACTCTTCACTCAGCTACGCTCTAAATCCTGGAGACATTGAACAAGCTCAAATCTTCTGGATAAAGGCTTCACAGTCAACTCATTCCTCATCGGAACTTCTCACGTCCGTTCTTCACTCTCCAGAGGACAAAAGTTGAGTTCATCTCACCCTCTCACTCGATTGACATCCTTCATAGATCATCAAGGTGTTTTACGTGTTGGAGGAAGACTCAAATTTGCTGATCTTAAAATGGAGAATAAACATCAGGCAGTTATTCTCAAAGATTCTCAATTCGCTCAGCTCATTATCGAGGACGCACATCTCAAAACATTACATGGTGGAACTCAACTAACTCTCGGACAACTCAGACAAAATTATTGGATACTCGGAGGGCGGGCTCCAGTAAGGTCGTTCATTCTCAAATGCGTTCCTTGTGCTCGTCAGCGTGGAGTTAGAGCTCAACAAATCATGGGTCAGCTTCCAACATCTCGTCTCACTCAAGTTCGTGCGTTCTTTAATACAGGCATTGATTAAGCAGGACCAGTTTCGCTCCACTCTTGGAAGGGACGTGGCCACAAATCATATAAAGGTTGGCTTGCCGTCTTCGTTTGCATGGCCACGTCAGCTATTCATCTCGAAGTTGTCTCTAACTACTCAGCAGAAGGATTTATCTCAGCATATCGTCGGTTCGTCTCAAGAAGAGGTATCTGCCAGAATTTGTTCTCGGACTGCGAAACGAACTTCGTAGGAGCAGACAAGGAGCTCAAGAAGCTCTTCTCAATGGCGTCAAGGGAGTCTCAACAAATAGCTCAACTCTTGCTCAAGGATGGCACGAGATGGTCATTCAACCCTCCTGGTGCTCCTCATTTTGGTGGTAAATGGGAAGCTGCGGTAAAGTCAGTGAAGTTCCATCTCAAGAGAACGATTGGTGATTCTTTATTGACTTTCGAGGAACTCACTACTTTACTCACACAAATTGAAGCAGTTCTCAATTCTAGACCACTCGAACCGCTCTCAAAAGATCCTGATGACGTCAGCGCACTCACTCCAGGACATTTTCTCATTGGTCAGGCGCTATCAACCCTGCCTGAACCTTCTCTCGAGCATCTCAATGTTAGTCGTCTCTCTCGTTGGCAGCTCATTCAACAAAAAGTTCAGTGCTTTTGGAAACGGTGGTCCACTAGTTATCTTCAACATTTTCAGTCAATTTCGAAGTGGCACCATCCCTCAAATGAGATCAAGATTGGCTCTATTGTACTACTCACTGATGAGAGGTTTCCTCCGTCAAAATGGCCTCTCGATCGAGTCACCGCTCTGCACCCTGGAAAGGATAATCTCACCAGGGTTGTCACCATCAAGACCGCCAATTCATCCTTCAAGAGACCCATCTCAAAGCTCGCACTGTTGCCAGTGCCGATCAACGATGGTTGATCAACTCAACTCTTCAGCTCAACTCACGGATTCATCATCAACTTCATCTCATTTCATGCTCCTATCAGGACTTACGACCCTCATCTGAGAACATCGTAGTTTGATGGAAGCAGGAGCATTGGTTCAGTGGAATTTACGCCTCCGACGATTTCGGTGCTCTTTGCATTAGTTCAGCTCTGATGAATCCTGGTGATATTCTCAAGAATTTTCTCATTTCTCGAACAAATTAATTTTTTTTTGTTTTTGTTACAGCTCATTCTTTTGATCTACTCATTTGTCAGCACTGTTGCTGACGGCGGGGAGAATGGTTGGTTATGGACCAGATGACAGCTGGCCCATACACTCATATATACACACACACTGACTTCCTCACTCTGCCTTATCGGTCATCGGCCTCTCGACACTGACCTAATTATTTTGGGCACTTGAGGCGCCACATGATGGACTGGTGTCTTGGCACGCGCCAAATTAGACACCTGCCATCTTGATTTATTGTCTCTTTCTCACTCTTTTCTAAAAACTCTCAGTGAAAACATCGTGACGAGTGTTTCTCGGAATTTTCTTAATTATCAGTTAACCTCTTTAAAACAATCGAACTTCTCAACCGTTTAATAATAAACTCAAATTCAAATTCAAATTAATAATAATTCAAAAGTTAATTATAAGTGTTATAATATTAGAGACATTTATTTATTGTTAAATAAAGTGTTGTTAATAAAATAATCGTGTTCGCGCTCATTATTTTTCACGCTCCACGCTCCATTATTTAATCCATAATTATTTCGTTCATCTCAAATCAAATATATCGAGATCCAGGTATATAATTGAACACATTCCGTTCCATCATTTGCCAGTGACACAGCGATTTGTTGCCAGTCTGATGAAGATTGGTCGAAGAGTCGTTGAAGTTCCACTTGTGCTCCAATAAAGTTTAATCCATTGTCACTGTTTAAAGTGGCACAAATCCCTCTTCTGCTGATGAATCTCTTAAATACTGCGATGAAGGCCGGAGCAGAAACAGTTTTTACGAGTTCCAGATGTACAGCTGAAGTAGCCATGCAGCCAAAAACTGCTGCATATGATTTGTAGGTGACTCGATCCGCTTCTGCTCTGAGTACGTTGCAGGGCCCTGCCATGTCCACTCCTGTATGAAGGAATGGTCTTGATAGTGTTACTCGTTCTGTTGGCAACTCTCCCATCAATTGTTGTGCTCTTCTAGCCCGATACCTCGTGCATGGGATACATTTGAAGATGAATGACCGTACTGGTGTTCTTCCTCCCAGTATCCAATATTTTTGTCTTATATGAGCCAGAGTGAGTTGCGTTTCGCCATGAAGTGACTTCCGATAAGCTTCGTCAATAATTAAATTCGTGAAGATCGATTACTTTGGAATTATTGCTGGATGAGTTTCGTTGAAGTCTAATCCTGTGGTTTGAAGTCTCCCTCCGACTCTCAGAAGGCCGGCATCATCCAAGAATGCAGTGGGCTTCGCCAGTTGATGTTGTTTTGGTAAATATTGTCCTTCACGAATCCGATTGATTTCCACTTCAAAGTATCGGCGTTGAACATACTGTTATAACATACTGTTAATTGAGTTTCCCCTTCCATTGGATATATGAACTGAAGTGAGTGAGGATGATTGCTAGGGTGTGTTTGGATGGATGAGAGAAATTATTACTGAGCGGAATGTCAACTAATAGAGACATTATCATTTAATCAAGAATTAAATACGTCTAAATTCTTCACAATTGGTGTCAGAAGTGGTCCTGAAACGTTCTTGAAACGCCTGAAAGGATAATTTACGTGTGTGTGTGTGTAAAAATTAAAAGTTAAATCGAAAAATTATTGGAATCTTCATCTAATTTACTCGATAGTCAGCAGAAAGAGCAACTCTGGAAATTCCTTAATAAAATTCAAAAAGATTTTGCCAAAGATAACAATGATCTGGGACGATATCGGAAAATTAAACATAAAATAATTATCGAAAATTCTGGACCAATAAAACAAGCACCTAGAAGAGTTCCATGACAATATCGCAATAAAATCTACGATTTAATAGAACCAATGTTAGAACTAGGAGTAATTGAACCCAGTTCTAGTCCATGGGCATCACCTGTAACGTTAGTACCAAAAGAATACGGTTCTATACGGTTCTGTATCGATTACCGTAAGGTCACTTCCGTAACAAAACAAGCAGGAGTGCCACTCTTTGTGCGTTACTGGCAAACCCCACTCCTTGTGCGACATTTAATATGTTGCCAATTCGATTGGCAAAATGCTTCTGAATGGAATTTCATCAATATTACATCAAATCGCCATTCATGTATTCCATTGCTCAAAAAAATAACATCATTTTTACGATAAATACGCACTTAAACATTCCTACGAATATTGTTCCAGACCGTATCGATCTGTTCAGGATGCAATCTTAGGACCTACAGTCCTAGCTTACAATATTCGATTAAACCGCAATAATGTCATATGATACATAAATTTTCAATATTAGATGAAAACTGAGATCCTACGATGAAACTTAAAAATTGAAGTTCAGATTTCAAATAGGATTCCTATTTTTTCCGATTGTCGTCTGAAGAAAATGTACTCATTTGGTAGAAAAAATTATCTACTTTCGAATGGTGAAATAAAAAATAGTAGTGTCCCTAGGGAGAGAGCTAAGAAAAACCATGATTTTTGAAAAAACTAATTTATCGAAAACTCTTACAAGAGACTGCCTCTGAAAAATCCGAAATTCTCACCATTTGTGGGGCTCATTGAGATGAATCTTTCAAGCTGAACTTGGGCGAAATCGCTCCAGTAGTTTTCGAGATATAACCTCTTTTCATAAAATGGTTTTTGTGCAATATCTCAGAAACTACTGGACCGATTTCGCCCAATTTCAATACCAAACTTTTCGTTTATTAGATGCACAAACCCACGAAATTTGGTGTCTCTAACTCAAATAGTTTTTGAGCTATCATGTATACAGAATTCAGGATAAAAAACACTGTAATTGAAATTATCCGCAAACGAAAAATCGCAGCAAAATTTACCCCGAGTGAAAATTGTGAGTTCAAACGAGATGAATTCCATCGCTGAGAGAGGGGGCTGTGCATCAATTTTTCGCGGAGAAAAATCGAAAAAACGATTTTACGAAAATTTTATTTTTCTCGAAAAGTACTCCACCGATTTCGCTCAAATTTCACGGAGAGCAATTTGCATGGGGAGAGAAAGTACTGTTAAATTTTTAGGTCACCAAGTATGACCGTTCCGAAGCAATGAGCTCATATCTGTCACACAAACACACACACACACATACATACAGACATTTTTTAAGAATGTCATTTCTCGACGTTTTGGAACATTCTGAGTCATATTCCGATGAAATCTCGAGATCGAAAAAAATCGCGTTTCCAATGCTTCCATTCGGAGGCAAAAAACTATTTTCTTACCAAGGCCAGAAGCCATTTTTGATGCCACTGCTGGATCAAAGTGGTTCTCAACAATCGATCTCAAAAGTGGTTATTGGCAAGTTGAAATGGAACCAGAAAATCGCGAAATAACTGCATTCGCCGTTAATAACGAATTATGGCAATTTACTGTTATGCCATTCGGGCTCTGCAACGCTCCAGCTACTTTCATCAGAGTAATGAACGAAGTACTCAAAGATTATTTATGGGAAATTTGTGTAGTTTTTCTCGATGATCTTATTACTTTTGGAAAAGACGATGAAGATCATAGAAAAAACCTTGAATTGATCATGTTAAGGTTATTAGAAGCAAAGCTAAAAATAAATCCCAAGAAATGCATATTTTTCCAACATGAAGTACTTTACCTTGGACACATAGTTACGTGTAACGGAATCAAATGTGAAACCATCATCTGTTGTGTTTGGTAATTATTAATGGGCCATTTGATAAATAATTAGAAAAGATGTCATTGATAATGGCTGATTTATTATGTATTAATGGGGGACTGCTTGATAGCCCTTACACGGGAACTCGGGAGAGAGAAGGGGGGAGAGCGCCACCAAAATTACAATTTTTAATATATAAATCTTGACATCAGATGTCACGTCAGATATCACACTCCTCCCACACAAATTCAAGCATACAAGGTTAATCGTCAATAAATAATTATTCAGTCTCATACATTACTTTCGTTCTTTATGCCTTTATCTTAACATTCATGCTAAATCATAAATTCAGTCTATCGACAGGTTTTCGTATACGAGTCGAACGTCTTGGTTCCATTGGAGTGGTTGGAATAGTCATTGGAGCTTTTGTGGACGATTCAGACTCTGATGTCAAAGTCTGATGAGTCGTAGAATTATCAATGCTTGGTGATAGATCTGGTGATTCATTTCGATCACGAATGACATCTGGGATTACCTCTGATGTTGTGAATTCCGGGGATAACCGAGGGTGGTCAGAGCAAACAGGTTCATGGTGTACTGTGAATAGTGAGCATGTCTCGGTGGGAATGTCAGCTCTTAATGATGGATTCCCCAGTGTAACTTTATCAGAATCACGATATCTCTCAATCATGGTGGTATCATTCGCAGTGATGAACCTTTTGCCCAAAGCACATGTCTTCAAATGATCCAGATGTCTCCTCATCAATCTACAATCTGTAGTACTAACCATATAAATCAGTGGGGTGTGTCTCTCGATCACTTTAGACTCGATCCAGATACTATTAGCGAAGTCTTTTGCCATCACTATGTCTCCATAGTCCAAAAGACACTGGCGATTGCCAGGAGCACTCTGTTGTTGTCTAGCTTGCTGACGAAGAACTTTTTCACGCAAATTAGGCCGGACTAAATCCAATTTAGTTCTCATTGAACGACCCATTTGGAGTTCAGCTGGAGAGCACCCGGTTGTACAGTGCGGGAATGCTCTGTAATGCATCAGAAACCTACGTAATGCTTCCTCTCTGCTGAGACCTTCTTTTAACAAGACCTTCATTTTCAACTTGAAAGTTTTGACCACATTCTCAGCAGCGCCATTTGACGGAGGATGATACGGTGGAGTTTTAATGTGAGTGATTCCACACTTCAGTAGGAAATCTTCCATCTCGGACGATAACAAACTCGGACCATTGTCACTTACAATAATTAACGGGAAACCCCAGATTGCAAAATATTCGTTGAGAGCCCGAATAGTCTCTTGAGAAGTAATTTTAATCATCTCTTTCACGTCCATCCACTTTGAAAAAGCATCAATGATGATTAAATACATGCGTCCATTTAATTGTCCAGCAAAGTAAATATGCAAACGCTGATTTGGCCCTTTCGGCCACTTCCATGGGTGAGGCATTGTCCTAGGTGGATTACCAGAACTTTCAAGACAATGCTTACAACTTTTCACGATCAATTCTAAGTCGGCATCAAGATTAAGCCACCAGATGTATGAGCGTGCCAAGGCTTTCATTTTCACGATTCCCATGTGGGAGCTATGGAGTTCACGTAATAACATTTCTCGTTAGGCTTGAGGTATGACAACATTATGACCCCACATGAGACAACCATCTTCGATCGACAATTCATATTGCTTTCTCTTGAACGCTTCCATTGATCTATCAACCATAGCTGGCCAACAAGCCCTTACACATTGTATAATCTTTGTTAATAACGGATCTCTTGCAGTTTCTGGCTTAATCAAATTTACATCAATCATTTTAACTTCAGATTCGATATAATCCAAATACGTAAACTCAGATATTACCCTTTCCTCCCCACTCATTTCGAGGAGTCTCGAAAGACAATCAGCACTAAAGTTACTTTTGCCCGGAATATGTTCTAATTCAAAATCATAACCAGAGAGGAAAACTGCCCATCTTTGAATTCTACTGGCTGCATACACAGGTGAACCTTTTTTCGGATCAAAAATAAATTTAAGTGGCTTATGGTCTGTTTCTAGTATGAATTTTCTACCGTAAACGAATTGATGAAATGATTTTACTGCAAAAACAATCGCTAATGCTTCCCTGTCAAGCTGGGAGTAATTCTGTTCAGCTTTTGTTAATACTCTGGAATTAAATGCGATAGGTTTAACCTACTTATTCGGTAATATATGAGAAATTACAGCTCCCACGCCTACAGGTGAAGCATCGCAAGTGATTTTGATTGGTATTTCTGGATTATAGTGTAGCAATACGTTGCTAGACATTAATTTCTTTTTGATTTCATCAAAAGCTACTGACGTTCATTGGACCAAATCCAGTCAGAGTCTTTTCTAAGTAGATTAAAAAGTGGAGCAACGATTTTTGAATAATTTTCAATGAATTTAAAGTAGTAGTTCACCATACCCAAAAATGATTTTAATTCAGTAATATTCTTTGGTGGAGGCATTCAATAAATTGCTTCAACTCTCTCAATTTGAACTGCAAGACCAGTTTCATTTATTTTAAAACCTAAGAATTTAATTTCATTTTGAAAAAATTTGCATTTATCGACTTTTGCTGTTAAACCACAATTTTTTAATCTATTTAAAACTTTATAAGCTCTTCCTTCATGTTCTTCAATCGTTGAAGGGACAATTAAAATGTCATCGAAAAAACAAATAACTCCTTCAATCCCGAATAACACTTTTCCCATTAATCTTTGGAAAAGTCCAGGCGCTGAGGCTACTCCAAAACAAAGACGATTGTATTCAAATAAACCTTTGTGAGTCGATAATGTGGTTAACAGTTGAGATTTTTCGTCTAATTCAACCTGTAAATAGGCTTGGCTCGAATCAATATTGTTAAACCATTTGCCACCATTCAGCCTCGTTAAAAAATCCTGAATTCTGGGTACTGGGTGTCTATCTACTTTAATAGCTTTATTGATAGTTCCTTCGAAATCTCCACATAACCTAACTGAACCATCTGATTTGACAACTGGTACTATGGGTGTTGCCCATTCGCTGGACTTCACTGGTTCAATTATTTTCTCATCAAGTAAACGTTCAATTTCTTTCTCAACCTTTTCACGCATTGCATATGGAAGCTGCCTTGGTCTACAAAAAACAGGCGTAACATTTTCTTTCAAATTCAATGTAAATTTACCTTGATTGAAATGCCCTAGCTTATCTGTGAAAACCGTTGGAAAATCCATCAATAATTGATCGACGATTCTTGTATTACTCTCCTGGATATGATTGATAGGATTTTCAACATCAGATTTATTATTACCAGCTTCCATATCCAATATCTGCAACTTGCGAATCCAACGTCTACCGATAATCAAAGGAGAATTACCTGGCATTAAAAAAAGATCCAATTTATGATTTTTCCCTTTGAATGTAACACTTACCTTAATTACTCCAAGAGGACTAATGGGAGTATTAGTATACGATCTAAATTTTCTTTTCGTTTTACGAAGTTACTTTCCAGAAAAACATTTATTATTTTTATATTCTCTTTCGGAAATTGCAGATATAGGTGATCCGTTATCAATTTCGCATGTCATCGATTGCTTTTCAATACAGATGTTAATATAAAATGGCTCTGAATCCGATACATTGCTCTCTGAATCACCATCCAATTCATAAACATTCTCATCACTCTTTGTTTCATTCAAATTAAACAATTTTTCAAAATCATCTGTAACTTGCGAAATTTCATCCACATAATCATGATTCTCTCTCACTCGTTCATTCCTATAATCATGGTGCTTATAATTATTATTATTATTTGATCTATGATCAACGAACGCTTTGCTCTCATTTCTGTTCCCTTGATTTACATTCATCTCATTTTCATTCATGTTCTTGTTTTTATTAAATCTACACACTTTTGCTAAATGTCCTTTTCTATGACAACATGAACACTCGTAACTCTTAAAACGACACTGATTTTTTGAATGACCTTTTTTACCACAACACGCACAAACACTTTTTTCAGCATTCACATAACTACTCTGTTGTCCTTGAATCTTGTTGATCGATCCATTTGTCTGCTGAGCTGAATCCATTCCACCAGTATCTCGGGCTGCTGCTTCTTCGTAGAGAGCAATTTCTACGGCTCTTTGGTAGGTTAAATTTTTCTTACCCAGAAGTTTCTTCATGACTGCCTTATTCTTTAATCCACAGACAAAACGATCCCGGATGGTGTCATTTAAATTAATTCCAAATTCACCATGAGTTGACAGCTGCTTGAGGCTAGCGAGAAAATCATGTACAGTTTGATTGTCCAACTGCACACACATGTTAAATTTAAATCTCTCTGTTCTGACACTGGGCTTTGGCTTGAGATGGTCTGTCATTAATTGCACTAAACTTTCATAGGTTTTGTCCTTGGGTTGCTCTGGAGCACATAGACCAGGGCCAGGAACTTGGTATAACTAAAAGTATTATCGGCCTAGCTGATACCTTGGTTACGGGAGTAAACAAATAATAGAAAATGTCAAATTCCATACAAGTTCGGCATTTACAATTGTATTAATTAACATTGAATTTAGAAACGTTTAATTCAGCAATGTGCGCGAAAAAAAGTGTTCTGGTTTAATGAAATATAATGGAGTGAGCGAAGACCGAGAAAAAAGGTATTTATAACCTGAATTTTGACTTTTTCGTTATTGGGAAGATACTTCAAGGAGGAGAGAAAAAAATGACAATTGAGATTTCATGAAAATCTCTTTCATGTTTTTTTTCACTGGACCCAAAGAGTGTTCTTTGGACCTTCTCCAGATCTCTCCCAAGTTTTTTTTATATCCCCCTCATGTGGCTTATTTTATTCTTTCAGATCTGCACCAGCTCGGAAGTGGATTAGGGTTCCTCTAACAAATCTGGAAAGGGGAAATTCTGAAGACGACTTGAAGAAAATTACAATAAGACTTGAAGAAAACTCAAAAAATACTCAAAGAAGAATAAAATAAGACATGAGGGGGATATATAAAATACTTGTGGAAGATGAAAGTGAGACATGACGAAGATATAAAAAATACTTGGGGGAGATCTGGAGAAGACTCAAAAAACACCTTGGGTCCAATGAAAAAAGACATAATGAAGAGATTTTCTTAAAATCTCAATTATGTCTTTTTTCATTGGATTCAAGGTGTTCTTCGAGCCTCCTCTAGATCCCCCTCAAGTATTTTTTATATCTTCCCCGTGTCTTGCTTCAATCTCCCACAAGTATTTTATATATCCCCCTCATGTCTTATTTTATTCTTCTTTGAGTATTTTTTGAGTTTTCTCCAAGTCTTATCGTAATTTTCTTCAAGTCGTCTGTCGAATTTCCCCTTTCCAGATTTGTTAGAGGAACCCTAATCCACTTCCGAGCTGGTGCAGATCTGAAAGAATAAAATGAGCCACATGAGGGGGATATAAAAAATACTTGGGAGAGATCTGGAGAAGGCCCAAAGAACACTCTTTGGGTCCAGTGAAAAAAAACATGAAAGAGATTTTCATGAAATCTCAATTATGTCTTTTTTGCTTCCGAATGGAAGCATTGTAATCGTGATTTTTTTCGAATTTGAGATTTCATCGGATTATGACTCCAAATGTTCTAAAATGTCGGAAAAAAATATTTTTTTCACATGTCTGTGTGTATGTATGTGTGTGTGTGTGTGTGTATGTGTGTGATGACACGTTTCATCACTTTATGTGGAAACGGCTGCATGTATCGATATGAAATTTTGAGGGAATATTCACTACGCGAGCGCGATGCTCTCTGCAAAATTTCAGCTAAATCGGTTCAATGGTTCTCAATAAAAAGCGAATTGTCAAAAAATCGTTTTTTCGAGTTTTCTCAGCGAAAAATCAATTTACAGCGTCTATCCTCCGCGAGGAGATGCGCGCTGATGAGGCACACATTAAACCCCGGGGGTGACCAGGGCTCCGATCTTTAGTTTTTTTTAAATATTTTTTTTACTATGATTTTTGAAAAATCGCGGTTATTGCGATAACTTAAAAAATATTTGAACTAGAGACTTCAAATTTGGTGTGTTTATACATCTTATGAGTGCCAACTTTGCTATTGAATTTCAGCTAAATCGGTTCAATAGTTCTCGAGAAAAAATGAATCATCGAAAAATCGTTTTTTCGAGTTTTCTCAGCGGAAAATCAACTTACAGCGTCTATCCTCCGCGAGGAGATGCGCACGGATAGGGCGCACATTGAACCCCAAGGGTGACCAGTGCTCCCATTTTTACTTTTTTTATTATATTTTTTTTACTGTGATTTTTGAAAAATCACGGTTATCGCGATAACTTAAAAAATATTTGAGTTAGAGACTTCAAATTTCGTGCGTTTGTCCATCTTATGAGTGCGAATTTCGGTATTAAATTTCAGCGTAATCGACCGAACAGCTCCTGAGATATTTTTGAAAAACTATTCCATGCAATGAGCGTATATGCACGGGAGCATTCAGTGTAGTGTTGACTTTTATTACATTTAGTGACCGGAAGTATTACTGGAGGGTCGCTAGGGGTTCGAGGTTTTTCAAAATCAAAATTATTGCTTAATTTTCATTTTCAAATTAATGAAAAATGAATAGTTGAAAATCCATTCGGAAGCTTTATGCCAATTGCATTGGCATAATATTAAATGTTTTTCGTAATGAATTCTTCAATAGTTAAGACATCATAGAGTGAATAACGAGGGGTGAAATTCATGGAAAATGCCCATAGGGTGAAGCGCCTGCTTGTTTTCTCTCCTCCTTGAAGTATCTTCCCAATAACGAAAAAGTCAAAATTCAGGTTCTAAATACCTTTTTTCTCGGTCTTCGCCCACTCCATTATATTTCATTAAACCAGAACACTTTTTTTCGCGCACATTGCTGAATCAAACGTTTCTAAATTCAATGTTAATTAATACAATTGTAAATGCCGAACTTGTATGGAATTTGACATTTTCTATTATTTGTTTACTCCCGTAACCAAGGTATCAGCTAGGCCGATAATACTTTTAGCTATACCAAGTTCCTGGCCCTGACATAGACTCTTCAATAATGCGTAACCATATCTACCTAATAAATTGAGAAACAACTCTTTTTTCCTGTTTACTCCAATTAAATTCCCATCCATCAAATGCTCGAATCTCTCCAGCCAGTGAGACCAATCTTCGTTTCGCTCATAACCTTCAATAGCTCCAATACATGAAGTGAGAACAATTGGGTTACCTGCAGCGGTTGCATTACTCTGATATGAACCTGCAATTTCTGTCTCTTTTGCTTGCAAATTCGCTTGCAGATCACTCATCTGCTGTTTCATCTGCTGTATTATTTCATCCAATTCTGAGATTCTCTTATCTCTCGACTGGATAACTGATGATGCTTCCTCATGCATTTTAACATTGATGTTTTTGGCTTCAGCTAATTTCTCCGTTAATTCTTCCATCGCTGCCATCTTGTTTCAACCTCACACACGCGGTACCAATTATTTGAGATTCTTTTTTCAATCTTTTTATTTATAGCAAAAATATTTTTTACCTCGTCGCCACTGTTGTGTTTGGTAATTATTAATGGGTCATTCGATGAATAATTAGAGAAGATGTCATTGATAATGGCTGACTTATTATATATTAATGGGGGACTGCTTGATAGCCATTACACGGGTAACTCGGGAGAGAGAAGGGGGGAGAGCGCCACCAAAATTACAATTCTTAATATATACATCTTGACATCAGATGTCACGTCAGACATTCCATTATCAATTGGGCAACTCCTACATCGAAATCACCTTTACAGAGTTTCTTAGGCCTTTGTTCTTATTACAGGAAATATGTGAAAGGATTTGCTGAAATTGCGAAACCTTTACATCGTCTTACGGAAAAGGGCAGACAATTTATTTGGGATCAAGAATGTCAGAATTCTTTTGAGAAGTTGAAGAAATGTCTCACTACAGCCCAAATATTAACAATTCCTATTCCAAAATTTACCATTTATTTTGGATACTGATGCTTCACATTTCGCAATTGAAGCGACTTTATCCCAAATCCAAAATGGAGAAGAAAAAGTAATTGTTTATTATAGTCGTCGTCTTAACAATGCCCAGAAAAACGATTGTGTGACAAGAAAGGAATTAGTAGCTATTGTAAAAGCAATAGAACATTTTCGGCATTATCTACTGGGATCGAAATTTTTGATCCGTACAGATCATGCAGCACTGAAATGGTTATTAGATTTCAAGAACCCTGAAGGACAAATGGCGAGATGGCTAGAAGCACTATTTGTTTTTGATTTTGAAATTCAACATCGTCCTGGTCGGTTACATCAAAATGCGGATGCTTTATCCAAGAAACCATGTAATTGTGAGAAATGTGATAAAATTAATAATAAAAATGAACATCCTCAAGTCCGAATTTATCGGACTATTTGTCAAGTTGAAGAAGAGTCCGAGTGGAAGAACGCACAAGAAGAAGACCCTAATTTGGAAGTGATTATTACATGTGAAAGGAATCAACGTAAACCAACATGGAAGGAAATTTCACGTTTTGGCTCAGAAATGAAATTATATTTACTCAGCTGGGATTCATTAGAACTAATTGATGAAAAAATTTTCAAAAAATGGCAATCTCCAAACTATAGTACAATTAAATATCAGTTAATTGTTCCGAAGAAATTTATTCAACGAGTTTTGGAAGAAGCACATAATTCACCAAGTGGAGGACATTTTGGCATCAACAAAACACTTGCAAAAATTCGAGAAGAATTTTATCGGGCAACATGCAAGATAGATGTAGAGAATTGGTGCCGTAAATCCACTACCTGTTTCGCAAAAAATGGTCCAAAAAAGAGAAGTAGAGCGAAATTACAAATTTATAATGTTGGTAGTCCCTTTGAGAGAATTGGGGTGGATATACTCGGCCCCCTACCAAAATCTTTTCAAGGGAACAGATACATTTTGGTTTTACAGATTATTTCACTCGTTGGCCGGGAGCTATTCCCTTACCAAACCACCAAGCATTGACAATCGCAGGAGCTTTGGTAGAAAATGTGTTTTCAAGGTTTAGTATTCCACTAGAAATTCATTCAGATCAAGGCGGAAACTTTGAATCCAATATTTTCCAAGAGGTGATGAAGCCATTAGGAATTCAGAAAACACGTACTACACCATTACGACCACAATTTAATGGAATGGTTGAAAGATTAAACCGAACCATTCTCAATTATTTGGCCAAATTCGTAAAAGATAATCAACGAGATTGGGACAAGTGGTTACCCTTGTTCTTATTAGCTTATAGGTCAGCAAAACACCAGACCACTGAATACTCACCAGCAATGTTAATGCTCGGAAGAGAACTCAGTCTTCCCCTGAGTCTTATACGTGAAACAACAAGAGATGATACAGAGAATAAACAAATTATTCCCGAATTCGTGTCAGAATTGAGAGAAAAAATACTTGAAGTACATGATGTTGTGAGGAATACATTAATTTCGAAATCAGATAAGATCAAATCCAATTTCGATAAATTTACAAACATGCTCTCTTTCAAAATTGGTGAAAAAATCTGGCTTCTCTCCCCCCGAAGAGTCAAAGGAAAATCACCAAAGTTGCAAAAAGAATGGGAAGGACCATACATCATCAGGACAAAAATCAGCGATGTAGTCTACCGGATACAAAAATTACCACGAGGAAAACTCAAGATTGTTCACGTTGATCGCATTGCCCATTATTATTATTACATTATTATTATTATTATTACATTATTACATTATGCTGTATATGCAGCATTATTATTATTATTATTGTGAGAACACGTGTGTTTCTGATACTCTCAGACTTCATTGATAATTAATGATTTTGGATGTGTATCATGGTAAAAAAAACTGAGTAATAATAATATTTGAACTATACGGAATAAATTGAAATAATAAGTTGAGTTTTTTAATGAATTCAATCATTCATAATTCGGTGAATTTGTATATATCAAGAAAGTGAGGTTAAGAGTGATCAAAATGGGTGAGCCTAGAGGCGAGCCTCTTCAGTGTTTTTTCTGCAAACAAAAGAACTTGAGAACTCCATTTACATGCTCCAACTGTAGTAATGTTTTCCACAGAAGCTGTCTGAAAGGTAAAAACCATAGAGTTAATGTTGAAGGTGTTATGAAGACATGCTCAGCAAATCCAAAAGATATACTTGTTGAATTACGAGACGGTGATAGTGTGAGCTCGAGAGACAGTCACAGGACGAGTAAAAGGAGAAAATGTGAGACAAATGATGAAGATGATGATTTTGTAATGGATGAAAAAGTTGAAATGATTATGAGTAAGATGGTGGAAATTGATGTGGTCAATGAGGAACGATTTTACGATTTAAAGGAATGTATTAGTAAAGAGTTGAAAACTTTCAGAGAGCAGATCATGTCAACAGTGATGGAAATGGTGAGGAAAGAAGTTGCAGCTGTAAGTAAAGGACTAGAGATTAGCACGAGTGAAAGAGGAAAAACAAATGCAAACATAGTGTCATATGCACAGAAAGTGAAACACTCAAAATTAGAAAACATCATCATTGAGCCTAAGCAAAGACAAGATAGTACTGAAACATTTAAAGAAGTTAAGAGTAAAGTTAATGTGGGAAAACTGGGTATTGGCGTGGATAAAATCAAGAGAACACAAAGTGGTACAGTTGTAATTGGTTGTGATAGTAAAAATACAAGCGATGCTCTTGCTGAAGAATTAAAGAATAAAATAGGTCAAAATTTTAATATTAAATTGACTGACAAAAAGTTGCCAAAGGTGAAAATTCTTGATGTAGATGAGGAAATTATCAGCGCTGAAAGTGATGGTGATATTATTGAAATGTTAAAGAAGCAAAATGGAATTGTGATCAGTGATACCAGTAAATTAGAGATTAAAAAGGAGATGAAGAGAACGAATGGTGATGGAACAATTATCTTGGAAGTTGATCCCAAGACACACAAAATTCTGCTGGATAAACAAAGAATTAAATTGGGATGGAACAAGTGCAGAGTTTATGATTGTGTTAGTGTTTTGAGGTGCTACAAATGTTGGAGATATCATCACTTTGCCAAAGACTGTAAAAAAGAGACAACATGCAGAAAATGTGCTGGGAATCATCTGGAGAATGAATTTGAAAGTGAGATAAAGAAATGTGTAAACTGTATGAAAATGATTGAGGAATTTAAATTGAAAGGTATCAGAACTGATCACAGTGCCAATGATGAATCGTGTGAATTCTACAAGAGAGTGTTGAATAAAACTCAAAAGAACATTAGATATTATACAGAATAGCAATCAGTGTTTACTCATGAGAGCATATCTGATGCTCACGTGTTGCTGTTAAATATTCAAGGTCTACTCTGGAATAAGGAGCAATTGGTGATAGTGGTGAATGATCTAAGACCTGAAATAGTTTGTGTAACTGAAACTCACTTAACTGATGAGGTCTTGGACCATGAAATACAGATTGAAAACTATATTCATATGAAAACGTGTACTGGTAACAAGCGAACAGGTGGTGTAATCATTTACATCAGACATGATATAAAATTTGAGAAGCTGAATAACTTATTGAATTTGGGAAATGATGAAATTAATATGTGGATGTGTAACATTAAACTTACAGGTAAATTCAGGGGTCTTATCATTAGCTGCATTTATCATTCTCCTAGTCAGAGTGATGGCCAATTCATTGATAGATTAAATGAAGAAATTGAGAATCTAATAGAACAGGGTACAGTAATATTAGTGGGTGATTTTAACATTAATGTGGCTAAACAAACTCAATATTCCAAAAAGTTATTAAAGATGATGAAAACTATGGGTATGAAGCAAAGAGTTGAAGATTATACGAGAGTTACAAAGGACTCAAAAACAACTATAGATTTAGTTTTTTCCATTGAAAAAGTTCGCACAAAAATACTAGAAAGTCCAAGAATCACTGATCATTCCATTGTGAAAATAGATGTACCTGTACAGAATCATGAAATGTATAATATTAAGGAAAATAATACTGTTAACAAGAGAAATTATGATAATTTTGATAACGTGATGCTATCGAAACATATCGAAGAGCAATATATTGAATTAAGGTCAATTATTGATAGGAATTGTGATATTAATATTAATGAATATGTACAAAAAACAGAAAAAATTATAATTGATGGTTTTGATCACTGTGCACCACTGGAAGCGAGAGTCATACGAAAGAAGTGGCAAAATAAACGATGGTTTGATTATAATTTGAAAAGTTTGATGTGCCAAAGAGATGATGCGTACAAAAAAGCAAAGAATTCTGGTGATGAAATATTATGGTCTAGGTATAAAGTACTGCGAAATAAGGTTGTTAAAGAAATGAGGAAAACCAAAAAATCATATCATGAGCGAAAAATCGAAGTGTGTGAAAACGATAGCAAGAAAATGTGGACTGATATCAAAGCTATTATTGGTGATAGAAATAAACAAATAATACCAAGAGAAGTATCGTTTGATGATTGTTTGCATGAAAATGAAGTTATAATAGCTGAGAAATTTAATGAATATTTTATATCAAGTGTAGAGAATATTGTGAATGAGATTGATGATGTGACTACAATTGATCAATATTGTAACGGAATCGAATGTTGAATTCCCTTTCTCTCTTCCCTCTCGATAAATAAAAGAGTGCGTATGTTTTGTTTTAAAAAATTATTGATCTTATGTCATTCTGAATTAAAGAACAGCAAGGAACACGTCAGCTGTATTAATTAAAGAATAAATACGTCTTTTTCTTAAATTTCCTTAATTATTCATTACAATTGGTGTCAGAAGTGTTACTCAATATCGCCATCAGGAGAAGTGACAAAGAAAGACCAAGAAAATATTAAAATAGCGGCAGAAGAAAATTGAACATTGCCGATCGTTTTCCGTCGGATCAACACATCACATAAGATTCAATAAGATGAGTGAAAATTCAATCAATGATGAAGACGTTCGTCTCCACGGACCAAGACCTCATCAATATCGTCCGTTCCCTGTACCGGAAGGAAGGAATTGGAGAAATGAAATGGAGGAGAGGTTGGAAGCAATGCAAAGACAATTACGAGAAGAAATTACCCAAAGTCATCACTTGCTACATGAGGAAATAACTCAAGGTCTTCAACAGCAACATGAGGAGATGACTCGAAACCTCCATCAACAACGTCAGAACATCACCGATGATATTCGTTCAACGTTGAGAAAATTATTGCAGGAGAATAATAACCTGAGACAACCATCAAGACCAACAGATAACTCAGATAATGTTTCCAATGTTCCTAATGCTTTCAATGTTAGAAATAATGCTAACCATAGAGCTTCTGAGTTTCCTATCCCTGTAAATGCTAATCTCAACCCTTCCTCATCGAATTTCAATGCTTTTACGGAAATTAAACCGACGACCTATGACGGTACTATGCCTTTATCCCAATATTTAAAACATTTCGAAATCGTAGCAGAAAACAATAAATGGTCTACTGAATCGAAAGCATCTCAACTCTCTGCATGTTTACGAGGAAAAGCATTAAAAGCTTTGGAATATTTGGATGACTCTGACGTAAAAAACTATGGATAAATTAAACAAATTCTTAACGACGAATTCAGTGATGAACACTTTTCTTGTATGAACTACAATCAACTCGAGTACAGGAAACGTAAGGATAATGAAGATTTTGCGACTTTTGGTGAAGAAATTAAAAGACTCTCACGTCTCGCTTTTCCAAAAACGCCTCATAACGAACGGGACACCATTGCGTGCTCGCATTTCATCCGTGGAGTTCAAAATCCTCACATCGCTTATCAGTTACGATACGAACGAATCACATCTTTACGTGTAGCTATGGAACGAGCAACGGAACTTGACGCAATCAGGAAGACTTTGCACGATGAATTCAATTCTTTTTCTTCAAGAAAAAGAAAATTTGAGTCACGTTCCTACGAATCCACCGACAAGAAAATTCCAAATTCTAAGGATTTAGAAAAAGCTTCTTCATCTTCCGAAAAATCAAAGATTGAATGCTACAAATGTAATAAATTTGGGCATTATGCAAATGAGTGTCGGTCAAATAACAATAATAAATCTTTTAGAACTTCAACACCACATTCTTCCAGAAACAACACCACTGACCAATCAAGATCAGTTTTAACAAACAAGAGTCAGAATTGTAGGTGCACAACTAATACTGAGTATCCTGATGATATTGAAGATTCTCAAGAAAATCAAAATGAACAACAAAAAAACTAGTCCGAGTCAATTCGGTGGGGGACGGATTGACTCAAGACGAACAAGTTTTCAACAAATGTTACCAGTCGATCATTAACAAGCAATTAGTGGATTTAACCTTGAAATTAACTGGTCAAGTTGATAACAAAAAATGCTACATGCTAATCGACACTGCCTCAGATATTTCTATTTTGAATCCTAAATTTTTCAACAAAAAGTCTACAGCCTTCCAAGAAGTTCACCAGCCTATCAACATTTTCACCGTCGCCAGAACACCTTTTCCTCATTATTCTGTCCAAAATACAACGATTCATATCGGAGGATTATCAATCAATTTAAATTTAGTTTTGGCAGACATTTTTGAAGATTGCATCCTTGGACTGGACTTTTTACATCAGTCAGGACTTTTGCAAAATTTTGAAGAAATTGTGAAAAAGAAATTTGATCCTAAAAGCTGTAGGAAGACAGTTGCAGTCCGGGAAGTAATTCAACAAATTCCAGAGACATCAAAACATAAATTACCTGATTTTTTACTGGAACTATTTAACAAATCTTCAGATCACCTGGATCAAGAACAGAAAATGAATTTGAAGGAGTTTTTAATCGAATTTCAACAGGTCTTTGCGAAAAATGATGATGACTTAGGACGATACAAAAGCATTAAACACAAGATTATCATTGAAAATTCTAAGCCAATCAAACAGTCACCTAGGAGGATTCCTTTACAATTTCGGGATAAAATTAACAATTTAATTGACCCCATGTTGAGACAAAAAATCATTGAACCCAGTGTAAGTCCGTGGGCATCTCCCATAACTTTAGCACCTAAAAAAGATGGATCTATTCGTTTCTGTGTGGACTTCCGCAAGGTCAATGATGTCACCAAAAAAGATGCCACACCATTACCAGGAACTGAAGATATTTTTGATGCAACTGCTGGATCAAAATGGTTTTCCACCATTGATTTGAAGAGCGGTTATTGGCAGATTGAAATGGATCCTGAAGATAGAGAAATAACAGCATTTACTATTGGAAACGAGTTATGGCAATTCACAGTTATGCCTTTTGGATTATGTAATGCTCCAGCAACGTTCATTTGTGTCATGAATAATGTGCTGAAAGGTCTAGTAGGGAAAATCTGTTTAGTTTTCCTCGATGACATTATCGTTTTCGGCAAAACTGAGGAAGAACATATGAGGAATCTTCAACGAGTTCTAACTAGATTACGTGCAGCCAATTTGAAAATTAACCCCAAAAAGTGTATTTTTTCCCGAAGAAAAGTTCCTTACCTTGGACACATTGTCAGTGGAGATGGGATTAAATGTGATCCAGGGAAGATTGAAACCATTGTCAATTGGCCAGTCCCAAGATCCAAAACTGAACTTCAGAGCTTTCTAGGACTATGTTCTTACTATCGGAAATACGTTCAAGGATTCGCCACCATCGCTAAACCATTACATCGTCTTACAGAGAATAACAGAACTTTTAATTGGACCCAAGAATGTCAAAACACTTTCGAAACATTAAAAAACGTTCTCATATCTTCACCAATCTTGACGCCTCCTGTACCTCATTTACCATTTGTTTTAGATACTGATGCATCCCAGTTTTCAATTGGAGCAGTATTATCACAAATTCAGGATGGTGAAGAAAAAGTGGTAGCATATTACAGTAAATGCCTTAATAATGCTGAGAAAAATTATTGTACGACAAGAAAGGAATTAGTAGCAATTATTAAACCAGTAGAACATTTCCAATAATACCTATTGGGTGGAAAATTTCTAATAAGAATTGATCACGCAGCACTCAAATGGCTTCTATCTTCCAAGAATCCAGCTGGACAAATGGCAAGATGGTTAGAGACTTTATTCATGTTCGATTTTGAAATTACTCATCGTCCTGGTCGACAACACACAAACGCTGACGCTCTTTCAAGGAGACCTTGTGATTGTAGTAAATGCAATCGAATAAATCAGCAGAACGAAGACATATCACAACGAATTTATCGAACGATTTTATCCTCAGACGATGATTTCGATTGGGAAAAATTACAATTAGAAGATTCTGTTCTTTCAATCATTATCCAGTGCAAAAAAGATCAACAACGTCCACAATGGCAGGAAATTTCACATTTAAACATCGATATAAAACTCTATCTACTGTATTGGGACTCTCTGAAATTGGTTGATAATACGTTATTCTGAAGATGGGAATCAAGAAATCAGACAATCACTAAATTTCAATTGGTCGTTCCCAGAAGTCGTATTCCTCAAATTTTACATGGAGCTCACACTTCTCCAACGGGTGGACATTTTGGGATCAACAAAACATTGGCGAAGATTCGAGAAAAGTTCTACTGGGCAACTTGCAAACCAGATGTAGAAAACTGGTGTAAGAAATGTTCCATTTGCTTTGCAAAGAAAGGTCCTAAGCGTCGAGGAAAAGCTGAACTTCAGACGTACATAGTTGGAAGTCCTTTTGAACGAATTGCTGTGGATATTTTGGGCCCTTTAATGAAGACAACGGAAGGAAATCGTTTCATTTTGGTTGTGACTGATTACTTCACTCGGTGGCCAGAGGCCATCTCTATTCCCAATCATCAAACGATCACAGTCGCAGAAGCCCTGGTAAATCATGTCTTTCCTCGTTTTGGACTCCCGCTTGAAATACATTCAGACCAAGGTAGGAATTTCGAATGCAGTATTTTCTCGGAAGTTATGAAACTACTTGGTATTAAAACAAGCAGGCGTTCGCCCTTTGTGCGTAATTTGAATTGTAAGATTTACTATTCTGCCAATGCAATTGGCAGTATGCTTCCGAATGTAATTTTCAAACTTTAATTTCGTGCTTTTTAGATTAAGATCGTGCTTTTTAGTGATTTGATTCAAGTGATCATTTAATTTTTTTAAATTTATTTTATGGAAGATAATCTACTGTGGAAATCATTATTCCATGTGAGATAATCTACTGTTCGAATTCATTGCTGCGGTCACACTATGTATCATCAATTTGTTCATTCCGATATTCCTACTTTCATTCTTCTTTCTTGAGGCAATTTACACCATTTCAGCGAACACCATCAGAGATTCCAATGATTTTGTTATCATTTACACTAGTAATTTTACAGTTATTCGTAATCATCATATACCATCATTCGCCATTAAATAAATAAATTTATTAATAAATTAATTTTATTAATAAATTTTTAAGGGAATCAAATTTCTGAAAAAATACGTAATGCGCAATCGGGATTTGAACCCACGACCCTCTGATTGCATGTCAGGTGCTCTACCGCTGAGCTATTGCGAGTTACTATATTTACCTTCGAATTTTGATTCTTTTCTCCACCTCCCATCCACGAGGCAATGTCGCCAATCTATTTACTATTTTTCAATCAAATAAATCATAAAACAATTATTAAACAATACTTGATATAATCTTGAATTGAACAATATTGATACATACTAATAGTAAGTAATACATACATGAATTTTATATTCAATAATGTAACCAAATAATCGAATTCCTATCAATTTGATTATTCATCATATTCCTCATCAAAATTCCGTCGAGTATTACGGAAGGTTCATAATTGGGAAATTGTATAATATCCATCTCTTTTATAATAAATTATTTATATTAATAGTTAAAATTGATCGCAATTATAAATATATCAAAATATGAATGACACTTTTGTTAATGAATAACAGTGTGAAGTTAGTTCGAGTTATCATGATTTGACTCATCCTTTTCATTTCTTTTCCGAATTTATATTCTTCATATAAGAAAAGGTATTATTATTATTATTAATCTATTGAACTTCCAATAATCGATCTAAAATAATAAATTAAATAATTTCTGAATTTGATGATTCAACTTTTCAATGTTCCCATCATCATATCAGGATGAAAATGGTCTCATTTTATTCGGAAAATTATATGTTTTATTATCATGAAATAAAAATAATATGTGTTCTCAGGAAAAAATTGAGAAAAATTTACATTTCCGATTTTTCATAAAAAAGTGATTTTTTTTCAAAATAAAAATAAATACTTGACCGATAAATTGGGAATCTAGGGGGTTCATTCTCTTCATTATAACGAATTTTTTAAGCCCAAATTGGTGCAAATCAGTTGCATAGTTTTTATGAAATAAGCCTCCAAAGAAAAATCATTTTTTGCAAATATCTCAGAAACGGCTGGACGGATTTCGCCTAGTTTCAATAGCACTCTAGACCTTCATCAGATATACAAACTGGCAAAATTTGAAGTCTCTATCTCAAATACTTATCGAGTTATCGTTCCGCTAAAATATGAACTGAAAATCACTAAAATTGAGATAATTTCTAGAACTAAAATCAGGGAAAAATTTCAAAACGATCAAAAACGTGAATTTTAATGAGATGAATATCATAGCCCATACTGGGCGCTACCGAATAATTTTTCATCGAGAAAATCCAAAAAAACGCTTTTTTGAAAAATCGATTTTTCTCGGAAACTATTCAACCGATTTCGCTGAAATTTTCATGACAGCATTTCGCACGCAGAGGAACAATACTGTCAACTTTTGAGAGCGCTAAGTATAGCCGTTCCAGAGAAAATGACGATACATGGCAATACACTCAGACACACACACACATACATACAGACATGCTCTAAAAATATGATTTTTCGACGTTTTGGATCATTTGTAGTCATATTCCGATGAAATCTCGAAATCGAAAAATCGACCGTTTACAAAGCTTCCATTCGGAAGCAAAAACAAGAACGACTCCCTTACGGCCTCAATCCAACGGGATGGTAGAGAGACTGAATCGAACCATTTCAAATTACTTGGCAAAATTTGTGGCTGACAATCAAAAAGATTGGGACAAATGGCTTCCTTTATTTTTATTAGCTTACCGATCAGCTAAACATGAGACAACTGAATTCACACCATCTATGATGATGCTAGGACGTGATTTGAGACTTCCACTGGACATAATTCGTGGAAATGTTCCTAGCAATCAAACAGACTATACAGTTCCTCAATTTGTGACCGAACTCAGAGACAAATTGACTGAAGTACACGACATTGTTCGAGACACCTTAATTATTAAAAGTGACAAAATGAAAGCTAATTTTGACAAAAAGGCATTCATGCTTTCTTTCAAAGTTGGTGAAAGAGTTTGGTTATTTTCACCAAAGAGAATTAAGGGAAAATCTCCCAAATTACAGAGGGACTGGGACGGACCTTACGTTATTCAGACTAAAATTAATGATGTGGTATACAGAATACAGAAAATACCACGGGGGAAATTAAAAATTGTACACGTTGACAGATTGTGTCATTTTGATGAATAATTTATAAAAAAAAGAAAAAAAAAAAAAGTGAATCCCTTATCAGAGAAGATCCTCAAAATGGGATTGAGTGAATCTTCTGCAGTATGGTAGAGAAGGCTTCCTTCCTCAGTAGGTAACTGACTTAGGAAGTAAAGTGAATCCTCTGATCAGGGAAGACTTCCTAGTGAAAAGCTGGAAGTAATGATTAAGATTTGATGCTCTGGGACGTCAGAGAAAAAGGTTATCTTTGGACGTCAAGTCTTAGCATGAAATTATTGTTGTTGCTGATTATTGCTCTATTACTGTAGTGGGTATTTGGCAGTTTTTAGGTTTAGTGTTGCGGTTTGTTTTTGTTCAATTAGATTGTAAATTTTGCGTTAACGAAGAAAAGAAAGCCGGATGAATAGAAGAGGATCCTACCCCCAGAGGTCCGAGAGGAGATAAGAAGAATTTGATTAAAAAAAAAAAAAAGGGAAGTAGTGTAACGGAATCGAATGTTGAATTCCCTTTCTCTCTTCCCTCTCGATAAATAAAAGAGTACGTATGTTTTGTTTTAAGAAATTATTGATCTTATGTCATTCTGAATTAAAGAACAGCAAGGAACCCGTCAGCTGTATTAATTGAAGAATAAATACGTCTTTTTCTTAAATTTCCTTAATTATTCATTACAATATGATATTTCTTTTGATAGTATAGAACATAAACTGTATGATCTCGAAGAAGCTACTCATGAGGAATTGAATGAAATTATTGCTAAATTAGATTTAAGTAAGGGTAAAACAAATGATCTCTCTTCTGAAATGATAAGTAAATTATGGGATGGCAATAGGGAAATAATTAGAGAGTTGGTAAACTGTAGTTTGAGACTTTCCAAAGTACCTGATCATTGGAAAAATTCGGTAATACATCCAATACCGAAGGTCAGTGGAACTATCAGAGCTGAAGAGTATAGACCAATCAATACATTGTTAGTAATTGAAAAGATAATGGAACAAATAGTAAGTGGAGGGTGTCTTCAGGGGAAGGCAAACGATGTAACGACCTGTGTCGTCCCTTGAATGCGTGCGTTGGAAGTGTTGTTCGCATTCCAGCTCATCCGGTGATAATCCAGATGTTGGTGATGTTGGAAGTTCTTCAAGATCCCAGAATTTCTTTAATAAATCCAACAACTGTTGATTTACTGATTGTCGAACTGCTGATAGTAATGATCTTGGATAACAATCAGTACAGCAAACTGGTCCTGATAGTATCCAGCCGAAGATTGTCTTCTGAGCAGTCAGCTAATTGCCGTTGAGTTGGAGAATTTCATTTTCGATGATCTTTCCAAATTGATCTGCTCCAATGATGACCTCAACTGATCCTGATTTAAAAAATGTTGGATCAGCTAGTTGAAGTTCCTGAAGATTAATTGATTCAGCAGAAGGACAACTGAATGGTGGTATCTCCGCCGTTAATTTGGGCAAAATGTGAACATTCAGCTCAATTTCTAAGTTATTATTCCACTTAGACTTCAAATCAATTGTTGAAGAACCTCTTGTCTTTGTGGTGTTGACATCTCCAATGCCAATAATGTTAATATTTGAATTAATTTTGTTGTAGATGAAGATCCAATGCTAACTTCTTAGATGTAAATGATAATTTGGATCCTTGGCCAACTAGAATCCGAACATCATGATGAAAACCCAGTTCTGATTTTGCAAAAGCCATTGCCAGTGCTAAAATGACCAATGGCAATGATGAATCAGTCTTTGATGATGATCCATGATGACTAAGGCTCGTTGGAGATTGACTTTAAATGGTTTTAGTTATTGGAGGTGTGCTATTACAGCTATTGTCCATTGGAGATGCGCTAATCTTGGTGTCCGTTGGAAATTTGCTAAGTTTGTTGATGTCCGTTGGAGAGTTACCAAGTTTGTTGATGTTCAATGTATCGTTCTCAGGATTTTCCGATGATGAATTCGTTTCCGTCTGTTGCAAGTTGTCACCTGAGGATCGATGGATTCATCAATTGAAGAATTAAGCCAGTTAAGTTAATACTTAACTGCTTGATGGTGCTCCTGATGCTGGTGGATCACGTTTTTGTTGTGATGCATTGTCCTTCTTGGTGGGGAAGTACGTAGCCTCGTGAATTGATGTGTGATGCTTCACCGGGTTTGGGCAGCGTAAGCATCTCTTGTCTGAGAGGCACTTTCTGACGCGATGAGTGCCCAAACAGTTATAACACAACTCGGCTTTCTCCAAGGACATCTTCCGTTCATTTGGTGACGATGTCCGATATCGTGGACATCCCAGACCGATGAAGTGTGGCCCTTCACATTTGGCACACTTCTCTTCCCCTTCTTCAGGATCCTCCTTTGGTGTTATTCCAGTTACATTTGCTCTGGCAGTGTTGAGGAGCTTTGGTGGATTTGATGCCTGACCTGGCTTATTGTTGCCATTGTTGCCCTAATTTGCCCTGTATTGAATCTCACTTTCGATTGACTCTAGAGCTCTGGCTCTTCTTCTCAGCCAGTCCATCATTTCGGATAGCTTTGGAGTGTCTGTCCGGTGTCCAAGGTGGTGCTCCCATGCTTCACCAGTCTCGCAGTCGATGAGTTTCCGGATCTGGTGAGTTAGCAGCCAATCCCACTGATCGACTAGTCCGTCGAGTGACTTGAGTGACTCAAGAGATTCATTCACCGTGTTGATGACCTGCATCAAGCCCTTTGATGATTTTCGTTGTAGTTTAAGCAAATCGTAAATTTAGTCGATCAGTGCCTTGATGATGAGCCGTTTATTTTCGTAATGGGCTTTCAATGTGGCCCATGCCAAATCATAATTGGCCGCGGTGACTTGTATGTGGGCAAGGACCCTTGCTGCATCTCTCTTCAATGCACTCATCAGATGTATCAATTTCTCCACCTAGGAAATTCGTCGACTGCCAACTATCGATTGGAAGAGATCCGAGAATGACTGTCAGTCGGAGTATTTCCCAGAGAATTCCTTAAGTTGGAGGCTGGCGAGATTTGAGCCTCCAAATGCAAATCTTGTGCCACTTGTTGAAGTTCCTTCTCCTTAATATTTGACTTGAATTGTCCAATGACTTCAACAGCATCATTGTATTCAATCAGTGCTTGTCCAAAATGGTCGCTCCTGAAGTACTCTTATGTCTCTAGTGCTGGATCAGCAGCCGTACACAACGACTCATGGTGACGGGAGAAATCAGTCCAGGTGCTCTTCACGTTGTCTAGTAAAGAGTCCAACTCCATGATGGTGAAAGGCTTTTGATGCAATCCCCGAAGCTTGTCGACCGTTTTGTTGATGATTGTCCACTAGGCTGGCTCATTTGGGAAAAGTTCTGAATTTCAACTTGCCTATCCTCGAAAATTAAAGTTTACGACGTAAAAGAGCCATGTGAATTTTTGAAAAATTTTAAACATAGTTTTACAGGTTGCTCGAGTCTTCCAAAGTTGCATGAAATTTTTGGACCTACTGGCAGTTTTCGGCTATAAAATTTAATGAGAAGTCGAACGGCCCAAATGACCCTCCATTGTCAGGTAGGAAAATTATCTAGCCAGAGTGATGGGCATTTCAAGTCATAAATAAGAGGCTTATTATTGTCATTCAACCGAACTACCTGGCCTTAGATTTTGGATAAATGTTGAAAAATGTTCTCGTTGCATATATTTTCATTGAAAATCGAGAGTAATTTTTTAATATTGAAATCATTTTCCACATATTTATCGAACGCTGTATTCGAGAAAGAAATTCTTAAAAATTTCTTATCGCATTTAACCCTTCGTTATTCGCGTGATTTTACCCAATTTCGTAGGTCACCCAGTGAGCGCTCCACCACCACGTAATCCTGCTGAATGATTAATCAGTCATTTGTACTTACATCCTTGGAAAAAAAAATTATTTTACAATTCACTTCATATTCAATGGAAATTTGAAGGACGAAGTACACCGTAAAATGATCCAAGGTTATGTTCTCATATTTGGGACTAGTAAGTAAGAGCGTGAAAATGACTTTGCAACAGCACAATCTGAAGGAGGCAACTGCGGAAAAAATTTGATTCCCGAGCGAAGCGATAGAAACAAATATTTTTTGCAGTTGATTTTTTTATGGCCGAGGTAGGGATACTGTTTTTTTGTACCGAGGCCACGAAAAAACGGCTTCAGAATGTCCGTTTTCGTGGCCTAGCTGCAAAAATGATATTTGCAGTCAATTTGTTAAAAGATTCTGTACTTTAAGTATAGTATCAATAGTATCCATCTATTTTAGTAGGTCCAATAAGAACATTGAATTTTTCAAAAAAAAATTTCATAGGTAAAAAGGAAAATAAAACGATGAAAAGAAAAGAAAGCGGCACGGCGATCATAACGCAAGCAACGAAGGGTTAATGAAAGGAATTTCAAATTGTAATTGTTCAGTTATAATCCATTTCTTGTCTCTCGAAATTCCTTACAAAGAAGGATTCGGGTGAAATCACTTACTTTACGGGATTTTTCGGTAGTTTTTTAAAATTATCTCGAAAACAAAGCGAGATCGAGCGATTCTATCCAATTCCTTTTTCGAGAAAATTTTAAGAACTAATAGCTTCTTAAAGCAAAACCGCTCTATCTCGTTCAGATTCCAGAATATTTTGAAAAAACTGTAAATTCGTTTGCAATTCTCATAGAGTTGATTTTGTTTTTTTTTTTAATATCTCGGTTAATAATGGAGATACGGAAAACGTAAAGGTATTACAATTATTGCATGAAATAAGGATATTGTGTATTGTCCTAGTAGGTTATTAACATATACCACGCCCCGGTGGATATTTTTTCCGGGAATAACCTGGATGATTCATGTAGGAAGTTCAATGCTGGTCTCTTTTCTCAGCTCCTTTATGACACTACCTACCTCGCCTCTTGAGAATAAACTACTTTTGTATAGTTTCAAGCAGACTTCAACAGTCAGTCGAAGACAGTCCTCCGAATAGTTGACATTGGAGTCAGTCCGACATTTGAACCTCAGTCTGCGATTTTTTCAGTCACCAAGAAATGCCGGAAACACGACAAGACACTTATATTCCATTAATCGGTAATGTAACGGTGGAAATTTGTGGAAATCAATTGCCTTCGAATAGACAACTGTTGCAGTGTTATTATTTCTACACAAGACATGCAGCACCGAAACTAACTGCCCGCGAAGCTGCCATGTGCGTTGTGCGAAAATGTACTGTATTTTGGGCATATGAGGAGATACCCGTTATTAAAGAGTGCCACGCTATCAAGAAAGTTGAAAAATTGGTGCAACAATATAGAAGTCTCGGTAAACACGGTGATTCTCGGAAAGAAAACAATAATGTTCAAATCCAAAGAATTAATTTTGAATACACGTTGAACGGATTATTTGACATTGCTCATCAAAAGGAAGTGAACGCCATGAGGAATGAATCTGCAAAAGAATTATTGAGGCTTCATCGAGAGCAAGGATGGCAGGGATTTTTGGATAGAATCATCGATACGAAAACATACAGTGTTCCAGATACGCAGAGGAATAGAGAAGAAAGCACCAAGGATGAGATTGAACGAGGTATGATAATTATTGAATTATTGACTTTTCAAAACTTTCGTATAGTATTATTGTGCAATTAACGTCGAACAGAAAAATAATGGAGCTCTTTCTTCCACTCTCATCCTTAAGTTTCTCGAAAATTATTTTTGACGAAATAGTTGGATCGAGCTGACAGTGTAAAATTAGAAAAAAAGATGGGGGAAAAGTTTAGGGAAGGTCATTCTACAATCCAAAAAAATCACCTCAATTTTCCACTTTTTTGTGAGATGCTTCAGCACAAGGAAACATTTGACGTATTTTTTTTGCATTTGAAACATATTGAAATACTATTAAAGAGATTATAATTAAAGAAACCGACTAATGAATGACAAAAATCATATTTTTCAACTATTTTCGAAATTGTTTGATTAGGTCATCGACGTTATAATTTTTTTTAGTGGAACCAAATGAGATAACTGCAAACTTTAGCAATTATCTTTCCGATGGAGAGGAAGATCTCGACGAAGTGCTAAAACAGCTTGAAGAGAGCCGTGACATCGATAGTGATTATGAAGTTCCATTGCCTTCTATGAGATGTAAAACACTCAAAATTGCGACACCCGACATCACGGCAATTTTGGACAGAGCAAAAGTCAGTGATCGAATGGCTGCTCGTGTATTGGCGGGAGTTTTGATAACAGCTGGCGTGACAATGGAAGACGTTCATTTGAGCCGTGAAACACTGCGTTGGAATAGAAAATTACAGTGGTCATCTTTGAGTGACACAATTCGAAACAATTTCAAAGAACTTTTTCACAGCGTACTCACGCTTCACTGGGATGGCAAGCAGTTTCCAGAACCGGACAATAAATCCGAAAGAGTTGATCGTCTTCCAATTCTCGTATCAAGTAATGAAGGATCTCAATTGCTTGGGGTTCCGAGGCTCAAGAGAGGAACTGGAGAGGATCAAGCAAATGCAATCCACTCTCTTTTAAAGGAATGGGAAGTTGTTGATGACATTTGCGCCATGGTATTTGATACCACTGCTAGTAATACGGGTAGTAAAAATGGTACATGTGTCCTTCTTGAACAGCTGTTGGGAAAAAATCTACTGTATCTCGCTTGTCGCCATCATATATTCGAACTGCTTTTAAAGACTGCATTTGAATGTACGTTTGGCCCTACTTCAGGACCTGATGTTTCGATTTTCAAACGCTTCCAAGGGCAATGGAAAGATATGGATAAAAGGGAATTTTTATCTGGCGTACAGGACACTAAAGTCAAGGGATCTCTAAGCGGCAATGGAGAGGTGGCTCTGGCTTTCGCTGAGGCACAATTAAAGGTTAGTTTCAAGTCTCAATTATACAAGAATATCACATTTTTCTTGCAATCACGATTATCCTCCTTTTGACATTCAATTTATAGAATTCGCACAACCGTAAGGATTATCAAGAATTTCTGGAACTGGTGGTGCTGTTTCTTGGAAAGAATATCCCAAATGGAAATCGCGTTCGAGCTTTGGGGCCAATTCATCATGCTAGGTGGATGGCCAAAGCGATCTATTCTTTGAAGATATTTTTATTCCGGAATCAGTTTCATTTGACACCTCAAGAAACTTCGAATTTGAGAGATGTTTGCATTTTTATTGTTACCATGTACCAGAGATCGTGGTTTACTGCTCCAGACGCAGTTGCAGCTCCAAGAAATGATCTGGAGCTGCTGAAAGCATTGGTAGCAAATTCAGGCTGTATCTCCTCAAAAATCTGTACATCCGTCTTTGACAAATTCACAAAGCACTTGTGGTATTTATCTGAAGAGTTAATTGCTTTTTCCTTCTTTGACGAAGGCGTGAGTGTAGAATGTAAGAGAAAAATGTGTGAGGCAATGAGATTGCCACCTGCCTTGGAAAATGATGAAAAGAAGAGAGAAATCAGAGTCACAGATCTGAAATCCATTGAAAATTCGAATTTAGATTCTTTCGTTACCCAAAATACCATCAAATTTTTCAAAATCTTAAAAATAGATAGTGCTTTTTTAACTAGTGATCCCGCTACATGGGAAGAAAGAGATGATTTCAAGACTAGTTCAAGAATAGTGAAATCGCTGCAAGTCACAAACGATTTAGCCGAGAGAAGTGTTTCACTCATTGCTGAATACAACGACTTGCTCAGTAAAGATGAAGAGAACAAACAGGATATCATGCTAATTGTACAAAAATTTCGAGAAGTATCTTTAGATAATACTAAAGAAAGTCTAAAGTTTTCATTGGAAAACTATTTAAATAATTTATCTATGAAGTCTTCAAACAGCATATAATGTTGTTCATTCACATTTCTTTGTCAGTCAGACAGGCAATTTTTTTGCAAAAGTTTTCGTTTCCAATTTGATTGTTCATCCGTCATTTTCCTTTTCAATTTTTTCAAACGCATTATTGATGGACATAAGTTATAATTTCGACGTTAGCGAATTTGAGATTGTTCAGGCGCACAAAATTTCTCAATTATTCTAAAAAATGTCTCATGTCTGAACGTACGTTCAGTAAACAAACGATTTTCTTTAAAGAAAAAACAATTTATTTTGATGAATTTATCAGCATATAATACATGTGCTATTGTGATGTAATGTAATAGAACTCCCTTATCTATTGGTAGAAGATACTGAAAAATGTTAATAATCTAAAATCTCTTTGAATTGTGCGATTTTTACCGTTCAAATTTAGCCAGCATCAGTGTTAATTCACTATATTCATAATATCAATTATATTTTTAAATTGTAAGAAAAAATAAGAATTTTGCATTAAAAATAACAAAATACACTGTTCTTTATTGCAAGTAATAAAAGGATTTGTCCCTTCCGAAAAATATCCGCTCAGTTGACACCCTTCTCAGTTTCCCGTTTATGGCCGTTGTAAAAGCAGCTGATGAGGTGGAACACCTGACACTATTTCAAAATTTGGAAATGTTCTTAGACGGTTTTTCTGTTTAAAAAATGGAGGGAATTAGTTTTTTTTTTCAAAAATCATAGTCTACTGTTTGAACAACCAGCCAGTGAAATTTGAAGAGAATTGACACAGTTCAAAGGCCATTCATGTCCCCTTAGAAACCTCTGATTTCGTCCAAATTGATGCAATTTTATTTCCTAAAAAACATTTCCACAAATGTCAAAAAAATATTTTGTAATTTTGAACCTCATAGAATAATGTGTGCGAGAAAGACTGATAAAAATTCATTTAATTGTACGGCGAAATAAAAATTAAAAGTTTTTTCACGTATTTCCTATGAAAGTAGTCATTAGGAATCAAAAAGGTTGGAGCAACGTGAAGAACTGATTACAAAAATCTGAAAAAATTCACATGGCTATTTTACGTCATAAACTTCAATCTTTGAGGGAAGGCAAGCTGAAATTCAGAACTTTTTCCAAATGAGCCAGCCTATTGTCCACCTGTTGTATTGCATGCGTAATTTCGCATCTGCAAATACCGATGAACTTCCTGCAGTCCGTTGACTACTCTCATTCTGATTGTCCATGGTGAGGCTCGCTGCTTCAGCCGGGTCGATGATTGTCTTCGTCTTAATCACCGGCTTGATGATTTTCTTTGGAATTGTTCCTGTGGGAAGCGCAATGGTTTCGTTAGAGTTATTGCCAATGAGAACTTCAGAAAAGAGGGGAACTAGGCCAGGGAGGGGTTCTGAACCCTCCGCTGATTGATTCTCCATTTGGTGATTTTCTTGAAAATTTTCAACCGATTCATCGTCTAGTAGAATCGCGCCTGCTCCGTCTTCCATTTTTCCATTCTTAGAATTGCATGAGCGTCAGCGTCAAAATGCAATAAATCGCGATTATTTTGTTCGAGAGGGTCCATTTTTTTGTATTGAACGAGAGAAAATAATATAGAGTATAAACGTCAAACTTACCAATTGTGCAAGTGTTATACTTGCGTTTGAAAATATTGGTGAGTGTGCCGTGTGAAGTCTCGCACGTGTTTGCCGCTCTGCCTGGTCTGGCAGTGGAGGGTGAAGCTCGATGCTGCATGGAAAGAGACAGATGCTCGAGCGTCCACGATGAGTGCCGAGGTTTTCCGGAGAGTTGCGCTGATGGTGGGGATGGCCGACAGCGATAGCCGATGACGTCACTGAGGCTTGTGAAGACTCGAACCACTGTTATTGTCCAAAATGTGAACAAACACCTTTTGTCTTTCTTCACTTTATTTCTCACACAACGGATTTTTGATGCTGTCCGTGTTAATCCTTGTGTGAGCCCCGAATTTTAGATTTTCACAACCACCTTTTTACCAATTTTATCACTATGAATTTTCACGCACACTTTTTATAGACTCACGATATCCGGCTGCTCGAGGGACAAATGTTAAGAAACTAGGTGATTTTCGAGAGGAGAATTTTGCGACGTTGATGCCCAGGTCCATGAGTGGTGCAGAAAAAGCCTGATGAGAAGCCTGAAAATTGGCGAGGTGGTGAAATAATGCCGAAATGCCCGTGTATTAAGCCAAAATGGCTAGCGTTCGTGTTTTTATTATAAAACCCTTAACTTTATACACTAATACTTTGGTATTTTTAGCGGTGAATTTACTAATGAGTTTTAACAATTTTTATTGATGATTTCCGGTAATTCAATCACGTAAAAAACACGTTAATAGTCCGAAAACGATTTTGAAAGAAAACCGTTCGGTGAATCACGCACGTTCCTCGTGAGGTAGCCGAAAAGCAAGTGAAGACGCCGCTTCGGGCGTTCGTAACTTCCCGAGGCCTCTCGGGCAATTTCGTGATGCCACTGGAGAGGGTGCCAACATGGCAAGATGGATGCCTTGGCGGGAATCTTCAAATTCCTGACCTTGAGCATCCAAAACCTTGACCAAGTTTCAACAATATTAATTCTAGAGAGTACGATAACCATCCAAAAGGCACGGATTTCTCGGAACTCGTCCGAAGATACGAGTGACGTGATACGGGGGGGATTATTGAAATGCTTCGCTACCAAGCTGACGCATTTTTCTCAAAATTTATATTTCGGTTTTTCCTGAATGTAAAATTGAAATATGTGTTGGGAGGGGTGAATTTGGGATCGTTGGGTTCGTCTACTTCATCCCTATCGAGTAGGATCGATTCCGGCATTTTTCCACGGGAATTATAGAGATTATTCACAAAAACCATTTTCCCTACCCAAACGTAACGAGTGCGAGTGAGACAAACTCACTGCGCGTCATGGCAATTAAAAGACGCGGGGCTCTCCGAGTTTTCTAACGCACAAAAAAATAGAATAACAACGACACGGCGAATTTAAAGTTAATGAATTAATTAATCAATTAATTGTTTCAGGAATGAGTCGAAGAGTTACGGCTAAAATCGAAACAGCTAACGAGTCAATCGGGATTTTGGGGCAAGCGATACGTTATCTCACCCAATGTGATGGCGACTTCTCCTGGATCCTCCTCATCCTCTGGACGAAGAGGCCTCTCGACATCCTGTAGACGGTTCGGTAGGCTCACACGTATTCACTCGAGGCTGGCTCACTCACGACTGACTTCGAACGCGATCAGTCGTCCAAAGGAGGGGGAGGGGGTGGGGGTGCTTCACGCGGACTCTCTCGTTCGAGCCGACTCATGCTCCTCGGTGCCGTCATTGCACATGACAGTCGCGCTCACTACGAGACTCTTCTCACGCGGGAATATTCAAACTCTCAAAAAACTCATCTTCTGACTTGCAGGCTTTTCTTCAGTTTTTCCTATTAATTCGCGACCGGGCTACTTTTCGGAGCGCTTCTCCGGAGATTCTTTAGCTCATTCAAATAAAATAATCATGGGACATGGATCTTGTCCGCTGATGCCCCTTAAACTTAACTGGAAATTACTCGCAAAATTAACTCTCTAATTCCTCATCACTAATTAACCTAACCGGGAATTTACCTCCCAAAATTACACTAACGAGACACAGATCTTGTCTGCTGATGCCTCCTAAAACTAAACACGATTGGAGTACTCTGAGGCACGGATCTTGTCCACGGTTGCCTCCCAATCCTTAATACTAATTTAACCAATTTTTTCCCCGAGAATTTCGAACCAACTATGAACTAAATCCCCTTATTGGGAGTGCCAGTTTCATTGGACTTTTCACGCTTTCTCCGATCCCTAGCCTCGCTTCCGCTTTAAACGGTCACGCTACGGGGTTGGTACGAGGATTTTCGAGTTTATGTCACGGGGTTGGATGGGACGCTTCGGGGGTATTTGTCTTTCTTTCATGCGTGACGGTTATTGCACTTACCTGTGCTCTGCCGGTGATTCTGCTGCATGACGAGAACCTTCGGGGCTCGTTACACCCCCCTCCGTTGCCACACCCTTCTTCCGTCTCTGGTGGCGTTGTGTGGTCCTTCTAAGGGTCGCTGGTTCCTCATCGTCGTTCCATGGGATACGTTTCCTCCGTTGTTTGCTGTGGGTGGTGAGTGTTTAGCTTCTACTGGAATATATTGTGTGACGTAATTCTCGAACCTAACGGTAAGCTCAACAATTAAGTACGCTTGAAAGCACCCAATAGCCAAAAACAAAATTTACAAACGAAACCAAAATCCAAATGGGCGCCAGGATGTATCTCAACATCCGATCAATCTAAAATTGATCTAAACAACAAACCAAAATTCGAAAACTAGTCATTTAAACCAAAAATTCAAATACTCCCTTATTCAGCACGAACTAGTTCAGCCTCCTCTCAAGGTCGCTGTTGTGGGTTTAAATAAGGAGCATTAGATAATTTCAAACAAATAATTTCGGGGATATGATAAAAATTTTATATAAAAAAAATTAATTTATTGAATTTATAAATTATTCAACCCCTGCGTTAAATCGGCTAGTGCGCAGCACAAATAAAAAAAAATTATAATTTTTCATAACATGAAACATAACTTCCGACAACTCATAATAAATAAACAATTAATTACAAACAATTCTTAAAAAAAATAAATTAAAAAAAAAATAATAATGTCGATCAAAAATAAAATTTAATTAATTGATGAATTAATAAATTCATTAATTAATCGTCGTTTTCAAAATTTAAATCATAAGTCAATTCGAAAATTCAATGGTGCTGCCACCTACAGCTATCTTTCGCAACGAAATGAAAGTAACTAGAAATTTCTCTAGGAAATTCCCCTAGAAAATTTCCCTAGGAAACTTTCCCTAGAAAGTTTCCCTAAATATCATGGCCGACTGAACGATATGCCAATAAATGAAATTTATCAAATTAATTTCATAACAAAAAAATTAATTCACAAAATCTTTCAAAATATGGAATAAAAAAATAAAAAAAAATACAAACAATAAAATTCCACAAAGTCGCAAGACTCAAATTTCTCAATGAATCAAAGTTAATCAGCTTTCGCCACGACGCCAAAATATCCGTTAATTAATTTTTAATTCGCGACAATAAATTGTCAAAAATAAATTAAATTCAAAAAAAAAATATATATAATCCGAAAAACGATAACGAGAGTTCAAAATTATTTCTAATAAAAAAAATAATTGAATGTTTCCAAAAATTATCAAATAATTCCGCCGACGAATGGTAATCGATTTCGCGGCGTCACCACTAAGTAGCCTCATTACGCTAAAAATTTTTTAAAAAAATCAATGCCTCGCGAAATTCAATTACAGTACAAAATTTAATTAACTAAAATTTGCTCACCAGATTATTTCACAATTTAATTTCCATGAACAATATTTTATTAATTCAATTATACGACGATTAATCTAATTAATTCCAATGAATTAATTAATCTCAAAACCTTACAGAAATGGCGGTTAACAAAAGTGTCCAAAATGACACGACAAAACATGTGTGTCCAACACGGCATACCAAACGAGAATCAGCCGACAGCAAGCGCTGTGCACCGGCTATGGCGTCTTTTCCGGGAAGGACGTCTATGATTGGTCAGTCCCAGAATACGTCATTCAATGTAGCTTAACCTGACGTTAATTGATTTTCTTCTCAATGACGATAAGTTCCAACGAAGTAAATTGAGAAACTCCACGTCAATGACATTAGAGTTGGGACAATTTTATTTAGTCCAAGGATGCAACAAAGGTTCATCTAAACGTCTCAATTAATTCTTCCGAAGAATTTCATCATTGGCGCCAAAACTTTTCTCCAATTAACCAACTCCTTCGGTAATGTCAATTTCCTTCATCATCGTCCATCTGGTGTCTCCCTCTTCCATTCGTGAGACATCAACTCAATTGACGATAATCCAATGAGCGTTAACATACAAAATTAACCAATCGGCATTAGTTGTACATAATTTTTACTGGGATTGGACTCTCGTGATTCGTTTATTTTGATTCTCGGTTGGTGGTGCCAAAACTATTGAAATTCAAAATTAATTACGCGCACAGACGATCAAAAGTAAGGTCGATCGAAATATCACGTTACAATTGAAAGTAATCAATAAAGTATAAAAGATGTAAAAGTAATTATGAAACGGGGCTGGATTTTTTTTTCTTTTTTTCTTTCCATCACAGGTTCAACAGGCCTTCTTTTCTTTTTCCTTTGTTACGGGGTCCAATGATTTCGTTCTTCTCTTCTTCTTCCCTGTTACGGGTTCGTTGATAATTTTCTTCTTCTCGACACAGGTCTAATCATCGGTGGGGTTTTATCTCTTCTTTCTTTTCTTCTTTGATAGTTACGGGTTCACTACTCTTTTTGTTCTTATCGACACAGGGCCAACAATTTTTGTTGGTTCATGGGTTCAGACTTTTAATCTGTCTTTGTCTCGACACAGGTCCAACAGTTTTCTTCTTTTCCTTTTATTCTGGATATGGGTTCGATACGGCTTTTCTAGTTATCGACACAGGTCCAATAATTGCGATAATTTTCCCTCCTCTTCTGATATCATACTCTACCGACGTCCACGAGTTCCTTTCCTTTTTCTTCTCATCTTCGCTCTTTGGGTGAGCATAGTCGAGGCACGAGTATACGTCCTGCTGTCGCCAGCGTTCTTCCTGGTTCTTCGCTCGCCAATACTTTTCGTATTGCTCTGGAGTCATCTCAAAGGTCGTTGGAGCGGTGGTACGGGAGTCCATTGGATTCATAGGACTTGGCTGCGTGACGGGAATGATTGGGAGAGGGCGTGCTTTTGGCAAGCGCCACGACTCGTTACTGGTGGTGAACTCGGGGCTACTTGACCTTGAGGTCGACGTGCTTGAAGGGGAAGTTGGAGCACGTGATACGGGACAAGTTCTAGGGTGAGTGATCGTTGGTCGGGCTGGGGCGTCCTCGACGGCTGATCGGAATCAGGACGTCACTGGGGCTGGGATTCTAAGGTATAATAACGGTACTGGGACATTTGAACTTGTTGGCACGGGGATTCTGTTGGTTCTTGGGGCTCGTTGTCTCTTGGATGCTGGGGCATGAGGGAGACTGCGGAACAGGGCGGAATTATGGCCAAACTGCCTCTTTTCCCAGTACAGATGCCGATCGTGGTGTATGCATAAGTGCGAGCTGATACCTTGGGCTCCGCACTTGTGGCAATATGGTTCATCATTCGGGACCTGGCTAATCGACTTTTGTGCCATTCGGGTATAGAAGAGGGGGTCTTGTTTCGACACGGGGTCTTACTGCCACTCTGTTAGAGGCACAGGTATCATTGGGGGCTGAGGCTTTAGATTTGGCCTGTAACGGGGTTAGTGAGTGGGTAGTAGGCTCTGTGACAGAGGTGATGACAACAGTGGCATGGAGCTGCCTGTGCTCTCCATCGCTAGCTGTTACCGAATACGGCTTTGAGGCTGGGGACTTTGCTCTGTTTGTTTTTGGGGGTGGTCTCTCGAAGGGAGTCCCGTAGGTATTAACGTCACTGGGATCTTGACGGGAGTCCAGGGTGTCTGCTCCTGTGACCTCGGTACGGGATGTCTTGGGGGTTTTTGGGATCGTACCCGTGGACGGGGTTTGCACTGGTAAGAGATTTGAGGGCATTGTGACGGTAGAGTTGACGTTATCCACTGAGGCATTTTTTTGAAATGGCAGTGACGGGAATGGTGGGAGAGCACTGATGCTCGCTGGAAAAAGCAGGGTCACGTGCGTCACTTCTTCCAGGGCTCTGATGAGGCCTGGGCAACGAGCCTCCATACTCCAGAGATCCCACAAATAAGGCTCCGACAGAGCCCAATACTGGTTCTCGGGACGGCCATCTGACGAGTCTGCGACTTTGTCAGATACGTTTTTGGTTGGCACTTCTGGTACGTTTTTGTCCAGCTTCTCCTTTTCTGCTTTCTCTGTCTCCTTCATCTCCTTCGGGGACAGGTCTTTTTCCTCTCCATCAATCTCGATGTCTTCAGTTGTTGCCTGTAAGGAATTCAAGTTGAATAAAATACTCTTGCACTGACTTGGCCATTATCCACGGGAGCTCTCTGAGGAGTGCTACCGAAGGAGTCTACGGGGAAAATAATAGCAGAATACAGTAGAACCTCGATTATCCGAACCAATTGGGACTGAGACTAGTTCGGATGATCAAAAGTTCAGATAATTGAAACGTAGGTTTATTGGGACGAGATCATGAACACCTTTGTACAGACTATTCCTTAAAAGTGAAAACCAACTATCTCATATCAATAATTGCACCTAGAATTATAACTAAAACAGCTGAACTATAGTTACATGTACTATTTTATAGCTGTACTTGTTGAAAATTTGGTCGCTGGTCATATATTTCATAGTCAAGGTCTTTTTGCAAAATTTTTAGTTGCACAGTTCGAAAAATTCTCTCCGTGCATGGCGGTGGTAGCGAGCACAATGTCTCTTCTGCACCAACGTTCAGATAATCAAGCGTTCGGATGAACCAAGTCATCGTTCGGATAATTGAGGGTTCGGATGATCGAGGTTCGGATAATCGAGGTTCTACTGTACTTCTCTTTCGTCACGGGTGTTTCTACTCCAATTTTCCGTTACAGGTTCTTCCGTTTCAGGGGTTGCGGTCCAGGGTGCTACTCAACGGAAAATGATGAGAGCGTTTCAGGATAATTTAATGATCCGGGTTATCCCATGAGTGATGGGACGTTACTGTGGGTTCTGAAGAAATTTTCAACTTTTCAGAGGACACGAGATTCCAAGACTCTGAGTCTCTTACAATACAAGTTTGGGCTGCCGATGTTACAGATCTGCCGAGAAGTGGAGTCGTAGTATTCGGCATTATACGTCTCCCTGCAGCTTCTCGAGTTACAGGACGGGACGTCGCACTGGTGCAGTTGATCACACGTGGAACTGTCGCACTTCTATTACTTGACGACACTCCATCGTTTTTTTTCCTTCTCTACGATCGTGATGGGCGGTTTCAGGTTCTCGAAACAGGACTTCTTTCTTTTTTTTATTCTCATCTGAAATTTGTCGGGCGATGGAGCTGAGGGATTATCCCCACTTCGTGGATCACGTGAACAGGCCGCCTTTTGTCCTCGCTGTTTTCGCCTTTGACGGAAAGTGTTACGAAAAAAACGGGGACGAAAACAAGTTGAGACTGAGATTGAATCTCTCTCTCACTCTCATAGGGCTCGGGAATATTATTTCCAAATTTTATTTTAAAACTCGCGATTTGAAATGACATGAGTCGATGCGTCTTCAGAAACAATGGGACAATAGAGTTTCCCAGAAGGATTAATATTTTTGAGATTTTATTCGGCTTTCTAATCCCCTGTGAAATCGAGAGATAATAGTAACAGACCACATGATTTCAACTTTTATTGTTACGGGGACTTGAAATTTGGCGATTGGAACAAGGTTTACTTTTCACGGGGAAATTTATTGACTGTTACACAACTCGAATAAAATCGTATACGGCGTTTTTGCTGTACGTTACGAAAATGAATGTTTTCACTCCGAAACAGGGCCACTTATTTCATGTAAACTATAACGTTTACTTTGAATAAGTTTTCAGCACTTTTGAATTGTTACGGGAAATTTCGGAATCAAGAAAATTAATTAATTTATTAATTCGAATCTACTCGACTAATTAACAATTAAATAATTCGAATCGGTAAATTGGTAAACGTCACGGGACAATAGAGTGCGTCTTTTACTTTTATTTTCCGTTAATTCCTTTCATTATGTCTCAAAATAAAGACACAATAGTTACAGGTTGATCGCGGGATAATCCGGTGACGTAATCACCGAATGTAACAAGGGCAATGAGATTTTTGGACAGTGAAATCGTAACAGGAGAATGAAACAGATGATGATTTTTTAATTGTTTTGTTTTTGTATTGAACGGATTTTAATTTATGATTTTTTTGAAGTGAAACTTCTTATACGACGTCAGATGCGTGTAACGCTGGCGTTGAATTCCACGCGTTAAATTTAACGCCAGTATATGAGGTATAGGAGTGAGTGAGAGAATCGGGAAGGAGTGGGGCGGCGCCTGCGCACGAGGGACGGCAGTCTCAATAATATGCAGAGCACGGATGTATTCTTTCAATCTTTTTTTGAAAATATCGCGGAAACTAAGCGAGATAGAGTGATTTTGCTATATTCTTTTTTCATAGATTTTGAATTCTCTTCAAGGTAACTGTAGGGTGAAATTGATCTATCTTGATTAGTTTCCGAAATACTTTCAATAAAACAATTTAAAAAAATCCACTTTTCCTGTTTTTTTTGTAGTTTTGCATGTTTACAATAATTTTTTGAAGAAATTCAGAAGCTAAGGGAGATACAGCGATTTTACGATGATTTTTTGTAGAAAATTTCAGTAGTTGCAAAAAGGCGTATCTCCATTAGATTTCGAGATATTTTCAAAAAATCATTGAACCAAAGACTATTATGAGTCAATTTTTTTCGTCGTAGAATTCTGATGAATATCTCGGAAGCTAAGCGAGATAATGCATTTTTCATGAGAACTCTTTTTGTAGTTTTGGAAATTCTCCACAAAAAGGCTTTCCAGGGAAATTTTGTTATCTCGCTCAGTACCCGAGATATATTATTCCTGAAAAGCAGGATGCCGAAAAAAAAGAGTATCAAGTTTTCACACAAATTTATTTCATTTAATCAATTTTCTTGGAATGTCTCGGAATCTGAGCAACACAAGGCGATTTTGCACTAAACCTTTTTTGTAGAGAATTTCGAGAGAGTCATAAGAGAATGAAAGCAAAGTCGCTCCATCTCAATCAATTTTTGAGATATTCACAGAAAACTATGATTGAAAAAGAAAACGATCTATCAGAATACTTCATAATCGTAGAAAAAAATGTAATTTCTTAGTGAACAAAAACCTATATCCTATAGGCAGGTATTAAAATTTTTAATGCTCAATACCTATGTTTATTGTACAGCTAGGAGATCTGTGCATCCAGTTGTTGTTTGAGCTTCCACCCGCATCCGTTTGCTATTCTCACAACTTTATCTCTTGTGAGAAAATATTCATAATTCATCTCTATCTATCCTAATAAGCAACAAATTCACTTCTGTCTCGCGTGGATTCCACACACCCTCTTTTGCACTTGTCGCGATCAGAATATATCTAATTAGATACAATTATATCAAAAAAAATTTCTGTAGTGTGTAATCTTCGGCTACTGAACAGTATTTTGAAAATGGAATAATAGGGATGTGATGGGAATAGAATTCTGTCAGAAGTCTCGTGCACCATCTAAATATTTGGGGAGGATGAATCAGTGAAATTGGATTCTTAATACGTAGTTTATGAACTTCAGCATTGTGAAATGAAGTTTCACTTCTTACGTGCGGCATTCCACGCACCCTTTTTTTTTCACTACAAGCTTTCCTCTTTCCCAGACTCTCAACTTCTCCCGAAACTAATTAAGTACAAGCAACGGATCAGGCCCCAAGTTGGGTGCCACTTTGTAACGTGACTTTTCACCCGGGGGTAAAAAGCTACCGCACCGTCCCTCCCTCTGCGTCTCTCAATAAAAGTCCCTAATCAAAATCTTTTATGGGCGCCAGGTGGTTCTTTAGCAGAACCACCAAGCCGGACATTCCTCGGTGGGCTCCTGTCGTGCATGTTTACGGCTTATCACCGGCCCGTAGCAGCGTAGAGTTCCACCGAGAACCGAACGAAATAGGCGGAAGGGGGGAGGTGTTCCTTTTCTCCCGGCTAGCCCGAGAGAAAACGTGTCATGAGTTACACGTGTCACGTGTTAACCCGATCCACTGCTCGTTTCCATCAACAAAAACAAGAACCCCAAAAACTACCGAAATGAAACCTGAAAAGTTAAGGAATCTGGAAAGAGGGAACTTTTAAATAAATTACTCGCACACTAGAGAAATCTGGTAAAATCAGAGTATATTAACAAAATAATAATAATCACATCTGACTCGACTCGAAATCGTTATCCAAAAAGTTCCCTAAAAGGAAATCCCCCGAAAGTAATACTTAACGGAAACTCCAAAAAAATGCAAAAAAATTGTTTTATAAGATATAATAACTATCGAGAATCTAATTTGAAAGAAATTACAGAAATAAATTATTCTAGTTATGATTATATTAATTCTAGGAAGTACAATAACCATCCAAAAGGCACGGATTTCTCGGAAATCGTCCGAGGATACGGGTGACGTGATAAGGGGGGGGGGGGGAAGGGGGACTTATGGAAATGCTTCGCTATCAAGCTAACGCATTTTCTCCAAAATGTATATTCCGGGTTTTCCTGAATAAAAAATCGAAATATGTGTCGGGAGGGGTGAATTTGGGGTCGTTGGGTTCGTCTACTTCATCCCTATCGAGTGGAATCGATTCCGGGATTTTTCCACGGGAATCATAGAGGTTATTTACGAAAACCACTTTCCCTACCCGAACGTAACGAGTGCGAGTGAGACAAACTCACTGCGCGTCACGGCAATTGAAAGACGCGGGGCTTCCGAGTTTTAACGCACAAAAAAAAAAGAATAACAACGACACGGTGAATTTAGCGTTGATGAATTAATTAATTAATTAATTGTTCCGAGAATGAGTCGAAAAGTTACGACTTGAATCGAAACGGCTAACTAGTCAATCGGGATTTTGGGGCAAGTGATACGTTATCTCACCGAATGTGATGGTGACTTCTCCTGGATCCTCCTTATCCTCAGGACGAAGAGGCCTCTCCACATCCTGGAGACGGTTCGGTGGGCTCGCAGGTGTTCACTCGAAGCCGGCTCACTCACGACTGACTTCGAACGCAATCAGTCGACCAAAAGGGGGGGGGGGGGGGGGCTTCACGTGGACTCTGTCGTTCGAGCCGACTCATGCCCCTTAGTGGCGTCAGGGTGCATGCGACAGTCACGGTCATGACAGTCTCGGTCGCTACGGGACTCTTCTCACGCGGGAATATTCAAACTCTCAAAAAACTCAACTTCTAACTTGCAGGCTTTTCTTCAGTTTTTCCTATTACTTCGCGACCGGGCTATTTTTCAGAGCGCTTCTCCGGGGATTCTCTAGCTAATTTAAATAAAATAATCATGGGACACGGATCTTGTCCGCTGATGCCCCTTAAACCTAACCGGGAATTACTCGCAAAATTAACTCTTCAATTCCCTATCACTAATTAATCTAACCGGGAATTTACCTCCCAAAATAAAACCAACGAGACACAGATCTTGTCTGCTGATGCTTCCTAAAACTAAACACGATTGGAGTACTCTGAGGCACGGATCTTGTCCACTGTCGCCTCCCAATCCTTAATACTAATCTAACCAATTGTTCCCCCGATAATTTCAAACCAACTATTAACTAAATCCCCCTATTAGGAGCGCCAGTTTCACTGGATTTTTCGCGCTTTCTCCGATCCCTAGCCTCGCTTCCGCTTCAAACGGTCATGCTACGGGGTTGGTACGGGGTTTTCCGGGTTTATGTCACGGGGTTGGATGAGACTCTTCGGGGGTATTCACCTTTCTTTCGCGGGCGACGGTTATTGCACTTACCTGTGCTCTGCCGGTGATTCTGCTGCATGACGAGAACCTTCGGGGCTCGTTACAGTAGAAAAGTAACAAACACGCTGCTCCTGATTGGCGCTAAGTGAGCGCGTGGGGAAATGACTCCCAATTGGTGGAAAGTCAGTGAGTGGGGAAAAAACGGCGGCTCTGCGCATGTGGGGGACCGTGTGGCTAGCATATGAGGAGCCCGCAGCTCAGACTGACTTCACTCATCCCTCGTCAACGGTGGAAGACACCCCAAGCAAACGAACTCACGCTCCGAGGAATCCCTTTGCAGTGGTGAATAGCCCGATCGAAACAATGGTGAACAGCCTGAGCGAAGCAACGGTGAATAGCCCGAGCAAAATCCTTATCCTTAGCAACGGTAAATAGCCCGAGTGGAGCAACGGTAAATAGCCCGAGTGAAGCAGCGGTGAATAGCCTGAGCGAAGCAACGGTGAATAGCCCGAGGGAAGCAACGGTGAATAGCCGGAGTGAAGCAACGGCGAATAGCCCGAGCGAAGCAACGGTGATTAGCCTGAGCGACTCCCCATTATGACGGTGCAAGCCCGAGTAAAGATACGGGAGAAGCAGTTACCATGCTATGGCACCTGTAAATCAGCCGGCCAGTCAGAGAGCGGCTGCAGAAGTTAGAAAGAAGGGGAAACCGAAGAGTGGGGGATTGGAGCCACCAGTGGAGGAGACTATATAAGAAGCCTGCATTACGGAGAATAGTCAGTCGACTGCTGCTAGTGGTAGGAGACTCATCTCGCAACGGTGAAGAGCCCGAGCAGCATCCTACTTCCTTGAGCGACGATGAAGAGCCCGAGCAATCCTTGTAAGCAACGGTGAAAAGCCCGAGCGAGTTCTTTAGCGATGGTGAAGAGCCCAAGCAAAATCCTCCTTCTTTAAGTGACGGTGAAGAGCCCGAGCGAGTTTCCCGCAACGGTGAAGAGCCCAAGCGATTCAATTTAATAAAAAATTCTTTGTAAATAGTTTGTAAAATATTATGGATGAGAAAGACCCTGGAGGCACTCCCAGACGTAGGATTAGATGGATGCCCCAGGTCTCAGGGAGGCAACGCCCAACCCGCAGAAGAAGACCAGGATCTCAACCAAGAGGACATCGCCATCGGCCCCAAATTATCAATGAATTTACTACAAAAATAGTAAAACAAAAGGGTTATTCATTCATTATTGATGACTAATAAACGGGGATTCCGCTAAAAATAATAAAGAGAATTTCATCGTTTAAACGTTTTCATTAAATTAAGAATTTAAAATAAGAGAATTGTAAAGAGGATGAATGCTCCTCTCAAAATATGAAGATTGTTAAGAAAGAAAATGAATCGTATTCTTCAGAACATAACCCAAACGTTTTGACTCCATTATTTGATATTCTAGCAATAAATCTCTCTCGTTCGTGGACATAGACCCATTCACTTCTCATCTCGTTGATTCGTACAAAAGTGGTACGTTACAGTACTAACCATTGAGATAATTTGCAATGTTGTTGGGACTTCACATGAATTCTATTACGATTAATTTGTCAAAATACTAAAGATGTCAAGGTAATTTCATTGCATTCTGGAAATATGAGTAAAAATCTTGGGACTGACTCCTGGAAAAAAGTTTTTCGAGAGTAAGGTTAATATCGAGGCTCTGTTAATGTTGTTGTATGTATGTATTCTTTATTATTCTGTGAAAGTGATTAACTAGACTTTTTTGTCTTGCAGAGCCTGAAGAAGCCTAAATTATCAGCAAAACGTCCCAAATTGACAATGATTTACTATTGTAATTCATAACCTTCCAATATCCCGTGAAAAACTGAGTTAATTCGTTGATTATTTTAATTCTGGAGAAACATTCAATTTTTGAAATTTCAAAATCAGTTTTTTCCCATTCAATGTCATCTGAAATTTGATTCTCCGACTGGTTTCCCACAGACCCTTTACCAATCCAAATTCTCGTGACCTTGAAGTCAGGAATGTAAGCGAACCATTCCTTCTCAAGCCACTTCGATTGATTAACCACCAATTTATTGGCTTCTAAAGCATTGATAAAAGTGATTTGGATGAGATTGGATCCAATGCGTTCGATTCTCTTTATTCCGCTGTTAATATTCTTCATTTGCATCCCCACCGACATGGGATGTAGATTGCCAATGTTTCCTTGCAATCTTGGGGTTTTCGCGGGATTATCCTTCTTTTGTTTGTATGAAATGTACATAATGAAAGGAGCTTTGTAACCCTTGCCATATCTAGTGCTGGAAACTTTGGAGTGGTCAAAGAAGAACTTATGACCGTTGCGGCTCCCAGGTGATCTTTCATCGTCGATGAGATCGTGGAAATTTCTTTTCCGAGCGTCAATACTTCATCAAAAGTATAAGTAAAATTACAGACAGAAGAATGATGAATCCCAGACAAAAACTCAAAAAAAAGAGGACACTTGACAAAATCGACTAATCTGACGCAATCTTCCAAGCATTTTTCACTCTCCTCGTCTAGAGGTCTCTCCGGCCTGCCTGTGTGGTCCTTCCTCTTATACCACCACCAGACCCAGAGATAGCCTGACATCATTAGCGGAGCACCACCATTTCAGCGGAGCTTCTGCCCTATCCCTAGCCATGGATAAATCCTGGTAACGTGACGGTTAAAATAGATTTTTATTGCATTATATATACATTCTCTGATTTCCACACGTATGCCACAGACGACACTCTGAGATTCCATCATCATACATTACCAAAATGGCTCAAATATTCAAAATAATTAGAGAAATAAATATCATAGTCTTTTTTGTTTTTTTTTTTATATTTTTACACACAGTTATCACTTCTTTTTTTCCAGTCTTTCCACTTCTAATGCACTCTCTCCCCTTTTGCAACCATCGCTCTTCTGATCAGCGATTTTGCTGTTACTAGTGCTACGCTGTACGCGCACCTTGCCAAGCACCCTTGCACCCATCGCTCTCCTGCTCCAATTGACTTCATGAGCCTGCTGAAGTTGCTCATCTCTTCCGTACGTACAATCTCTCCAAAAGATCCCAAGGCAATTACACCCAGTGATGCTTCGCAGCCGCACATCTGACTCATCTGACTCTCATGAAATTCTGGGCAAACGCACTTTGCTGCGACATGATATGCGGTTTCTGTTGCACTGAAACACCTTGGACATTGCTTTTTTCGATCGGGAATGGCACCAGGGTTAATCATCTGTTCTTCTTCCGCTGCATGTATCACCCTGACCGTCCATGCCTCCAAGAATATCGACTTCAATGCTAGAAAAGAGATAGTACCCTCTTTTTCACTCAACACCCTCGCATACGAGTTGCTCTTCCAGTTGTACATTCTGAATTTCAGCTGTTCTTTCTGGAGTTTTCTGGCCCCCGCCCTGATCACCTCATTGGTACTTCGTCTCTCCTCATTTTCTTCCCCCCATTCTCTTGGTTGGATTCCCTCTTCTGCTATCCCATACTTTTGTAAAACATATTCGCCATCTGACAGTGGATTTCTCCAGCCAGCTCTCTTCAGCCTGTCATACTGTTGGCGTACTTTTACACGTTCCGGATGCGTTTTTGAGCACAGGGCTTTCCTGAGATGATGTCGCAGGCTCGGGATGTCGTTCTTCCCTTGATTCCTTCCTCCACCAAGATCTTCCTCACATCCGTATCCAACTTCCTGCATCTAAGCATCGTTGAACCTCATTTATCGTTGGGGTACAAGTTTCCCATCACGTATATTGCAGCCGGTACTGTTGCTGGGCTGCAGAGTCTTATTTTTTGAGGTACCGCCAGGTTGGACCTGAAGATGTTGGTTACGTGTGCCAAAATCTTGTCTCTAATTCGTGGTTCATTCTCTGGCGTGTCTCTTTCCGTCTGCGTGATGCCTAAGTACTTGTACCCCTCTCTCACTTCAGGAAGTAATAATTAGCTGGCATCATTCTCTGCTTCTGCTCCATGTCCATCAGCTGCTTCACCCTCTTCTTCATCTTCTTTATGGTGCTCGGCAGCTGCTTCCCCTTCTTCTTCATCTTCACCACTTTCTTTCAGTCTCCTCAGTGCTTCTTTAGGATCTTCTGCTTGTATCACTGCTCCCCCTCGATTCACTCCACATTTCTGGCTGTTTAGTTCCAGCCCAATTTCTCTTCCTGCATCTACAATTACCTCGGTGATCTTTTCCATTTCTCTTTCTGAAGAGCAGTGACACTTCACATCGTCCATGAATGCTATTATCCTGTGGGTACGTCTCGTGATATTACGCGAGAGGCCGACACTAAAATAAATAAAAGTGTGCTTATGGTGTCTCCTTGGTACAGCCCCCTTCTGACGTGTATTAGCCTGGTGTTGTTGCGCCCCACTTGAACGATGACGGACCAGTTCCTAATTGCTGCTTTCAAAGTATCACTCAATTCTTCAGTTATTGGTGATGATTCCGCAAGTCTTATCAACTGCCAGTGATGAATGGAGTCGTCAGCCTTGCGGAAGTCATACCAAGTGGAGTAATTGTAGATATCTTGGCCCCTGCTGTTTTTTTCTGGCTGTTTGCGTATGTGCTTTATCTATCAGAAATCCGTACATCGTTCCATTCACATTCTTTCATGTGAGTTGTTCCGGAGGTATCGCCCGTTCTGGCAGACGTGCTTGGATGAAGCGAGTAGTTACAGCTGTTAACACTTCATCATCAGTATTCCACAGTGCAATTGGTCTGTAATTTGCTGCATCAGTCTTGTCTCCGCCTTTGAACAGTAAGATGACCTTGCCCCTCACATCAACTTCCGTCAGCTTCTTTTCTCCAGACAGTGCTGCTGCTACGAACCGCTGTAATTATTCTCGAGCACTCGAGAGATATTTGTAAGCACCCGATGGCACTCCATCTTCACCTGGAGTTTCCCATGGCTTCACGTCTCTCAAAAATTTATTGACTAGTTTTTTCACCCGTTCTTCATTTATCACCAGCGGTTCTGTCTTATTTTGATGTCTTCTCAGCCTCCCGATCCACTCATTAAATCTCGGTGTAGCTGCTCTATTCCCGTTCTCCTCAGAGTTCAAATCCATGTAGAATTTTTCAGCAACTTCCGGGTCCAGCTGTATTTGATCTTTTTTCCCCTCGATTATTTCATTTGACGGGTTTGTCAGGAACTCTTGTCGCTTTTTTTCTTTTCTTTTATTTTGTTTGCATTCAACAATCCTAAGCTTAAGAATGCAGATTCTGTCTCATCATCTCGTTATATAGGTGGAGATGCTCATCTTCTGCTTCCTCAGCTCCTTCAACAATCTTCTCCATTCAGTCTCTTATTTCTTCTTTTCTGTCTAATTTTCTCTGCTGCCTGTATCTTCCTCTCGAGTTTTTTTATAGAGTGCTGTAGTTGTACGTGAGCAGGTATTTTCGCTTTTATCTCCACGCGGTCGGTAATGTCTCTCAACAGTACCACCACCGATAAGATGGCTGCCTTCACCTTCTTCCTCCTCTTCCCCTCTGATAGCTCTTCAGCTACTCCTTTCCTCCCGATCCTGGATATTTCGTTTCCTAAAATAACAATAACTTCTTTGAAGATTTCTTCAGATGGCTTATTTTTTATGCAAACTGACCTGAACTGGGGGCTCTAACTATCTTTTTTCAGAGCCCCCAGTATCCTCTTGAAGTTCGCGTGCAAGCTGTTGTCAGTGGCAGGTTGTTCCCCATCAGCTGGTTCATCCCTACCGTCAACACCTCTATCTCTTTCTTCTACGTCATTCGCCAGTCTCTCTCACTCCTCATCTCTTTGCTGACGGTTGTTATATTGTTTCCTTCATCTTCTCTCTCTCTCTCTCTCTCTCTCTCTCTCTCTCTCTCTCTCTCTCTCTCTCTCTCTCTCTGTGAGTACAGCTGCACGCTTTCTATCTCGCTCCTGCTTCTTAGATCACTTTCTGCCTTAATTTGCCCTCGGGCGTTTTATTTTTTAGATTGTTGCATGCGCCTTGATGCAATCCTCATTTAAACATATTAATTTGGATTGCACCTACTCATTAAAGCCTGAAAATTGTATTTTAAAAATCCATGGAGTGACAGTTTGAGGTTATGTCCACTGGCTTGGTATTAAGGCCCTATCTTCATCGCACGATCGCTATCATCTACCTGAACGCTACTACTCCCCTTCGGTGATTGCTGTAAGCTCCGCTTCTTACCTGTCGATAAGGCCCATCACTGCACTGCTCTTTGTCACTATCGGTATCATCGGCATCTACCATCTGTTCTCAGCTAATTTTTTATTTCATCTGTCTTCTGCTGCTTTTCCTTCTTGATATGGCTGACATGGCTATGCTGATATCCACACTCAACAACATCTTAGGGCAACTGGCAACTATGAATGAAAGGGCTAAAGCTTTTGAAGAAAGCATGGATGCGCGCATGACAGCTTTCCAGTGTGAGGTCTCCAAACGACTCTTGGCACTGGACAATATTCCAGCTCTAGTGAAGAAGGTTGAGGATGTGGTGTCTGATGTAGCAGCACTTGGTGAACGTATGGAGGAAGTTGAGGCTGCCAATAGAGATCTGCGTACACTTGTGGAAAAAGCTATTACAGCTGGTGATCCAGGTGGTCGAATTCCTGTGGTTGTGCCGGAGGTGGTGGAAACGAGAATGGGTTCAGTGGAAATGTCAATGAAGGAGCTCTCAGAATCTGTTGCTAAGATGAATGCGGAAAGGGCAAGGATGACACCTGATGTTCTCATCTCTGGACTGCATATTCCGTCAAATGCTGACATCAAGGGTCTCGCGCTTGCTGTGATTGGTACGATATACCCCTCCTGTACTAAGGACAACATCGTTAGTGTAAGACCCCTGGTTTCGAAACAACTGAAACCAGCTACAAGGTATCTCTCTGATGTTGATGCTAGGAGTTCCATGACTGCTAATACGGGCCAGGAAAATAGACCATCTGCTCTAGTGGTAAATCTATCTTCCGGGGCTCTGGCACATAACATTGTTATTGCGAAAGCCCGCCGCAAAAAGCTAAATTCTTCTGAACTGAATGTTGAACTTCTATTGGCGTCTGGTGCATCGATACCTCTGCATCCTTCGCTGATAAATATCAATGAATTCCTGCCATCGGATCTACATAAACTTCGGTGCGCAGTAAGAGATGCGTCCAAAGTCAAGGGCTATTCGACTTGCGTGCGAGAAGGCGAGATCTTTATCAGAAGGAAAATTGAGGACTGTCCTACTCGCATTTCGTCGCTTGATGATTTAAGAATCTTCCTGATGGGCACCTCGTAAATAGTACTACCGTGCTATTAATCCTAATCATTAGCTTTCTTTTTCAACTTCCAATTTATTTTATTTTCATTCTTATAATATTTGCACAGCTTAGTGAGGCTTGATGGCTTTGGCTTTAAAGTAAACTGCGCAATTGCGATGACCTTGAAGCAGTTAAGAAGTAAGAGTTTGAGCATGGTCGCTGAATTATTTTGTTGCTAATTGGTATATATTCTAGTTTCTCTAAGGCACTTTGCAAAATTATATACTGCTTTGTAACTCATTAAGCTACAATTCATTTCTTTTGCTTTTTCTTTATATTTTTCTTTTTTTTTCTAATTTTAATCCTATTGTTTGCTCTGATTTTTGTAAATCTTGTTATTTGTACAACATAATGTACAGCAATAAATCTTAATCAATCAATCAATCAATCTCTCTCTCTCTCTCTCTCTCTCTCTCTCTCTCTCTCTCTCTCTCTCTCTCTCTCTCTCTCTCTCTCTCTCTCTCTCTCTCTCTCTCTCTCTCTCTCTCTCTCTCTCTCTCTCTCTCTCTCTCTCTCTCTCTCTCTCTCTCTCTCTCTCTCTCTCTCTCTCTCTCTCTCTCTCTCTCTCTCTCTCTCTCTCTCTCTCTCTCTCTCTCTCTCTCTCTCTCTCTCTCTCTCTCACTGGGCTGTGACGTTGTGGCACGCGCTGTTCTTCGATTTGTTATTGTTGAGGTCTTTGACGTTCACCTTGCTGCTGTCTCTGAGCTCTATTATTGTTAGGGCTGTCACTTGCTATTCTCTCTTCTCTCTGTCTCACTCCCAGTGTTTCCCTTCTTTCGTTATTTTCTCTGTTCCTCTCACGGTTATGATTTATCCCAGTTTGAATTTGAATATCTTGATAATATTCACGTGGATATTTGTCCCGTAATCTTTCCATGAGGACACTTTCTGATTTTCCTGGAAACTCCTGCATTATCACTCTTATCCATTGTCCACGACTGCTGTCAAGATGCAGTCTCTGCTGTTCTTGGTACCTTATCAAAAGTCTCCTCTCATCACTCTCCTCCCACCTGTCAACTGGCTCTCTCCTCGTTCTCCCCGTGGGTACTCCGCCTGCTCTCTCGACTGCTCTGATTGTCATGAGCTTCTTCTTTATTGCCGCTGCTGATCTTCCTCCTCCTAAGCGAGGTCGTAGCCTTTCGATGTCTTCAGCTACTATTGGCCCCACTTCACGATCCGCCAGATATTCGCGGATAATCGCATTATCAGCGTCCGACCACCTCGCCATAACCATCACTTCACACAGAAAAAACTTTTACACTTGACATCTCACTCAATTCTGAACTTAGATACTTGATTCTTTTTGCGTTTTGACGATTTCTGAACATTGCATCTAAAGACCCCCTTCATCGAATATGATGCCACTTTAACTGGTGAAAAACTCAGAGAAATCGAGCGCGTCAGATGGTGGTATTCTAAGCTGTCATCTTACACGGACGGTGCCACGGTATAATTGTCTAGCTGTAGTTTCTGAGATATTGGTGAAAAACCATTATATGAAAAAACGTCATTTCTCCGAAATCATCCACGCGATTACAGTCAAGTTTAGCTTTGAAGATTCATCTTAATGAGCCTAATAAATGGTGAGAATTTCAGATTTTCCAAAGGGAGTCTTTCATAAAAGTGTTCAAGAAATTAGTTTTTTCACGAATTTCTATTTTTTTTCATTTTCCCCCTAAGAACACTACTATTTTGGATTTTATCATTGGAGAGCAGGGACTGGTAACGTTACTTCAGTTTAGTTTAGTTTCCCGGCGAATAACTAAACGAAAGGAGTAACGTTAGTCGCAGTAACAAAAGTAGTAACAAAACTCGACTAACGTTAGTCGCTGTAACAAAACTAGTGACGAAACTCGACTAACGTTAGTCCCAATATCAAAAGTAGAAACAAAACTCGACTAACGTTAGTCCCAATATCAAAAGTAGAAACAAAACTCGACTAACGTTAGTCGCAGTAACAAAAGTAGTAACAAAACTCGACTAACGTTAGTCGCAGTAACAAAAGTGGGAACGAAACTCGACTAACGTTAGTCCCAATATTAAAAGTGGGAACAGAATTCAAGTAACGTTAGTCGGAAATATCAAACAAGCAGGCGTTCGTCGCAGCGTTAGTCACTATTTCTTCTACAGTATCTTTCAAATCGCTTAGTTCTTCCTCCCAATTTCTCCTAAGGAATTAGCATTTGAATTAGCAAAATGACCCAATAGAATAATTATGATAACTTAGAGAGATAAAGGAGAAACGTAGATCATTTTTTGGACTCCTTAGAAAAAGTCCTCCGTTTATTACATTAAAAAATGAGTTCCTTCAATATTTCCAAAAAAAAATTTAAAAGTGCCATTTTCCCGATTTTTGTGAATGAACTCCCATATTTTTCATTCAGTTTTCTGAAAGATCGCATTTTTCTCTCCAAAATAAGCCTACTCATCTTCGCCGAATAATCAGAAATGGTACCCACAAGGAAACATTAAAAGTGGATAAGTTATTTTTCATGCCAAATGTAGTTTAACTCGAAAATAATTGAATTTAGTAGATCCCGATCATTTTATTCTAAATTTCAATTCATTATAACACAAGAGAAAACGTTTGAGACTGCAACAATCTAATCTATATCTACATTATTGACATTAGACGATGTTTTTATCCATTTTCCAAGTCACATATGAAGAAAAGAATGAATGATTAGGCATTAGATTAGACATAAGATTTTTGGAAACAAGAAAAAGTATCTCGTAATAAAATAGCCTATTCATGCAATATGCAATATGATTGAAATTTTTTTTTGAGAGAGATAATAGGAAAAATTCAGAAAGGACCATTTGGAAGCATTCTGCGAAATTATTAGCAGAAATTGAAAGCGAGACATAGCAATTTAAAGGGTAACGTAGAAAGAATAGCGTCTAACGCAGAGACAAACGCCTGTCTATTTTTATTTGTAAAAGAATTACTGAATGGGAGGAAGAAGATGTTCCAAAAGGATTTTTCCAGAGGGGTTTCCTATCGATCTTCATATTTATTCTATTCTCTATTTGTTCGTCATTTTTCTGAATTTTTTCATCCATTCCAGGAATTAATAATTAGAAGGAGAAATAATTGAAAAAAATTAATTATCACGTGATTTTAGAATTATTAATTTGTGAAGTAAAATATTATCAAAAGTGATCCGAAGTAACAATTAATATTAAGGTGAACATGGACTGTAAATTCGTCCAGCAAAATTTGGGAGAGCAAATCTCTCATCGCTCATCTCTAACACACCTGTTGACGAATTAAATCGGAATTTCGCAATAATACGGATAACGAATCCAACTCTAAATTCAAATGAAATTTTTTACATCATTCAAAATTGTCAGTCAAGTTTTGTTCCTACTTTTGTTACTGCGACTAACGTTAGTCGAATTTTGTTACTACTTTTGTTACTGCGACTAACGTTAGTCGAATTTTGTTCCTACTTTTGATATTGGGACTAACGTTAGTCGAGTTTTGTTACTACTTTTGTTACTGCGACTAACGTTAGTCGAGTTTCGTTACTACTTTTGTTACTGCGACTAACGGTAGTCGAGTTTTGTTCCTACTTTTGTTACTACGACTAACGTTAATCGAGTTTTGTTTCTACTTTTGTTACCGGGACTAACGTTAGTCGAGTTTTGTTTCCACTTTAGTTTCGGTACTAAAATGTTTCCGAGTAACGAAACGCAAAAAACGAAGTTTCGTTTCGTTACCGAGTTTTGTTACCAGTCCCTGTTGGAGAGTAAACAATTTTTCCGGTGACGCCTCTTCTTTTCTCGGGCAATTACATTCAGCTGAAAAGTCTCGGTGATAATATCTCAAGGGAAAAATATCTCTCACCGAAATATCTCATCGTATCTCGTGGTAAAACAGGATACATTATGGTAATTGTTCTGTCGACAATTGATTGGTCATTAATTCATCCATGATTTTTGAGGTGGCGTTAATATGATTCAACGGTCATCTGTTTGTGTCATGCATTCGCGTTCAAGGGTTAGCTTATGTGTTTTATATTTTTTGGTAATTATTCTGTTATTAGTTATGCTTCTTAAAAAAATAAGAATCAAAAAGGGGGTCTCAGTTCAATTCATGGAGGCTTCATCTTCCGTTACTATCGTAATTGTACTGACAAGCATAAGTGGTGCTGTATCTATTATAGGTGTGGCAAATGTCGTAGTATTTGTCGTACGTCTCCCAAGGATGAAAATGTTTTTCTTTTCTAAATTTTTTTATCGAAAATAGAAGGATAATAGACGAACAAATGTAAAAGTGCTTATTTGTTGTGAAAATAATGTTTTTTTGAACAAATGGAAGAGATGAATTGCAGTTCGATTCGTAATGATTGAAATTCCATTCGGAAGCGTTTTGCCAATAGAATCGACAAAATATCAAATGTTGCATAGGGAATGGGGTTTGTGAATGACACATGAAGAGTAGTGTTGCCGTGATACGAGAAGAGGCAAGAATTTGATAACTTTCGTCTCGTATCGTCATCTCTATACCAGTTATCGTATTGTCTCATCTCGCAGCTCGAGAATAGGACTCATTCTCGTCTCATCTCGTTATTCTCGTCTATGCAAATAGCTGATCGCAATATGAATATTTTGGAGGGGTGGAAGAACAATGAAACAAGTTTCCGAAACTTAGCTTAGATGGCTCGGAACTCACTGGCCGTTTGTGCTTCAAGTACTTCATCTGAACGACTCTTCCCGACTAGAAATTTGGTTATCCTGATCAGACACGCCGTGGTTGCACCTGGTCAAATCTGGATCTGGAATGAGTAAGTTAATCCTGATCCAGTAAAACATGGACATGCCAGATCAGTTCCAGATCTGGAATGGATATGGTTAACCAGATCAGGCATGCCATGATCATGCCTGATCAGATCCTAATCCTGATCCGGTATAGCATGGGCATGTCTGATCAGATCCCGATCCGGAGTGGATATGGCTATCTTGATCCGGTACAGCATAGATACGCCTGGTCAAATCCGGATCCGCCAGAGCATGAGCATGCCTGATCAAATATGGCGTTGATGAGTATTACCGTGGTGGCCCCACTTTCGGACACTCCAAAGCTAGTTCCTGCCAGCATTAATTGAAAACGACAACTATTCGCCCATTGAATGTAATTTAATTATCTTGATACATATTTGATGCCCTGAACGAGTTCAGAAATTGAATATTAAACAATATATTGTTCATTTAAATATAACTGAGGAATTTCCAGAAATTTCTAGTCGGGTTCTCCAATGCTGGACTGATTCTCAGGAAACACAGGAATAGACTGAACAATGCTCATGTGGAAATACTTTTGTGCCTTCATTCTTGGTTCACGTGTTCAATAAACTCACCCCTCATAGGTGCAATATAAAATTTTGGAGTAATTTAATTCTTGAGCAAGTAATGGTCGTACTATTTAATTGAAAAAAATGTTAGAAAAGCAGAATATATGATGGCAATTTCATAATGAATTGAATATTGTGAATGGAACCTGATGGGGCAAGAACAAATTAGTTCGTTCTGATTCTTTTGTCTATTTATTTTTTTCACCTCTCGACGAGGCATACCGTCTCTCGTACCAATCCTCTTGTCTTGTCTCGTTTTGCCGAGAATTTTGGATCTACGTTCTCGTTTTGTATCTCGTAACTATACTCTGGTCTTGTCTCGTTTCTATCGTTTATCGCGGCAACACTAATAAAGAGTGGGGCTCCTGCTTGTTTTTCTTAAATTGACGTTTCCCTAAAATATAGCTCGAACAGTTGATACTCCTTTCGACGGACGAATTACTCAAATCCACTAGCTCGCCAGAATATGATGTCTAGGGCGAAAATTGAATTTAGAACGAGAATCGCTACATTGTGCTCCTAGCGCTGAGTAGTAGAACTGAGTGTTCCTGTAATACCAAGGCTGATCAAGGTAGAATCAAGACTGGGAATTTGGTATATAGTTGCAAGACTAAAACCAACAAAAAAAAAAAAAAAGAATCAAGACTGGTCAAGCAGTGATTCCCTAGCCTTGATTTATGCAGCCTGTATCCAGCTTGCGGAAAATGTACAAGAATGAACCGTTTAGAATTTTCATTGAAGCTGCCATGACGATTCCATGGCAACGTTCATGGAACATGTCATGGTACTGGCCATGATTATTTCGAAGGAAAACCATGGTGGATCATCGCACGATCATTCCACAAACGGTGATTGTCCATAGAGTATTTGCCATATATGAACGATGATCTACCATGGTTTTTTCCCCATTTGGAATATCATCATGGTGATCATCCATATAAGATTTGACATAGGTAAATAATAATTTATCATGGTTCTTCCATATATAAATTGTGACGTGGTATTTTCCCACGCCACCTGTATGCCGAACGCGTGAGTAGAGAGAGAGATTTCGCAATAACGAGGTAGATTCATTAAGTAATTATCTGAAAAACCTCCCGGTTACGAAGATAAACTGACCTAGGGCTACCTTAAAAACCTCCAGGCCATGAGGATAAACTGACTTAAGGCTCTCTTATAAGGTTATCTTAAGAATCTCCAGGGCATGAGGGTAAACTGACCAAATGGTATCTTAGAATTCTCCCGGTCAAGAGGCTAAACTGACTCAAGGCTATCTTAAAAAATACCGCAATATTAAGTAAATTCCGTGAAAACAAATAACTACCGCTATAGTACCGCCACTCCATTTTTTCGTCCGATTCTCTGAAGGGCAGCACCTTTCGGTTATCTCGTGATGGAAGAGAGGGCTCAGAAGCACCTATGGCTAAGTGACCGATATACCGTGTTTCCTAGGGCTTCTGGACAACCCTCTTGGTCGTCCTCAGAGGTGAGTGCAGAGGTCGGCTTGAGAGACGTCGCGTTCCAAGTTTGTGGGAGTGATCAGGCCCTCGGATGGAAGGTCTGGAGGCAGGGAATAACCCACCCTGCTAAAGGAATTGCCAAAATTCGGGTTTACAGTATCGCCGAGGCGAGTCTGCTCATTCCCCAGGAGACGTGCCCCTCTGATGGCGACTATCCATCACGGGAAAAGGGGAAAACACCTCCCAAACAAGGCTCAAAAATATAAAGCCGAATGTGTCTCCCGAAAACCCAACTTCACAACCATTTCCCTCAACTAATCATAAATTTTATTCCCCTTTCGAGCAACCATAGTTCCCGTAAATCCACTCAAAACCAACTCCTATTAACCCTCTATCGACCTACAATTACTCCCGTGAAACCCCGTTATTTTATCTAAATAATGAAAGAATAAATGAATTAAATTTAATCCGGGAGAATTCAATTCCATTTGAATTCTCCCGCCCAAATAAATGCGCATGACTGCGTAAAAGGTACCTCGCAGTGGCACGAGGGCGCAGCACAACGGCTGGCCCCACCACTCAACTCTACCGAGCGCACTCCCCACTCCCGAATAAAACAGTTCGTGAAGTGTAGCGTAGCAGAGAGCATCGCTCGTTCTCTGCTCCAAAAATTTATCGTGTTTTCGCGAAAATCAAAAGTCTCCTGAAACTCAGTTTTTTCCCGAAAGTGCCCAGAACGCCGCGGGAAACGATGGTGAGTCCCTTTAATTAATTAACTAATTCCGCGAGTGGTAATAAATTAATTCCGAGTGCTGTAAATAAAATTGCGATGAGACGCTACCCGTGGTTGTAGCGTCCCTTTTTGATTCCTTCGGTTTTCTCTATTTCTTCGTGGCCGGATCTCTCAAAAATTGATGAGGCCACGGAGAAAATAATTAAAGGAAAATTACGCGAGTGTCTTTTCGTCATTTTCGCGATTTTCAGGGATTTTAGAGAATAAACCCAGGAGGAATGCAGTGATACATACAACGACGCGCCTCGTGGATTACCATTTTCCCCGGCTCTCTTTATCTCTCCTGGCCGGATATCTTCGACTAATTAATGGCCAGTGAGGAGATAATGGGGAAAATGAAATAAAAGGAATTTTTCCCGATGTTTTCAGGATTTTTCCAGGGATTTTTGGAGCATTTTTCCTAAAAAGCGTCATTGGCTGATGCGATGACGCACAACACATGCTCCCTACGCTTGGGTAGAGCAGGTTTTCTCTTCTCTTTTTCCTTCACACCCAATTCGGTGTGAAGGCAGTTGGGTTGCGCTCACACCCCGCAACTCAGCCTAACCCGAAAACTCCCTAGGGAAACTCCGTAGCAACCGACTAGGAAGATATTTAGGCGCGCTTTCACGAGCGTCGTCCTTGAATATTCTCTCGCAATTAATGCGAAGGAGAATTACCTTTTCCTATTAAATCTTTCGATCGATTTCTTCGGGATTGGGTTATCTTTTTGGGGTTTTTGCACTACTCGATGGGCAATAAATAATCCCCTATATCTCTCGACGAATTAAGATATTTTTAGTCATTTCCGGTTCCCTCGCAGCATTTTGAAGGAAATGCAGATTAATTCAGAATAACAATGGGATTAATCATGTCGCCGGTTACCTTGTCCGCCAGTTCATGGAAACGTAAGGGCGTATGAGTCTTCCTTAAGGGCGCATGAGATAATCAATAGAATTAATTATAAAGATTTATTAATCAGTACTGGCGAGTCCTTTCTAAGGGAATTCCGCCCAATCTAACTGATCGATAATTATCTAAAAATTATCTCGGTCAGATTTTGGGACACTTTTGTACTTTCCGATATAAATCGGCATTATTGGTGATTTTCGGTACAAATAGATAAAATTAAGTAATTCTCTTGATTGCTGCGATTATTTTCTCTCTCTCTCGCTCTAGTTAAGGGTTTCAGTACTTTTTGGGTTAATTGGATTCTCCAACGAATTAATCAATTAATTCGGCCTTTTTAATGACGTTAAGGGGTTTTGAGTCGATCTTTTAGGCATTTCGTTATAAAAGGCGCTTTTCGCAAATTACCTAGTAGCACTGGCTACTTTTTCAATAATGGGGAAGAATAATGTATTAATTGATGTATTATTGAGTATTCCGTATAATTTTGGTCTTCTTCATGCATTAGCGAAACATGTAAGGACATTATCCGACTCGTATTTATTCATTCCTCTATTCCTACCCTAAACTCTCGTTCTATGGTTCGGATCTCTTTCTACGATTTTATTGGTGTTTTATCGAATCTTTGGCGACTCCTGAGTGTGCCCTAAACCTACGCCCTCTCTCCACGAAGCTGAACTAGCCTAGCACAAGCCGCAACCCCCTTTTCCGACACCCTTTTCTCTGGCGTTTCTCCAATCCCCTAGAGAGTTTACCGTTACCGTTACCGTCATTTTACCGTTGGTCTGGTTAGATAGGTCCAGCAGTATCAAAATCTATCTGGCGCCCATATTTTCGTTTGTTTGAGCTACTCTCTAGGCAGATTGGGGGACGGTATTTTGAGCCATATCGGGTCTTACAGCCACGCTGGAGGAAGGGAATGATTTGTTAAGGGGGCCGAAGGTGAAGGTTGGGATATTTGCTAAAATTTAAGGTATCGAGAATAAGGTGAAAAGGGAGAACGAAGCAGATATTTTAATTCCTCACAAAATTCTGGTCATATCGATCGTCTGTTAGACTGTTAATTTGATAGGAAGGGAAAATACTGTTTAACTTTCAGGTCTGCAAGTATTACCGTTCCGGAGCAATGGGCTGATATCCGTCAAGCACACACACACATAGACACAGGTATTTTAAAAAAATGTAATTTCTCGACATTTTGGAGCATTCTGGATCATATTCCGATGAAAACTTGAAATCGAAAAAAAATCACGTTTACAATGCTTCCATTTGGAAGAAAAACAAGTGGATAATAGTATTGCTTTCTAACTGATATAGCTTTTTCTGCTAATACTTTAGCAATACACTTCCGAATGGAAGTTATTCATTCAATTTGTCAACAATTATCGTGTAATTCTCAATGGATGTTTCCATCTGATTTTTCAGATATTCTGTAATTGTCTTTTTCATACCTAGGACACGAAAAAACGACTTTCTAACCTCGCTTCGCTCGGTAAGCAAATTCTTTTCGGATTTTTACTTTTTTTCAGCCTAGGTACGAAATATACTATTTCGTATTTATCCATTTTTTCACTAATCGATAATCAGATGTTATTCGAATTGGTTGAAGTTATTCGTTTCTTCCTGCGCTCTATTTTCAGAGATCATTTGTTTATGACGATTCGTTTATTACAACTATGACTTTCCATTGATACCCAGATGATATAATGTATCATTACTCAAGTATTATAATATAACTAGCGATAGATAAATTTGGCTTATGAATTCGTCATCCATTGAAGTATAGAACTCAATAATGGCTGAAAACAGGAATTTCTCAGGTGGATGTATTTCATGCATTTTTTTCTCATCCAGTGATCTGGCAGAACTATTAATGATTTTAATCAATGCAGCATTCTCTTCTTTATCCCCTCAGAGCCTTAATACCTTCAAAAGCACTGATATAATTTTTTCGAAACCATCATAAAAATATCAAATTTTGAAAAATTCACTAAAACAGTAATAACTCGAGAACTAATTATGCAAATAAGCTCAAATTCGACAGGTATCTCACTGATACGACTCTTGAAATAATAAATGAGTATAAATCAAATCAGTTGGATAGTTTCCAGAAATTCTAATAAAAACTGATTTTCGAAAAATGGACATATCTCAAAAAGTACTGATCCGATTCTCTTCAAATAAAGCTCAAAAAATAGAGTTCGTCGAGAGGAAGTTTTTCACAAAATATGAAATTTTTCTATCGAACCGTTTTATTGTAGTTGAGACTTTTATGCACATACAGACACACACACACACACATACACACACACACACACAGACATGAGCTAAAAATATCATTTTCTTTCTCTTTAGACCATTTTAAGTATCTTCTATTGAAAAAATTGGAATCGAAAATTGTCATGATTACATAGCTTCCATTCGGAAGCAAAACCATGGTAAATCACTTTAATCCATGGCAAGTATTCTATGAACGATCATCATGGAGAAAGCTCAAATAAAAAGAAACCATGGTGAATCCTCATCTATCCATGGCAAAAACGCATGGGAATTATTGTTTATCCATGATACATCTCCTATGGACAATTGAGATGAAAAGAATATATATTCAAAAAACCCACGGTAGATCGTTATTTGTAAGTGCCAAAAACAGCATGGATGGTCGCCATGAGGGTATTCCAAATAGAAAGAGGAATCATGGTAAATCATCGTTCATCCATGGTAAATACTCCATGGACGAACGCAATTACAAAAATTTATGTATCCGAAAAACCATGGTGAATGCTCGTTCATTCGTGATGAAAACTCCATGGACGGTCGCCATGGAGAAATTTCAAATAGACAAAAACCATGATAAATCATCGTTTATCCATGGCAAATACTCCACGGATGATCGTGATGATGAGAATGTATACATGAGGTTAACCATGGTTTTTATTTCTATTTGAGATTCCTCCATGGCAACCGTCCATGGAGTTTTCGCCATGCATAAATGAAGATTTGCCATGTTTTTTCCATATATGAGGCATTCCACGCTATTTCACTCAATTTTCGGGTCATATTTTTTGATTCTGTTCGTTTTGCTTCCGAATAGAAGCTTAGGAATCTTAATTTTTTTCCAGTTTGAGATTTTATCATAATTCGACTGCAAATGACCCAAAACGTCAAGAACCACCGTTTTTAAAATATGTCTGTGTGTATGTATGTGGGTGTGTGTGTTTGTGATGACGCATTTTCCGCTTTACTCTGAAATGGGGCTAGCTAGCAATCTGAAAATTTTACCATAAGTTTGCCATGCGTACCCCAAGCTCTCACAAAAATTTCAACTAAATCGGTCGGATAGTTCTTGACAAAAATGAAAATGTCAAAATATCGTTTTTTCGACTTTTATCGATGAAAAATGAAATCGCAGCGTCCTCTCTTAGCGAGGAGATGCGCGTCCAAGAACTGCATCTTTGACGCCCCGGGGTGGTGGGAGCTCAGATTTTCAGTTTATCCAGCCCGAGTCGAAATTTTCAGGTGGTTTCAATTCCTGTTTCAACTTACAAAAATTGGAGGTTGAAGGAGAGCGAAAGGAGATGAACGGCGTAGGGTCACCGTGTATTTTAAACTTACTTTCAACCTACAGAACGGCCGAAATGTGCGTTTCTTCCACTCTGTAAGTTCGAAGTAAGTTGAGTTTCTTCCACTTTGTAAGTTCAAAAGAAGTTGAAATTTTCTAAAAATTCTCCTCCATCCCCCCCCTTCATGCCTCCCTTTTTCCCCTAAATTCGTGTTTTTGATTATTTCGCAGTCAATTGTATGATTAAAAATAGCCCCCCCGCACGGTTATTCTAGTTTTCTTTTAATAAAATGAATAAAAAAAAAAAAGGAATTCGGTCTAGTAGTTCTCGAGATCGTCCAGGCGGTCACCCATCCAAGTACTAACCAGATCCAATGCTGCTTAACTCCGGTGACCGCCTGGAGTTCTCTCGTTGACTGCTGCTAGTCTGAAACATATAACTATCTCGATCCTCATTGTGCCTTCTAGGCTCTTTGAAAAAAAAGGAAAATAATAATGAATCGAATTTATAATAATAATTAATAACAAATCTAAAATAATGATAAATTAATTAATTCATAAAAGATGCATTTTAGCTGGAGAAGAAGCGCCAGAACTTATTTTTTTTTTACTTTTGAGAATTTTCTTCGTTTTGAGAAATTCACGGTTTTAAAACATCTTCAACTCTAGAGGTGATGCCGTGAAATTTTTCAAAAGAGGTAAAAGACAAGATCATTTACGATCAATTTGCAGGATTTTCAAATGCAAAATATCGATTGTTTCAGGATTTATGGGCACTTGCCTGAAAATCAAGGTGAAATCATTCTATCTCACTTCAAGATATTAATTTTTCGAGATATTAGCCAAAAATGAAAAAAAAACTGGCAATTCAGGGAGGCCAATTTTTTCCATTAATTTTTTCAATATTCCTCAGAAACTAAACGAGATAGTGCAATTTCACCTGGATCCTTTTTATAGCTCTCGAAATTCTCCCCAACATGCAATCGGCACTGAATTTCTCTATCTCGCTCATTTTTGGAAATATCAGCCAAAAATGAGGAATAAAAGAATTCAATGAATAAATCGAGGAGGGGCACAAATATCTCGTAATCATGCGATTACAGATGCATCCCCGATCATGATGCACCACAAAAATGCATCGGATCGCGAAAAAAGTATCAATCGGATAAAAAAAGAGTTATTAAAAAAAAAAATCGGAAATTCCCGGAAATAAAATCGATATTTTTTTTTAAATTTATTATTCATTTTTTTTTTTCTGGCAATAAGTTCAAGAAGCTGAAAGTAAGGTGAACCAGGTAAGTTGAACTCATTCACTTTACCTTTCACCCTACACTGGATTTCTGATAAGTTGTAGACGTCGAAAGTAAGGTGAATCAGGTAAGTTGAACTCATTCACCTTACATTTCGCCTTACATTGGAGACGTAAAGTCGAAATACGGCGAAAGGAGGGTGAGATTCTGACGGGACTTCTTGGACATTAAAGAAATGTACATTGAAAGTAAGTTGGAAGTCGAAATGTAGGGTGAATGAGCACAAAAATTTTGACTCGGGAGTATAAAACTTTTGAGAAATTTTTCGTAAAAATCTTGATTCCACGATAACTTAATAAATAATCGAGCTAGAGACCGCAAATTTTGTGAGGTTATACATCTGATGAGCACAAAGTTTGGTATTGAAACTGAGCGAAATCGGTCGAGGAGTTTCTTAGGTATTAGCATAGAAACATCCGGAAAAGCAAGCTATATCATAAAAACTATTCGATTGATTATATTTAGAACGAACTTAACCCTCTGATGCCTATTTTGGTTCCCGCACTCAACGCAAAGATCAACGATGGTAGATTCTAAATTAAAAAATCCATTCGGAAGCTTTCTGCCGATTGCATTGGCAGCATATTAAATTTACGGTGTTCAAATTACGCACAAGTAGTGGGACTCCTGCTTGTTGGATATGGTGTTGGAATGGCTAATAGAAGTTAATTCCCATGGAAAAAAATTTTTAAAATTTTTTCAAAATGTACGACTATTTTGAGTTTGGAAAAAACGCGGTAAATGCTCATTTCTCTCTTACTTTGAATGCTCATATCTCATGAAATATTGATTATATGGAAAAAGTGAAAGAATACTTTTGTGTGGGGAAAGATCATAGAATTGCATTTACATTTTTCTCAATGATCGAAACGCGATTTTTCTAGTTTTTATTAAGGGACCATCACAGTGTAAAATGATTCAAAAATCAATTTTTTTTCTTGGTCTCATCATAAAGTATTTACAGTTATGCATGTTCTTTCAAATTTTGAAGTCAAAATTCGAATTATTATGGTTACTACCACCTTTCTTAGAAAAAGATATTAGAGCGTGAGGCTCTAAAAAGAACGCTCTTCCAAACTTTAAACGTGTTTTTCTTGAAACGCCTCTTTTAAAAACGGTGCCCACTGTCAGAGGAAGAGTTTTGAAGCTATCAGCTTAAAATTTGGACTGAATATTCCTCATTATATTCTTCATGTCCTTATGGAAGCTTTCCTTTTAAATCTTCCGATTTTTTCACATGAAAAACTGTTGAAAAAAAAATGCTAAATTTCATACTTTTTATTCATACCACTATATACTATACTATATAGTATATATCTATAATATATATTAGGATAAGTGATGACAGAAAATGTCCTATGCTTTTTTATATTATGGACCACCGCCATTTTTTCAAATTAAAAAAAAAGCCTCCATAAGGACATAGCGGCATCCTTACAGATTCGTAACCTATTTGATTTTTTTTTTAGATGCAAACTGCGGTCGCAAATGGCCCCCATTTTTCTAACACACGATTTTGAATAAATAAGAACAACCAGAAAAAATAAATGTGTTGGTTACAGCTGAATTTCTACTTCATCTTTCTCATTTATAATTTTCTAAATTTAATTCTGAAATTACGAATTATTGGAATGTCGGATTACTACATTGGCGACCTAATAAATCATGAGGTTTCTGTAAATAACGACAGCAATTACCTGAAATTTAGAAACGGACACCATTCCTCATAATTTCTAGAGTAACAAAAATGATGAGTATGGGTTTCAGCATTTGTTAAGATGTGTGTCAAATTCTGAACCACTGAAATCATTCATTTTTCCATTAACCAACTGATTAAGAAATTATATTACGAGTTGTCAATTTCGCGCAAATTCATCAGTTTCGCAAGATTGAGAAATTGGATCCTTGAAGTTAACGATTGACCGAACTTCCAAAACGAAGTGAGTCTTGTTTCATCCATCGGAAAATTAACATTAAAATCACTTCAAGAATCGATCTGTGAAATTGACCTCTTCTTGCGCGAAGTTATCAATCTATTAAATTGCTAATAAACCGATAAATGTTATAATAACATCAGGAATTGGGCAAATTGGAGCCTTTAGTCAAAATTAATATTTTTGATTCTAATAATAACGAAGTGCAGTTACTCTGTGGTTGGCAAGAACTAATTCCATAAAGAAAAGAACATTAAATTAAATTAAACATAAAAGTGGATCAGTCAATCATCTCAAGGATTTGAGAATAGTCAAGGATCCACATCTAATTAAGATACAATTAGTGTTATACTGTTGCAATATTATTTGGATTACTTCTAGAATCATCAAAATTCTGTAAGTCGCTTTCTGATTATTTTTGTATTGGAATTTTCAGAAATCTGTCAAGAAATCTTCATTTAGAAATCTGTGAAGAAATTAGAAAACTGTAAATTATCCTTTTTTTTATTTTTGTGTCAATTAAAATTTTCAAAGAGTTTTTGAAAGCAAAATTAAATCGTTTTCAAATCTTTATTCAATTTTCCCCAAGTAAAATTCCCAAACGAACTTCCTGATAACAAGAGTATAAACAATAGCGTCCTATAAAATGAATAAATGATGAAAGATAATTCATAGAAGGTTTTGTCCGAATAGTAATAATTTTTGCTGATTGTCCTCGACGCTACAATCGCATCTCGGACATAACAAATGAAAATAAACAAAAAAATATTTTTGTATTGTTCATGAGTGGTTTTATTCGTAAAAAAAATCATCCCGATCTCCCTATCTCATCCATCCGAAAAAAAATCTCAAAAATTGACTGTTTTTCGGCAGGTCACAATGTGATGGTCCCTTAACTATTTTTATAGAAACAAATTGATGGCAATTATCGAATACATGCTCGCAATAATCCGAATAAATATATCTGAAAGATTGATTTCTTTCTGATTTTCTTGTAAATTTTCGCGATACACTCTTCGACCGTTCGCGAGAAATCACTTTTTTGATGTTTTTGCGCGATTCGAGTCCGGTGCCGAAGATCTCTGCGCATGCGCACAACGTTTGGGTTGCCAATCACGTCTTCACTGATGCCTGAATTGAGTACTCTCTACCGCTGAGTTTTTGCAATCATAATTGACACATGTAGGCTGAGGGTATTATTCCCAATTTTCATACTATGAGCATTCTGAATAGTACCCTTGAGAGTATTGCATTTAGCATGAATGAATCAATTATTGGAATAAAAAATGTTGTAAAATTTGATTTCGATTATGAAGGGGCAAAAATAAGGGAAGTGCCCCACAAAAATAGGCGTGGCTAGGGCCTATTTTCATTGTATTCGACGATGAAATATTAATAACCGTTCAAGAAAGCCTCCAGAAGATAATCAAAGGAAATGAAGTAACTTTTGTGATTCCAAAAACTCAGCAGGAGAGAGTACTCAATTTACGTGCCAGTGAGGACGTGATTGGCAACTCAAACGTTGTGTACATGCACACGGTTCTTCGGCAGCGGCCTCGGATCACGCAAAAATCTCACAAGAGCGATTTCTCGTGAACGATTGGAGAGTGTATCACGAAAATTTACAGGAGAATCAGAAATAAATCGATCTTTCACATATATTTTTTTTAGATTTTGGAAAGCATGTAATCGATAATTGCCATCAATTTGTTCATTCAAATAGTCAATAAGAAATAGGAAAATCGCGTTTCGATCATTGAAAAAAATGTAAATGCAATTCCATGATCTGTCCCCACACAAAAATATTCCTTCACTTTTTTCATATAATTAATATTTAATGAGATATGAGCATTTGAAGTTAGAGAGAAATAAGCATCTACAGCGTTTTTTCCAAACTCGAAGTGGTCGTAAATTTGGAATTTTTTTTCCATGGGAAATGACTTCCATTAGCCATTCCAGAATATCTCCAAAAATTATGGGAAAGGATAAAATGCATTATGAAAAATTTTGAAATAAAAAAGAAATGAAAGAAGAAAGGGAAAATAAAAATTGACATTCAATAACCTCCGAGAAAAAGATTGAAATAAAAAATTCAAATGAAAATCCGAAATAATTAATAAAAGTTATATTTGGGAATGAGGGGAAGTCGGAGGACATCCCGATTTCTCCATAAAATATGCTCCGGATGTCCCCCGACTTCCTTTTTTTCCCAACTACAACTTTTATTAATTATTTCGGACTCTTATTCAAATTTTTTATTTCAATCTTTTTATCGGAAGTTATTTTTTTTTCCTTTCTTTGGGTATAGGTCCTAGACCAAGTTCCATTCCACCTTCCAGGGGGCTTCCCTCTTCACTGCTACGTTCTGCGTTGATCCAGGCTCTCTTTCTTGCTTGCATCTGTTTGTTCTTTCTGAACAAGGGCTTCTTCTTTTTTTTTTTTTTTTTTGCTCTTCAGCTGCATTCCTCTGCTTTGCCTGGGGTAATTCGACTTCTGGGACTGTGGTGGAGCTGTTAGTGGTCAGGATGGTGGGTTCTCTTGCTTCTGTTCGTGGAGAAGAGAGGGGAGAACGATATTTTCCTGTCCTCTTCACACAAGAGTCCTTTGCATACCCCTACTAACTATGCAGGCGCATAGCGGGGGATGATATCGGGGGTTATTAAAGGTCAATTCTCATTTTTCCTTTCTTTTTTCATTTCTTTTTCATTTTAAGATTTTTCATAATGCATTTTATCTTTTTTGATCATTCGCAAACAAAAATTTTTCCGTTTAAATTTGAGCGGGACATGCCAAGCTTTGACAACTGGACCAGGCATGGTACAGCCTCAGGTTACCAAGTCTTGGTATACCTAGATTGTACCTGGCTGGAACCTTTGCTGATACCAAGCTATGTCCGAGATTGGTAACAAGACCCAGAATACCAGGGCTGGACCAGGCTTCTTCTCCCAAGACTGGTATACCAAGCCATGGGAATGCCAGGTTCAGACCAGACTATAGCCAAGCCTGGTATTCAAGGCTCGGTAATGGTGGAATACCATGCCATATTGGAGGCTGGTACACAGTTTTACATCAGACTATATCCAGGACTGGTAACCAAGCCTGAGAACCAACTGAGCAGTGAACTCAGATACCAAACTTGACTCAAGATTCTCTCACGATCGGCAAATAATTGGAGGAAATATTATTATAACATTGGAAGAATACAAATTGTATTCAAGTATAGAGTTTTGGAGTTTTAAAGGGTGAAGAAAAAGTTAAGTCACTTCATAATCCGGTTTGATATACTAGGCCCTAAAGTAAATGGAATAGCGCAGTGGGCTAGATGGATGTTTCAAGGACAGGTCTTCGGTGGATATCTTGGACAATGGTGGCACTTAGTATCATCTTCTCTGGGGATAAACATCCGGAATGTTGGCATCTGGATGAACATATATCTATACCGAGGGGCTAGTCACTTGGGGATTTGGTGGCACAACGATTCCCAAAAGGAATCGATTTCTTGTGATTTCCAAAAGGAATCGACTTCTTGTGATTTCCAAAAGGAATCGATTTCTTGGGATTTCCACTGATTTCCCGTGATTCCGAAATCATCAAGATAACCTGCGATTTCCCGTGATTCCAATGATTTCCAGTGATTCCTAAATTTCAGAAATCAGTGATTGCTGGACTGTCATTAGAAAAACTTCATTAATTAATCATTGTAGATCAACAATAATTAATCCACGGTTAGGAGTGTGTGGATGTTCAATCAGTAAAACGAATTATTTAAGAAATTAGAATAATTTTTTTAAATTCTTAGATACATTTTCATGAACACTTAAACTTTTCTCACTTATTTTCCAAGCTTTTTTTTCGATTCTGTATATTTTTGGATATGTTGTCGGAATGGCTTAGGAAAGTCATTTCCTACGGAAATGAAAATTTTTTTTTTTTTTAAATTATGACCATTCTGAATTTCGAAGAAACGATGAAGATGCCCATTTCACTCCAGCTCTGAATGCTCTTATCTCGTTGAATATCAGTTTTACGAAGAAAAGACAAGAGTACTTTTTTATTACTGAAGACCGTATAATTGCAACAAAGTTTATTTCAATCCTTGAAACTCAATATTTCTGTTTGTTATAAACAAAATAAATGAAACAATGGCTGCCAATCATTGTTGTTAGTGTTTGCCACGATAGACGAGAGAAACGAGACAAGACGAGACTATAGTGACGAGAGACGATATGTCTCGTCGAGAGGTTAAAAAAGAGGGTGCGTGGGATCCCCGCGCGGCAGAAGTGAAACTTCTCCCCCATGAGGTATAGATAAAGATAAATTATTAGTATTTCTTCATTGAACAAGGGATAAAATTTTTTGTTCCTTACCGAATTATAGTTTCTTTCACGACCAGTATTCAGACCAATACATTTTTTCAATTCATTGTGTTTGTGAATATCTCGGGAATTGATCGAGATGGAGCGATTCTGCCACAATCTATCTGTGTAGCTCTCGAAATTCTCTACAGAAAAGGATCCGTGCGAAATCGCCCTATCCTGCTCAAATTTTGAAATATCCAAAGAGAATTGCTGATAAAATAAAATTGATCCATCTGAAAACTTCATTATATATATTTGATCGGCTTCCGTTTCATTAGGAATATTCAGAAAACTGAGCGACATAACAAAATTTTTCTGGAGACCTTTTTTGTGAATAATTTTAAAAACTGCGGGAAGTGTTGTGACGATTGACGCAATTATTTAATTAAAACTTTCATTACTGGAACTTTACTTTAATTTACTGTTACTTTGATTTCGGCGCCAGTTGGTCACAATTAATAAAAATACCGAATGACCAAAAATTCGGCTAGCTAGCATCTCAGGGGGGAAGGAGGTCGATACTCTTTGCGTCCTATACGTTACTGAAGAGGATGGAGGCAGTAATAAATGACGCAAATGTTTAAATAAACAAATGAAGTACTTTTATTCACTTAAATAACTTGACTCGACGTTGGTTTACAAAAATGACTCGACGCTGTTTCACAAAATGATTCGACGCTACTGTTAAATAAACGGGCCAGAAGGGCGGTGAGAGCGGGTGGATCTGACCTGAAGGTGACGAAACTTGACTGGACTAGACTTTGAATTATCCTCCTGATGCTACTGGACTCTTTGACGATGTTGACTGGACTCGACTTGACGATACTCGACTTAACTCTACTTTACTGTACTTTACTTCACTTTTATGTCTTTACTTTTACTTTAAGATCACTTTTCGACCACTTCTCGACTCTATGACACCACGGTTCCATAGCTCCCGTACGAGTCACGGTTCGCGAAGGTGCAAAGCCCTACGCGAATTTTCGATGACTTCCCCTGTTCCCCTCGTCTATACCTCAAGCTTCGATGAGGAAGCGATATCCCCCACTCTCGATAACCGCGTTACGCTAAACTTGAGTTGACGAGTGATTTCTCACTCGTCACAGGGTTTCTACAACAATTGCCTTATTTGGCTCAGTTTCTGATATATTCATCAAAACACTATAACAATGCACAGACTTATAGATAGAGTCTTCGTTGTGATGGTTTCTTGGGAGAATTTATCGGAACTGAATAGAGATATGCTCATTCAGCGTACTCTATTTTAACTCTCGAAATTTCCTACAAAAGGGGATTCGGCTGGGTTGACGCTATCTTTATTAGTTCCTAGAATATTCATGAAAAAGTTTACAAAAAAAATGGACTTATAGATGAAGTTTTTTTTCCGAAAATTTTTTCATAAATATCTTTGGAACTACTTTTGAAAACTAAGCGAAATAGACCAAATTTATCCTAATCCTTCTGTGCAGCTCTTAAGACTCTCTGCAAGAGAGGATTGTGGCAAAATTACGCTATCTCGCTTGCTTTCCGAGATATTCTCGAATTACTGATGATAAAAATGTGCATCCTGTTTTATTTCTTTGCTGTTAAATTGTTTTTCAACGAATATCTTGGAATTTAAGCGAGATACCGGCAATTCCCCTGAATTCTTTTTCACAGAAGACTCTGAGAGCTACGTGAATAGATGAAGATGAGATCGCTCTATCTTCCTCAGATTCCGAGATATTCCGAAGAATTGTCAGCCTTTCTGACCATTACACTAGCATGTAGCATGCTACAGAAGGACTAGCGAATGAATTGAACTCGGCTCCCTTCGGATCCCATACCCCACCATATAAATTCCGGCTTCGGTACGCCTCGGCTGTCGATTCTTTCCTTAGTACGCCTATATGCTGCGTATCTACCTACTCCCCCTCCCCCCTCTCCAATCCGCTAGTGCCCCTACGCTAACTACGAAAGATAGGTTTCCCCCACCACTCATATTGGGACCGGACGTCAACAGCGCACGACTTCTCCTTTTCCCCACTACTCAACTACCGCATTCCCCTCAAAAGTCTACACATCAGCGTGACGCTTGAGAAAAGTTGGTACCCTGCCAAAAGAAGTTTCACTTCAAAAATAAATAGACAAAAAGAATAAAAACGAACTAATTTTCTTTGCCCCAACAGGTTCCATTCGCAATATTCCATTTATTATCAAATTGCCATTAGATATTCTGCTTTTGCTTCCGAATGGAAGCATTACTATCGTGAAAATTTTCGATCTGGATTTTTTTGTTGGGAACTACTTAAAATCATCCGAAAAGTCCGAAAATCATATTTAGAAAAAATGTCTGTATGTATGTGTGTGTGTGTGTGTGTGTATGTCTGTGCACACACACATGTCTCAATAATTTCTGGAGTTTTATATGTAGGATTCTGAAATTTTGTCAGTATATTCCGGTCATTGAACTCTTCATTTTAAGCTTTTTTTTTATTGGAATCGGTTCAGTAGTTTTTGAGATATTAGCAAATTTCGAATATTTGTATTTCACCAAAATTTTGAAAACTTCTGAACCGATTTTGCTCATATTTATAGGTTGTGCTGACGATCATATGAGCCAGCTTGCTACCAATTTTTATCTCTTTATTGATGATAGTTTTTGAAAAATTTTGATTCTGATGATTTTTTCAATGGAGTTCTTGTTAGCACGATAACTGAAAAAATATTCGAACTAGAGACTCCCAATTTGTTGGATATAGGCTTCTTATAACACTGATGCATGGGATTGCTCATGGGCATAATTGATTGAAAAGTTTTTGATGGAGGAAATTTTTTAGGTTTTGAAAAATTTCAGTTTCTCAGAAATATCTCCGGTCCTATCAGTCGTAGTGATTTGGGATCGATCTCAAATGAAAGATGAGTTCATTTTCCATCGATTCATATAGTTCCAAGAAATTTTTTCTCGATTTTTCCAATAGATACAACGTAAAAATTGATTTTCAGATAATGGGCTATGAGTAATTGAAAAATCAATAAAATAAAGATTTGAATGATATAAATTGATGAGAAATGATCTCACCTTTCATTTGAGATAACAACCAGGTTGCTGCGACTAATAGAACCGGAGATATTACTGAAAAACTGAAACTTTTCAGAACCGACAAAATTTCCTCCATCAAAAACTTTTCAATCAATTATGCCAACGAGCAATTCCATGCATCAGTGACATAAGAAGTATAACTTTACCGAATTGGAAGTCTCTAGCTTAAATTATTTTTCTTATTATCGTGTTCACAAGAACACCAATGAAAAAATCATTAAAATAAATTTTTTTGAAAACTATCATTAATAAATAGATAGATCATTAAGAATAACGTTGATCAAAAATTGGTTACCAAGGGAACATTGAAAATTGAATGAATCAATCGATATCCGCAAAACATCAAAATAGAATTTGCAATAAATAGCAATTTGAATGAAATGATTGATTATTAATTCAAATTAAATTATCAAATTTTATTCTCTTTTTAAATTTGAACACAAAAATGGAAATTAATGTGAAACGATTTAGTAAAGTGGAGGAAAAGGAATCCATTCGGAAGCGACTTGCTAATAAATTAGCAGATAAAGCTATAATGATAAACGTAATGATGCAAGTTTCCACTTGTTTATTATATTTTTCAATTAAATAGTACAACCATGGCTTTCTTAAGGGGTTAGACCACTGTAACCGCCTCAAAAAAAAGGTTTTTTCGGCATTTTTTTTTTTAAGGGAACAAGGAGGTTAATAAATTCATACCATTCCGGGGACTTATTGAGCATATATTTGAGTTCCCAAATCCAAAATTTCATAGCGAAATATCAAAAAAGGGCGACATGACAGCCATTTTCCCGAAGCTCGTCAAATGTTCGACACTCCATTGCATGCAGTGTAGATGGCGTAAAATTGCATTGAAAAAAAAATTGGCTCTTTCTATATGCCTACAGCTAGCGAAGTACGTGGCCGATTTGGAAAATATCACCTTTCCAGTAATCGGCGGGCATTGGAATGGAAACGTTCAATTTTTGACAAAAAAAACGGCAATTTTTTCATAATGAAAAAAGGGCAAATCATCATTTTGGAAACATCCCACGTACTTCGCTTCAAAATGTCATTTCAAAAATGCTGTTGGAAAATCAACTCGAAGAAATTAAAATTGTTTGAGTTATGCTGCATGCGATTTTGAAAAATCGTGTTTCGAGATAAACTCGTTCGAAGTTTTGATGCGTGCTATGAATATAAAGAAATGCTTGGGGAAAATTTCATTTAAAGAAATGGGTTTCAGGTGATGAACTTCCGCCCTACACCTTTTCGTGGGCTAAAACTATTTTTAAGCCAAGAAAAAAAATCGATTTTTCGAAAATTCTACAGTAGTCTAACCCCTTAAGAATAAAATTACTAAAAAAAATTTATATTGCACCTCTGAATGACGAGTTTATTGAACATGTGAACCAAGAATGAAGGCAAGAAAGTACTCCCACATGAGCATTGTTCAGTCGATTCCTGTGTTTTCTGAGGATCAGTCCAGCTCTGGAGAAGTGACGTTCAGATGCCGTACTTAAGGCACAAATGGCCAGCAAATCTCGAACCATCTGAGCTAATCTTGGGGAACATGTTTCATTTTTCTTCCACCACTCCAAAATATTCACATTGCGATCAGTTACTTAAACAGACGAGAATAACGAGACGAGAATGAATTCCATTCTCGAGCTGCGAGATGAGACAATACGATAACTGGTATAGAGATGACGATACGAGACGAGAGTTATCAAAATCTTGCCTCGTCTCGTATCGCGGCAACACTAATTGTTGTCACCGTTGTAAAAATCTGAACAAATATATGATATAAATTGAACGGTTTCTGATTTTTCTCTGAATTTTCATAATACTATTTTTAATGGTTCGGGAGATATCGATTTTTTTATTTCCTTCCTTCGTCCGTGGCCCGGGTCAGAAAAACCATGCACATGCGCACAGTAACTTGCCACAAGTCACGCGGTCACTGGCGCGTAAGTTGTGTACTGCGCGCATGCGCATGGTTTTTCTGACCTGGCCGCGGACGAAGGAAGAAGATGAAAAAAACGATATCTCCCGAACTATTAGAGATAGTATGATGGAAATTTCGAGAAAGATCAGAAACCGTCCAATCTATATCATATATTTCTTTCATATTCTTAAAACGGTGACAACACTGATTGGCAGCCATTTTTTCATTTATTTTGTTTATAATAAATAGAAATATAGAGTTTCAAGAATTGAAATAAATTTTGTTTCAGTTATACGCTCTTTTGCAATAAAAAAGTACTCTTGCATTTTCTTCGTAAAACTGATATTCAACGAGATAAGAGTATTCAAAACTGGAGTGGAATGGGCATCTTAACCGGTTCACAAAATTTTCAATGGTCATAATTTTTGAGAGGAATTTTTTTTTTGTTTTCGTAGTAAATAACTTTTCTAACTCATTTCAACAACATAGCCAAAAATGAAGGAAACCGACAAGAAGCTTGGAAAATAAGTGAAATAATATGGAATGCCTCATATATAGACGTTGGATGAATGCTTGCTCGCTCGGAGAGGGGATAAGTGATTCCCAGCGATCCCCGAAATCACGCGATTTCTTGGCGTTTCCCAATGATTTCCTATACATTTGGAGGAATCACGAAGAAATCAGGAATCATTCGATTTCCAGCGATTTCCAGTGATTTCAAGTGATTCCTAGCCTAATTTCGGAGGAAGTGGTTCACTGATTCCCCGAGTGACCAGCCCCTCGATCTATACCCTCCGGATCGAGAATAATTAACAATGAAATGAGCTTTTTTATTAAAATTTTCGAGAATCGATGGTTCTGGGTTCGAATCCTAGTCAGGGTAATTTTTTTTCCATAGTATTTTTTTTCAATATTATTTGAAGTGATTCATCTCGTAAAAGGCTAATCGAATCACTATCAATGAGTCAACATTGTTTAAATATTTTACGTGAATATTGAATGAATATTGTTTGAAGCTTGGCATTTCTGGAAAATGTACCTTGGTCCAAGGCTGAATACCAACACTTGTCCTGGCTTGGTATCCCAGCCCTCGTCCAATGTTACATTGTGAGGTTTCACCAAGCTTGGGCCGGGCCTGTTTACGGAGCCTCATCCAAGCTTGACTAGGTTTGGGACAAGCTTGGACCAAGCCTGGGCCAGTGGTCTACTCCTACCTGGGAAAGACGTATCGCTTATGTCAGCACGAACCAGCAAGGGTACCAACTAATTATTTTTTTTATTTGTGTGGGAAATTTTCATCTAAGTTGCTATTTTCTGAAGAATTATTTCTGTTTTCGAAATTTTCATAAAAATAAGAGTCGTAATCCTTTATGCCTGAATCCTATATGTCTAAAACCATCTCTGGACAAATCCTTACATTTTGAGTCAAGAAGTCCATATTTTTTAAATCATTTTCAATATGATAAGGCGTTACAAACGCGTCGTAATACCAATGCGTTCCATGCCAAACGCATAGTGGAGTCATTTAAGCAAATGAAATGCAAAAAAAGAGGGGAGTAATAAAAAATTCACCAATCGATAGATTAGGACTCTCTCATTAACATATCAAAAGATCCCACGGATATTGTTATCCGTTTAGTTGTAATTAATTAAAAACGAATGAGAATTCTGATAAAATGTACTTCGACCATTCGTATCTTTTATTAAGTTGCAATTAATCAGTAAGAGAAGACGCCATTTTGTAGCTGATTAAATTTGCTACAAAAGTAAGTGAGAACCACTAGTCAATAATACTTCGCTAATTTAATATTAATTTTTTAAATTATTTTTGACCGATATTCACCAAGCCATCAGCTGAGTTTTTAGCTCCGCCCCTTCGCCATGACGATCGGGTCACGTGAAGCGCGCCGAACACCCGAAGTTCAAATATCTTTTGCTCGTGTCCTTTCCTTTTTTCCTCTCAATCATTATTCATTTTAAATCACTTATTAATTCAATAATAATAAAAAAAATACATTATTAATTGAATGGGAAAACCAGTAGTTTCTAGGGCAATCCAAAATCATCTATTAAATGAATTGAATGAATAATTATTAATTTTTATTTTCCATGAATCTGTACGGAGAGAAATAAATTTTTGCGGTAAGAAAATTTCTCTGCAACAAACTTTTCCTTCGCAATTCTTATATCTATATATATTGAACTAAGTTATTTTTTTTTGTAACAAACACTCATTTTTTCTGTATACTCTAGAAACGATTTTTTTTATCAATAATTATCATTATTTAATTAATGAATGATTTAAAATAAATAATGATTGAGAGGAAAACAAGCAGGAGTGCCACTCTTCATGCGTTACTGGCAAACCTTACTCCTTGTGCGACATTTAAAATGTTGCCAATTCGATTGGCAAAATGCTTCCGAATGGAATTTCATCAATATTGCATCAAATCGCTATTCATGTATTCCATTGCTCAGAAAAATAAAATCATTTTTACGCACAAATACGCACTTAAGGGGAGACGTCAGGTCTCTACGGGGTGAGGTGTGAGGGGCAAAAGATCAAAGGATCTGACAGCTATTGCCAATCTAAGATAAATAAAATATTCTCACATATTTTAACATTTCGGCTAGGTTCAACTCGAAGAAATATTCATAAATATCAATTACTATTTTCCCTGAATTTAAATTTCATTATTTTATTTTTTTCTTCACTTTCAAATTTTATTTAATTAATTATCGAGAGACGACTCTGAATGACATAAGTTGGTACCATAACTATCCATGAGGAGATGGTTTCATTGGCTGAGCACGCTGCCGCTCATAACCTCTAAAAGTGACATGCAAAAATTCAAGTACTCAGAGTACTAAACAAAAACAAAAAGTATAAGTTGCCCAAGGCCCATTTTATATTTTATATTTACCTATTGATATTCTTACTATGCTTTAGAAATGAAAAAAACAGTTTCCATCGTAAATTAACAAAAAAAAATGAAGAATTATCTAAATTAATTTTGACTATTTTCAAAAATGCGCGCGCCTTTTGCGTTCAGCGGTTTTACAAATGGCTCCAGTCTCGATTGAAAAATTCAGTTTTTTCGGCAGTTTTTTCAATATTATAAAAAAACGGCTTAAGGAAAATCTGTAAAACTTCCCACGTAAATTCTTTCAGTGGAATTGAAGTGACCTAAAAATAATTCATAATTTTTTTAGGACGTGTGAAACGCATCGGTGTGTTTGAAAGTATCAGGCCATAAGCTACCGGGTTGTGGATTTTTTTTTAAATTAATTTTTTATAATATAATAGCTCGAAGGAAAATTCTCATATTTTTTTAATACTCTCTAAATACTCCAAAGTTGATGAAGAAAAAAAAAAAAGTACACTTTTAGGAAACTGATTTTACTGACGTCTCCCCTTAAACATTCCTACGAATATTGGTCCAGACCGTATTGATCTGTTCAGGATGCAATCTTAGGACCTGCAGTCCTAGCTTACCATAATCGATTAAGCTGCAATAATGTCATATGATACATAAATTTTCAATATTGGATGAAAACTGAGATCCTACGATAAAACTTAAGAATTGAAGTTCAGATTTTAAATAGGATTCTTATTCTTTCCGGTTGTCGTCAGAAGAAAATGTACTCATTTGGTAGAAAAAATTGTCTACTTTCGAATGGTGAAATGAAAAATAGTAGTGTCCCTAGGGAGGAAGCTAAGAAAAACCGTGATTTTTGAAAAAACTAAGTTATCGAAAACTCTTACTAGAGACTACCTCTGAAAAATCTGAAATTCTCACCATTTGTGGGGCTCATTGAGATGAATCTTTTAAGCTGAACTTGCGCGAAATCGCTCCAGTAGTTTTCGAGATATAACCTCTTTTCATAAAATGGTTTTTGTGCAATATCCCAGAAACTACTGGACCAATTTCACCCAATTTCAATACCAAACTTTTCGTTCATTAGATGCACAAACCCACGAAATTTGGAGTCTCTAACTCAAATAGTTTTTGAGCTATCGTGTATACAAAATTCAGGATAAAAAACACTGTAATTGAAATTATCCGCAAACGGAAAATCGCAGCAAAATTTACCCCGAGTGAAAATTGTGTGTTCAAATAAGATGAATTTCATCGCTGAGAGTGGGGGCTGTGAATCAATTTTTCGCGGAGAAAAATCGAAAAAACGATTTTTCGAAAATTTGATTTTTCTCGAAAAGTACTCAACCGATTTCGCTTAAATTTCACGGAGAGCAATTTGCATGGGGAGAGAAAGTACTGTTAAATTTTCAGGTCACCAAGTATTACCATTCCGGAGCAATGAGCTGATATCTGTCACACAAACACACACACACACACACACACATACATACAGACATTTTTAAAAAATGTCATTTCTCGACGTTTTGGAACATTCTGAGTCATATTCCGATGAAATCTCGAGATCGAAAAAAATCGCGTTTACAATGCTTCCATTCGGAAGCAAAAGGAAAGGATTCAAGCGAAAGATGTTTGAACTTCGGGTGTTCGGCACGCTTCACGTGACCCGATCGTCATGCGAAGGGGTGGAGCTAAAAACTCAGCTGATGGCTTGGTAACTATCGGGCCGAAATAATTCAAAAAATTAATATTAAATTAACGAAGCATTATTGACTAGTGGTTCTCGCTTACTTCTTGTAGCAAATTTAATGAGCTACAAAATGGCATCTTCGCTTACTGATTAATTGCAACTCAATAAAAGATACGAATAGTCAAAGTACATTTTGTCAGAATTCTCATTTGTTTTTGATTAATTACAACTAAACGGATAACAATATCCGTGGGATCTTTTGATATGTCAATGAGGGAGTTCTAGTCTATCGATTGCTATATTTTTTATTACTTCCCTTTTTTTTGCACTTCATCAAAAAAAATACGTAGCCTGCTTGAACTAGCATATACCCCTGTGCGTTGCTTAGAGATGTAAAATGACGGTCAATTTTGAAATTGGTCAGGTCAGTCGTCAATTGACCATTTCGTGACCATTCCTGACTTGACCGCAATTTTCGTTGAAAATTGACCGTCAAAAATTCAAATGGTCAGTCAGGAGAAATAAATGTCAGAATCCATCTATATAGATGAAAATTGACCGTCAATTTTATGTTCGGTCACTTTTTTGGTCATTTTTATGATTTTTCAAAATTCAATGCAAATACTCATAGAAATCATTTATTTCCAAAAGTCGTTCAGTATTTCTTTTTTTGGTAGAATATCGGTGGTTGAAAAACCCAATTGAAGAATAAAGAACCAGAATCTGTATTGAAATCCAGCTATTTAGATGAAAAATGACCGTCAATTGGTTCTTCGGTCATTTTTTTTCTCACTTTTAGTAGAATAATATTTTTAAAGAGGAAAAGGCTTATTAAATTCAAATACAATGATATCATAGGGCTATTCTTTTATTTTCTCAACAAATCGTAAGCTCTGCATAAATTCTGCACTTATCCTAATAGATTCAGTTTACTCTTGTATTACACTGAGAGAAAAATTTACTTCTGCCAAATGAATTTATTTGGCAAAAATCAATTTCTCTGATTTCTGCTATATAAAAATTTATTTACGGAAATATTTATGAGGTCCAGTAAAAAAAATCATCAGCTCTATATAGATGGAATCTGACCGTCAAAACCATTTTCGGTCAATTTTCTGACTCACGATTTGGTCATTATTTTTTGACCAAAATGGTCAGTCATTGCCAATTGGTCATTGACGGTCAATTGACCGGTCAAATGACGGTCAAATGACCGTCATTTTTTTTCGTTCCATCACTAGCGTTGCTGTCGGGGGTAAAAATGAACAAAATCAAAAAATATAACCCGAAAATTGAGTGAAATAGCGTGGAATGCCCCATATATAAAACAAGCAGGAGCCCCACTACTTGCGCGTGATTTGGACATCGTACATTCAATATTCTGCCAATGCAATTGGCAGAAAGCTTCCGAATGGATTTTTCAATCTTACATCTACCGTCATCGATCTGTGCACGGTATGGGGAAACTAAAATAGGCCTCAGAGGGTTAAGTTCACCCCAAGCATAATCAATTGAATAGTTTTGAAGATCTAGCTTGCTTTTTCTGATGTTTCGATGCTAATATCTAAGAAACTACTGGACTGATTCCGCTCAGTTTCAATACCCACCTTTGTGCTCATCAGATGTATAACCTCACAAAGTTTAAGGTCTCTAGCTCAATTATTTATTAAGTTATCGTGGAATCAAGAATTTTACGAAAAATTTCTCAAAAGTTTTATACTGGACAAACCAAAAATCTGAGCTCCCACCACCCCCGGGGTCAAAGATGCAGCTCTTGGACGCGCATCTCCTCGCGGAGAGTGGACGCTGTGACTCCACTTTTCATCGAGAAATGTCGAGAAACAATATTTCAACATTTTTATTTTTCTCAAAAACTATCAGGCCGATTTAGCTGAAATTTTTGTGAGAGCTTGGGGCACGCACGGCTAACTTATGGTAAAATTTTCAGATCGCTAGTCAGCCCCACTTCAAAGTGAAGTGGAAAATGCGTCATCACATACACACAGACATTTTTTAAAAACGGCGGATCTTCACGTTCTGGATTATTTGCAGTCATATGATGAAATCTCAAACTCGAAAAAAATTACGATTACAAAGCTTCCATTCGGAAGCAAAAAACCATGGTGAATCCTCATTCATCCATGGCGGAAACTCCATCTACGGTTGCCATGTAGGAATTTTAAATAGGAATAAAAACCATGGTAAATCATCGTTCATTCATGGCGAATCCTCCATGGATGATCTCCATGAGGATATTTCAAATGGGGAGAAATACCATGGTAAATCATCGTTCATCAATGGCCAATACTCTATGGACGATCGCTCTGACGAGAATTCATACATAAAGAAATCATAGTAAGTCCCGCTTTATCCATGGCAAATACTCCATGGATAATCACCATTCGTGACTTGATCGTGCGATGATTCGTCCATGGTTTTTCTTCGAAATAATGGCAGGTACCATGTCATGTTCCATGGACATTGCATGGCAGCTGCAATTAAAATTTTCTATACGTGAAACAACGGTCCTCAGGCTTAGATCTGTCATTGCAACGACTATAGAACCAAGACTGAGTCTATCTTGGAAAACTCATGTTTGGAAACTTGGTTTTCTTCAAGTATGGAAAAGTACTTAAATTACCATAAATGATCGAGGTCGAATCCAATAATGATTCCATGTTGGAATCGAGATTGATAGAATATGGATTTTTCAACCTTGATCCATGCAGGATCTACTCAGCTTGGAGAACTGTTCGGAGGAACATTGATCTTCAAGATTGTATCCTGATTTTGTATAACAAGGTAACCAAGTTCGTTTCAAGCCTGAATGTTCAGCTTTGATTCAGCAAGCTGAATTCCTTCGTCAGCCTTGATCTTTTTTACCTGGGTACTCATAATTGCAAAATTTCATTATTAAATATTTGGTAAATAAATGATTGAAGTGAAGTATTATTGTACGTGACTGTCATTTCCTTCATGAGTCTATGCAAATGATATAAATAGCTTCGCTCTAATAATAATCCCATTGTCATCAAGTATTACCATTGCATTCTCTTTTATGTTCAAGCTCTAAAGTTTACAAAAAACGTAGAGATTTTAGTGAAAAAAATTCGAAATGGAAAAGGGAAGAATCGTTGCGTTGTGAATTCAGAAAATCAACTTCAAATAAAAAAACTTGAAAGAAGGAAAAAACGATTTCTTCACATACCATCCCCAGTAAATTTTGGGCTATTTGACTTATGTGTCATTAACCTCTTCCACTGACTATATACATTCTATATTAGTTACCCAGGGGCTATATTCCATTGGAAACCAGAAACATCAAATTTCACTTACATGATCAGTACGTAGTGCTTTCCGTGTGTATCTATTTTTTTTCCACCATCACAAGGGAATAGTCACATTTATGGAACGCCATTTCCGGTTTTCATTATTGGTAATTCCTCAATCATCCGTTCATTTATTACATGACCTTTACATGATTCATCCATACATTTGAATCAATATAGCAATATCTCTTTATGATCATCTGAAATATCGCCTGAGTTCTTTATTCCATTCGTAAAATATTGCGTAGAAAGGGTGATTCGAGTTTCTACAATGTCTCATTTTGACCGAAAAAGAATTATGATACATAATTCAGTTTAGATTATACTTTTTATTGCTCAAATTATGTTGCTTTTTGTGATAGAATAATCAATGATGATTTTTTTTATTTTAAGAGATAAAAATCTCTAATTACCGAAAATGTATGATCAAACTCGGAGAAAGAGAAAGCTAGCTTCGCAAGACCGGCTCGGTATCATCGTTAGCCTCGAGCAAATTCCCTTTCGTATCCGTACAAATGAGATCTTAGGAAGACAGGTGTGTAACTTTTTCCCAGTTCCCAATTAATATTGTAAGGGAGTTCATTACAATCATTCATTAATATTCCAAAAATATTATTTTTATTTTGTACAAAAAAGTAATATATTAAATAACATCGTGACATACAAGAGGAGCATATATATGAACACATTCTGGATTTAATATTCATTACAGCTTAAGTTGTAATTAAAAGAGATTCCTAATGCAAATGAAAACTTACATTTTCTGGTAAAAAACATCAATTTTTTTATGAATTGGTGTTTTTTTCCCAACTTACCTCTAAAACTAGTTCGTAATCCAATTTTTGTAATCTTTCTAATCATTAAATAAAGTTACTTTCCTCTCATTTCATGGATTGAACGTTTGGAAAATTCATTTTTTTGAGATGTCATTCTTTCTTAGATCTTCAAATTGATGGATTTCCAAAGAGAAAAATTTTGATCCATGAATTGAACTTCTTCGTTGAAAGAGGCAAAATGCCACGGAATAAACGCTTCACAGAATGGCTGCAATAAGGAACTGCACTAATGAATAAACTAGCCATTTCAAAATTGCTATGCATAGATTTAGTTATTCAGTAGCGCAGTGTTTAACTCACCCAAAGCAACCCAATTGAGTTCCCGATATATTTGAGAAATAATGAAGTTGATTATTATTATTTTCTGATTCTCTTGTGAACTATTGTGTTAAGCAAAACCTATTATGAAATAGAATTCTTGAGTGGCCGATTGCCTTGACTTTTTAATCAAACTCGAGTTTTTTTAAATCATCAATTTTATTATTTCTAAAATCGAATACTGATCTCACATCATCAAATGATTTTCTGTCTCGCTTTCGTTTCAATGGAGAGTAATTTTTTTTAAATTTATTTATTCAACGAAGTGTATAGTCAACTGATTGGAGATAACATAACACGCAGACTTACGAGAGTTTGATCCACGACCTCATAACGAAAGGAAGGGAGAGGGGGGATAAGATTGGTCAGTGAACTAAAAAGACTGTTGAACCTGCGGTAATGATAATTTCGAATAAAAAAATTAAATACAAAAGGAACGTTGCATCTCTAGTTTTCACGTACCAAGGTTGATGAACCTGTACGTGAGAAAATGTATATCGTTCCCATTTCCGCTTGCAATAATGAAAAATTAACAAATAGAAGAGAGAGAATAAGAAAAATCATGTTACAATTGAGTAATGAACTTTGAGAATGACGTCTGAAGTAATTCGCCAATATCTTGGAAATGAGGTGCTTAAAGGGAATTGATTTGAGCCTTTCCTTATAGCAAATTCTATGCTGCATGAATGAAATTTTTCAATAAACTTCTGGCAATCCTACATTTCTCAGATATTGTCAAGATGCTCTGAATGTGTTTTCTGAACTTATCTCGTTACATCGCATTACTGAATTTTTTCAAAAAATTATTATTCATGAACAAACTCAGTATAATTTGCGTCAGTCTTATGCTAGTTGTTCATCGATACTGATCAACAACGATTAATGAAAAAAAAAATGAGAAAAAAAATACATTTACACCTCAGTTTGTTCACAGAAAAAAATTGAATTAAAACAAATCACGCATTCAAAATCAATTTGCATGCAACTATCAACACAAAATGTTAGGACTCGAACATTATTTACAATTTTCTTTTCCATTGAAAATTCTCTATGTACAAGGAAATACGTAAACACATTTTTTCTTAATGAAACAAAAAAAGTGACTAAAAGAGAAAAATACAATTATAAATAATAAATTAGAAAAACTTGCCCTTGGAATTAGACTTTATAAATAGATAATATGGCGGCGGGATTGAAAAAAAAGAGCGGGGCGCTGTTGAAATTTAGGTGTTTGTTTTGTACTTTTCTCCTTTTTTTTCGTTTAACTAAAAGAAAAACCTACCATATTATTAGTTCCAAAGTTAGATATGTATATTTTTTTTGTGTAAAAAAGAGAGAAATTCGAACAAAACTACCACTCGATTTTTTCTGTTATTCCAAAGGAAAAACTCACTACACGTTTCCTTGATTTATGAGTTGATTGCTAAGATTTTCTCCTTTTTTTCCTTTTATTTATTCATAATAATAAAAAAAATGTCCTTCCTCAGAATGGAAAGCGATAGGAACAATTACCGTGCAGCAATTCAATGAAATGGAGTTCACGTTTTCTTCTTTATTTCTCCTTCTTCTCCTTCTTCTTCTTCTTGTTTGGATGAAGTAGGAAAAAATTAATGTGAGCCAAAATTCCGGAGAGGACTCGTTATTTCAGGTGGACAATCATCAATATCAAGATGCCTCTGTAGTAGACAAACTTTGAAAGGATCCGGTGTAACAGTCACCCCAGCATTCCCTCTCAAACTTGGTAATGATTCATTTTCTGGCAGCATTATATCGAATGTGTGTACGATTGAGCTGAAGAATAGAAATAATTCCATTCTTGCCAGTACATCACCCAAACACATTCTTCTGCCGACACCAAATGGCATGAAATATTCTGGTTTTGTTACTTTTCCCTCGGCTGATAGAAAACGTGCTGGGCGGAATGCTTCTGGTTCAGCCCATAATTCCGGATCCATGTGTACGGCATGAAGTAATGGTACTACTTGTGAACCAGCTGGGATTCTGAAGCCGTTCAATGTAACATCACTGTAAGCAAACGTAAGAACAAAAAGCAATCAAAATGAATCCAGCAATCAAATGAAATGGTAGAAAGTTTTTTGTCATGACATTTTTCTGTGAAGAAAAGTTGAAATCATCAAGGTTATCACAAGAGATTTCTCGTCGTGGGTATTCAGAGATTTTCAATGTAACAGATCCCGAAACGAACTTACCTCGTTTTGTGAATTGACAAAATCCATATGCATTTTCATAAAATATCTCGGAATGTATGAGACTTGAAGAAATTTTTGTAATTAATTTTTTTGTGGCCCGTTTATCCGATAACGAGAAAGATTATAACTATTCAGTGAAAAGTTTTCAACTGTTGCCCATCAATTTCGAAGTGTCCCATGAAAAGTAATATTGAAATGAATTTTGCAAAAAATATTGTTATATAATATTTTGAGAATGGAATTATTTGTTTAAAAAATAAGTATGTCGTTGACCTCGTACGATGGGACAAGATTCTTCCCACCAAAAAGAACGAATCCAATCACCAGCGTATTCGGGTATTGCTTTCACTTTTACTCTTGTCAATTATAAATATTTTGCGATACGAGCATTTTAAGTTTTGCGTGCCACACAAGTAGATATAACAAAAAACATACGAACGAGAAGAATATTATACCATGCAAGATGTAAATAGTAATTTTCAATTTACCGAGTTGTAGCGTGTGTTGTGCCAAGTGGTACAATGCTAGATCTTCTCATGACCTCGAGTATTGTTGCCTCTGTAACTGGTAAAAATGGAAAATCCTCGAGTGCCGGCATTCTCGTTCTCCCAACCACCTGATCTAATTCTTCTTGCACAGCTCTAGCTGCCTCTGGATGATGAAGCATTAGAATCACAGCCCATTCCAATGTAGTTTTCACGGTTTCCATACCAGCTGAGAACAAATCACCGAGAATTTGATGCATTTGTCGATCTGTGATAGGAACAAAATGGGAAAAAACTAAACATTAGTAAATTATTCCTATAATGTTTTAAGACAATTCTTATGCAATGTTTGAACATGATTCAGTAATCAAACGGATTCATATTGTTTGCTCAGCTATTAATCTGATATGTACAAAACAATCTTTTCCTTCAACCACGCCATATTTTTCCTCATCATTGAGGGGGGTTTGTGGTGTGTCTGTGGATAAAGTATACCTGACGAACTTACAATTATGCAAGTGTCAATTGGCAGAGGCCAGGCTTTGATCCTCAAATCTTCGGGTGAAAAAACCGTCCCTTTGTACGGGAGTCAGAACACACGTGCGTGCATAATGAAGCATCCAAATAATAATAATAACAATAATAGTGTTATTAATAATGAATTTACCGTGATTTCTTCCTTGGAACAATGTAGCCTCTCTCCCTTCAACCTTGGCCTTCTCAATTTCCAGTAAATACGTATCAACGAGATCCCGTATATTCTTTTCATCAAACGTAGAGCGATGTTCATCTATGGTTTCTTGGAAAAAGTTTGCCATTTCACCACGATTCCTTGAAATTTTATCTTTGACTTTTCTTAATCCAGGTAAATAGCGCATTATTGGTATGAAATTGACAAAATCAATGCTACCAAATAATTTGAAGCCCTCATCGATTAATGTCATGAATCTATTGAATCTTGTATCACCATTACGAAAACGTACACTCATTATTATCGAACAAATTACATTGCTTATTGACATCCCTAACGATGGCGATACATCAGTTGGTGCACCACGTTTTTGGGACAGTGAACGAATAAGCGTGTCGACTTCGCGCTGAAAAAGTAAGGAATTATTTTTGGTGTTCAATTTGTTCCTTCCCTTCAATAAAAAGTTCAACTTTTTAACGATTAGAAATTCATCTACTTACAATTATTCTGGATTCCATCAGTTTTTTTCCACTTCCCATGTAAGTCATTCCAAAACTCCGTAATTTTTCATGAAGAAATTTTCTTTGATCCTTCCACATTGCACCTTCAGCATTAATAATTCCTGTAATAGAAATAAAAAACCATTCAATTGAACAGAAAGTAAAAGAAAGTTATAAGTAATTTTTTTCTGGATCTATATCGAACAGAAGAAAAATTGAAAAGAAATCCAAAATTCTAATTTTTTTAATTGCTTTTTTTTCCTGGAATTTTCCATTTTTTTCTGAACAGATCTTTCAATATCTTCTATGAACAAAATGGAAGTTTCGATAAATAGAAGATCAATAATGCGCTTACCATATCCCCCCAAAATATTCATGAACTCTGTATGTGGTCTACCGGAAAACTCTTCCCTTCTGAAGGTTTCTCTGATTGTTCTATAATCGCTCAAAACCACAACTAGTTTAGTACCCAGCTTAGCACTGAACATTGTACCATATTTCTTCGCAAGGCAGCCAAATTGTAGGTGCAAGTCACCCTTAATGAATGGTAGGTAACCAAGTATTGGAAAACCCCATGGTCCTGGTGGCAGACTTTTGAGATACTTGTACCACTGGATGAATCTAACACCTCCGAGTACACAAAGAAAGACGCTGAAACTGTAGAAAAAGTCACTACGCGTATCACTCATGGATTTCCAGATCCATTGGACAGCGTGTTCCACAAACATTTTTTTTTTCAATTTAAATTTCCCGCAAAAACTTTTTTTGAAATTTCCCGAATCACAATTCAGTACTTGATATATGGCGGGAAATTCAAAAACCTCGAGAATTTTCCGGAGAAACCAGCTCAGGTAGTAAATTCTTTTCCCGAATGAATGATAAATTTACTTTTTAAAAATTTGACAGTTATTTTTCAGGCTAATGACACCAAATCGAGTGGCGAATCCGCCTAGCGCGCCGTCGTACATGCCACGAGAAGAATTGAGTTTATACTAACATACACCTTCTTGTCCTTGCCTGTCTTATATAGTGACTCATCAGCCGGTGGGGCTGCGTGGGGCTGCGTGAAGCTGCGTGGGGTGGGGCGTCTCTCTTTGGTTTCAGTTCTGAGGATGAATGTGCATGTTAGTGACTCTTATGCTGATGGGGGATCATTGGTTTCGCGTACGCGTATGGGTCAAGGGTGGGGAGGGATGGTGTGTGAAACGAAAAATACGAGAAAAAGAAGATGGTTACAGTCTTTCCCATGACTAGCATGTTTGATAAAGGACATGTTGATGAGAAAAAGACATAGGCGAAGCGCACAATGCAGTGCTTCTGCGGGGCGGGTTCTTTTTTTGAGCGTTCAAGCTGCTCAATTTTGAACGGAGAAGAGAAGAGCGGAAAAGACTGACCAGGTATATTCAGTTTGATTTCAAAGAGGAAAAAATAGAAAGAGAGAGTGTGAGAGGGAGAGAGAGCGATCGAGATTGATGGTGAGGTTACAGTAACAAGTGGAAGTTAGTTCGTTACATTTAATGCGAGAATTCTCATTGCCTTGTTGTTCATTAAATTTGCGAATTTCGATGAATTATGGTGATTTTTTCCGTTGATCTCTCGAATATTTTCATGCGTTGAGGAATCAATTATAAAGTGACCGGAAAAAACGTTGGAAAAAATTTGCTTTTTAATGAATTCGGTATAATTCTTTTTATCAATTATTCGCAGTTTCACAATAATAAATCATGTGAATTTTAATAATTACCTAACATTTTTTCCTTTTCTGAATCTCAAATGTAGCATTGAGGTAGGTCACATGTTTTTCTCGAAGAGAAAAAAATGGAACGCAACTTCTCTCACTTCGTATTCTCTGCTGATCTTTTTCTCTTAAGACGTACACACCAGTAGAGAAAAAGAAATGAAAAAAAAGATAAATGAAATCGTTCCAGGTGAATGGGCGGCAACCAATTTTCCTGGCCAGACGCCAATAAACCAATGTATTCCACCTGAATCTTGCCTGTCAACTGAGCTGGGGTCAGTGAACCCCCCTCTCCCCTCTACTTTGTGTGATAATTGCTCCCTTCTAAGTAGTCACTCATCTTCACGAAATTAGAAGAAAAATTCGTTAAAAAAATGATCATTCATTGAAGTGAGATTACATATTCCAAAGAACTCCGATTAAACAAAATTTGCGTGAAGAAAATTGATACGAAAAGAAAATTCATGCGATGATTCAAGATGTAATTCAATGAATTTTTTCAAATTTGGAGATTTTTTCCTCTCTCGGAAATTTATATCCATTTACTAAAATGTCTGTATCTTTAGCCCACGCGTGACCCGTTTGGTGATATTTATTCGTCTGGTTTGTCGACATCCAAATATGGGGGCTGACTGGTCGCAAATGCATTTGGACAAACCCCTTCCGCAGCATAAAAAAAAAGTTACTCAATTTTCGAAATATAAAAAATTATATTCCTTTCTTTTTGAGAAAAATGAATAGATTTGCAAGATAGCAATGCAGAAGACGTAGCGATGGGTCAGCAAAGACCAATTCGCTAATATTATATATACGCTTACGTCGGCGATAACTCGAATCTTGTTTCCTTGATACCGACCTCCGGATGCCGAGTCACTCAAATTTACAAGATTCTCCATTCTTTTCCTCAACTTTCTAACTAAATTTCAAAATGATTCACGTGAAACTGAAAGTCACTGATTCTATTCCTATGGAAATGAGATTAAAATCTTGGAGAATTCCTCACATTCAATCAGTTGCACAATCAACATTTTTTATAAGTTACTGATCTTCTTTAATGGCAAAAGGAGAAATTTGTCATGAAAATGAAAATTTTCCATTTTTTTGAATATAATTCGTGATTAATCATCAAGTGACATATTTTCGGTGCTGATATGACAGTGGAGAATGACGTATGAAGCATGCATTTTACTACCACTTGAGACATACTACGATGTGGCGTTTACCCTATATATTACGTGTATGTCCATTAAGCCCATCAGTCACTCAAATTCTATGTGCATATTGTCTATCAGCCACCCTCTCTACTTCTATTGAACACCATAGAATGATTCATCTGCAGACAAAAGAGGTAATGCCAATGGATTGAAGGAATTCTTTAAAAAACAATCGAAAAATTAATCACTGAGTCGACTGACCCGGATTACTTCGATAAACGATTAGCGTACATATTTTAATTCTTGATGACTATGCGATCGTTCTTAAAGTGTATCACTGACGAATCAGTCGATTCTTGATTTTTTTACGTGTTGATTTTTTTTCAGGAATGAAACTGAAAAAGAAGATGACAATGATACCGAGCAGCAATCTCAATGGAATTGAATCACTTTTATCAATCGATTATTCACGAATAATTCAAATTTGAATTTGAATGGTTTTGATGTATAGTACACTCGGAATTTCTCAGGAATAGAATACAATTATGGAAGGAAAGGAAAAACCATGAGGAAAATATGATGATTTCACGTGAACGTATTTACTGAGATTCTCCTCGTAATACAAGAGAGTAGGAATTTAAAATTACGATAAATTGGTGAGAAGAGTGCAGAAAATTTACGCATGGGATTCTCCGAGTAGTTGATTACTCTAAAAAAGAAATGATTTCCATTGAACGGCCTTCAAGAGATGATGCATGCGCTTCAGTTTTCATAATCAAAAGACGACTTTTGACGCCTGTCGGGAGATAATCGGACATGGCCTCCCGAGAAGCGGGTCTCAAAGTGCAACGACAAAAATCGCACGTAAGCCAAATACAAATGTAACTAATGTACCATTTTAGAGCTGAAATGCCTATATCCTGAAAATCATTTCACCGTTTCCTCAAAATACCTTGTAGTTCAAATTTAGCTCAAGGATTTTTCTGTGTTTCAGATTCAACCATACACTGAGATATTTCATGGCAATGCGGTTGAGGATTTCTCAGAATTTCGAGGATTGTGTTGAGAGGCTCCCGAAGTGTCTGCGGAATAGTTGCCGGAATTTCTCATTTCGATGAGTGAACAAAACGTCAATGTCATGAATGAATCTGAAAAATATATATATAAATGAATATATATAGTATATATATTCATTTATATATATGTATATATTATATACATATATATACATAATCAAAATATTCATAATCATTATTAATGGATAAGTTTCGATGTATTTATTATTATCATTATAAATTCATGTGCACTTAGGCTGACAAGAATAATAAGAAAGGAAAAGTCTGCGTGACATTACCAATACGTCAAGTTGCAGAAGGTGAATGGCCGGTTGCACTCAGCAGCACTATATTGAAGAAAAAAATCGTAAATAATTTGTTATTGTCAGGCGGAAGTTTTTTTATATTAATTCGAAAACTCAGCCACCATTGCAAGAAATGATTGAGTAATGAAGAAGTTTAAAAGAGGTCGCAAAAAATAGAGAAAAAATGTTAGCTCGTTTATTGAATCTTCAAGGGTTGATAGCTCTCTTCATCTACGATTCCCATAAAATCAATTTTCAAATTCATTTCGTTGAAATTCTACGTGAATTATCACAGTCCTATTCAAGAATGTTTTTTATTGTTCATTGCGACGAAGAATTTTATGATTTATAACATAGTTTAAATAGCTGTGTGAATAGATACATAGATAAAATGAATTGATTGTTTATACGAGAGGGCATTGCCCGGGATGCCGGCTCACCTTCAAGTACCATACCTTCTAACTATATACATATAACTACAAAACACACCTCCTCACCTTTCAGTTACTGCTAAAGGAAAGGTGCTTGGGTGCTTATATAGATTTACGACGTGTTTGCTAAATTAAAAGACTCCGATTTATTAAAATTAATATTCAATTATTGTTTCATTATCTGTTGATAGCACTACGCAATTTAAAATAGAGGAATAAAAGTCGACGTTAGCTATGAAGTGATAAAAACCGGGGAGATAACTCGAAGATCAGTTTTTATAACATATCTCCGAATATGAGGAAGATGGAATTTTTTTACTCTTTTTTCTTTAGGTTCAAAAATTTCTGTTTCTTCAATTATTCGAATATAATGATTAAAATACATTACTTATAGAAGAATTTTCTCTGTTAGAAGAATAATAAATAATAAATGAGACTGCTTTGAAAAATAGGTGAACTGTGAATGATTTTAGTCTCTTTTATCTTTATTTTTTATCGAGAATACCAAAGAAGAATTGCCAATGACTGGCAATTGATTGCCGGTGCCACAATTTTCTCAACAATCGAATGAACTCACAAGGAAAAACGAAATTGTTTGAATTTCATACTGATGGCAAATTTGATAAATAAAAACTAATTTTTCAATTACAAAATAGAGTAATTTTGGGGCCGACAGCGTGTGGTCCAAATGTATTTTACACAGAGCTTTCCAACTGGTTTTGTTTCTAACGGCCAATAACGGTGGCGCACCAGTGAAGCAGTGTATGGTTTTTTGAGAACTCCGTTATTCCTCACTGTTGCGAGATATACCATCCGGCATTTGTTAGAAATCGGGTCGTGCCGAAACTGCCCTTTTTTCTCTTTCTTTCTTTCCTCCTTTTCTTCTTCTCCTTTTATTTCTCTTTTGTAGATCCAAAAGAGACATATCTCTCTCTAAAAACTGTAATTCAATTCGTGTCCACTCAGATAAACTCATTGCAATTGTAATTTTATTAATTTTTTTTTTCATTAAGCGATGAGGAATTTAATGAAAAACAAGTTTTGCGTCCAAGGAATTAATCGATTAATTGCACGCAGAACTCATCGTTGGCAGCGTATGAAAAACAGAAATCACGAAAGAGAATTTTGAACCAGACTCTGATCAAGGACATTTTAATGATAATTGAATCATTAATTGGCACGTGGCAAACATATTAATCTTTATTTTTCGCCATTGTTTATCAAAATTTACTTCATCTTCATTTTCGCAAGAAAAAAATTATCACTTTATAAATTTAGAAAGTTCATTGAAACGTATTGTAGAAATTAATTCTTCTTCTTAATCGATTTTGGTCGAGCGAGAGAGTAATAATTTGGAGAAATGAGACTGAATGGAAAGACAACTGTAGTTGTATTAGTTGTATATATACATAAACGCTGCGTTGATTCCCAGTGGGTCCCTCTTCCCTCTCCATGTCACGTTTGAGATGGGCGGGTTCTGTTATACACCCGTTACCATCACTGACCACTACCAACGGGTCACCGAACTGTTCGTATTTGTTGCAGCCGAAAAAAAATTTCAATCGAATTTTATTGTATTGATCTATAGTTCATTTCACTATGGGGAAAATGAACGCGAGGGGACCCGAAAGAATAAAAGAACTATTTCTCATTGAGGAGTGATCAGAGATTAACAAAAATTTAATCAAGACAACGATTAAAGATACAGGTTAGAAAATTAAGCAATTTGATGTGGAATCGAAATATTTTTTTCATTGATTATTCGAAGTTAGATGAAGTTAGATATCAATGAATTAGATCAGCTGAATGAATCATATCAAATGCATTGAATGAGAAAAAAACTTCAAAGAAATTTATGTAGCCCATCAACGTTAAATAACGGAATCGCCAAAGATTTGGAGCAGAGAATTGCTCAAAAATGAACATGTGAAGACTGTGTTTTCAGTTATGGCATTTCATGAATTAAGAATAATGAACTGTTGAGACAATCAGATTGAGGGATTTTCTGAATTTTATCAATGTCAATGGGAAAGCCGAGAAAAACCGACAGCTGATTTTGTGATGTTCCAAAAATGATCTATTCAGTCATTTTTGTTGTTGTTTGCTATAAAGGGGAAGTCTTATCTGAAATGCCATGGTACTGAAGGGAATTGTTCTATAGTATTCCCTAGCGATTCTCTTTTCTAAATTTTCCAATCGACTAGCAAAAACATTCGGAGTTTATCAACTCTATTAATATTCGCAAAATATCTGAGGGTTTAGCCGGCGATGCAGAGGAATGAGTCAATTTCCGATTCAGATTTCGATATATGGCCAAGAATGAAAAAAGAGCTTGTCGCGATTCATAGACAAGTTATTATATTATTCGAAGACGAGATTTAATAGTCTGAGTCGTAATTTCTTTGTGTTTCAGTTAACATCTCTTGATAGCCGTACGATGAATTAGATTTCTGAATTTTATATTCTATAATTGAAATATTTTTCTCTTCAATGATAATGATCAATTGATCCTGCAACTTCTTTGCTCAAATTCCATATTCATCAACAAAGTGGGAATTACTTCGAAAGAATAAATGGAATTCATAAACTACTATTCTCAAAATAACTTTGAAAACTAAGGTGTTACGATATACTAAAATAGCTTCAAAGGAGACTCCGACTGTACAAATAATGACATTTTTGAAAATATACTCGATGAGGTCGGTCCTTAAGTTGGAGTTACAGATAAATTACAATAAGTGGGGATTTGGGTTTCGATCGGTTTGTGATCGGTCGAAGTGGCTGGGTCCGAACCATAGCAGGGTCAACAACCGCGCAAAGTCGTCGGTAAAGAGAGAGGGTCGCAAAAGAGGGCCGGATGTATGTCTTCTCTAAAGCTAAAAGTCCAACTCTTTTGATTTCATTACGTTCTATCATTCTCATTTTCTTCTTCCTATCTCTCTTCGTTTATTCAATACGCAAAAATTCTATTTAATTCCATCTCAATTAGTTCCTTGCATGTGTTTGTATCCATAGCCTGTAAAACTCACAGAAATTTAGTTTGTCATTGAGGAAGTACTCTTCTTTAAACGACACTAATTTTATAGGCCAATGAACTCAGTCAAAAAATCTACCCCAGTTGATTTGAAAGAAGAAATAAAAACACATGTGCAATTTTGTATAATGAATATTGATACAATTTCTTTTCTTTACACACACATAATTTTTTTAACGAGATGAGACTTCATTGGGCTTTTTAGCAATTTCGACCCACGGTCAATGACCTCGTAGATGTCGCACTTTCGCCCGAATATCTCAACTACCTACATATACTAGTTGGATAGAGATGAATTACTTTATTCGTTGGAAGGAAAGAAATTCAAAAATTTTGTAGGAAGAAATTCTTCTCATTCAAAAAATTAAAATATTGCTAACGAAGTGGCGAAAATGAAATAAGTGGAATGTATGATCAATTTATTAGAATACCTCGGGATCGGAGAAAGATAGAATTTTTTTTAATGAATACCTTCTTTGTAGGTCTGAGTATTTTTGACAAAAACGGTAGCTATAACAATTTTCACTATATCATATGAATTTTCAGATATTTGAATAAATATTTGACCAAATTAATCATGTCTAGAAATAAAAATTCAATTATCCTGATAATATCTCGAGAATCATTATGAAAGCTTACGAAAATCATCAAGGGGTTTTTTCCTTGAACCATAATATTTTCTGCAAATGATATCTTGATGGAATTTGATATCCTTGCTCATTTTTGGAATATTAATGAGAAATTTCCTCTACCACTTTCTTGTGTTATTGATTATTTCTTATTTCAATAGGAAAATCTTTCAATTGTCAAATAGTGTTTTAAAAATTTTGTGTCCGATAATTGTTTTTCAATGTACAATATTCAATAAATTTAGTCTAATTAATTGATAATGAAGATGGAAAAGAAGAAGAATGAGAATGAAAGATGTTTATTTACAGTGAGAGCCAAACAAGTCAAGTGAACGAATGTTTCGCCCGATTGAGCGCATATTCGCATATTGAGAGAGGACGGGAATCGGTTATGTCACCTAATGCAACGATCCCTCTCGCTCCTTAGGAATTCACTAATGCGCTTCGCAGGCGTTATACGGTGTCTTAGGGTATATTATACTACGCAGAATGCGATAACTTTTAACCGGTTCTATTGAAAAATTTCAAACTTGTATCATTCAATTTACTAACAAGTGATTGTCATTAATTATATTTACATATGGAATAAGTGCTGAAGAAGGAATTGAATGAAGGTTTTTAATTATAATGATACATAATTATAATTAGAATTATAACGTTTGCTACCTCAACTTATGTGAGAATTTTTTTTCTCTTTGCCTTTTTTTTTTCAAAAAACATTTATTTTGGGATAAAGAAGAAATATTTCTATAAAAGTTTTGGCTATGTGAATGGTATGAATTTTCATTTCGTTCGACTGTTATTTCAAGTGAGTAAAATAATTCATTCGCTTTTGAACTTCCATCGGAATATGACTGAGCATATTCCAAAATGTCGGAAATACATGATTCTGAAAATATCTACATGTATATATGCGGGCAGGTTTGTGTGGGTGTCCTGAAAGAGGCTTTCTTCATGAAGAGATATATTTTCTTCATACTTTCATTTTGGACAATTCCATCTAGGAGCGTTCCATCAATGATATTGATTTCCATCACATATTCCTTCAAATATCGAAATTCATCCAATTTAAAAATAGGAAACGAATTTTCCGCATAGTTTCAGGTGGAAAATTTTCTTTGCCAGTCTTCTGTCAATCGTGTTGACAAAATACTAAATATTGGAATAGTTGTGGTGTCTTCAGATGATCAATGAGGAAAGGGCTTCCTTCTTGAGCTTGACATAATTGAAAATCTATGAGCGAGTGAAGCTATGTAATAGTAATTTTTTTCGATTTTGAGATTTCATCAGAATATGACTGCAAATGACTAGTGTTGCCGCGATAGACTAAAGAAATGAGATAAGACAAGACTATCGTTACGAAAGACGAAACGAGAACGTAGATTCATAATTCTCGATAAAACAAGACAACCCTTGCGGTTTCGTGGTGATGGTGAGGTTGCACTGAATAGATGGTCGATTCACGGTCGATTTACTTTACCGTCAATCTACGTTATTTTTGCAGTCGAAGCTGAGTCGATTCACGGTCAATAATGGGTGTGTTTGTTTCATGGTCGAAACCCGCTAGTTTAAACGTCGTTTTATGGTCGAAATGTAGTCGATTCAATTCCTAACTCGACTGAGACTCGGCTGCCAAACTCATAGACTGAAGAAACAATAACGCACTATAACACTGAATTCACTTAATATCATTTATCAGTCATTTTTCACTTGAAAAAATATAGCAGTCGAAAATTTGACATCTAAACTACAGAGTTTTTTTTATTGATGAAATTATTTCTGACTATGAAATAACTTCTGACGAATCTAATTGCATTTTATTTCCTTGAGGAAGGTAGGCAGCAATGAGAATATGAGGATCAGAATTAATATGATAAATATGAAAACGTCCGATAGCGCAGGTGATCGATGATAGACTAGTAATGTGAAGATTCCGGGTTCGATCCCACCCAGTCGTTTCTTTTTTTCTTCTCTAATTCAATTTTGTCAATTTTAATAAAATTATATTTTATTTGACCGTTCAAAATTAATATTGGATTAGATGATTGGCCTTGCGGCCATTAATTAAAACTCAATTAATCAAAAGTTGAATTTTTTATTGGCAACGTTTCGGTTCATTCAACATGAACCTTCATCAGGACGTTAAAATTCATCAATTCTACCTGCGAAGTAGAGACAAAATTATAAAATTATGAGTAAATGTGAAAATTGAAACATTGTAGTTCTATAAATATTATACATACAAAATTGTGTCACGCAGTGACAGTTAGAGGTTATAATATATGTCTTAGTGATGTTTGTCAACTTTCATATATGTCAAAAGACGCACATGTTGCTAATCAATAGATCCGACAACCAATGGTTCTAGGAATGGTGCTCCCTAACGAAAATCTCTGCGAAAAAAATTACCACACGATGAATGAACTGATACTTTTGATTGCCAAAATTCAACTGAAAATATTCTGATGATTCGTGATTCATCAACTAAGAGATTCTCAATTCAGATAACAACCTTATTTTCAAATATCCATACAATATTATAATCCCTCAGTAGAATTACCATTGTATTGATTTTCACAAACAGAAAAGAGAGAAATTAAAAGGAAAAAAAATTAAATTTCATGAAGAAAGATTATTTGAAGGAGATATTTTGTCAAGGGAGATTTTTTCCAAGATATTTTGTCAAGGAAGGTTTTTTCCAAGATATTTTTTGAAGAGAGATTTTTTGAAGGAAATTTTTTGAAGGGAGATTCTTGAAAAAGTTATTTTTTCCGGGAACTCTTTTCCGGAGAATTTTTTCCAGAGAGCGACACTCCGTCTACCACAACCAATTATATCTGACATTTTTATCCCGGATTATACAGCTCAATCCATCGGTTGATTTCGACCACAGAACTACCATCTAATAACTCGATATTGACTCTCTTTCTACAGTATTACAATGAAACAAGCGCACTAGTTATACACCGTCAAAACACCACAGTAAGACCAAATTTCGACTAAACCGTTAGGGAAGACAAAAGGATTGGTACGAGGGACGGTATGCCTCGTCGAGGGGTGAAAAAAATGAATAGACGAAAAAAATGAAAACGAACTGATTTCTTTTGCCCCATCAGGTTTCATTCACAATATTCGATTCATTATGAAATTGCCATTATATATTCTGCTTTTCATAACATTTTTTCCAATCAAATAGTACGACCATCACTTTCTTAAGAATTAAATTACTCAAAAATTCTATATTGCACCTGTGAGTGACGAGTTTATTGAACACGTGAACCAAGAATGAAGGCACAAAAGTACTTCCACATGAGCATTGTTCAGTCTATTCCTGTGTTTCCTGAGAATCAGTCCAGCATTGGAGAACCCGACTAGGAATTTCTGCGAATTCCTCAGTTATATTCAAATGAACAATATATTGTTTAATATTCAGTTGCTGAACTCGTTTAGGGCACCAAATATGTATTAATATAATCAAATTACATTCAATGGGCGAATAGTTGTCGTTTTCAACTAATGCTGTCAGAAACTAGTTCTGAAGTGTCAGAAAGTGGGACCACCACGGTAATACTGATCAACGCCATCTTTGATCAGGCATGCTCATGCTCTATCGGATCCGGATTTGACCAGGCGTTTCTATGCTGTACCGGATCAAGATAGCCATATCCACTCTAGATCAGGATTTGATCAGGCATGCCCATGCTATACTGAATCAGAATCAGGATTTGATCAGGCATGAACATGGCATGCCCATGCTATACTGAATCAGAATCAGGATCTGATCAGGCATGAACATGGCATGCCCATGCTATACTGAATCAGAATCAGGATCTGATCAGGCATGAGCATGGCATGCCCATGCTATACTGAATCAGAATCAGGATCTGATCAGGCATGAACATGGCATGCCCATGCTATACTGAATCAGAATCAGGATCTGATCAGGCATGAACATGGCATGCCTGATCTAGATAGCCATTTCCATTCCAGATCCGGATTTGATCTGGCATGCCTATGCTATACTGGATCAGGATAGACATACTCACTCCAGATCCGGATTCAACCCGGTGCAACCACGGCGTGTCTGATCAGGATAACCGTAACAGCAGGCGTGCCAGTAGAAATTTCTACTCGGGAAGAGTCGTTCAGGTGAAGTACTTGAGGCACAAATGGCTAGTGAATCCCGAACCATCTGAGCTAATCTTGGGAAACTTGTTCCATTGTTCTTCCACCACTCCAAAATATTCACATTGCGATCAGCTATTTGAATAGACGAGAATAACAAGGTGAGACGAGAATGAATGCTATCAGAGCCCGCCACCTCACTGGAACTTATGGTCTTTAGGACAAAACTTCACTTAGGAACAAAATCGCTACAGCACGGTACACAGCGGTGAATTGTAGAACTAATCATTCTGCTGATGCTCGGATTATCCTGATTGCTTCCCAGTGAGAATTTCATCTGGAGTACCCCATCAGGAATACAAAAGGGGATTCCCCTATGAGTTCCTAATGATGAGCTTATTGGGCTAAACCACAATCAGGTAAACCTCAGTAAGTCTAGAACTGGATGCTTCGGGGAACTCCCGATAAGGTGCTACCTTAGAAATCCCGATACGCAGTCGGGTTTGCCCTATGATTTCCCGACGATGAACCCACTAAGTCTTTCCCTATCGGGTGAGCCTTGCGTCATCTCAATGATGAGCTGATAGGGTGTAGGGCAGGCCCGGGCAAATCGAGATCTTTGGGCTCCCGCCCGAGTCGAAAAATAAAGTGTTCTGAGTTGTACGTATAATGTCGTTGTCTTCAAATTCCTTTGTTCTCGCATTTTTTTCATCGATTTCATAAGACAGTCTGTGACTTCAAAGCTGTCACTACTTTTCGGTGAATAGAAAAAATGTGCACACGCTGTTCTCCGTCTTCACAAGGATTGGGACTATTGAGCCAGGTATAAGGGTCAAGGGGTAATAACCATAAAAATATTTTATTGTTGCATTACAATTTCTCCGGGTACGTCAAAATTTGGAACTTAGAAAAATTTCCAATGTGTGGGACTTAGAAGAAAATCTCCACAAAATTGAACAGGAATTTTTGGGGTTTTCCCTTTTTCATTGAGGTGGCAAAAGGAGGGACTGTAGGGTGAAAGGTTAGGAACTTTGAACTGTGCTGTCTAGATGCAAAGGGTAGAAGACATACTGAGCAAGTCAGTCTTTCGTTCCTCTTTGAACGGTGCGCTTCGTAGTCAATAATTTATCAATATCGTCAAAGAACAAATTCCGTAATGTCCGCAATCGAGTCTTGGTGAGAAGAGAAGAAGACTAGTATCATTCTATCGAGTGTTGTCGTGTGTGAAGTGATGCAGATTGTCTAAAAATTGTCTAACTCATTAGATATATGTGAAAATTATCAAGCAATTTTGTATACTGAAAATTTTCAATTATAATATTTTTGCGATGAACTTTTCAGAATCGGATAATTGCATAAGGTACATTAGACATAATTGTAGAGAGCATGTCAAATATTATTGTACATGGATTGTATTACTTATGAGATCGATGAGAAAAATGAGAAAAATATTACTCTAAAATATGTAGAATATTCTTTGATAACAAATGAATGAAGATCCTCTATTTTAATTGCGTTTTTTATCGTATGTTATAGATTTTCTAAAAGGGAAAAACCCCATCCCTAATCGTACCCTCTCTCCTTTCGACCACCCACAATGGGCCCTAACATAAACCCATTAGAAAAGGATAGATGTATCGGTCTGCGGTCATAAAAAAGGACAGTTTCTGGCGTAAAAGTTGTCATACGCCAACTAAAAATCGTAAAATTGAGGACATTTTGAGTCTTCGCTCAATGTCATATTCCACTAAGTACAACTCTATCACAGATCGTAGACAGCTTAAGGAATGGAAAATTTTATTACCCCTATTCAAAATATTTGTCAGTTTCAGAACAGTTTTAACAATTAAATGACAGTTCAGAACACTTTATTTTTCGACTCGGGCGGTGCTCTCGACTTTTATTAGTACGGACAATGCCGGGCAGTAATCCTGCTACTTGGGTCAGTCCGATTCACCCCTCTCCTCCAGTAATGAGCAGGGACCGTCGATTTTCCACTTTTCCGTCAATTTTTTTCATTGGAACTAGAGCCGAGGACCTTCTTTGCTTCCTGCGAAAACCGTTTTTGGACCGAATTTCGATTAGTGAATCTGATTACCATTTCTCTGCGAGAACATGGCTGAAGCTGAGTGTGATAGCGCAATTTCCTAAAAAAAAATTTTCGTTAAAGAATGTCAGGAGCTACTCGAAGATCAGAACGAAATGTCCTTCTCTCACCTACTTTTCGGGATATTCTTAATGAATCGAGAGGAAGAGAAATAACTTGAGGCGTGATTAATTCATCCAATTCAATCATCAAGTAAGAAAACCGAATTGCGGAAGAGATTCTTCTCCTTCAATTATTGGAAAGAGTTACCCCCTATTTAACTGACATCTTTTAACTTGAAAAAAGTTAAATAATTCCTTGCCACCATTTCTCGGATGATATCTTTCGAATTGAGCGAGATAGCACAACTATCATCACGGTTTTTTTAGGCGTGTTGAATAAAAATTGATCTGAAAAACTTGAAATTATGCGCGTACTCGCACTCAGCTCCCTTTCCAAAATGTCGGCGCGCCGAAATATTTTCAATGGAAGAATTGGAGGGGGTTACGGTTTATAACCGGATTAGGCTTTAGGTACACGGAGAGAAAAATATTCGAGTTTTTGTGAATGACTCTTAGGAAAACTGTTATGCCGCTCTATAAACGGGATGCAATTCGCGCAACGAGAAGAACAATGTCTGTTTCATCCCTACTATTGACCGAATAATCATTGTGAATTTCAAGACCCCACTCCTTACTCATTGAATTGAAAAGCATGGGCTTTTCCCCAATTTTTCCCCAACGAGCCCCGGTCACTACAATCCATCATAAACATTACTAGAATTTCCAAGTTCTTCAAATGCAAGCATAAAACGACCTAAGCCTTACAATTTACATTGACCAGAAGTTTCGATTCATAAAATTTCTAAAAACTCCTTCTTTTCTGTTAGGGAACATTTTATAACCAAATATTCCTTTTTCTATGAAATTCAAACATTTATATTTTTTCCTACAATTTAGCCCCGAATTGTACACAGCTGCAAGGCCAATAAAACAATTCGATTCTCACCTTTTCCTAAGAATAATAACATTTTTTCTTCTCTAGATTTTCTACATTATTCAAACATACAGAAAATAGTGTTCGAAGGAGTTTATTACTTGAAGAACTATAGAAGCCCCACCGTGTTTATGATTATTGCCTTTAATCCCTCAAACTACTTGACCTCCCCTCACTAATCCCTTGCAACCGGTCTCATTCAACTCCCTCTGTAAACGGACCCAAACATTCACACCACTACCTATGGGGAAAACCCAAATATTCCCACCACTGCTTGCGGAAAAACCCAACTTCCACCAATCCTGGAAGGATTCTCCCTTCTTACCTATTTTCAGCCAATCACAAAACCTCCTTCCATCAAACCTGAACCTCGGCAGCCCTATCAATTTTCTGCATATATATCCCTCAATTTGAAAACTTCAGTCAGTTCCCAATCCGCTCACAGTACAAATACTGTCAGTTAAACTCTCTGTATTTTAACATACTGCTCCGTTGAGATATATAACTATCTAGACATTGAAATTTCTTTTGTTCCAAGCGAATTTACTAATCCTACGATAGACAATCAATTCTGTATCAATTCAATCAAATTTGAATTCAATTTGAATCAAGTCTAAACTTAGCATAAAAATCTATGAAACATTGTTAATCTAATAAATCGAAATAACTGAATAAAATAAAATTATAAACTGAACAGTCGTATATTCTTCAAGTGAGATTAATTTGTTAACTTGGAAGTGCTGAACTAGAAATACAGTCGGCACAATGTCGTTCGGAAGAGGAGTTTTCATGAAGCGCGACCGAAAAATTCCCATGCTGCACATCATAATTCTGATTTCTTAAAAAAAATAGCCATTTACACTTGGCTTTGGGTTGAAATATCTCGAAAACTACTCAAAAGTTATCGAGACATGCTGTGAATGAAATTTAGAGGAAAGATTAACGAATAAAATAAGCAAAACTCCGATTCGGTACGACTCATTGTTATTAAGATATTAATTTTTTAATAAAAAATTCAGAAAGGACTTGGCCATTGTTCCTGAACTACTCATTAAAAAATTGATATCTGGGAAACTACGGGTCGTAGAAAAACGGCATTTTGCTTATTTTCTTCGTTAATCTTTCCTCTACATTTCATTCACAGCATGTCTCGATAAATTTTGCATAGTTTTCGAGATATTTTAATCCAAAGCCAAGTGTAAAATGGCCAATGGCTCATGTACCGAAAACAGTCGAAGATACCCGACTAGCCCCTTCGTCTACCCATCATGAGGCTGGCATGGGAAAAATTCTGAAAATTTTTTATAAAAATTCTCAGTAGCGTATGAAAATTTCTAAGGGCCCGATGATTTATCATTTGTCGGATAGACAATTGTCTTTAGCTTTTAGAGAAAAAATTATCAGCTAATATTTTTGTAATGCTACATAACAGTTATTGAGATATTTTATCTTGAAAATTTTATTGGCCCTATTACTAATTGCCGTCGCAAAGACATTTTTTCCATTTGTAGACTCATGAAATACCCCCGGCCTGCATTTTGCATCTACATTATGTCGCTGAGCATCACGATTTTTCTGACAAATTTCTCTCCGTGTAGAAGGAGTGGTAATGGGATTAAGGCACAGAGCTCCCGACTACCTGAAATCTGCCCAGGCCTGGTGTAGGGACAGGCCTGATAGAATTTCTACTCGGGATGTTGCTTCTTCAAGGGTAGAATCTCGAGATTCTTTCTGGATATTTCCAGGTGAACAACGTCAGAATAGTATGATTGAAAACTACGTGATATGGCATTATTAGTTTGATTGTTGATAACGAACATTTCAAAAATTTCATTTCCATAAATTATTATATTCTATCATTGCATCATTCATCAGAAATTGATTGATACCAAGCTGGTTATCAAACGAGATGATTCAATTCACAACTCAAATGATTGAAATCGTGAACATTCTCAAATTTTTCCTCTGATCTCATGGAATTCCTTTCGAATATCATGCTATTTCAATTCCAATTTCGGTTCGAAGAATTGAACTATTAAATTGACCACTGTTCGGATTCGTACAGTTTCTTCATCGTACATATTTGAGCGTTGCGAACCTTCATTTACGGAATAATTGAAAAATAACTTGACTGATTAAGTGATCGCTGAATGAACATAAACGTGCGATGATAGTCACTAACAGAAATGGGAAAGTTTCATAATGATACACAAAAGAAAAGAATAGTCGAGGAAATGTTTATTAATTCAAGATTCTCATGATACCAATTTGAAGAACAAGTGGTTGAGGTTATATTCATTACTTTCTAACTTTTCAACTAATTTTTCCATTCCATATTAATGAGTGTGTGATACAATAGAACAAATGCTTTTTCTCACACATGTTTATTGAAAATGATGTATAATCATCATCTTCATTACGTCACAGAATGATTTGATCTATTTGAAAAAATATGGGGGTGCCATTTGCATTTTTACCAACAGTGGAAAGACAAAGCTATTTTCTTACGTAGGAAGGCCTATCTTTCCGTCTTTACTGCTGCAATTATAGATAGATAAGTTGAATTGAGAATGTCTCCCTGCCTCCTTTATATTTTCCCTGTCATTGGATTTCATTCCCATTCTTTTGCGTAATATTTTTTGAATCTTTGATTTACCACCTCATTTTTCTGCCCATTCATCTATTATTTGCGCAGCCAACCCTGATTCAGTTTTTGGCCTGCCAAACAACATGTTTTGAGCGTGCACATGGCACGTTTTTTTTATTTTTAATAATTTGTCGGCTCATATTTCATTCCTTTTGCATCATTTAGGATATCGTCATTCTTACAATATCGTAACCTAGATATTTGGACGCAGGACTTATGGAATCTCGTGATATATTTTTTCAAATGCTAAATGTCTCGAGATCTCGAGAATCGTAATCCTTGAGAATTCGCGCTATGAGCGTGACGCCGCACTCTGTACGAAAATGTAAATATCAAATGATAGACTAGAAATGTCAAATTAAAACTTTTGGAATCCTTTTCGAATAATGTTGCGAATCGAAAAGGACCTTTTTTGTGTGGAATATATTCTTTTGGTATGAAAAAATAATTTGTTGTGGATCCGATTCCGGAATGTGACGCACTGCTCACTACGCGTCTGGAATCATAGTGGAAACTTTTCCCACCTTGTTGCCACGTCACTCGATTTGTGTGTATGAAAATGACTGGCACTTCGAGTCGTTAATGCTTATTGGCAACGTTGCACTTTACTCAAAACATGCGGTGCCGCGCTCATCACCCGATAAAAATCGTCAAGCTCATGGGTGCGAATTCTCAACTTTTAAAAGTTTTTGAAAAAAAAAAAAAATTCGATTTCAAATTCTAGTTATTTTTTTTGTTGCTTCCGGATGAAAGCTCAACAAACGTAAGAATTTTCGATTTGAATTTTTTTTGTTGAGAATCACTTGAAATGATGCAGAGAGTCTGAAAATGATATTTGGAAAAAATGTCTGTGTGTAGGTATGTATGTCTGTGTGGATTTTTTTTTCACTTAGAAAAGGTAAAACTTCAACCTCAAAATTTTATGTTTTTACAGTATATTTGTCTTGATAAATGCTTTCTTTTGAGACCTCGTCACTTGGAACTCATTCAGTATTCTTTGCGATATGATGTATTTCGGATTTTTAAAAAAAAAATCAATTTCTTAAAAATTTCTCGACCGATTTCGTCCAGATGAATTTATAACATTTGATACCATACACTGTAACTGCGTGAATTTTTCCAGATTTTTCTCATGCTTAGTTTTTAAGTTATGTCGATTTTTATAGTTCCTCATGAAGAATGTTGTTGCTTCTATAACAACCAGAACAATTAACATAGAAACTTCAAATTTAGCTCATATATTGGTTTTCTCAATCTAGTGCCTGGGATTGTTACTGGACAAAATCAGAGAAGCATTTTTTCAAATATGAGCGTTTTTTTGCAATTCCAATTTTTTCATTCTTTTCTAAATTTAGAATAAGTTTTTAATCGATTTCATCCAGATTGAGGAATAATATGAGACACTCTATCATCTAACTGCACGAATACTCTCAGATTTTTCTCGTCATTAGTTCTTGAGATATTTTAATTCTATTAATATTTCATGAAGAAGCTTCATCTACAGCTTGTTTTCGAAGGATAGGTAATTTTTTGAAATTTCAATTTTCAGAATTATCTGAAAGTTCAAAACAAAGTCTCAGTCGATTTTATTCAGATCAGTATTAGGGGAGTATTCAAAATTCAATGTTCACTAATGGGAAGGGGAACCATTCGGAACTGATTTGCTAATGACTTAGCGGATAAAACTATAATGATAACTATAATTAAAGCAAGTTCCCACTTGTTTTAGAATAACTCGGAAACTCATTGGAATAGAGCGATTTTGTCCTGATCTTTTTTCGTAATTCTAGGAATTGTCGACGAAAAAGAATTCAGGTAAGATCACTCTATCTCGCTTAGATTTTGAAATATTGTCAGAGAGCTACAAATTCTAATATTCGAGAGGTCAAAGAGTGTCTGTACTCTTTGGAAAGGTAAAGCAGAGAAAAATCCCGTTTTCAATAATTTTGCTTCCGAATGGAAGCTTTACAAACGTGAAAATTTCTAAATGCTGGTTTTTTGTTTGGAACTACCTAATATGATTTGGAAAGACCGAAAATGATATTGAGAAAAAATGTCTGTCTGTGTGTGTGTCCGTATGTATGTCTGCATAATTTGTTACATTACATTACTCCTAAATGATTTGGCCTAGGAGCTTGAAATTTTGTCAGTATATTACTATCACTGAATTCTTCATTTTGAGCCCTATTTGGTCGAAATCGGATGAGCAGTTTTTGAAAAATCGATGATTTTCAATTTTTTTGTTTTTTTTTATTTTAAAAAGTTTTTAATTGATTTCGTCCAAACTCACAGCGGATGATTCTCATCTTATCATTCAGTTGTGTGAATAATTTCAGATTTTTCCTACCATTAGTTCTCCGGTTAATTTCGTTTTAAGGTTTTTTTAATGAAATCCCGCGGCAACACGATAGCCATTGAACTATACACAGGGAAACTCCAAATTGAGGGACTTCCTAGTCCTACTGAAGATTAAGACTGGGATTGATTTTGGATATGATGGAACATAGAGTTCTTGAGTTACTCATAAAGAATAATTTCTCCAAATCGTATTTTTGGACCTGTGAATTTTCGTTGAATCTTTTCCAAAATTTACAACTGGGTGATTCACATCTTGTTATATGAGAAACTGAAAAAAAAGAATGTTCCTTCAATGACTGGGAGAAAAACTAAATACTGATAACTTTGTTTATGCGTATATGAATGTCTACATAAACAGCAATATTTCAATTACTTGGAGACAGTCTCATGGAGCGATATGATGTTTTGTTGAACGATCCTTCTCCAAATTGAACAATTACTGACCACGATTATTGAAAAAACTAATTCAATCCCATTTCCAATTCAGCATCGTTACGAACTTTGAATAAAGATGAATGAAGGAATGACGGTCTGATTTTGCCATGATTCATGGTATAGTGAATAATCTGAGTAGAAACAAGTAGGAACTTGTTCCTATTTGTTTGAATGAAAATCGCTACTGTCAATTTCGTATCACCACACAGCTTTACACACACTGACACTTTTAAATAATATTTTTTGTTAACGAAATCAACAACTTGTTTCCAAGGAGATATAAAATTAATTGGATGACTCATGTCAATTGATAGTAATAATTACAGGGAAGAGAAGAATTTAGACGAAAACAATTTACCCGGAAAATGTTATTTTCATGAAAAAAGCCGAAGGAAGGTCGGTGTAGGAGAAAAAAAGCTAGCTTTTCCCGAGTCGAAAAATAAGTCATCGTAAGATGTGGTTTTGACTACTTCGAGTGTCATTTTTTTTTGTTCTCCGACCTTTTTTCCATGTCTTCGTTTAACGTTTTTCAACATCAAAGACTTCAACAATTTTGGAGGGAGTCAAGAAACTTCAATTTGACTCCGCTATCGTCGTTTTACCTTTTCCTGCAACATCATACGACACTAAAATGAAGATTCGGAACGACAACCGGAGGAAAACTTCATAAGTAGTCGAATTGGTGTTACGGGTCTTCAAAAAATTTTGACCCGCGCCGGGAACGGAGGATCACAGGTATAATGATCATAAAAATTTTATTGTCACCCCTGAAATTTCCAAGAGAAGGATGGGTTATCATTTGGACAGGCTAAGTTTCCCTTCATTTAGGAACTTAGAAAATTTTCAAACTCCATTGGACTTTGAAAAATTTTAGTTTTCGTTGGAATTAAAATTTTTTTATCTTACTGTGGGCTCAAAATTTTTGATGCACTTTCAGAGGCTGAATTTCATGAAATATCGAGTAAAGAAAAAATTGTTGAAAATTTTGATTAGATCTGAGAATTGGCACGCTCTGATCAGATCTAATTAGATCAAATTAGATCTGAGTTCCTCAATTCTGATCAGATTCAATTGGATCTGCAAAAAATCCGGAATGAAAATTTTTAATTTTTAGGGAAAATTAAAAATAAATAGTAAAAAATCTGAGTTCATAGCTAAACAAATGAATCAAAATTGGAGTTTTTGGAGAAAAAAAATCGAAAAAAATGCGCTTCAGCGGGATCGAACCCGGGACCCTAGTATGACTAAACTATTACCTATCCATTCAGCTATCACACGATTCCTTGATATCATTTGAAATTTAAATCGTCATAATTGAAGAAAATCAGAAATATTAGAGGAAATAACTCCGGAGGAAAGTCGGGACTGCTCAAATGGAATGCAGAATCATCCGCGGAAATAAATATAAAATTCTATGATAATGAAATGAGCACAGATCTGACACATTGTAGATTTTTTTAAACAGATAAATTTTCATTTAATAAACATTTCAAAAAAAGTCGTATTTATAGTTCTATGAATTTCCTATATGTGCATATTTTTCATTTTTTTAAAATAATGTATCTGTTGAAGAAATTCAAAAAAACTAGGAATTATCAAATGTCTGCTATTTTCAGTTTTATCAAATTCTACCTTCCCGGGAAAAAATGTTTAGATCTGATCAGATCAAATTAGATCAGATTAGATCTAATTTGATCTGATCAGATCTGATTAGATCTGATTACATTGAGAAATTTTATACGAATAGATCTGATTAGATCTAACTAGATCCGATCAGATCTAATCAGATCGATGCCTGATCAGATCTGTTCAGATCTGATTGGATCTTAATAGATCTGACTAGATCTAACAAGATCTGATTAGATCTAACTAGATCTAATCAAGTCCATTTATATCGGTTCATCAGATCTAGTTAGATCTAACCAGATCCAATCAGATCTAGTTAGATCCAATCAGATCTAGTCAGATATGATCAAATCCAATCCAATTCACATTATGATGCATCAGGCGATGGATGAAAACTTTATAAGGTAGAATTTAATAAAACTGAAAATAGCAGACATTTGACAATTCCTAGTTTTGTTGAATTTCTTCAACAGATACATTATTTTACGAAAATGAAAAATGTGCACATGTAGGAAATTCATAAAACTATAAATACGACTTTTTCGGAATGTTTAGTGAATGAAAATTTATATGCTTAAAAAAATCCACAATATGTCAGATCTGTGCTCATTTCATTATTATGGAATTCTATATTTATTTTCGTGGATGATTCTGCATTCCATTTGGGCAGTCCCGACTTTTCTCCGGAGTTATTTCCTCTAATATTTCTGATTTTCTTCAATTATCACGATTTAAATTTCCAATGATATCAAGGAATCGTGTGATAGCTGAATGGTTAGAGTGATAGTCTAGTAACGCTAGGGTCCCGGGTTTGATCCCGCTGAAACGCATATTTTTTTCGATTTTTTTTTCTTTAAAAATTCAAATTTTAATTCATTTGTTCAGTGAAGAATTCAGATTATTATTTATTTTTCATTTTCTCTAAAAATTAAAAATTTTCATTCCGGATTTTTTGCAGATTCAATTGGATCTGATCAGATCTGAGGAACTCAGATCTAATTTGATCTAATGAGATCTGATCAGAGCATGCCAATTCTCAGATCTGGTCAGATCTAATTTGATCTGAACATTTTTTCCTGGGTTATAAAGTTTTCATCCATCGCCTGATGCATCATAATGTGAATTGGATTGGATTTGATCATATCTGACTAGATCTGATTGGATCAAACTAGATCTGATTAGATCTGACTAGATCTGATTAGATCTGGTTGGATCTGATGAACCGATAGAAATGGACTTGATTAGATCTAGTTCGATCTAATCAGATCTGGTTAGATCTAGTCAGATCTATTCAGATCTGATCAGTAGGGCCCGGACGTCCCTTTAAAATCCTGACCAGCATGAATATAACGCTGAGTCAAAATTTTTTAATTTAATCATTTACGTCAAACTATCAAACGGACAGCTTATGAATGAATAAAATTTGAGAGAAAATTATATAATAATAATTATGTGGTGGGAAATTTGTGAGGAAGCTCAAGGTAAGGAATATATACTATATTTTGCGGTGGTAATTGAGAAAAATTCGAGAAAATACCGCGGGGGGAATTGGGGGGAATTTGAAAAAATGTTATATTTCGCGGGGGGAATTCGAGAAAATACTATCTTTCGCTGGGGGAATTTGGGGGGAATTCGTCCAGAAATGTTCAGGACGAATTCCCTCCCCCCCCCCCCAATTCCCTCAGCAAAATATAGTATTTTCTCGAATTTCCCCCCAAATTCCCCCCGCAAAAGATAGTATTTTCTCGAATTCCCCCCAAATTCCTCCCGCGAAGCATAACATTTTCTCAAATTCCCCTCAGTTTCCCTCGCGGAATAGAGTATTTTCTCGAATTCCCCCCCAAATTCCTCCAGCGAAATATAGTATTTTCTCGAATTTCCCCCAAATTCCTCCCGCGAAATATAACATTTTCTTAAATTCCCCTCAGTTCCCCGCGCGGAATATAGTATTTTCTTGAATTCCCCACACGAAATATAATATTTTCTCGAATTCCCCCAATTCCCCTCGCTTTCTCACAAATTTTTCATCGCATAATTATTATTATTTAATCTTCTCTCAAATTCTATTCATTTATAAGCTGTCAGTTTGATAGTTTGATGTAAATGAATGAATTTGAAAATTTTGACCCAGCGTTATATTCACGTTGGTCAGGATTTTAAAGGGACGTCCGGGCCCTACTGATCAGGCATTGATCTGATCAGATCTAGTTAGATCTAATCAGATCTAGTGCGATCTAGTTAGATCTAGTTAGATCTAGTTAGATCTAGTTAGATCTAGTTAGATCTAGTTAGATCTAGTTAGATCTAGTTAGATCTAGTTAGATCTAGTTAGATCTAGTTAGATCTAGTTAGATCTAGTTAGATCTAGTTAGATCTAGTTAGATCTAGTTAGATCTAGTTAGATCTAGTTAGATCTAGTTAGATCTAGTTAGATCTAGTTAGATCTAGTTAGATCTAGTTAGATCTAGTTAGATCTAGTTAGGTCTAGTTAGATCTAGTTAGGTCTAGTTAGATCTAGTTAGATCTAGTTAGATCTAGTTAGATCTAGTTAGATCTAGTTAGATCTAGTTAGATCTAGTTAGATCTAGTTAGATCTAGTTAGATCTAGTTAGATCTAGTTAGATCTAGTTAGATCTAGTTAGATCTAGTTAGATCTAGTTAGATCTAGTTAGATCTAGTTAGATCTAGTTAGATCTAGTTAGATCTAGTTAGATCTAGTTAGATCTAGTTAGATCTAGTTAGATCTAGTTATATCTAGTTATATCTAGTTAGATCTAGTTAGATCTAGTTAGATCTAGTTAGATCTAGTTAGATCTAGTTAGATCTAGTTAGATCTAATCAGATCTAGTTAGGTCTAATCAGATCTAGTTAGATCTAATCAGATCTATTCATATTAAATTTCTCAATTTAATCAGATCTAAACATTTTTTCCAGGGAATAATCAATATTTGCGTGAGAAAACCAGATTTTTCAATACTTACAAAGTGTCAATTTAAAAATCAATTGAATTGTTTGATTCACTGAAATGAAATTTTCTACCATTTTAATAAATTAATCCTCACTGTCCAGATACTAGTGCCATGCCCTTAACTTTCCGATAACTGGTGTTTCCATGGTATCTTTGAAATATGTAAAATATAATTCATATGATGTATTAGATATATTTACGTGTTTAGATACATGATACGTTAGATACATAGACGTAAAAGATGGAAGCAGACGGAAAAAGAAGTTCAGAACTTTAAGATCTTTATCATTCTTCATTGAAATAGCCTACCTTTAGTGATCTGAATGTTTATATTTTTCCCAATTCAAGTGTAAATAAATGAACTAAATCTTCATTTTAATTGCGCAAAAATGGGGAAACCCCCATTTTTATACCTGTAATCCCAGCCTTCTTCAAGCCATAAAAGGATTAGAGAGAGATAGACATATCCTTCAAGAGTCATAAAAATGAAATTATCCAACGTCAACTCGAAGCCTAAAGATGTGCTACCCTTATCAAATACCGAAGTCGAATGAAGATTTTTGATGTTATGCGTGGTCCTTTTTGAGTAACGACGACACAAAACGATATTTTGACACCAAATGATTCCAATACTTTTATGACTTTTACCGAAATGGGCGTCGTTTAACTTCACGTTGATGTTAGAAATCTTCAAAATGCCTCCGAAAACGAGGACACTTTTGATGTCAGAACTACATCTTATGAAGACTTATTTTTCAACTCGGGTTCATTAAAAAAAAGCTGACTTTTCCCGGAAAATATTATTCTAACGGAATAATGTTCCTTTGCGTCCCATGTTCCTTTCTGAATGAATGTATAGTGGATAATTCATTATTGCAAAAACGATCGTGCACTGAACACACATATTCTAAAGCCTTGAAATGCTGCTGTTCATGTTCTTTATTCAATTTTTAAAAAAATGTATTGTATATATGTTAAAAAAGCAGCTAAATTACCGACTGATCTGGATTACCGCGGGATCAGGAAGTAAAATAAAATGAGAAAATTATCACTATCGACACCAGGGGTAATTCGGGGGATCACCCCGACGTAGTCCCACAAATCCTTCTACTCGTCGCGTGGAACTCCCCGAGTCGAAAAATTTAGTCTTAGACTAACTTCGTGAGGTCATTGGTTTTTAGTCAGAATTTCAAGTCGGTTGTAGACCTGGGAATGCAACTTTGAGGACACAAACCGACGCTATTTTCGACGAGTTTTCAGGAGTTTCGTCGGTATTTAGTCACCATTTCAATCGGATTCATCGGTTTTTGGCCTAAATTTTTTCAATTAAATTTTAAAAAATCGGATGGAAAGAATAAAAATAAACGTGCGTTCGGCAATTAGATTCATATATTGCTTCTTATTCATTTTATTAGTGAAAAATCCATTATGCGTACATATCAAAACATAGTAAACAATTTATTTATTATACCTATATAAATCATACTTGATTCACATTTTCACGTGAAACACTTACATTTGAAATACTTAAAACGCAACAATATTGAGAAATGCTATAACATTAATATGTATCAAACCATCAATCTAAATTGGCTTATATTATCGTAAATGAATATTTGATCATTTTCACCTAAAACACTTACACTTGAAATACTCAAAAGACAACATAATATTGATCAAAAACTGATGATTGAACTGTAAATAATAACAATAACGTTTCATTCAAATATACGTATACCCTAGCGCAAATAATACTGAAAACTCTGCGCGTCACTGAATATCACTTGGAACCTCAAGAGGGACGTCCACCGGTGGTTGACGTTGAACTGAAGAAATTTTTCTTCGAATTTCAACAGAAAGCTGAAGAGTAACAGAGAAAGAGAAAGCAATTTTCAGTGAGTTACTCAAAAAAAATTGTGGGAGAGAGAGAGAAAGATCAGAATAACGAAGCCTACCGGAGGCATCATGTGTTGTTTTATTACTCTGGCGTACTCGAACGAGGAAAAAGGGCATTTATTACAATTTTGGGAAATACCCATTTTTCCACTGCTTAAAATTTATGCAATAATTTTCCATCTCCTTTTTACTCTTCATTGTAAATTGATATCAAATATAATTTAAATCATAGAAATGACAATCAGAGAAAATCTTCACTATCTTCAATGAACCCGCTATAACAGAGCTAAGATTAATTGAATTCAATTAAAAATATACTATTCATATATTTCAATCAATTTAGGGAGTAAATTCGTTATAGGATATGCGTAATATTAATCGCTGAAGTGTTATGATCTTTTTCATTCAGTGTGAGATATTAATCATGTAAAGTGATGATCTACTTTCCTAAAAATGTAAAGGAAAAAGAGAAATAAGTCAATTTGGACTTTGAAAAAATTGACATCAAACTGGACAAGCTTGAAGGACTTAGAAGAAAAATCCGCAGTGACGAAATTTTTCCAAGTTTATGAAGAACTTAGAAAAATTTCAGCACCCAGAGACTCTTGTTTTCATCGGTACTTCGTCTTCCCTTGAAAGTTAGTGGAGACGACGAACTCATCGGAAAAAAGGAATGGACTTGAAATCGACTTGGTCATTTTCGGTTGGTCGGTTATAGTTCGTAGAATGCAATTTTTAGACCTTTTCCCGATCATTTTCACGTGTTTTAGACTAAAAACCAACGAAATTTTTCGACTCGGGTCAGCAAGTGAAGTGCTACTACTACGGTGGCCGCCAACGGGCAAAACCTTGGCGTGTGAAACTTATCACGTGAAGATCATCATGATCTTCATAACTATCAGGCCACTATCGCGGAATTGACGCCTAGTCGATAGACATAATAGAAAAGGTTCGATAGAACCGGTCGGATCTGCTGAGGTGAGAATCGAGTCAGTGATCGGCATAACGGTTCAATAATGATTTACGCCCGGTATTAAATGCAGTGTGCAGTGTTAAAATAATCATGAAAAATAGAGACAATTAAATCATAGAGACAATTATCACAATGAGACAATATCTAGAATCAGTGCGGTCAAAGTATCAGAAAGTGTATTCTAGCCAAATGATTAAAGAGTTCATATATTTTTATATAATTCACGTTTCAATTATCAGTATGGAAATCCACATAAATCCATCCACTGAGAAATATCCTTTATCCTATAAAAGAGTAAGTTATCCAATATACAGTCCACTACAACGGGAAATTCAACAGGAAGACCACGGCGAGGTGCATCGGGGTTTCCTCCGTAAGAATCGATCAGTAAATTACGTTGATTTTTAACAATATAATTGTTAAATGAATTATCCATAAGTGAATTTCATTTGAAAGAAAATATGACGATCCTTCGGAAGCAAATTGCTAATGAATTAGCAGAAAAGGCTACATGATAAGATTTAAAGGCGATTTTCCACTTGTTTCGAAATCATCTCGGAAACTAACAGAGGTATGTTTTTTTCCCTCATCCTTTTTTATGCTCTTAGAATTCTCGGCAACAAAGACTTCAGGTGGAATTCTTCCATCTCGCTAAGTTTCCAATTTATTCTGAGAATAACGAAAATTCGAAGAAATCGGTGAAAGTGATTTAAAAAAAGAGAGAAAATTACGTGTGATGCTTTGGCAGAAATCTACGCAATTTTTTGAGGATCAATTGTATGCGACAGATTAGAACGCTGTTATTATGTATAATATAATTATTATCATTTACTGGAAAAAGCATGGAATGGAAAAAAAATGATCGAAAATCCATAAAATTATGTAGAAATTAAATTTTTCAGGAATTTCGAACATCAGTATCACCTCATTTCAATTGAATTCTCGATAATGAATTAATGAGATCATAAGGAATGTCCTGCTCAAATTTGAATTGATTTTGGAGCGAAGTTTTCGAGGAAAAAATATTTGAAGTGCCAAATTTTGTCCAGAGAGATATGGCAAGCCGATAGGATTAGCATGAAATCTGCTTTATTCAGAAAATAACGTCCTTTTTTTCATCTCTCCGTGTAAAATCTATAAATTCAAACATTTTCTTCTCAAAAACTAAACTACCAAATTACTTCGAATTCTGACACGATATTTAAGTGATTGACGTTCTAAACGTACACATGGCGCAAAACGCGCCCGCGTTTTCTGATAAAAGTATAGTTAGCCAGGGCACGTTCTAAACGTACACATGGTGCAAAACGCTCCCGCGTTTTCTGATGTTTGTTTCAAGAAACTTTCTTTCCAATCGAGATCTGCGAAAGCGCAGCACATTTTTGACATTTCCCTGTCAGCCAATTGTTAGTTCGAATCAACAAAATTATTTGTTGAATGCTCTATGAAAATATGAAAAGTATACGCACCTGGGGCATTTGACGATTGGGTCCTTCAATTGAATTTGAAGCAAATTTCAACTAACTATTTAGTTTATCTTGATAAATTGTTTTTTTGAAGGGCCAGTTTCAAAACTGGTTTTTTGTTGTATGAACTCAATTGAGTCGAAAAATAAAGTGTTCTGAACTGTCATTTAATTGTTAAAACTGTTCTGAAACTGACAAATATTTTGGATAGGGGTAATAAAATTTTCTATTCCTTAAGGTATCTTCGATCTGTGATAGAGTTGTACTTAGTGGAATATGACATTGAGTGAAGACTCAAAATGTCCTCAATTTTACGATTTTTAATTGGCGTACGACAACTTTTACGCCAGAAACTGTCCTTTTTTATGACCGCAGACCGATACATCCATCCTTTTCTAATGGGTTTATGTTAGGGCCCACAGCGGGTGGTCGAAAGGAGATGGTACGATTAGGGATGGGGTTTTTCCCTTTTAGGGAATCTTTAACATACGATAAAAAACGCAATTGAAATAGAGGATCTTCATTTATTTGTTATCAAAAAATATTCTACATATTTTAGAGAGTAATATTTTTCTCATCTTTCTCATCAATCTCATAAGTAATACAATCCATGTACAATAATATTTGCCATGCTCTATACAATTATGTCTAATGTACCTTATGCAATTACAGTGAAACCTCCAATATTTTCACCTCCGATATATTCCACCACCCCTCAAAGAAGGAGAAAGAGCGTCCCCCACTCTCAACCATTTTTCGTTGTCTCTCTTTCATCTATAGCTATCTCTGTTTTCTTGCGCATGCGGAGACATGTGCGGAATGACAAAGACACACATACACGAAAGAGAGTCAACAATAATAATATTGCAGTTGAAGGGAGAGCGACGTATCGTCTTCTCTGACTCTCGCGCTGACGGAGTGGGGGCCGCAGAAACTGAGTCGGAACCTCTATTATTTTCCAAATCTGAGCCTCGCGTGTGGAAAATAATAGGGGTTTCACTGTATCTGATTCTGAAAAGTTCATCGCAAAAATATTATAATTGAAAATTTTCAGTATACAAAATTGCTTGATAATTTTCACATATATTTAATGAGTTACACAATTTTGAGACAATCTGCATCACTCCACACACGACTACACTCGATAGAATGATACTAGTCTTCTTCTCTTCTCACCAAGACTCGATTGTGGACATTACGGAATTTGTTCTTTGACGATATTGATAAATTATTGACTACGAAGCGCACCGTTCAAAGAGGAACGAAAGACTGACTTGCTTTGTATGTCTCCTACCCTTCGCATCTAGACAGCACAGTTAGAAGTTCCCAACCTTTCACCCTACAGTCCCTCCTTTTGCCACCTCAATGAAAAAGGAAAACAAGCAGGCGTTCGTCGGTATTCCTTCGACGTTATCCTTTAAATCGCTATTTCTTCCCGTCAATTTCTGCTAATGAATTAGCAGAATGCTTCCGAATGGTTTTCTCTAAATTTTCTCTATTATCTCTTCCTCTTTTCGTGTTATATTTCATAAAAATATAAGATAAAGTGATTGGAATTTATTAAATTCAATTATTTTCAATTTATACTAAATTTGAAATGAAAAATCACTTTTTCACTTTCAATGTTCCTTTTTGGATACAGTTTCTGATTGTCCTACAAAGGTGAGTAGGGACTGATTTGAAAGAGAAAAATGTGTTCTTCCAGAAAACCAAATAAAAAATAGGGGTGTCCATTCAAAAAAATCGAGAAAAATTGCATTTTTTTGATTTTTTTTTCAAATATTGAGAAAAAAATACATTTTTCAATGTAATCAGCGGAGAACTTCATCTAAAAATCCCAAAAATTGAGGGTTTGTTCAGCTCATGAAGACAAATCTTTTGAGCTCCGTCCCGATGGAATCGGATGAGTAGTTTGGTAGATACAGCCCATTTTCGGAAAAACTTCAATTGAAAATATCTCGAGAACCGTTCAGCCGATATGCCAGAGAACCAATCTCAACCATCTTCATCAGAAACTACATATACAGAAAAAATTCAAAGTCTTTAAGTCAATTATTCATTGAGCTATCGTCGTAAAACCGAGTTTTTGAACAAAAGCACAAAAAAATTAATAACTAATAGAATAATGAAATTAAATTCATAAAAATTCGCCAAAAGTAAGATATTATGGTTGCAAATTTTGAGTAAAATTTTGAACGGAATTCGTCTCACGCAAATTGAAAAATTTTAAAAGATACGATTTTCAAAAAATTGCTATATCTCAGAAACCATTCGACCGATCTTGCTGAAATTTTCATGAGACATACACTTCATCAAAACTGATATCTTGCCAAAGTTTCAGAAATTTATCTCTCACCGTTCTCGAGTAATAGAGAGTCGTAAAGTCGTACACACAGACACACATACATACATGTCTGCTTTTTTTCTCATGATTTCTTGACGTTCTGGATCATTTTGAGTCGTTTCCAATGAAGATAGGCATTTCGAAAAAAATTGCGAAAACAAAGCTTCCATTCGGAAGCAAAACCCGAGAATTCCTGTTGAATTTTGTGGAGATTTTCTTCTAAGTCCCACACATTGGAAATTTTTCTAAGTTCCGAACTGGGAACATCTCGTAACGACCCGAGAACAACTTTTGACGTACCCGGAAAAATTGTAATGCAGCAATAAAATATTTTTATGGTTATTACCCCTTAACCCTTATACCTGGCTCAATAGTCCCAATCCTTGTGGAGACGGAGAACAGCGTGTGCACATTTTTTCTATTCACCGAAAAGTAGTGACAGCTTTGAAGTCACAGACTGTCTTATGAAATCGGTGAAAAAATGCGAGAACAAAGGAATTTGAAGACAACGACATTATACGTACAACTCAAAACACTTTATTTTTCGACTCGGGATATCTTGAGTAAGTGTTGATCGATCTGCGAAATCTATCCTCTATACATGTAAAAAGGAGAGGAAAATATTGATCGTGAGAGTAAGACGAATTAATTATATTAGTTCGTCTTCTCTTCTCCCATTACAAAATTATGAAATTCATAGAATTATTATAAAATCATGAAATATTATCATTATTCAACTATCGGATTCATTCCCATGTATGTAGTAATTAATTAAAGATCATGGGAGATTGGAAGGCTATAAATACAATACTAAGATATTGTTAATTCGCGATGTTTCGGTTATGATTTAAGCTTCTTCAGGCTCTGAAATACAAAATTACAAATTGGTCACTTTTTTCTCAGATTATCATTATTATCATTTTATCGATTTATCGATCGTAGAAGTGAATCACCGTGTCAATGAATCGCCATTATGTCGGTTCTTCTCTTCTTCCGCCATTCTAACAAAAAGTGAAAACTTAAACAATTATTATTTCTATTTATAATACAGCATACATATGAATAAACATAGTCGAGATTGGAAAATGATCGGAATGCGTAAGACCGATTCCTCATTGGTCAATTCAAACAAACAAAAAAATCATTTCCCCCATCAGCAGGAGTTCGACAAATGCATTTCGCTGATCTTCACATTTTTTCTCTTATATATTCGAACCATCAGATATAAATTCTGCGCGTGTAGTGCGCGATCGGTCTAGTATATTGTTATGCTATATATTGCATTATAATATATTATATAATAATACATTATAATGTATTATGATTATCATTTTTATGACTGCTATCTTCGATTACTATTATTATTAGCATTACTATTATTACAGGGTAAATAAGCGAGATAGAGCGAAATGCACGTTAATTTGGGATCAGGAGAGAGTTTTTTTTCAGTTTTTCGCCATTATCTCGCAATGGCAATTAATGAGAGTCAAGGACGAATTTTCGATGAAGTTGGCTTAGATCTCTGTAGATATGTTTTCAGTTATGGCTAATTGTACGTTACATTTCCCCATGTAGGAAACTGAAATAGGCCCGCAATTCGGGGCAATCTCGAACTGCCGAGTTTCGATATAGGGAAACTATATTGGTTGGAACTCTTAGCCAATAATGGTATGTCACAGCAGCGCGAAATCGAAAATTGAATAGGGAGTAAATCGCATACGATTTCGACCTGATATAGGGTTTTGAAGTAGACCCGAACGTCAGGCTAATTTTGATGTGACGAATCTCGACTTAGCGCTACGATATGCACCCAACATCTAGCCCAAATTCAGAATCGATGTCACTGCGATGAATCTACGACATACTTCTAGTTCGATATGAGGGCATTTATATGCCCAATACCGAGCTCGATAGATGCTTAATAATATAAAAATAATTTTTAAATATCAAATAAAAAGGAGATTATTATTTTTTTTTCTAGCATCTCATAATTTTTTATCTTTATTATTTATATTTCAATTTTATTAATTTCAAAGTCATTTTCGTAATCACAAATTTTAGTTCCCACAGGCGGATTTGAACCCTCGATCGTCAGATGATTAGACTTGCGTGCTGCCGACTGGACCATCACTCTATTAGACTTTGACAGTATCGTATTGTCTATATGAATCTAAAAATCATTTGATCTTAAATTCATATCGATATTCATATTGCTTATACAGATATCTTTATTGAAAGAAATATAATAACAAAAGTGAAGTAAGAACCGAGAAACACGATTACATATTTCTCATAACGGAATATTCATTTTTTGATTCGAAATTCTTCTATTTTTGAAAATTAGACTTTTATCTGTGTATTATTTCTTCTTCTATGAATAATCGAATCATTCAATGGAAGAAAGGAATGATTTTTTTCTTGATCAATCTTTATATTCATTCTGTTTCACATTTATTTATTATTTTGATATTTTTTCTTATTTAGTTTACGAATTAATCATTAATAGAAGGAACAATTAAAGGAAAATCAATCATGGCGTGATTTTTCAATTATTATGTTGGAAAATAAAAAAATTTGGAAATTAATCAAAGAGAAATACTAATAAAAAATCAACGATTGTGAAAAATTATCGGTCGATGTCAAGGCGTATATCGATTGGAATTCGTACCGCGAAATTGGGGGGAGCGATGTTAGAAACATTTTTGTCAAAAGTAGAGCAGCTGAACTTCGGTTACGCGAATTAAGTTCGAGAATCATTTCAAATTTGTTGCGCCGATAAGGGTGTCATGACTTCGGTCCGAATTTCGGATAGGTATAGGATTGCTAATATTCGGCTACTTGATATAGAATCGAGTTACGATACTAACTCACCATCCCAATGTACAGGGATGGACGTTGGAAAAAATATCGGGCTTATTCTAGTCCAATAAAGAAAAGTTTTAATTCTTCACTCGCCTACCAGCTCAATTTTTTCTTTAATAAATTGGTTTTGATCTATACACTAGCGGAAAAAATTAAAGGATCAAAAAAAAATCCAAATTTTTAGCGGTTTTTCAAATGGCCGGATCTTTCTAAAAAAAAAAACGTATCGGAGTAAAAAAAAAAATTTGAAGCTTGAAGTCTCTAGTTTTGATATCTTGAGATGACAATTTTTTTCAAGTAATGTGCATCGCGCTATTCTAACGAGTACAGTGAAAAAATTTTTTTCAAAATTTTTTGATTTTTCTTTTCTCGTCTACGGACTTGGAAAAATCTTCCCCAGCTCAACCACCATATGGAGCGAATAGGTTGTTCATTTAGTTTCAATTTGCTTTTCTTTTACCTTGATTCGACCATTTTTTGCTGAGATATCGGACTTTGAATGAAAAACGATCGTTTTCTCTTTGATCATCGATATCTCAGCAACCAATGATCGCACAGGAAATCAACAGTGGGTTTCGAAAAGCTGAATAAATTCTCTACAAGAACAAGTAATTTTTTTCGCGGAAAAAATTTTCTTTACATCCGTTACATGAATTTGAAAAAACAAGACAAAAAAGGCTTCTGGTGAATTTTTGAAACATCAAACTTTTAATCAGAAATATTGAGAGAACCACACATGTTGAGTGTGCCTTTCACAGTTCAATATACCCATAAAAACCCTACAATGTTCCAACTCAATCCACCCAGCCGTTTTTGTGTTTTATTCGATTGAATTTTTGAAAAAATTAAAGGATCACTAGAGACTTCAAGCTTTAAATTTTTTTTTTTACTCCGATGCGATCATTTTTGAGAAAGATACGGCCATTTGAAAAACCGCTGAAAATTTGGATTTTTGAAGTGAAACTTCTTATGCGACGTCAGACGCGTGTAACGCTGGCGTTAAATTCCACGCGTTAAATTTAACGCCAGTATGTGAGGTATAGGAGCGAGTGAGAGGATAGGGAAGGAGTGGGGCGGTGCCTGCGCACGGGGGACGGCAGTCTCAATAATATGCAGAGCACGGATGTATTCTTTCAATCTTCCTTTGGAAATATCGCGGAAACTAAGCGAGATAGAGTGATTTTGCTACATTCTTTTTTCATCGATTTTGAATTCTCTTCAAGGTAACTGTCGGGTAAAATTGCTCTATCTTGATTAGTTTCCGAAATACTTTCAATAAAACGATTGAAAAAAAATCGACTATCCCTGTTTTTTTTGTATTTTTGCATGTTTACAATAATTTTTTGAAAAAACCCAGAAACTAAGGGAGGTACAGCAATTTTACGATGATTTTTTTGTAGAAAATTTCAAGAGTTGCAAAGAGGCGTATCTCCATGAGATTTCGAGATATTTTCAAAAAATCATTGAATCAAAAGACTATCATGCGTCAATTTTTTTCGTCATAGAATTCTGATGAATATCTCGGAAACTAAGCGAGATAATACATTTCTCATAAGAACTCTTTTTGTAGTTTTGGAAATTTTCCACAAAAAAGCTCTCCAGGAAAATTTCGTTATCTCGCTCAGTACCCGAGATATATTATTCCTGAAAGGAAGGATGCTGAAAACAAAGAGTATCAAGTTTTTACACAAAATTATTTCATTTAATCAATTTTCTTGGAATATCTCGGAATCTGAGCAACACAGGGCGATTTTGCACTAAACTTTTTTTGTAAAGAATTTCGAGAGAGCTATAAAAGAATGGAGGCAAAGTCACTCTAACTCAATCAATTTTTGAGATATTCACAGAAAACTATGATTAAAAAAGAAATCGATCCATTTGAATACTTCATAATCGTGGAAAAAAATGTAATTTCTTAGGGAACAAAAACCTACATCCTATAGGCAGGTATTCCAATTTTCAATGCTTAATACCCATGTTTATTGTACAGCTAGCAGATCTGTGCATCCAGTTGTTATTTGAGCTTCTACCCGCATCCGTTTGCTATTCTCACAACTTTATCTCTTGTGAGAAAATATTAATAATTCATCTCTATCTATCCTAATAAGCAACAAATTCACTTCTGTCGCGCGTGGATTCCACACACCCTCTTTTGCACTTGTCGTGATCTAAATATATCTAATTAGATACAATTATATCAAAAAAAATTTCTGTAGTGTGTAATCTTCGGCTACTGAACGGTATTTTGAAAATGAAATAGTAGGGTTATGATGGGAATACAATTGTGTCAGAAGTCTCGCGCATCATCTAAATATTTGGGGAGGATGAATCAATGAAATTTGATTCTTAATACGTAGTTTATGAACTTCAGCATTGTGAAATGAAGTTTCACTTCTTACGCGCAGCATTCCACGCACCCTCTTTTTTTTTGATCCTTTAATTTTTTCCGCTAGAGTATTTTAATTATCTCTAATTGAAAAATCCCAAAAGGGTGGCGAAGAGTTAGAAAAAAATCAAAACCACCCCAAAAATGACGTTTTTTGCCAATATCTCAGAAATGACAAATAATACGCAAAAAAGTTTCAAACAAAAGTTGAAGATAATAAAATTATCCACAAAATTGTTCAGACACACTTTTTATGTATTTGCAAAATTAACCGAGATATCAACAGTTGAAAATTTCTGTATACAGCTCAGCCGCGAGAAACATCCCAGAATCTTCAAAAAATCGTATTAATATGAAAAATTCATATTTTTTAAGATTTTTTATTTTTAACATATCTACAAAATACGGCGAATAATTTCTGAAAGACCGTTTTTTTTCCTTGACTCATTTGATAGTTATTAATTAATTAATTGTTTAAACTTATTATTTTACTATTCAAATTGTATTTTGATTTTTTTTCTTTTTATATTTACATTCTTTGAGGTATACAAGGAATGTAAATATTAAAAAAAAAATTAAAATACAATTGAATAGTAAAATAATAAGTTTGAACAATTAATTAATTAATAACTTTTTAATGAATCAAGGAAAAAAAACGGTCTTTCAGAAATTATTCGCCGTATTTTGTAGATACGTTAGAAAAAAAAATGTCTTTAAATATGAATTTTTCATATTTATACGATTTTTTGAAGATTTTGGGATGTTTCTCGCGGCTGAGCTGTATGCAGAAATTTTCAACTGTTAATATCTCGGTTAATTTTGCAAATACATCAAAAGTGTATCGGAACAATTTTGTGGATAATTTTGATATCTTCAACTTTTGTTTTAAACTTTTTTTTCTATTATTTGCCATTTCCGAGATATTGGCAAAAAAACGTCATTTTTGGGGTGGTTCTGATTTTTCTCTACCCCTTCGCCACCCTTTTGGGATTTTTCAATTAGAGATAATTGAAATATAGCTCAAAACCAATTTATTAAATCAGAAAATAAGCTGGTAGGTGAGTGAAGAATTGGAACTTTCCTTTATTGGACCATTCACGGAACCAATATTAACGCCCCGATATTGTTTCGTCCCGAGTCGAAATTTTTTCGACGGATTTGACGAACTTTCAACCTATTCCTTTGATCTTTGCGGATGCCGAACGTACCTTTACCACATTCTAACGTAAAATCTATGTTAACGTCAGAATGCATCGAGAAGGCCCGACAACCTGAACGTCCATTCAACGTATTTGAACGTACAGTTGGATGCGGTTGATTCTGACGGAGATTTAACGTACATTTTTTTTTGTATTTTAAAAATTGAAGAGATTAATGGAGGAGAAAGAGAGGAGAGGGAGAAAGATAGGAGAGGGGGAAAGGTGGGGTAGAACAGATACGTTTGAGTTTTTATGTCAACATTATGAAAATAAATTTGAAATTAGTAAAAATATTAAGAATTTATTATTTTTCGTAAGACCAGTGGAAAGTGAGAGAAATTAGCAATGGAATTCATCTGACAGAAATGATTTTTTGTCATTGGTAGAAAAATTTACTTTTTGGTCAAGATTTAAAGACAAAATTCGAAAAAAAATTGTGACGTCTCATGAGTTTCATTGAGCGTAGCGTGGAAATTCTGAATGGAGGTGGAAAGTTAGATCATTTGCGAAAGATTTATGGAGTTGTCAATTTGAAAATGTCGATTTCCAACAGATTTTTTATGGAGAAAAAACAGATTTTCATAAAAATACTCATAAATACTTCAAGTATAGATATTTTTCACTGGTGAATCCCATAAAACCATACCAAATGATCTCACCTCTCAGCTCCATTCAGAATTTCCAAGCTATGGCCAATAGAATCGGAGATATTTGGAAAAAAGTGAATTTTTCTAAAAATATAAAGTGGCATATTTTCAAATAATGAGCCAAAAAATTCGAATTTCCGAAAAACAAAAGGAAAAATTCTGGGACTTATTGTTAACCTACTGTCTCCTCAGGTTTTCAATGCTATTATCAGAAAAATCTATCTACAACGGTTTTTTCTCATGTCCATTTTACCCCACTCATCCTTAATTGAAATTCGGAATAGAGATGAAATAATTAAAAACGGAAAAAATTAGAATTTGAAAGGAAATTTGAGAGTTTGAGAGAAAATTATCATTTTGCCAAAAGAAATGGAGCGAAAAAAAAATAAAAATCATCAACGTATTTTGCCATTGATTTTTCGAAATTGATTCTCGATAGTCATTTTAAAAGAATTGACAGCAACTGTTGATCATTTCTTTGGAAGATCGTAGCATAAATATGTGATGCATATTTGAGTCCAATTAGAATCGCAAAAGTTATATGTTTCAGGTTAGCAGCAGACAACGAGGAATCTCCAGGCGGTCACAGAAGTTGAGCAGCATTGGATCTGGTCAGTACTTGGATGGGTGACCGCTTGGAGTATCTCGAGAACTACTGAACCGAATTCTTTTTTTTTCTTTTATTCACTTTGTTTTCAGGAAATTAGGATAACAGTCATGATGGATTATTTTTAAGCATATAATTGAGAGAGAAATCAATTAAAAACGTAAATTTGTGGTAAAAACGCGATGCGAGGGGAGGGGCAAGGAGGCTAAATTACGTTCAAGTTACGCTCAAATACATCAAAGTTGTCAACGTAAATCATCGTCATTCAATTGTAAAATGACGTAAAACGGCACTAACTCCAACTCAATACATCAAAACTACGCCAGAGTACCTGCATTCATATGAGTGCTTCAACACAAAATCAGCGTAGTTCTGATGTATTTAGAGATATTTTTTCACATCAAAACTCCGTTGAATTGTCACGGAAATTTTAACTCGGGCACACTCCATTTTCTCCGTGCTACATTTCGAAGACTATGCATTTTTTCGGAATTTATGTTATGAGGTTGTTTCTAGACAAACAATGTACTTTCGAATACAATCATCATTGGTTTGATTTAACTATTTTTCGATGATGAAGAAATTAATCGAAATCGGACCTCTCTTCTAGAGTCGGCTAATTTGAATAAAAAAGCTTATAAGCGTCGGAGCCGAGTATTTCAAATATTTTTATTCATTTCATCATATTCAGGCTCAAAAAAATTTTCGGGGTCCAAATGACCCCCAGTGTACTCCGAGGGTTGAGAGAAATTTCCACTTAAATGAAAATAGTTAATTTCTCACGTTTCCATTTGTCAAATTTATTGTTCAAATAATAAATTCTTCGCGTAGAAAATCCGAAATAGACCAAAGGGGACTAAATGGATCAGTAGGAGATTCGTAAATCATATTGCTATGAATTTACACTGAATAACATTTCAGGGAACGGAAAAGAGAAAAAATCAATCTATTATTTAAATAAATGAAACCATCAGGACAATTTTATTATCACATCCTCCACAGTAGTTATCCAGAGATCTTCTTTTCAATTTCAATTCCAATCATGGAGGCACGATGTGGCTCTATACAATCTTCTTTTATGGTTATGCAGTATTCCTCAACCTTCGACAATATGCACCGATAACATTTCGATACTCGTTACGATCCATAATCATCATGGGATTTTTGCTATTCACAAAATCTGAAAAAAATTAAATTTGTCGATCACTCCGATGCCATTCTCCTCAGAGAGAGGGAAAATTTTTCAATTAAAACAGTAACTGAGTATCTCACGTCTAACATCTTCATATATTTCTGGTGGAATCGCCTTAAGTTCCCTTCAATTATCTCCAAATGGTGGCATCGTTCCCGATACATCACTTCCTAAAATATCGGTCATTAATTATCCCACCAATTCTCGATGTTTCCCGAGTCGAAAAATAAGTCGTCGTAAGATGTAGTTTTGACTGCTTCGAGTGTTATTTATTTTGTTCTCCGACCTTTTTCCATGTCTTCATTTAACGTTTTTCAACATCAAAGACTTCAACAATTTTAGGAGTCAAAAAACTTCAATTTGACGTCCGCTATCGTCGTTTTACCTTTTCCTGCAACATCATACGACACTAAAATGAAGATTCGGAACGACAACCGGAGGAAAACTTCATAAGTAGTCGAATTGGTGTTACGGGTCTCCGAAAAATTTCAACCCGCGCCGAGAACGGAGGGTCACAGGTATAATAATCATGGAAATTTTATTGTCCCCCCTGAAAGTCCCAAGAGAAAGATGGGTTATCATTTGGGCAGGGTACGTTTCCCTTCATTCAGGAACTTAGAAAATTTTCAAACTCCATTGGACTTGGAAAAATTTTAGTTTTCGTTGAAATTAAATTTTTTTTATATTACTGTGGGCTCAAAATTTTGGATGCACTTTCAGAGGCTGAATTTGATGAAATATCAAGTAAACAAAAAATTGTTGAAAATTTTGATTTTTTAAATTGACCGATAATTTATGCGTTTTTCAGGTAACAAAACCCGCAATGGTCAAAGGGCTGCCAGTATGCCGTACTGGGTACAGCTATGGCTCGTACATGTGGTCCGTTTTTTTTCATCAGGTTTTTCCCATTTTTATGACGAGTGGGTGGTAAAATAAAATATACCGAAAAGTATGAAGGTTCGAGGTAATTTCTCGCCATCTCCGGAAAATTAAGAGACCGGAGGCATCAAACATTCAGTCTTAAACCAACCCTTGTGAGGAGTGCATCGTTCAAGACGGTCTAAGTGAATTTATGTGTAAAGTGTTGTGCTGTTCAGTTTGTCGTAATTTCTGCATTAATTTTTGAAGTGGAACGTCTTTTGGCAGGGTACCAACTTTTCTCGAGCGTCACGCTGATGTGTAGACTTTTGAGGAGAATGCCGTAGTTGAGTAGTGGGGGAAAGGAGAAGTCGTGCTCTGTTGACGTTCAGTCCCACTCTGAGTGGTGGGGGAAGCCTATCTTTCGTAGTTGGCGTGGGGGAGCTAGTAGATTGGAGAAGGGCTCCCCCCTTTTCTGCGGTAAATACGTAGCATATAGTCGTACTAAGAAAAGAATCGACAACCGAGGCGCACTGAAGCCAAAATTCATATGGCGGGGTATGGGAGCCGAAGAAAGCCGATGACGATTCATTCGCTAGTCCTTCTGTAGCATGACTAAGAAGGGCTGACAATTGTTTGTAAATATCTTGGAATCTAAGAGAGATAGAGCGATCTCGTCTTCATCCATTCACGTTGCTTTGAGAGTCTTCTGTTGAAGAGAATTTAGGTGAATTCCCTGCATCTCGCTTAGTTTCCGAGATATTCGTTGAGAAACAATTCAATAGTGAAGATATAAAACAGGATATGAATTTTCATCATCAACAATTTGAGAATATTTCGGAACGTAAATGAGAGCGTAATTTCGCCACAATTCTTTCTTGTAGAGAGTCTTAAGAGCTAGGCAGAAGGATCAGGATGAATTTGCTCTATTTCGCTTAGTTTTCAAAACAATCTCCGAAAATATTTATGAAAAATTATTGGAAAAGAAACTCCAGTTATAGGTCTATTTTTCTTTGGTTAACTTTTTGATTGATATTTCAGAAATTAAGAGAGATAATTAATATTCAATTAATATTTAGAAACTAAAAGAGATGGCTTTAATTCACCCGAATTCCTTTTTGTGGAAAATTTCGAGAGTTAGAAAAGAGAGTAAGGTGAATGAGCATATCTGTATTGAATTCCGATAGATTCGCCTAAAAAACCATCGCAACGGAGACTCTATCTATAAGTTGGTGCTCTGTCATAGTGTTTTGATGAATATATCAGAAATCAAGCAAAATGAGGCAATTGTTGTGAAAACTCTTTCCGCAGTTTCTAAAATTGTTCACAAGAAAGGTCTTCAGAAAAATTTTGTTATCTCGCTCAGTTTCAGAAATATTCCTAAAAGGACGGAAGCCGAAAAAATATATATAATAAAGTTTTCAGACAGATCAATTTCATTTTATTAGCAATTCTCTTCGAATATTTCAAAATGTAAGCAGGATAGGGCGATTTTGCACTGGTCCTTTTCTGTAGAGAATTTCGAGAGCTACACAGAAGGATTATGGTGAAATCGCTCTATCTCAACCAATGCCCGAGATATTCACAAACACAATGAATTGAAAAATCTATTGGTCGGAATACTGGTCGTGAAAAAAACTATAATTCATTAACGAACAAAAAATTTTATCCCTTGTTTAATAATGAGATACTAATAATTGATCTCTATCCATACCTCATAAGCAAGTTTCACTTCTGCCGCGCGGGGATACCACGCACCCTCTTTTTTGAATAGGGGAAAACAAAAGTGATATTCTGCCTGTTAAGTTAATTCAAGACACAATTTTTTTGTATTAGGATTGAAGATGCTATAACCATGGTGAAACCAGTTACCGGACGTACCCCAGTTTACGGACGTAGTGGCAAGATATACTAATAATCAATATTTGCGTGAGAAAACCAGATTTTTCAATACTTGCAAAGTGTCAATATAAAAATCAATTGAATTGTTTGATTCTCTGAGAAGAAATCTTTTACCATTTCAATGAGTTAATTCTCACTGTCCAGATACTAGTGCCATTCCCTTAACTTTCCGATAACTGGTGCTTCCATGGTATCTTTGAAATACGTAAAATGTAATTTATTTGATGTATTAGATATATTTACGTGCTTAGATATATGATATTTTAGATGCATAGACGTATGAGATTAGAAGGAGACGGAGAAAGAAGTTCAGAACTTTAAGATTTTTATCATTCTTCATTGAAATAGCCTACCTTTAGTGATCTGTATGCTTATATTTTTCCCAATTCAAGCGTAAATAAATGAACTAAATTTTCAATTATCAAATGAGTGGTTTTAATCGCGCAACAAAATGGAGAAACTCCATTTTTATACCTGTAATCCGAGCCTTCCTCAAGCCATGAAAGGATTAGAGAGAGATAGACATATCCTTCAAAGGTCATAAAAATGAAACCATCCAACGTCAACTCGAAGCCAAAAGTCGTGCTACCCTCATTAAATATTGAAGTCGAACGAAGATTTTTGATGTTATGAATCGTCCTTTTTGAGTAACGACGATACAAAACGATATTTTGACATGAAATGAATTCAATACTTTTATGACTTCTCCTGAAATGGGCGTCATTTAACTTCACGTTGATATTGGAAATCTTTAAAATACCTCCGAAAACGAGGACACTTTTGATGTCGAAACTACATCTTATGAAGACTTATTTTTCGACTCGGGTTGTTACGATAATCGATGAAATATCATTCAGCTTCCGTTTCTTGATGAGAATAGTGCAATCTCCGAATAATTCTACGTAATTACTCTTATTCGAGTGCGCTGATGATATAGGATTTGACACGGCTTCACATCGAGAAGTATCATCCATGGATGGAGAATTTGCTGAAGGATGAGAGCCACGATTCTCCACTAGTGAACGTTGTAGCTTCTGATCAGGACATTTGCTTGAACATGATCCATGGTAGTGTAGACAGCTCTTTCTGAGATGATGAAAGAGTGAATTTTCGAGCGGTTTCGAGAAAAGGTGAATTGAGAGGTTGTCTAGCTTGGTGGCTTGATGAAGCTGATGGTAACGATGAGTCTTCAAGCTCGTGCGAAGATGGCATTGGATCATGGTGAGTAGATGAAACAGACGGTTCGGAGAGTTTTTGTTGAGTAGATGACGTCAACGCGTCGAGCGACTCACCAGTCGGAGAAGCAAGGTGAGCCTGGTCAAATGACGATGATGAACCAGATGATGTAAAGGTCCACCTGTCCGTCTTTGCTCGACGTTCAAATGATTGATTTCCCGCATTTGAAGAGTGAATGGAAGGTTCCATCGCCGAATCCTGTTCCTGAGGAGCTGGAAGTTGAAGAACCCCATGTTGATTCGAGCTCAGAGTCAACAAAAACTCTCGATCATCTGAAATATTCGAAGACAAAAGCGATTTTACTTGAAATTTATCAATATTGAATTTCAAGAGACAGTTAAGTCTACACCGAATTTCTAAATCAATTGCTGAGCTTGACTCATGAATGTTGCTGAATTGCGCAAACAATCTTGAGTACATATACTCAGAAATCTCAAATCAATAATTCAATTTAAACATTTATCATGTTGGGCAATAACTCGGTCAACGTAAGATTTACTATCCTTCCACTCGATTTTGGTGAGTTTTCCAGTGCGTTTCACTCCATTTTATAATTCAACACTATCCGTTTTGTCTCTCCATAAAATCAACGACCACATTCCAATTGTTCTTGGTAATGTCTTCTTCTCCAATTCAATGCACTAAATAATCTTATGACACCGTAGATATCAAGAATTATGCTCGGAAATAAAGTGTGTCTTCGCAACTAACTTGTATTCAAAAGGTTTATTGGTTATTTTATCGAATGTTAGCTGCTTAGCAGCTATAGCAGACAAATAAAACAGGAAGAAATCCGGCCTTTGTCATCACATACACCTACACATACATACATACAGACATTTCGAAAAAATATCATTTCTCGTCGTTTTCGATTATTTGGAGTCATATTCTGATGAAATCTCGAATCCGAAAAAAATCACAATTACATAGCTCCCATTCGGAAGCAAAAACCGAAGATTTTCTGTTGGTAGGTGAGTCTAGATCAAATAGATCATTCTTTAATAATGAACGAATGATGTGTTGTCTCAAAAGAAAGGTGTGTTGACTGAAATTTCGATTCATTATTAATTAACAAATCTTTCGATTGCGAGAAATTAATATTATTCGAAAATATATTTTTTATATCAATATAGTATATAATATATGAATATAATATATTGTATGAATTAATTATTTATATTAATGTATTAATATGTTAATATATTTATATATTCATATCAATTATATTATTAGATTATTATTCGAAATTAATATTATTTAACAAAATTTGTCGAGATCAAATCTCTAAAATGACGAAGTAGAGGAAGGTACAGGCGGAATATCTGCGAATTTATTGGTTAAGTGGCACATGACGTCTCAATCAAGGATTAGTTAATATTTAACTGATGCGCTGTTGGCTCAACCAGCTCATGTATTTGAGGACACATAATATTCGCAGAATATAACAAAATACGATTTTGGTACAAACGTGTGAAGTCTTTCAGTTCAATTCAATCTATGAGTTAACTGTTAACTACTCGTTTTCTCAGTGTGCTTCTGGATTAAAAATTTGCAGTTTTCTACCTGCATTGAGTACTTAGGGGCCATTCATTAATTACGTAAGGGTTCCAAGGGGGGGGGGGGGGGAGTTAGGAAAATCTCTACATGCCCTTATCTTGGGGGGAGGGGAGGGGGGTAAAACCATTCTTACGTAATATTTTATAAGTCGAAATTTATCACTGCATCTGATGAGTTACAAATTGTTTCCGATTGGACAGCATGGCTTGCTAACCCATTCAGTCCAGACGACAATTGATAATCTGAATTGATCTAGGTTTTTTTTTTTTTTTTTATTTATGATCTAGGTTTTACTGCGTAATTTATTTTCTTTAAGATTGATTCAAAACTAGTCGATCATTATTTTAAAAGTAGTATTCCTTTGTAGATTGTTCAAATGATTTATGTTTGCTCGCTTCAAGATTATTTTGAAACTTCCTTTCAATTATAATAATGATATTCCAAAGACTAGATAGTTGTATAATGATATTATGATAATCCATACCTGATAGCAATAAAAGAGCTCAGCTCAAATTATCTGTTGAAAAGTCAAAATCTTTGATTTACGTAAAACTGTGAGTTTAAGTGCAACTGATCCTGTTCCAACAACATTTTATCATTCCAAAACAAGCAGGCCTTCGCCCTTTGTGTGTCATTTGAATTCTCAGATTTACTATTCTATCAATGCCATTGGCAGTATGCTTCCGAATGGAATTCTTGAGCTCTTATTGGAGCATCGCGACTTTTATTAATTTGATTCAAGTTCACTTATACTAATATGAACACATGAATTATTTTCTATTGTTCATTAATTACATTTTCCCATACGATGGGGGTTCTAATCATCATATCAGGATGAAAATGATCTCATTTTAGGTAGGAAAATATATATTTTATTATCATGAAATAAAAACTATATGTGTTCTCAGCAAAAAATCAAGAAAAATTGAAATTCTGATTTTTTCTAAAAAAGTTAATTTTTTCATGGCAAAAAGAAATACTTGACCAATAAATTGGGAATCTACAGAGTTCATTCCCTTCATTATAACGAACTTTTTGAGTTCAAGTTGGTAGCCCAGTAGTTTTTGAGAAATTCGCCTTTTGAAAAAATTCATTTTTTGCAAATATCTCAGAAACCACTGGACGAATTTCGCCTATATTCAATACCAAACTCTACCTTCATCAAATATACGAACTGACAAAATTTTAAGTCTCTAGCGCAAATACTTATCGAGTTATCGTTCCGTTAAACTCTGAACTGAAAATCACTAAAATTGAAATAATTTCCAAAACGAAAAATCAGAGAAAAATTTACCCCGAGTAAAGAATGTGAGTTTTAATGAGATGAATATCATAGCCCAGACTGGGGGCTACGAATTGATTTTTCATCGAGAAAATTCAAAAAAACGCTTTTCTGAAAATTTTATTTTTCTCGGAAACTATTCAACCGATTCCGGTGAAATTTTGCTGACAACATTTTGAACACAGAGGAAAAATACTGTCAAATTTTGAGAACGCTAAGTATAGCCGTTCCAGAGAAAATGACGATAAATGTCAATACACTCAGACCCACACAACCACACACACACACACGTACAGACCTGATTCAAAAATATGATTTTTCGACGTTTTGGATCATTTGGAGACATATTCCGATGAAAACTCGAAATCGAAAAATCCGACGTTTACAATGCTTTCATTCGGAAGCAAAACAAAAGTGAATGTTACGTAAGAAGAGGGAGAGGGGGTACGAGGAATCTTATGTACACTTACATGGGGGTAGGGGGGGTTAAAAATGGCCAAAATCATCCTTACGTAATTAATGAATGGCCCCTTAGGACTACACTACAATTTCAAATCCCTTTTAGCCCATTTTAATCGAATCCGAAATCGCGTACTTGGTGAATTTTTTCTAAAAGCCATGCTACGCATGGCTATTTTTCTCCCCGTAAATTATACTGTCATTATTATGTAATGAATTGTAAATGGAAAAATATATTTTCCAGTATCAAATGACTCATATACAGGGTGTTTGGTGAAGAGTGTATTTTCTTCTACCCAGTGGTAGAAGAAGACTAAAGGAGCATCGGAAGAATCGAAAAGAAATAATCATTCAAACAAATTTGAATTATTAAAGATTAACATCAGCCTATGAATGCATGTTATTTTACCGCCAAAATCCAATTGGAGGTGATAAGGAAATATCTCGTAACGTCACAAAGATCGCGAGAAGGCTGTCTAAAAATACTAATATTCGAATACCATTTGAAAATACGATTATACTGCACGATTATACGGCAAATATACGGTAAGTGCATGGCCTGCGAACGGCACAGATACGACCTCCAGGTGGCAACTTGGAGGTTATGTACGGTAAGTGTACTGCACTCATTCATGTACTGTCATCGCAATGCTGCCACTTTTATTCGTCTTCCCCCACTCGGACTTTGGTGGTAAAATAACCCGGGAAAAAATGTTTAGATCTGATCAGATCAAATTAGATCTGATTAGATCTAATTTGATCTGATCAGATCTGATTAAATTGAGAAATTTGATATGAATAGATCTGATTAGATCTAACTAGATCTGATTAGATCTAACTAGATCTGATTAGATCTAACTAGATCTGATTAGATCTAACTAGATCTGATTAGATCTAACTAGATCTGATTAGATCTAACTAGATCTGATTAGAGCTAACTAGATCTGATTAGATCCAACTAGATCTGATCAGATCAATGCCTGATCAGATCTGTTTGGATCTGATCAGATCTGAATAGATCTGACTAGATCTAACCAGATCTGATTAAATCTAACTAGATCTAATCAAGTCCATTTATATCGGTTCATCAGATCTCACCAGGTCTAGTCAGATCTAATCAGATCTAGTTTGATCCAATCAGATCTAGTCAGATATGATCAAATCCAATTCAATTCACATTATGATGCATCAGGCGATGGATGAAAACTTTATAAGGTAGAATTTAATAAAACTGAAAATAGCAGACATTTGACAATTCCTAGTTTTTTTAAATTTCTTCAACAGACACATTATTTTAAAAAAATGAAAAATATGCACATGTAGGAAATTCATAGAACTATAAATACGACTTTCTTTGAAATGTTGATTAAATGAAAATTTATCTGTTTAAAAAAATCCACAATGAGTCAGATCTGTGCTCATTTCATTATCATAGAATTTTATATTTATTTCCGCGGATGATTCTGCATTCCATTTGGGCAGTCCCGACTTTCCTCCGAAGTTATTTCCTCTATTATTTCTGATTTTCTTCAATTATCACGATTTAAATTTCAAAAGATATCAAGGAATCGTGTGATAGCTGAATGATCAAGGTCATAGTCTAGTAATACTAGGGTCCCGGGTTCGATCCCGCTGGAGCGCATTTTTTTTTCGATTTTTTTTTCTTCAAAAACTCCAATTTTGATTCATTTGTTTAGCGAAGAATTCAGATTTTTATTTATTTTTCATTTTCTCTAAAAATTAAAAATTTTCATTCCGGATTTTTTGCAGATCCAATTGGATATGATCAGATCTGAGGAACTCAGATCTAATTTGATCTAATTAGATCTGATCAGAGCGTGCCAATTCTCAGATCTGATCAGATCTAAGGAACTCAGATCTAATTAGATCTGATCAGATCTAATTTGATCTGATCAAATCTGAACATTTTTTCCTGGGAAGATGCATTCATAGGCTCCCAGGAAAAAATGTTTAGATCTGATCAGATCAAATTAGATCTGATTAGATCTAATTTTATCTGATCAGGGCTGATTAGATCTGATTAAATTGAGAAATTTGATATGAATAGATCTGATTAGATCTAACTAGATCTGATTAGATCTAACTAGATCTGATTAGATCTAACTAGATCTGATTAGATCTAACTAGATCTGATTAGATCTAACTAGATCTGATTAGATCTAACTAGATCTGATTAGATCTAACTAGATCTAACTAGATCTGATCAGATCTATTCAGATCAATGCCTGATCAGATCTGTTTAGATCCGATCAGATTTGAATAGATCTGACTAGATCTAACCAGATCTGATTAGATCTAATCAAGTCCATTTATATCGATTCATTAGACCTAACCAGATCTAATCAGATCTAGTCAGATCTAATCAGATCTAGTTTGATCCAATCAGATCTAGTCAGATATGATCAAATCCAATCCAATTCACATTATGATGCATCAGGCGATGGATGAAAACTTTATAAGGTAGAATTTAATAAAACTGAAAATAGCAGACATTTGACAATTCCTAGTTTTTTTGAATTTCTTCAACAGATACATTATTTTTGAAAAAATGAAAAATATGCACATGTAGGAAATTCATAGAACTATAAATACGACTTTTTTGAAATGTTTATTAAATGAAAATTTATCTGTTTAAAAGTATCCACAATGGGTCAGATCTGTGCTCATTTCATTATCATAGAATTTTATGTTTATTTACGCGGATGATTCTGCCTTCCATTTGGGCAGTCCCGACTTTCCTCCGGAGTTATTTCCTCTAATAGTTCTGATTTTTTTCAATTATGACGATTTAAATTTCGAATGGTATCAAGGAACCGTGTGATAGCTGAATGGCTAAGATAATAGTCTAGTAATGCTAGGGTCCCGGGTTCGATCCCGCTGAAGCGCATCTTCTTTTTCGATTTTTTTTTCTTCAAAAACTCCACCTTTGATTTCATTTGTTCAGCGAAGAATTCAGATTTTTATTTATTATTCATTTTCTCAAAAAATTAAAAATTTTCATTCCGGATTCTTTGCAGATCCAATTGAATCTGATCAGATCTGAGGAACTCAGATCTAATTTGATCTAATTAGATCTGATCAGAGCGTGCCAATTCTCAGATCTGATCAGATCTAAGGAACTCAGATCTAATTAGATCTGCTCAGATCTAATTAGATCTGCTCAGATCTAATTTGATCTGATCAGATCTGAACATTTTTTCCTGGGCTGATATCAATCATCAATAATTCAAATTTCTTTAGATAATTATTTTCTCTTTGAATTTTCCTATGTTTCTTCAAGTATCATCTATCACTGGCTCGAAGGAAATACACTTTTTACCAAACACACCAGGGTGTCTCTAAATAAATTTAAATCCGGTGAGTTACTGGTGCAAAAATGTTCCTAGAACAGAGATGGGCAAATCAAGATCTTTTGGATTTTGGCGATCCTGACCTTCATTAGTGCAGACAATGCGCAGCGTTAATTCTATTACCTGGGTCGGTCCCTGTCCACCCGAAAATTGGTACTGTTGATACAGGAAATCCGATACCACCTGGCAGTCGATAATGAAGGACTTCTTATTGTACTCGACTATCCTTATATATATATATACTATATCACACACACACCTGTACTATCTTCTGATAAGACTTTTCATTAAAATACTTTCTCTACTTAAATCCAATCAATCTTTATTAATTAATTCATAATACTTAACAGGTTATGGGCCCAGTCACTAAAGTAATTATTAAATGAAGTGATAGAAGTATTATTTAGAGAAATATCAATTAGTCTGAGAAGTTGATAAGAACTTTGCAAAAAATTAATTTTTGAGGTTATTACGCCCACGTGCAAATAAAATTATTAACATGGAAACTGAAAGTACGAAAATTATACAATTACGAGGACCGGAAAACTGGAGCACCTGGAAATTCCAGGCGAAAATATTACTGAATTCAAGTGATGTTATGGATGTAGTAGATGGCACGAGCACATTTCCAGTTCTGCCAAATGAACCAACAGCACTACAAACGTCTGCTTATACACAAAAGGTAAAAGAATGGAAGAAAAATGATCGTTTAGCTCAGAAAATAATTGGAACGAGTGTGTCAGAGAAAATTGTGTTGCATATTATGAATCTCACAACATCTCAAGAAATGTGGGACAAGTTACACTCTATCTATGAGCAAAAGTCTGAGACAAACGTGCATTTATTGCAACAAAAATATTACAGTTTTTCAAAAGACCCGCAGGATGATGTTACAACACACATAGCCAAGTTAGAAGATTTAGCACACAAATTAAAGATCCTTGGTGAACCCATCTCTGACTCAATGTTCGTGACGAAGGTTCTCATGACTCTTCCACCAGAATTCAAGCATTTTGTCACTGCTTGGGAATCAACAGCCATTGAACAGCGTACCAAAGCAAATCTGATATCCAGACTTGTTATTGAGGAAACTCGATCAAATTTCAATGAGCAAGAAGAAACAAGTGCACTTTATGCAAGAAGGCATGTGAAAGAGCAACCGAAAAAGAAGAGAGAACCAGGAATTTGTCATAACTGTAATGAGGGACGTCACTGGAGAAGCAATTGTCCGAAGCTGAAAGAAAATCAAGAAGGTTCATCACATAAGAAGGGAGAAGATTCCATTGCACTTGTGGGAGAGTTAATTGCATCAGTTGCATGCAAATACGATAAACCAAATGAATGGTTATTGGATTCCGGAGCCTCACACCATATGTCTAGTCGTAAGGAGTGGTTCAAAGACCTAAAAGTATTCAATGAGCCAAAACAAGTCAGGATAGGTGATGGAAAATGTATCCCAGCCACTGGAACAGGAGATATAGAAGTCAAAGCATTCACCCAAGGTCAATGGCATTTGAGATGTTTGAAAGATGTCTTGTACGTTCCAGATTTGAAGTTGAATCTATTCTCACTTGGAGCAGCGACTGATAAAGGGCTAGTCAATATAACAGACCATGAAGGATGCCAACTGTTGCTAAATGGAGAAGTCGTGGCAGTAGGAATCAGAAAAGGTAAATTGTTTCAAATGGCCTTACGCGTCCCACCAAGTAAAGAATCCCACGATGAGGTAGGCGACGCACAAGCAAACGCAGCAATTGGAGAGACATTGGAGTTATGGCATCAAAGAATGGCTCATCAAAATGTAAGACAAGTAAAAAGTATATTACAATTATTTAATATTAATTTCAAAAATAATGAGAATTTCTTCTGTGATGCATGTGCTTTGGGCAAAATGCACAAGCTACCATTTCCCAACAGCATGAGAACAACACACGAGACTGGAGAAATCATCCATGCTGACTTGTGTGGCCCGATGAGCAAGATGTCACTTGGCGGTGCATGGTACATGCTAGTCCTGAAGGATGACTACTCCCATTACAGAACAGTGAAATTCTTGAAGAAGAAAGGTGAGGTCAAATACCACTTAGAGATTTTTATTGCACAATTCAAAAATGAAAAAGGGAGGAATATTAAAATTCTGAGGACAGACAACGGTTTAGAATTCACGAATCAGAAGATTCAAGAAATGTTGAACAAAAATGGAATAATACATCAAAAGACCGTAGCATACACACCCGAGCAAAATGGTTCCGTAGAAAGAGAAAACCGAACAATAATTGAAGCATGTAGGACCATGTTAATTGCCAAAGATATGCCGAAATTCCTATGGGCCGAAGCTGCCAACACAGCAACATACACTTTAAACCAGGTTGGCAAGGGTGGAGTACCTTCCAAATCACCGTAGGAAATCTGGAGGAATGAAAAACCGAAACTGGATCGATTAAGAGTATTTGGCACTGAGGTATTCACACACATTCCGAAGCAAAAAAGAGTAAAATTGGATCCAAAAGCCAAGAGAGGAATTTTTGTTGGCTATGAAGAAAATATCAAAGGATATCGCGTTTACTACCCATCGTCAAGGAAAGTTGAACCAAGCAGGGATATAATATTCAAGAATGAACTCCAAATGATTCCAAACCATGAAGAAGAAGACTCAGATGATCAAGAAGTTGAAGTGATGATGAGAAATGGACTCAAAAATGAGGTTGAAGCTCAACAAGAAGACGAGGTTGAAGCTCAACAAGAAGACGAGGCTGAAGCTCAACAAGAAGAAGTTAATGCTCATCAAGAAGAGGACGTAGCTGCTCGACAAGCTGAAGCAGTTGATGCTCATCAAGAAGAAGGAGCTGATGCTCAACAAGAAGAGGAAGTTCATGCTCAACATGAAGACGAAGATGAAGAAAATGAAGAATATGAAAGAAACGATGAAAATTCAATGGACGATACAATTGTCATAAATGACACATCAGATGATGATGATGATTATGATCTACGACGAAGAAGTCAAATCAGACCTCCAAATCGATTAAATTACAATGCAAATTTACATTTTGCCGAAGAGAATGAACCATCGACATTAAGAGAAGTTAAGAGATCACCAGATGCCAACCTTTGGATACAAGCAATGAACGAAGAAATGAACTCACATGAATTGAATCGAACTTGGACCTTGGAAAGTTTACCTCAAGGGCAAAAAGTAATAGCTAACAGATGGGTTTTTCGCAGAAAACTCAATTCTGACGGTTCAATTGATCGATACAAAGCACGCTTGGTTGCCAAAGGATTCACCCAAATACCAATGATCGACTATGAAGAAACATTCAGCCCGGTAGCAAACTTTGATTCAATAAGGATGATTCTTGCCACTGCAGCAGCAAATAAACTAATAATGAGACAATTTGACATCAAAACCGCCTTTTTGTATGGGGATTTAAAAGAATGCATCTATATGAAGCAGCCAGAAGGCTATGAAGATGGCTCCAACAGAGTCTGCAGGCTGAGGAGGAGCCTATATGGCTTGAAACAAGCATCCAGGTGCTGGAACCAAAAATTCAGCTCCATCTTGGAAAATTTCAAATTACAGCCTACAGATGCTGATTCCTGTGTTTTTCTCAAGAATTCACCAGAAGGTATACTTATTCTAGCAATACATATCGATGATGGATTGATGGTAGCATCAAATCAAGAATTAATCGACAATCTGCTGAAGAGCTTGGGGAAGAACTTTGAACTGAAGTCAGGAGGAGTTGACACTTTTCTAGGATTACAAATTGAAACTCTGCAAGATAACTCGATTTTTATTCACCAGGAAAATTATGCGAGAAGAATTCTATCAAAATTTCGCCTAGATGAGGTAAATCCTGTAGCAGTTCCAGCTGATAAAAGCATTCTGGATCCTGCTAAGGGAGACATTAAAAAGAACGAGATAACAACTGCACCGTATGCTGAAGCAATAGGAAGTCTAATGTACTTGGCAGTTGCAACAAGACCTGACATAGCTTTTGTGGTAAATACTTTGAGCCAACACTTGAAAGACCCTAAAAAGGTACACTGGGACCAGGTCAAGAGACTTCTGAGATATATAAAAGGGACATTACACTATGGGCTATACTATGAAACAAGAAATGATCTTAAACTCAAAGTGTTTAGTGACGCTGATTTCGGAGGAGACAAGGAAACTCGAAAATCAACCTCAGGCTACACCATTATGCTTGGGAGTGCAACGGTGGCATGGAAATCAAGAAAACAAAAATTAATCACCACATCAACCACTGAATCAGAATTTGTTGCAGCATGCCAGGCCGTTACTCAACTCATTTGGACAAATAAACTCTGGAAAGAACTGAAGAAAAATATCAATGAGAAGCCCACATTATTCATGGATAGTCAAACAGCTATAAGACTTATCAAAAATCCAGAGCACCACTTTGACACAAAACACATTGATATAAAATACAAGTTCATAAGACAACGATGGAATTTAGGACAATTCTCACTGGAGTACGTGGCAAGTCGAGATCAATTAGCAGACATCTTGACAAAGCCACTGACTAAAGATAATTATCAAAGAGAACGAAATGCTTTGCGGGTAATTGACATAAAAGAAAAGTGATTGCTATTAATCAAAGAGTTTATCTGATTTCAGGGGAAGTGTTGATACAGGAAATCCGATACCACCTGGCAGTCGATAATGAAGGACTTCTTATTGTACTCGACTATCCTTATATATATATATACTATATCACACACACACCTGTACTATCTTCTGATAAGACTTTTCATTAAAATACTTTCTCTACTTAAATCCAATCAATCTTTATTAATTAATTCATAATACTTAACAGGTACGAACGGTCGTTTCTACCCTACTGAATTTTTTTTCAATATCAAATCGCGCAGGAAATTTCGCAATTGATTCCCCTTGCGGTTTCTTGATCACGGTGAAAATCTAATGAAAAAGTCGTGAATTGACGGTGATTTTATTTTACCGACAAATTACCGTACACTCACCGTCGAACGCCAGTCGTTGTGCCGTGCATAACCAGTGCATTTGTGCAAATTCGGCACCATACAATGACGGTGAGTCGACCATTTTTTTACCGTTATTTGACCGTGATTCTTCCGACGATTGATGGTGACTTGCTGGTGAAACGCGAGTGAATTGTCGGTAAGGTAGGAGAGAATAGTCGGTGAATCGCCAGTGGCAAATTTATTTCTGTTTTCAAATTTCATTTTTTCGATGTTCATAAAGAATTATGTTCTTACAAAATAGTAGTATTGCCGTGTGAAGTGCAATTGTTAATAATGAGCATATATGAAACATAGAGAGAAACGCTCGCTCATTTTATATAAAGATGTAAAAATCGTAAATTTGAATAATTAATGGCAAATGCACGGTCTGTTAGTGAATTTCTGCTTAATTTGAGGGTTTAGAATTCTGACAACATTCGAAAATCAGCTTTTCCGTGATTACTAAATTATTTTCAATGATCGAACGAATTCAATTGAATTCAATTTTTCCAAGTCAGAAAGACACTGATCAATACATGAGCATCAAAATTTCTTATTGGGGTATGTGAAATGCGAATAGCGAAGACGGTTAAGTGATAGGCTCCCATTTTCAGGGTCCCAGGTTCGATCCCAACTGAGTGCAATTTTTTTTTCTTTTTTTTCGTTGAAATTTATCATTAATGAAGAATTTAGTAATTGAGGGAATTAATACAGATATATTGTTCATATAATATGAATATGAATGATGTTTATATTAGGAGGCGAAGTATATTCATATATAACACTTTCCCTCCAGTTTACGGTAGTTCGTCAGTCAAAGTCTCGTGAATTCACGGTGAGTTGTCGGTAAAACAGCGATCTTCTCCCCGTTAAATCACCAACGATTTCTGATATATGCCGAGTGAGAGTTTTGCACAAACTCACTACTTATCCACCGTGAAAACACCAAACTTCAATCGGTTCATGACTGTTTATTTCTCAGCTACTCACGGTCAATCGTCAGCGATTCGACCGTGACCAAGAAACCGTTAGGGTCTAACTAAAAATGGCAAATCTTCGAGAATTCACTTTTGAAGATTTTTTTTTCCCCTCAATTAGGGAGAAAGAATCATAAAATATCACTTGGAACTGAATCTTACAGGATTTCCATACATTTCCTGTTCAACCGAGATATATATTTTTTTGAGCAATTCTAGTGTTTCCGAACAGAAGAAACAATAATAGAGATGGATTGAATGCTGCCCAATAATTTTATTGGATCATTTTCCTTTTTCAACAGGGATTTATTGATTACTATTTTTCTACTCCAATTTTATCCTATCTCGCTCAATTTCAAGTATGTCTTTTCCCACTACATCCAATAGCATCTGAAATTGGTATGGAATAACTTTCGGTCAGAAAAATGTGCTGAATGGAAACACGAGTTGTCATCAAAAATTATTTCTGTTTTTTGGAAACAACTTTTCGCGAAGAAAAACATGAAAAAACGCACGTAGTCCCACACGATGCATCAGCAACTATCGGTACTCAGGAATATGCGTAATTGTATAATTGGGCGGGAGGCAGTTAATGGCCTCAGATAGAAGGATTATTAATGGGATTGAAGCCTGGCGATCTTAGCTACCTGAAAGTTGCCCATCTCTGACCTAGAACACTAGAGAAATATTGGAAAGAATCATTTTTCAATAGATTTTGAATAATCAATTTTTTTAATAGACCTATGAAACTTCGTGTTTCATCGAGTAGAAAACCGCGTGGTGGGGATACACAGAGTTCGCGCGATGATGTTAGTGACGTGAACATAGTGTCTGGATTCACGTCTGTCATTCGTGTTTGGTTGAGATATGCATAGGCTAATAATCAGGTAAATCAAGATACAAAAAATAACACCTCCACCGGGATAGTCTCATTCGTTAGAGGGGTGTATTCTGAGTGAAATTTCAAAGGCAGAAAGAAAACGCCAGTGCGTTTTAAAAAAAACGTCGAAAAGTACGCGCCCCGATTTTATTGGAAAAAAAAAAATATGAAATGAGAATAATACAAGTCCGGCGGTCTACCGGTGCTTTACTTTTTCAAATTAATTCATCATCTTATTATTCGAATACTAGATGAAATTGGCATTGTACAATGAATTTGGAAAATTGAATAGTAAAGAAATTAAACAAAAGAAACGTACTTGGTGTACCTGTAATCTGTGTTTTCACTTGGTACACCAAGTACGTTTCTTTTGCTTAATTTCTTTACTATTCAATTTTTCAAATTCATTGTACAATGCCAATTTCATCTAGTATTCGAATAATAAGATGATGAATTAATTTGAAAAAGTATTGCACCGGTAGACCGCCGGACTTGTACTATTCTCATTTCATATTTTTTTTTTCCAATAAAATCGGGGCGCGTACTTGTCAACGTTTTTTTTAAAACGCACTGGCGTTTTTTTTTCTGCCATTTCACTTCTTTTTTTATTCATAAATGAGCGATGTAATAGAGATGGATTAAATCGAATCTAGACGCGTGCTGATCGACTTGACTTTGAATTGAAATATCTTGAAAACTATTGAAAATTTATCGAGACATGCTGCGAATGAAATTTAGAGAAAAAAATTAAAGAACAGAATGAGCAAAACCCCATTATCCTACGACTCTTAGTTTCTGAAATCTGATTTTTCCAATGAAAAATTCGAAAATAACGCGCGATGCTCTAATTAGTGAGCGAAAAATAAAAATAATCTATACACGGTCGGTAAAATCAAAGCTCTGTAATATTTTCTTAGGTCTCGCACGTCATTGTTAAACTTTTCAGTAAAAAATTAATATCTCGGAAACTACAAGTCGTACAAGCACGGGGTTTTGCTTATTGTATTCGTTAATTTATCCCCTAAATTTTATTCGTAGCATGTCTCGATAAATTTTCAATAGTTTTCGAGATATTTCCATCCAAAGCCAAGCGCGTTTGATGTTTACTGCGTGCGTTTGTGTGACGCATGCTTCTACGTCATGTCGGTGAGGCACTAACACAGTTACAATGTCCCAAAGAAAGTTCGATTTGGAGAAGAATTCTGGCCAACGTTTTTAATTGATAATAAAATATCGTTTTTTCAATTTTTTTTTACATAAATCCGAAGATAATGGTAAAAGCAATATATTACCGAAGAATTATCTCACGAGATAGAATTTTGACTGTAGAAAAAATTATTGAATTTTTTCGAATCCTATTTAGCCGTATAGAAGTGCGGTAGCCTTTGCCTGACAGAGTGTTGGGCTCGTACTCGTCGAGAGATGCTACCGCATCTCCTGATTTGCGGTGTCCCTGGAGTGACAGCGGCGCCACTATCGCTAGAAACTCGTTTAATTCGATATCTCGCAAACGGTTTGTTCTACGCGAAAAAGTATGTAGACATTTTCTCTTCTAAATTGAATTTCATAACTTTTTTGTTCTGAAATTTTCTTTCTATGAGCAATGCTTTCCGAGTTATTGCAATCGAAACGCACGAACTCTGCCATTTTTGTTTGTTTTTGGCGTTTATCGCCCTAACCGTTCACAACTGCGTGCGTTTCGATTGCAATAACTCAAAAAATATTGTTCATAGAAAAAAAAGTTCAGAACAAAAAAGTTAGTAAATTTAATTTAGAAGAGAAAACGTCTTTATACTTTTTCGCGTAGAACGAACCGTTTGCGAGATATCGAATTGAACTATTTTATAGCGATAGTGGCACCACTGTCACTCCAGGGACACCGCAAATTTGAAATTACACTCAGAATATACCCCTTTAACGAGTGAGACTATTCCGGTAAAGGTGTTATTTTATGTTTTTTTCGTTTTTTTTGCGACCTATTTCTTGGACTAACATGTTCGTGCGTAATTTTCTTAGACTCAATCCAAGGCTAGGCTCTGCGTTCCGGGATGACTTGAACTTGCCCTGACTAATCATGGCTTATTGCTGAGATATCGTCAATTGAATAAAAAAAACCCTTTTGTCTTCAATCGTCGATATCTCAGGAACTACTGATCGCACAGCGAGCGAATATGGGATTTGTAAACTTGAATAAGGTTCCTGTAAAGTTTTTGCACTGCTTCATTGAAAAAAAAATTTCTTTCACTTTTAAAATTGGTTCGCAAAAGTACCAAAAAATGAAGTTTTTTTTCTTTTTTGAAAATTGCCCTGAATTTCGCGAATTTTGTAAAAACTGCGAATGTTTCAATGTTCTTCTTCAGTTTCCTGTGTACTGGAACACCCCCTAAATTTTCAAGCCAATCGGCTGGACCGTTTTTTTTCACGAATGAACAAAGTTTCAGCAAAAATTAAAGGAACACTTTTCTGTTCCGTAAACACCAATTAATGATAATTAGGGCCGAAAATGTTTTCTCTGTACACTGGGACGAAAGTGAGCCTTTTGGCCCTCGCTATGCTCGGGCGTAAGCTCACTTCTGTCCCAGTGTGCAGAAAAATCGTATACACACCTTGGGCAGTAAGTAAGAAAGCCTCAGAGCACATGTTTGTTGACTACATGTGCTCTGAGACATTTCTTACATTACTGTCCTAGGCATGTAATATACTATTTCTCCGTTATTTCTTCGTGATGTTCCGTGCAAAATTTGTTAAATTTCATCGAAGAAAAACAATGAAAAAAAAAAAGAATTCAATAAAAAAATTGAAAAAAACAGTGGTTCTAGGTCAAACTATACCATAAAAACGATCCCAAGACATTTTATCCCGGACTATCGATCCCACTGATATTCGATCCCAGACAATAGATCCCACTGATAATCCCATCTGCTAATCGATCCCAAATTTCAGAGTAGCAACAATTGCACAATCAGGTAGCATAATGAATGAAAACACACAAAATAGAAAACAGGAATATTTCTACACGGAGAGAAAAATACTTGAAAATTCGTGGTGAAGTTTCCAGAAAAATTACCGGATTGAGCCGTAACCATGGGACATAGTGGCATTAGTATGAAAAATATGAAGCTAGTCCGGTAAAATTTACCACTGATGGGTTACACTAAGAATTCAATGCCAATGTATTAATGCTTTATGATAAATATAAATGAAAAATGGTTCAGTGTTCGTTGAAAATAATTCGAAGTGCTCTGAAAATGCCCAAGAATAATTATTGCCACGATTACCGGACTGAGTCAGTAATCTTTCAGGATTTTTTTTCTCCGTGTACTGGGATCTTTTTTCAGTGGGATCATACGTCATGGTACATTTTTTCCTGGGATGAAATTGTCGTGGTATACATTCATGGGACGAATTGTCCTGGTATTAATTCGTCGGACACCAAAAACAGTACAGTTTTTACAAAATTCGCGAAATTCAGGGCAATTTTCAAAGTAGAAACAAAACTTCATTTTTCGGTACTTCTTCGAACCAATTTCAAAAGTGAAAGAAAATTGTTTCTCAATGAAGCAGTGCAAGAACCTTACAGGAAATTTATTCAAGTTCACGAATCTCATCATCCGCTCGCTGTGCGATCAGTAGTTCCTGAGATATCGACGATTAAAGACAAAAGGGTGTTTTTTGATTCAGTTGACGATATCTCAGCAACAAATGGTCGCAACAAAAAAAAAAAAAAAAAAAAATTGAAGCTGAAAGGTCAGGCTACACGATCCTGATGAGAGTCGAGTCGGAAATTTTTTTTTGAAGTCCGTGGAGCAATTTGAAAAAATGAGAAAAAATGAAAAAAAAATTATCCACTTTCGACCCTCTTATCTCGTTATAACGGATGCTCAAAAACAATTTCCATTTCAAGACTTCAAGCTTTCCAACCATTTTTTTGAATTCCGATTCGATGATTTCTGGCGAAGTTACAGCCATTCGAAAATCACGAAAAAAACTGACAAAATTTATTGTTCCCTTAATTTTTTTGCTGAGTGTATGTTCGGTACATTTGTGTGTCAGTAGCTCACCGGATTTAAAATCATTTACTGACACCCTGGATATATTCAGATTCAGAAAGCTGACTACAGTCATCTTAAAAAAAATAAACGATCTGACTAACTCGATCTATGAATTATTGATAATAGTTCTTCTCTTATCCTAAAATTCTCATTCTATGAATTCAAAGAGCATTGACATCGTTTCTTGCTAATTAACTATCGTGGTGTGACATATAGTGTTACTTCAATTATCTTTTTTTTTCATTCATAATTTTTCTATAGTTTTCCATTCTCACTCATTAACAAAAATTCAATAGACGATCTACCCAATTTTGAATGAACAATTAATTTTCATCATCAATTCACGCGCATTTATCATAAATACAATTCATTTTACAAAAATTGTCGTTAATGATTCTATAGTTATAAACCAGAATAATGATAAATACTTCCAAGTATTTCAGGATAGCCGTATGGACTGAATCGACAGCCAAGACAATCATTAGAAGCACCAGAATTCAAATTCAGGCGTTTTCGGCGTATTTTGCATGAAAAACTATAAATAATGGAACCTAAGCAAATATTAATTGCATTAATAAGCGAAATTGACAGTTAAATTCATTGAACGTCTCTGAACTCGGAGATACTGAGGCTCTTGCGGAAGAGTCTTGCAAATGTCTCTGTGGTTATGCGAATAGAGATACATCTCCAATATCGAAATGCATCTCTTTTGCGTCTGGGAAAGTCTAATTTTCCATTTCGGGAATATTCCCGAGAATTGGGAAATCACCAGACTTACAACCGAGAAATTGTCAAGGAATGAAATTTCAGAAAAAATGAGCAATGGGCAAGCGAGGTTTGAGCTCACAGCCTTCGAATCACCTTTCTGATGCTCTAAAATTTAGAGTCTAAATAAAGTTAAATATTTAATTTTTAGTTTCATGGGAAATTGGAAGGTTGTAAATAACAATACTGAAAGATTGTCAATTTGCGACGTTTCGATTATTATTGTAGCTCCCTCAGGCTCTGGAAGATAAAAAATACAAATTATTCACTTGTACAAAATTAATAAATATGACCATAAACATAATCTCTTGAACTCGTAGGCTTAACCTCACTTTTTTAACAATACAACAATTATTCTCAAAATATTATTGCACTCCCTAACGGTTTAGTGGTCACCGTCGAAATTGGGTCGAAATGCGTCGATTCTGCGTGAAATCGACGGTCGAAATTTGGTCTTACTGTGGTGTTTTAACGGTGTATAACTAGTGCGCTCGTTTCATTGTGATACTGTAGAAAGAGAGTCAATGTCGAGTTATTAGATGGTACTTCTGCGGTCGAAATCAACCGACGGATTGAGCTGTATAATCCGGGCGAAAATCGTCGGATATAATTGGTTGTCGGATCTATTAATTAGCAGCATGTGCATCTTCTGACGTATATAAAAATTGACAAAATTGAGTTAGAAAAAAAAACAAACGACTGGGTGGGATCGAACCCGGGATCTTCACATTACTAGTCTATCATCGACCACCTGCGCCATTAGACGTTTACCTATCTCTGCCATTAATTTTGATCCTGATATTCTTATTGCCACCTACCTCCCTTAAGGAAATGAAATGCAATTAGATTTGTCAGAAGTTATTTCGTAGTAAGAAATAATTTCATCAATTAAAAAACTACTCTGATTTTCGGATGTCAGATTTTCGACTGCTATATTTTTTCAAGTGAAAAATTATTGATAAATGATATGAAGTGAAATCAGTGTTATAGTTCGTTATTGTTTCTTCAGCCTATGAGTTTGGCAGCCGAGTCTCAGTCGAGCTAGAAATTGAATCGACTTCACTTCGACCATAAAACGACGTTTAAACTACCGGATTTCGACCATAAAACGACGTTTAAAGTTTAAACTACCGGATTCCAACCATAAAACGACGTTTAAACTACCGGGTTTCGACCATAAAATGACTGCTTAGTCATCATCTCAAGCTGGTGCGAGAATGAAACAAGCACACCCATTATTGACCGTGAATCGACTCTGCTTCGTCTGCAAAAAGAACGTCGATTGACAGTAAAGTAAATCGACCGTGTATCGACCATCTGTTCACTGCAACTTCACCGTCACTACGAAACCGCAAGGGCTGGATAGACATCAACATTAAAGTTACCTTGACATTTTTAGTATTTAGTCATGTTAATCCTAATGGACAATCTTTTAGTATCGTTATTCACAACCTTCTATTTTCCCATGAGTCTAAAATCTAATTCACTATGAATATGGAAATGAATTCACCCATTAATTAAATATTTAACTTCATCTGTTATCCTCATTCCCTTCCCGTTCGAGCTTAGCTTTCATTCTTCGGTTTTAGTTAATGAAAAAAATGGAGTACCGCTTTATACCGGTACTAACGCATGCTAAGTTCTTGCTGCAAGGAAGATTCAGGTTCATCTAGTGTTTTTGGGAAAGTTATTCAGTAACCATTACAATCAAAAGTGAATTATCACTCCAACAACTTACAGTCAACTGACGCGGCAGTCATCGGGTGATCCACAACCATTGCGTAGTGCTCATGTGCATACTTCCTCGGCGTCGAAACATGCAAGAACGAAAAAATTCCATACCACGTGAACCATACCAAGAAATATCATACAAATTCACAGAAGAAACTACATTGAATCAATCTACAGCATATATGTGTTCCAGAGTTTCAAATGATGAGTACTATAATTGGCAGCTATTTTTATATTTGTCTCATCAATAGAGGAGAGCATATTACGTGTTGGCAAGTGGAATTATTTTCATCGCAAATCTACATTCCTTCCTATGGATAAATATTCAACGAGATACGAGCATTCGAAATGAGAGGAAAGTGAGTAGTGTTATTTGTTTTATTTAAAATGATCATAAATTTTTCCAAGAAAAATTGTTTTTCCGTTGGAAAAGTTTTCTCTGAGCTAGATGAACTTTACATTTGAAATAGAATTTAATCAAAAATTGTGACCCAAAAATGAGTAAAATAGCATGGAATGCCTCATATACTTCATAGTCGTGTGTCACTTTTACTACTCTTGGGGTCACTCGAGCATTGACCGCTCACATTGCGCCGGTATGTTATATTTTCTCATTTTTATTTTCTCATTTAATTCTTACAAGCATTCCATTCTAAGCCATTCATTTACTTTACACTCTCATAACCTAATCAGAATCATGATTATTTCTTCTAGTAATTCCATATTCTGCTTTAAAAGTGGAGAGAATTTTTTTTCTGTCACTAAATTGAGCCATTATCACGTTATAAAATTATTATATAATTGATTAATTTTTTTCAGAGAACGGAGAACTCTGAGACTTTTATTGATTATAAATTTGAAAGAGTGTTGTACGGTCAAACTGAAGCGGTTGATTCGAAGGAAACGACTGGAATTTTGGAAAATACAGGTGTGAGAAATTTCTACAAGTGAATCTGAATTTGTAAAGGTGCTAAATTTGTAACCACATCTCAGAATCTGAGAAAGGTGGAGAAATTCGGCTGATGAAGTTTTTTTGACGAGGAAAATTAATCCCACTGGAATGTCTTACACTGAGAGAAAAACAGCTGTAACAAGTGGATAATAGTATTGCTTTCCAACTAATATAGCTTTGTCTGCTGATACTCTAGCAACATGCTCCCGAATGGAAGTGATACAACTTTTTTGAAACCATCATCAAAATATCAAATTTTGAAAAAATTCATTGTAACGGCAATAACTCGAGAACTAAGCATGCAAATAAGCTCAAAATTGACAGGCATCTAACTGATACAGCTCTTGACATAATATATAAGTATCAATAACATCAGTTGGATAGTTTCCAGAAATTCGATTAAAAACCGATTTCCGAAAAATGGACATATCTGAAACCGTACCGATCAGACTCTCTTCATAAAGCTTAAAAAATAGATTCGTCGAGAGGGAATTTTCCACAAAATATGAAATTTTTCGATAGAACCGTTTTGCTGTAATTGAGACTTTTATGCACATACAGACATACACTTGCACACCCAGACATGTGCTAAAAATATCATCTTCTCTCTATGAAGATCATTTTAAATATATTCTATTAAAAAATTTACAATCGAAAATTCTGATGATTACATAGCTCCCATTCGGGAACAAAAATGACCAAATAAAAAGTATAATTTTAGAAAATCGATTATTTTAATAGTCCTCAACGAGTATTTTGTTGCAGCTTCAGAATAATTGTTCGAATGCATTCTTCCAAATAGAACTCTGGTCCAATCAGTTCGAAATAGTAAAATATAAAATCAAATGAGTAGATTAAAAAAAAAAAAAATGAGTAGATTTGTTGTCAGGACTCATGCTTCAAGGCTTTCCATACGTCTAGCAGTGCCAAAGAGGTGCAAGAAAACAAAAAAATTGTTAGTAGGGATAACAAGAGAAATTCATGAAAATAAATAGTATACAGTTTTTTTTGGTATTTAAACTTCATAGGAAATTTTATTCCACTTCCTTTTTACAAAAATTACTATATGAAAAATCACGTGATCCACAACACTAAGAAAAGAAAAGTTTCTCCACAGTTAGATCATATCTCCAGTAAATAATGATCAATCAGCTAAATTTAAAAAATTATTGTAAAATCAAGTTGCAGTTATAGTTATGGCAAGCCGGATTTTTGATATTCTGATTGAAAAATTTCATACAAATAATTAAAGTGGAAAGGTAAATGACATAAAACGCATACTTTATTCCAAACTACCATGATATTCTAAATTGATGTAAAATAAAGTACATCTTTACTTTACAAGAATTTTTTTAAACGAGCATTTCCCACGCGTGCTCCCCATGCGCTTTTCCTCGATCTTCGCTTAGATGTATTGATGAGAAACTTGAATCTGTAATGATGACTTCATCACAAAATTCAGTCAAAGTACCCCGAGTCGAAATTTTTCGACGTATTTCGCCGTAAAAGTGGTGTTTCAAATCCAATTTATACGTTGAAATACGTCGAGGGACGTCGAAATTAGTATAGGCACCATTGAACGATTTCAACGTAGAACAGTAGCCCAGGAAAATAAGGATTTCACTGCGGAATTTGAGATAGTAAGCTGAAAATTTGCAAGGACCCTTGTTTTGACATTATATAAGCTGTCTCAAAAATCGAATATCATATCGCGCCGGCGTCTTGAGATATTCAAGGTCAAAGGTCGTGAAAATCGTTTTTTTCCTAATATCTTCTTTCTCTCACTCTCAAAACTATTTTTGGTCATTACAAAAGTTGTAGAAACTTAAATTCTCTACAAATTTCGTCCGAAGCAATTCTCTGTGTCCTGAGCCATCCTTGAGGTACAGCGCGAAAGGTGGGGAGCGCTCCGTCTTATCAATGATAACGTAACGTGAACTGTGGAATCAGCCCATATAGCAGCTATCAGGTTAATTGTTGACTAATAATGTTATTATTATCAATAATGCTTGATTATTTATTAAATAATGGATATTATAATTAATTTTTATTTTTTATTTTTATTAATTTATTAAATAGGGGAGGGTGGGGCAAAGTGGAACGGGGGCTATTTGGGAGGCGGGATGCAAAGTGGAATAATTCTTTAATATGAAATATTGCATAAAAGTGAATAAAATGGGATATCTCGGGAATTTTCATGTGATTGTGTGAATATTTGTCTATATTATATACAATAGGGGAGAGTGGGGCAAAAAGGACACTGTAATGGAAGAGTTAGAGATGGATTTTTTCGATGATTCCATTGAGGAAATTTTAGCCGGAAAACAAGTGTCAGATAATTTTTTTTCGATTTTTTTGAAAATTCGATATTTTTCGGCTCTTTTGAGGAGTACAGGCCTTCCCTTCTTTGAAAATTTTCAGTTTTTTCCAAATATCTCTGGTTCTATTGGTTGCAGCAGTTCGGGGCTGGTCTCAAATGAAAGGTGGGCTTATTTCCCATCGAGTTGTAGGGTTTTTAATTCAAAAATATCAACTTTTCGGAAAGTTCTAGGCCAAAAACTGTTTTATGGAACTGTTTCACAAAAATGCCCATAAATACCTCGAAAATCGATATTTTTGAATTGAAAACCTTATGAATCGATGGCAAATGATCTCACCTTTCATCTCTCATCAAAATTTTTACGCTACGACGAATAGAACCAGAGATATTTCCAAAAAACTTAAAATTACCAAAAAAGAAAAAGGCTACCCCTCAAAAAAGCCGAGAAATATCGAATTTTTAAAAAAATCGAAAAAAATACATCTGACACTTGTTTTCCGACTAAAATTTCCTCAGCTTTTTAATAGAATCATCCAAAAAAATCCATCTCTAACCGCTGCTATAAATAGAAAGGTGGTAGTTGAGCCCCTTTCTCGACGCATAATATATATAGGTATATTAGAACGATTTCATCCATTTCAACGCAGAAATACTCATTTTATTTTTGATTTAGAAATCATAATGATAGAATAAAAATGCATAAATATTATTTCATTTTAATATACCATAGTTTATATGAATAAATTGAACAAATATCTTAGTTATTAATATAAGCGATAAATATTAATTAATCAATGAATAACTAAGCATTACAGATAATAATGACATCTTCAGTCAATTATTACTTGGTAACCGCTCCTATGGGTTGTATTTCATCGTCTACGTAGCGTTATCATTGATAGGACAGAGCGCTCCCCACCCTCCACGCTGTTTCTCAAAAACGGCTCATGATATAGAAAGCTGCTTCAGACAAAATTTGTAGAAAATTTAATTTTCTACAACTTTCGTAATCACCAAAAATATTATTGAGAGTAAAGGAAACAAGATATCAGGAAAAAACCGATTTTCACGACCTTTGACCTTGAATATCTCAAGACGCCGGCACGATATGATCTTCGATTTTTGAGACAACTTATATAATGTCAAAACCAGGGTCCTTGCAAATTTTCAGCTTACTATCTCAAATTCCGCAGTTGACCCCTGTTCTCGCCTTATATTCCTGGGCTAAGGGAAGATAATTCCATTTCCTCCATGTTTGACGTTGACTGAACGTTCAACGTACAACATCATTTCAACGTATTTCAACGTATTCGAACGTATACGTTGGAACTACGCTAAAAGATTTTTCGACGTATCTGCGTCGAAAAAAATTCCTCCTTTATTTCTACAAACCGAAACTGAGTCGGTAAAGGAATAATCTTCAGTTACCACTGCCAAAATACAATTTTTTTTTAAAATAATGTGAAATTCCGGTTCATCACGCTTTGCTGAGAGCAATTACCCCTTCTAAGACGCTTCCCTATCGCTTTCGGACCTGAAACTCTATTTTTTTCGCATGGAAATTCTAACGACCCAAGGGATTTGAACGCTCGACCCTACGATTACTAAACCTACGCTTTAGACCACGGAACTACGCACGCTTCTCTAATTTCGAGGAATCGGACTGCCTACATGAATCTATTTTTCAAATATTCATTCTTTAATTATGATCAATCAAAGGACAGAGTTGTCATCATTCTGAATAAATTAAAAAAATAATTTTAAAAAAGGTAATGCTATTTTTTCATATAATACTAGTCCAATAAAGAAGCGTTTGAATTCTCCACTCGCCTATCAGCTTAATTTTTATTTTTAATTGATTGGTTTTGATCTATATTTTCTTCATCTCTCATTGAAAAATCTCAAAAGGGTGGCGAAGGGGTAGAAAAAAATGAAAATCACCCCAAAAATGACATTTTTTGCGAATATCTCGGAAATGGCAAATAATACGAAAAAAAAAGTTTCAAACAAAAGTTGAAAATGTCAAAATTATCCACAAAATTGTTCTGATCCATTTTTTACGTATTTGAAAAATTAACCGAGATATTAACAGTTAAAAATTGTGGTAGGCAGCTCAGCCGCGAGAAAAATCCCGAAATCTTCAAAAAAATCGTATAAATATGGAAAATTTACATTTTTTAACATTTTTTTTGATACATATCTACAAAATCCGGCGAATAAATTCTGAAAGACCGATTTATTTTCGTAGACCATTCAAAAATTATTGATAATTGATTGTTTAAACTTATTATTTTACTATTCAAATTGTATTTTAATTTTTTTTCTTTCTATATTTGCATTCCTTGAGGTATGCAGGGAATGTAAATGCAGAAAAAAAAGAATTAAAACACAATTTGAATTGTAAAATAATAAGTTTAAACAATTAATTCATTAATAACTTTTGGATGAGTCTACGAAAAAAAATCGGTGTTTCAGAAATGATTCGCCGTATTCTGTAGATATGTTTTAAAAAAATGTTAAAAAATATAAATTTTTCATATTTATACGATTTTTTGAAGATTTCCGAATTTTCACCTCGCAGTTGAGCTGTATACAAAAATTTTCAACTGTTAATATCTCGGTTGATTTTGCAAATACGTAAAAAGTATATCACAACAATTTTGTGGGTCATTTTGATATCTTCAACTTTTGTTTAAAACTGTTTTTCGTATTATTCGCCATTCCCGAGATATTGGCAAAAACGTCATTTTAAGGGTGGTTTTGATTTTTTCTACCCCTTCGCCACCTTCTTAGGATTTTTCAATTAGAGATGATAAAAATATTGATCAAAACCAATTTATTAAAAAAAAATAAGTTGGTAGGCGAGTAAAGAATTCAAACTCTTCTTTATTGCATTATACATTGAATGTATATTATAACTCGTAAAAAGAATATTCTCAAAATAAATTTTGAAGATGATTGTTTTCTTTAGGAAATTCGGAAAGAAGACATTTGTAAAATATTAATTTTCTCAAAATTTTCATTTCTTTTTCATTTTTGAAATTTCATTCCTATGTCAAGAATTGTAAAAGTTGTTCTGTCAAAATTTCAAATTTGGACTGCAAAATTCTCAGTCATCATATCTATCATAGTATACATTTTCTTCTTCTACCAATCAATTATTGTAGAGAAATTGAAGTTAATGAAAACGATCGAAGCAAAAATTGAGAGAATTATAATCAGTAACAAGACAATTTATTGATGCGGTAATAACGAATTCGGGCAAAAACGATGTAAGACCAATGTAAAAGCTATTGAACTTACGCCTTTTGTACTCTGTTTTGAACAAGACTGAAGCTGGAGGGCTCAATTTCCCCATCATTTGTTTCATGAAAAAATCTCGGAAGCTAAGCGAGATAAAACGATTTGGTTCAAACCTTTTTTTGTAACTTTTGAGATTCTCTACAAAAAAATAGCGAAATCGCTAAAAAAAATTAAACAGATAAATCGAAACAAGCCCATTTTTTTCGTCTGTTTTTTCAATATTTCTCAGAAACTGAGCGAGATAGTGCAATTTCACCTGAATCCTTTTTTGTAGCTCTTTAAATTTTCTACTGAAAAGAATCAGGGCAAAATGTCTCTATTTCGCTCATTTTCCGAGATATTGGCCGAAAATGAGGAATAAAAAAATTAAACTGATAAATCGAAGAGAGGCACATATCAGGAATATCTCTTTATCATGCAATCATTCATCTACGATCATGATGTACCACAGAAGTGCATCGAATTTCGGGAAAACATATCACTCAGGAAGATTTATCACCAAAATGAGATTACCCTTGTACCCATAGAAATGATGTTATCAGTACAGGAAATTTTATCTTTAATGAATCACATTCGATTAAAAATCTCCAAAAATAGGAATAATAGATATTGTACAAGGAAACAGTAGACATTGCGGATAGGTAATCAACGACGGCTTTGATAAACTTGAGATAATTAAAATCTAAATTTATTCAATAACCCTTTTCCAATAGTATTACATTTTTAACGAAGCCAGTAACAAATCACTTTTACGTTGAACGCATTTTTAACATCATTTCAACGTAGAATTATTCTGGGATCACGAAATTCCAAATCGCGGGACTGCTACGTCGAAATACGTTGAAATACGTTGGACAACGTTGAAAAAGTCACAGCAAAACTCAACATCAAAAGAATTTACGTCGAAACCTTGATATACGTTAGGGAACGTTGGAGAAATTTCGACTCGGGTTACCTTCCTTCCTCCTTGAATATAATCTATTGATGAAGAATTTCATGCACGCAGATGAAAACATAAATTCTTTATTTATGAGCATTTTCACCCTTTACTGAATAAATGTCCAGCATTATTTGTTTTCAAACTGAAATTCAATATTTTTCGTTTCTTCATCGAACAAATTTATAAAATTCACTCCTCATTTCATATGGCTCATTAAATATTTTTCATAGCCCCCCGAATCTGGCCGAAGATCAAGCTGTGCCGCAAGGATTGAAGAAATATTTTCTGGTTACTCTTCAATTTCGTGTGGATACCAAGAGAGATGGGATACTTACAGCGTGAAAATTCACGGTCAATCAAGTAAGTATTGGTAAAAATAAATGCACAGAAAAAAACAATGTTGAGGCTGTATTCTAGTAAACTCGACTACAGCTAACCAATTATTTAGGTGTCGTATCAGAGATGATCAGTATTAATAATGATCATTCCAATTTTCAGAAACTCTCATCTGTGGGCTTGGAGGAATCACCGGGAAAGAAGCTAAATCTGCAATAGGCACCGCTTTAACCCAACCAAAGGATGGTCAACGGGCATTAAGAACGTGGACAGGAAGCAAAGAATTCACGGGAACTCTCAATGATGAAGAGACAAAAGAATTGCTGTTCATAATGTCCCTGAAGATTCCCAGTCTGCAAGATCTTCGACTTCTCGTCTTGATACCGTGGTTTCCAAGCAGGAGCTCGTGGAAACATCCTCAGACTCAGGAAAAGAATCAAGTATTTCCTTTTGAATATTATAAATTAATTTTGATCATTATGTGACTTTTTCCAAATAAAATAAATTAAAATCTAATGTACAGATGTAATTTTTTTACCCATAATTATATTTATCAAAAAGAGTAGAAATTTAAAAAGCTGGGTTCTTCATTGTAGTGCAATCTTGCGCCAAGATTGTCCAGTAAGCTAGCCATGCACGCAGGGGCCCAGATGGCTACTTGTTACAAACCCGCCACGCGCCATCTCGATTCTAGTAATGTTGCACCCAGTTTGAACCGTGCGAGGCGACCTCGCGCCCGGCTTAATCCAAGGCACTTTTTCTACCTGGGTATTGGGGTGTTAATATTGGTTCCGTGAATAAGCCCGATATTCTTTCCAACGTCCATCCCTGTATATTGGGATGGTGAGTTAGTATCGTAACTCGATCCTCTATCAAGTAGCCGAATATCGGCAATCCTATATCTATCCGAAATTTGGACCGAAGTCATGACACCCTTATCCGCACAACAAATTCGAAATGATTATCGAACTTAATTCGTATAACCGAAGACTCGGCTGCCCCGAGTCGAAATTTCCGTGACAATTTAACGGAGTTTTGATGTAGAAAAATATCTCTAAATACATCAGAACTACGCTGATTTTGTGTTGAAGCACTCATATGAATGCAGGTACTCTGGCGTAGTTTCGATGTATTGAGTTGGAGTGAGTGCCGTTTCACGTCATTTTACAATTGAATGACGACGATTTACGTTGACAACTTTGATGTATTTAAGCGTAACTTGAACGTGATTTAGCCTCCTTGCCCCTCCCCGAGTCGAAATTTTTGCGACGGATTTGACCAACTTCCAACGTATTTCTTTGATCTTTTCAAATGCCGAACGTACCTTCACCGTATTTTAACGTGAAATCTATTTCCACGTCAGAATTACATCGAAAAGGCCCGAAAACCTGGAGGTTCATTCAACGTATTCGAACGTACAGTTAAATGCGGTTGATTTGGACGCGGATTGAATGTATATTTTTTTTATTTTAAAAATTGAAGAGATTAGTAGAGGGGAAAAAGAGGAGAGGGAGAAAGATAAATAGAGGGAAAGGTGGGGTATAACAGACAAATTTGAGTTTTTATGTTCACAGTATGAAAAACATTTGAAATTAGTAAAAATATTAGGAATATATTGTTTTTCATAATACCATTGGGAATTCGATGAAAATTTGTCGTAGAATTCATGTGTCAGAAATGAATTGTTGTCATCGTTAAAAAAATTTTACTTTTTGGTCAAGATTTCAAGACAAAATGTAGAAAAATTATTTTTGAAAGTATCATCAGTTTTATTGAGCGTGGCGCGAAAATTCTGAATGTAGGTGGAAAATGAGATCATTTGTGAATGATTTATGGAGTTGTCAATTTGAAAATATCGATTTGCAAAGTATTCATGGGGAAAAAACAGACTTCCATAAAAATGCTCATAAGTACTCCCAAAATAGATATTTTTTAATGGTAAATCCGATAATGTTCGATAGCCGTTGAATTTCCGAGAAAGGGACTGGAATTTGTGGAGTTGAGGAGAATTAATGTGTGGGAAAATAATCGTTGAAGAAACCGGTGCAGTCCAAACTATAAATTTATTACTCGAAATTGAGTATCGTTACAGAATAATACTGAAGTTATGTTGAATTAAATCACTAGCAAAAAAAAGGTGAATGACCCGATGAATGTCTTTTAATTGTCTGTTAATTGTCCGAATAATTAATGTTGACTTTCACTGATAACTACACGTAAAACGTCACTAATAATGCACGTAAAGCGCGGTGATGTAGCCTTAGAAAAACCCGGTGATGTATCCCACTTGATACTGAATGAGCCCGTTAAACACGATGTCTATTCGATGAAGGTTCACGCGTAAGTGAAGCGTCCCTCAGGTTGCGTTGAAGAGGGGGGGTAGCACAGGACATTTTGGACCCTGTGTTACCGACCCTTGGTGACGCTCTCCACTGGGCTTGATGTTTACCGCCCAATTTCGAACATACCGCCCGCCTCGTTGTCCCTGACGACGATGTTCACTGATGATTAACCGAGTCTAAGTCGCTTAGTTGGTTGCTGATTGTCGTCATCGGGAGCTGGGTGCTCTGTTGATGATTCTTCGTTGTCTGGTGCTTCTTCCGGTGCTGAATCTACCTCATCACCTAGAGCCAGAGCTGGTTCTTCGTCTGGTTCGTTGATTGGCATGATGGGTAAAATGCAGAGTTTGTGGATGGACCTTCTGATGACCTTCTTGTTGCATCTTAAGTCCACAACTCTGACGAGACCATCCTTTCCAACGTATCTATGTACCACCAATGCTAGTGGCCACCTGGACGGTGATTGTCCATCCTCGCTCACCAGAACGAGTTGACCCTGGTGAATATTCTGATTGGTCTCTCTCCATTTGCTGATTGCCTGATGTCGTTGAATGCACTCTCGATACCACTGGTTCCAAAATTCTTGGGTTTTTTGGGTGATCCACTTCCATCTTGGTGGTTTAATTCGTGACTCGCTAAGTCTTGATGGTTCTGGAACTGTTGCGAGAGGCCCTCCGATAAGGAAATGTCCAGGAGTCAATGCTGCTGAGTCCGTTGGATCATCCGACAGTTGTGACATTGGCCTTGAGTTGAGGATTGCCTCAATTTGAGCCAATAATGTGGTGAGTTCCTCGAAAGTTAGCCTTGAATCTCCAATGACCCTTTTCAAGTGATGTTTCATTGATTTGACGCCGGCTTCCCACTTTCCTCCGAAGTGTGATGCACGAGGAGGTGAGAATTTCCATTGTGTTCCGTTGCCGATCACTTGTTTGATGATGTCCTGTTGCTCTTCCTCGAATTGTTCCGCTGATTGTTGGAGAATTCGGTTTGCTCCAACGAATGCAGCACCTCGGTCACTATACATGACTTCGGGTATTCCTCTGCGTCCGGTGAATCTCTTGCATGCCGCAATAAAGGCATCTGTTGATTGTTTTGATACCAATTCCAGGTGTATTGCTGACGTTGCGAAACACACGAATACAGCAATGTATCCTACTTCGGCCGTTGATCCAGAACCAATCCATTTTAGCACAGGAACCGGGCCGGCGTAATCAACTCCTGTATGTTGAAATGGCCTTGCTGGTGTAACTCGCGAAGCAGGGAGTTGACCCATTAGTTGATAAGCACGAAGCCCTCTGAATCTGGTACACCTGAGGCATCGTTGAATAACTGTTTTTACTGCTGGTCTTCCACCGATAATCCAATACTTCTCTCGAATGTATGACAAAGTTTGTTGAGTGCCGCCATGCAAGGTTTTTAGGTGAGCGTTCCTAATGATAAGCTCAGCGAATCTTGATTCCTTTGGAAGAATGATTGGATGGATCTGTTCCGGACTCAGTGGAGCGTTGGTTAGCCGCCCGCCAAGCCGAATGATTCCAACCTCATCAATGATAGGTGTGAGCTTTATCAGATGATGATTCCGTGGTAGTTGACGACCGTTGTTGAGAAGTTGGAGTTCTTGGTGATAATATTCCTGTTGAACAAGTTTTACCCAGCTCAATCTTGCCTCTTCAAGTTCAATGGTGGTGAGAATTGGAGACTCAGGCACTGGTTGGCGTCTGAATCTGTTAATTGCTCTCTTGACTGTCGCCATGACTTGAAGAGCTTTGGATAGCTTGCTGTAATTCTCCAGTAGTGGTAGAAGGTCGTTGATTTGTCGAACTGCTACTGGATGAGCCTTTTTTGGTTTCTCTTCCGGTGATGTTTCCGATGCTGCTACTGGATCACAGGCTGATTGAGGCCAATCTTCCTCTGGTTCTTGTAGCCAGGTTGGCCCTGACCACCAGAGTGGATGATTTACCAATTGGCTCGTTGAAATCCCTCGTGATGCGCAATCTGCTGGGTTGTCAGTTCCGTTGACATGTCTCCATTGTGCATTAGGTACAGTCTCCTGTATTTTGACTACCCTGTTGTGGACGTACTCTTTCCAGCGAGATGGATGGCTGTTGATCCAGGCTAATGCTACTGACGAATCAGTCCAGAGAATGACCCTCATGTTGGCATTCTCTAGTGTCCGTTGAACGTAATTGATGAGTTCACTAAGCATCAATGCTGCCGATAATTCCAATCTTGGAATTGTCAGACGTTTGAGGGGTGCTACTCGTGTTTCAGCACACACCATGGTGATTCTCGGCTCTTCGTTGAGTTTCTGAGTGCGTAGATAGACAACAGCACCCATTGCCGTTGTTGATGCGTCCGCAAACCCATGAAGTTGATGATCGACGTCACCTGGTGTTGTTCCAAGCCATCTTGGAATAGCCAGCTGATTGAGTTGTGCTAATTCGTCTCTGAATAATTCCCAGCGGTGTGTGTATTCTTTGGGGAGTGGATCGTCCCAGCCGAGTTTCAGAGTCCAGAGTTCCTGGATTAGCACTTTAGCGTTGATAATTACTGGTGCAATGAACCCCAAAGGATCGAAAATTTGCGCAATTTCCGAAAGTAGCGTCCTTTTGGTGAGTTCCGTTGATTCAAACTTCCTTGATTTGAATTGGAATGTGTCTGTCGACGGATGCCAACAAACTCCCAACACCTTGATCATTGATTCCTCGAACGAAATGGTTGGTGATGTAGCTGGAGCAAGGCCAAGTCGCTGAAGAATCTCTGGTTTGTTGGATGCCCATTTTGCTAGCGGGAAGCCGCCCGCCATGCAAAGCTGTTGAAGTTCTTTGATGGTGTCTTCAAGTTCCGCTTCCGTTTCTGCTCCACCGTAGATATCGTCGACATAACGACCTTGCAGAAGAGAAGGAACAGCCTTTGGAAACCGGTGACCTTCATCAAGAGCCAATTGATGAAGTACTCGAAGAGACAACCATGGTGAACAACTGAGTCCATACGTTACAGTTGTGAGTTGATAAGGAATGATTTCCTTTTTCTCGTTCATCCATAAAATTCGTTGTAGGTTCCAATCGTCTTCATGAACCTTGATTTGCCGGAACATTTTCGTGATGTCCGTTCCGAATACGAGTCTATGGCGTCTCATATATGTCAAGACAGCCATAGCATCCACTTGTAGCTTTTGTCCGGTGTAGAGTATGTCATTTAGAGACACTCCCGTTGACGTCTTACTGGAACCGTTGAATACAACTCTTAATTTCGTTGATAAACTCTCCTCCTTCAGAACCCCGTGATGTGGCAAGTAATAGACAGGTGATGGTTCTGAAGAATCTGGAGCCCGACACATGTGTTGAAGAGATTCGTATTCCTGGATGAAATCCAAATACAATTTTTTGTAGTTGGCATCAGACTGCAGTCGTCGATTGACTGAATAAAGTTGACGCAGTGCTGTTGGTCTTGATTCTCCGAGTGTTCTTGGTGAATCTCGAAGAGGAAGTCGAATTACGTATCGACCCGTTGAATCTCTCCCATGCGTAGACACAAAATGTTGCTCGCACGCCTGATCGTCTGGTGATGATTCCTCGGTGATGCTTCTGGTGGTTTTTGGCAGCTCTTCCTGGACCCAAAATTTTTGTAATAACTGCAGCAGCTGTTCATTGGAATCATCCTTTAGTGCGGTCAGGATTGTTCCTTTGATACAGTCTGTGGAGTTTAATGGACCGCTTAACGTCCATCCGAATATTGTTAGTTGGCCAACTAGGTGACTATTCTCCGGTGCAAGCGACTGATGTCCGGTGATTCTTCCGTAGTTGTCAGCGCCGATAAGCAAATCGATTGGTCCAGGTCTCAGAAAGTGTTCGTCGGCTAGTTGAAGCTGACGTAGTGATTTGAGTTTTAGCGACGAACTCGTGAAAGAAGGTAATCTCGTTGTAAGTCTCCCTAAGACATGTGCTCTCAGAGTGACTCGTTGGTGAGGTTCATGTGTTGATTCCAAGAGGATTGAGATTACTCCTCGCGTGTGGCCCGAACTGGTATTGCCAATACCCGTCAAATGAATCGTTGATGTCGATCGTTGAAGCTTCAGCTGGTTGACCAAGTGTTCAGCGATAAAGGTTAATTCTGAACCTTGATCAATGAGAAGCCGTGCAATCATATAATTCCCCTTTGGAGAATATGCTCTAGCCTTCGCCGTAGCCAGCAGCACGTTCTGATGAATTTCCGGTGATGTTTGGTGGTGTACTGCCCCATGATCTGATCTATTGATGCTGTGATTCGTTGATTCTCCTGGTGGTGGCTCCCATTTTTGTTGAATCACAATTTCTGTTGGATGAACGAGGTTTTTAGGCAGTACACGTGTGAGTAAATTTATAAATATATTGAAAATTTACTCAAGTGGTGTCTGTCCGCTTGTTGATTGACCCGTTCCTCCTGCTTCACCTCCTTGGCTCAGTGAAGATGGTGGTACCTCAATCCGTGACCTCTCACAGATGAGGGTGTGATGTTTCCCGTTACATCTCAAGCAAAATTTAGTGCAGTTGCAATTGCTCACGTTGTGCGTCCCCAAGCAGTTGTAGCAGAGGCGCTCTTTTGCAATAACCTCTCGTTTCTTAGGTATTGACTGAGCCCTGAATTTAGGACACTTTCCCACAAAATGGCCACCAGTGCAATAGGCACATGTCTTTGGAGGAGGGTCCCGTTTAGGTTCTGGTGGATTATCTAAGGGTGAAACTTGATGAACACCCCGTTGTTGTTGTGTTGATGATCCAGTTGGAGGCTTTCCTTCACCAGCGTCGCTTATTGTCAAGCCTCTTGCCGTTGAATCCAAATAATCAACAAGTTCATCAAGTTTTATGAACTTTGATGATTTTCCGACCTTGACCTCCAAGTTCTTGCGTGTTTCTGCATCCAGTGAGCTGAGGAGGTGATGGACCACGAATTGTTCCCCCAACTCTTCACGTGGAATGCCGGCAGTGTTGATTAACTGGTTGAAGGTCTCCTTTGCGTTGCTACTGTTGGCTGCAATTTGCTGCGCTGAGACCCTTTTGATTTTGCGTAAATTCAAGACCCGGTTAAACAAGGTTTGCGCAATGAGCCTTGGATTCTCATATGCGTTCCTCAGTTTCTCCCAGGCAACCTCATAATTCTCCTCGGTGTTTGGAAACGTTCTGAGCAGTTCCGCTGCTGGCCCTCTCAAAGCGTTCCTGAGACGGATCAGTTTTTCCACCTTGGGCATCTCGGTTCCCCCGATCATACTTTGATAGAGATCCGAGAACTCCTTCCAAGCAGTGAAGTCCCCGTCGAACTCCCGAAGGTTGAGTCTCTCAAGGTTGTGCATCGTTGAGGCTCTCGTAGTCATTGCTTTGTTGGCTTGTTTCGCCTCGATTTTGCCCCTGAATCGTGAGATTGTGAGCATGGCGCTGCGACGCATTCTCGTTGCTTCGTTGCCTCCATCGCTCCGGTTATACTCATGATCAACGTTGAGGTTCACTAGGACTGATCTTTGCATCTCATTCAGCTCGTCCCACTCCTCCTTCAGCATTGTCTCAAAACAATCCACCTCACAAAGCGTTGCAGTACGGTCATCCATCTTGTTGATATCCTCGTAGAGCTCTCTAATGGCTCTGACCTTCACCATCATCCTGTCAAGGAATCTCTTTGCGACCTCCAAATCATTGGCTCGCATTTCTTGGATGCTGTACTGCGTCCCAGAGTGAGCAACCGGTGTGTCCGTTGCATCTGCCCAGTTTTCGGTGCGCATAGAAATCGGAGAAATGGGTAATGTTGGTAGAGTTGCTCCAATTCCATCAATCAGTCCTGTTGGTGCATCAATTGTCAATTCTGCTGGTGGTGATGGATTAATTTTCTGACCCTCCGTGTTATTGTCGGTGTTATTAACCCTTGAGTCACCTGTTCCAATGTCATTCTCTTGTAGAATGATATTGTCTTCCCCTCCCATCTGTTTTGTTTCTTCGTTGTCGGACATACTGTAATATCGATAATCAATTAATGAAATTGAAATTGAATTGATAATTTACCGACTGTTGATTCTCTGATGATAATTTATTTTGAAAAGAATCTGTTGATAAAGTGGCTCACGTTCCTTTTAATTTTGTTGGTGTCGATGAGTCCACGTTGAGTAGAGGGGAAAGCAGGCCGCTCGTCTCGATGAATTCCGGGAATTGGCTCGTTGTTTTCAAACGTCGTCTGTCTCACTCGCTCCTTCGTTGATGCGTAACCGGAGATGTAAACACTGAAGACAAAGAGTCTTGCGAGATGCTAATCCTTATCGATTTTTCTCGACTGTGTCGAAACTGACGCGAAAACAAGTCACTTTTGTCCGTTAATTTCACACGTTGAATTTTCACCACACTTTAAATATTCACAATTTTTTACAAATTCTGTCACCAATTCTATCCGCTGCTCGAAGGACCAAATGTTCGATAGCCGTTGAATTTCCGAGAAAGGGACTGGAATTTGTGGAGTTGAGGAGAATTAATGTGTGGGAAAATAATCGTTGAAGAAACCGGTGCAGTCCAAACTATAAATTTATTACTCGAAATTGAGTATCGTTACAGAATAATACTGAAGTTATGTTGAATTAAATCACTAGCAAAAAAAAGGTGAATGACCCGATGAATGTCTTTTAATTGTCTGTTAATTGTCCGAATAATTAATGTTGACTTTCACTGATAACTACACGTAAAACGTCACTAATAATGCACGTAAAGCGCGGTGATGTAGCCTTAGAAAAACCCGGTGATGTATCCCACTTGATACTGAATAAGCCCGTTAAACACGATGTCTATTCGATGAAGGTTCACGCGTAAGTGAAGCGTCCCTCAGGTTGCGTTGAAGAGGGGGGGTAGCACAGGACATTTTGGACCCTGTGTTACCGACCCTTGGTGACGCTCTCCACTGGGCTTGATGTTTACCGCCCAATTTTGAACAGATAAAACCACACCAAATGATCTCACCTTTCAACTTCATTCGGAATTTCCAAGCTATGGCTAATGGAATCGGAGATATTTGAAAAAAGTGAATTTTTCTAAAAATGGAAAGTGGCTTTTCAAATAATGAGCCAAAAAATTCGAATTTCCAAAAAAAAAAATCTGGAACTTATTTTTAACCTAATGTTTCTTCAGGTTTTCAATGCAATTATCAGAAAAATCTATATCCAACGGTTTTATTCCCATGTCCATTTCACCCCACTTATTCTTAATTGGAATTTAAAATTGAGATGAAATAATAAAATCAGACAAAAAAATGAGGATTTGGAAGGAAACTGGAGAGTTTGTGGAAAAATTATCATTTTGCCCAAAAGAAATGGAGTGAAGAAAAATGAAAATCGTCAACGTATTTTTTCATTGATTTTTTGAAATTAATTTTCGATAGTCATTCAGAAAAAAATTGACAGCAACAATTAATCAATTCTTTGGAAGATCCTTGTATAAATATGCGATGCATATTTGAGCTCAATTAGAATCCCAGAAGTTATATGTTTCAGGGTAGCAGCAGACAACGAGGAATTTCCAGGCGGTCACCGAAGTTAAGCAGCATTGGATCTGGTTAGTACTTGGATGGGTGACCGCTTGGAGTATCTCGAGAACTACTGGACTGAATTCTTTTTTTCTTTTTTTATTCACTTCGTTTTCAGAAAATTAGGATAACGGTCATGACAGGTTATTTTTAAGCACATAATTAAGAGAGAAATCAATTAAAAACGTTAATTTGTGGTAAAAACGCGATGCGGGGGGAGGGGCAATGAGGCTAAATTACGTTCAAGTTCCGCTTAAATACATCAAAGTGGTCAACGTAAATGATTGTCATTCAATTGTAAAATGACGTAAAACGGTACTAACTCCAACTCAATACATCAAAACTACGCCAGAGTACCTGCATTCATATGAGTGCTTCAGCACAATATCAGCGTAGTTCTGATGTATTTAGAGATATTTTGTTACATCAAAACTCCGTTGAATTGTCACGGAAATTTCGACTCGGGTCCCCTCGCTGCGCGTTTTACCACAAATTTACGTTTTTAATTGATTTCTCTCCTAATTATGTGCTTAAAAATAACCCATCATCACTGATATCCTAATTTCCTGAAAACGAAGTGAATGAAAAAAAAAAAAAAAATCGGTTCAGTAGTTCTCGAGGTACTCCAAGCGGTCACCCATCCAAGTACTGACCAGATCCAATGCTGCTTAACTTCTGTGACCACCTGGAGATTCCTCGTTGTCTGCTGCTAACCTGAAACATATAACTTCTGCGATTTTAATTGAGCTCAAATATGCATCGCATATTTATACTACGATCTTTCAAAGAAATGATTAACAGTTGCTGTCAATTCCTTCAAAATGACTATCGAGAATTAATTTCGAGGAATCGATGGCAAAATAGGTTGATGATTTTTTTTTTTCGCTCCATTTCTTTTGGCAAAATGATAATTTTTCCTCAAACTCTCAAATTTCCTTTCAAATTCAAATTTTTCCATTTTCTATTATTTCATCTTAATTCCAAATTTCAATTGAGGATAAGTGGGGTAAAATGGAAATGAGAAGAAAACCGTTGGAGATGGATTTTTCTAATAATAGCATTGAAAACCTGAGGAGACATTAGGTTAACAACAGTCCCAGAATTTTTCTTTTGTTTATTGAAAATTCGAATTTTTTGGCTCATTATTTGAAAACATGCCTCTTTCTATTCTTAGAAAAATTCACTTTTCTTCGAATATCTCCGATTCTATTGGCCATAGCTTAGAAATTCCGAATGGAGGTGAAAGGTGAGATCATATGGTAGGGGTTTATGGGATTCACGAGGGAAAAATATCTATACTTGAAGTATTTATGAGCATTCTTATGAAGATCTGTTTTTTCTCCATAAATACTTTGAAAATCGATATTTTCGAATTGACAACTCCATGAATCATTCGTGAATGATCTAACTTCCCACCTCCATTCAGAATTCCCACGCTACGCTCAATGAAACTCATGAGACTTCACAATTTTTTTTTCTTCGAAGTTTGTCTTTAAATTTTGACCAAAAAGTAAATTTTTTTACCAATTACAAAAAATAATTTCTGACAGATGAATTCCACTGAAAATTTCTCCCACTTTCCACTGGTCTTACGAAAAATAACAAATTCTTTGAATTTTTACTAATTTCAAATTTTTTCATAATGTTGACATAAAAACTCAAACGTGTCTGTTCTACCCCACCTTTCCCCCTCTCCTATCTTCTCCCTTTCCTCTTCTTCTCCTCCATTAATTTCGTCAATTTTTTAAATACAAAAAAAATGTACATCACATCCATGTCAGAATCAACCGTATCCAACTGTATTCTCGATGTATTCTGACATTAAAATAGATTTTACGTTAGAATATGGTAAAGGTACGTTCGGCATCCGCACAGATCAAAGGAATCCCGAGTCGAAAAATAAAGTGTTCTGAGTTGTACGTATAATGTTGTTGTCTTCAAATTCCTTCGTTCTCGCATTTTTTCCATCGATTTCATAAGACAGTCTGTGACTTCAAAGCTGTCACTACTTTTCGGTGAATAGAAAAAATGTGCACACGCTGTTCTCCGTCTTCACAAGGATTGGGTATATTGAGTCAGGTATAAGGGTCAAGGGATAATAACCATAAAATTTTTTTATTGCTGCATTACAATTTTTCCGGGTACGTCAAAAGTTGTTCTCGCGTCGTTACGAGATGTTCCCAGTTTGGAACTTAGAAAAATTTTCAATGTGTGGAACTTAGAAGAAAATCTCCACAAAATTCAACAGGAATTTTCGGGGTTTTCCCTTTTTTATTGAGGTGGCAAAAGGAGGGACTGTAGGGTGAAAGGTTAGGAACTTTTAACTGTGCTGTCTAGATGCAAAGGGCGGAAGACATACTAAGCAAGTCAGTCTTTCATTACTCTATGAGCGGTGCGCTTCGTAGTCAATAATTTATCAATATCGTCAAAAAACAAATTCCGTAATGTCCGCAATCGTGTCTTGGTGAGAAGAAAAGAAGACTAGTATCATTCTATCGGGTGTTGTCGTGTGTGAAGTGATGCAGATTGTCTAAAAATTGTATAACTTATTAGATATATGTGAAAATTATCAAGCAGTTTTGTATACTGAAAATTTTCAATTATCATATTTTTGCGATAAACTTTTCAGAATCGGATACTTGCATAAGGTACATTAGACATAATTGTATAGAGCATATCAAATATTATTGTACATGGATTGTATTACTTATGAGATCGATGAGAAAAATGAGAAAAATATTACTCTCTAAAATATGTAGAATATTCGGTAAAGGGGGAGTAGAGCTCAGCCAACTAAAAGTATTTATTTTGAACATTTAGAGTCCGAATTTTTTGATCATCTTTTAGCCATAGCTAGTTTCAACTGTCGCATTGATTATAATAATTTCAAAATTTAATTTTATTAAGGTGAAAATATGTTTTTTGAATATTTTGCTTCGAGTTAAATAGCTCGAAGTAATTTCATTGTTTTCAACAAATCAATAAATAAATTTCAGCATTTTCAAGTTTTTATTTCTGAAATATAAGAGGAATAATAATTTAATTTAAATAGAGTAGAGTATCATTGTTTTGATTGAGTAAGGAGAGAGGGAACTTGATGAGAGGTGAAGAGACAATGAAATAATCGATATCTTCCTGACAAAGACAGTTGGTGTGAAAACACAATGATAAACGGAGACCAATGGTCTTAAGAAAACGGTAAATTTGGTAATTCAACCACATGAGCCTTTTCTAGGCCAGTTTGATTTTGGTTGTCTGCAGTGAAACATCAAAACTGTGTGTTTTGTATTAAAAGTTAGTTGCCACCACTGCGGGTGTTTTTCCTTGGAAAATCCAGTTTTCAGGTGAGTATTTCGAGTTTTCATTTAATCCGTATTACATATAATGAGTTTTTTCGCTTTGGTTTTTTTTTCTTCTCGTTTCAATTTTATGATATTTTTTGATTGATATTGTTCCACGCGATGTGTACAAGTTATTGACTAAAGGAATAGGTACGCATTTTAATGCTCTATGTACTTGTTTTCTTATTAAGTTAAAAAATTAAAATTTTTAATGCTCAATGAAGGTGAGCGGTGTTTGAGTCAATAAATTTCTTCATCAAAATCCCGAGTGTCGCATAGGGTAGGTCGTGTTAGGTTATTTGAGGCCTGTGCACCACTACGTCACCGTCGTGGCCTTGGGTTACGCAAAACGTGGTGATAATTTCAATTATATTCAATGGTTGTTTTTTTTCATTCTATTGGTTACCAACTTCCAACAAAAGTTACATATTTTTGGGAAAATTTAATTAGGATTATGTCTCTCAGCCTTGAAATCTTGTGACCAACCTTTGGTCAATCATGATACAACACATTAAAACAAAAAAACTCAAAAAAATCTGGGGAAATTGAATTTGGTTTGGCAGAGTGAAACTACCCCATTACCGAATATTCTTTGATAACAAATAAATGAAGATCCTCTATTCCAATTGCGTTTTTTATCGTATCTTATAGATTCTCTAAAACGGAAAAACCACATCCCTAATCGTACCCCCTCTCCTTTCGACCACCCGCTGTGGGCCCTACCATAAACCCATTGGAAAAGGATGGATGTATCGGTCTGCGGTCATAAAAAAGGACAGTTTCTGGCCTAAAAGTTGTCGTACGCCAATTAAGAATCGTAAAATTGAGGACATTTTGAGTCTTCACTCAATGTCATATTCCACTAAGTACAATTCTATCACAGATCGAAGACAGCTCAAGGAATAGAAAATTTTATTACCCCTATTCAAAATATTTGTCAGTTTCAGAACAGTTTTAACAATTAAATGACAGTTCAGAACACTTCATTTTTCGACTCGGGGAGCGTCGCTAGAGTACATCAACATGACTCTCGAGTGCATTTCCCTCACATCTCAAACGCTCACCCGAGTGGGAATTGGTTAAGGCTAGCCAGATTCAGTATCAATTTAGGATCAGTATGAGATAAGCCTAAGCCTTTTTGGAAAACACTGATCAAGAACTTATCAGTTCTATATCAGGGTTACCTGAATATGGAAATACTGATCAAATACGGATCCTATCCGTATCCGGAAAAACTTAATGTTATAGTATGTAGAGAAGCTATCTCCTCAGTCAGGCCTTCCTGATCCAAAACTTATGCATCTTGCATCAGGGTTTACTTAATAGGGTATGTTTATGAAATACGGATCCTATTTGTATCCAGAAAAACTTAATGTTGTAGTATGTAGAAAAGCCATATCCTCAGTCAGGCCTTACCGATCCAAAACTTATCCGCCTCACATCAGGGGTTCCTTAATAGGAAATGCTGATAGAATACGGATCCAATCCATATGCGGAAAAACTTAACGTTGTAGTATTTACAAATGCCAACCCTCATTCAGGCGTTACTGATCTAAAACTTATCCGTCTCGGATCAGGGTTCACTTAATAGGGATTGTTCCTAAAATACGGATCCTATTCGTCTCCAGAAAAACTTAATGTTGTAGTATGTAAAAAAAGTCATCCCCTCAGTCAAGCCTTACTGATCCAAAATTTATCCGCCTCACATCAGGGGTTCCTTAATAGGAAATACTGATAGAATACGGATCCAATGCATATCCGGAAAAACTTCACGTAGTGGTATTTGGAGAAGCCAACCCTCAGTCAGGCCTTACTGATCTATAACTTATCCGTCTTGGATCAGGGTTTCCTTAATAAGGTATGCTGACGAAATGCGCATCCTATTCGTATCCGAAAAGACGTAATGTTGTAGTATGTAGAAAAGCCATTTCCTCGATCAGGCCTCACTGATTGAAAACTTATCCGTTCCGCATCAGGGTTCCTTTAATAGAGAATGCTGATAGAATACGGATCCAGTTCGTATCCGAGAAAACTTAACGTTGTAGTATTCAGCGAAGTCACTCCTCAGTCAGGCCTTACTGATCCAAAACGTATCCGCCTTGGATCAGGGTTTTCTTAATAAGGAGTGCCGAGGGAATACGGATACTATTCGTACCCGGCAAAACTTAATGTTATAGCATGTAGGGAAGCCATCTCTTCAGTCAGGCCTTACTGATGCAAAACTTATCCGTCTTCGATCAGGCTTCCCTTAATAAGGAATGCTGATGGAATACGGATCCTATTCGTACCCGGAAGAACTTAATGTCATAGCATGTAGGGAAGCTCTCTTCAGTCAGGCCTTACTGATGCAAAACTTATCCGTCTTCGATCAGGCTTTCTTTAGTAAGGAATGCTGATGGAATACGGATCCTATTCGTACCCGGAAGAACTTAATGTCATAGCATGTAGGGAAGCCATCTCTTCAGTCAGGCCTTACTGATGCAAAACTTATCTATCTTCGATCAGGCTCTCCTCAATAAGGAATGCTGATGGAATACTCCTATTTGTACCCGGAAAAACTCAATGTTATAGCATGTAGAGAAGCCATCTCTTCAGTCAGGCCTTACTGATGCAGAACTTATCCGTCTTGGATCAGGCTTTCCTTAATAAGGAATGCTGATAGAATACGGATCCTATTTGTACCCGGAAAAACTTAATGTTATAGCATGTAGAGAAGCCATCTCTTCAGTCAGACCTTACTGATGCAGAACTTATCCATCTTGGATCAGGCTTTCCTCAATAAGGAATGCTGATGGAATGCGGATCCTATTTATATCCGGAAGAACTTGATAAGGTGATCCTAAACAAATCTAAGTCTGATCAGTTCATCCTGATCCGGAGATGTTCCGGGTAGCATCAGGTTCCCCGGATGTTTAATTGTATTTATTAATTTCTGCACAATCACCTAATTAGTTATTCTGAGCTCCCAGGTTCAATATCGTACGCCGAATATCCGCTCATGCCCCCTTTACAGAAAAAGGTTATGTAGATGATTAGGCCGACTGATACTATAACTGTGTCATAGTCTAGTGGTTAGCGGGTTGACTTAGTGTGCGGAAGGTTCCGGGATCGAATCCACCCAAGTGTAGATGAATTTCATAATTTAAAATCTGTTTTCAGCGAAAAAATGTCATCTCACGTTCAAATACATTTAATACATGTAATAAATAATGTGATAAGTGTCAATGAGTGATAAATGTAATAAATAAATATACGGCACATACTCCCACTGATTAAACGAAATATTTTCTGTTATTTAAATCCCTGATGCTATAGGTATTAGGATCTTTGATACTATTCGTATCAGGCTCCCTGATACTATTAGTATCAGGCTATTTGATCAGTTACTGATCAGGCATGTAACGCTATTTTGGGATACTATGAGGATCAAAAATCCTGATACTATTAGGATCAGGCATCCTGATACTCATAGTATCAGGGATCCCTGATGCTATTGGTATCCGGATACGTGATACTATTAGTATTAGGATTCCTGATCCTAATAGTATCCGAAACACCGTTACATACCTGATCAGTCACTGATGCAATAACCTGATCATTTACTGATTACAAATCAGTATTGCCGGATCAGTAACTGAACATAAACTTACCAGAATTTCCACTCGGGCATGCAGTGCATCTTGGAAGCCTTTTCGGTGCTTCCAAGGCGCACTATATAAGCGTTCAAGGTGCACTGAAGATGCACCTGAAAGGCATGTAGATGCCCTTCAGATGCATCCCCGGTGCACCTGAAGCGCTCATATAGTGCGACTTGGAAGCATCGAAAAAGCCTCCAAGATGCGTTGCATAAGCGTTTGAGATGTGCTGGAAATGCGCTCGAGATGCATGTAGATGCACTCTAGCGACGCTCCCCAGGCGTATTTCCGGTACTCTTTCAGCGCTCATGAAGTACATCTTAACCCTTCAAATACGGGATCCATACGCTGCGGCCTGTCCCATACAACCGTAATCCGATTGAAATTTGCATTGCGTCTTTAGACCTGTGTCCACGATCAAAGAAGTCCATCCAAGTTCTAATTCCGAGGAAAAGTCACTAGAACTTGGATCGTGGACACGGACAACTTGGATGAAAATGGCGGATGAATTCCTCTGATGAAAAAATGGGACGTGCAGCATTTTTTCATCCAAGTTGATAAGCTCATATGAGAGATAGAGCAGATAACCAGCCTCTACAGCTTGCGCAATTACTTGCAATATTATAAGTAATGTCAGAAACCAATGAAAATTCGAATTAGATTTATAATTTAATATTTAATTCTCCAATTTCATAAAATTAACCCTGCCTCCACCTGCAGTCAGTGGAGAGCGAACAATTTGGAGAGGAGACCTCTGTCCGAGAACTTGGATCGGGACTTGGATCGTGGACACAGGCCTTTTCGATAGTCGAACCTTCAGAGTAATTTGAGTAAAAATTTCACAATTTTCAAAGGAAATTTTTCCGATAAACGAGACGACTGAATATATCAAGCGTGGATTTTCAGCCCACAACTTTTGTTTATCAAAAAAAAGGGGTAAAACTATTGCAAAAAAAAATCCACCACTCCGAAGACAGTTCCATTATCTATCCGAATCAATTTTTTTAATTTCTATATCTGTGATAGTATTTGAGAAAATTATTTTTTTATATTAAAGGAGAGGGTTGATACGACATATGGACCCCAGCCGATAGGACAAGAAAGTAGATCGATACGACGTATCAGAAAACGCGATAGCGTTTTGCGCCATGTGTACGTTTAAACGTGCACAGCGCTATATATACATTCACGATTAGAGGTTTTTTTTTTAATTTTTTGATTGAGCCCTTTTCTCTGTCACAAAAAATACTGCATGTCACATGCAACATTTCAGTGGAAAATAAACCTTCAAATATAAAAAAAAACAATCCTGTTGTTTAAAAAAAAATATTTTCATGTAAGCCACGCCCCATCCCGACGTTTTTAAGTAAAATGAAAAGTCGGTGAGACATTTCGTTGTAACGTTGGCTGCACTGACCATCCTATTCTCTCGACCAATGAAATGATGACAAATATTGGCATCATTGTTGTTTCAAGGTAGAGAACGGCGGCAAATACGATTTCAAAGTAGAGAGTTTTTGATTTTAAAGTCGTGGGGGGTTAAACGCATAAATGGTGACACATAAGAGCTCACGTTGAAGAACAAATTTGGATAATTAATTATTCAGGATTGATAGAATAATTGTCTTGAAATTCTGCACATAACCCTAAAATTGATTGAAAAAAAAAACATGGATAGATGAGAGAAATTGATGAAAAAAAAATCACAGCTTACGAGCTGTGATTTTTTTTTCATCACGTTGGAATAATTAAGTGAATCAATCGAAGAAAAAAATACAATTGACTACAGATAAATTCATGAAAAAAAAAATCACGAGAGTTTTTGAAGGTACAATAATAATGATAATTTAGAAGGAAAAATTCTGCATAAATTCTCAGTAAATTATTTAAGTCTCCTGCCAAAATTTGGAGTAATTTTGGAGTTTAGTTTTTGGGAAAAAAATATTTGAAGTCATAGATTTCACACGGGGAGATAAAAGTAGTATGGAATCTTCTAGACCGCTCGTACGGTAAAATAGATTTCACGTCAATCCTACCGGCTTCCCATATCTCCCCGTGCAAAACTTGGAACTTCAAATATTTTTTTCTTGAAAACTTCGCTCCGAAATCACTCCGTATTTTGGCGGGACATTTTTTATTATTCAAATTGACTGTAAAATTTCAAAGAATTTCACATTACATGGAGTTTTCTTAGCGAGGTGGAATAATTTTGCCTAAAGTCTTCTTTGCGGAAAATTTCAAGAGCTAAAAAAAGGACAAGGGGGAAAAATGTACCTCTATAAGTTCCCGAGATATTTTTAGAAAATAATTGAAAAAGAGGTTTATCCCTGCTTTACCTCTTGATTATTAACATTTGTAGTTTTCTGAAAATATCACAGAAACTAAGCGAGATAGAATGATTTCGCCTGGATTCGTTTTCGTCAAGAATTCTAGAATTACAAAAAAAGATTAGCACAAAATTGCTCTATTTCGCTTGGTTCCCGAGTTGTCCTAAAAGAAGTGGGAACTTGCTACAATTATAGTTATCATTATAGTTTTATCTGCTGATTCATTAGCAGGTTGCTTCCGAATGGTTCCCCTTTTTCTTAGTGAACATTTTATTTCGAATATTCTCCTAGTAATAATCTGGATGGAATCGATTGAGAGCTTATTTTGAGTTTTAAGATAATTCTGTGAATTGAAATTTAACAGAATTACCTATATTTTAAAAACAAGCTGTATCGAGATTTTTTATCGAAAAAACAACATTCTCATGCAATATTAGTAAAATCAAAATAACTCGGAAACTAATGACAAGAAAAATCTGAAAAAAATTCACACAGTTAGATAATATAGTGTCTCGTATGATTCCTCAATCTGAATCAAATCGATTGAGGTTTCATTCTAAATTTAAAAAAAATGAAAAAATTGAATTTTCAATAAATCATTCGTATTCCAAAAAATATTTCTCCAATGTTATTCAGTAACAATCCCAGGCAGTAGATTCAGAAAAGCAATATATGAGCCAAATTTGCAGTTTCTATCTTAATTGTTCTGGTTGTTATAGAAGCAACAACATTTTTCATGAAAAGCTATGAAAATCGACATAATTTGAAAACCAAGTATTAGAGAAATCTGAAAAAATTCACGCAGTTACAGAATATGATATCAAATGTTATGAATCAATTTAAACAAAATCAGTTAAGAAATTTTTTAAAAATTAGATTTTTTGGAAAAATGAAAAAATCATCATATCTCGCAAAATATTGAATGAATTCCAAGCAACAAGGCTTCAAAATAAAGTACTTGTCATGACAAATATACAGTGAAAATATGAGATTTTGAGGTTGAAGTTTTACCGTTTTTGCTTCCGGATGGAAGCTATGTAATCATCAGAATTATCGATTGTAATTTTTTTAATAGAAGATACTTAAGATGATCAAAATAGAGAGAAAATGATATTTTTAGCGCATGTCTGTGTGTGTGTGTGTGTGTGTGTGTGTGTGTGTGTGTGTGTGTGTGTATATAAAACCAAAACGGTTTCATAGAAAAATTTCATATTTTGTGGAAAACTTCCTCTCGACGAACTCTATTTTTCAAGCTTTATTTGAAGAGAATCCTATCGGTATTTTTTGAGATATGTCCATTTATCGAAAATCAGTTTTTAATGGTATTTCTGGAAACTATTCAATTGATGTTATTCATACTCATATATTATCTCAAGAGTTGTATCAGTTAGATGCCTGTCTATTTCAATAGCTTATTTGAAAGCAAATTTTTCAAAATTTGATGTTATGATGATGGTTTCGAAAATTTTGTATCACTTCCATTCGGAAGCATATTGCTGAAGCATTAGCAGAAGAACTATATCAGTTGGAAAGCAATACTATTATGCACTCGTTGAGTAAAAAAAATCCATACACACACTCACACACACACAGAAATTTTTTCTAAGTCATTTTCAGACTCTCAACACCATTTTAAGTGATGCCTAACAAAAAAAGAGGTCAGTTCTCAATCAGACACGAGAGTGTGTCATTTTACCTTTTACCTTTATATTTTATTATACATCATGGATATTAATTAATCATTCAATTTAAATAAATACTTATTCCTTTTCTAATAAACCACCGAGTTGGAGTATCTATTCACTGTAGAGGGTATCTCTCTACAGATAAACCCAAAGAACCTACTCTCAGACTAATTCCAGTCCTAACATTTGGAATCGAAAATTCTCACGTTTATTAAGCTTCCATGCGGAAGCAAAAACAAAAAAAATCACTCAAATTTGACATCGAATTCTTTCTTTCTCAAAAAGTTTTAAGATTTCATCTCAAGAGAAATCTTTCTTTAGTTATTCTATTATCTATTTTGTTTTTTTTTACATAATATTTGGCCGAAAGAAGGTCAGTGTGGGATATCTATATAATTTTCATTATATGAATATATATATATATATAAATATATATTAAAGAAAAAATATTTTTTTCTAGAATATGAGAGAAAATATCACGAGATTCTATGAGTCCTGCGTCCTAATATCTACTTTCTTGTGATATTGTAAGAATTACAATATCAAAAATGACGCAAAAGAAATGAAATATTGGCCGACAAATTATTAAAAATAAAAAAAACGCGCCATGTGCACGTTTGAAACGTGTTCTCTGGCAGGCCAAAAACTGAACCAGGGTTGGCTGAGCAAATAATAGATGGGTGGTCAAAATAATTAAGTGGTAAATCGAAGATTTGAAAAATCTTACGCGAAAGAATGGAAATAAAATTCAATAACAGGGAAAAATATAAAAGAGGCAGAGGGAAATTTTCAATTTAGCTCATCCATCTATAATTGAAGCAGTAAAGACGAAAAGATAGGCCTTTCTACGTAAGAAAACAGCTTTATCTTTCCACTATTGGTAACAATGCACATGGCGCGCCCGGTTTTTTTCAAATAGATCAAATCATTCCGTAGCGTAATGAAGACGGTGATGATGGAAAAAATCATCGAAGCAATATGATTTTACATCATTTTTCACGACCATGTATGAAAAAGAGCATTCATTCCATAGTATCGCACACTCATTAATATAAAATAGAAAAATGAGTTTGAGAGTTCAACAAGAATGACTATCACCTCAACCAGTTGTTCTCCAAATCGGTATTTGATTCATGGAAAGTTCATGGATTTATGAGAATCTTGGAATGATAAAAATTTCCTCATCTGAAAATCAAGATGACTATTAGGTGATTGACATAGTCTTTATTGCGTTAAGTCGTTCTACAATGATACAGAATTCTATTTGAAAAAAACCGGGCGCGCCATGTGCATTGTTACCAATAGTGGAAAGATAAAGCTGTTTTCTTACGTAGAAAGGCCTATCTTTTCGTCTTTACTGCTTCAATTATAGATGGATGAGCTAAATTGAAAATTTCCCTCTGCCTCTTTTATATTTTTCCCTGTTATTGAATTTTATTTCCATTCTTTCGCGTAAGATTTTTCGAATCTTCGATTTACCACTTAATTATTTTGACCACCCATCTATTATTTGCTCAGCCAACCCTGGTTCAGTTTTTGGCCTGCCAGAGAACACGTTTCAAACGTGCACATGGCGCGTTTTTTTTATTTTTAATAATTTGTCGGCCATAGACCCCATACTTGAGGGGTTAAAGGCCTCTTTGGTGCTTTCCCGGGTGCATCCCAGACGCTCTTCCAGTACTTTCCAAAGGCGTCTGAGATACGTCCAAGAGGCGTTGACGGTGCATTCAAAATGCGCGGCGTGAGCCTTTGAAAGGCATCGGGAATGCGTTGGACGAATATTAAAAATGCATCGGTGAGATTACAAATTGAAATGGGTTACGGAAGTTCCAGGGAGAAGTCAATAAATTCTTTTGATTTCTTTGATTATATTCAGAGAAAACCTGATAAAGACTACCAATCGGAATATTTTTAATTTCATGTCTTTTGTTACAAGGATATATTTCTCTTCAAGTCAACATAAAAAATAATATTCAGTTTTAGCATAAACTTCTATTCAAACGATTTGTTTGTTATTTTTTCGAATGTTGGCTGCTTAGCCACTATAGCTGACAAATCAAACAGGAAGAAATCCAGCCTTAGTGATGACACACTTCATCGCTTCATTCCAAAACAGCTGCATGTATCGATCTGAAATTTTGAGGGTATATCCCCTACGTGAGCACCAGGTTCTCAGCTCAATCGGCTTAATAGTTCTTGAGGAAAATCTAACTGTCGGAAAATGATTTTTTCGAGTTTTCTCAGCGAAACATCGATTCACAGCATCCATCCTCAGCGAGGAGATGTGCGCTGATAAGAAGCACATCAAACCCTCGGGATGGCGATTTTCGATATAATGCGGTTATTGCGATAACTCAAGAAATGTTGGAGTAAGAGTTTTCAAATTTGGTGGGTTCGTACATCTTATGAGTGCAAAGGTTAGTATCGAACCTGAGCGGAATCGACTCAGTAGTTCCTGAGATATTTGTGAAAAATTATTTAATGAAAAACGAGTCATATCTCTGGAACTACTGAACCGATTACATCCAAGTTTAGCTTGAAAGATTCATTCAGATGAGCCTTACCAATGCTTAATATTTTCCTCAAGGAATGTTTTGTATGAGTATTTGAAAATTTTATTTTCTAAGGAATTTTACTTTTTCCCAACTTTTTTCTGAGAACACTAGTATTTTTTATCTCATCATTGGAGAGTAGATAACGTAAGTTAAAGTCATTCGCAATACCCATCAGGGTCATTTATTATTGAATAAAGAGTTGAAAATTCCATTCAGAAGTTTTTTGTCGATTGAAGTGGCAGAATATCAAATTTTGTCAATGATGATTTTTTCAATAGTATGGATTTTCAAGTAACTGGGAAGGGTTGAGACTCACACTGATGCACGGGGTCTGGAGCTTCTGCTCATTCCATTTCAGATGAAACTATCATGAGGTACCATGACCACTATCGGAGTGTTTTTTTAGGGGTTTCCGGAAACCAATTGGCAACAGTTGAATTCGGCTGAAAATTTCAGGAAATATTCTCGAAATATAGTTCTTTGACATGCAAGAAACTAGAATGGATTCATCATTTTTTGAAGTGAAGCTTCTTTTGACAAGGTACCAACTTTTCTTGAGCGATACCCGAGAGCGTCAACTTTTGAGGGGAACGCGGCAGCTGAGTAGGAGTGGAAAGGAGAAATCGTGCGTTGTTGACGTCCGGTCCCTCTTTGAGTGGTGGGGGAAACCTATCTTTCGTAGTTGGCGTGGGGGACCTAGCAGGGGGGGGGGGTAGATACCTCGCATAGAGTCGTACTAAGAGAAGAATCGACACCCGAGGCATGTCGAAGCCGAAATTTATATGGTGGAGCATGGGACCCGAAGAAAGCCGATGTCAATTCATTCGCATGCTACATGCTAGTGTAATGGTGAGAAAAGCTAACAGTTCTTTGGAAATATCTCGGAATATAAGGAAGATAGAGTGATTTAGTCTCCGTCCATCCACGTAGCTCTTAGAGTTCTCTGCAAAAAATGAATCAAGCGAATTCTCTGTATCTCGCTTAGTCTCCGAGATATTCGTTGGAAAATAATTTAATAGCGAAGAGATGAAACAGGATGTTTGATGGGTTATTTGAATAAATGAACAGCGGATTTATATTAATGTAGATAGTTGGATTTATTTCTCTTTCTACACGTGTTCAACTGCATAAGCTCGAGAACGCAAGTGTGGTGTAGCCTCGTGGGTGCTGTACACCAACACGTGTCGTGCATGCGCAGCGGAGCAACGCTTAAGCGCTATCCCTGGCCACGAGAGTGAATACTGATGAGGGAAGGGGAAGAGGCGCCAATTCCAACAATGTCAATTTTCTATCATCAGTAGGGCCCGGACGTTCCTTCAACCCTTCCCCGTCAAAACTGCACGGGGAGTATCGGTGTGAGCGTGGTGGGGATTCAACCAATCACAGTTGATTCTAAGCTTGTGTAAGGAACGGTCAGTCGTAGTAGTGCATATATGTGCCCCCTTCTACTACTTTTTCGGTCCCCACTTACTTTTGTTCAGTGTCGTATCTACGGGAGTGCCCATCAATGAGAAATAATTTCTTTAAATGAACTGTGACATTACATTAGATTCAATGAATAATGTAAGTTTATAGAATGAATGAACAGATGGTGCAATTTTATTCGAATTTTAGTTTTATTTTATGGTGATTTCGGTTTTTTTTTTTTTTTCATAAGTGTTTATTTAATAAGGCCAGTGTACAGTTATGAGATACAATTTCCACAATAAACAATAGATTACATAACAATTGAATTTTACAAAAAAGTCGATTCACGACATGCATTGTTAAGACTTTATCGTTGTTGGTTGCGTTGATTTTCCACTACTATTGTATGGGGTTGCTAACGATTGGATATCTGGCTTTTTGGGAGATAGTGGTTCGAAATGGAAAGGCCCTCTGAAAACCATTTCTTCGCTAATTAGGCTCTATGGCTCTTAAAAACTAGAACTTACAACTAAGCTTAAAAATCTAGATGGTGATTTCGGTTGGGCCCTCGATCATGTATCTGAGTTACGGCACTGGACGGTCTGGAGTTCTCTCACTCTAAGAAGAACGCGGACGATTCGGACTGAGGGTGGGGAGTCGAGCATTGACGGGAAAGGGTTAAATTCCTGACCAGCGTGAATATAACGCTGATTCAAAATTTTTCAATTGATTTATTTACGTCAAACTATCAAACTGACAGCTTATATATGAATAGTATTTGAGAGAAAATTGAATAATAATAATTATGCGTTTAAAAATTTGTGAGAAAGCTTAAGGTAAGAAAAATACTATATTTCGCGGGGGGAATTTGGGGGGGATTCGAAAAAATATTATTCTTAATGGGGGGGAATTTGGGGGGAATTCGGGAAAACATTATATTTCGTGCGGGAAATTCGAGAAAATACTATATTTTGCAGGGAGAATTGGGGGGGGGGGAAGAATTCGTCCAGAACACTTCTGGACAAATTCCCCCCAAAATTCCCTCAGCAAAATATGGTATTTTCTTGAATTCCCCGTGCGAAATATGATGTTTTCCCGAATCCCCCCCCCCCCCCCCCAAATTCCCCCTGTGAAATATAGTATTTTTCTTACCTTGAGCTTTCTTACAAATTTTTCACTGCATAATTATTATCATTTAATTTTCTCTTAAATTCTATTCATTCATGAGCTGTCAGTTTGATAGTTTGACGTAAATGAATGAATTTAAAAATTTTGACTCAGCGTTATATTCACGCTGGTCAGGATTTTAAAGGAACGTCCGGGCCCTAATCATCAGTAATTCGAGAATATCTCAGAAAGTGAGCAAAATAGAGTGATTCTGCTCTCCTTCTTTTCCTGTAGCTTTTTGAATTCTGTATAAAAAATCTCTGGGGTGAAATCGTCCTATCTCATTCAGTTTCCGATATTCTCAAAGACTCATTGAAATAAAAAGTCACTTTTCTTTCTGAAGTAAGACTATTGTTTTTATTTCTGTTTGATGAATGTCTGGGGAACTAAGCGAGATAGCGTAATGTTGCCACAATCCCTTATTGTAGAGAATTTTAAGAGCCACACAAGAGGATTAGCATGAATTCGCTCTATTTCGCTTAGTTTCCAAAAGTATCTCCAAAGATATTTATAAAGAAATTATTGGAAGAAAAACTTCATCTATAAATCTATTTTTTTTTTTTGTGAATTTTTTATAAATATTTCAGAAACTAAGAGAGATAGCGTTAATCCACTCGAATCTCTTTTTGTAGGAAATTTCGAGACTTAAAAAAAGTGTTAGGTGAATGAGCATATCTCTATTGAATTCCGAGAGATCCTCCCAAAAAACCATCGCAACGGAGATCCTATCTATAGGTCTAGGCTTTGTGATAGGGTTTTGTTGAATATATCAGAAACTGAGCGAAATAAGGCAATTGTTGCAGAAACCCTTTTCGCAGTTTCTCAAATTGGTCACAAAAAAGATTCTCAAAAAAACTTTGTTATTTTGCTCACTTCCAGAAATATTCTTGAAAAAACGGAATTTGAAAAGATATATATAATGAAGTTTTCAGACGGATTGATTTCATTTCATCAGCAATTCTCTTTGGATATTTCGAAACTCAAGCAGAATAGGGCGATTTTGCACAAATTCTTCTCTGTAGAGAATTTCAAGAGCTACACAGCAGGATTGTGGCAGAATCGCTCTATCTCAATCAATTCCCGAAATATTCACAAACACCCCGGGATGAGAAAAATCGAGTCTTTCAGTGGTCGAAAGACCCGGTCTCTGACAGAGTCCCTATTCGCGCCATGGCAGGGACTTTCTAGAGCCATCTTGCTGACCTCCCGTACGGGACATGTGTCTCTTCTACAGGGACTCTCAGTCCTCGCTCCACGAACCGGAGTCCTTACTTGAGAAACTCACAGTCTCTCAAATAAGGACTCCTTCAGTCTTTCTTTGAGAGCCATCAGTCTTTCTATTCTTCAAAAAAGGATTTATCTTTATACATATTTTTTTATCAAAAAATACATTAATCAATACTTTAGATGATAATAGATTGTTGAATGCGACTTAGTTTTTAATAAAACTCAAATATATCCATTTTACCCCTATGTCCGTTTTACTCCACTTTCCGCTAATATTGAGAATATTAATCAAAGTCAAATACGAAAAAAATAATGATTCCACGTTTTCCAAAAATTATAAAAATTGAGAACTTGAAAATTATAGAGTTAAAATGAAAAAAATGATTCATTTCTCGGTCTCTCTCATAAGGACTTATGTCTCTGCAAATCTTTATGAATCTACTGAGAGCCCAGTAAAGATAGAAGTCCTCACGGGAGAGACCAGCAAAGATAAAAGTCCTTACGGAAGAGACACGAGGGACACTGTAGAGACAGTTGCGGGACTTGCGAGACACTCCAGAGACCGAAAAGTCTTTCTGGGAGTCTTTGAAGACCGTAAAAGACTCTCAAAAGACTCAAAAATTTTATCCCAGGACATGAATTAAAAAAATCGATTGGTCTGAATACTGGTCGTGAAAAAAATTATAATTCGTTAAAGAACAGAAAATTCTATCAGTTGTTTAATAAAAAAATACTCATAATTTATCTATACCTCATAGGCAAGAAGTTTCACTTCTGCAGCGCTGGGATTCCACGCACCTTTTTTTTATAGTGAAAAAAATTAGAGAGCATAGGCATTTTTATGGCCTCTGAAATCCATGTAACCCCCTAACCTCAGCTCAAACCTCAGTATGAGGCCGAAGTGAAGCTGAAATTTTCGACTCGGGAATATATGTAATTGTATGCGACTAAGTTCAGTTTGGTGAAAACCAAGACCGAACTCGCTGGCCCTAATTATCTGTGAATAGTGATTCAACGTCCCGAGTCGAAGATTTCAGCCTCATTTCGGCCTCATACTGAGGTTTGGGCTGAGCTTGATGAGACTAACATGAGGCTCTTGGCATAGGAAAAATGTATTGCATCCACGGTCTCATATCACCCTCAGATTTCTCAGTATTTCCCTTTTACACGTCCAGAGGCTGATATGAGGCTTTTAGCTGTACAGCCGGGAAAGAGCCTCTTGGACCTCAAAATCTATTTTCGCGTTGCCCCTTGCCTCTCTCTCTCTACCCTTTGTATTCACTGCTTCCAAAATAAATCTTGAAAATTATGAATTTAAAAAATCATTATTATTTGTTTTTTGATGACATTTTCTATTCGGAAAAAGTATAGATGTGAATGTTACATTTCATATAATGAAAATAAGAGCAATTACAACACTATATATGAGTCCTGGAGGAGCGCCTATCATGGCATGTTTCCTTCTCCACTTGATCGTGATTAGAGGCTGAAATATAAATTGAAAATGGATGTTAATTTTTTGTTATTAGATTTTGGAATACATCTCGCAAATTACGTGAGATAGAGTGATTGAGCCTCAATCCTTTCTTGTAGCTCTTCAAATGTTCTACAAGAAAGCTTGAACGTATCGCTTAGTTTCCGAGATATTCCTAAAAACCTATTGACAATAAATATGATTTTTTCTTTTTTTTTTTTAATATTGTTGTATGCACGCTCTTCCCCCCTCCTAGCGTGTGATACGAGTATGAAGTATGATTTGAATGGTTGCTAGGGAATGTTATTTTTCTTGACAGGGACCTCACTCTTATGTAGAACTCTAAAAGCACAACATCTTGTTATAATTAATAAATCCGCCCTAATCATTTTTAACCATTATACTTATTTACATTAACAAATTATTACAAGGGAATCGTTACATACTTGTTGTCACAATATTTTTGTCAACAATTTTTGAGGATATCTTGGAAACTAAGCGAGATCAAGCGATCTTGCCCTTGCCTTTTTTGCCGAGCATTTCAAGAGCTACAAATAAAAATCATGAGAAAATCGTCGTATCTTGCTTAGTGTCCAAGATATTTTCAAAAAGCCATCAGAATAGAGAGTCATTTTTTTTTTTGGAATAAGTCTATTTCATTCAAATTGATTGGATTTTATGATTGGTTTTCTTTCAATATCTCGAGATATAACGGAGGTAGGGCAATTCTGGCTCCATTTTTTCTGTAAAGAATTTCGAGAGCTACAAAAAACGATTAGGGCAAAATCGTATGAAGTGTGGTAATCCATGAAATCGAAGAATTAAAATTTACAAGAGTGAACTCACCACCAAATGCGAGCACTTTTGCGTCATTCTTTATCGTTTGTCCACTTGCTTCGTCCTCCCATGGAAGTGTTCTCATATCACCCACACTTGAGTGATTCTCCCCTACAAATTTCACTGAACTAACGTCCTTTTGAGGAATATTCACCCAATAAATGAGCACTAACATTGGTTTTCGTGAATTGACTGAATCTTTTTTAAATTTGCCACACCGTCATTCAACACTTATCTATTACATAACACACTTGAAATTTGCAGTCATAGCCAAATGATATTTATAATTTTAATTTAAAACGGAATAGAAAATTGACTCGATGAAGCCTGCTCAGTAAACGATGTGTCCGAGCTGAAGTTCAACTGGCTACTGAAGGGTAAACGAAAATATTCTTTTCTCTGAAAATGGTTGACAAGTTTTGTTGAGAAAGAACAACGTTGCATTGTACGGCTTCTAGGCGCACATGTCTTTACTGCAATGGAATACTGTTAGAAAAAAATTAGGAGAAAGTATGGAGAAGATTTACAGCCCTGCTCGATGGACTTTCAAAAAGAGTCGACCGAGAACTGCGATGGGAACAATTGAGAAAAATAGTGTATTGAGGCTCATCTGAGGTTAACGAGATTTCGGATACCCAAAAAAGTATGGATGGCTGTAGGAAAGAGACTGCAGAGGCTCAAATATGGTTCCAAGTGCTCTTGAGTCTCACCTGAGCCTCACATCTGAGTTCTCAGCGGTCTACGAGGGCAGTTAGAGGTTGAATGAGAGTAATTAGGTCTATTTCGAGGCTGAAATCTTCGACTCGGGGTTTGTGAATCAATGTTGGTAACAAATTGACATGCCTCGCAGCTAACACTCGGTGTTTTATTGAAAGGGCTTTTCCCTTTTTCCCAACACTCAGACTCCCCTTTTTTCATTCTCCTCCAAACAATCTTACATTTGGAAGCAGTTTATAACACGAGTAAGATTTTCCTCCTAATCAGAAAACGCGATAACGTTTTGCGCCATGTGTACGTTTAAACGTGCACAGCGCTATATATACATTTCCGATTAGAGGGTTTTTTTTTTATTTTTTAATTGAGCCCTTTTCGCCGTCACAAAAAATACTGCATGTCACATGCAGCATTTCAGTGGAAAATAAACCTTCAAATATAAAAAAAAACAATCCTGTTGTTTAAAAAAAAATATTTTCATGTAAGCCACGCCCCCCCCCATCCCGACGTTTTTAAGTAAAATGAAAAGTCGGTGAGACATTTCGTTGTAACGTTGGCTGCACTGACTATCCTATTCTCTGGCCAATGAAATGATGACAAATATTGGCATCATTGTTGTTTCAAGGTAGAGAACGGCGGCAAATACGATTTCAAAGTAGAGAGTTTTCGATTTTAAAGTCGTGGGGGGTTAAACGCATAAATGGTGACACATAAGAGCTCACGTTGAAGAACAAATTTGGATAATTAATTACCCGGGATTGATAGAATAATTCTCTTGAAATTCTGCACATAACCCTAAAGTTGATTGAAAAAAAAACATGGATAGATGAGAGAAATTGATGAAAAAAAAATCACAGCTTACGAGCTGTGATTTTTTTTTCATCACGTTGGAATAATTAAGTGAATCAAACGAAGAAAAGAATACAATTGACTACAGATAAATTCATGAAAAAAAAAATTACGAGAGTTTTTGAAGGTACAATAATAATGATAATTAAGAAGGAAAAATTTTGCATAAATTCTCAGTAAATTATTTAAGTCTCCTGCCAAAATTTGGAGTAATTTTGTATTTTAGTTTTTGGGAAAAAAATATTTGAAGTCACAGATTTCACACGGGGAGATAAAAGTAGTATGAAATCTTCTGTACCGCTCGTACGGTAAAATAGATTTCACGTCAATCCTATCGGCTTCCCATATCTCCCCGTGCAAAACTTGGAACTTCAAATATTTTTGAAGTGAAACTTCTTATACGAAGTCCTCGCTTTTAACGCTGTTGCGTTACTTTTCCACGTTTTGGTGGTGGGGGAAAAGAAAGAGAGAGAGAGAACGAATGTGCGCATGCGCACTCGTATCCCTGCAGCATTGCTCGTCATAGTAGGACTAGCGAAGGGATCGACATCGGCTTTCTTCGACGTCCATGCCCCACCAAATAATCTTTGGGTTCGGCGTGCCTCGTGTGTCAATTCTTTCGTTAGTACGACAATACCTGTCCTGTTACTGTTTATTTTTTATCATCAGTTCAAGAGTATCTCGGAAACTAAGTGCGATAGAGTGATTCTGCTCTCCTCCTTTTTTGTAGATCTTTAAATTCTCGACAAGAAAGCTTGAAGTTGAAACTGCTCTATCTTATTCAGATTCCGAGATATTCTCAAGAAACAATTGACAAACAAACCAAAAAAACAGGAAAAGGTTTTATTTGTTGATAATTTTCTTGGAATATGTCAGAAACTACGTAAAATAGCGTCATTTTGCTCCAATCCTTCTTCATAGCCTTGGAAATTCTCTACAGAAGGCCGTTAGGTGAAATCGTTGTATTTCGCTTAGTTTCCCAGTTATTTTCGAAATACTATTGACAAAAAGAAACCTACTTTTCTTGTTATTTGGATTATTTATTCCCGAAAGTTTTTTTGAGAATACTCAGAAACGGAGGAAGATGCAGCGATCTCACTCTGATTTTTTTTCTCGAATTTCAAGACAAGCTATTAGAAAGGATTAGGTCAAAATGGCTTTACCTCACTGAGTTTCCAAGATATTCTTGAAAAATCATTGGCATAGAGTTACTTTTCTTTCTCAAATAAGTCTGTTGTTTGTTATTTGTTTTTAATAAATATCCCAGAAATTAAACGAGATAGCGTGATTTTGCCCTAATCCTTTCTTTGTTGAAAATTTCAAGAGCTTCAGAAGAAATTGAATCAAAAAGGGCGTTTCTTCGTTAGATTTTGATATATCTATAAGTCTATGTTCTGTTCGTAGGATTTTGATGAATGTCTCTGAAACTAAGCAAGATAATAAAATTTTTGTAGAGACCCTTTTTGTAGTTTTCGAGATTCTCTGCAAAGAAAAAATCTTCAGAAAAATTTCGTCATCTCGCTCACTTTCCGAAATATTCTCGAAAAGAAATGGATGTTAAGGAAGAGAAAAACATCAAGTTTGTAGACAAATTGAGTGCTCTTTATCATCAATTTTCTTTGAGTGTCTCGGAGTCTAAGCAAGATAGGGTATTTTTGCACTGATCCTTGAACGAGCAGCAAGAAGTTTTACTTCTGCCGCGCGTGAATTTCACGCACTCTCTTTTTTCTTGGAAACTTCGCTCCGAAATCACTCCGAATTTTGGCGGGACATTTTTTATTATTCAAATTGACTGTGAAATTTCAAAGAATTTCACATTACATGGAGTTTTCTTAGCGAGATGGAATAATTTTGCCTAAAGTCTTCTTTGCGGAAAATTTCAAGAGTTGAAAAAAGGACAAGAGGGAAAAACGTACCTCTATAAGTTCCTGAGATATTTTTAGAAAATAATTGAAAAAGAGGTTTATCTCTGCTTTACCTCTCGATTATTGAAATTTGTAGTTTTCTGAAAATATCGCGGAAACTAAGCGAGATGGAATGATTTCGCCTGGATTCGTTTTCGTCGAGAATTCTAGAATTACAAAAAAACATTAGCACAAAATTGCTCTATTTCGCTTGGTTCCCGAATTGTCCTAAAAGAAGTGGGAACTTGCTACAATTATAGTTATCATTATAGTTTTATCTGCTGATTCATCAGCAGGTTGCTTCCGAATGGTTCCCCTTTTTCTTAGTGAACATTTTATTTCGAATATTCTCCTAATAATAATCTGGATGGAATCGACTGAGAGCTTATTTTGAGTTTTAAGATAATTCTGTGAATTGAAATTCAACAGAATTACCCATATTTTAAAAACAAGCTGTATCGAGATTTTTTATCGAAAAAACAACATTCTCATGCAATATTAGTAAAATCAAAATAATCTAAATCGAATCGATTGAGATTTCATTCTAAATTTAAAAAAAAAGGAAAAATTGAAATTTCAAAAAATCATTCGTATTTCAAAAAATATTTCTCCAATGTAATCCAGTAACAATCCCAGGCAGTAGATTCAGAAAAGCAATATATGAGCCAAATTTGCAGTTTCTATCTTAATTGTTCTGGTTGTTATAGAAGTAACAACATTTTTCCTGAAAAGCTATGAAAATCGACATAATTTGAAAACCAAGTATTAGAGAAATCTGTAAAAATTCACGCAGTTACAGAATATGATATCAAATGTTATGAATCAATTTAAACAAAATCAGTTGAGAAATTTTTCAAAAATTAGATTTTTTGGAAGAATGAAAAAATCATCATATCTCAAAAAATATTGAATGAATTCCAAGCAACAAGGTTTCAAAATAAAGTACTTGTCACGACAAATATACAGTGAAAAGATGAGATTCTAAGGCTGAAATTTTACCGTTTTTGCTTCCGGATGGAAGCTATGTAATCATCAGAATTATCTATTGTAATTTTTTTAATAGAAGATACTTAAGATGATCTAAATAGAGAGAAAATGATATTTCCAGCGCATGTCTGTGTGTGTGTGTATAAAACCAAAACGGTTTCATAGAAAAAGTTCATATTTTGTGGAAAACTTCCTCTCGACGAACTCAATTTTTGGAGCTTTATTTGAAGAGAATCCTATCGGTATTTTTTGAGATGTGTCCATTTTTCAAAAATCAGTTTTTAATGGTATTTCTGAAAATTATTCAATTGCTGTTATTCATACTCATATATTATCTTGAGAGTTGTATCAGTTAGATGCCTGTAAATTTTAATAGCTAATAAGCTATTAAAATTGAAAGCAAATTTTATTGAAATCAAATATGAAAGCAAATTTTTCAAAATTTGATATGATGATGGTTTCAAAAATTTAGTATCACTTCCATTCAGAAGCATATCGCTGAAGTATTAGCAGAAGAGCTATATCAGTTGGAAAGCTATACTATTATCCACTCGTTGAGTAAAAAAAAATCCATACACACAGAAATTTTTTCTGAATCATTTTCAGACTCTCAACACCATTTTAAGTGATGCCTTACAAAAAAATTTTAATTGAAAATTCTCACGTTTGTTAAGCTTCTAAGCGGAAGGAAAAACAGAAAAAATCACTCAAATTTGACATCGAATTCTTTCTTTCTCAAAATTTTTTAAGATTTCATCTCAAGAGAAATCTTCCTTCAGTTATTCTATTATCTATTTTGTTTTTTTTACATAATATTTGGCCGAAAGAAGGTTGGTGTGGGATATTTATACAATTTTCATAATATAAATATATATATAATATATTGTAAAGAAAAAACATTTTTTTTTAGAATATGAGAGAAAATATCACGAGATTCTATGAGTCCTGCGTCCGAATATCTACTTTCTTATGATATTGTAAGAATTACAATATCAAAAATGACGCAGAAGAAATGAAATATTGGCCGACAAATTATCAAAAATAAAAAAAACCGCGCCATGTGCACGCTTAAAACGTGTTGTTTGGCAGGCCAAAAACTGAACCAGGGTTGGCTGAGCAAATAATAGATAGGTGGCCGAAATAATTGAGTGGTATATCGAAGATTCGAAAAATCTTACGCAAAAGAATGGAAATAAAATTCAATAACAGGGAAAAATATAAAAGAGGCAGGGGGAAATTTTCAATTCAGCTCACCCATCTATGATTGGAGCAGTAAAGACGAAAAGATAGGCCTTTCTACGTAAGAAAACAGCTTTATATTTCCACTCTTGGTAACAATGCACATGGCGCGCCCGGTTTTTTCCAAATAGATCAAATCATTCCGTAGCGTAATGAAGACGGTGATGATGGAAAAAATCATCTAAGCAATATGATTTTACATCATTTTCCACGACCATGTATGAAAAAGACCATTCATTCTATAGTATCACACACTCATTAATATAAAATAGAAAAATGAGTTTGAGAGTTCAACAAGAATGACTATCACCTCAACCAGTTGTTCTCCAAATCAGTATTTGATTCATGGAAAGTTCATGGATTTATGAGAATCTTGGAATGATAAACATTTCCTCATCTGAAAATCAAGATGACTATTAGGTGACTGACATAGTCTTTATTGCGTTAAGTCGTTCTACAATGATACAGAATTCTATTTGAAAAAAACCGGGCACGCCATGTGCATTGTTACCAATAGTGGAAAGATAAAGCTGTTTTCTTACGTAGACAGGCCTATCTTTTCGTCGTTACTGCTTCAATTATAGATGGATGAGCTAAATTGAAAATTTCCCCCTGCCTCTTTTATATTTTTCCCTGTTATTGAATTTTATTTCCATTCTTTTGCGTAAGATTTTTCGAATCTTCGATATACCACTTAATTATTTCGGCCACCCATCTATTATTTGCTCAGCCAACCCTGGTTCAGTTTTTGGCCTGCCAAACAACACGTGTTAAACGTGCACATCGCGCGGTTTTTTTTATTTTTAATATTTACATAGATTTTCTATCTTTCTCAATTTGCACTCTAAAAAAAATATACTAGTGACAAGCACAAACTAGTACTTGGGTACAGTAGTCTTGAGAGAAGTATAATAAAATACTAGCGATGAGTGTAATTTGGTACTCATCATGAGTACAACGGCCACGCATGAAGTATAGGCAAATACTTGTGACAAGTATTGCCTTATACTTGTCCCGAGTACTTTCTTATACTTCTGACAAGTATTGTCTTGTACTTGTCACAAGTACTGTCTTGTACTTGTCACAAGTACTTGTTTGTACTTGTCACAAGTACTTGTTTGTACTTGTCACAAGTACTTGTTTGTACTTGTCACAAGTACTTGTTTGTACTTGTCACAAGTACTTGTTTGTACTTGTCACAAGTACTTGTTTGTACTTGTCACAAGTACTTGTTTGTACTTGTCACAAGTACTTGTTTGTACTTGTCACAAGTACTTGTTTGTACTTGTCACAGGTACTGTCTTGTACTTGTCACAAGTACTTTTTTATCCTCGTGTTGACTTGTCACAGGTACTGTCTTGTACTCGTCACAAGTACTTTTTTATCCTCGTGTTGACTTCCCAAAGGCATTCCTAGGATTTATGTGACATATTTATAGCACATACGTATGCATTCAGTAATTATTGTCAAAATTACTCTAATAAGAAATTGCCCTACGAAATACGAAATACTGTAGTTTCTAGCAGAAAGCAATTAATGAAAATACAGAAAAACGAAATTATTTTTTTTATTTTTTAGTAAAACTAATCCGAGATGAACGAAATTTAGTTTAATAAAGATAATTGAGATGAAATTTAAGAACAGTCATTCGAGAGCAGAATGTTAATGCTTTACCAGCAATTGTAAGGAAGAAATGGTGGATAACGCATCCAATGAGGAACAACTTGTTCATGGGGAGGTCGGGATAACGGACACAGTTGAGTTTTCGATGTCTGTACTATGAAATACTCTTGAAATTGATAAAAGTATTGGAGATAGGTTTTTTCTCACCCTATCATTGCAGAGCTGAGAACATTTTCTGTGGAAATCATGGGTCAAAATTTTTTTTTTAATTCTTTCTTTTTTTGTCAAGATTTCAAGAGGTTCTCCTTCACATTTTTGAAAGAATTCATTCCAGAATGTCTCCGATTCGATTGGGTGTAATGTGGAGATTCTGAATAGAGATAGAGATTCATGGAGTTTTGTATTAGACAATATGGATTTCAAAGATAGTTATGGGGCAAAAATTGATTTTGACAATAGTTCCCTCAAATATTCATGAATTTAAAACCCCTTAAATTGATGACAAATTACTTCACCTTCCGCGTCCATCCGCAATTTTTATGCTACGACCAATATAACTGGAGATATTTTGCAGAAAGTGATTTATTTTCAAAAATGGAAAGAGGGATCACTTCAAATACTGCCCGAAAAAATCAAATCCTCAAAACATTCAAAATAGTTCTGACACTTGTTGTCTGCCTAAAATTTCATCAGCTTTTAAATGGAATCGTTAAAAAATCTATCTCCAGCCGTTTTATTCTGATGTCCATTGTATCTTATCTCTCCCGAATATTGGAAAATCTTGGAAATAAGTAGACGTAAGAGCGTTATTAATTTTTCTATGTTGTCACCTTAGAGTTGAAGGGGCGTAAATACCAAAAATTCACAATTCTAGTGTGAAAGAAGCATACGCCGATTATTACTACAAAATGGTTTTTATGGTATCCTGGACGTTCTTTGGGTACTTGAAAAGTCAAATAACAAAATGGCGTAATTTGTAATGTTAGAATGAAAGGAACGTATCTCCACACTTACGCATTTTTGTTTTTATAATTTCTTTATCCCATATGGAAATATTTGGAGATACAGCTCTTTATTATTATCAATTTAAAATATCAAAAAGACGTATGTGCAAGAGATACGTCTCTTCGTTACTAGAGATTGAAAATAATGGAGAAATGTATGTGCTGCAGATACGCCTCTTGGTTATTTGTATTTCTCCAGCGATTAGGAAAAATCCAACGGAAAAACTGAAAATAAAGAAGCGTCATTGCTGGAGATACGCCTCTTTGTTCCTAGTAGTCCAACTCTAAGTCTAGCAATAAGTGCAAGACTAACTCCAACGCTAAGTCCTTGCACTTGAAAGAGAGAAATATTGAAATCTGAAAAATTCTCGCTGGGAGTATTTTTCAGACTTGAATCAAGTATATTTGATACTCACATCCAATTAAAGAAAAAAACTCCGTATGAGTACTACTTATACTTGAGTCAAGTATATTTAGTACTACTCTCTGGTATATCTAGTGCTACTCTCCAGTATATTTAGTACTACTCCCAAGTATATTTAATGATAATCGAATATACTTGCCACCAGTCCCTTCTGAGCTTGTAGCAAGTATCAGGAGGATGTCAGCTTAAGAATTAGTTAGGTACTTGTCACAAGTACAAATTATACTTGCACTGAGTATACTTTATACTTCCCATGAGTATATTCTGGATTAAGCTGATATACACTGCAAATCCAGGGGTCTCATTTTGAGACCCCAAGGGTCTCATTTTGTAGACACTTTTGAGACCCCAAAGGGGTCTCATTCTGAGACCCCAAGGGGTCTCAATCTGAGACACAATGGCGGCCGAGCTGGGGAATTTTGTCGATAATGCAGAGATAGAATTCCCCAGTTATGTAGGATAACGCTCAATGTTAATAATGTAAAGAATTATAGAATTGAATTCTGAACTCTGCGTAATTATTTGTTGATATTCATCAAAAAATTTCAAATAAAATCTTGTGGCGTTCGCTAGAAAATTATGTTACCTTTTTCTCCATTCTTCTTTCCATTCAGAGAATCCTTCTATACATTATCTGAAATACACTGAGGAAAAAACAGTGGTAAAAAATATGAAATATTAGTTTTTCCATTGGTCAACTAATAATTAGAAAATTGGTTGGATTTACTGAATTTTGCTCATTTAAACAAATCAATTTTCTAAATTTATTAAATTTTGTTCATCTAAACAAATCAACTGTTTGAATAAACGAAATTCAATAACTTTTTTAACTATTTCGAAAGAATATTTTCTAAGGACCAATGGCACAAATACTTGAAATATTTGAAAAACTAATAGGTTTCAATTTTTCTATCTAACTTATTCTGTTGAAATTTTTTCTATAGAAATTTCTCGGCATAAGTTTCCTTTCCATTCTTTTTTCGTTTTTTATTGAGAACTTCAAACTAAACAAGCCAGGGATTTTCAGTCAAAGAATTTTGAGCAAAAAAAGAGCCAGAATTCGTTGTATCAGAAACTCAGACTATTGTTTTTTCTCTATTCAATTGCTTTATTCTAAATGATGCTTGGGAGGATCGTGGCACTCTCAATAGACTTGATTTCGTATGATGACATTGATTGTCACCGTACGAACGAATAGAGTTCGAATCCTGAGACCATTTTTTTTGTATTAAACTGGGATTATGAATAAATTTCCTTCATTTAGAATGATTTTATTAGGTATTCTTTATGAACATTCAACAGAAGAAATTCTAATTTCACAGCAAATTAAATGAAATACATTACAATCTGAGAGGAAATGGAGCGTATGAATATGAAGGGATCATTTTTGGAGAGATAGTGTCTTATATATTGATAGTAAGGGCATTTTTTCTTAATAATAATTTATTTGTCCAGAAAAATGTGAAAAATTGTTCTATTTTTCTTTTTGTTATTCTTTTAATTTTTTAACTTTTTTCTACCCCATGGGACTTAACGTTGCGTCGAAGTGCAAACAATGTTAGCAAATAAGAATAGCAATGTATTGGAGCAATGTGTTATTTTTTTTCTTGAAATATATTAGATTATTAAAAAGGGAGCAGCCCTGTGGGGGGAGGTGTAACGAAGTACTATGTAAAGAGCCGAGAGGCTATACAAGGAACAAATGAATAATAATCAAATTTTTCAAGATTTAAAGGAATGTGAAAAATAATAAAAAATTTCATTTTTTAATTAACTTTTCATTTCTAGGGCTCATTTTATTCCTCATTACACTCTTTACAGATTCACTGAATCAAATTTGAGAAGTTCATCTTGTATAAATTGTTATTAAAGATTTTATATAAAAAATCAACATTTTTCATCAACAAATTCTTTGACTGAAAATCCCTGACTTGTTGAGTTTGAAGTTTTCAATGAAAAACGAAAAAAGAATGGAGAGGAAACTTATGCCGAGAAATTTCTATAGAAAAAATTTCAACAGAATAAGTTAGATAGAAAAATTGAAACCTATTAGTTTTTCAAATATTTCAAATATTTGTGTCATTGGTCCTTAGAAAATATTTTTTCGAAATAGTTAAAGAAGTTATTGAATTTCATTTATTCAAATAGTACATTAGTTTAGATGAAAGAAATTTAATAAATTTAGAAAATTAATCTGTTTAAATGAGCAAAATTCAGTAGATCCAACAATTTTTCTAATCATTAGTTGACCAATGGAAAAACTAATATTTGATATTTTTTACCACTTTTTTTGCTCAGCGTATTTCAGATAATGTATAAAAGGATTTTCTGAATGGAAATTTTTTTGATGATGAAAATTTTGTCTCGAATTTTTTGATGAATATCAACAAATAATTACGCGGAGTTCAGAATTCAATTCTATAATTCTTTATATTATTAACATTGAGCGTTATCCTACATAACTGGGGAATTCTATCTCTGCATTATCGACAAAATTCCCCAGCTCGGCCGCCATTGTGTCTCAGAATGAGACCCTTTTGGGGTCTCAAAGGTGTCTACAAAATGAGACCCTTGGGGTCTCAAAATGAGACCCCTGGATTTGCAGTGTACTTACGAGAAGACTATTTTATACTAGTGACGAGTATAAACAATTACTCAAGCCCAGATATTCCTATGTACTGGCTACAAGTACTATTTCTACTTATCACTAGTATATTTTTTTAGAGTGTGGTTGTGAATAAATCACTCACTCCAATAAAATATCAATTTTCCTCCTATAAGGCGCAATCCCTTTGACCGGAGATAATTTTAGACATATACCAGTAATTATTACATCCACAATTGCTCCCAAAATTGTGAAATCGCTAAAAGACTTTTGCGAAACAGTCAATTACTGCACAATCTCCTACGGGAAGAAAATTGATGAGTTGATGCTGAGAAATATCCAATTCTTTTACTGAGACAATGAAGGTGGGCTGCTACCCTCCATTCATATTAACATTGTACTTTTTGTAAGCACGTATGAAAAAAATGTATAGGAAGTTTCTATAGGATATTCCTATACAAAAATCATATAGCGAATCGTATACATCTTACGCATATGGAATTCGGATATTTCCCATACGACGAAAATTTCTCGTTTTTCTATACGCAGATTAGAGTCTATATAAATTATTTCTATACTAATAGAATTTCTTGTGTTTCTATACGCAAATTTAGTGTCTGTACGACTTCTTCCTATACGAGTAGAATTTCTTGTGTTCCTATACGCAAATTCAGTGTTCATAAGAATCATTTCTATACGAATAGAATTTCTCATGTTTCTATACGTAAATTCAGTGTCCATAAGAATCCTTTCTATCAGAATAGGATTTCTTGTGTTCCTATACGCAAATTTAGTTTCTATCCGAATAGAAGTTCTCGTGTTTCTTTCCGTCAATTTAGTATCTATATCAATTATGTCTATAGGAATGGACACTGAAACACAAAAAATTCTACTCGTATAGGAATAATTCTTAAAGACACTATACTTGCGTATAGAAACACAAGAAATTCTATTCTCATAGAAATGATTCATATAGGAAATAAATTTGCATACAGAAACACAAGAAACTCTTGTCGTATAGAAAATATTCAAATTCTATACACGTAAGATGTATACGATTCGCTATACGATTCTTCTATAGGAATGTCCTATAGAAACTTCCTGTACATTTTTTTTATACGTGAAGGAGAGAAATATTCTTTAAAAATTCAATAATAAAAAGAAGAATTTACAAAGAAAGTTGAGATGAAACACTAGAAATTAACAAAAAGAAAACGAAGTCACAAGAATTGATCTTTCATAGTCTTCGATAAAAAGATTGGAGCAATAACATGAACAAACAGGAGTCCGCTCCTCGTGCTTTACTCGAAAGTTTCAGTACTATGCTCCAGTTTCATATTCTGCCAATACAATTGGCAGAAAGTTTCCGAATGGAATTCTCACTTTCATCATCTTCTAATAACCACCCTCATGCATCTGAATTTCAAATTAATACCGGTTCGCTGTGATCGAACAGAACATGTTACAAATAAAATTTTTCGACATTGTTCGTGATATTTTAATTCTACTTCAGAATTGAAATAGAGGTCTAAATATAATCTGTTCCCCTTAAATAATGACATTTCATGAAAAAAATCAATATTATACGAGAATTGAGATCATACGATAAAACTGAAGAATTTTAAAATTGAATTTCAGGTTTTGAATAGTCTCTCTCGTTGTCTTAGTGGAATGATAATGGGGTATTTTTTTAGGAAAAATTGTCTACTTTTCAATTCTTGAATGAAAAATACTAGCGTTCCTAGGAGAAAAATGGCGAAAAATTGAAATTTGGGAAAAAAACTATTCATTTGAGCACTCGTATGGGAGAATTCTAAGGAAAAATCTGAAATTATCAGCATTTGTTAAGCTCGTCTAAGCAAATTTTTCAAGCTAGACTTGGGCGAAATCGGTCCAGTAGTTCCAGAAATGGAGCGTCTCTTCGTTTAATGGTTTATCAAGAATATCTTAGGAACTACTGGACCGATTTCGCCCAGATTCAATCCCTAAGGTCTCACTCATTAGATATACAAACCCACAAAATTTGAAGCTTCTAACTCGAATATTTTTTGAGTTAACGTGCTGCCCAGGATTTGGAAAAAATTACATGTTTGTTAACGTACCGGATAAACCAAAAATTCGAGCGCTCGCCTCCCCGAGAGTTTGATGTGTGCCTTATCAATGCGCATCTCCTTGCTGAGGATGGATGCTGTGAATTAATTTTTCGCTGAGAAAACTCGAAAAAACGATTTTTCGATAATTCACTTTTTCCCGGGAACCATTCGGTCGATTGAGCTGAAATTTCAGTGAGCACATGACACACACGTGGTGAATATACCGTAAAATTTTCAGGTTGATACATATAGCCCTTATCGAGAAAAGCGATGGAATGTGTCATCACACACACACACACATACACACATACGGACATACATACACACATACGGACATACATACCCTCATACGGACATGCATACAGGCATTTATTGAAAAATATCATTTCTCGACATTTCTGATTATTTAGAGTCATAATCCGATGAAATCTCAAACTAAAAAAAAATCACGATTACAATGCTTCCATTCGGGAGCAAAAAGGAGAAAGATGGAACTAAAACCCTGGCGGACCCGTTGTTGAGCTTTTGATTGTTGGTCCTGAACCCATATCGATATGTCCATTTAGTCGATCTCCCATCGGTCAGTCCTAGGTAGGGATTGACGATCGGGACGAGGCTTGCTTAGCCTTCGCCAAAGACTGAGGCTGAGGAGTCTAAGGCTCAGATAGTAAGACTTAGAGAAGCTTTGATGAGCCTTAGAATAATAGGTTCATCCCAAGTTTGGAAACTGAGGCTTCTCCCAACACTCAGATTTGAGTCCTGAACTGAGAGTGAACCACTCTGTATAATGAGGCTGTAAAATGTTTAAACAATTGTTAAACATTGATTATCATTAAATTATGATTCTTTTAGGAGATAAATCACCTAGAATAATATTCAAAATACAATTAATATGGAAAAAAAGTTGCCCCGGCTTGAATTCGAACCATTGTTTCTAAAAAATTTCAATAACAAAGAGCTATTTCGTAGTTATTAATTATTCAGGTGCCACGTCCTGATGTTGTTTCTCAAAGAAGAATCTCCCGGTGCCACTGTCGTCCAAGATATCCACCAAAGACCTGTGCCTGAAACATGAATTTCGCCCACTGTGCTATTTCACTTCCTTGTGTTTATAGTACAAAAATCTTGACTATGAAGTGACTCAACCTTTTCTCTAATTAAAACTCCAAAACTCTATATTTAAATATTTTATTTGTTATCCTCTCAATGTTATAATAATAATTTCATTCAATTAATTATTGACTTAAATAATTAATAACAACTTCTATTTTTGTTGTCGTCCATGATGATGAATATTGAATTTTGAGGTTAAGTCGCATGCTGGACAGATGAATGAATAGTAGAAGTGAATCTTCACATTTGTTTCCTAAAATCGCAACGTTTCGCTTCTGATTAGAAGCTTCTTAAGGCTCTATAAATACGATAAAAATGCAACATACATTAAAAACAGCCTGTGAAAAAGCACATGTTTTAACGTTGTATGTTTGTCTAATTAATTGATGAAATCCCTGTCCAACATCACACTTAACCTCAGAATTCAATATTGATAACAACGTTTAATTAGTTGAAATTGAAATCAGGCTTGGCCCAAGACTAAGACAATACTCGAATAAGACTATGAAAAACAAGAAAGAGAGACATGAAAAAAATGTATTTAATAGCATTAACATTATTATTGTTATTGCAATAATCATAGGAACTTCTTATCTAATGAATGAAGGTTGGCGCTAGACTTGTCCAAGCCTTCAGAATGAAGCCTTTGTAGAGGAAGCCTCAATCGAGGCTGAATCAAGTCTATGTTGAATTTTAGAAATGAAGGAATAAAAACTCATAGTCTCAGCATAATTCTCTCGATAAGAACAAGCCTGGCACAGACAGCTGGTTGTTCTCATCTTCAGCCTCAGCACTTCCTACCTGGGATGGTCGATACGAATTCTGAAATTTTTGAAAAACAAAAATAATTGACCGTCAATCACTGCCTGTCTAAGTCGATTTATTCCCATTTTCCAAAAAATCTCAGAATTTGTATCGACCAGTAACCGATGGAAGATCGACGGAGTGAGCATATCGATATAGGTAATCAACGGGTCTGCCAGGGAAGAGCTGAAATGGGAAAGTAAGATACGAATGCAGAGTAAAAATCGGAAACTCCATTCGAAAAAACAGCGATGTCGAAAAACCTTTCGCATTTCTCTATTCAGTGCTTTAGACACCCCCGTCTTCTCTGGAATTCATTCTTTGGAATTTCCATTCCAAGGTTTCATTCCAACTCTTCTGTTGGGACTTTCCAAAAGATAGATTTGCGAAATATTTCTTTCTCGTATTTCATAATAGTTTTCATTTTAATGGATGATATGGTATGTACTCCAGGAACATCCCATAATTCTAGATGTTTCTCAATCTTTTCACGATTTTTAGATTTATGAATAATCAGATTCCGTGTGGAAACGTCGTTACTTGACGTTATCTCGTCTGTATGATTCGGAGAAGAAACAATTGTCAAACAACTATAATCTTTTATTTTCCATTCCTCCGCATATTTCATTTTCTTAAACCTATGTGATACATTTTGTAATATAATACGACACACAATCTTGTAAATATGAGTTACCATATCCGTTCGTAGCAATTTTTATAGTTTTTTCAGCGTCTTTTTTCCCTGTCGTTTTCCAATTTTTCTACGCGTGCATCTAAACGGCTAGATTCATGTGAAAAATAAAAGGGAGAAAAAAAAATAAGTTTTCAATGCTTATAAATGGCAATGGGGAATGGATCGATGACCCATGAAATAATAATCCTTCAACAAATTTCGCGACTACGTGGCAGTAGAACTCACTAGAAATACTCATCAATTTCACTTTTTCACCTTGAATCGCAGTTTGTCAATCATAAATTATTTAATTCCACAAAAATTCAGGGAAGGATGAGAGAAAAAATCTAAAACACGAGGTGCTTTGAGTTCAGTTTTTAAGAACTATCGTGAAGTATAAAAAGATGAAGAAATCTTTGGAATCACATTTTTTTTGCTGTCAAGAAATAGAACTTAAAAAAGAAATTTCAAGATTTTCGATTTTTGATAGATTCTGAGATTTTTTCGAAAACTGATGTTGAAATCAGAATTGAATTATTGAAATGTATGAACATGAATGGTTTTGAAAATTCGAAATTTTTTTTTTATTTATTAATAGAGCAACGCTAAATGAAATCAATATGAAGTACAGCACTTCTTTCACTGACAATCGAACCAGCTTTCAGAAGATTAAGTCAACTTTACGTATAATAATTTGTATACTCATATTTACAAACATTTTCCAAAGATTTTTTACATATTTATGTATGTAATATGATATGTAATATTTTGATGGCTCGAAGGACAATCGCCGCACGTGTGCGTTCAATGTTCAAGGATTAGATAGCTGGAATAATAATTATGTTCTGTCTGAAGGTTCAAAAACTGTCTGGGGATGTTTAGATGGTCGATTCATAATCCCACAAAAAAGCCGGTTTTCTCCGAAGGCTCTTCCGGATTTCATCGTTCCATTGATTATTCAATTAATATTAATTCTGAGAGAAAGTAAAGTTCAATGGACTTACTATCATCGGAGATTTTTTTTCTTTTACCAACGTGCCACACAGTTGAAGGCGGTAAAACGTATGAATCCATGTGGTCGTACGTTAAGGAAATTGGCCTGTAAATGGGTCTAATTGAGAAAATTCTGAAAAATCAATACGGTATTCTTGAACATCAAATACGGCTTGTCTTAAATTTTTAGTTCGTTCTTGAATCTAGTTTGGACTTAATAAAGAAAAATATCTCATTATACACAGGCTGTAATGGGCACGTGGACCAGTAAACTCCAGACAAAAAATTCAAAATTTCATGAATGGCAATTGAAATCCAATTGAAAAACTGAACAGCACACTCCTTGAACTATCAGGTAAAATAATTGACCGTTTTTTCGGGGCCTTAGAGATCGTTTCACAATTGTAATTCATGGTTTTATATTGTTCCCCGATAGAAAATGACGCGACCAGTAACTAATATGGTATCATCGCGTGACGTAGCGTTATACCGTGAGAACTCTGTATATGTGTGTGGACACAGTTCGAAATATATTTAAGCTGCAACGTTGTCAAAGTTCACGAGCCCATCTCGCAATCAATTTCGATTTCTTTTCTATGACATTGGCAACAATTGAGGTGATTATTTATTTTTAAAAATAAAGGAAGGGAGTAAATAAATGATTATGATGATTTTCAACAAGTAATTAGCTGATTAGCGATTTGAAAAATGTTCTCAATTTTCATGTTCAGAAATTGGTATTAGCTTGGGATATCCCAATATTAAATCATAGGCATTTTTCCCTGCCCGCGCACCCCACAGAAGAGCTGACCAACCTCCTTAATTGAGCATGACTGATGATTTTGACACATACGGCAGGTTGTCAAGTTTGGTTTTTGCCTTAATGATAGGACAACGCATATACATTAGGAAGAATCTGTTCAATAATTATTTCATATTATGTTTTTGGATTAAGATTTAGAATTCCTCATTGGGCAATGTCCCTTTGTATAATTTTACAAAATTCAATGAGATTGTTGAAATCGAAAATATCTGTCAACTTCATGATTTCTTCCGAAAAACATTTGATTAATTGGAGCGAAATTGCATTTCTTTCCGTCCGTAGAGAAATGAATTTTTCGAATACGACTAATGTTCCTTGAAGCTGCATGTATCTTATGGAAATTCTCACAATTGTTCAGGTCGGAAGAAAAGAAAAATCATAATACCCTATTTATTTGGCCGGGTCAAAGATTATTTACTTGCTATTTTATCCAAAATAATTTTTCAGCATTTCAAATTCTTTGATTGATGAATAATTCTGAAGTTTCTCAAATGAATCAATGACAAGAAAGAGAAAATTGGAAACAATAGAAATATAATGAATAATCGAATTCGTATTCACAATTTTTTTCCATTGGTTCTAGAATGAGAAAACTATAAAATAAGTTTCAAAAAAAATGATAGACATGCAAATGGATAGAGAAGAAAATTTCGTCCGGGTGAATATGGGCTGTAGAAAATATACACGACCTGCATTAACACTCCACGTGTTGTCCGTAATTCGTACGATGTTTTTTTCGGGGGCTCTCCTCGCCTAAAAAGAACCTTGGCTTCGAAACACAAAAACACAAATACCAAGGATTCATCATTCTTACCCTTTTCTCTTTTCCTTACACTTGTCCTTGATGATTTGCTTCTCACCTTTCGTTCGATATATATATAAACATGTATATTCATTATATATCGTTCGTCGAGGAACGTTTACAAAAGAAACATTAATAAAAGACAATCTGCATAATGTTAACTTTTTCAGGAACATTTTGTACAGAAAATGAGTCTATTGAATAACAAATTGAATTGTGTATTCTCTTTATCGTCACATTTAGATTATTACATCTCATGATTGAATCGAATGAGCGAGTTAACAAATTTGAAATAAGAAAAAAAATCAAATGGAATACTCTATTCAAAAGTTACACAGTTGCGTAACAAGTAAAATCCAAAGTCGTCAGCATTCACTTGAATACACAACATTTCGGATGGGAGGGTGGGGGCAGGTTGCGGGAGGGAGGGAAGCTATACTGTTTGTCGAACGTCATGAAAATTGGGCCCAAGGTTACACTGACCAAATATTGTGTACGAAGACATGTGGAAAGATGTAAATAATCAATTTTTATGGCCCCGAAATGACCAGAAACAGCGAGAAAAAATAGAATAAATCAATATTTTCAATTATAATAAAAAAAAATCATAATGATTTGAGTCAATGAATTATGATCGGTGCATCGAATTGTTCCATCAGATTTCCAATAATTGATGACAAAGATCATCTTCCTCAGCCAATGTTTTTAATTAATGAAAAAAACTACTGTATACTGCGTAGTTATAGTTAGGTGTCGTTGTCCGCTCCCGAGGTCTTTGCACAAATTCCATGGTGCGTCACACCACGAATATGGGATGTTAGTCTGTAAATTCAGTGGTGGAGTGATAGAAAAATGATCTTTCAGTTTCGTATAAAAATCACATGAACCTAAATGAAGAAAATTTTCCCATCTCGTTGAGTTTTTAAGATAACTGAGGGCAGAGCACGAGGATTTTTTTGCCGCTACTTTGAATTTTAATCGGTTCTGTTTCTCACTTAGCATTTTTCCGTCAAATGATCGGGTGACATCGTGTTACAAATGATAAAATTCCCCGTCTGCTCAAACGTAAGCGTAAAGTCTATTCCTCATCATCTTCATAAACACAGAGGTATGAACTATGCTTCGTGGAACATCCTGAGAATTCCGAAGCGAAAAGTAAGAGAAAGTAAGATGAAAAAGAAGAAAGGCAAGAACTGAAGGGGAATGGAGCAGAGACCCTTGAATATTGACTCATAGAGGATGAATCATTGTCTGCACTTTGGAATAGTTAAAAACTGTTAATTGACGGACCAAGAAAGACAGCGATAGGTATGGAAAAAGAGTCGAAAGGCTATCAGTAAAATCATTAAAAGTGCTTACTTTCTTTAGCCACAAATTTTCCGGAGTTTTCCTTGAGCACCGTCCATTGAAAAAACTACGAAAAAGGATGAGAAACTTCCCAGTAACACTTGTTTACGCTCAGTAGTCTGTTCCAATGTACTCTTTTTTAACCTTGAATTTTTCGACAGTCCATCAGAGTGCCTGTGCTGTTTACGTTAAGAGATATAGGCGTATACAAACGTATAATGATAAAGGTCTCCTATGTAATCATACGTTTTTCCCGCCTTTAGTATCCTGATAGCAGGGGGGGGGGGGGGGGGGGGGGGGGAGGGGTGAGGTCCATTCGGAGAAAAAAGGCATATTTTCAACAATTGTTTTAGACGATACAGGTGATGCTGGATCAATCAATCAATTTACATAAAATGATGCAACGTGTGAACTATTCATCCCATTTTCACATTGGTTGAATCCCTATGTAACCATAGAGATGTTTACTAGCTGAACATAGAAAAAATTCCTATGAAACATAGGATTTCTTCCTATGTTACACAGATATTGTTCTGAGATTTTACATAGGAAAAATTACTATGTTGACATAGGAAAAATACCTAGGTAACATAGGAATTATGCCTATGTTTTATGGGAACTTTTCCTATGTGAAACACAGGTATATTTCCTATATTACATAGGTATAACTCTCATGTTAGCATAGCGATTTTTCATATGTGAATATAGGAAAAATAACTATGTCGCATAGGTATTATACCTATGTTTACATAGCAATTGTACCTATGTTAACATAGGAAGTATCCCTATGTCATTATAGGAGTAATGTGGAAGAAAAATTGGGTAAGAAAAACACAGGGTGGCGACTGACAACTGATCTCAGAATTCCCTGACTAAAAAGAAAAAACCGGGACCTACAAAGAGAATATTATTTGAATATACGTTGAAATTTCTAGTTGTTCCTGAAATTAATTTTTTCATTAGAATTCATCATGAATTCCCGGAACTGCGTAGAATTTTTAGAACTGTGACTTTATGTTGATTTTTTTGCGGGCTTCTGACTATTCGAAAACTTCAATTTTTTTCGATTGAATAGGTGAGGGAGTGGCAAGACATCATTTTCAAATATCGATACAAGTTCGATATCGATAGAGTCGAAACTTCGATTATAAGTTAGAAAAACTACACAGAAAATATGACTTCCCTTCGACAAGGCTGTCGTATTGAGAAACGGTGTAAAATGGATACCATCATTTTTTTTTCATTGTTGATAATATCTCTGAAACAATTAGAAGTAGGAAAAAATTTTGTGGAGCTTTTTTTGTTGAAAATTTGATTCTACATGAAAAAGGTCTCATATTGTTTTCCATAAACCTACTCGTTTCAGAGATATTTGCGGAAGGCTTTGGTGACAAATAATGTCACTGATTTTGGATTTAGGGGAAAGTGGGGCAAAATGGTTATTGTGATGAAACAGTGGGAGATAGAGTTTTTGTGATGATTTCATTGGGAAGCTGATGAAATTTTAGACGGGAAACAAGTGGCGGAAATAATTTTTTTGAATTTTTTGAGAATTTGATTTTTTTCAGCATTTTTAAGGAGTAGATAGAAGCCTCCCAATTCTGGTGAAAATTCAGTTTTTTTGGAATATTTTCAATTTTTCCAGTCGTGGTGACCTGGAACTGATTTCAAAGATGAGATTATTTCCCATCGATTCATGAGATTTTTTTTTTTTTAATTTTATTCCATGTGCATGACTTCTCGGCCTTTTACATTTGTTTTTCCCCCGCTGTACTGCATTTGCCGAAGGACGAGGGAAAACCTCATTTTTTGAGGAAAAACCTGCCCAGATACAGTTTGTCTCTTGTGAGACTCCCGCTCGGTTAAGTAAAACTGTGAAATTAGAGCTTTTTCAAATTTTTGACTTCCCCTCGCTGGGATTTGAACCCCGGACTTCTGCGTGCCAAACCCCCTGCTCTAACCACACAGCCACTGCCGTCGGTCATGAGATTTTGAATTCGAAAATGTCGATTTTCCAGATAGTTATGCGTACTTTTGGGACAAATTTTTATCATCGGCTTTTGCCCTATAACTATGTGTAAAAACGATATTTCTGAATTCAAAACCTCATATATTGATGGGGAATGATCTCATCTTTCATTTCGAATCGGTCCCAGGTGGCTACGACTAATAGAATCAGAGATATTCCCTGGAAATTTTGTGAATCCCCACGAAAAACGAAAGGCTTTCACCCCTCTTATGTTACCCCTGAAAAATGAAAAAAAATAGAATTCTCAAAAGATCCAAAAACATTACTTCTGGCACTTAAGTGCTTCCCACTTAAAATTTCCTCAGCTTTCCAATGGAATAATCGAAAGAAATTTGTCTTCAATATTTTTATAAATTTCGAGATTCTCTCATAATATATGGAAGGTTTATGCATGTATCATGAAAAAATCTTGAAATGGATGAAAATACTTGAGGTATGACTATCACCAGAGGCTTCAAATACGAAAAATCGGCAAAAATTCAGAGATATCCTTCACAGGAAACCCAACAACTTTTCCTCATGGAGAAAAATGTTCTGACACGTAGAATTCGAGATATTGAATTTGAAAATTTTTATTTTTCCCATAAGAACCCGTGTAAATTGAGTCGCAATTCAATCATTATAAATTTGAAGATAAACGGCATTTACGGGGCTTCTGAAAAAATTTTAGCCCATAGCTAGACCTTTTCAGAATTTTTTAAGACTAGCATCAGCTATTTCTGACACGTAGTTTTTGAGAAAGAAAAAAAAACGATGAATGGCAAGCCAGCACCGCTTTGTACGTATACACGGTCGCTCTGTATGTGTGTACAGCTACGGGATTATTCTCTAGTGTGCGCGCTTACGTATACGCGCATATCAGTGTGCGTAGGCAGGCCCGTATCAAAATTTTAAAAAACGATTCTTTAAAAAAATCAAAATATTAGTAGATATAATTGTTTTGATTGAATTATGCTTTCATATAAAAGCAAGAAATATATTGAGGCTGAATAGCATTATAGGTTGAACCATTTCTCCCTCCTTTGGTTGTTCCAGATGATTTTTTTCTAATCTCCCTTGCCCCCACTCTTAGTGGTGACTTGAGCGATAGTTATACCTTAAGATAAATTTTTTTGATGATTCCGTTGTAAAGCTCAGGAAATTTCAGGCGGGAAACAAGTGCTAGAAGTAATGTTTTTCAATTTTTTCGAAAATTTGATTTTTTGGGGCATTTTCGAGGGCTAGAAATTCAGTCTTTGTGAATATTCATTTTTTTCAAGGTATCTCTGGTCCTGTCAGTCGTAGCGACCTGGGACTAATTTCGAATGAAAGATGAGATTATTGCCTGTCGATTTGAGGGGTTCTAAGTTCTAAAAGATCGAATTTTCCACATAGTTTTAGGGTAAAAGGCAATGATAAAACTTTTTCACAAAAATACCCATAACTATCTGAAAAATCGATATTTCCGAATTCAAAATCTCATAAATCGATGAGAAATGATCTCATCTTCCATTTGAGATCAGTCTCAGATCATGACGATAAATAGAATTTGAGAGATTCCAAGAAAACTGAATTTCTACAAAAATCGAAAGGCTTTTTACCCCTAAAAAACCTTTAAAAAAGTCAAATTCTCAAAAAATTCAAAAAAATTACTTCTAGCTCTTGTTTTCCCAGGAAATTTCCTCAGTTTTCCGATGGAACCATCAGCAAAATTTTATCTTCCAGTGTGCCATTACAATGTCCATTCTGCCCCACTTTTTCCCACCCATAAAAACTCAAATGTATCCTTTTTATCGCTTATGTCTGTTTTACTACGAATTTCTCTGACTGATATTAAAATTCCCTGATTTTTCCCTGACTATTCCAGAACTTTGAGATTCCCTAACTTTTCAGGTTTTCCAGGTCAATTGCCACCCTGATTATTTTAATCATTTGATTATTACTTCAATTTTCTTTCTCACATATGAATAATTTCTATGTTAACATAGGCGAAATTTCTATGGAAGCATAGAAATTATTCCTATGTTATTATAGAAAATTTCCCAATGTTAACATAGGAATCATTCCTGTGCTATGATAGGAATTGTTCCTATGTTAACATAGGTATTATACGTATGTTACACATTGGAATGATTCCTATATTAACATAGCAATTATACCTATGTTCGACGTAGGTATATTTCCCTTTTTGCTTCCGAAGAGAAGCATTGTAATCGTCATTTTTTTCGAGTTTGAGATTTCATCGGTTTATGACTCTAAATGATCTGAAATGTAGGAATTTTTTTTTTTTTCAAATGTCTGTGTATATGTATGTGTGTATGTGTGATAACACATTTCATCACTTTATGCGGAAATGGCTGCATGTATCGATATGAAATTTTGAGGGTATATTCACTACGCGAGCGTAATTTTCTCAGCGAAATTTCAGCTAAATCGGTTCAATGGTTCTCAAGAAAAAGCGAATTGTCAAAACACCGTTTTTTTTTATTTTTCTCAGCGAAAAATCAATTTACAGCATCTATCCTTCACGAAGAGATGCGCACTGATAGGGCACACATTAAACCCCAGGGGTGGTGAGTGCTTCTATTCTTGGTTCATTTATTATAATTTTTTTACTGTAATTTTTGAAAAATCGCGGTTATTGCGATTACTCAAGAAATATTTGAGCTAGAAACTTCAAATTTCGAGTGTTTGTAGATCTCATGAGTGTCAACTCCGGTATTAAATTCCGGCGAGAATTTTTCAGATTTTAATATTTCCCTCTTTCAAGTGCAAGGACTTAGCGTTGGAGTTAGTCTTGCACTTATTGCTAGACTTAGAGTTGGACTACTAAGAACAAAGAGGCATATCTCCAGCAATTACGCTTCTTTATTTTCAGTTTTTCCGTTGGATTTTTCCTAATCGCTGGAGAAATACAAATAACAAAGAGGCGTATCTGCAGCACATACATTTCTCCATTATTTTCAATCTCTAGTAACAAAGAGACGTATCTCTTGCACATACATCTTTTTCATATTTTAAATTGATCATAATAAAGAGCCGTATCTCCAAATATTTCCATATGAGATAAAGAAATTATAAAAACAAAAATGCGTAAGTGCGGAGATACGTTCCTTTCATTCTAACATTACAAATTACGCCATTTTGTTATTCGACTTTTCAAGTACCCAAAGAACGTCCAGGATACCATAAAAACCATTTTGTAGTAATAATCGGCGTATGCTCCTTTCACACTAGAATTGTGAATTTCTGGTACTTACGTCCCTTCAACTCTAAGGTGACAACATAGAAAAATTAATAACGCTCTTACGTCTACTTATTTCCAAGATTTTCCAATATTCGGGAGAGATAAGATACAATGGACATCAGAATAAAACTGCTGGAGATAGATTTTTTTAAGGATTCCATTGAAAAGCTGATGAAATTTTAGGCAGACAACAAGTGTCAGAACTATTTTGAATGTTTTGAGGATTTTATTTTTTCGGGCAGTATTTGAAGTGATCCCTCTTTCCATTTTTGAAAATAAATCACTTTCTGCAAAATATCTCCAGTTCTGTTGGTCGTAGCATGAAAATTGTGGATGGACGCGAAAGGTGAAGTAATTTGTCATCGATTTATGGGGGTTTAAATTTATAAATATTTGAGGGAACTATTGTCAAAATCAATTTGTGCCCCATAACTATCTTTGAAATCCATATTGTCTAATACAAAACTCCATGAATCTCTATCTCTATTCAGGATCTCCACACTACATCCAATCGAATCGGAGATATTCTGAAGTGAATTTTTTCAAAAATGTGAAGGAGAACCTCTCAAAATCTTCACAAAAAAAGAATGAATTTCAAAAAAAAATTTGACCCATGATTTCCACAGGAAATGTTCTCAGCTCTTCGATGATAGGGCGACAAAAGACCTATCTCCAATACTTTTATCAATTTCAAGAGTATTTCATAGTACAGACATCGAAAACTCAACTGTGTCCGTTATCCCGACCTCCCCATGAACAAGTTGTTCCTCATTGGATGCGTTATCCACCATTTCTTCCTTACAATTGCTGGTAAAGCATTAACATTCTGCTCTCGGATGACTGTTTCTAAATTTCATCTCAATTATCTTTATTAAACTAAATTTTGTTCATCTCGGATCAGTTTTACTGAAAAATAAAAAAAATAATTTTGTTCTTCTTTATTGTCATTAATTTCTTCCTGCTAGAAACTACAGTATTTCGTATTTCGTTGGGCAATTTCCTATTAGAGTAATTTTGACAATAATTACTGAATGCATACGTATGTGCTATAAATATGTCTCATAAATTCTAGGAATGCCTTTGGGAAGTCAACACGAGTATAAAAAAGTACTTGTGACGAGTACAAGACAGTACTTGTCACCAGTATGAAGAAGTACTTGTGACAAGTACGAACAAGTACTTGTGACAAGTACAAACAAGTACTTGTGACAAGTACAAACAAGTACTTGTGACAAGTACAAACAAGTACTTGTGACAAGTACAAACAAGTACTTGTGACAAGTACAAACAAGTACTTGTGACAAGTACAAACAAGTACTTGTGACAAGTACAAACAAGTACTTGTGACAAGTACAAGGCAATACTTGTCACAAGTATTTTCCTATACTTCATGCGTGGCCGTTGTACTCATGATGAGTACCAAATTACACTTACCGCTAGTATTTTATTCTACTTCTCTCAAGACTACTGTACCCAAGTACTAGTTTGTGATTGTCACTAGTATATTTTTTTTAGAGTGTAAATTTATAAAAAATGGAGAGTTGAAAATTCCATCCGGAAGCTGTATGCCAATTGCATTGGCATAACATTAGATGTTCTTCGCGATAAATTTTTCAATAGTAAAGACATTATCAAGTAAATAACGAGGATTGAAATTCACGAAGAATGCCCATGGGGTGAAGCTCCTGCTTTTTTTCATAGAAATTATCCTCATGTTTACATTGGAATAACTCCTATGTTATCATGGGAGTAATTCGAATCTCAACATAGGAGGAATTCCTATAGAATAGAGGGAATATACCTATAAAAAATGGGTATTTATTTTATGTTTCCATAGGACCAGCTACTACACTGACATAGTAAGCATTCCTGTGTTAACATAGGAATTATTCCTATGTGAAAATAGGATGAATAACTATTTTTTTTCTTCGTGTATACTTTCTTTTCATTTCATTTATTCCCTTTGGTATTACCATATCGGTTTTATACCCTCCCCTTTCATCTGCCTTTTTGTCTTTTTGCCGCCTTCCTTCCCTATTTGCGAGAGCCATAGATCGACTTTCTATTACTGCCCGCATTTGCCGTGGACCAAGGAAAACCATGGAAAACCCTGATCAGTGCAGTTGGAATCGTACAAAGCCTTAATGTGCCTTTCTGTCACGCTGACGAGAAAGGCGCACTAATTCTCTATAGTCACACCTCACCGTTCAGTTTGTCGTTCGAATCTGTGTACGGCAAGCGGTCACCCATTAGTAACCCAAGTAGTAACCAGACGCAATGCTGCTTAACCCGGTAGATCCGCCGAGCCGTACTCAGACCGAACAGCCAAACTGTCGGTGTCTTCTCCGTGTATATTTTCCGGAATCTTCATTGCAGAATCTTGATGGGTAATCCGTTGGCAGCACATCTCTGCTGACGCATCGCAGAAGAGTAGTTTTGTGGTTTACGCTATAGTTCGTCACTGGATCATCCGAAACAAAAAAATTCGACGTGCGTTGATAGCTGAGATGTTTTTCGAGTTAATGGCGTCGTTTTTTTAATCGATTTTTCCATTCTTGGTAGCACTTAGAAGTGAAAAACGCGATTTTCGGTAAAAGAAATTAGTGAATTCGTTTTCGTAGAAATTCTACTCATATTAGTTTTGAAGCTCCGAAGCTTTCGTATATTTGTTTTTGAAATATAAGGCTAGGGTTTCTCGATCAGGTTTCGATCAATCGTAAGATCGATCTTTTTGGAGTCAATCCTCGATTTTTTTGATCGATCTTTTTGCTGAGATCGATTCACGAGATCGATCATTTTTCAGTCAGATTGATCGACAAAAAAAAATTTAGGAATATTTTTTCGTGATCGTGAAATAAAAAAAAACGAATCTTTCGACCTAAAATTATGAGAATGATGATGATAAGAGAACGAATGTGCCGACCTCGTCTCACATTCGTCTTACAGTCTTCTGCTCAACAATATGAGCATTGGTACAGTCGTACTAGCCAAAGAAGGATCCTCGGAAATATTCCGCATAGAAGCTACAACATGTAAATTTCATGTTTGGGTCGACTTCGGAGGTACTTCTTTGGCTGAGACGACTGTACCGACGCATAAGCGTATTTTCGCTTCGCAAACGCACGCGCTTTGTAGGAAGAAGAGGCTTTCGTGGTGAACAACATGAGACTCATTGCCGGTGCTGGAAACAGAGAAATCTATCCTCACGAAATTTCAAATTGCAAAAATTCAACGATTCTTGAATTCTCAGCAGACTTCATGGAAATTCGTGAGATTTCTTGAAATCTTTGAAAATTTATAATACTGAAGATATCGGACATCTGACAATTTTCTTTTCAAATTTTTAAACAAGTAATTCATTACAAAAAAAAAACATAATTGGTAAATTTGCACTCACAACTTTTCGAATTTCCTACGTATGCATATTTTTCATTCTGAAAGAAATAATTTATTTAGCAAGGAGAAAAGAGACTAAATATTGTCAAATGTCTGCTATTTTCAATATCATGAGAATTTAACAGATTTCATAGATTTCCATGGGAATTTAACAATTTTCAGGGAATGCGAAAGATATTTCGAAATTTCATAACAGAAAGAGAGATGTATAAAAAATCAAATAAGAAAAATTTGATTAAGTTCCTCCATGGTTACAACTTATTTTAGAAATTCGAAAGATTCACATGTTAAAAATTCAGGCGAATTTTTGGACGTCCACCGAAGTTATTTATCGTGTGGACGTGTTGATGACGATGATTTTTTCAATAAAGTGGACTGTATAATTTGGATGTTAATTGCCCCTTTTTCTTCTGTCTCGTGAGGCAGGAATGAAGGGAGTTGCGGGATCGGGGGAAATATTCGAGAGAGTATAAAGGAATTCACACAAGGCACGATAATTTCTATAAAAATATAGCACAAACTTTAATGATAACTTCACGATTATTTACAATATTTACACGATTAAATATATGAAAATTGTCTGATGAATTTCACTGATAATTGTCTTTGATAATTGTCTTTAATAATTGTCTTTGATAATTCTCACTGATGATTCTAAACACTAGCCGGTTGTAAATCGGTCTAGATAATTAACTGAATTTAATGATAATTAACTGAAGTTAATTCTGAATGATTTACTGAATTTATTGGTACTAAATAACACTGAGTTTATTTGATAATGCACGTACTTCGTTAATGAATATTAGCGTCGTTTTGCAAAGTTACTCTCAAAAACGTGACCGTTCAAGTCGCGCGATGATGCGTAAGTGAAGCGTCTCAACGATGAGACGCGTGGGGGGCCAGTTATTACTGACGCCTTGATATTTATCGGCAGTCAATGACCAAATTAACTGACCTTATGACTGCTGGTAATCCTGGGCAGGTTGGTAACCCACAGGATTTTTAACATACCGCCCGCCGTCGCCGAGTCCTTGAAGGCGACCTAGTTGATGTACTTGGTTGATCTTCTGGTGGTTCTTCTTGTTGGTCATCGTCTCGTTCCAGATGAAGTGCTCTTTCGACTTCTTCTGGTAAGACATGGTCTTGATCCCTCATTGGAAGAGGAATGAGCTTGTGTATCGGCCGCAGGACAATTTTTTCTGCAGTTCGACACCTGACGATTCTCACGTGCCCATCTCTGGCAACATGAGGTATCACCACTCTAGCGAGTGGCCACTTTGATGGCGGATAATTTTCGTCTAAGATGAGCACCAGCTGTCCTATTTCAAGGTTTTCAGCTGGTCTCATCCATTTGTTGATGGCTTGATAACGTTGTATGCATTCTTTATGCCAACGATCCCAAAATTGTTGGACTCTGTGGGCAATAGTTTGCCACCTGTTGAGTCTTGCTGGATTCAATTGAAGTAGTGATGGCTCAGGAACAGTTGTCAGCGGATGGCCGACAAGAAAATGGCCTGGTGTCAATGCTTCATAGTCCTCTGGATCATCCGTCAGAGGACAAAGTGGTCTAGAGTTGACGACAGCCTCAACTTGACAAAGAAGAGTTGTAAATTCCTCATATGTCAAGTTGCTGCCTCCGATGATTCTCCGTAAATGATACTTTACTGATTTTACTGCTGCTTCCCACTTTCCTCCCATGTGCGGAGCTCTTGGAGGGATGAATTTCCACTCCGTGCCGTGGGTTGCCAAGATTGATGCTATTTTCTTGAGTTGATCCGACTGTTGGTCGAATAACCTTTTTAGCTCAATCTCTGCTCCAATGAAGTTACCTCCACTGTCGCTGTGGATTGTCTTGCAGATGCCTCTTCTTGACGTGAATCTCTTGAAGGCCGCCAGGAATGCTTCTGTTGTGTAATCTGTGACGATTTCTAGATGAATTGCTGATGTCACCATACAAATGAATACAGCAATGTAACATTTGTAAGTTATTGCTGATCCACCTGATCCTCTGTATCGAAGAACGTGGATTGGTCCTGCATAGTCAACACCCGTGTGTTCAAATGCCCTTGATGCATTGAGTCTTTCACTGGGGAGTTGACCCATGAGTTGCTGTGCTCTGATCTTTCTCCATCGAGCACAGATCATGCACTTGATGATGTAAGATCTCACTGGAGCTCTGCCTCCAATGATCCAATATTGTTGGCGGATGTGCGCTAGTATTAACTGCGTTCCACCGTGATGAGATTTCTGATGGGCTTCTCTGATGATTAACGTTGATAACTTTGATTGTCTGGGAACAATCGCTTGATGCTGTTCGTCGTAGCCGATTTGAGCGTTACTCAATCGACCTCCAACTCGTAAAATTCCAATATTGTCCAGAATTGGAATTAATTTTGCGAGTGGATTATTAACTGGTAGATGTTGTCCACCTCTGATGATGTTGATTTCCTGATCGAAATATTGCGTTTGCGTATACACTAACCAGTATACTCGTTCGTTCTCCATTTCAAATGGCGTGATGACAGGCGAGTCAGGGATTGGTTGTCTCCTGAATCTCTTGATGGCTCTTCTGATCCAGGCTGAGATTTTTAACATTCGTGTTAATGATGAGTATCTTGACAGGAAGTCATCTTCCTCTGGAGCATTGACAGGAAATGACTGTACTAGTGCTGGTCTTTCTTCCAATGCCACATCCGATGAAACTTCGATTGCTGGTGTTGGCCAATCTTGTTGATTTTGATTAAGCCATCCTGGACCAGTCCACCACAATTGATGAGTTGCAAGTTGTTCAGGGGTGATACCTCTGGACGCACAATCTGCTGGATTGTCCTTGCCATTAATGTGTCTCCACGTTGCTGATGGTTGAAGTTCTTGTATTTTTTGTACTCTGTTTCGTACAAAATCCTTCCATCTTGATGGATGGTTTTTTATCCAAGTCAGAGCTACTGATGAATCCGTCCAAAGATAGGTTTCAATCTCTGGTAGCTCGATGATGGTCTTCACATAGTTAGCTAGATCTGCTACCATGACTGCTGCTGTTAGTTCTAACCTGGGTATCGTCATCTTCTTCAACGGCGATACTTTGGTCTTTGAACAAACCAAGATCGATGATATTTCGTGATTTTCTCCAATGATTCTTAGATAAATCGCTGCTCCCATTGCATCGTTTGATGCGTCAGCGAATCCATGTAGTTGAATTCCAGTGTTGCTAGCAGATAACTTTAACCATCTTGGAATTTTGATGTCCTCTAGATGCTTCAGACTTTCTCTGAATGTTATCCACTGTCGTTGTATGTGCTCTGGCAGTTCCTCATCCCAACCTGCCTTGATGAGCCACAGTTTTTGCATGATGATTTTTGCTCTTACTACCACTGGTGATATCAATCCAAGTGGGTCGTAAATTTGAGCAATTTCTGATAATATCGTTCGTTTGGTGATAACTTCCTTCTTGATGGGCTTGGCTTTGAACTGAAGCACGTCTGCTTGCTGGTTCCATTTAATGCCTAAGACTTTTGTTGATGCTTCTTCCCATAATGAAGAAGTAGATGATGTTGCTGATGACAATCGCAATTTATTGATGATTTCCGGTACATTGCTGCACCATTTTTGTAGCGGAAAGCCGCCCGCCATGCAGAGACTGATCAGTTCTCTGATGATGAGCTCTAGTTCTTCGGGATTATCTGCACCTCCGAAGATGTCGTCCACGTATCTTCCCTTAGCCAGGGCGTGCACTCCCTGGGGAAATTTGTGACCTTCATCTTCTGCAAGCTGCTTCAAAACTCTTAGAGCTAGCCATGGAGCACTGGTGGTTCCGTACGTTACAGTTGTAAGTTGATATTCTCGTTGTTTGTGATGTTTGTCTAGCCAGAGTATCATTTGGTAGCACCAGTCTTCAGGATCGACGTTGATTTGTCGAAACATCTTCGTGATGTCTGTCCCAAATACCAGTCTGAACATTCTGAATCTCAGAAGCACATCTGAACTATTAGTCTGTAGCTTCGGACCAGCATGTAAAATTTCGTTGATTGATACTCCAGTTGTTGTCTTTGATGATCCGTTGAAGACAACTCTGAGTTTTGTAGTCAGGCTGTCTTCTCGAACCACTCCGTGATGAGGATAATAGACGTTCTTTGATGAGTTACTGTCTGGTGGAGCTTGTACCATATGCCCCAATTCCTCGTATTCTTTGAGGAAGGCGTGATACAGCTCGCTGAATGCTGATTCCTTGGATAATCGTCGTTGCAGCTTCTTGAGGAAAGTCTCTGCAATGTGTTTCGATTCTCCAAGTGATTCTGAATTTGATTTAAATGGAAGTTTCACAAAGTATCTTCCAGATGAATCTCGATAATGTGTCTTGATGAAGTGCTCTTCGCATTCTTGCTCTTCAGGAGTAAGAATCTCTGATGAGGTCTTTGTTATTTCTTCTTGCTCCCAGAAGCTTCGAAGAAGTTCGATGAGTTGCTGGTTTGAAGATTTCTTCACCACTGATAATGAAGTTCTTGGATAACAGTCATCACAGCAGGTTGGACCTGATATTATCCATCCAAAGATGGTATCCTGTGCTATCAGTTGATGACTGTCTCTTTTGATGAGTCCCGCTTGGATTATTTTGTTAAAATAATCGGAACCCAAGATGATGTCAATGGATCCAGGTTTCCAAAAGGTAGGATCTGCAAGTTCCAAGTTCTCAAAGTCGTTGATTGAGCTGGACTAGCAAGTAAACGGTGGTGTTTTTGCTGTTAATTTTCTCAAGATGAGGACGTTGCATTCTATTGCCGGGTTGTAAGGCCGGTCTGATTGTAGAATGACTGTTGCTTGTCCTCGTGTAGCTTCTGATTCTGTATGTCCAATGCCAATGATGTTTATGGACGATGCTTTTCGTTGTACTTTCAAGGATGAAGCTAATTCTTCACTGATGAATGACACTTCCGAGCCTTGGTCAACTAGGATTCGGGCTCTTCTGTGTATTCCTGCTGATGATGTTGCTGTCACCATAGCTGTTGCTAAATATGTCAACTTCGCTGATGATGACTCGATGATTTTCTCTTCAGGTTTGATGATGGCCTTGGCATTTCTGCCGTACCTTGCGATAATTTTCTTGTGTCTCTCGATCTCCTTCTTGGATACTGGGATCGTTGGTTTCCTTCGCCTTCATTGTTTTTTATTATCTGATGAGTTTCTTGAAGCTGCAGCAGCAGCTCTTTTTTCTGCTAATTTGACTGGATCACAAATTAGAGTGTGGTGCCGCTCGCCACATCCTTCATTTCTGCAAACTTGTTCTGATTTGCACTTCCACAGTCGATGAGGTCCAAAGCAATTGTAACATAAATTGTTACTGATGACTAGTTGGAGCCTCTTCTCGAGGGTCATTCCGTAAAACTTCCCACACTGTGGTCCAACCCAATGTTCCTTCTCGCAAGCAACATATTTGGGCTTCAGTCTAGATTTCTTGTCATCTTTGTTTTCTTGTCCACTGCCACCAGCTAAAGACATTGGAGGACGTTTTGTCGTACCCGTTGGATTAGTTGGAGGCTTTGATGAGTTTCGTGATGTTGCTTGATTTGCTTGTGGCGGAGGTGGTGGATGATAGTCGCTCTCAAGTGCCATGGCTCTCGTCTGGAGAAACTCGATGAATTCCTTCAATGGTGGAAGTTCCTTGTTGTTACCCTGTTGAAGGTCCCATGCCAGCTTAGTTTGATGGTCGATTAATCTTCTCAAGATGAATGTCAAGAGGATGTCCCATTGGTCAACAGGAGCCCCGAGGGCTTTCATGGCATCTAATGATTCATTCAAGATGTCGATGAGTCGCATTAGTTGACCTTTTGATTTATTATCAACTGGTTTCAGATCGAGGATGCGGTTCACGTGTTCTGCCATGATGAGTTTCGGATTCTTATATCGTTTCGTCAATGTTGTCCAAGCTACTAGATAATTGTCTTCATCAACAGGTAAATTGGAGATGAGTGAAGCTGCATCTCCTTGGACTAACGTTTTCAATATGATGAATTTCTCTGAATCTTGGATTCTTTTTCCACCAATCGCTGATTGAAACACGTTGCTGAACTCAGGCCAGTCCTTGTATCTCCCAGTGAATGGTTTGATGTTGATGCTCGGTAGATTGACTGATGTTCGAGACTCATCATGTCTCCTTACTTGCTCTCTTAGTTCATTTGCTCGGTCAATGAACTTTGCAAGTAGTTGCTTATGCGCTGAGTAAGTTGTCTGCACTTGTCTCATTGCATTCTCCCTGAAATATGCATGATCTGCATATTCAGCTGGAGCATACTCGGTGAGTCTCTCATGATAATCCACGAATTTATCATAATTCTTGTCCAAGACTGTTTCCCAGGATTTGACTGTATTTGCACTATTCGTGCCCAATCCGTTGAGTCTCAATAGTTCAAAATCCGTTTTCATCTCGTTCATCCTGTGAGTTTAGAGAAGAAACATCCTGTCCCATGACAGACTGTCTGTTGCTGGCCTCATTAAGTTAAATGGCCTCGTGTTGTCCATCAGGTGTTGTTCCTGATGCACCTGAGCTTGAACTGTGATTTGTTGCTGTTGTTGTTGCAATAACAACTGCTGTTGTTCTCGCAAACGTTGCTGGTCTTGCTGGAGTAGCAACCTCTGTTGCTCTTGTTCTTGCTCCTGCTGTTGTAGTTGCAATTGATTTTGCTGCAATTGCAATTTCTGTTGAAATTGCTCTTGCTGTTGCTGTTCCAATTGGTTAGTCTCCACTGATTGCAACTGAATATTTGCATTCAGTGCTGCTAACTCGATGAGATTCGCTGGTGTCTCTCCATCCAGGATACCCGTGGCAGGTAAGACACGGCGTTGAATGTCACTGTGAGTGACCTGTGGCTTTACTGAGGGAGATGGGGTTTCTCCATCTACAGGAGCATCCCCTTGTGGATTTTCGATACGTTCAATGTCGCCTTCGCCGCCATGTCCTGCCTTTAGGGTACCTGGGGGAGAAGACTTTTCATTAGGATTGTCCGACATAATTAATTAAAGAAATTAAACTTATCTTTTACTCGTTGAATTTCAAATAAAAGACTTTATGTCAAGGATGAATTTCAAATTAGCCGCGTGAGCCTACGCTGCTGCGCCGACTGTAACAGCTGTCTGTGAAAATCGATAAAGGGGCGTGGCTTCTGCACTCCCACCTTTACTCGATGTACTCGATGCTTTTCGGGATCAGTCGCCGTCGTTCGGGTCCTCGTGACGTAGCACTCTGTGATGCTGGAAGGGATGCCTGACGACGTCGCTTTCGGAGTCGTTCGGTTTTGCACGAAAACACACGACTGTTGTTTTTCACTTTGAATGTTTTGATTCTGATGTAAACAGAACTTGTGTATCACCCTCAACGGTTTTTGTCTCGTTTTTATGTCGTTAAATTCACTGAATTTAACACTTAAATTCACAGCGAAAATTCGAGAAGCCTTGAATTTATTATTCACTCTCGGATATGGATGAATTTCAGGGGGAAGGGGTAGGATAATTTTCTGCCGGATCTTTTCACGATCCGGCTCGCAGGACCATGTTAAAATTTCAGGCGAATTTTTGGACGTCCACCAAAGTTATTTATCGTGTGGACGTGTTGATGACGATGATTTTTTCAATAAAGTGGACTGTATAATTTGGATGTTAATTGCCCCTTCTTCTTCTGTCTCGTGAGGCAAGAATGAAGGGAGTTGCGGGATCGGGGACATATTCGAGAGAGTATAAAGGAATTCACACAAGGCACGATAATTTCTATAAAAATATAGCACAAACTTTAATGATAACTTCACGATTATTTACAATATTTACACGATTAAATATATGAAAATTGTCTGAGGAATTTCACTGATAATTGTCTTTGATAATTGTCTTTAATAATTGTCTTTGATAATTCTCACTGATGATTCTAAACACTAGCCGGTTGTAAATCGGTCTAGATAATTAACTGAATTTAATGATAATTAACTGAAGTTAATTCTGAATGATTTACTGAATTTATTGGTACTAAATAACACTGAGTTTATTTGATAATGCACGTACTTCGTTAATGAATATTAGCGTCGTTTTGCAAAGTTACTCTCAAAAACGTGACCGTTCAAGTCGCGCGATGATGCGTAAGTGAAGCGTCTCAACGATGAGACGCGTGGGGGGCCAGTTATTACTGACGCCTTGATATTTATCGGCAGTCAATGACCAAATTAACTGACCTTATGACTGCTGGTAATCCTGGGCAGGTCGGTAACCCACAGGATTTTTAACAACAAATTCCAAGAATTTCGTGAAATTTTCATCCGACTGCACCAGTTTGTAGATGATTGCTTCTTTCTAGATTTTATGAGATTTCAAAAAATTTAAAAATCTTTTAACAACATCTCAAATTTTTGTAAGATTTCTGATTTGAATGTACATCAGATTTCACAAGTGATTATCCCCTTTGTATCAATAGAAAAGAACCAAAATTAATAAAATTGAACAGCGTCTTCCCTTCAAGAGATCGATCTTTTACTGCTCGATCCGATCTATGATCGATCAAAAATCGACCGATCAGGATCGATCTGAAGATCGATCATTATTGGTCCGATCAAGAAATAAGGTCGTACGGGATGGGTAGCGGAGTTAGATGCTTTGAAGCTTTGAAGCTCCGAAGCTTTCGTATATCTGTTTTTTTTTTAACTTCCCGATAAGGGAAGTTTATGTAATGGCCCCGACAATGGGAAATCAATTTTTCGATCAATCTCCATGTTTTAAGACCTCCCCAACATTTTTTTTATAGATTTCACGATCATGTCTGCGTGTGTGTGTGTATGTATGTGACCAATTTTTTCGTTCACGTTTTCTCATTAATCAATAACGCGATCGAGATGATCAATGTTGCAATCGAAGCATCTCGATATAGATTTGATCTGATTGGTTTTTAATTGAAATCGATACAGTACTTTCTTAGTTTTTCAAGAAAAACATTATTAAATTTTTCTTAACTTCTCAATAAGTGAAGTCTATGTACTGACCCCGAAAAGGAAGAATCGATTTTTTTATTGATCTCCATATTTTGAGATCTCCCCAACATTTTTTGATAGTTTTTAAGAACTATGTCTGTTGTTATTTATCGATTTTTTTTAATCGATAAATTATTGAGCAAATAGAGACCGGTAGTTTGGCTGTTCGGTCTGTGTACAGCTCAGCGGATCTACCGGGTTAAGCAGTATTGCGTCCGGTTACTACTTGGATGGGTGACCGCTTACCGTACGCAGATTCGAAGAACAAACTGAGCGGTGAGGTGCGACTACAGAGAAATAGTGGGCCTTTCTCGTCAGCATGACAGAAAGGCACATTAAGGCTCTGTACGAATCCGACTGCGCTAATCAGGGTTTTCCATGGTTTCCCCTGGTTCACGGCAAATGCGGTGCAGTAATAGGAAATCGATCCATGGCGCTCGCAAATAGGGCAGGAAGGGGTGAGAAGTAGGAGAGAGGCAGGCAGTTAGACTGGAAAAAACTGGAATGGGGTAATGGGGGGATATACAAAAAGAGAAATCTATGTACAGTACTGGAAATAATATAAAAAAAAAATATTGAGCAGATAGCCAGGACTTTTTTTGAAAATCTATAATCAAATATTTTTATAATTTTTTGGACCCATATGGAAATATTTGAAATGACATTTTTTTTTCGGTGTGGCTATTCGTACATTGAGTGTCACGCAATAGACACGCAAAATCCACGCAATATCCACAAATTCCTTGGACGAAAATCTCGAAAACGTCACCTTTTTGAAGTGTCTTCTGCGTGGATTTAAGACTTTTTGGAGTGGATACAGCATGGATACAAGGTTGCTCAATTATTGCGTGACTTTGAGCTCAATTTTTTCGAGGAATGAATTTCTCGATTTTTAGTGACCTTAACGTGAATTTTGCGTGATTCTAACGAGTTTTTTTGTGTGAATTTAACGTGACTTTTGCGTGACTCTCACAACCCTTTTGCGTGCATTTAACGTGACTCTTACGTGAGTCGTACGGCTCTCTTCCATGACTTTTATGGCACTCTTGCGTGTCTATTGCGTGACTTTTAAGTGACTTTTGCGTTACTTTTTGGTAACTTTTGCGTGAATTTCAACTGAAGAATTCAGTCACGGAATGAATGATCTCAGAACTAGATCCACGGAGGAATTCTTATGTGTATTCACGCAGCAGGAATCATCCAGAGATTTGTGCGTGAATATTTCATTCATAGTTAATAATCTCCAGCTTGTATCATCGGAGGAATTTTAATTTGGATTCAGATAACAAAAATCATTGCATGATTCTTGAGTGGATATTGTGTGTAGAGTGAATACTTTCCCATCTATATTCATAGAGGCATTTTTTCTTGTATCCACGCAGGAGTGTTTACTGATTTTTGCGTGGAGAGTCGATACTCTATGGTTTATATATTCACGAAGAGAGTTGAAGTTAGATTCACGAAACAAGGATCATTTATTGATTTTTGTGTGGATACTACGTATAGAATCCATAATATCTAGTCTGTATCCATGGAGAAATTTCAACTTGGATCGATTCAAGTAAATCATTGCATGATTCTTGACTGACTATTGCGTGCAGAGTGCATACTCTCTCATCTGCATTGATAGAGGAATTTCTACTTGTATCCACGCAGGAATTCCCTTTTGTTTCCTGCACAGATATTGTATGCAGAGTCACGAATCCATGATACATGTTCACGGAGGAATTTCTACTCGTATCCACGTCATGAAAATCAGTGCATGACTTTCGAGTAATTATTGCGTGCAAATTAGATATTTTCCCATCTGTATTTCGATTTGTATCCACGTAGACTTTCTCTAGTGATTATCGCGTGGATACTGCGTGCAGAATCAATAATCTATGGTCTATATTCATGGAGAAACTCCAACTCGGATCAACACAATACGAATCGTTGCCTTATTCTCGAATGGATATTGCGTGTAGAGTGAAGACTCCCCCATCCACAGTCATAGAGGAATTCTGTCTCATATCTACGCAGGAGTGTTTAGTAATTACTGTGTGGATATTGCATGTAGAGTCAATAATTGATGGTTCATATTAAGGGAGCGATTCCAATTTGGATTCATGCAACAAAAATCATTGCATGATTCGTGTATGACTATCGCGTGTAGAGTGCGTACTCACTAATCTGTGTTGATAGAGGAATTTCAACTTGCATCGACGCAACAAGAATCATTGCATCATTCTTGAGTGGATATTGCGCGTAGAGTCAAACTCTTCCATCTGTATTCATAGAAGAATTTTGCATTGTATCCATGCACTGAAATTCTCGAGATTTTCACATGGATATCGCGTGTTGAGTCAAACATCTATGATCTATATTCACCAAGAAAATTCTACTCGTATTCACGTATCGAAAATCATTGCATGATTTCAGAGTAGATATCACGTGTAGAGTAAGTACTTTCTCTTCGATATTCATAGGTGAATTTCAACTCATATCCACGCAGAATTTTTTAGTGATTTTCGCCTGGATATTGTGTGTAGAGTCAATGATCTATGGTTTATATATTCACGTAGGAATTTGAACTTAGATTCACGCAACAAGAATCATTGAGTGATTTTTGTGTGGATATTACGTATAGAATCAATAATATTTAGCCTGTATCCATGGAGAAATTCCAACTTGGATCGATGCAACTAAATCATTGCATGATTCTTGAGTGACTATCGCGTGCAGAGTGCATAATCTCTCATCTGTATTGATAGAGGAATTTTGACTTGCATGCATGCAAAGATTTTCTCGTGTTCCTTGCGCAGATATTACATGTAGACTCAAGAATCCATAATATACACTAGAGTGTCTCAAAAAAATCGAATTTTTTTTTTTTCTCGGGGCACATTGCGAAATCGTCGAAGTATCTCTAAAAAAAGATCCTGTAAAAATTTGAGCTCTTAATATTAATATTTAGAGGTGGCGCTTTATAATTTTCTATTTCCCATTTGAATAACATAGGAAAATGTTCTTTTGAACTTTTGAATTTTGTAACGTGATAACGAGCTACTCCACAGGTGAAACCGAATCAGTCTCTTTGGGAAATTGAATGTTCTACAAAAAAGGTCTGATTGACATTTTACGTAAATCAAGCCGTTCCAAAGATATCGAGCTTCAAACTTCAAACTGTTTAAAATTACGCTTCGTTTTTTTCTTAAACACAAAAAAAAAAATTTATATGTATTAAAAACCCATTATTAGTAACTTGAGATAAAAAATATGCATATATTTAATGGAATGCGAATCCAAAATTCTCAATAATTTGACAAATGCTAATTTCTATTCATTTTTAGCGAAAAATATTTACTCATATGAAAAATATCGCAAAAGTATATTATAAATTTATTTACATTTTGTGTTAATAATCCATTTTAATTAATAAATAATAGATTCTTTGGCTTATTAATGAATTGAACAGTAATAACAGTAAAATACAAGATCTATTGAAACATTTTTAGTGAATTTCTTAGCAGTAAAATTTACAGTAAATTTTCTTTCCTACAATTTGGATAATCCTGTCGATGTTTCTTTACAGTTTGTAGCAAACCTTGAAACTGCTCCTCATCTTTAGTTAAACTTTGATTGTATTGGGAAATTAACGCAATATTTCTTTCAGCAACATCATTCACAACTTTTAATAAATTGAAAAATTGAAGATTATTTTGAAAGCTTCCATGAGTTGGCCATGAAGTGATGTCTACGTCAAGAAAATCAGTACACAAACTGAACCGTTCAAATAAAACCAAAGATTTTTTTGATGCAAAGTCGCTCAGATCTTTTTTTAATAATGTTTCCAAATTTTTGTCTTTTATTTGGAAACGCTTCTTATTTATAAGTGTGCCTCCATTTGATTTTAGAGCTGTAACAATTTTTTTTTTCTAGTGGCACACTCATATCAAATAATGATAGAGTAGCTAATTCTTCTGAGAGGTACCACAAATGCTTTGCCATTTTTTCAGAAGCATTTTTTGAAACAACTGGGTTTATTTTAGCATAGGAAAGCAGATCTTGCATCAGCTTCAGATCATTATTTGGTGCTGTTATAGCCGATGTTGCTGAAAACCATATTTTTACATAAAATTTGACTACAAAAATACAGACCTGACGCACTCCTTTCATTTCGGTATTCGTAAGTTTAAATTGATTTCTAAATAAAAATATTTTTAAATTATAAATTGCCTTTGCCATCCACCTTGCGTGATGTACCGCTCCAGGTCATTTGAACATTATTCCGTTAGGTGGTATAGCTCCCAAAAAAATAAAAGCCAATTCCAAGAGCTCTTTGTAATCACCTCTTGGTTGTGATATCTATTTAACATGAATTAATAACATTATTATTATTATTATTATTATTATTATTATTAAATTGCAATCAACGTTAATTATGAAATATATATTTTTTTTACTTGTGAATAATTCGTAAGGAGAATCAGTATTTCTTCTTTGGTATCACCTATGACTCCAAATACTCCTTGGTCTGAAATTCCCGCAACATACGTTTGTTGATCTATTTTGCTCCAGTTATCTTTGAATCTGGTGAACATTGGGACATTAGGTCCAGATGATGTAGGCCAATATGATTCAAATACAGATCTTAAAAGTAGTTCAAGAATGTGGTGACGACACGGTAAATAAATAAGCTCTCTTTTTAATGCTTGTTCTATTGAAACGCATGCGCCATTGCGTACTCCTAATAAATGATGAATTTTTAATTAATTTTTATGAATAGATAAATCGCAAATTGAATAATCAAAATATGGTTATCAAAAATTGAAAATATCTCAAAGAGTAGAAATGATTCTCAAAAGGAAATTTTTTGAAAGATCTGTAATAATTCAAGTAAATAATACCTGTATTTGTTGCTGTAGTATCAAAGCATAACGCTTTAACTTTGTCAGTGACAGACCAATCTCGCATTTTTGAAACAATTACTGAAGCCTGACTTCCACCAGTTCCGGAAGAAATTTTGGGAGCTTCCAGAAATATTTCTTGTCCCGAAGCTGTTAACACAATTGCCACTCTATCGACATTTCCAGGTTCTTCATTATCAGCCATTATTTTTCCATCCCAGTGTAGAACGCAGTTATCGAGTGCCAGATTATCTTGTAAAGTCTTCACTACATTTTCCCTCACGGATTCACGCTTTCGATGGACCGTCATATGACTTATATTGTAGTCGTTTACATCAAGTCCTGCACTAGTTAAAGTAGCAGCTATGATGTAAGTAGCATTTCTGTCAGTTACATTGGCACGATCAAGTGTACTAGCAAGTAGAGGTGTCACTATGTCCTTTTTTTTGGGCTGTTGCGATAATTTAACATCATCTCCATAATCAGAAATTGAGTGTGAAGTTCGACTAAGACTGGAATCCGTTTTTTGACTCAATAAGCCGGTATGGTTGTCATAAGACTGATTTTTTTCTATAAAATAAGTAGCATTCCAGTTGAATTCTTGAAAATTCGCAAAATAATTCAAAATTTTAACCGCAAGAGAAAAGTAAAACCAAAACTTGATAAATTACATAACAAACTTGACTTTCTAATTTCAAGATTCGTTAAAACATTCTAGCAATTTTTTAGATGCAAATTAAAAAGGTTAGTGAACTTAAACTTTTGTGACGTTGAAATTTAATTATTATCTCAACTCACTGTTTAAATTTCTTTTGATTTATTTCTGTAATATTCGGGCCAATTATTCAAGATATGAGAAATGTTCGGGATATGAGTATTTGTGAATTTACTGTTCGGGTTATTATTTTATTATTTGAAATAGGTAAATTTACTGTTCGGGCAAAATAGTATTTGTAAAACTCTTAATTCAATTTTGTTTTAATTCAATAGTGTTCGGGCTAAGCTTGACAGAATAGGAAAAGAATTGAGATATTTCCAACAATAATTTAGTAATGTAATCAATTATTTATTCGGGCAAACTATTATTCTTTTTATAATAATAAATGAAAGTTATCTTATGAGACACCCGGTAGCTCACATACAAAGTGTTCATTCGTGGGGAATACACTGCGTCCAGTGATATTCCCCCACTCCCTCACTCTACTCCTCTCTCTCGCACTCACACAATGCCCCTATCTCCCACTAATTCTTGGGTAATTACCGCAATAATGATATTCCCGGGTGAAATCGTTTTCTATCACTTGCCAAGTATTATTTGGCAAGTGACTACGGGTTTATTTTCTTGAGTTAATTTATATTTTATGAAAAACTCAAATATGATTGCTTTATGTGCACGTGCCGGTATGGCTACCCAAAATGGCGTCGCCGGAGAAGCCGGCGACGTCGTTATTTTCGCAAATCTTTATTTTAACTACCGGACACGTTTGAGTGACTAGATTAATATTTCGGAATTTTTCTAATGGATCAGTTATTTCGGGTCCGGGCCCTTTTGTAATTAACTACTCGGTATCAATGTTCGGGTAAAGTATCCCACGCGGTTGGGATAATTTTCACACACTCGTTACACACCTGTCACAATAAAAATCTCACAGTTACTCACGAAATACGCTCTTGGGTGCTCTTAATTGGTACTTCAGCTCGATAGAGAATTCCGGGCAAGTCTGCGGGTCCTTCTCGTCACAGTCCTCTTCACTTAATTTATTTATATATTAATGAATAAATTGAGTCTAAATTAATATGAGGCAGCTACAATGAAGATCAGGACCAGAGTGACGTTGTCTATGGTCATGGCTGCCTTCGCCTTCCGAATCCCTCAGTTTTGGCCAATCCGCGTGCAGTATTCCCCTTCAGGCTCTCTCTATTGGCTAGGCGGTTTTCGGGTATCGATCGAGGTGCTCGGTGGCGCTGAGCGATACTCCCGGACCAGTTATTCGGTCGATAACTAGGTCAATGCCAAACGACAGATGGTAATTGTCGTTTGGCCTTGTTTTACCCATTTCTTTCCTTCCGGGTTCATTGACCGTTCAATTTCACCGTCTTCTAGTGTTTGGTGCGGTGTTTCGCCTCTTTCCGGGTTTTTACACGTTCCCAGCTGTCATCCGGGGATTTAATTGGGATTTCGGCGTTCCTGAGTTTTCCGGGTTGATGTACTTCGGCGTGGTGGTTCACTCAGCTCCGTTTTCCCTCGTTCTGAGTCCTTTGAGCGTATTTTCCCAGTCACTCTTCATACAACTCATTCATTCCTCATTCTCTCATCCATACTTATTCGGAGCAGGGAGGGAAGGGAAAGCACGCTCATTTTATTTTTCCAACTATTAATTAACGGGCCTTCTTGCCCATTACACTCTTATGTTCTTTGCTGATTTTCAAGGATGATAAAGTACTATTTAAAAAGCTAGAATCATGAATAAAAAAGAAAAGTCTATTCATAAAGAGAAAATTGTAAAAGATCATTTTCTATTATCTGAGAAATAAATCAGTTGAATACTTTGAAGTTTTTGAAAAATGAACGATAGTTTGAACGAAGTGAACGATATTCTATGTAATTTGTATGCAAAAGTTACGTAAGACTGCGAAAAAGTATAAAAACACTTACCAATTTCATTTGTTTGATTTACATCAGTATCGGATATAAGATCAGCTTCCGTATTGTTTTGAGGATTAACATTAATAAAACCTCGTCGATTCGATTGCCGTTGGCCTTGCAAAAATAACTTCTTATCTTCATCAATAAGTTTTGTTGCATTATGATGAGCAAGGTCAAACAATTTTCCAATTAGCTCACGAAAACGTGACGTTTTATTGTAAGACTTTTTTTTATTTTTATTTTTTACCAAATTTTTCCAAAGACTATGATAATGAACAAGCTTTCTTGTTGCAGAACGTTTGGTACACGTTGGAATTCCAGCTTCAGCCCATAACTCAAAAACCTTTTCAATTGTAAATAATGTACTTTTGTTGATCGTCAATCTCTGAGAACTATGATGATGGAAAAAAAGAGACATAACCTCTTTTAAACTTGGCAGTTTACGTCCCACAAATTTTGTTATTTGGTAGCCAATTGAATAAATTTGCTTTTCCATATTTAACACTTATTTAATAAACTTGATTCATCGAAAGTGAATGAATAAACGGTTAATTTAAACAATCATCAGAATAAAATGTGATCAGTCACGTTGTAAAGGGAGAAGAAATGTATCTTCTTCTTTTTTATGCGGCGACTAGGTGCTGGCTGGCCTTCAGCCTTGAAGAAAAAATGTATATAGTACTAAAGCTTGGAAGTGAATTATGCACAATAGCTGGTGGAGGGCGCAAATAACAATTGTATGATCAATCCTACAGAAATTTGAATTACCGATTCACCTGAATCAGTAGATAACAAAAGGAAATTGATATGAAGTGAAATGGACTATTAACATATTAGTATATATGACTATATAATCAGTAAATATATTATTGATACAAAATGTAAATCAATTTATAATAAACTTGTGCAATATTTTTTATCTGAGTAAATATTTTCTGCTAAAAATGAATAGAAATTAGCATTTGTCAAATTATTGAAAATTTTGGATATGCATTTCATTAAATATATGCATATTTTTATTCTCAAGTTACTAATAATGGATTTTTAATGCATATAAATTAATTTTTTGGGGTTTAAGAGAAAAACAAAGCGTAAATTTTAACAGTTTGAAGTTTGAAGCTCGATATCTTTGGAACGGCTTGACTTACGTAAAATGTCAATCAGACCTTTTTTGTAGAGCATTCAATTTCCTATAAAGACTGATTCGGTTTCACCTGTAACGTAGCTCGTTATCACGTTACAAAATTCAAAAGTTTAAATGAACATTTTCCTATGTTATTTAAATGGGAATTAGAAAATTACAAAGCGCCACCTCTAAATATTAATATTAAGAGCTCAAATTTCTACAGGATCTTTTTTTAGAGATACTTCGACGATTTCTCAATGTGCCCCGAGAAACAAAAATATTCGATTTTTTTGAGACACTCTAATATACACGTAAAAAAATTCTGATGGTGGCCCCCATCCCAAATTTGCCACTTTCCGTGGAGTTCTTTCCCATGGCAATTCCTTAATGCGATTCTCTCCACGGCGTTTTTTTGCATGGCGATTCTTTTCATGAATTTATGGTTATAGCGAATTTCTCCATAGCAAATTTCGCATTGACAATTTCCACCATGGAGAAAATGCAATGGAAAGAAACGTCTTGGGAAGAATCGCCATGGAGAAAATTATCATGGAAAACAAACACCATAGAAAAAAATCCAATGGCAAGGAAAGCTATGGAAAAAAAAGCCATGGGAGAAAAATGGAAAGAATCACCATGGGAAGAAATGCCATGCAAAAAAATGCCATGGATAGACCGGCACCATGACCACCACCATGGTCCGTGCCATGGCGGTCGCCATCACAATTTTTCTACGTGTATATTTACGGAGGAATTCCTTTTGAGTGAATATTGCGTGCAGAGATTTTCCTATATAATGCTGGAAATATACCCAAATTATACCCAAAAAATACAGTTATTTTGGGTATATTTGTGAATTTTCACTACCCAGTTCATACCGTCTTTTTTCCAATCAAATTTTAGATTAATTGGTACTTCTGTACTACATGAAACGTTAAACGATTATAAAGTAACATTTATAGAGGGAATTAACCAAAAAAAAATCAAGCAATCTGCGGGGATCGAACCCAGGACCTTCAGATTTGTAGTCTTCGACTCTGCAACTGAGCTACCGTGTATTTGGATATTTTCTAATCAAATTTCAATCGTCACAATTTTATCGCCACTCAGAAGGCTCAGATATTAGAAAAATGGACCATGAAGTATATCGTCGCTTTTGGAACAAAGGGGAGTAAATCCCACATATAGGTATAGCACTTGCGCCTCTTGGTTTCTATGGCGACGATATTCATACAGATTAATTGAGCGGACCAATTCATATTTTTTTTTAACACACATTGTTTTCAATCGAAGAATTTCACAATTCTCTGTTTGGAAATCAACGATATTTTGATTCTAGTAGTGGAGAAAGGAAAACAATGGTGTTTCGTCGGGATGATTTGGGTATAAAAATTTCACGAATATACTGAAAATATTAGTATAATTTGAGTATGATTTGGGTATAATCTGGAAATTATACCAAAATCCTACCCAATGTCTACTATTCCGAAATTATACCCAAAAAATACTCAAAGAATCGGTGTAAATGAATTCGCTAAGGTATTCATGATAAAAGGTTTAGCTGTTATGAAGCAGCAGGGAATTTTTTTCTATGGTCATCAATGATTTGCAGAATAAACTGTTGCTGATCTTCATTTCTAGTGAATTTTACATTGTAATCTTTCATTAATTCGAATCCTCGTGCTGCACAGTTATTTACAGCTTTCAGTTTCGTGAAAATACTCAAGGCATCATGCCTGGTAGATGGCGCTGATAGAAAATTCTATAATTCGAAAAAACTACTTGAGTGTATTTGATTGTGCCCAGCCCCCTGACACTTCGTGAAACTGCGTGTTCCTTAGGCTGAGTTTTTCATTCGTGTGCTAGCTAATCTGGAGATTAGCTAACACTGTGTTAGCGCCATATTGGAGAATTTGGATGTATGCGCCGTCTGACGGTCAGAGGCGACAATACAAATCACTGAAAGAAATATTGTTACAAATCCAGTTAAATTTATCGACTGGATTTCTGAAACGATCGGTCAAGAAGGTCAAGGACTTGATCCGATTGATTGACACCAGAGGCACCTGGACACGGAAGTATTCAGAGACAAATTAACGTTTTTTTGTCTTACTTCTGCTTTGCGTTCAGAGCTGCAAGCAGATACTTCTGACGAAACGGGCATCGGATAAGAGTTAAAAAGCAAGTGATAATTTAACAAACTAGAGTAATTAATCAGAGACAATACCGCGCTATTGAATTATTAATGATTTACGACCGGGAATAATTTATAGTGAAAGAGAAGAGTTAGAGACAAGTGACTACAAAGACAATTACAGTGAAATTCGACAAGCTAAATACCAAAGTGTAGAGAAACAAGAATATACGCTTATATATTTTTATAGAAATCTAGAGTTTTCATTACAATCACCCCTCAAATTCCTCTCTAAAATACACAGATCCTTCCAAAGAGTAAATTCAACAAAAAATACAGTCCACTAAAATTTGTGCCAGATCAACGAAAATTCGTGATAAATTGCTTCCGGATTTTCCCGATAATTTTGTCCTGGAAATTATACAAAATTATTAACATGGTCCTTCGAGCCGGATCGGAGTGACAAGAAAAAATAGAGTAGAGAGTTATATATAGTTCACACACGTGAGATTTGTGCAAATTCTAAAGAGCTGGAGAAAATTAACTAGAGAAACATTAATTAAGACGAAATTAATGAAGTGAAACAAAAGGGGAAAAACTCAGAGTTATACGATATCGTGGTGAAAAGGGACGCGAAAATAAGATAAGTTACAAAGTTTTTCGTCTATCCTTGTCTTACAAACGTGTAAGAGAGAGAGAGTAAAGAGTTTGCGAAATCGAATAACTTGAGAGGAATTATTAAATTCAGTGTTATTTTATTTTGAACAATAGAGACAGTGTCATAAACACCTTAACATCTTGTGTCCGTTTGTTTACGTCGCGAACGCGCTTAAACCTATCATCCGAAGTGAAACTCGAGTGCCATCGGTCAGCTTCGTACAAAAGAGAGAGAAAGACAACTTCATCAGAGCCAGTGACGAGTTTGACGTCACAGAGCCGAGATTCACCGAGCAGAGCCGACTTCTAAGCTGCCACAAGAGAAGAGTCCGAGTCATGCCTACTGAGTAGCAGCTGTACGAGACTGAGGCTACTCACTACGAGAACGGCGCGCGCAACTTCTACACATCGGTTCAATTCAATTCAATTGAATAAGAGAAGCAGAGTAGAATTAATTCTTCAAAAATAAGATAAGTCTTTTTTCATTAATTTTACTAACATGGCTGACGACAAGGACCGGGATCCAGAGCAGAAGAACTTGAAGGGTGAGGCCTCATTCGAGGCTCCAGGCAAACTTACTAACCCCGTCATCGGTATTGACGGAGAGATTGATGATGAAGACAAGTGTCAAGATCTTGGGGATCTCGTTCATTTAGCGAACGTCCAGAAAGGTACAAAAACGACGGAGCAGGGGCTGCAAGGAGAGGATGATGGAACAAAAGACAGAGAATCATCAGATGGAATTGACAAATTGTTCGATTCTAATTTAAATTTAAATTTATCCAAAACCGGTACAACACGAAGATCGCTTCCCCCACCCGAATTCACATTACCGCTTTTTTCTCAAACGCAAAACGAGGCTGATGACGAACAGAGGAAATTAGAGCAAGCTCAACTAAGTTCAATGCAAAAAAGAGAGAAAGAGAGTAGATTTCGTGAAGACGTTGAAGCGTGGAATCGGAGATTAAGTATACAATTTACGCGACTTCGTGAATTTAGAACAGAGTTAGAGCTTTTAAAACCACCTGAACAGAGTAATAACACAATTACAATGTTACAAAGAAAAGAGGTAAATTGTTACTTGACTGACGCACCTCAAAAAACTGCCCCAATTCCGTTTTTCACTGCAAATTTTTTTATGTATATGGTATCTTTCAACTGTCAAGAGGATCGGTCACACGACTTCAAGGCGGAAGGAAAGAATCCTAATTAAATTTTTTGGAAAAATGCAACCTACTTTTTCCTGGGAAGTCTAACCCATTTAATCGAGAATAAAAACCAAATAAAAACCTGAGAATTGAGATTATCACCACGTTTGGCATTACCCAAGGCCACGACGGGGACGTAGTGGTGTGTAGGCCTCAAAAAAACCTAACACGACCTACCCTATGCGACTCTCGGGATTTTGTTGAAGACATTTATTGACAAAACCACCACCCACCTCCATTGGGCTATAAAAATTTTAAATTTCTATTTTTTCATGAAAACAAGTACATTGAGCATTAAAATGCGTACTTTTTTCTCTAGTCAATAACTTGAATACCTCGCGTGGAACAATTTCAACCCATTTATACCATGAAAAAATTGCGAAAAAAAACCAAAATTCAAAAACTTTTAGAAATTTAATACGGATTAATAAATTCGAAAAAATACTCATCTGAATAAACGATCAAATGGTATTGAGTTGAGACGACACACGTAATCAAATTTTTCACTGTCATGTTGTAACACAGTAGAACACAGAAGACTCAATAACCAGGAGAAGGCTCAAGTGGTTATTATGCCGAAATCGCCCCACTCCTTGGTCTTCGGTCTCTGTTTCTCTTTTGTACTCATCATCAACTGTCATTGTTATTCAAAATTATCGATTTCATTATTTTTCCAACACACCTATCATCACGTTCCCTCTCACTCTATTCAAGTCAAAACACGGGATTTTCTCAACTTTTATCTCTAAGATTTTATTACATAAATTTCAAAAATTCCACAAATTTAATAATCCAACTCTCAATGTAGACTCATTGGGAGCCGAAAATTATGAAAAATTGGAAAAAACCCCAACAAAATCAAAACTATGACATTTTTTATGGAGCGTCTCTATAGTAACAATTTACCAGAAAAGAGCATTTTATGGAAAACCAATTCCAATTATTCGTTGCATATCATGAAAAATTAATTACAGAGGCTCCAGATCACTTAATGAGACACGCATACTTTTCTCAAGACGTTTATACACAAGTGTATAGGATATTTAAAGAAATACAATTTACAATTGCTAACAATATCGCGCACAAAGAGAAATTAGAGTCACAGTTAATTCAGTTGAGTGGTAGTAATCAACAGAATTCTACGTGTAACTTACCAAAATTAGAAATTGAAGAGTTTCATGGGGATTACACTAAATGGACAGCATTTAGCGACTTATTCCAGAACACCGTGGGCAGGACTCGACTAGACGACACAGAGAAATTTATTTACCTAAAGGCTCACGTAAAAGGACAAGCAGCCACACTCATCGACCATCTTCAAGTATGCAAAGAAAACTATAACGTTGCATGGCAGATGTTAAGAGACTGGTACGAGAATCCGAAACACATAGTCTCAAAGCATGTCAACAGGATTCTTGGCTTGACACCAGTAACTGAGAGGTCCAAAGAGAAACTAATGACACTAGTGGACACCCTGAACCAGTCATTGGGAGCCATCGAAGCCTTGAGTGAGAGAAATCAAATCTGGGACATTTACAACAGCTGCATTGTGAGGAAACTGATTGACACAGATACCAGAACAGCCTGGGATCTCCATGTTGGGTCAAGAAAAGAGTGGCCGGCAGTGAGTGACTTCATCAAGTTCATTGAACACAGAGCAATGGCACTTGATAGTCACGGACAATCAGGAAGTAAGAGTCAGAATAACAACAAGACACCGCCAACAACACTAAGAGCCAGAGCACACGCTGGTCTGACAGAGGACTCAACACTCGAGAATCAGCAACAACGACAACAATCAATGGAATGTGTTGCCTGCGGCAAGAAAGATCATTGGGTTGGAACACAATGTGGAAAATTTTCAGGAATGACATTAGAGAAGAGACTCAAGCTTATAAAAGACGAAAAACTCTGTTATAATTGCCTGATACCACATCGCGTTTCAACATGTGGATCAAAGAAAAGGTGTCAAAAATGTGGTCATTCACATCACACAATGATACACGACCCGAGCAGAGATGGCCAGAGAAAGCCACTAACAACAACGACAAACCAGAGTCCTCCGTTAAACACAAAATGAAATAAGAGTACGCCAACGATCCCACAGAAAAAGAGAAAAAGAGTTCGTAAGAGAAAGAGAAAGAACTCAAGGAAGTTCGACAAGATCATCCAGAACAACCACAGAGCACATCAATCCTCCAAAGAGTCAGAGAGAGCAACGAAAAAATTGATAATACTGGCAACAGCCATCATAAGAGCTTCATCATCCAACGGACAACAGAGAAAGGCAAGAGTTCTGATTGACCAAGGGTCTGAAGTGTCATTTATAACAGAGACACTTGCATCACAGCTGAAACTGGAGAGAACAGCCTCGTCAATCAGCATAATCGGAATAGGTCATACAGAGTCCAATTCTACAAGAGGCAGAGCAAACGTTATACTTCATTCAGATCAGACTTACAACCTGACGATTGAATGTAACGTGTATATTCTGAAGAGATTAACAGCAAGAACTCCTCCATTTACTTGCAAATCAAGAGACACAGAGGATTTCCAAGAATTGGAACTAGCCGATCCAACATTTTGGAAATCGGGACCCATTGACATCATCTTGGGTGCCAACTACTACAGAGACATCATTAGAGAAGGACTTTTGAAGAGAGAGAATCACCAGCTGATCGCACAGAATACAATGTTTGGTTGGATCATATCAGGACCAGCCTGCTGTGACGATTGCTTTCCAAGGACATCACTGTCAGCTATAAAAAAGTCTTCAAACCAACAATTAATAGAACTTCTTCGTAGCTTCTGGGAACAGGAAGAAGTTGAGAGACCAAGAGAAGAGAAACTCACTCCTGAAGAGCAGGAATGTGAAGACCACTTCAAGAGAACTCACTACAGAGATTCTACTGGGAGATACGTAGTGAGAATCCCATTCAAAACGAATCCAGAGTCATTGGGAACTACAAGACATAGAGCAGAAGCTATGCTCAAGAGTCTACAGAGGAGACTATCAAAAGAAACTCCATTCAGAGAGCTGTACTGTAACTTCATGAGAGAATATGAAGAAATGGGTCACATGGTACAGGCTTCAAGAGAGAGTAATTCAACAACACAATACTACTTCCCTCATCATGGAGTATTCAGAGAAGAGAGTAAGACCACAAAACTGAGAGTAGTCTTTAACGGGTCTGCAAAATCATCAACAGGAGTATCACTAAACGAAATAACTCATGTGGGACAGAAACTACAATCCAGTAGTGCAGACGTGTTATTGTGGTTCAGGATGCACAAATTGATCTTCGGGACGGACATTACCAAGATGTTCAGACAAATACATGTCGACCCAGAAGATTGGGATTACCAGAGAGTCCTGTGGATGAATTCAAAGGGAGTACCTGTGTGTAGTGAGTAACCTGTGAATACCAATTAACAACGGTAACTTATGGAACAACAAGTGCTCCATGGTTGTCACTAAGAGTATTGAAGCAACTTGTAGAAGATGAAGGACACAAATTCCCAAGAGCATCAAAAACTTTAACGAAGGGAAGATACGTGGACGACATCTTCGGAGGTGCAGATACTGCGGAAGAGCTAGAGTCCATCATCAGAGAACTGATCACTCTCTGCATGGCGGGCGGCTTTCCATTACAAAAGTGGTGTAGTAATTCACAGAAGACATTAGAAGAATTAGAGTTGTCATCAAGTACATCAACAACATCACAGCTTTGGGAAGAGGCGTCAACCAAAGTACTTGGAATAAAGTGGAATCAGCAAGAGGACGTCCTTCAGTTCCACTCGAAACCAAGAAAGAGAGAGACTATAACCAAGAGAAGTGTACTATCAGAGATTGCTCAGATATATGATCCATTAGGACTTATATCACCAGTACTAGTCAGAGCAAAAATCATTATGCAACAACTGTGGCTTGTGAAGGCAGGTTGGGATGAGGAACTGCCAGAGACCACACAACTACAATGGACCCAATTTAGAGAGAGTTTAGAGAAACTAGAGTGCATAAAAATACCCAGGTGGATTAATTTACAGAGAGAGGTTAAACAATTGCAGCTGCATGGATTCGCTGACGCGTCAAATAATGCTATGGGCGCAGCAATCTATTTAAGAGTCACCTGTGGTCAACAGACAATAAAAACGTGCTTGGTATGTGCTAAAACAAAGGTCGCTCCTTTGAAGCGCATGACCATACCAAGACTGGAATAAACAGCAGCAGTAATGGTGACAGAGCTAGTAACTTACGCCAAGGCCATCATTGAAAATCCAGAAATAGAGACATACTTGTGGACTGATTCATCAGTGGCGTTGACATGGATTAAGAGCCATCCTTCAAGGTGGAAGGACTTCGTCAGCAACAGAGTACAGAGAATACAAGAATCAGAACCAAACGCGATCTGGAGACATATCGACGGTACCAACAATCCAGCAGATTGCGCATCAAGAGGCATCACACCAGAGCAATTAGCGACACATAACTTATGGTGGACCGGACCAACTTGGTTAAACACAGAGCAAGACAATTGGCCAACACCAGTAATAGAGCCTTCAACAGAGGTGGCTAGAGAAGAGAAGCCACTACAAGTACAATCTTTCCCAGTACAACACCCAGAAGAGGACGAATTTCTCCACAGATATTCTTCATTAACACGAACACTGAAGATATTTGCATTAGTGTTAAGAGCAAAGAACAAATTTAGAGGTAGACAATGTTCGAATTCACCAGTAGTTACCCCTGAAGAGACAGAGAAAGCAAGACTCTACTGGATCATCTACACACAACGAATTTACTTTGAACAAGAAATAAATTCAATACAGAACAATAGATACCTACCATCATCTAATCCATTGGCAAAACTCACACCAATTCTGGACAATAGAGGAGTTCTTCGTGTCGGTGGGCGCTTGAGGAATGCCAGAATTGATTATGAAGAGCAACACCAAATGATCATTCCAAGAAGGTCACAACTGACAAAGTTAATTATCAGAGAAGCACATCAAGTATCACATCATGGTGGAACACAATTAACTTTGGCTCAGATAAGCCAGAGATACTGGATCGTTGAAGGAAGAGCTCCAGTAAGATCCTACATACTGAATTGTGTCATTTGTGCTAGATGGAGACAGATACGCGCAAAACAACTGATGGGACAACTGCCGAGTGAGAGAGTGAACGCAACTAGAGCTTTTGAACATGCTGGAGTAGACTTTGCAGGGCCTGTAAATATCCGCCATGACAAAGGAGAGACAACCACATCATATAAATCATACATCGCAGTATTTATATGCATGGTAACATCAGCAATACACTTAGAGCTAGTAACAGACTTAACATCAGCGGCATTTATTGCAGCATTCAAACGTTTCACGTCTAGAAGAGGAATCTGCAAAACACTGCATTGTGACAATGGATGCAACTTCGTGGGAGCTGAAAGAGAACTGAAATCACTATTCAGTCAGCAATCACAACAGCTAAAGAAAATAGCTTCAGAGATAGCATCACACGGAACTGAATGGAAATTCATTCCACCCAAGGCACCCCACTTTGGAGGAAAGTGGGAGGCCGCGGTAAAGAGCACAAAACATCACCTGAAAAGAATAATAGGAGGAGGCAAACTGACATTTGAAGAATTTACAACTCTTCTGTGTCAGGTTGAAGCAGCCCTCAACTCACGACCACTATGTCCACTGACGGATGATCCAGAGGATTGTGAAGCATTAACACCAGGACATTTCTTAGTTGGACACCCACTGACTAGTGTTCCAGAGCCTTCACTACTAGAGAGAAACCGAAAGACACTAGACAGATGGCAAACGATTGCTTATCGTCTCCAACAATTTTGGGACCGTTGGCACAGAGAGTGCATTCAGAGATATCAAGCCATGAACAAGTGGATGAAGTCTGGAGAGAATATCAAGGTTGGAGCACTTGTCCTCATAGCTGATGAAAACTATCCACCATCGAAATGGCCACTAGCAAGAGTACTAGCACCATACGTGGCAAGAGATGGACACGTACGCGTCATAAGATGCAAAACAGCAGAGAGAATTATCATCAGACCTATACACACTCTGGTCCCACTTCCACTCAACGTAGAAGAAGAGATAGCAGCACCAGAAGAGCAAGAGGAAGCTCAAGACTAGGTCGACATCCAGGGGTTCGTCGACGGCGGGCGGGATGTTACAAATCCAGTTAAATTTATCGACTGGATTTCTGAAACGATCGGTCAAGAAGGTCAAGAACTTGATCCGATTGATTGACACCAGAGGCGCCTGGACACGGAAGTATTCAGAGACAAATTAACGTTTTTTTGTCTTACTTCTGCTTTGCGTTCAGAGCTGCAAGCAGATACTTCTGACGAAACGGGCATCGGATAAGAGTTAAAAAGCAAGTGATAATTTGACAAACTAGAGTAATTAATCAGAGACAATACCGCGCTATTAAATTATTAACGATTTACGACCGGGAATAATTTATAGTGAAAGAGAAGAGTTAGAGACAAGTGACTACAAAGACAATTACAGTGAAATTCGACAAGCTAAATACCAAAGTGTAGAGAAACAAGAATATACGCTTATATATTTTTATAGAAATCTAGAGTTTTCATTACAATCACCCCTCAAATTCCTCTCTAAAATACACAGATCCTTCCAAAGAGTAAATTCAACAAAAAATACAGTCCACTAAAATTTGTGCCAGATCAACGAAAATTCGTGATAAATTGCTTCCGGATTTTCCCGATAATTTTGTCCTGGAAATTATACAAAATTATTAACAAATATCTCAAGAAGGAGGCTAAGGCTGAGTTTTTCATTCGTGTGCCAGCTAATCTGGAGATTAGCTAACACTGTGTTAGCGCCATATTGGAGAATTTGGATCTATGCGCCGTCTGACGGTCAGAGGCGACAATACAAATCACTGAAAGAAATATCTCAAGAAGGAGGCTAAAGGCCTTCGCACACGAATTCCTTAGCCGTAGGCTTAAGACGTAACGTAAGTTTTCAGCCAATCATGAGCGGGACGTAAAGTTTCAGCCAATGGAATGGAGTCCGTAAGCTGTTATGCCAGTTCTAAGCAAAAGAGCTACGTCGACCAATCGGGAGGCACTTTTAGACACATTAAAATCGGAAGAGTAGGAGAGTTTCCTAACCTGATGTTTTGTTGTGTTATGATGCTATTGTCGAACTAGCCAAAGAGGTAACCTCCGAAATCGAGCCGAAGCTGAAACTGACATGCTACAGCATAGGAGCCGAATATTTCCGAGGTTACTCCATTGGCCAGTACGACTTTAGCTGTAGCGGTTCAACCTCGAGATCCGTCTGAAGTTCAGGGGCATGCAGAAATCACTTGAAAATTGCGAAAAGATATTCAAAAAATAGCTCAAATAGTTTTTTCCTCTTCAATGTTCTGAGCAAGAACCGGTTTCTTCTAAAAGAGACTTCTTCTCCGTGAGTTTAACAATAATATATGTTCCAATGGATATTTTGAGCGGGTCAGCCTTTTTATATTTTCTTTCTTCAGATTTTTCTTCATGAAATTCTTCAAAAATCATAGCCCGAAAATTAGAGATCAATGACTCCATAAGAAGGGGATGAAAGAGAATAAATTCAGGATTTGTCCTTCATTTTCAAAACATTTTTGTAACGGCAGTTACAAATGTTTACTGCGAGCCCTCTTTCATGGCTCCCAAATTCTCTACCAAGGTGTCTCCAAATTTTTCCCCCAAACCCCAAACTCAATCAATTTTCTGACTTATTTCACAACTTAATTATGAAATTCATAATATTAGGATTATCCCAATCCAATCAGCAAAACCCCATCATAGCAAAAAAAACTTATCTATGATGTATATAAAATAATATTGAAATAGCCAACACATGTGAAGGATATGCGTCGATTATTGTGTGATTGATTTTTCATGTTCGAACTCGTCTTCCGTGCTGAAACTCTTCTTTTTTTTTAAAGTTTGTTTATTTAAAAAATCTCTCATAACTGTTTCAGTTTTTTGTAATGATTTTCTTTCTAAAAATCCATTGATTGACCCTAGACTGGTCACCATGAGCGACCTAATAACTGTAATCGGCTGATGAGTGATTCACCTCCGTGACCTTTTGTCTGCGATGTGTCTGAATTCCTGCTACACTGCCCGAGTGCGTTTAGTGAGTTTTTGGCAACGTCGCTAAGTGAACAACTGTATTGAGCAGTGAAAAAAATTCGCTAGCACGTAGAATTTAGTTTCTTTCTCCGCCGAATTTGCAGGATTTGCCATGCATAAAATCTAATGGTTTGCTAAACACTTCAATGGATCAAGTCAAATCTTTCAGAATTTTAAACTCAATTGGGTAATTGTGCATTAGATAGCTGAAAAAAACGTCAGTGCGTTTAAAAAAACGTCGACAAGTACGCACCCCCATTTTATTGGAAAAAAAAATACCAAATCGGAATAGTACAAGTACGTAGATCTCCTTCTAGCGCGCAAGTTGAAGCGTTATCGGCTGAAGAGTTGTGCATTACTTTTTCAAATCAACTCATCATCTTATCATTCGGATAGGAGATGAAATTGGCATTGTACAATAAACTTGAAAAATTGAATAGTAAAGACAGTAAACAAAAGAAACGTACTTGGTGTACCTTTAATCTGTATTTTCACTTGGTACACCAAAATTTACCCAATTGAAAGTTTAAATTTGTGTAAAGTTACCTTCAATCTGTATTGTCACTTGGTACACCAAGTACATTTCTTTTGTTCAATTTCTTTACTATTCAATTGTTCAAATTCATTATACAATGCCAATTTCATCTACTATCCAAATAATAAAATGATTAATTAATTTGAAAAAGTAATGTACAATTCTTCATCCGATGGGAATTCAACTTGCGCGCTAGGAGGAGATCTACGGACTTCTACTATCCTGATTTCGTATTTTTTTTCAATTAAATCGGGGCGCGTACTCTTCGACGTTTTTTTTTAAAACGCTCAGGCGTTTTTTTCAGTCACTTCACTCTTTTCTTTATTTATCGATGGGCAATGTGATAGACATGGATTCAATCGAATCTAGACGCGTGCTGATCGACTTGACTTCAGATTAAAATGTCTCGAAAACTATTAGGAATTTATCGAGACATGCTGCAAATCAAATTGAGAGAAGAATTAAGGAACAGAATAAGCAAAACTCCGTTTCCCTACGACTCTTAGTTTCTGGAATATGATTTTTTGGCATTTTTCTCGCGGCTGAGCTGTACACGAAAGTTTTCAACTGTTAATATCTCGGTTCATTTTGCGGATACGTAAAGAGTGTATCAAAACAATTTTGTGGATAATTTTGATATCTTCAACTTTTGTTTGAAACTTTTATTCGTATTATTCGCCATTTCCGAGATATCGGCCAAAAAAGACATTTTTGGGGTGATTCTGATTTTTTCTACCCTTTCGCCACCGTTGTGAGATTTTCCAATTAGAGATAATTAAAATATAGATCAAAACAAATTTATTAAAAAAAAAATTAAGCTGGTAGGCAAGTGAAGAATTCCAACTTCTCTTTAGTGGACTAAAGGGCCAATAATATTGTTCAGGAATTATTAGGGCATGAGAGTAGTAGAGCTCACTTCAAAGACCCTGTTTGGAAGCAGGGGATCAATCCTCATGAATTTATTGGGGAAACTTTTCTCGGTTGAAACATTAATTAATAATCATCTTCTATTTTTTTTGGTGAAGAGCCTGCTATTCTATTATACAGAGATTGTTTGTATTAAATCATTGCCATAATGAGTAATATATTTTGCATCAATCTACACCAAAGGAGATGAGCTCAAAGGTTCAGTCGAGCCTCGACATTTTCCAACCGCGATTGAATGATGAATTTTAATTTTTCAAACAATAAATTGGAATCTTGTGATATCTGGCTCAAGTCTGGACTTTCATGAAATGATCCTTGCTTCGAAACATGCTAACATTCCATGATACTGAAAAAAGCTGATATCTGATATTTTTTAGTGTTTTTTTTTTCTTGAACAATGAATTAATTGCCGAAAAATGAAAAATATGCACATGTAGAAAATTCAAAGAACTACGAGTGCAAATTTCTCAAAGATTTTATTGATATCAATTTATTTGTTCGAAAAATTACGCCAAATTCTCAGATGTGTGCTACTTTTATTATTATTAACATTCCAAAGATCAGCAAGGCTCTAGCTTAAGCTTGAATACCAACCTAGGGCAAAGCTTGACGGTTTCTACATCCAACATGGGCTATCCTTGGGCTAATTGTCCATTCCTGCCTGGGCATTATTTACTTATTATAATTACCTTTTATATTTTTTCCTAGGTCATTTTCAGTATGATGTGGGAAAAATGAGAAAGCATGCATTGAAAATTTTCAAGAACATTAAGCGCCGTCAACATTATTCAATGTCTTTCATATCAATATTTTTTCCATCAAAATAAAGCAAATACTTTCAAAAATGGTGCAAATTATGAATACAGATACAATCATGAAGTATACACGAAATCTAGATGGTCCGCATTGAAAATTTTCAAGAACATTAAGCGCTGTCAACATTATTCAATGTCTTTCATATCAATATTTTTTCCATCAAAATAAAGCAAATACTTTCAAAAATGGTGCAAATTATGAATACAGATACAATCATGAAGTATACACGAAATCTAGATGGTCCGCACTCATTCGAAACGCAGCTTGCACACATCCATAAATTTGTATACGTAAGAATTCCAACTCTACGGAATTCTTCTTATGTTAAAGTTACCACTCATTTCTCATTCCGTTAGGATAGTGGAAGCTATAGCGTTCTACTGATTGGCTGCTAGGCTTAAGTTACGTCTTACGACTATGTTCTACGGAAATTCGCGTGCGAAGGCCTTAAGTGAGGATTATGATGCCCAAGGTTACTAGATTACCCAGGTTAAGACAACCCATGTCTCAATGTAAAAACTGTCGCTGGTCGGATTGTCGCAGGCGTTGAGAATGGGCTTCAGCGATGAAGCCCGTAGAGGCGCAAACGAATAATGAATTCGAATGCGAGAAGCAAAAAGAAACGAAGCGGCCACAAATAGGTAATTATAATCCCCTTGTTATTAATAATAAAAAAGTACTCAAATGAAAAATGTAAAATGTAAATTTATTGAAAACAAAGAAAATAAAAAGTATATATTTTTCTATTTAATTTCCCATGTGTATATACATTTATTTAATTCAATCAAGCTCCAGGCCGATTCATAATTTGATTATATTTCAGACAAAGGATATGGAGAGTGTCTGGTCTTTTCTTTCAATAGCAGCAACATACAAATCACAATAATTTAATGAGAACCATCACCGTATCGAGCATTATTTGCCTAACGTTTGCTCTCTAATGAATTTCTCCACTTCATTCTGAAGTCACTGCCAGAATATATTTGGCACTTATGTTTTTCTGTTTTTATTGTTTCTCTATTAAAATTTTCCTTGAGAACTTACGCTTAATAGTAATTGAATTGATTGAACTGGTGGAGGTAGTGCTTTTCGATGAATTTTATTGAAGCTAGCTGCACTGCATTGACTCTCAGCAATTGATCTTCCATCAGCCTCGTCTCTCCTGCTTAATTCTGGCTCATTTTGCAGCCAATTTTGCGTTTGACTTTTTCAGATCGCGATAATTGTCTCTGTTTACTTTCCGTAACATTACCAACTTCTTCCAGTAATTTTGAGAGGGATGGAGCTAATCCAAGACCAAGATTACGCTCGTGATAGACATCACATATGGTTGGAGTTAATTCACGCGTTAATCCAGTGAGGGATGATATCATGTTTCTCACTTGCGGCATTCCCTCGTTTCCTTGGGATGAATCAGCCTGATTGAGTACTGCTTGGAAGCCTCAATTTCCTTGCGGATGCTGCATTGAGTTCGGTTCGTACACTGAGATGCTCAAGGACTGTTGGTGGTATTGGTGGCAGAGGCTGCCTCCGCAGTACTGTGCTGTGTCCATTTCCCCAGTCTGTTACTGAACTACTTGAGCTCGAATCTGGTCTCACTGTCTGGTCCTGGTAGAGGCTTCTGATTCGTATCTGGTGGTTTAGGTTTGAAGCCACTGGTGGACTTGGGGTGAAGGCAACGTCTGACTCACCGGCAAGGGTATCAAGGGAATTTGAATTAATATAAGGGAAGATGGGGTAAAATGGACATTTTTATTGAACTATTTGAAATACAGATTTTCTAATGATTTCATTATGAGAAAAGCTGAGGAAATTTTAGGTGGAAAGATGTATATGAATTAATTTTTCTGAATTTTTTGGAAATTTGAGATTTTTAGTAGAAATTTGAAGAGGTACCCTCTTCTGAAATTGAAAATAATTCACTTTTTCGAAAATATTTATGATTTTGTAGGTCCTAATGATCTGGGGTGAATCTTGAATGGAAGATGCTGTTCATTTCCCATCGATTTATGTATTTCGAAAATAATACACAAAAATTGATAAGCCTAAATTCTGATGATTTACCTCCATGATTTGGATAAGATTGGCGTAATAATGAAGCACTAGGTGGCTCCGTTGTGTTTCCATCAGGCTCATCACGATGCCCCACGTAACTGGCAAAGGTACGACCCAATCTTGGACTCTCGAGAATTCCATTCTTCTCTGGTTGTTGAACAGAAGCCAATCTCTCTATGGAGCTTCATGAGTCGAGGCTCAGGCTCTTTGGTGCTTCTTGTGTATGTGCAAAGTAGGAGAAACCAAACACGTCTTAAAGAAGTGTTGAGAAGTGATGAGATGTCTTAAACACGTCTTGATATATCTTAAACCCATCCTAAATACCCTTGAAGACGCTTTAAACTGTTTTTTTCTTGTTTTGATAACAGAGGTGATGATTGAAGCAAAAATCTCATTTGTTTTACCGAATAGAGCAAGTAAAGCTTGCAAAGCCAATTGAACCGCACGCCTCGATGCTTATTTTCCTGTTCTGAGTTTCACTTCTGCTTGTCCAACCTCCATTAGGGTCATTCCTCAGCTTGCGAATAATTCGTGGGAAGCAGAGGCTCGCCAAACTTGAACTGGAAGACGAACTTCTTGGCCTTCAGTAGCTGAGCTCGCCTTTCTCATCGCCGCAATAACGTCTTCAGCAACTTCTGGAGCCTAAAAAGTTGATAAAAATTATGCAACAATGATGCGAATAAACTTTTCCCTCCATCCAGTGAACAATTGATGATTTCACCGGGAGCAGACGAACCAGAGCGTGCAAAGAAGCTGGTCCAAGCCCCAAAATAGCCTGCAAACTGGCGCGGCACTTCGTGAGCCTCTCTTCAGGGTCACTCTGTGGGAAAAATACCGAGGATGGAATGCCATTGTCTGCTGGCTCGAATCTGAAGCCAACGGACACCAATAGCTCTTTCCATCCAGTAGTGGAACCAACTTTGTCCTCAACTTCTGACCACGACGACTTCGTTGGAGAGATTTATCCACCAAGTGGAGGGTCACATGGCGAGCACCACGACACTGCTCTGGACCACTTCGGAGAAGTTCTGCGAGAGCTTGGCCGATAAAACCTTGAAGAAAAAAGAGAGGGAATTGAGAAGATAAAAACGAAGGAGAATTGTTTTTTTTCCAAGTTTTTTCTCGTTTTGGAATCTGGAGGAGATGAAAACATGTTTGTAGAGACTTTTTTCTTAGAGGAAATGGATAGCTACAAAAAAAAGTCATTTGGATCAAATCTTTGGCTTATTCCCAAGTTGATTCAAAAAAGTTCAAGTTCGAACCACATATTTAAGACATACTTTGTTCAATAGTCGAGCGTCTCCTCCAAGCAGCAGCCACCCAGCCCAGTGAGCAGAATGAGCAAAGTGCCGCGTGTGCTGTACCGTCTGCATAGCCTCAGCCAATGACCTTTAAGCACGTGCTCCCTGCAGGAGAGCACTGTAAAACGTCCTCAACAAGATACTTCCAGCAGTTGATGGCACTGGCCACATGGCAACAAGCATACATTGTACTCCAGCACTGAGGAAACTTTTCGCCACAGCTTGAATGCCGTCCGGAGTTACTTTCGATGAATTGTTGTTGCTCCAGCTGTGTCCACTGGAGAAAAGAACCAATCTAGCTGTGAGTCTTATTCTCGTTATTTCGGAACAGGATATTAGGTACTCTGGAGGTTCTGATGATTCATCAGCTTGAGTTTGTGTACAGGTGAAGGATGATGATGGCCAGAGGATTGGAGCAGTGAGATGAACACATTCAGCGTCGGGAAAAGAACGGAGGATTGATGATCTTGTTGCTTCAGCGCCCGGAGAATAAAATGAGAAGATTTCCTAATTTTCTTCATCATAAACCCAATCATTGAGTATTAAAGATATTCACAAACTTAAAATTATTGATAGGAAAAATTGTTAGATTAAACCCTTATAATACTGAATGAATTAATAATTGATGACATATGTAACTGACAACAATGTTTAAATTCATTTCAGAAAATGAACGGCTGGAATAATTCATGTTTTAATTTATAGTAATATTTTTATAAAAAATGAAACAACGAAAAAAATAATCCAAAGAACTTATTCCTCCACTTATCATATGCGAAAGAAGCTGTACGTTTTTTTTAAAATTTATTTCGGCCAATTTATTATTGTCCGATTTTCCAAGTAAAATATTTCTTATTTATTATCATTTTTCTTTGATCATCTGGAATCTTTAAATAACGAAAATATTCCCCAGCCACTGGTATATGAATAAAACAAAACTAGCAATTTAACAACATTTGTGTTTTTGTTTTCAATTTTTACTCATAGATATAGATTTTTAAATAAGCGAATATTCCTACCAACATTCCTACCAATTATATTCATGTTTTTATACATTTTTAATTAATGAATGCGTAAATTTTTCTTTCAGAGGATGCGGACAGAGTATTTCAAAAATTCAAAATTATGAGTGTGAAATTTGCCTTTAGCTCAAGGCAGCTTTCATGAAGCCAGCGACAATCCGACCAGCGACAGCTCAGTTGTCTTAACCTGGGTAATCTAGTAACCTTGATGATGCCTACGTCTCATTGAAGCTTTACCTGCGAAGATGGCGCATACATCCGAAGTCTCCAAAATGGCGCTAACACAGGGCTAGCTAATCTCCAGATTAGCTAGCACACGAATGAAAAACTCAGCCTAAGTGAGGATTATGATGCCTACGTCTCATTGAAGCTTTACCTGCGAAGATGGCGCTTACATCCGAAGTCTCCAAAATGGCGCTAACACAGTGTTAGCTAATCTCCAGATGAGCTAGCACACGAATGAAAAACTCAGCCTTAGCTGTAGCCCATATCCGACATGACTACTAGCGCCACTAGTAGTCATGTCAGACAATATGCAAGCACAAAATGTAGGCATGTCAAAAATTTGGGAAATTTTTTCGATGAGATTTCAATTTTTGGAAGGAAAATGAATGAGGAAACGTGATAATTCAATTAAAAAAATTATATATTTACTTCATTAATCTTTTTAATACAAAAATATCATGTAACACAAAACTTTGCCGATTTTTTTTTCACCTGATTCAGTTTCTTTTGCTCAGTGTTTAGACGAGCACTGTACTGTTGCATGCGGAGAGTAGTAAAATATTGAATAACGTGAATTAATATTTCACGTGCATGCTCTGTGCAAGGAAAAGCTAAATGCTCAGGGTTATAAACATCTTCTAGTAGAGACTCGAACACAAATGGAGAATTACAATGCTTGACAAATGAATTTTCCAAGAAAAGAATGAATCGATAAAAATGAGTGTTAGGAACATCTGTTAGTAAATTGTCGGAAGATAAAGGTAGATTCTTCGAAGTGTTGTCACTGAAATTTGTGTTATTTTCAAAATATGTTGCTCCATTGTCCTCGCGTGCTTGACAAATGAAGCACGTTTATTTTTGATGCCAGATGCAAATTTTGAGGGAATTGAAATATTCAAGGGAGTGGTGAAGTCTTCAGATCTGTTGGTATCATCCTTCGCTTCGAAAGTATTCGGTGGGGCATTCGAAGCATCCGTTGGAGTTGAAGGCAAAGATTTTTCGGTAGAAGCTGGTTGTTGTAAGAGAAATTGTGAAGGAATAGCATTTTTCTCAAGACGAGGGATTTTGTAAGATGACTGAAAATAGTAGAATCCATTGACAAAGAATTAATTGATCAGTAACGTGAATGAATGATGGAAATTAATGAAAAAAATAACTTACCACTCCAAGGATTTTTCCATCTGGTGCACGGAGAATCTTCTTCCATAATATATCTTCTTGTAAAAAATGTTTCTCACAAATGAAGTGTTTTGATTCTAAACTCGGTTTGTTAATAGTTTTTTTCCAGAGTTCTAAGTGCTCTGGGTCTCGAGGAGCTTTAAAAGAATGTATTTTCGCAGGATTATTTTTATATCCGGACCTGCACCCTATAACTGCACAGGAGGTAACTATCGCTGCTTTATTCTTTTTTGGTATTGGCACAAATAACGAGTATTATTCTTTAACAAAAAATTGACTTGTCAATTACATTCAGCATTCTTCCCACAATCGGAAGAAGGCTGTGGGTTAATCAGGTTAGGGCGTCCAGAATACCCGACATGAACACTAGCGCTAACTGGTGTTTGGCTATCGTTGTGGGGACAAATTTATGTAAGGGAAAATAAGAGAGTTCCAGGGGGCTGATTGTGCCCAAAATTCCCTCCGAAGCTCATATAGATAACGTCAGTGATCGCATATTCCAAATTGTAAACGAATAGCACGAAATTAAAGGAAAAAAAGGATACTCCAAGTCTAAAAGTCAGGAAAAAATTGTGCAAAATTTGTTTCCACGCTCCCTTCTGTACATCACATCAGTAACTACATTCGCGCCCAACTTCAGATTTTTTGATCAATTATTACCAAAGTTATAAAAATTCAAAGTTGGATTTGCAAAAATACATGTGTTTTTCCATTTAAAACTTCTTTTGCTTTGGGGGCCAGGTTAATATTAATATTAAGAGCTAAAAATTCACAGACATTTTTTTGCATTATTTGGAAGCGTTTTGGAGGGGGGATCGATGAAAATTAAAATATAGCCATTTTAACCCAGATAGCAAAAGTTGCCGATGACTCTGAATTTTGTTTCAAATTTTAGAGTACAAATTGGGGTTAACTTGTCGGCAATTTAAGTGTGAATTGTCGACATTTTTCCGTCAAATGTTGACGATAACTTGAGAAAGTTATTGGGGTATTTAGGTGGAAATATGCTGCAAAGATAATCTGAAAACTGTGGGTAAATTGTAGGAAACAAGTACCGATGAAAATGTCTCGAAATTGGCGTTCATTTGCCGTTAAAATACGACCAAAAGCTGCAGCAATTCTTCGGCAAATTAGGGGCAAATTTTTTCTCAACGAATATCTGGGTTCTTTAGAGGGTAAAGCAAACATTCTTCATTTGTGTATTAGAGAGGAGGTATTCTCCACTAGCGAGTGAGTCTTGAAATTTCTTGTCGATGCAGAAACCCAATATAAAAGAAAATAATAATTGTATACTATAATTTTTTTTAGGTAGTTTTTTTCGATAGAATGTGTATCGTCGATTTACAATTATTTTTTAAATGTGAGGCATTTCTTATAGTGATGAATGGAGTGTAATGTGTTAAAAGGAAATGAACAATGAAAAGTTGATGGGGATAGAAAGGACGTATCTCGCTCAGCTTCTGAAATATTTGGGAAAAATGAATGAAAAAACTTGATTTTTTATTGAATTTAATAAGCCATTTTACACTTGACTTTGGATTGAAATATCTTGAAAAGTGCTCAAAAGTTATCGCGACATGCTGTGAACGAAATTTAGAGGGAAGATTAACGAATAAAATGAGCAAAATTCCGTTTTTCTACCACTCGTAATTATTAAGATATTAATTTTCTAATGAAAAATTCAGAAGGGACGCTCGAGCGGCCATTTATTTGCTATCGGGCCTCGTTCATTGTTTCTGACCTACTCATCAAAAAATTAATATCTTGGAAATTACTGGTCGTAGAAAAACGGCGTTTCGCTGATTTTATTCGTTCATTTTCCCTCTAAATTTTATTCACATCATGTCTCGATAAACTTTGCATAGTTTCCGAAATATTTCAATCCAAAGCCAAGTGTGAAATGGCCAATGGCTCATGTACCGAAAACAGCCGAAGGTACTCGACTATGCCCCTCCGTCTACCACATTATGAGGCTGGCATGGGAAAAATTCTCAAGAAATTTTATAAAAATTCTTAGTAGCGTATGAAAATTCCTAAGGGCCCGATGATTCATCATTTCTCGGATACATGATTTTTCCTTAGCTTCCAGAGAGAAAAAATTATCAGCTAATATTTTTGTGATGCTACGTAACAGTTATTGTAATATTTTGTCTTGAGAATTTTATTGGCCCTATTACTAATTGCCATGGCAAAGACATTTCTTCCATTAGTAGACTCATGAAATACCCCCGTCCTATATTTTGCATCCACATTATGTCACTGACCATAATGATTTTTCATAGAAATTTTTCTCCGTGTAGGCTCTTTTTTTTTGGAAATATTTCGTTAAATAATGGAGATACGCCTGTTGACGTTCACAGACACTTTTGTAGCTCTTACAATTATTTATAAAATGGATTGCAGAAAATTTGCTCTATCTCGATTAGTTCCCGAGATCTTCTTGTAAGAAGCGATGAGGAATAATTAATTTTTTCTATTTATTTCTTCACTATTGAAATTTGTTATTAGTTTTTTTTGGGAATATCTCGGTGAATGATGGAGATATGCCCTTTTTCTCACAGACACTTTTGTAGAGCATTTCCACAACTACTGAAATTGCTTAAGGCAGAACGGGCGTATTTTCATCATTAGGACGTATCTACCAAGATATTCCACGAAAACTGATCTAAAGTCGGGCTCACGTGAATTTGAATTTCAAAAGATATTTCACATCTTCTCATACAGCAGTCGATGCGAATATCAACGATGAAATCTGAGTACGCAACAGTTTGAGAGAAACAGAGGTAAACATCAGTCATCGCATAATTTGTCGTTTGAATGCTGCTTGAAATGATTTCAAGTACTGTTAACTTAGAATTTTTTTTTTTTTTTTTATACTTATTTAACGTCGCCATTTTTTCGCTAAGATTATGCCAATCAGCGACGGCTTTGAAAAATTGACACAAAATTTCGGTTTAAACGAAAATAAGAAAAGATGAAATTCAAATCTCTCAGTTCTTATCATCCCACGGTCTGCTGATATCTACGCAAACGATAGATACCATCTCTTCTTTTACAATCAATTGATAAATTAATGAATAATTCAGGAGTGAAGTGAGAAACAGGCATTATCAGACTTATTCGAATATTTTTATGCAGTATCTTGGTAATGAATGGATACGGCCTTTTTGCTTTGATGCAATTTCGCTGGGAATTTCAAGAGCTCAAATAAAAGTGTCTACAAAAATTTTTCTATCTCATTTAGTTTCCGAATATCTATTCTAGTCAGTTACGAACGTGATTAATTTTTCTGTCTCTTTCTCTTAAATACATCGTTGGACTTAAAAGAGATACGCCCTTTTTGTCCTGGGACATTTTTGTTCCCCATGAAATTCACTACAAGTAGGCCTTTTTCCTCCAAATCCAATAGTTTCGGTGATATTTGCTGAATAACTTGTGATTTTTCGATTTACATTTCGAAATATTTGATTTTGAAAATCTAGCAGGAGTGCCACTCTTTGTGCGTTACTAGCGAACCCCATTTCTTATGCGACATTTCATATATTGCCAATTCGATTGGCAAAATGCTTTCGAATGGAATTTCATCAATATTGCATCAAATCGCTATTCATGTATTCCATTGCTCAAAAAAATAACATCGTTTTTACGACAAATACGCACTTAAACATTCCTCCATTTCCAGAAAGGAAAAAATAGGGGAGAATGGGGAAAAATGGACCTTCTAGGTAACCTGATCCATGATTTTTTTCTATGATGAAAATTTTGTGGAACAATGAGTTGAGTGAAAATGAACAAACGAAGAAACAATGAACTTCATCGAAGAATAAGTGAACAGCATGGACGAACGAAAGATGATTAATGAGAATGATGCTTCTATTTTCAATTTGAAGAAGTTGAATTCACTAAGATCGGCAGAGAAGATGGCTTATTCCACAATTACCATTGAATAGTACTTTTTTGTAATTGAGGTTCCATCCGCTTTTGAACAGACCTCCATTAATTAGTGTTCTTCACTCTGGAAAAATTATTATGCTTTAGATTTCCTTCGAAGCTCTGTAAACAAATTGGAATTTCTATTACGAATAAAAAAAATAGAGGATAGTAGGGAAATGATTGGAACACTAAAATATTCATACATTGGTACATCTTTTTTCTTCAATATAACATATTACATATCACAAAAAGATAAAACAATAAAATAAATATTAATCTCAATAATATAATTTGGCAGGTCAACGTTAAACATGAGAATTCCCAATTCTTTACACCATGTCTTAAATAAACTTTTCGCAATCTCCCTTCATCATTGCATATATATTTTTTTATATATTGGGGATTCACACATATATCTTCGTAATAAAAAAACACAAAGGAGAATTGAACTTATCCCCATTTCTTAAAACTGCTCCCTCTTATGAATACATCTTAGTCTGGAATCTTGATACGCTGTGGTTCCAACAATAGATAATATGTAGTTTTCTAATAAAAATAATATGAAAAATCAAGGAATATCTATCAAACTATCATGATCATTGAAGATACGGATTAAAATTAAATGCAAAACTCCACGAACATCTATAGTCCCTTCAAAGCCTCCAGACCTATGTTATAGCATCAAAACTAGGATTGTTTCTTAGAATGGGTACTATAGTAGGTAAAAGAGAATGGGCATCAGCTACCTCCAGTAGCAGTCACGAAGACAGGTCGATGATAGCGAAGCTATTCGAAAATGTAGCTGTTCGGGGCTGAAGTATCAATTCTGATTCTTCAATATGTTCAACTAAATAGTATTCGAAACTATTTTCCTCACAGCCATACTGGTTTGAAAGGGTTAGCAATCCCGCAGACATGCTCGAAACACTGCATCAAGCATACGGGTGCGAGCGAGAACACTACTGTTCTCCCCCGGTTTTTTTTTAATGGTCTTTTCATCGTGTCTGGGAGAGTGTTCAACCTTTCAAATCAGTCTGGCTATTCGGAAAATAGTTTTATACAATTTTCAGTTGGATATAGCAAAAAATCGATATGAACATTCTGATTGATTAACTTAGAATAGCAACATTTTCGAGTAGCTCCGTTATTCGTCACATGCCTCTATAACTCCCACGCAAAATAGCTAATGTCCATTCGTTGCGACCTACTATAGTACCCATTCTACTAAAAATCTCAGCTTCAATACTTTAACGTAATTCTCGGAGTTCTGGAATCTTAGACGATAAGATTGTGTTCGAGAGTTACGATTGCAAAGTTCAGGGAATTACGGTTGTGCACGTCGGAGTGCCACCCGACGACATTGCTTAACTGACTTCAGACCACCACTTAAGGCTTTATATAAAACGATATCTGAAGGATTACCAAAACGCCTCCCACGACGGAGCGCAGCCAGACACGCCCGGAAAAATCTTGTCTTCTTTAAAATTATTTTTCCTTCTTCGAAACGTATAATCGTTACATTCATTATGAAATTGTTCGTTGAATCAATAGACTGCCTTAATATTTCACTTGCAGTTTTGTCCAGAGTTGCTCCACCAAGTTGGAATAAATACCTCACCAAATGTTGAAATTCAGCCTCTGCAACATGTTCAAAATCTTGGATAGCTTCTGCCGAACTGAATGGTAGAAACTGCGGCTTACAAACGTATTCATCATCGCGATCGCGTCGAACTTCTCTCATTTCGTGCCTGATATGACGGAATCCATTGCGTATTTCTTGCATGACTACTGTTAAATAATCATCATGTGCATTCAAGTTCCGCTGATTTGCATTAGCTATTCTTCCTGCTTGCTGTTTTTGCAGTACATATGGTTGATAATTTTGGTGGAGGAGTCCTTGATTGTTGTTCATTGCAGCTTGTTGTGGTTTCATTTGTTGGGGTACATAATTTAAAAGTTGTGGTCTCTGTAGATACATCAGATTTGGTCCATCTGCTGGAACTCCTATATTCATGACATCTTCTGGAGGATACTGGAATGGTTGATATGCCGGAATATTTGGATTTTGTGGATCACCAGGAGTGATAACCGGTGGGACCGTTGGTAGCTCGACGGGTGCGGGGAGTTCTGCAACATTATTTGAAAGCCCTTGCGGAACTTGAACGTTTTTCTGATGAATTGAGTTCGCGGGATTAACTGTAACCTCTGACAACGTCTGAGCTTGGGGATCAGAAAGCTTTTTGTTTATAATATTGCAATTTCTTTCTGCAGTTTGCATTGTCTCATCATCTCCTGCAGTAACTCTTTCTTGTAGGACATTTGAATCATCTGGATTAACTACAGGGAGTAGATGAGACTGTCTAATACGTGTAATTTCTCTAGAATCATTCAAGTTTCTTTGAACTGCTTGAATTGATACGTCATCTCTCACTTCTTCAGCAGCAGCTTGTCCTGTCCTATCCGAATCCCTTTCAATAACCGGTGGAGACTCATGAGCTGTATCATGTCTCATACTCAAGTTATCAACATTCGGTCTTGTAACTTCAGTGCTGTATGATTCCATACTTTCATTCAGATTTCCATTTTGATCCATCCGACAACCGACATCCTTAGTGCTGACTGCTTCTAAGTGCTGAAATTCAATTAAAAAATATTTTAATTCGGGGAAATCCAATGATCACATACATTGGGAGTGTCTCATTCAATTATTCATCTAAAATGAGGATATTTGAGCCATTCCAATGTTTAGTAAGCTGAGGAGTCACTTAATATAGTAATGAGTCAATGTTATTTCAGCCTCACTTCTAAAAAAAATCAAGAGTTGAATGCTTTCATCACTGTTTAAAATAAATAGGCATTGTGAAAACCTACCCTGAGAAACAACTAGTTTACTGCAAGAAAAGGGATTTAGCTTTGAAAATTTTCATAGCTCCAGAAATCCAAAATCTTCTATAGATATAGATATAAAAAATGCGGAGGAGAATTTTGTTACCAGAAAAGTTTCTTGCCAAAAGAATTTTTTTGCTCAATCTAGTTAAATATACTTTTCACTACGATCTTTCACTTCTTTGTTAAGCCTCCTAGTTACGGAGGCTGATGGGTAAAATGGTGATGATGAGATCTTCTTGACAATTTAGTATGTTGTTCCCAAAGATCAACTACATCTGCTGTCAAATTTTCAAGTGGGCTTTGAATGCTGTTACCAAAGTAATTTAAGATCTGAGATTAATATTATATTCTCAGATCGTAACATAGTTTTCGTGCTAAAATGGATTTCTCCCATAAGAGTTTTTTTTTTTTATGCTTATTTTAACGTCGCCATCTTTACGCTAAGATTATGCCAATCAGCGACGGAGGTTCATGGTGTGTCTGTGGACAAAACACTTGTAAATAATTTTTACAGTGGTGCTTGTATCATTCGGCAGAGACTAGGATTTGAACCCGGGTCTACGAGTTGGCAATCCGACACTCTACCGAACGAGCCACCGTTCACCTCTCCCATAAGAGTTCGTGCATAACATTAATTTTTGAATATTAAATAACATTTGGAATAGTATTCACAGACCATTTGAAAATTTAATGGTAAGTGTAGTGGATTTTTGGAAACAACATACGAATTTTTCTAGGAAATCGCATCATAACCATTTCCCTCAGCCTCCCTAAACTGTCGGAAGAACATGCATACATATATTGTCGCAGTGAAATGGAAAGGGCATAATTGGTACACACTCCGGTTCATGAATTCATCAGAAGAAATTGATAGAATAATTTTAAGATATTAATCAAATTACATCAGAGAAATAATGTTTAGAGTAATTCACGAGTATTTAGAGTATATCTCGTGATACTACTGTCTTCTTAATCAGAGTCTGAGTGCCACAAAAAATCAGTCAAAAAATCATGAGATCTTCAAAATAATCGGTTATTTTGCATTTTCCGGCGTAGTAGCGAGCGAGAAGAGTTTTGCAAGAAAAGTTCCGTTCAAGAATTATCATGATCGTCGCTACACAGGAAAATCTGACGAAAATATACGATTAATTTTAAGAATCAAGTCCTCTGCAATTACTATGGTCATCATTTCCCTCATGGAGTTTGAATATAATTTTTATTATTCAATTAATTTTATTCAACGAATTCCTCCTAAATCAGCTCATCTTTGTTCTTTCACGAGGCACTTTCGCGGGGCGGACAATGTTTCTAATGTATGATTAAAATAATTTTTCTCGATTAGTTTTCCTTATCCCATTCTAGTCTAATTAAGAGTGAGGCAGATACGAGTCGAATAATAAAAATAATGTTCAAAAAACCGAGAGAAAAGACAAAAAGAAGAGACTTTGAATCCAAAAAAAAGAGACGAAGATTATAGAAAAGAATACGGAGGAAAAAGGAAGAAGGCAAGAGATTAGGGAGATCACGAGAAAAAAAATGTAAAAATCGAACATTTCTTTCCTCAGAGAAATGGAAGAGTCTGTAGACAATTTAAAAAAACATAGAATTAGTGAAAAATTAAAGAACGTCAATTGTGGCATATAATTTCAGTCGTAAATTTCCTCCACTTTCCAGTGGGATCTTCGGAAAAAACTTATCTGCAATATTTCCATTGATTTTTATTAGTTTTTATAGTATGTAATACTCCGTAATTAAGATGTGAAAATTTTATCCCACCTACCCTTTTGTTTTTTCGTGCCATTAAAATAATATATATTCTATTTCACCTCGAAGAGAAATGAGGCACTCTTTCATTCTTTCGAAAACTACTCACTATAACTTTCGAAAAAATGCGTTAATGCTTCGTTCCCCTTCAAGTGAAATGGGATCTGTTTTATTTGAGTCCCATGAAGGAGAATGAGGGAAGGTAGAGTAAGATGGACACCAGGGGTGAGAATCAATAGAAAGATTAAACATAAGTTTTTCCCGAAGATTACACTAGATAGCTAAAAAAAATACTGATGGAGATCATATGCCATAATTGATCGTTTGGAATTTTTCACTGATTTGATTTTTATGTCAAGATTTGAAGGTGAAAATCTCTTAAAGAATTGCACTCTGTCGGGGATATCTCCGGTTCCCTTCTCAGATGCTGTCCTATCATAGTGGCCTGGAGCTGGTCTCAAATTGGAGGTGAGCTCATTTTCCATTGGTTACATAGTTATGAAAATGAATTATTTTCCACACAGATTTAGAGAGCAAACTGATTTTTAGAATATAGGCTATAAATAAGTAAAAAAAAACAATGAAAGAAATTCAAGAAGTTCATAAATCGATGGAAAATGAGCTCACTTTTCATTTAATATGAAATTCAGTTCGCTAGAATCATAGGACCTGCGATATCCCTAAAAAAGACAATTTTTCAAATTTAAAAAGGAGTATTCTTCCAAATATTGAAAAAAAGGCTATCCCTTCCCCTAGTGCACAAACTGTTTTTTTTTTGAGAAAGTGAGTGGGAAATTTCGCAGTTTCGATTTTTTTTTTCGTAATATCTCTAATTCTTTCCAGAAAATTTTGAGTTATATGAGAAAAGTCATGTTGCACAAAAAAATGTTTTTTTCGAAATTGAACTAGAATTTAATTATGTGAAAAATAGCGCTCCATGAAGAAATGGACCTAGGTGGTGTTGTGGATTTTGACTCTCATAATCATCTGAAAAATAAGAAACAAGAAAATGATTAATCAGTATGAGTGCAGTTATGGCGAGGACTGGAAAATCATATTTGACAGAATGAGGTGCTTCGAAAATTTAAGTTCTATCAAAATTTCCAGGACTTGAATTCCAAAAGCGCGTCACTCTGTCAATTTTCAATTTTTTTTTCTAGTCTCGGTCGTAACTGCACTCATACTGATTCATAATTTTCTTGGTTTGTATTGTTCAGATGGATAGAAGAGTCAAAATCGACAACACTACCCAGGTCAATTTTTTTAGAGAGTCTTATTTAGCGCCATTTCTCACATAATTAATTTTTTTTTCAATTCCGAAAACAAGTGTCCCTGTATGCAGTATGAGTGTTCTAATACAGTGAAACCTCCCAATATTTCCTCGCTCGGGGGTCTCCGCTGGAAATATTGGGAGGTTTGAGCGATCCCCACTCTTCCCAAATGTGAGAGAGAAGGCAGATAGTGCCGTTCTCTTCTAACATCTGTGGTGGGGCTGTCACGTGACTGGACGGCTCTTTCTTTCCATTTTACTATCTTTGTCACCTTGCGCATGTTTGGTCATGCGCAAGAAAACAAGGATGGATACAGATAGAGTGAGAAAGAGATAGTGAGAATGCGGAGTGGGGGACTGTATTTCTCCTCTCGGAGGAGAAATGGAAATATTGAGAGCGGAAATATTGGGAGGTTTCACTGTATAACTAAAAAGTTTAAGGATTAATCAAGTTGAATGAATAAAAACAATCATTCTTTGTTTATCATGGATACAATTTTCTCAAAAACACTTTAGTTCCTCTACTGAAAATCCATTAAGCAATTAATGAAGTGATTTTTTTAAAATTACAGTGAAAAATCATTGTAAAATTCTAAAATACAGTGGAACGTCCATCATTTTCCTCTCGCGGGGCTCAAAGTTGAAGAATGATAGAGGCTGCACTTGAATTCCTGAGTCCCCACTACGCTACAGCGAGAACGAGAGAGAACGATACGTAGCTCTCTCTTCAACACTCGGAGAGGGGACTCAGGCAGCGAGTGGGAGAGAGAGGAGATGTGAGAGAGACAACGACAAGAGTTGAGAGTGGGGATGCTGTTTCTCCTCTTGAGAGGAGCGGTGGAATATGTGAGAGGTGCAAATGATAGAGGTTTCACTGTAATTGGTAAATCCATTGAAAAATAACAATTTTTTTTCATTTCTCTTTAGCATGCAATTTGATTTAGCTCCATCGCCTCGTCCATTCAGCATCGTCATAGTCAAGGCTACTCCTATAGATAACCATAACTACTTTATAATTTTCCTCTTCAGTTTTCGAGGAATGAGATGATTCAAAGAATTAACCAACCATAGAAGCATTTGTTGGATGAATTATTTATAATACAAAACCAGGAGGGATAAATGAGGAGTACACAGAAAAGGAAAGGAAAATCAGAAAAAGAAAAAAGAAGGCAATAACAGAGGAAAATTTGAAAATGCTTATTTTGAATATTTTTACATCGCCCTTTTTTTAATCATAGTTTTCTCTCACTTTTTTGTCTATATGTTCTTCTCAATTCCTTCCTTCTCTTTCTTTCCCTTTTTTGTTCTTTGCCTACTATCGCATCTGATTTGAATTGGAACAAAAACTTCATTTGAATATAGTATTTGTTCTCTTCATCACGTGATGTCATGATTGAAATTCATGGGTAAATTTGATGAAAAAATATTCAAAAGTATGCAAAACTAAATCAGAGACAAATTACATGGCCTTGATAATGATCAAGAAAATTGTGGAACTGAGAAAAATCCTAGGAAAAGAATCATTTTCAATTACCTGATAATGCTCCCAACTATTCACTAAGTTTTCATTGGTAGTCCACATAGGCTGTAAGGGGGTTGCCGTTGATGTTAATTGTCGAGCCTCCAATCCTTTCAGTCGTTGTTGCACTCTTGATAACGTGGAACTTTTTATTAGTTCAGAGGAACGATGTTCATTGTCATCAGATGCAGATGATGGCCAGCTCAGATAATCGTTTTGATATCGAACTGGCTTATTAATATTCCTAGCTATGTGTTTACGAGACATGTGTACTGAATAGTAAATAGAACAACACTCATATGGTGGTGAAGGGATTTTTTTAAACGATAGATAGATACGTAGGTTCTATCCTCACTCCCGAATAAAATTTTAAATAGGGCACTCGGATACGTTTGGTAAATAACTTGATACGTTTGGAATACGAGCTAGAGGAAAGTGCACTCTGGTTCCTTCAAGATTACTTTGACGTTACTGTGAAATTTTCCGCTGAAGTTTGACTAAGAAGTGTAGGTAGGAGTTCAACCCTTTTGATTGGAGCAAAGCTTCGGAGGGGGTTATAGAATAGCCAATAAGTGGACATCGGTCTGACCTTGTTTTTTGATATTTTTTTCTACGAGTCCCAACTAGCGGCCATGTGTTGACCATTCAGCTCGTACGTCACTTCGGTCAAGGATATTTCTGTGTTGAAAATTTCTTATTTCTCTTTTTTTTCCCTGCCCTTTTTGACTGGGCTCGGGGGAGTTATAAATTATTCAAATTAAGCAGTTTTCCTCGGAGAGTACTATGATTCTTCAAAGTTCGGTAAATTTACAAAAATTGATAGAGAACAATTGCAGCTACTATTAGGAGGCTCTGACTATTCAGATTGATTCCTGTTGAAGGATGTGAGCTGAAAGAAAAATTTGACGTTACAATACCGATTCATTCATTGAAGAAATCCAAGCTTTGAATATTTGCGAATTCCCTATCATCTCATTTTTCAATGTTTCAGGACAATGTATATGTGATCTAGACGATCGAGATAAGAATATTAGGGGAAAAAGTATTATTATTCTTACTTGGGCGATGAAATTATAAGAGGGCAAACAAGTATTCGTGAGAAATTCCTCCATCTAAGGATTTTAGTAATAAAGTAATAAAAAGGGGAGAAAAAGACAGGCCTCACAAAAATTTTCGTACCTACGAGAGGTATTGGGGAATAATGGAGAAAGGGTTGCAGAAAATGCTAGGTCCCGAAGCAGGTATACAACTGGACGTTAAGGCTCCACATATACGCGGGCAAAAACGTCTCGATTGTCGGAAATTATTTTAGATATGAAGTGAAGGGATAATTTCCGTTTTTTCTTCCCTACATTGTTTATTCTTCATTGAATTATCTAGAAAAAAAATAAAAAAAATTTTTTCCACTCAAGATCACTATACACTCAGCAAAAAAATTAAGGGAACAGTAAATTTTGTCAGTTTTTTGCTCGATTTTCAAACTTCGCCAAAAATGATTGTATCAGGATGAAAAAAAATGGTTGGAGAATAATATAGTAGTTGTAGTCTGTCGGTGGGATTTTTTTTTAATCAAAGAGAGAAAAGTTCTTAAAATTTTCATGAAATCGTGTAAAACTTAGAGCATTGTTTTCTGTCTGATTTATGAAAAAAAACTCTGACAGACTGTAACTAGTATATCATTCTCTAACCATATTTTTTTCAGATTGAATCAATTTCCAGATAGTTTTGATGACGACCATGCGGCACTATCCTTTTCGGCCGTCCGATATCGTCAACTATGTATAGTGATATTAGAAAGAAAACAAAAAATTTGCCATTCATTTTTTCAGATCATTCAATAGTGAATCAACAATGTCGAAATAAAAATTCCCTTTACTCCATATTTGAAATAATTTCCGAAAATCGAGGCATTTTTGCGCGTACCTCGGTATATCTAGTGCCTTAACGTAGTACCACCGATATGGCTCTAGTCAGTGGTTATAGTATCTCGTTTGAATCATGCAGTGTTTACACACTAGATAGCGTTCCGCATGAGTAAGAGAGAGAAAGAACATATAAAAAGTACAGTTTTCATAGTTATTCACTCATTACTGTTATCTTTAAATAAAAAAATAAAAAAAATTACTGTTATCATACGCTTGGAACCTGTATTTCCGAGGTTTTAAAATGTTTTAGATATAATTTTCTATCACTGTACTTTTTTTTATTCAAATCGAGACGGTCAGTTTTGTAAAATATGATAAAATGTGCGATTTCCCATAAGACTCAATGTTAAAGTCGTGAACTTTCAAGTGTCAATATCTTTTGACTCGATCTCGCTAGCCCTCTAAAAATTTAACTGGATGATTATCTTGTCATAATCTACGAGTGTACTAAATTTCAGAATTTTTGGAACGGTCAATCTAGTACCGTCGGTACTACCTTAAGTAAACATCGTTTGATGAACACGTAACAAAAAAGCCGACAGTCGTTATTGGTTTCTTGCAAGAAGGTGAAAAAATTTATTTCCATTTTATTTTTTTATTTTTTCAATTGAACAACAGTTAAAATCATCATTATTCAATTTTTTTCGTGAGATTTTTTCCTACATTTTTGGGCGATTGACATGATTTTTCAGTATACTTGAAAAAAATCTCTGTAGAATTAATTCATCTATCTATCAATTGGATTGAATTTCTTTTCAGTTGATAGCTGAATTAATCAGCTGGCTTAATCTCACCTCAATTCTGGAGTACATCAACCCAAGACTGGTCAACCTATGAGCGTGGAGATATGCTCCACTGTTTTTATTTTGTTATGATAAATCGGTTGAGTGGAAAATTCTCAAAAAATTTGATTTTTATCGTTAAAGTATTTAAGAAATTAATGTATTTTCTGAATTATGCATCCTGCGAATTTGGAAGAGAAATTAAATAAATTCAAGGAGCTGGTATAATTTTTCCAGGGCCAAATGGAAGTGTAAGGTGAGCGACGTTGCGACGTTGCACACGCTCAACACGCTTGGGTAGGGTAGAAAGACCATTGGAGATCATTGGAGAAAGACGAATAACAAAGGGGCGTAAGTGCCGAAGATACGCCTCTTTGTTTTTAGTTTCTTCATTGAATTTTTCCCAATTACTTGAAAAGGACTAATAACAAAGGGGCCTAAATTCCGGAGATACGCCTCTTCGTTTTAAGTTTATTTAAATGAATTTTCCCTAATTATTGGAAAAATACTAATAACAAAGAGGGGTAAGTCCGGAAAAACAATTAAATGAAAAAAATTGAAAGACAAAGAGGCGTAAGTGCCATAATTTAGATAAAAGTCTTAAAAAAAATAAAAGGGCGAAACTCCGAATATTTTCATGAGATGGAAAAATTATAAAAACAAAGAGGCGTAAGTACGGAGATACGTCCTTCTTACTTTAACATTAAAAATTATATAGCGTTCAAAAAAAAATAACAAAGGGGCGTAAGTGTGGGGATACGTCCCTATCATCTTGAGATTGGAAGTTACGCCATTTTGTTATTTTATTCTTCAGTTACCCAAATAATGTTCCAGAGACCATGAAAATGAATTTGGAGTGATAAATGGACATACGCCCCTTTCACACCAAAATTTGGTATTTTTGGCACTTACGCCACTTTCACTCTAAGGCGATAATATGTTGACCAGTCTAGAGTTAACAACTTCGAATATTGCATGTGTTGGACTACGACGGTCACTACAGTCGACTACCCGTTAACGGCCTCTCCCCTCAATTGGCACCGAACCGCTTCCCCCACTAGATACCTCTCTCAAGGTTTTTCCCACGACTATCTTTAACAGCCTCCAATAAATTCATCAAAATGACTCAAAAACAAGCAGGAAGAAGGATGTTCGATTCAGATGTCATAACAGTTTTTTGATTCTAAATGATTTTAGAGATATTTAAGAGGAAATGGATTGAGATTGTGACATTTCGTGGTCATAAACACATATAGTAATCCTGGCTGAAACTCTCTCGCTGCATGAAATGTAGCAGGCCGTTAACGGAAGGCCGAGGAACCAATCAAATGAGGGCCGTAGTGGGGGTCGCGAATTCTCGAAAATGTTTCCCCTACAGCCCCTAGACCAGGCTGTTAACAGGTAGTCGACTGTATTTCTTTTGATCTTTGTTCCAATTACTATCGAACGACAGAATCAAATCCAATCAAATTCGGCAGATGGATTCACGTTGAATCAAGTAATACAAATATTATTATTTTTTCCCAATTGTATAGTTTTCGAATTAATAGGGGTGAACGTGAAGGAGCTTCGTCAATTAACTACAAAATTGGCAGAATCAATTCGCTTAAAGGGTAATACCACTGTAGAATTTTCAAAAAATCGATTTTTTTTCTTGCTTTGAAAATTACTTTAGGCCTCCCAGAATACGGACAAGAAAGGTTATCACCTGAAACCCATTATTTCACATGAAATTTTGAATTTTTCCCAAGGCATTTCTTCATATTCATAGCCTAAGTGAAAACTTCAATCGTGTTTTTCTCGAAACATGATTTTTCAAATTGGCACGCAGCATAACTCCAATGATTTTCATTATTTTCATTTGAATTTCCCACAGCATCTTGAAAACGATTTTTCGAACGGAAATACGTAGGGGATTTTCAAAAAATTGATTGGCACATTTTTTATCAATAAAAAAGTGCCGGTTTTTTGGCCGAAATGTGAATTTTTTCATTCAAATGGTCGCCAATCCCACAAAAAACAATATTTTCGAAATCCCCTACGTATTTCTGTAGCTATGTATTTCTCTTCTCAATCGAGATTGAGCCAATTTTTTTTCTTCAATTGAAATTTGCACCAGTTACACTGCGTGCCGCAGAGCGTTTTAAATCGGAGGAGCCTCGCAAGAATGGCTCTTGTGTCGTCATTTTTTGATATTTTTTGATGAATTTTTTTTTTCTAAAGACCAAAATATATGCTCAATCACTCCCTCAAATATCGAGATTTTATTACCACATTTTCTATAGAAAAAAAATAGCCAAAAAACACCTTTTTTAGACTTTTACAGTAGTGCTACCCCTTAAAATTCTGCAATTTACTTCATAATTCATTCAAGAACTTCAAGAATTTTGTTTCTCCAAATCCGAGTCATCTTCATCTTAGGTATCGATCCCCCTCAAACTTTCACAAATTTTATGACCAAAATGTTTTAGAAACTTTATGGCCCCCGGGCCTTGGCCTTTATGAGAAAACCCAAAATTTTCTGTAAGATTTCCTCTACTCAGTAGAGAACGTTAAGGGAGCTGTCAGTGTTACTACAACCATGCAGCTGGATATATCTTCGAGTTTTCTTCCGAAGAGTTGAATTTCACATTTCGAAATAAGGTTGAAGACATTTGATATAAGTGATATAATTGATTAAAATGATTGAAAACCCTTCCCAAGAGCGTCTCATTAATGAGATTGAATCAGTTTTAAAAACAAATTCGCGTAAAAACGTTCTGTGAAGTGGATTTCTTTAGTAGTAACGGAACCGTCTCAGTACTATTGATCATTCTTGGAATGGAAACATGTAACTAAAGTGGTGCTAGGAAATATTTTATATTCATATAATTTTTATTACCGTCGTTCCAAAAGTGAGTAAGGATACTCTATGTTTCATCGACCCCGCAATGGATCTCGATAACTCCATTGATGATACACTGTCAATAGATAGTGGAGATTCGCGAGCGTCATCCGATTTCATGGCTCATGGTTATGACGATGATGAAGCGGCTGGATACGATAGCCTAACCGATTTGGATGATAGCTCATCAGAAGATGAACCTAGAGGCCGATATGAAGAAATGCCGAAAATTTTGACTTTCCGTGAAAAACTGGCAAATTGTTTCACTGACATCAATTTGGAGGCATCTAAAGGGAATGAAATTCTCAAAGTTCTGCGTGAACATCGGTGTTTATCTGATTCACCAGCTGATCATAGAACATTAGTGGGTACACCACAAATAGCGGCTGATTTGCGACAAGTTCATCCTGGAGAGTATTTACATTTAGGAGTAGAAATAACTCTAGTTCGATATCTTGAAGGTATCTCTCGTTTGTCTATCCCAGAATCGATACACATGGATTTCAGTACGGATGGAGCAAACCTGGATAAATACGGTTTTATATCAATGTGGCCCATTCAGATTAGGCCTGCAAATATTCCTAAAAGTACTCCTTTGATAGTTGGTATTTATCGAGGAAGGAAAAAACCTAGTTCTCCTCATGATTTTTTTGCTGATTTTGTTCGAGAAGTGAATAACATCCTGAGAAGTGGGGGAGTTTTATTCAACAATCGTCGAATACCGATCATCTTGCGATGTTTCACAGCTGATACGCCCGCCCGAGCTTTTATTTTGAACCATAAAGGTCATACTGGATCCAACAACTGCTCTAAGTGTGATGAAAATGGAGTGGAAAGAACTAATGAGGATTACCGAAATCAAGTTGATGAAAGCCATCATCATGGCTCGAGTCCTCTTGCTGACCTTCCGTTTGATCTAGTGAATCAAGTTGTGTTCGACTGGCAGCATCTCTCTCTTTCTGGATCTTTGAAAAGACAAATTTGGGCTACTGTTGGTAGCGGTCATAATTTTTCGAAGCAAGTGAAACTTTCCAGCCGAGAAATTGACATTGTCGATGCAAGACTCCGTACAATTCGTTCCTTCTGCCCAAGAGAATTTTCCCGTAGACCTGGGAAAATTACTGATTATGGACGCTGGAAAGCAACAGAGTTCCGACAGCTTATTTTATATACGGGATCGGTGGTATTCTATGGTATATATAAAGACTATGTTTACAACCACTTTCTATTATATCACACCGCTTTGCGCTGTTTAGCTGCACCTCAACCTTCAAGATTGCACTCAGACTATGCCAAGATTGCTTTGGAGGAATGGGAGATAGATTGTCCAAAAATCTATGGAGAAAACTTTCCTTCATACAACGTCCAAGGTCATAAGCATCTTAGTAAAGACGTGGAGAATTTTGGGCCCCTAGATTGTTTCTCTACCTTTCCCTACGAGAATCACATGCAGGTTTTACGACGAATGTGTCGTAAACCAGATCGTCCTCTACAGCAAATCGCACGCAGGATTGTCGAAAGGTGTAACCGAAATACCGACAACAACTATTCAAGAAAGACGGGAATAAGCTCTTCCTTAATTGATTGCGACAAGCAAACCGTACTTTCAACGAGTGATATGCCACGCCCCGTATTCTCTTTATAGAGAATTCCAAGAAATACAAACAGAGATTAGAGGAAAATCACCCGGTCTGTTCTTCGTTTCAGTTAACACTGGATAACTATTTTGCAGCCAGTTTTCTGAGAATTTCTTGGGAACTGAATCAGATAGTGCTACTGTCCTCATTCATGTACATAGACAGAAAAAAATTGAAGTCTTTGAGTCAGTTATTCACTGAGCTATGGTGAACAGACCAAGTTTCCGAAAAAAGCACAAAAAAATCAATAACTAATAGAATAATGGGATTAAATTCATGAAAATTTTGCCAAAAGTTGAATGTTATGCACTGAGAAAGAAAAATTCTGGTCTCAAATAAATCTATTTTGCGCACATAAATATGGAAAGTTTCTCTCGAAAAAGCATCGATCATCTATACCTATATCTATAGAAAATACTAATTTTGATATAGGAATATACTATTCATTTACTTATGTCAAATACATTTATTTGAGACCAGAATCCTTTTTTCTCGATGTGATTCGGAATCTCGAGTAAAATTTTGAAGGAGATGCGTCTACGCAAATTTCGACATTTTGAAAAATATGATTTTTACAAAATTGCTATATCTCAGAAACCATTGGGCCGATCTTGCTGAAATTTTTATGGTACATACACTCCATTTAAAACTGATATCTTGCCAAAATTTCAGATTTCTATCTCTCACCATTCTTGAGTGATAGAGAGTCATAAAGTCGTACATACAGACACACACACATACATGTCTACTTTTTTTCTCAGTATGATTTCTTGACGTTTTGGGTCATTTTGAGTCGTTTGCAATGAAAATTGGCATTTCGAACAAAATTTGCGTGAACAAAGCTCCCATTCGGAAGCAAAACAGAGGATCGCGAATTCTTCATAGATATATACGCTTCTCTTTTTTTGTTTATAATGAATTGTTAGAAATTGAGAAGTCTCCTCTGTATCAATTGTAATTTAATGTTCAGGTTAACTTACTTCGATATCATTGAAAGTTATATTGATAAGTTTGCCTAACATGATTATTAAGCTCCCAATATTGTATTACCAGAGTTGTCATTTAATAAAATGCGAAGTTTACATCATTTATGAATTTGATCTCTAAATTAATTCTGTTACCTGGTTCCGTCCGACCCCCCCCCTCCCCCTCCTCCATACTTGGAAGATCCCTATGTGAATCTTTACACGGTTATTTCCGAATTTTCACCATGCCAGCCTCTAGTTTGATAGAGGAAGGGCATATTCAGGTACCCTCGGCTGTTTTCGGTACATGAGTCATTGACCATTTTACGCCGGGCTTTGGATTGTGATATCTCGAAAACAATGCAAAATCTATCGAGACATGCTGTGAATGAAATTTAGAGGGAGGATTAACGAATAGAGTTATCATCACCCCATTTTCCTGCGATCGGTAGTTCCCGAGATATCAATTTCTGAATAAGTAGTTCAGAAACCACGTGAGAGGCATGAAAGCAAATGAATCGGAGCTCGGGCATTCTTTCTGGATTTCGCATTGAAAAATTAATATCTTAAAAATTACAAGTCGTAGAAAAACCGAGTTTTGTTTATTTTATTCGTTGATACTTTCGTTAGATTTCATCCGCAACATGTCTCGATACCTTGTGAGTAGTTTTCGAGATATTTCAATCCAAAGCCAAGTGTAAAATGAATCATTAAAAAAAAATAGAAAGTAAAAATTCTGACACGGAGTATGCCAATTTTTCGGTCGTGCACCCATTTACATTTGCAATTAGAATTATAAAAATAATCCGCCAAAAACTCCTCGTGCTTGAAAATTAATTGCGTATTTCCCTCAAGTTTACCCGCTCAGCAACGTGTGCGTTCAGTTCGACACAAAATCCCTCGCGCGCGAGCGCTCGGGACTTCGGTACTGTTGAAGTTCACGCACGTGTTGCTGAGCAAAGAACCTTTCGTGAAATATCCGATAGTTTTCAAATACTCGGGATATTACAAATGAAAATGATTTAGATAATTCCCATATTTTTCTTTCCGTGTAGTTGAAAAATCTCAAAAGCGCGGTGAAAGGGTAGAAAAAAAGTCAAAACTACCCCGAAAATCAGTTTTTCACTGATATCTCGGGAATAACAAACAATACGAAAAAAAGTTCTGAGCAGAAGTTGCAGATATCAAAATTATCTACAAAATAGTTTGGATGCACTTTTTGCGCATTTGCAAAATTAACCGAGATTTGTGATTTACGACTTAGTGTTTCTCATGCAGCTCAACCGCGTACAAGATCCAAAAATCTTCAGAAAATCGTAAAAAAAAGGAAAAATTAATATTTTTCAAATTTTATTTCTTCTAAACGTATCAACAGAACATTAAGAATGAATTGAGAGATACCGATTTTTTTCATCTATTCATTCCGAAGTTATAGAGAAATTAAATTTTCGAACTCATTATTTTCCAATAGAAATTTTTTTTTTTAATTTACTTGTGCAGTAGTTTGCAAGCAATGTTTATAGAAAAGAAAACCATTTCAATAGCAAAATAATGAATTGTAAAAATTAATTCTTAAAAAACTTTTGAATAAATGAATGGAATAAAAATCTGTATCTCTCAATTCATTTTTCATGTTGTGTAGATACGTTTCAAGGAAAGAAATGTCAGCCAATATATATATTTCATAGTTTCACGATAAATTAAAGATTTTAGGATATTTTACGCGTCTGAGCCGTTCAACAGACAATCTGATCAATTTTATAGATACTTTAAGAATCTCCAACGTTTATTCTGACATTTTCATTTTGTTTGCTATTTTCGAGATATTAGCATAAAACTCATTTTTGGGATAGTTTTGATGTTTTCCCTATCCCTTTGTCACGCTCTTGTGACTCTTCAACCAGAGATGGTTAAAATATATATCAAGACTAGCTTGTTGAGGAAAAAATGGAGCCGGTCATGCGAATGATGAATTAAAACCGCCGTTTACTTAATTAAGTGTGTACTCAAGTTTCTTGGGTAAAAAAAAGACCTATCTTCCGGAATTTTTTTTGAGAATGCTATGGAAGATATGGATATTAAAATGAATAGGTATGATTAATAAAGTCTTGAGATTCAAAACTAAATTCTTTTCCATCTATTTTTTCCAAGTTTCGTATACAAAATCCATCATTAAACCTAACGCTGTAATTTTGAGACCGCTCGACTCCCACACGAAATCTCGGCAACGGCTTATCTGATACAAAAAAATCGAAGTGCTTTAAATTCGGTATGATAGTGGCTACAGATCAAACCACTGAAATATTAATTCTCAACTAATTTCGTTCATTTTATCTTAAATAAATCAAAATAATTGAAAAAAGTGTGCATTTCTCACCGTGTTTTGTAAAAACAAAATAGTAAAAATAAAAATTTTAACTTGATAAAAGTTCATCTTGTGACTTCTTATGTGTAGAATATGTGGTGCGAATTTTAGAAGGATCGGCCTACTGGTTCTGGAGGAATCGTGTGGGAGGTCCGAAAAAAACGTTGTTTAGAGAAAAACGCGTATTGAGTTGTTTTAAATAAGAAATTATTTTTTTAACAAGAATTGATAAAAAAAATCTAACCGAAATTCACTCTGTGATACCTGCTCAATGTTCCAAGATGTATATCCATTCGAAAAATGTTTTTAAAAAAATGTAAAAAAAAAAATTTCAAAATGAAATTTGCATTTTTTATGACTAAAATGGATAGTTGGTCCCTCAAAGCGGTTTGAACACTTGCGTTCCACTCTGAAACCCACCCATTCATATTTTTTGCATTTTTTTTTAGCACAGGAACGTTGATGCAATTTGTTTCCTCATTTAACTGGACTATACGTATTCCATGTTATGTATAAGAATCAAATGTGTAGAGAGAGTATGAATTCAACGCCACCTATATTCATATTTTGAAGATAGACTTCATTCTTCAGAAACTTGGGTGAAAATTCTTCTCGTCAATTTACAGGAAATGTTGCAGCAAGATTTCACCAAATTTTGCTGCAAAGTTGCCGTTAGTTTGGCTGCAAATATGTTTCAAGAATTTTCAGTTAAAATGCAGCAATATTTGTACGCAATTTTAGTCCAAAGAGTAAACGATAACTTGGGGATACTGGGATAACTCAAATAAATATGTTATCGGAAATATTTGTCGACACTGTGACGACAATTGGACGTCAATTGTATTCATTGCTTGGACGGCAATTTGTCGACAAACTGACGGCTTCTTGCTATCTGGGAAGGACCACCCTAGGTTACACGTATTGCAGGAGGAGAAAAATTCATTGTAAAAAAATGGACGTAATCAGTATTTCCTTGATACATAAAAATTATTTCAATACTAACTCTTTGAATTTCAATTTGTATTCTTTATCCGATTAATGGTAATATTCCAAGTTTTTTTTTACAGGACGGAAAATGATCGGATGATTAGTTTCGGGTTTTTTGGGAATTTATCAACGTTGACACTAAAAAAATTCAGATTCTTATGAGACGAAATTTCAACTTCATACCACTAGCATTCCAATCTTTTCCCTATAGGATTTAGCTTTTTTGAAGAGGCTTTTTCATGTTTCTAGCATGGAAATATTTGTTGTCAACGCTCAAAATTTTTTCACTCCCTCAGAAGAATTTTTCTACTTCCAGAGGAGAATATTAATATTTACCTTTTTGTCATTTCGGTACCACATTGCCATCTGGTGTGGGAATTTTTCCTCGATTTTCCCGGTAAAAATTCTACTTTTTTTCTCTCCGTGTACCTCCTGGAATTAAAAATCATAGACAGCATATAAAATATATCAAATACTAGTTGTGTTCGCTGGTAAGTGATTTGACTTGAAGTAAGTGACTCGCGCAGGCGCACAAAATTGTTTTGGAGGTTCGGAGAACTCTCTGCGCCTGCGCGAGTGACTTACTTCAAGTCAAATCACTTACTTTGAGACCCAGCGAACACAACTAATAATTGAACTTCAGTTTCATTTCACATTTTTTTTTGTTTTCCAGGACAAGAAAAGAATTTCAAAACATATGATGAGAATGCCGCCACGGACTTTGGTTTTCGCTATCATTATCAAAGTATCATATGATTATAGTCGCAAAGTATTTTCGGCAAACGGAGAATATATGATTCTACCTCTTGTGAGTCAAAATAAAATAAGGGAAGTACAAATTGATTAAATTCGAATTTATGATAGTTTTTCGAAATTATTTTTGAATCTGATAAGATAGAATTTTCTATTGAATTCATCTTTTCTAAAAGAAAAAAAACTGCAAGAGATGTAATTACTGAAATCTACCTATCCAACTTCATTCTCAAAATATATCAGAATGGTTGTATTATATAGGGGCAGTTTTTGTTTCAGATAAGTTTTCATCAGATATCTTCAAGCTCCAAGAAGATGGAAGAGTTCTCATAATAATTTTGCTGCTGAAGGAAAGGTGAACTAAAATCGAGTTTCCTTCAACAATTTCTCAATGTTCTTCCGAACACGAGATATTGGAAAAGGACTTACTTTAACCCAGCAGGCGCGCTAGCTCGCCAACGGTCTCTAGGCGCGTGATGAGAGATTCTCTTACACCTGAATATCTCGAGAACTAAGCGAGATAGAGGAATTTCGTCCAAATCCTTTCTTGCAGATCTCGAAATTCTCTACAAAAAAAGCCATGGAGCAAAATCGTCGTATCTCACTTAGTTCCCGAGAAATTAATGAAAAACTGATGGCAAAATTAAATGGATTTATCTGAAAATTTTTCGTTTTTTTGGTAGATTCAGTTCCATTTACAAAGAAATATTTCAGAAAAAAAGGATTGGAATTCTTACGCGTGGCATTCCACGCACCCTCTTTTTTTTTCCAAAAGTCAAAACTATTTTTGAAACTTTGCGATCACCATAATGAAGGAGAATAGTTTTTTCGACGAATACAAAAAAAACGAGATTTTTCTCTCATTTTTCAAGGTAGTTTCATATACCATAAAAAAAAGTGTGAGAAAGAGTCTCATAGCACGACCGCTGACGGGTTAAAACAAAAAAGAGGGTGCGTGGAATGCCGCGCGTAAGAAGTGAAACTTCATTTCACAATGCTGAAGTTCATAAACTACGTATTAAGAATCAAATTTCATTGATTCATCCTCCCCAAATATTTAGATGGTGGACGACACTTCTGACACAATTGTATTCCCATCATAACCCTATTATTTAATTTTCAAAATACCGTTCAGTAGCCGAAGATTACACACTACAGAAATTTTTTCTGACATAATTGTATCTAATTAGATATATTTAGATCGCGACAAGTGCAAAGGAGGGTGTGTGGAATCCACGGGCGACAGAAGTGAATTTGTTGCTCATTAGGATAGATAGAGATGAATTATTAATATTCTCTCACAAGAGATAAAGTTGTGAGAATAGCAAACGGATGCGGGTAGAAGCTCAAATAACAACTGGATGCACAGATCTGCTAGCTGTACAATAAACATAGGTATCAAGCATTAAAAATTTGAATACCTGCCTATAGCATATAGGTTTTTGTTCACTAAGAAATTACATTTTTTTCCACGATTATGAAGTATTCAGATGGATCGATTTCTTTTTTAATCATAGTTTTCTGTGAATATCTCAAAATTTAATTGAGATAGAGCGACTTTGCCTCCATTCTCTTATAGCTCTCTGGAAATTTTCTACAGAAAAGGTTCAGTGCAAAATCACCCTGTGTTGCTCAGATTTCGATATATTCCAAGAAAATTGATTAAATGAAATAAATTTGTGTAAAAACTTGATACTCTTTTTTTCAGCATCCTTCTTTTCAGGAATAATATATCTCGGGTATTGAGCGAGGTAACGAAATTTTCTTGAAAAACTTGTGACGAGTTGAAATTAACTCGTCAACGCGAGTTTCACGTAACGCGTTGAGTGAGCGTTGTGGAGAGTGGGGGACATCGTTTCCTCATCGAAGGATAAAAGGTAGATGAGGGGAGCGGGGAAAGGACCAAAAATTCGCGTAAGGCTCTACGCGTTGGTAGAGCGTTACTCGTACGGGAGCTGTGAAACAGTAGTGCGAGAGACTCCAAAAAAGGACTTAATGTGTAAGGAAAGAGTGAAGTAAGAGAGTCGTCGCCAGTGAAGTCGAGTATCTGGTAGTGGAGTCAAGTCAAGTCCAGTGTGGAGAGTCAACGTTCTGTGGAGTCAGTCCAGTGCAGTCGAGTCGAGTCAAGTCAACGTCCAGAGGGAGAAATTCATCGTGGTCCAGTCAGCGAGAAGTCCCGTAAAGTCTGTCGTCCATCAAGGTCAGACCCACCCACTCTCACCGCCCTTCTGGCCCGTTCAATTAATTGTAGCGTCGAGTCATTCTAGTATTAACGTCGAGTCAAGTTTTTGTATCCAATAAAGTTAACGTCACTTTTCATTATATAAGTTGCGTTTTTCATTACTGCCTCACCAATAGAGTACAGGACACAAGGAGTATCGTCCTCCTTCCCCCTGAGATGCTAGCTAGCCGAATTATTGGTCATTCGGCATTTTTATCCATTTAGACCAACTGGCGCCCAAATTAAGGGTTCAGTAAATTTAAATCAAAGTTTCAGTGATTAAATTAAATTAATAAATTGCGTCAATCGTCACAACCTTTTTTGTGGAGAATTTCCAAAACTACGAAAAGAGTCCACATAAAAAATGCATTATCTCACTTAGTTTGCGAGATATTCATCAGAATTGTACGATGAAAAAAATTGACTCATGATAGTCTTTGGTTCAATGATTTTTTGAAAATATCTCGAAATCTAATGGAGATCCGCCTTTTTGCAGCTTTTGAAATTTTCTACGAAAAAATCATCGTAAAATTGCTGTATCTCCCTTAGTTTCCGAGTTTTTTCAAAAAATTATTGTTAACATGCAAAAATACAAAAAACAAGCAGGCGCTTCACCCTATGGGCATTTCCCATAAATTTCACCCCTCGTTATTCACTCTATGATGTCTTTACTATTGAAGAATTCATTACGAAAAACATTTAATATTATGCCAACGCAATTGGCATAAAGCTTCCGAATGGATTTTCAACTATTTATTTTTCATTAATTTGAAAATGAAAATTAAGCAATAATTTTGATTTTGAAAAACCTCGAACCCCTCGCGAGTCGAACTCAGAACCCTCCAGTTATGCGTCGGATACTCTTCTAAGTGAGATAGCGTGGGCTCCCAGAACTTATTTCTCAAACTAATCACACCGCCGTCTATTATACTGTTAGTTAAATAAATTGATATAAATTTTACAGTTAAAATTCCAAAATCCACACCGTGAGTCTAACTTGCAACCCTCCAATAATACTTCTGGTCACTAAATGTAATAAAAGTCAACACTACACTGAATGCTTTTTTTTCATCAAATTACTCGATTTGGGGAACTTGATATACCAGGCCATGCAGTAATTGAAAGGGAAACTTGATTCTTTAATTATTTTATTTTGAATGATGCTTTCATTTTGAATAAGACTTTGGATAATAAATATAACATATAGTACAGAATAAATATGAGATTCATTTCAAATTAAAAATCTGGAAATTAGAGTTTAAGTATCAGGAATTATTTCCAGTGCTTCTCGTTATTCTATCAGGATGAATACGGTCTTACTTATTTAGAAAAAATTATCTACTTTCTAATGATGAAATGATAAACACTAGTGACCTTGAAAAATAATTGAAAAAAATTTGAATTTCTGAAGAAAAAAAAAATTTCAGCATTCTTGTAGAAGAATCCTTTGAAAAATCTGAAATTTTTAGGATTGGTGATGGTCATCTAAATTGATCTTTCAAACTCAACTTGGATATGGTCAGACAAGCAGTTCCGTACATATACGCTCATTGCATGGAATAGTTTTTCAACAATATCTCAGGAGCTGTCCGGTCGATTACGCTGAAATTCAATACCGAAATTCGCACTCATAAGATGTACCAACACACGAAATTCGAAGTTTCTAACTCAAATATTTTTTAAGTTATCGCGATAACCGTGATTTTTCAAAAATCACAGTAAAAAAAAATAATAAAAAAAGTAAAAATGGGAACACTGGTCACCCTTGGGGTTTAATGTGCGCCCTATCCGTGCGCATCTACTCGCGGAGGATAAACGCTGTAAATTGATTTTTCGCTGAGAAAACTCGAAAAAACGATTTTTTGATGATTCACTTTTTCTCGAGAACTATTAAACCGATTTAGCTGAAATTCAATAGCAAAGTTGGCACTCATAAGATGTATAAACACACCAAATTTGAAGTCTCTAGCTCAAATGTTTTTTAAGTTATCGCAATAACCGCGATTTTTCAAAAATCATAGTAAAAAAAATATAAAAAAAAAACTAAAGATCGGAGCCCTGGTCACCCCCGGGGTTTAATGTGCGCCTCATCAGCGCGCATCTCCTCGCGGAGGATAGACGCTGTAAATTGATTTTTCACTGAGAAAACTCGAAAAAACGATTTTTTGACAATTCGCTTTTTTTCGAGAACCATTGAACCGATTTAGCTGAAATTTCGCAGAGAGCATTGCGCTCGCGTAGTGAATATTCCCTCAAAATTTCATATCGATACATGCAGCCGTTTCCGCATAAAGTGATGAAACGTGTCATCACACACATACACACACACACACACATACATACACACAGACATGTGAAAAAAATATTTTTTTCCGACATTTTAGAACATTTGGAGTCATAATCCGATGAAATCTCAAATTCGAAAAAAATGACGATTACAATGCTTCCATTCGGAAGCAAAAACAGGAAAAGTCGATTTTTTTTCAATTGTTTTTTTGAAAGTATTTCGGAAACTAATCAAGATAGAGCAATTTTACCCTACAGTTACCTCGAAGAGAATTCAAAATCTATGAAAAAGGAATGTAGTAAAATCACTCTATCTCACTTAATTTCCGCGATATTTTCAAAAGAAGATTGAGGGACATCCGTGCCCTGCAAATTATTGAGACTGCCGTCCCTATCCTCTCACTCGCTCCTATACCTCATATATTGGCGTTAAATTTAACGCGTGGAATTTAACGCCAGCGTTACACGCGTCTTACGTCGTATAAGAAGTTTCACTTCAAAAAATATTGAGTCGAGTTCAATTTGTTCTCAATTGTCGTGAATATTTTGAAATCCTGATAAATATAAACAATTTAGTATAACCATTCTTGTAGCTTTTGTTGTGCTCTATGAAAAAAATTGTTATAAAACGATCATATTTTCCTTTAATGTCAAAACATTTCTTGAAGACCGTTTCCAAACCTAAATTATTTTCGTACTGAATTAAATCAAAGGGTTTTCCGGCTTCATCTTCCATTTCCGCAGCAGCCAGGAGTTAAAATTGGCTAACGTCTGAAGTTGAGCGACAGCGATGCTGCTAGATTTGAGTTAATGTACAAAGAGTGTGAGAAACGAGAGAATAAAACCAAGGAATAATTAATTTAGAGGAGGTACAGATCTTGGGATATTGTACAAATCAATTTGATACAAAATAGTTCCTTTATTAATTTCGTAAAAAGAAGTATACAATCTAACATGGACTCTGTTGATTGTAATAATTCAACTGTTTCAATTCAATAATTGCACTTTTTGCATTTTTTTTAATATTGTCATTGTCATCCTGCGTTAATCCTTCTAGTAAAGTCCTCAAAGATTTACCCCAGAATTTTTGCAATGCTCTGCAACAAAATCTGGCTAGCAATTTGATAAAAATACATCCCCTCATTCTCAAAATAATTTGTTTGTGTGATAACAGTTTTGTAAGCAATTCAAACGTATTTGGTGTGAAAAAAACAATTTTTTCAACTATTTCTGCATTTTCCGGCTGTAATCTTAAAATATTGTTCAATATAGCAATCAAATCAGCTACGATACGTGGCTTTCTCCTCTCTAATGTATACAATTGTTGCAATAAAGGCACGCCATCAACAATATAAATAGCATCGCAGAATTGAGTTAAAAATTTTTCATCAGCATAAACTAATCTACAGAGTATCAACATAATGCATTCAATTGTTTGTAATTCGTCAGCCGATAATGAAGAAGCTGAACGAGTTGAGTGGTCTCCTCTAACTAAATTATTTGTTGTCATATAATCAAAATTTTCATCCTTTTCAATTTGATTTTGATCCACAATTTGTAACTTTCTACACTTATTCGACATAAATAATTTAACAGCATAAACTAAGTTTGGCACAACTCTAACATCAAGATAAACCTGTTGAATTTTTCGTAAATTATCACTTGTTACTGTTAGAACAAATGGTAAAGATAATAAACATGCAACAAATTCAATAACTTTATAACCAGCGCCAGGATTTCTTAACGGTGACACGAATATTGAGACACAATTTTCTTGTATTAATGATGTTATTTCACCATCAATTATTTCTTCCATTGACCTTTGTAAAAACGCAACCCATTCTTCATTCTCAATGTGTCGTTCGACAATTTGTGTATCCCAACCTTGCAATCTTGAATTCCTGCAAATTTTTTCTTCATTATTGTCAAATTCTGTTCCATAGTCACCACTCAATCGATTTTCCTTATGATTATAATTTGGCTTATTTGTATTAAACTCATTACCACTATTATCAATTTGAGGACAAATGTCTGATCGCCGATATTGCAATTGATTTTCATTATACAAATTACTTGGACAATCATTCTGGCCAACTCTTTGATCGATCTCATCGACAATTAACAAATCACTTTGAAGTGATGCTCGCAGACTCAAATTACCAAGCAATACATCAACACTTGCAGTTGAATCAGTTGCACTTGGTTCGCTACGTCCAAGCGGATGATGGAATGGTTGTCCAGGTGTATAAGGATAGTAACTCTGCACGGCTATTGGATATAGGGGCTGTGAAATGCAAGTTCTTTGTCTCCTATCTCTCAATTTACGTTCTTGCTCGTGGATTTTTTCAACAGCCTTCTCTAAAACCCGTGAGTTATTAGGTCTCATCGACAAATGTTGTAATTGCTGTTGTTTAGCTAGTGCCTGACTTGCTGACAATGGAGTTGTGAACGATGCAGCTATCGGCATTTCACCATTGATAATTAATATTCTACCCTTTACGAATGCATGGTCCAATAATTCGGGCCAAGTTAAACGTTTTGATGGATCTTTCTGAAGTAAGCCCTGCAGAAAACTTTTGCCATTTGATGATAAAAAATCTGGCCACTGGACAGCTTCGAAACGTATCAATCGGACCAAATGAAGAATTGAGTTCGTTTGGAATGGTGGTGAGCCAACTAATAATTCATAAACAATACATCCAAGTGACCACAAATCTGCATTGTGATCATACGGGTATTCTTCAATTAATTCCGGTGCCATGTAGAGTGGTGTACCTTTGATTGATGTTAATACGTGAGTTCCTGTGCTCATACTCCGTGCAAAACCGAAATCACATAATTTCGCTACACCATTTGATTCAACAAGTACATTTTGAGGTTTCAAGTCTCTGAACAAAAGAAAAAATCAAGATATTAGAAGTGAATGGGTTATTCGAGTATATATTATAAGTTCCTATTCTGTAGGAAATCTTGGAAGCTGTAGGGGATAAATCTTTTTTTGTAATGACTAATATTATGAGAAAAAAAGTGGAGCTCATAGGAACGACTACAATACAAACAGATGGACAAAGGGGGATCAAAAAATTTACGAGTATTGAATAATAATGGGAAATCCTGTATGTATCAAATTTATGAACTTATTTTTTAACGATATTTATCAATATATTTATATTAAAACATTTCCGGCAACTAGAGAGAGCAATAAGAGAGTCAGTGCGACTTTCATTCCATGCAGAAATTGATGAATATTATTAAACGATTGGTTCGAGAATTAAATACATATTGGGTTTTCCAGTAGCCCTGAAGGGGGTGCGAAAGGTACTGTACTCATAAAATCTACTAATTTAATCAATTATTACTCATAATTATTCCATTTTAAAAGAAACCAGAGCTACGTTCTCAATTATTCGCGAAAATCATCAGTTTCAAGTATTGTAACGTATTCGTTACTACACACAAAATACGAAATCCGAACTGGGCTGATTTCTCATGACTTCCAGCTTTTCATAATCAATTTTTAACTCATAATTGAAAAAGATAGAATTCTTGTATTGAGGGAAGTTCGTTAGGCAATTTTTTAGTTTGCCTTAATGATCAATTGAAATTATTAGATGGATTTCAATTCTAAAGCACAAAAAACTAACTTTCCAAAAATTATTGAAAATTCTTGAATCTACTTCATTTGTGCTAATTTTTTGGAAAATTACCTGTGTAATACTCTATTTGAGTGGAGATAATAAAGTGCAGAGACCAAATCACAGGCAATAACTTGCGTCCTCTCTTCAGACAATTTACCACTCTTTCCGAGAATATCGTAGAGGTCTTTATCAGCATATTCTGTAACGACAACGATTTCATTTTCGGTCTCAAATGAGTCAATCATCTGGACGATATTGGGATGATGCAGATGCTTCTGTATTTGACATTCTTGGCGAAGTCCTCTGAGTTCTTTGCAAGAACGTCCTCTCTGTTATTGAAACCATTCAAATTTACTTTAATCCGGAAACAATCGAAATGAACGATATTGATTGAATGTTAATTTTACTTACTTTCCTTATAACTTTGATGGCAACAATTTCACCATCTGAACACTTTTTACCTTTGAAAACCTGTCCAAATGAGCCTTCCCCAACTTGATCGAGTACTTTATATTTCTCCATTTTTGTTCACTTACTATCCTTGGTTTCACCATGAAATTCAATTATTGATCAATATTTAATTATATAATTCATATTTATTCTTTCCCTTCCTCTTTACTTCTTTATTTTTTTCTTTTTATATTCCAATTTACTTTGACAATGTGTATACAGACACCGCCATGTTTACCCCTAGCTGTGTGTTCGAGCAGGAAACTTTCGCCGTCGGGTGATAGTTACTTTTGAATTTAGTAACTAGCAGTTGGTACTGTCGCCGGAGAATCGTCCACCAGCTAGTGACGGCACAAGGTTACTATATACCCAGGTTGGGACTGTTGTGGAATATATTCATGGCGTTTTCGATTTTCTCAATTCTACACCGGGGCAGTGTAGAACTAACCTTACCCTAGTGTTTTTGCAGTGGTGGCAATTCGAAAGTTCTAAGCTGTTAAAAAAGAATACATTTGGTGGAAAAAATAAATAATAATAAAGAATGAACGATGGATCGTAATAAATTGCGCAAACTTTTAATTTATGAATTGATGGATTCATCAGAGTCGAGCAGTTTACTCGGCTTTCACAATATTCAAGAAAAAAAGATTTCGACAAACCGTTACGTATTGCAGTAACCAGACATTTGAAAATCTAGTGAGAAAACTCGGGTAAGGTTAGTTCTACACTGCCCCGGTGTAGAATTGTGAAAATCGAAAACGCCATCAGTGATTTTATTATTTAGGTTCTCTAGCCCGTGGAGACGCTAAAGCGCTCTGCTCAAAAGTGTGGGAAGTTTGAAATAAATAACTCACTATTAAATTGACACTAACACTTGATTGTTTTATTAATTAACATGGAATGTTCACTCAAATGGTATTCATAGATTACAATTACATTCACTAAACTCTAATGTTCAATCAGTGATACAACTTGTCACTTATTCGAATTATATTTAAGTTCACAACTATTTTATTAGAAACTTTACTAATTATTCTGAGATCTCGACTATTTGAAAGTTCATTCGGAAGTACTTGTCTCTAAAAATTCTACTCTTCCTCCAAGTTCTTGTTTCGTGAGGCCCAACCCTCTAGCTGAGGGAGAGGGGTAGTAGGTTTGCCAATCAGGATCTTCGATTTTGGGTTGAGGAGGGGGAGGTCCGAGGGTGAAGCGCTTGAACCACGAAGAAGGGATTCTTGACCATAGAAAGGGGAAAAATCAGGGATCTGCGTACTTTCCCAATAAAACAGAGTTTTACGGGTTTTATGACTTTCACGTGTTGAGGTGAACAATAGAAGAAGTAAAGAAAAGACAGAGGGACATTTCTTAGGATTGTAAAAGTGAAACCTTTTACAATTGAAGAAATGCGAAGGATTATTTTTATGGTTTTTACAGTTTGCAGCTCGCTTGAAATTTGGTGGCCAGATGTTTAATTACCTTTACACATCGTGCTTGGGTTGAGGCTTGAAGAAGTGTTTGCTAAATCGTTTTATTGAGGTTTTGAAAAAGTATTCTTGAAAATAATTCCATTGAGGAAAAAATTCAAAGTGTTGGGGATTTTAAATACTGTAAGGATTGGGGAATTTTGGTCGAGTGGGGAATTTCCCCATTGGCTAGTTACCTACGTAACAGGACAATGGCAAGTCGCTGTGCTCAATGGTCATGCGGGTGCGCCAGAATTTGTTAGGAACGGAGTCGAAGTGTCGCTGAAATGAAATGCACCATTCAGGTTACAAATTTGAAATTTTCTCTCGCTGTATGGAATGTTCAATTTAAAGATTTGCTTTTTCTTCTTTTTATGGTTCTGATCGTTTGATCATCCGGCCGTCAATCTGAAGCTGTAGATAAATTGATTGAACAAATTAAACAAATCAATTGACTGCTATTAGAGGGAAAAATTTTTTTGATGCATTTGTCGAAAGTTTTCTCGAGAAATTCTGTTTTTGCAAATTCTTTGTAAAATTTGAAACAATCCGATGTTTATTTCAATTCTTCTTTTATTTATAATTTTTTTTTTTTTTCAATCGAAAATATTTAAATAAATTTTCTGAATCCTATATTCGCATTCCTCACGGAGTGATGAGATAGAACAGACCGAAAGTGAAAAAAATTAATATAAAAATCAGTTTAGTTATGGTCATAAAATTAGCAGACATCTGACAATTTTGTACATTCTTTTAAAGCAATAAATCATTATAAAAAAAGTGTTTGAAAAATTTGCACTTATAGATTTTTCAATTTTCTACATGTGCATATTTTTGTAAATTTATCTATTGAGGGGTAACACCACTGTAAAATTTTCAGAAAATCGCTTTTTTTCCTTCCTTCAAAAATCATCTTAGGCTTTCCAGAATGCGGGCAAGAAAAGTTATCACCTGAAACTCATTTTTTCACGTGAAATTTTGAATTTTTCCCGAGGCATGTCTTCAAATTCATAGCCTGTGTCAAAACTTCAATCGTGTTTTTCGAAACATGATTTTTCAAATTGGCACGCAGCATAACTCCAATAATTTTCGTTATTTTCATTTGAATTTCCCACAGCATCTTGAAAACGATGTACCAAGCGGAAATACGTAGGGGATTTTCAAAAAATTTATTTGCGCATTTTTTTCGATGAAAAATCGCCGGTTTTTTGACCGAAATTTGAATTTTTTCATTCAAATGGTCATCAAACCCCCAAAAAACAATATTTTTTGAATCCCCTACGTATTTCTGTAGCTATGTATATCCAGACTGGGCTAATTTTTTTCTTCATTCGAAATTCGCACCAGTTATACTGCCTGCCGCAGAGTGTTTTAAATTCGAGGGGTCTTGCAAAAATGGCTCTTGTGTCGTCATTTTTCGATAGTTCTTGATGAATTTTTTTTCTGAAGACTCAAATATGTGCTCAATCACTCCCTCAAATATCATTATTTCATTGCCACTTTATCTATAGAAAAAAAATAGCCAAAAAACACATTTTTTTAGAGTTTTACAGTGGTATCACTCCTTAAAAGACAAAAATTTAAAGATTGGCAGATATCTGCTCTGGTTAGTATCATGTTCAGTTTTGTATTTATCACTTATTTTAGGAGAAGATGAAATAAATGAAACATGATGGCAGATGCGGTGAAACGTCAAATGATCTTGAGTAAACGTCCTGGTCAACTTCATCCGTATTTTTCGTAATTAGAGAAAAATGTCAAGAGAACTTTTTTGGAGAGCCATCCATGAGCTATCCAAAGGTTTCTTGCTGAATTCTTGAAATACCAATAGTTCTTGAGATATCTATACAATAGATAGAATCATATTGATAGAAAGAGCTAAGACTCCATTCATGAGGATCTCTTAAAGCCCTTTTCTCTCACTTTCCCTATCGGAAATGATAAGAAAACATGGAGACAAATTAATAAGTTATTGGGATCATTTTTCTATTATGCTTTGAAATGGAAGCATTGTTTTTTAATTTCTCTCCCCAAAATTGGCCTATCCCCTTTTGCCCGTACTGTCCCATTATGCCTAGCCTTCCTCTACATTTATTAAGTAAACGAGCAGGAGTCCATTGCTGCGTTATACACCATTTCTTCCATGTTCTCCTGTCAATTTCTTCTTCCTTTCAATTCCTGCTGAAGGATTAGTAGACTGCTTCCGAATGATTTTTTCTAAATTTCATCTGAATCATTTTTGAAAAAAGTTTACTTTTTCCGCACACTTCCAAGAATATTATGCCTAATCTCAATAATGATTTATTTCTCTTCTTTATAAGTCACTTCACACCCGCTGGGGATTTTTCCATAAAATGTAATTTCAAAGAGAATCAAGAGTATCGTCTCATGTCGATCATATAAATATAGATCAGATTGTTGCAGATTCAACTGTTTTCATTTCGTGTTATAATGAATCGAAATATAGAATAAAATGATTGGGATCAATTGAATCTGTTTACTTTCAAATTATACTCAGTTTCACATGAAAAATCACTTCTCCACTTTTGATGTTCCTGTTTGGGTACCCTTTCTGATTGTCCTAGGTATGTATGGGCTCATTTTAAAGAGAGGAATATGTCCTTCCAAAGAAACAAAAAAAAAGTTTAAGGGTTCATGCAAAAAGAACGAGAAAAATTGCATTTTGCGAAACCATTGAAGAAAAAAATTCATTTTTTTATGTAATAAATGGAGGACTTCATCTAAAAATTACAAGAATTGACGGTTAGTTCAGCTCATGAAGATGAATTTTTTGATCTTTATTGGAATGAAATCGCAAGAGTAGTTTGGAAGATATAGCCTATTTTCAAAGAAAATACAATTCAAGTATCGTTCAGCCGATATGACTCAGATTCAATCCCAACTGTCTTTATTAGGAACTGCATATACACACAAAATTCGAATTCTCCAAGTCAATTCTTCATTGAGTTATCATTGATAAATTGGATTTTTGAAAAAAAGCACGAATTAATAACTCATGAAATTTCGGCATTCAATTTATGAAAATTTGCCAAAAGTTAGATATTATGAATGAAAATTTTCTGTGAAAATTTGAACGGAATTTGCCCCACGGAAATTCTGGAATTTCAGAAAAACAATTTTCACAAATTTACTCTATTTCAGAAACTATTCAGCCCATATCGCTGAAATTTTCATTGGTCATACACTTCATCAAAACTGATTTCTTGCCAAAATGTTAGATCTTCATCTCTCTCCGTTCTAAAATAATAGGGAGTCGTAAGGCCGTACAGACAGACGTGTGCACACGTCTACTTTTTTATTGCTATGATTTCTCGATGTTTCGGATCATTTTCAGTTATTTCCAATCACATTACGATGACAAAGCTCCCATGCGGAAGCAAAAACTCAGACTTTTTCAGAAATATCTCCGATTTTCCATGGTCACAGCGACTAAGTATCGTATAACGCTGATAATAAGAAAAAGGCATATTCTGCATACATGCCCTTTTGTTTTTAATTTTTTCCTCAATTCACGACTTCTCAAGAAGAATCAGTAATAACAAAAAGGCATTTCTTCACTAAATAAGCACTTTTGATTTTATTTTGATGTTATAAAGACGTATCTCCCGTACATACGGCTTTTTGTCTTCAATCATCTTTTTTAACTCTACGAGAATTTTTATGGACAAGCCCTTTATTATTACATAATTCCAACGTGAATTGAAAATTTGAAAAAAAATTATCAGTAATAAAACGGCGTCATGATACGTCTTTTTGTTAATATCTATTTTTAAAAGATATAGGATAATTGATGAAATTTCTAATAATAAAGGGATATATACAATAGAAATACGCTTTTTTATTGTTTTGTTCATAAAACGATATGGGAGATGGAAGATGAATTGAATAATGTGCGAGATTAATTAAGTGAAATATATTTATTTCACTGAACTATACAATAAACTGTACAATAATAAATTATAAAGAACAATAATGGAGTAATATTGTAATAATTTATGATTATATAGTAAAAGCATTTAAAAACATGGCAATTAATTTTTGTATATTTTTTTTTCTAGAATAAAAGAATAGAAAAATGATTGAGAATATAATTTGAGTTATTTCATACATACCGCTCATTCCAAGAGGAGTGAGGCGTCCGTGGAAACGCGGCTTACGCTGAGGTGCGTTCAGAATGAACGAAATGGTAAAGGTTTGGTAAATTTTACCAACCTCTTACCCGAAGTCGTTCGGAATGAACGGGTGGGTAAATTATACTCATAGTCAAATTAAATCATGAAAGCCTGATATTAATTCTGGGATGTGCTGAGAAAATGAAAAAAATATATGACTATGTCAGTTTAGAAGTCAGCGATGGCATTTCATCAACTCTTATTGCTTAAAAGTTAAGAGTGCCCGAAATTGGGTCTTAGAATTCAAAACGGAGCATGATTTACCTACTCGTCCATTCCGAACGACATCGGGTAAGAGCTTGGTAAAATTTACCAAACCTTTACCATTTCGTTCATTCTGAACGCACCTCTGTGCTCCGTTCGCTATTGGCTCTCCCGTTTTTCCCCTAGATTGAGCACAGCGACAGAATTTAACACGGGGACATGCATTGTCCCAACCTGGGTATATAGTAACCTTGCTAAAAACCTTGTTCTCCATGGTTCGGTTTTTTTTCAACATGGCGCTGTTCAACTCGAGATGTCCATGCCATGTCTTCTATAAGTAGGGAAAATAAATGGGATTATAATCTATCTTAATATTCATGTTCAAGACTCTGAAGTTATTTCATCAATCAAGTGTTAATTGTGACAGTACATCGGAAGACCATACAGAGCAAACCATAAAGTGATTGACACTCAAGATACAATGAATTTGCATAAAATCATTCATTTGTTCATTCTTACAGTACTTACAACTGCTGCATCGTCATCGGAATTATCTTCGAGTGCTTTGAAATATGCAGAGCATCATTTAGTTGACGAAGACATATGTCATCCTCTAGGTGTTTCACGTGCACCACTAAGGCTTCCAAAAACGGTCAACTCAGGATTAATAATATCACCATCTTACATGTTTGATCATTGGAGTGAACGAATTAGTGATTTCAAATGTGAATTTATCATACGTGCACCAAAAGGTGAGCATTTATTTGGAGTTATTCAAAATATTTCATTTCGTAAAAACGGTAGTGATTGTTTGGATTACGTTAAATTCCGCAGAAAAGATAAAAGTGAAACTACAAAATTCTGTGGTATATTTGACCGGAAGAAAATAGATAATTTATCAAAATCGGACGATGACTTCGATGATCCTATTGCTAATAATTCATCATACAACTATGGTGAATTTGATTCACAGGGAGAAATTGAAACTACGATTTTCGTATCAAAAATTACATTAAAGAAATGGCAAAAGCTGAATTTAACAATAGTTTATACACCATACAAAGACTGTGAAAAAGTTGATTTTGGTGATTATCGAACAATGAAGTATGAAGTGTGTTTATGGAGAGAATATTTTTGTGATGGTTTGCAAAATTGTTTTGCTGATATTTGTATGGATGAAGATTATTGTTCAGATGAAATGTTAGGCAATGGTACCGGTACAAAAGTAACAATTGGAGCTGTTACAACTATATTATTTAGTTTTGTTATATTTTTAATGGGCTTATGGATGTGCAGGAAGCATAAAAAACTATGCTGGTCATCAGACTGTGCTGGACCAAGTCCGAATGATCAAAGAATATCAATTGCTGATAGAGATTCAGCAAACTCAAATAATCTAGTTGCTAATGCCCCAATGATTGAAGTTGCTGTATTACCTTCAACACTTGATAAAGATTTGCCGCCCAGCTATGATTCATTATTTCCAGATCATTCAAATTCATCAACTACTTGAACAGTTAAATTCATCAACTTTGCGGGGCGTGAGTGCTCTATTTAATGTTTTAATTAGATGGAGCACCGTGAAATACCGGTATGATGATGAGTTTTGTCTTTTGTTTCCGATTCACTGGTATCATCTAATTGAACTTTATGATTGTTGAATATGAAATGCGATTGGAAAAGTGAAATTAGAGAAGTTATTTTCAAGATGCGATATTTATCATGGGCTATTGTAAAGCTTATGAAGGATAGAAGTGTTTGTAATTAGCTTTTCAAAAACTCAATTTCTTCTCTACAAAGAGAGTATCTCAGGAACTTCCGTATCTCAAGCGACTCCAAGATATTTTATCAAAACTAATCTTAAAAAAAATACTTATTTTGTAAATTTTACTCTCTGGAAACAGCTTTTCTAAAATATAATTCAGAATTAAGGGTATATGAGGAAATCTACACCATGACATCATCATTGCATCAATGAATAATTCTATTCTCAATGGATTTAAGAAGATTTTGATAAAATTCATCGCAAGGTAAACTTGACTAGAAAATTGAATTGAAAATATACAGGTAAAGGATACATGAGATTTAGACCTGGATCATGATTGATTGGCAAGTTACAAATACGAGGACCTACGATAATCATAATACTGATTACTAAAAGATATTCCAAATAAAAGAGCACTTATCCTTCATTCCCCTCATCATGAAATTGAAGAAATATTTCCTGTTATCATAATGATTTATTTTCCACCTTCTGGTAAACCAATTTGAAAATGTGATACACTGTAGAGATATTTTTATTTTTATCCTGATCATACATCGAATAACTTCTATAATAGTGAATACTTGATACGAGAATCCCAGAATACTCATTATGTTGATAAATGCGCTTTGATACTGCATTGTAATATTTTTTTTTATTATATTGAATCTATCTGATCGACATAGAAATTGATCCATACACTTTTTCGATCAAAAAGAATCTCAACTGAGAGTGATGTTATTAATGCTTTCCAAATTATTTGTTTTATTTTTGCATTTATGTGGAAAAAATGTAAATGTCCTCGCTGACTTGATAAGAATGCCCAACCAGTATAATTAATTTTATGATTTTGTGTAGAGTATCTAACACGGATCTAACATTAAATGTGGAAACATTTTTGTAAATATATTTATATTCACTTTATAGAAATACAATTTTTTTAATTCCAAACCTGTGTAATATGATATGAAATACGTAACACAATTTTATTTATAGTGTGTTGAAATGATGTATTTAAGAATTCAACAACAGAACTTCATATCAGATTTGAAACCCTTCAATCACTTTTGAAATGATCGTTGACTCTGATATTCAGATACTCGTCGAACCACAGAATGGCATTGATGATTTCGTCAATTTCCACTGGTCCTGTGCTCAATGGATGATTATCATCATATACCAGCATTCTGTGGATAGAAATAATTACGAGCAATCCTCAAAATCAGAAGAAAAGTATATTAAGAGAAGTTCATTCCTTGATTACATCTAATGAAATATGATTCAATCTACAGAAGAAGCCATTCTTAGAAGAGCCATTCTTTGCTTTGATTTCTTTTAATAAACGTGGCCTTTATAATGATTCTGTCATTCTCCTACATTATGAAATGTTTATAAATAATTAGTCTCAACGGTTTACATACTTTGTCTTGACTCCATTCGCCTTCAGACAATGATACCAATGTGTACCTTGAGATGGTGGAACACGTAGATCATTCTTACCAATGAGCATTAATGTCGGTGCTTTAACTTTTTGTGCATGTATAATGGGTGAACATTTAAACATTTTTAGGAACATTTCCTCAGTTTCATAGGATGATACTTGATTGTATGATTGGTTTGTAACTGCTGCACACCTAAAAAAGCAGATTGGTTTTGATTCATGAGCCTCTTTAGCAGGTGTGAATTGTAAATAATATGAAGAGAAGAATTTGATATGGTTTACTCGTATGTGCAATACTACAGCAATTTTTTTTCTCTTAATATATGAATAGAATAGTTTTAGAATACACTTGAACAGAGACGCACGCGTGCAGCTCCCTTGTGGGTGCTGCATCGCACAATGCATTCTTACTACTCTTTATTTTATTCTTGTTCCCTTCATAGCTGCCTCGCTAAGTATGAATAGTATGATTTTTTTTCATTGAAGAAATAAATAAGATGCGTTCAGAAACAAAAAAAACAATCCTCCGCGAATTAACATCTTACGTTCTAGTCAAATCATATTAAATCAATACTCTTGTTCATTGAACAGAAGACAGAAAAAAGAGATTCAAGGAATGAAAGTCAAAAAATCTTTGGAACAATCAGAAACTGTATAACAAACTGAAAAAGTATTGTTGATCTAAATTCTAATAAGAGATGTTTTACTAATCTTTGGATTCAAATTTCTGTGTATATAACTTTGCTGCATAAACTTTTAAACTGAATGCCAGGCTTACACGTTGTGATGTAGCCTAACTCTCTCATCGTTTGAAAGTGCATTACGACTGAAATATAAATTCCAGTACATTACCGTTCATTCTTAAGAAAGTATACGTTTTGAACTCAAAGGATGAGCTTACCAATCTGGTATATCAGATATTGTGAACATAGCGGCTATATCGATGACAGGATTTCTTGTTACAACAGCTTTAAACATATTCTACAAACACAAAGTCTTTGATTAATAGTTATAATGAATAATTCTAGCGAGGTGAGAGAATGACATAATGCAATTCTATTTTGGGACTCGTTCTGAGAAGATGTTTTAGAATTTGAGGATGATAGACAAGTTTCTTTGAAAACTTTATTTGGAGTCTTAATATTTGTAAATAACAAAATTCCTTGCTAAAAAATTTCCATCACGCATTCTGAAACTTTTGGTGATAAGTGAAGTAGTCAATTGATGAAATGAACAAATTTCAGAAAGGTGATTTTTTTGTAAAAATCAGTTTCGTTCAGAGAACTTTAGAGCTATCCAAAATTCTTCTCAAGAGTCTGTTTTCCATACATTAAGAGATATCTCATGAAAACTGATGACTGTAAGAATTCATTTATATCATTTTACCACTATGCAATTAATATATTCAATTGATTGCTATTTACTGCATATTGCCCACTTAAATGCGTAACAAGGAATCCACCATGAGAGCCACCACTCAGGCCAATTCTATTGGGATCTAACCAGGGATATTTATCTAGTGCCTCTTTGGTAGCAGTTACACAGTCTTTCACATCTGCATTACCAACTCTGCCTTGAAGATATTCAACATTTTTAGAGCCCATTCCAGTCGAGCCTCTGTAATTGACTTGCACTACTCCATAGCCTGATGAAACAAATTGAAAGAAGATTAATTAGTAACGAAATCGAGATAAATCGATATAAATTGAAATTTCGTAAATAGAATATGGAAACTCGTTCTCGCTCAAATAAAGACTTATGGGAGTTTTTGAGAAGTTATGACGGATAGAATCATGTAGATGATAATTTTCTTTATAGATCCACTTATTCTGAGTGTTCCTGAAAAATTCTACAGCAAGTTACATCTATCAATCTTGTGCTACAACTATAATATTGAAATAAAATTAATTATTAAAGCTAATCAAAATAATTTGTATTAAATTCCTTACCTAAGGAAGCAAAAAGAGCATACTCCAAATAAAAAATATTGGCATAATTCGCATGGGGACCACCATGGGGAACCACAATCAAAGGTATCGATTTATTTTCTCCACTCTTAGGACCAAGATATGTAAAATTGAATTCTCTGACCTCGTCGTCATTGTCATAGACAAATTCACAACTCTCGTACATCAAATTTTGATCATCACAAAAGTTGATTTCTTTGGTGACATTAGTGCGTTTAAGATTAGTGTCTTCGCCTTCGATTTTGCTGATAATTAATTTTGATGGCATTAGCAGCGAAGTATTAAGAAACAGAATTACTTCATCAAAGATATCCAGAATTATTAAGCTACTGGTGTCATTAGTTATCTCGGTTAATATTTTTTTTTCAGTGTTGAATACATAAGAGCGAATATTCGAACGTTGAGGTGTGCTGAATAAAATATACTTGGAGTCATTGCTCCAACATCTTCTTGGTAGTTCTCTATTATAAAGTCCATAAAAATTATAGTTATGATTTATAACCAAGTTTGTTTCCACGACATCAATCAGCACATTTGGAATCTTACTATCGCTTTCCCAATCAATAAACATCAATCTGTGTGCTTGATGATGGGGTCCACTCAAATCCCGTTCCAACCAAATGAGTTTCTTACCATCTGGGCTGAATCTTGGTGATCTTACTCCACAATTATCTCCAGATAATTTTTGGAAATTTTCATTCTCAATAAAAAATAACCAAGATTCTCTATTAGTACAGGCAATTAATCCAAGATATCTTGGTTCATGTTTCCATACAATTCCGATGATTCCCTCACCATTCGGTGACCAAATAACTTGGCCAGGTGATAAAGATTCATCAATAGCTGGAATAACTTTTATTGTGTCCAATTTTACATCTAAAACAACAACCACCTGCTGATGTTTACCCACCAACTGTTCACCCCAATCAGGTTTGTAAATGTATTCATTACCCTGCGTTAACCCATCGATTTCTGGTTTTTCGGGCTTTTTATCCTGAGATTTCTGCTTGTAAAATGGTTCCGACTTTGCAAGTTTTTTTTCAGCTATGTAAAGGAGACGAGTACTGTCCGGTGACCACTGCAATGAACCGAATTCACTGTCTGTATAAACATCTCCGTGAACATCCAGTGCAGTTAAATCATAATTTTTCATTAAGCATTGTTTGTCCCAAATCTCGATAAATTGTTTTGACGGGTTTTCTTTTTCTTTCCCAGGGATCGAGCGCAGAATTGCTCTGCAGCCATTTTCTTTTGTTGCTTCCGATGCAAGTCTGAAACAAAGAACAATTTGAAAAATGATAATGATGCAGTACTGTGAAGTGAAGTGGTGGACCAAGCGAGGTCAATTTTTCGGGAAAAAAATGTTTTCAGAAAAATTGTATTATTATTGCGGAAATTTCCCATGAGAATAAATGCAAAAAATATTTTTAAGAAATATTGATCTGATTAAATTTTTCTCAATTTTTGAAAAATATATCGTAATCTAAAAAGTGAAAAAAAACTTTTTATGAGCTTTCATGTAACGCCCTTCTTCTTTTCTCCATTAGAATTTTGATGTATTTCATTTTCTCTATGTTCCTCAGATCTCAAGGATATTTCATAAAAAATGGGTTGAATCACTAAAACGGATGAAACATTCACTTGTCATGCTCTTCATCTTCATTTTCTAGCTCTTTATGTTTTCTCGATTGAAATTTTCAGATTTCTTCCATACTTACTCTGTTGTAACGTCGCTCGGGAAACTAGATGACAAAACTTCAAAATCTTTAGTTAATAAATGTTCTATTTTAAATTTTTGACTCATTGTTCTTTCCAAATTCCTCTGGCTCCATTTACTCTCGATAATTATTCCATTGTCTGCAGTTTTACATATGATTTTAGCTGCGGTCAATGATGGATACTGTGCTATTGTTTTGTATAATTTAACAATTTTCTCCATCTGTGTAAGTGAAAAAAATATCATGAGAAGGAAAGTGTTTCAGCATTGTCAAGAAAGTTTTATAAAATATCTCGAAAACTCGAGGAAATAGTCAAAATTTATACTGGAAGCTTTCCAACAAGGAAAATAGTCGACACAGTGTGACATGGTGTCGCTGTTTTGGGATTCAATTTGCAGCACAGGGGTGCTAAGACGTATGCATAACCTGTTTTCTGTGCTGTACCGGACGACACAGTGCGACACTGTTTTTGATTGTTGGAAAGCACCCACTATTTTCTATTAGAATTTTACGATTTCAAAGAAGAAGAGTAACCGTGAGGATTTCAATCTTACAACTACAGTTCGAGATGTTTCATAGAAACTCATTACAGTATTTTATAACTCATAAAATTATCCATTCACAGGAGATTTAATGAGAATCAATTTACTTGTTGAGATGACATTTTGGAGTAAACCTTCAGGAAATCTCCTTAGTGTAAGACTGGATTCAGAATTATGGTAGGACTATTGAAAATATTACTTATTCCTGGAGGCCGAAGCTGTATCTCAGCTGGGTTTAACCTACATGGAAAGAAATTTTGACGAAAATGTAACGAAGGATCTGATGGCGTTTTCGATTTTCACCGTCCCACTCCGGAGCAGTGCAGCCCCAACCTTTTAAAGGTGGATTTTCACATGCGACTGTTGTCGTGCGGCATAGTCGTAGGATGGGTCGCAAGTTGTCGCGTAGCCCGCTAGTTACCATCTAGTGTCACTAGATACCTCCATTTTTACTAGAAATATACCGCGAGAATTGAAAACGAAAATTAAATAAAAACCGAATAATAAATCTGTAAATTCCAAGAAATAAATAAAAGGAAGAAACACGTGCACAACACTCGGAGAGAAAGTCTTGGATTTAGAGTAAATAGAAAAAGCAATAAAATTCAAACCCCAACATACTAATGTAATAGGACCACCCGAGAATAGAGCTCCCTTTGTATTTTTATTTTTCTCCCAATTTTCTGATGCATTTTTGAGAGTAATTCAAAACCTTTCGTAGAGTCATAAAAGTTGTGAAAGTCCTGCATCAAGTTTCTCCAAGGGTTTTTCAAGTGTCTCTTCTATCTCTCTCTTTGCACATGTGAGGTCTCTTTGTTTGGAAACACGTGGGCCCGAGAGTTGGGGCCGGAGGAATGCTGGACCTTGTGGGGGTGAAAAGCCAACCCCTTCGACTTAGATAAGCCCTACAATTGGCTGGGTCAGTCCCCTACCTTTGGCAATAGATGCGCGCGACACTTTCAACTCAGTTTTCGTAAATTCGTTTTAAGTTTTGAAAAGGCAGACTCTTCCCGACAATTAAACTGAGTAGATCAAGTAAATCTTGTTCTCACGTCTTGGATTAAATCAGAAGCAGTTAATAGTTAAGAGTAAATAAAACTGTTTGTGTAATTCGACTTTAAATTGAAGAATATATAATCAATGATAGTGCACCTGTAAAACTGTGTTTCACATATTTATTTTAATCCATCCATTCAAATATTCCCGCATTTGTGAAGCAGAGTGGTTTAGCACTCCACGGGCAACGGACCTGCCATCTGGATTCCCTGGAAAGACCGCTCGGTACGTAACAAAGTAGAGATGGGCAATGACGGTCATTTTTTGACCGACGTCATATGACCAAAAAATGACCGTCTTGTGACGGTCACATGACGTCACAAAACTTTAAATGGAAAATGACAATCACAATTAAATTCATGCTTGTCCAAGAATGAAAAATGAGTGAGATAGTAAAATACATCTATATAGATGTAAAATGACTGTCATTAAATTTCTTTCATCTGTGACGGTCATTTTTTTCAGTCAATTTAAAGAATCAGTAAATATTCAATACATATGATTGCAATATGAATTTTTTGTTTTTTAATTCAAACGGATTTCAATTGAGCCTTTCATAACTAAAGTCATTTACACTTGCCAAGGGATGAAAAATGATTGATGCTAAAACATCTATACAGATGTAAAATGACCGTCATTAAATTTTCCCAATTTGTGACGGTCATTTATTCAGTTAATTTTATAAATCTGTAAGGCCCTGTTCCACCGCGAGATAATGGCCATTACTATAATGGCGATTAAGGAAAAATTAAGTTAAAGTCGGAAATTAACTTAATGCCGATTATCTTAATTTGGTGGTGGGGGAAAATATGGCGGTGATATAGGTAGGGGAAGTAACTGCCGTAACAGGATTCGTAACCTGAAAAATTATTTTGTCCAACAGAGTTCAATCTGAGGGATTAAATCAGAAGAAAATATCGAAAAGAAATGTTTCCTTTACTTTTTTTTCCCACCGAGGACTTAATATTTCAAGAAGTTGAGTCACCATTTTCCTTCCCCTCCGTCGAATCAAGATAATCGCCATTAACTTAATCCGACTTTAACTTTGCTTGAAAATTAGCTAATGGCCATTATCTCGCGGTGAAACAGGGCCTAAGAATTTGATACATTTGATTTCAATGGAAATTTTTTTTTTCAATTTAAACTAATTTTATTTGAATCTTTGATACAACAACACTCAGTGATCGAATAATTTCGAGAGAAAAAAAAATTCATCAATATAGTTGGAAAATGACGGTCATAATTTATTTTCCTTTTATGACCGTCATTCGGTGAAATTTTGTGACCGAATTCTGTCACGGTCACAACTGCTTCGTCGCGTGACGTCACAGGACGGACATATGACGGTCTTGTGACGCGTCATGTGACGGGCGCCCATCTCTAGTCGCAAGTGCTTGCGGCTGAGCCGTGTAAACATAGCAGCGCGTACATTTGAATAGTCGCAAGGCCTTGCGACACAATCGCGGACTCACGGAATTCAAATTGAAATTCTGCAATAGCTATAAATAATATTTTTTAATACATAAAACTTCATAAATGAAGGTAAGTCCGTCGATTCCTCGCAAAGTCCACTGAAGAATTCTTTCGAGGAAATACGATAAAATAAAAATTAACTATGTGATTCTTTGGATTTTTTTTGTTATTCAATGTCACGTTTCGATACCGTAGTTAGACGTATCTAATCGGAAGAGAAAGGCATAATTTCACTTGATGTAACTATCGTATTTGATCAATTACGAAAAGATGTTCATTATACTAATTCAATAGAGGACCTATTGATACTACCCCATGAAAAAATTTTTTTTATAGACTCGATCCTGAGAAATGGACTTCGAGTCCATTCAATTCAATCCTCAGAATGACACCTATCGTAGTAATAATGTTGTTCGTTACCTAGACAGGGAAAGCTTCCAGGTTCTACGATTGAAGAACTTACCTTCGCTTCCTCCTGAAACTTTCACAAGGCTTCGAAACAGCCTTTCCTGATTTGTAATGGAAACAAGCAGCAGCCCACTCCATGTGCGTTATTCGAAGATTTCAGGACTATTCTCAAGTTTAACATTTTAGCAATACAATTGGTCGGGAGCGCCCAAATGGAATTCTCAATTTTTGAATCTGATAATGACTACCCTGATGGATCCAAATCACGTTCACTTGCGGTATTCTGCATAAGTTACAGCAAAGATGAAATTACAAAAACTGTCACAAAACAGTCACAAGCTGCAAAAAAAAAATTTCAACATGATCCGTAATATTTCAACTCGACTTTGGGATCAAAATATAGGCCTAAATATGATCTCTCGCGCTCAAATAATCATATTTGATTAAGAAAATCAATATTATGCAAAAACTGAGCTCATGCGATGAAACTAAAAATTTTAGGAATGAAAGTTCAGGTTTAGAATAGTTCTTCTCGTTGTCATAATAAAAATGGGTGATTTTTTAGGAAGAACTATTTCCTTTCTAATGATAGAATGAAAAATAGTAGAGTTCTTAGTGGAAAATGGAGAGGAATCGGAATTTCTAAAAAAAACATTTTTTTGAGCACTTGTACAGAAGAATTCCTGGGAAAAATTAAAAATTTTCAGCATTTGGTAAAGTCGTCTAAAAGAATTTTGAGCTAAACTGAGATGTGATCGGTCCAGTAGTTCCAGTCATATCAGCTCTTTTCAATTAATGGTTTTTCAAGAATATCTCAGGAACTACTGGACCGATTTCTCCTAGATTCAATACCAAACTTTGTACTCATAAGATATACGAATCCATGAAATGTGTAGTCTCTAAATAGAATATCTTTTGAGTTATCGTGCTGTCCAAATTTAAAAAAAATTCCATGCTGGTTGCTGTAATGGAAAAATAAAAATCAGAGTACTCGTCATCCTGAGGGTTTAATGTGCATCTCATCAGCGCGCATCTTCTCGCAGATGCTGGATGTTGTGAATCAATTTTTCGCTGAGGCTCGAAAAAACGATTTTGCGACAATTCGATTTATTATTATTATTATTATCAGGAACTATTATGCCAATTGAACTGAAATTTCAGTGAGCATATTTTGCATGCATAGTGAACATACCTTCGAATTTTCAGATCGATCCACACACCAGTTATCGACAAAAGCGATAAAATGTCTCACGACACACACACACATACTGACATTGATACATCCATTTCTTAAACAATATCATTATCGGGCATTTTCGATCATTTGGAGTCATATTCCAATGAAATCTCAAACCTCGAGCGAAATCACGATTACAATGCTTCAATTCGGAAGCAAAAACTATGATTTCATATGCCTATGCACTCATTAAGTTTAGAATTCAGTTTAGAATTGATCGAATACAATCGCATATTTTCGTGATAGGAAATGATAAAAAAAAGAGGGTGCGTGGAATGCCGCACGTTAGAAGTGAAACTTCATTTCACAATGCTGAAGTTCATGAACTACGTATCAAGAATCAAATTTCACTGATTCATCCTCCCCAAATATTTAGATGGTGCACGAGACTTCTGACAGAATTGTATTCCCCTCACAACCCTATTATTCCATTTTCAATGTACTGTTCAGTAGCCGAAGATTACACACTACAGAATTTTTTTTTGATATAATGGTATCTAATTAGATATATTTTGATCGCGACAAGTGCACAAGAGGGTGTGTGTAATCCACGCGAGACAGAAGTGAATTTGTTGCTTATTAGGATAGATGGAGATAAATTATTAATATTTTCTCACAAGAGATAAAGTTGTGAGAATAGCAAATGGATGCGGGTGGAAGCTCAAACAACAACTGGATGCACAGATCTCCTAGCCGTACAATAAACATAGGTATTGAGCATTAAAAATTTTAATACCTGCCTATACGATATAGGTTTTCGTTCACTAAGAAATTACATTTTTTTCTACGATTATGAAGTATTCAGATAGATCGTTTCCTTTTTCAATCATAGTTTCCTGTGAATATCTCAAAAATTGATTGAGATAGAGCGACTTTGCTTCCATTCTCTTATGGTTCTCTCGAAATTCTCTACAAAAAAGGTTTAGTGCAAAATCGCCCTGTGTTGCTCAGACTCCGAGACATTCCAAGAAAAGTGATTAAATGAAATAAATTTGTGTGAAAACTTGATACTCTTCTTTTTCAGCATCCTTCTTTTCAGGAATAATACATCTCGGGTACTGAGCGAGATAACGAAATTTCCCTGGAAAGCTTTTTTGTGGAGAATTTCCAAAACTACAAAGAGAGTCCTCATAAAAAATGCATTATCTCGCTTAGTTTCCGAGATATTCATCAGAATTCTACAGCGAAAAAAATTGACTCATGATAGTCTTTGGTTCAATGATTTTTTGAAAATATCTCGAAATCTAATGGAGATACGCCTTTTTGCAACTACTGAAATTTTCTACAAAAAATCATCGTAAAATCGCTGTATCTCCCTTAGTTTCTGAGTTTCTTCAAAAAATTATTGTAAACATGCAAAAATACAAAAAAAACAGGAAAAGTGGATTTTTTTTCAATTGCTTTATTGAAAGTATTTCGGAAACTAATCAAGATAGAGCAATTCCACCCTACAGTTGCTTTGAAGAGAATTCATAATCTATGAAAAAAGAATATAGCAAAATCACTCTATCTCGCTTAGTTTCCGCGATATTTTCAAAAGAAGATTGAAAGAATACATCCGTGCTCTGCATATTATTGAGACTGCCGTCCCTCGGGCGCAGGCGCCACCCCACTCCTTCCCTATTCTCTCACTCGCTCCTATACCTCATATACTGGCGTTAAATTTAACGCGTGGAATTTAACGCCAGCGTTACACGCGTCTGACGTCGTATAAGAAGTTTCACTTCAATAAATTTTCCGTATACTGCACTCAGTTCATGCCTACTATATCGAAATCAATTTTACATCTAATTGTCAACAGTTATACCATGTAGTCAATAAGATAATCCAGTGATGGTTAGACTGATCATTATAATAGATATTTGATTCTCTTGCCAATTTTATAGAGCCTCTGAGTTTTTGATATGAGTCCCATACATCAATCTGAGACTGGATATTGTTAAGAAGAAAAAATTGTAGGAATGAATGTTTATTCATAAATCTTCCAAAATTGCCAAGGGATAGCACTTTCATCATTGAAATAATCTCGGAATTTCTCACGGATTTCATTTGCATATCGAGTGGAAGTATTGTTGACAATTTCGATAGGCTGTGACATTTGACGATCACTTCGTACGATTCGTCTCCAGGACCCCTCAACAACATCATTGTTCCCATCGAATCTATCTGCCATCGTTACATTTCCGTATGTAAAATTTGAAGGATTCTTGATGTGATAGTTATGTAAACAAACGGTTGCTTTAATGATTGCTTCGAGGATCTTTGGTTGTGCAACAATCGGCTTCCTGAAGATTCTGAATTCTGCTGTCATGATGCCGAAGCTATTCTCTGAAATTCTTCTAGCATGACCCAAACGATAATTAAATATACGATATTCCGTAGCAAGATTTAAGGTTTGCGCGTAAGGCCGCATCAAATAAGGCAGCAAAGGGAATCCTTAGTCCCCAACCATGACATAAGGCAGAATGGTCCCTTCTCGAGACACTGGTGCTGCAGCTGGTACATCCATTGAGTTGTCTCTAAAGCATTGTCCCATTGAACTTCGTGCAGAAGTTCCACCATCACTCTGTCTTCCATAGCCTCCAATGTCTTCTTCTTCTTCTTTTTTGGGCCGCGATTGAACGCTGGCTGGCCTTCAGCTTCAAGCTATACAGCCAATAGAACCTCCAATGTCAACTAAGATAAATTGGTAATCAGGTCCACATAGAGCCAAAAGTAGGGGAGAGGTGCTGCAATTGTAACAAGGGGCAATTGTAACATTCATCAAATCACTAACAATGCCATTAAAAATCAATATTTTTCTTTTTGTAACTTATTTGAAATAGTAATTTATGAGGTGGACAAAAGTTTCAGCTTCTAATAATGTTTCAATATTTTAATATTTACAGTTCTTTAAAATACGCGTGAAAACATTTTTTTTCACACCTCAAAATTTTTTCAGCAACAATTTGGTTTTTCAATATTATTATGCGGGGCTTGTATGAATACTTTAATAGACATATTGCGAATAATATAAATCATAGTATTTTATATTGATTCCTTTATTGTTTTATTATAATTGGATTTCTATTATCAGTTAATCAATGGGCATTATGTTACAATTGTACCCCTTACACGCCGCCATCTTGATGTCTGTTTTCCGCCAAATAAATTCATTTTCCAATAAGTTAAGGTTAATTTTAAATCATTTAAGAAGGTTCTACCCTTCTCAAGAGTGAATTTAAATTTTTTGATATTTTTGCATGAAATTTTCTAAGGTTACAAACAAATATTTCATACACGTTTTAGTTGAATGATTAATGCATTGACCGTCTAGTTATCGAGAAAAAAAATAGTAAAAATGAGTAATTTCACATGCTTACACGTAGAAAATTTCTGATGGCGGCCGCCATCATAAATTTGCCGCTTTCCATGAAGTTCTTTCCCATGACAATTTTTTCATGGCGATTCTTTCTATGGCTTTTTTCTGCATGGCTATTCCTTCCATGACGTTTTTTCCCATGGCGATTCTTCCCATTTTTTTCCGTAGCTTTTTTTTCATAGCTTTCCTTTCCATGGTGATTCTTCCCATGGCGATTCGTTCCATGGCGATTTTTTCCATGGCGTTGTTTTCCATTGCATTTTCTTCATCGCGGAATTTGTCAATGCGAAATTCCCCATGGAGAAATTTGCTATAATCATAAATTTAATGGTGGATATTTGTGTGATGTGTGAGTTTCACAATCATAGAATTTTTGTGATTATCAAAAAATCCTCACATCATAATGAGTATTAGTGCAGATTTTTCTAGCGAGATACTTCTGTGAAAAAATGTTTTTATGAAATCGAATTTTATGAAGAGGTTCTTCATATAATGATTTCTCATGAAGTTTTTTCATTATGAGAAGGCATTTTATGAAGATATTTTCTACGAAATACATACATATCGTTACCCTAATGATAGAGTAACGCTTTCTATAAGGACTTATAGCCCTGATATGAATCTGTTATTAAGGGGACGATAGAATATTTTTCATCATATCAATTCTTTACATTTTCAATTTTTTTGCTGATGAATCTTAAATAATTCGAATTGAATCATTCTGAACTACTTTGAAATTTAATTTCGGGGACTTGAAGTCTGCTAGACTGTCTTCGTTACTTGGTAATGCTAATCTGTAGTTTCTAGCAGTTTTTTATCATCATCATCTCCACTTTTTTCTTTTGTTATTCTCAAGTGCAGTCTACTCGCACTCCAAGTCGATTTATCCAACTCTAATGACATCTTTTCATATCAATCAATAATAATTTGGTCGATTCAATTGCTCGGGTGAACTTTAGGATTTTGAATCTCTCTTTCCTCTCGCTTCTTCTTGTGATTGAGAATAGCCGAACTCCAAAATAGATCTTGCAATATTAATTTTTTGAGTTTCTCTTCTTCACTTGGTGAAATCGACTCGGTCCAATGCTTTCTATTTTCTCTATTTTATTCAGCTTTACTGGATAGCTGGCAAAGAATACCAAAAATACTGACGACCCCAACAACAAAATGAATGTAAAATCCCTCTATTTCGCTCAGTTTTTGAGATATTCTCAACAACAATGAAAAGAAAAAATCAATTTATTCAATTTCACTTTTTAACTTCATATATTTCTTTTAATCAATATTTCGGAAACTAAGTGAGATAGAGCAATTTTGCCCCTATCCTATCTTGTAGAGAATTTCAAAGGCTACAAATCAAGATGGGAGTGAAATCACTCTATCTCGCTTCGTTTTCGAGATATTCTCAAAAGGATTGATTGAAAAAATCAATTCGGTCAATTTTACTTTTTTACTGGAGTTTTTTTTCAATTCCTCGGAAACTATGCGAGATAGAGCAATTTTGGCTGAATCCTTTTTAATGGGAAATTTCAAGAGCTATAAAACAACATGAGCATAACATAACTCTATCTGGCTTTGTTTTCAAGATATTCTCGAAAACAATTGAGAGAAAGAATCGATTCATTCAATTTTACTTTTTGACTTCATTCATATTTTTATGAATATCTTGGTAACTGAGTGAGATAGAGTAATTTTGCTTGAATCTTTTTTTATTTATAGAGAATTTCAAGAGCTAAAAGTAAGTTGTGAGTGAAATCGCTCTATCTCGCTGGGTTTTCGAAATATTTCCAAAAACAACTAATAGAAAAAATAAATTTATCCAATTTCACTTTATCACTGGATTTATTTTTCTTTGAATATCTTGAAAACTGAGCGAGATAGAGCAATTCTGCATCGATCCTTTTCTACAGAGAATTCCAAGAGCTACAAAACAAGATGAGAATGAAATCGCTCTATCCCGAGATATTCTCAAAAACAATTTCCAAAAAAATCCATTCATCCAATTTTACTTTACAGCTTCATTCATTTTCTTTTATCAATATCTCGGAAATTAAGCGAGATAGAGCAATGTCGGCTGAATCTTTTTTTTATAGAAAATTTCAAGAGCTATAAAAAAAGATGGACATCACATCACTTTATCTCGCTTTGTCTTCAAGATATTCTCAGAAACAATTGAGTGAAAAAAACTATTTATTCAGTTTTACTTTTTCGCTTCATTCATTTTTTATGGATATCTTGGAAACTAAATGAGATAGAGCAATTTTGCTTGTATCCGTTCTTATTTATAGAGGATTCCAAGAGCTACAAAACGAGTTGTGAGTAACATCGCTCTATCTTGCTTAGTTTTAGGAATATTTTCAAAAACAATTAAGAGAAAAAATAGATTTATTCAATTTCACTCTATCACTGGATTTATTTTTCTTTGAAAATCTTGGAAACTAAGCGAGATATAGCAATTTTGCCTGGATCCTTTATTATGGAGAATTTCAAGAGCTACAAAACAAGTTGAGGATAAAATCACTCTATGTCCCTTAGTTTTCGAGATATTCTCAAAAATAATTGATTGAAAAAGTCGATTGGTTCAATTTGACTGTTTTACTGGATTTTTCCTTTTCAGTATCTCGTAAACTAAGTGGGATAGAGCAATTTCGCTTGAATCCTCTTTGTAGTGAATTTTAAGAGCTAAAAAAAAGAATTAGAACAAAATCACTCTATCTCGCTTAATTTCCGAAATATTATTAAAAATTGCTGTGATTGTTGTCGTCCATGATGATATAATCAGTCGAGAGGTTGATTGGGATATTAGACAGTTGAATAAATATCCGAAGTCAGGATTGACTCCAAATATTCATTTAACTGTCCAATATCCCAATTAATTAATTAATCAGTCAATCAATTAATTAATTAAAAAGAAAAAAGGAAAATTGGATGAATCAATTTTTCCTATTGCTGATTTTTGATAGTCAATTTAGAGGTTAACCTCTAAATTAACAATAGGAAAAATTGATTCATTCAATTTTACTTTTTCACTGGATTCATTAATTTATGGATATCTTGGAGAATAAGTGAGATAGAGGTATTTTGCTTGGATCCTTTTTTGTGTATAGAAAATTTCAAAAGCTACAAAACGAGTTGTAAGTAAAAACAATTGAATGAAAAAGTAGATTTATGCAATTTTAATTCATCACTGGATTTATTTTTCTATGAATATCTTGGACACTAAGCGAGATAGAGCTATTTTGCCTGAAGCACCTTTTATGAAGAATTTCAAGCACCACAAAACAAGGGAAAAGTGAAATCGTTTTATCTCCCTTGATTTTCGAGATCTTTTCAAAAACAATTAAAAGAAAAAAATTGATTCATGCAATTTTATTTTTTGATGGAACTCATTTTATCATGAATATCGCGGAAAATAAACGAGATGAAGCAATTTCGCCCTCATGCTGTTGTGTAGAAAATTTTAAAAGCTACAAGAGAGTATGGACTTTCATGAATTCACTCTATCTCGCTAAATTTCCGAGATATTCTCAAAAATAATTCATTGAAAAAATTAATTTGTTCAGTTTGACGTTTTCACTGCATTTTCTCTTCAATATCTCGGAAACTTAGTGAGACAGAGTGATTTGCCGTGGAACTTTTCTGTAGAGAATTCCACGATTTACAAAAAAAACGCTTTATCTCACTTAGTTTCCGGAATATTCTCGAAAAACTATTAATAAAAATGGTAACAAACCCGACACGATTTCTCTCCGGCCGCACATGCGAGAAGAAAACGGTTGGCGAGGTGAATCAGTTGGCGCATGCGTACTGTGCTCCAGTACGCAGTATTGTCGAACTGGCCAAAGATGTAACCTCCGCAGTCCACCCGAAGCTGAAATTTACATATTGTAGCATAGGAGCCGAATATTTCCGAGGTTACTCCATTGGCCAGTACGACTTTACGCATGCGCCAACTGATTCACCTCGCCAACCGTTTTCTTCTCGCATGTGCGGCCGGAGAGAAATCGTGTCGGGTTTGTTACCATTTTTATTAATAGTTTTTCGAGAATATTCCGGAAACTAAGTGAGATAAAGCGTTTTTTTTGTAAATCGTGGAATTCTCTACAGAAAAGTTCCACGGCAAATCACTCTGTCTCACTAAGTTTCCGAGATATTGAAGAGAAAATCCAGTGAAAACGTCAAACTGAACAAATTAATTTTTTCAATGAATTATTTTTGAGAATATCTCGGAAATTTAGCGAGATAGAGTGAATTCATGAAAGTCCATACTCTCTTGTAGCTTTTAAAATTTTCTACACAACAGCATGAGGGCGAAATTGCTTCATCTCGTTTATTTTCCGCGATATTCATGATAAAATGAGTTCCATCAAAAAATAAAATTGCATGAATCAATTTTTTTCTTTTAATTGTTTTTGAAAAGATCTCGAAAATCAAGGGAGATAAAACGATTTCACTTTTCCCTTGTTTTGTGGTGCTTGAAATTCTTCATAAAAGGTGCTTCAGGCAAAATAGCTCTATCTCGCTTAGTGTCCAAGATATTCATAGAAAAATAAATCCAGTGATGAATTAAAATTGCATAAATCTACTTTTTCATTCAATTGTTTTTACTTACAACTCGTTTTGTAGCTTTTGAAATTTTCTATACACAAAAAAGGATCCAAGCAAAATACCTCTATCTCACTTATTCTCCAAGATATCCATAAATAAATGAATCCAGTGAAAAAGTAAAATTGAATGAATCAATTTTTCCTATTGTTAATTTAGAGGTTAACCTCTAAATTGACTATCAAAAATCAGCAATAGGAAAAATTGATTCATCCAATTTTCCTTTTTTCTTTTTAATTAATTAATTGATTGACTGATTAATTAATTAATTGGGATATTGGACAGTTAAATGAATATTTGGAGTCAATCCTGACTTCGGATATTTATTCAACTGTCTAATATCCCAATCAACCTCTCGACTGATTATATCATCATGGACGACAACAATCACAGCAATTTTTAATAATATTTCGGAAATTAAGCGAGATAGAGTGATTTTGTTCTAATTCTTTTTTTTAGCTCTTAAAATTCACTACAAAGAGGATTCAAGCGAAATTGCTCTATCCCACTTAGTTTACGAGATACTGAAAAGGAAAAATCCAGTAAAACAGTCAAATTGAACCAATCGACTTTTTCAATCAATTATTTTTGAGAATATCTCGAAAACTAAGGGAGATAGAGTGATTTTATCCTCAACTTGTTTTGTAGCTCTTGAAATTCTCCATAATAAAGGATCCAGGCAAAATTGCTATATCTCGCTTAGTTTCCAAGATATTCAAAGAAAAATAAATCCAGTGATAGAGTGAAATTGAATAAATCTATTTTTTCTCTTAATTGTTTTTGAAAATATTCCTAAAACTAAGCAAGATAGAGCGATGTTACTCACAACTCGTTTTGTAGCTCTTGGAATCCTCTATAAATAAGAACGGATACAAGCAAAATTGCTCTATCTCATTTAGATTCCAAGATATCCATAAAAAATGAATGAAGCGAAAAAGTAAAACTGAATAAATAGTTTTTTTCACTCAATTGTTTCTGAGAATATCTTGAAGACAAAGCGAGATAAAGTGATGTGATGTCCATCTCTTTTTATAGCTCTTGAAATTTTCTATAAAAAAAAGATTCAGCCGACATTGCTCTATCTCGCTTAATTTCCGAGATATTGATAAAAGAAAATGAATGAAGCTGTAAAGTAAAATTGGATGAATGGATTTTTTTGGAAATTGTTTTTGAGAATATCTCGGGATAGAGCGATTTCATTCTCATCTTGTTTTGTAGCTCTTGGAATTCTCTGTAGAAAAGGATCGATGCAGAATCTAGATACGCGATAGCGTATCGGCCAAGTACATGTTGAAGGGCCGAGCGCTGAGTGTCTAGATACGCGATAGCGTATCGGCCAAGTACATGTTGAAGGGCCGAGCGCTGAGTGTATATATTCCGGACAGAGCTTCCCCCTCCACTGCTTTTTTTTCTTCATTATTTAATTACTCAAAAATGAGGCAAGCTACGGAAAAAGTAGCCCTAGTTACATCACCTAATTCGACATCGAGCATTCGAATGGTGATTTTTGTTTTTTTTTATAAGCCATATTTAATTAAAAACGTCCCATAGCAACGGTCGTAAATCCACTTTTTCGGCTTTTTCATTATCTCAGGCTGGGTTTGTCATTCTCGGATTAGCGTAATCCGAGAGTTAAGTTAACTCTCGGATTAGTTTAGTCCGAGGATTTATCAGCGCGCGCTGCCTAGCGGTCAAGGGAGCATACTGGAACATCGCTTACGCAACCATATTATTTCCTGCAAAGTCAGTGTTCTTCCCTTGACCGCTAGGCAGCGCGAGCTGATAAATCCCCGGACTAAACTAATCCGAGAGTTAACTTAACTCTTGGATTACGCTAATCCGAGAATGACAAACCCAGCCTCAATGATTTTGCCAGATTTTTGTTAGAGGGTTGGCATCACTGTCGTTCACGTTGACAGTCAGTCTATCGATAAAATCGGAGTGAAAACTGAAAGTCGATAAAGAAAATTACCATTCGCTGGTAAGTAATTATCGACTTTCAGGAATTGATTGAAGATTTACTAGCGGAAAAAATTAAAGGATCAAAAAAAAATCCAAATTTTTCGTGGTTCTTCAAATGGCCGTATCTTTCTCAAAAATGATCGTATCGAAGTAAAAAAAAAAACAATTTGAAGCTTGAAGTCTCTAGTTTCGAGATCTTGAGACGAAAATTTTTTTCAAGTAACCTGCATCGCGCTATCCTAACGAGTACAGTGAAAATTTTTTTTTCGAAATTTTTTTGTTTTTTTTTGTCTACGGACTTGGGAAAAATTTTTCCAGCTCAATCATCATATGGCCCGAATAGGTTGTTCATTCAGCTTCCATTTGTTTTTTTTTACCTTGATTCGACCATTTTACACTGAGATATCGGACTTTGAATGAAAAAAGATCGTTTGGTCTTTGATCATCGATATCTCAGCAAGCAATAATCGCACAGAAAATTAACGGTGAGTTTTGAAAAGCTGAATAAATTCTCTACAAGAACAAACCATTTTTTTTCGGGAAAAAAATTTTTTACATCCTTTACATGAATTTGAAAAAACAAGACAAAAAAGGCTTTTGGTGAATTTTTGAAACATCAAACTTTTAATCAGAAATATTGAGAGAAAGACTCATGTTAAGTGTGCCTTTTACAGTTCAATATACCCACAAAAACCCTACAAAGTTTCAATTCAATCCAGCCGCTTTTTGGTTTTGTTTGATTGAATTTTTGAAAAAATTAAAGGATCACGTTTCTTGCACTTAACAGTTCAGAATCTATCACAAAATGAAAGGAAAGGAATTTCCTCCGCTTTTTACACATTTTCATTGCGAACGGCGTTTAAATTTATGAAAGAGAAAAACCGAATTCTTTATTGTTTTTTTTCATAAATTTAAACGCTGTTCAGAATGAAAATGTGGAAAAAGCTGAGGAAATTCTCTTCTTTCATTTTGGTAAAGATGCTGAACTGTTAAGTGCAAGAAACGTGATCCTTTAATTTTTTCAAAAATTCAATCGAATAAAACCAAAAAACGGCTGGGTGGATTGAATTGAAACTTAGTAGGGTTTTTGTGGGTATATTGAACTGTAAAAGGCACACTTAACATGAGTCTTTCTCTCAATATTTCTGATTAAAAGTTTGATGTTTCAAAAATTCACCAAAAGCCTTTTTTGTCTTGTTTTTTCAAATTCATGTAAAGGATGTAAAAAAATTTTTTCAAAAAAAAAAATGACTTGTTCTTTCAGAGAATTTATTCAGCTTTTCGAAACCCACCGTTAATTGTCTGTGCGATCATTGGTTGCTGAGATATCGATGATCAAAGACAAAACGATCTTTTTTCATTCAAAGTCCGATATCTCAGTGAAAAATGGTCGAATCAAGGTAAAAAAAAACAAATTGAAGCTGAATGAACAACCTATTCGGTCCATATGGTGGTTGAGCTGGGAAAATTTTTCCCGAGTCCGTAGACGAAAAAGAAGAAATCAAAAAACTTTCGAAAAAATTTTTTTCACTGTACTCGTTAGGATAGCGTGATGCACATTAGTTGGAAGAAATTTTCGTCTCAAAATCTCAAAACTAGAGACTTCAAGCTTCAAATTGTTTTTTTTTACTCCGATACGATCATTTTCGAGAAAGATGCGGCCATTTGAAAAACCACTAAAAATTTGGATTTTTTTTTTGATCCTTTAATTTATTCCGCTAGTGTAGATTCGAAAAAATTTAAAAAAACCATGAAATCTGGGAGAAAAAACAGAAACTGATGTTTCTGTAAAAAAACGTGGCCAAGTACATGTTTCTGAGAATCCCTCTCTTTGAAAAAAAAAATGAGATAATTCGGAAGAGCCAAGAATTTGAATTATTCCGCGAAGGTTGATAAGAAGGAAAAGAAATGAAAACGATTAGATAGAAGATTATTCGGTAGGAAAAATCAGAAACTTGGCCTTTTCGCATCCGAATTCGAATTAAAATCATTGACGGAAATCGAAAAGGCCAAGTTTCTGATTTTTCCTACCGAATAATCTTCTATCTAATCGTTTTCATTTCTTTTCCTTCTTATCAACCTTCGCGGAATAATTCAAATTCTTGGCTCTTCCGAATTATCTCATTTTTTTTTTCAAAGAGAGGGATTCTCAGAAACATGTACTTGGCCACGTTTTTTTACAGAAACATCAGTTTCTGTTTTTTCTCCTTGCTCTATCTCGCTCAGTTTTCAAGATATTTATGAAAAAATAAATCTGGTAAAAAGTCAAATTGGATAAATCGATTTATTAAAAAATTGCCTTTGAAAATATCTCAGAAACTAAGCGAGATAGAGTGATTTTTCTTGCATGCGCTTTTGTAGCCGTCGAAATTTTCTACAAAACAGCATGCGGGCAAAATTACTTTATCTCGTTCAGTTTCCGAGATATTTAAAGAAAAATGAATTCAGTGAAAAAGTTAAATTTTCATGGATCGATTTTTTCTTTCATTTGTTTTTGGGAATATCTCGAGAACTAAGCGAGATAGAGCAATGTTATGCTCCTCTTGTCTTGTAGCTCTTGAAATTGTTCATAAGAAAGGCTTCAGGCAAAGTTGCTCTATCTCGCTCAGTTTCCAAGATATTCAAAGAAAAATAAATCCAGTGATAAAGTGAAATTGGATAAATTTATTTTTTCTATTAGTTGTTTTTGGAAATATTTCGAAAACCCAGCGAGATAGAGCGATTTCACTCACAACTTACTTTCAGCTCTTGAAATTCTCTATAAATAAAAAAAGATTCAAGCAAAATTACTCTATCTCACTCAGTTACCAAGATATTCATAAAAATATGAATGAAGTCAAAAAGTAAAATTGAATGAATCGATTCTTTCTCTCAATTGTTTTCGAGAATATCTTGAAAACAAAGCCAGATAGAGTTATGTTATGCTCATGTTGTTTTATAGCTCTTGAAATTTCCCATTAAAAAGGATTCAGCCAAAATTGCTCTATCTCGCATAGTTTCCGAGGAATTGAAAAAAAACTCCAGTAAAAAAGTAAAATTGACCGAATTGATTTTTTCAATCAATCCTTTTGAGAATATCTCGAAAACGAAGCGAGATAGAGTGATTTCACTCCCATCTTGATTTGTAGCCTTTGAAATTCTCTACAAGATAGGATAGGGGCAAAATTGCTCTATCTCACTTAGTTTCCGAAATATTGATTAAAAGAAATATATGAAGTTAAAAAGTGAAATTGAATAAATTGATTTTTTCTTTTCATTGTTGTTGAGAATATCTCAAAAACTGAGCGAAATAGAGGGATTTTACATTCATTTTGTTGTTGGGGTAGTCAGTATTTTTGGTATTCTTTGCCAGCTGTCCAGTAAAGCTGGATAAAATAGAGAAAATAGAAAGCATTGGACCGAGTCGATTTCACCAAGTGAAGAAGAGAAACTCAAAAAATTAATATTGCAAGATCTATTTTGGAGTTCGGCTATTCTCAATCACAAGAAGAAGCGAGAGGAAAGAGAGATTCAAAATCCTAAAGTTCACCCGAGCAATTGAATCGACCAAATTATTATTGATTGATATGAAAAGATGTCATTAGAGTTGGATAAATCGACTTGGAGTGCGAGTAGACTGCACTTGAGAATAACAAAAGAAAAAAGTGGAGATGATGATGATAAAAAACTGCTAGAAACTACAGATTAGCATTACCAAGTAACGAAGACAGTCTAGCAGACTTCAAGTCCCCGAAATTAAATTTCAAAGTAGTTCAGAATGATTCAATTCGAATTATTAAAGATTCATCAGCAAAAAAATTGAAAATGTAAAGAATTGATATGATGAAAAATATTCTATCGTCCCCTTAATAACAGATTCATATCAGGGCTATAAGTCCTTATAGAAAGCGTTACTCTATCATTAGGGTAACGATATGTATGTATTTCGTAGAAAATATCTTCATAAAATGCCTTCTCATAATGAAAAAACTTCATGAGAAATCATTATATGAAGAACCTCTTCATAAAATTCGATTTCATAAAAACATTTTTTCACAGAAGTATCTCGCTAGAAAAATCTGCACTAATACTCATTATGATGTGAGGATTTTTTGATAATCACAAAAATTCTATGATTGTGAAACTCACACATCACACAAATATCCACCCTTAAATTTATGATTATAGCAAATTTCTCCATGGGGAATTTCGCATTGACAAATTCCGCGATGAAGAAAATGCAATGGAAAAAAACGCCATGGAAAAAATCGCCATGGAACGAATCGCCATGGGAAGAATCACCATGGAAAGGAAAGCTATGAAAAAAAAGCTACGGAAAAAAATGGGAAGAATCGCCATGGGAAAAAACGTCATGGAAGGAATAGCCATGCAGAAAAAAGCCATAGAAAGAATCGCCATGAAAAAATTGTCATGGGAAAGAACTTCATGGAAAGCGGCAAATTTGTGATGGCGGCGGCCATGGCGGCTGCCATGACGAGCGCCATGGCCGCCGCCATGGCGAGCGCCATGGCCGCCGCCATCAGAATTTTTCTACGTGTATATAGAGAGCCCTTATGACAGAACCACTCTATTGGCGACGTTTTGTCTTTTTTTTTTATAGATCTAACAGATATTTTCCTACTAAAAATTAATATGATATAATTGAATATGTATAGAATTGAATGATATTCTTTCGGACCCACCTCACCGGCCAAATAAGCTCAAGAAACGCAATACAAAAAAATTTATTTGTAGTAAACACGTCATGGCGGCGGAAACGATAGAGGGCCTGGCTATGCTGCATGCATCAGCTGATCGAATATATATCAATGTATACCGATATGTTTATATTCCGTAATTTTTTCTTTTCAAATGCAATAATTTGTTGCTAACAGATTCTTAACATTGGTAGAAGAATTTATTAATATTTTTGAGGAACAAAGCACAATAATCGAAAATTGACATCCAAGAATTTGAAGTTTGCACGCAGCCGCCATTCCACTACTTGAATATTTTTAATACTTCTATTATTAAAAAAATCAATTAATAAAAGAAGCGAAATAACATGTATTTTTCATAATTAAAATAGTTAATTTTCGTCGGGTTTTTACTGATCAAAAAAATAAAAAAATTATGTTGCTTTCTTGAACTACCGTGTGAGGGTAGAACCTCGTTAACTAAATCGGTATTATAAAGGACACTATAGAGTAACTCCCTGATAGAGTTAGAATTCAAAATTTCGAAAAACAAAAAAGTAATAGTAAAAAAAATATTTTTTGTTACAACTGCAGCACCTCTCCCGTACTACGCTATGTTGATGTTTGAAGTTATAGTACTGAGATCCTGTGTTATGTGGTGCCTGAAAAGTTTTTGTTGCATCGAAATTAGATTGAGTGAGTGGGAGATATGAGCGTAAACTTATTGTGGTTTGACTTTAACACGATCATACGAATAAATAATTTTTTCTTCAGGTACTATAGGCAAAGATGACTCATAAAATATCGTGATGGAATTGTCGTTGAAAACTGCAACAATTTTTTTTCCGAAAACTTATCTATTCTTGTTCAAAGCTATGAATTTCGAAAGATAAAAATTGTTGAGAAAAAATAGAGCAGTGAAATATTGGCAGATTCAAAGAAAAAAATATAATGCTTGGCAGAAAAAAGGGAAAAAAAAATCTTGTTGAAGATAAGAAATGAAAGAAAAAATCTGATTTTGCGAGAAAAACAATAAAGTTTCAGTGCTCGAAAAAAAAACGAATGAAGAATCAATCTTTTGATGAAAAAATCAATTGAGATATCTTTGATAAGACTGAATTAAATTCAGAACAAATGTTTAGATAAAAAGTAAATCGAGAAATAGGTTTTTTTCACGAGTTTTGAAAATTCAATTATCTAAAATAGACTCATCAAAAATTTTTCCTCATTTTTCAATAGTACTATGATAAGTATTTTATCTCGAAAAATTTCGTGACAATGCTTATTTCACCAGAATTTTTTCTACTGAGTACTGTACCTGAATAACAACATGTTTTCCATCTACCCTGGTAAGAAACCCCGTTAGGCTCCGATTGGATTTCAAAATGACATCAGGAAACTACCGTGTTATTGTCTTTCTCCGGTTGGATCCTCGAAACGTCGTCCCCGAAGCAAAAATTCGGTTGATGGAGAAAGTAATGGGAACGTAACGGAGAACCAGTACATTCCCATTGAATTTCTCGTCATTTTTTTGGGGAGTGAATCAACCGGACTGAATGGGCCTTCCGTGAAGTTCCTATTATTATTATGAAAGTAATTTTTTTCCGAAAAATAATCGGTACGAAAGGGAAATAAAATACCCAGGTAGGAATTGACGATCGGAACAAGCCTTGCTCAGCCTTTGCCCAAGGCTGAGGCTGAGTAGTCTAAGGCTCAGATGGCAAGGCTGAAACAAGCCTTGATGAGCCTTAGAATGATAAGATCATCCCAAGGTTGGAAACTGAGGGTTTTCCCAACACTCAGATCTAAGTCTGAAATGAGGGTGAACCGTTCCAGACAATGGGGCTGTAGAATGTTTAAACAATTGTTTAACATTAATTACTATTGAATTATAAGGCTTTCACGAGATAAATCAGCTCAAATAGTATTAAAAATAACATTAATATGGAAAAAAAGTTGCTCCGGCTTGGATTCGAACCCACGACCACTGATTCTAGAAAATTTTAATGATAAAAAGGTTATTTTATTATTATTAATTATCCTCGACCCGATTGGTATGAATATATATTTATTCAGATGCCGCGTTCGGATGTTGTTCCCCAGAGAAGATCGTCCTGGTGCCGCTGTTGTCCGAGGTATCCACCGAAGGACTGTGCTCGAAGCATGCATCTAGCCCACTAGGCTATTACCCTTACTTGAGTTCATAGGACATAAACCCGAATTATGAAGTGACTCAACCTTTTCTCTCATTGACACTCTGAAACTTTATGTTCATATGTTTCAATTTTTATCCTTCCAATGTTATAATAATAATTTTATTCAATTATCTATCCGCTTAAATAATTAATAACAGAATTTTGTCGGTTTGAATCGAAATCAGGTTTAGCCCAAGACTGAGACAAGCCTCGAATGAGGCTCAATGAAATATTCCAAAAATCAAACAAAAAAATGGAATTTACCTATTAACACTAATATTGTTATTGTTATTGCAATAATAATGAGGAAATTCCTATCTAATGAGTGAAGGCTGGCCCAAGACTCGTCCGCCCTTCAGAATGAAGCCTTTGTAGAGGAAGCCTCAATCGAGGCTGATTCAAGCCTAGGTTGAAATTTGAAAATGAAGGAATGAAAACTCATAATCTCAGCCTAATTTTGACGACAAGAACAAGCCTGGCCGAGGTTTGGTTCCCCAAGCCTCAGTGCGCCAAGGTTAGTAAGGGGCTGTACTCGTCGTCAGCCTCGGCGTTTCCTACCTGGGTAATGGGGGATGCCGGTTTATTCCTGTTAGTAACTATGGGGTCGTGCCGTAGGGGAAACAATAGGAATCAATGGTTTTTTTTATTTCTGATTTTTCTTACTTTAAGTGAAAAGTGTGTGAATATTGGAAAAAGTGCAAAGAGAGAGAGGGATATTTATGCAAAGAATCATTCTAAGGTCTGCGTCGAAGTCTCAACCTGTAAGTATATAATATACGTTATCAACTTAGAATATTACCAGCTATCCTGATGTCTCGTGATATTCAGCCAAGTATCCTGATGTTTCTCTGGTGGCTGACGCCATCTGGTGACGAATTTGAGTCTTGGGTAGGGGGAATATTTGAAAAGATTACAGCAGATAATGCGGTGTTCACTTGAAACAGTATATTGATTTTAATATATTTTTTTACATTTAAATATTTTCACTCATGTCTTGGGTCATGTCTTCATCGTCCGAGCTAGCGGTTACGACATGGCTCTTCATCTTTTCGTCCTCTACATCCTGACTCTTTCAATTTTTTACGGATTTTCTTATCACTGCTACCATTCCCTAGTCTCATCACACTCTTTGATGATTTTGTCACTGTTCCTGTGTAAAAAAAAAGGAGTAAGTTGATTACATAGTTAAATATGTTTAATTAAGTTATTTAAGTAATTAATATAAGTAATGAAAAATTACCGGCTCTTCCCAATGGCTTAGAGTATCCATAATTTCAGGACTTGACCTTCCCTCACTCTTGTTCTCTTTTTCGTCTAATTCTATCTATAAACACATTAAGATGTGAGATGAGAATTGTATTTCTAATTTATGATAACGTATACCTGATGATATACTAATAATAACATGGTTTACCCGATGTTCTTGTTTTTGAATTAAGGACATTTTTCTTTTTTTCAAAATTTCTTCGAGCTTCTCTTCACTATTATCAGTATGGGATAAAGGACTTTTATCACTTCCTGATTGGGCATCTGTTCCTGTTTCTTCCTCGGTTATTTCAGATGCTGATAATAATTTCGCATTAAAGGAACGTACATGCATACGTTGAGTTTCCATTTTTTCTTTAGCTTCTGCATAAGCTGCTGCAAAAAACCAAGCATTACATACAAGTGATATGATTGGTGATTCCTGGAATGATTTTAATTTTAGCGCGATATACGTTGTTATTACCTGTTACGAAACAAATTTGGCATTGCTTCCATTTAGATTGATATTTGAGGTTGTATACTTTGTTGTTGTATTCAATTTTTTCACCTGGAAAATGGCAGATTGTCGAAATGGGAACCAATTTGTATGGATTAATAGTTGTGTCACTCAGTTTGACACAAGCCCAACTTGCCATGTCCTAAAATGAGAGAATGAACATTTTTCGATCGACTGATTCAATTGCCCCATGGTTCAATTTATCCCCTCCTCCCCTACGGCAGAATTTTTCCTCCCGGAAAAAAATCCACATTTTTTTTCTTTTTCCAAAATGTTCCACGGGCTCGAGATTTTTTTCTTTAGACTCAACCAATATTAGGAGCGTGTAGCCTGATTCTCAAACTTCAATTTGTTTATTTTTTTTTTCGCTGGAATCGTTTTTTGGTGAGATATCGTCTGATAAGTAGAAAATCACCTTTTCCTCTTTAGTCACCAATATCTCGGAAACTACCGATCGTACAGCGAGCAAGTGGTGTGTTTTGGAAACTTGAATGAATGCTCTATGAGCCCCTTACGTTTTTATTTTTTTTCCATTCTTCAAAGTTATTTGAAAACGTACCAAAAAATGACTTTTTTTTTGTGTTTTCTAAAATCAACCCAAACTTTTGCGAAAATGACTCATGTTTTTCCGTTTTTTCGTAGCTTAATTTATGCCCAAGCACCCTGTAAATTTCCAACCCTATCGGCTGGACCTTTTTTTCCCGACTGGTCAAAATTGTACCAAAAATTGAAGGAGCATGGTTTTGCTCCTTAAACATCAATTGATGATGATTAAAACGGGAAATTTTCATTAACCGTTATTTTTTGCGGATTTTGTATGAGATACTCGTCGACTCGAAAAAGAATCATCAAGAATGTTAGGAGAAATTTTTCCGAGTCATCATTGCCTCAATTTAGAAACTTTGTCATTCCTGCAGTTTATGAAATATGTGAAAAAAAAAATGAAAATAATCGAAAATGTTCTTTAAAAAGTTTTCAGACATTTTTTCTCACTTTGGATGGAATCTTTTCATTTGTAATGCAAAATTGAAAAAAAAAATCATTAAAAAAAAAATTGCAATGATGTTTTTTCTCGACAAATTTTGGTTTACGAATGAACAGATCTCATTCAAAGTGAGAAAAAAGGTCGGAAAACTTTTCAAAAACAATTTTGATGATTTTCGATTTTTTTCTCACAAATTTCATAAACTGGGGAAATGACAAAGTTTCTAAATTGAGGCAATGATGACTCGAAATAATTTCTTCCAACATTCTTGATGGTTCTTTTTTGAGTTGACGAGTATCCCATACAAAATTCGAGAAAAAAAACGCTCCATGAAAATTTGCCGTTTTAATCATAATTAATTGATGTTCAAGGAGCGAAACCATGCTCCTTCAATTTTTGGTACAATTTTGACCAGTCGGGAGAAGAAAACGGTCCAGCCGATGAGGTTGAGGGTGTTTGGGCATACATTAAGCTAAGGAAAAACGTAAAAACATTAGTCATTTTCGCAATATTCACACAAGTTTGGATTGAATTTCGGAAAGACCAAAGAACCTCACTTTTTGGTACGTTTTAAAATGAATTATGAGAACGGAAGAAAAATTTGGCAAAAAAAAAGGGGAGCTCACAAAGCATTAATTCAAGCTTTCAAAAAACTCGACTTGCTTGCTGTACGATCAGTTGTTCCCGAGATATTGATAATCAAAGACAAATGGGTGATTTTCCACTTAATAGACGATATCTCACCGGAAAACTGTCGTAGCAAAAAAAAAATAAAATACATATAAGTTCGAGAATCGGGCTACAAGCTCCTGATATTGGTTGAGTCGAAAAAACAATTTTCGAGCCCATGGACCAGGCTTTGAAAAAAGACTAGGTCAAAATCGCTCTGTCTCGCTTAGTTTTAGAGGATCTCTGTTTATTCCATTGATTTCAAAGTTGTCGGAGGGATCAGGAAAAAACCAACCTCGCTTGATAACTCTGTACTCTGTCAGCTATAAACTTGTCCCTTTGGTTTTTCCCAATTGGTCATAAAAAAATTGGTTCTGATTTTAAAGGATAGTTTCAGCGGGGGGTTCTTCAGTGTGTCCTCTTTTTTTCATTCATTTGACCCTCTCTAAGGAGGCTGGTCACTAAATGCGTTCAAATGGAAAAATTCTGGAAATTTAATATGTTTTTGTTAAACATCCCATACGACTTGTGTTAAATTTTTAATCCATTCTTGAACCTAGGTTGGACGTAATAAATTGATGAAAATCCCTTGTTATACATAGCCTCTTATAGGCATGCGAAACTGTACCGATAAATCGAAGACAAAAAATTAAAAATCTCGTGAATGACAATTGAGATTTGATTGAAAAACTGATCAGTACCTTCCTTGAACAATCAGGAAAAATACTGGACCATTTGCTCCGGGCCTTACAGACCTTTTAAAATTGCAATTTATGGTTTTATACAATTCCTCGATAAAAATTCATGTGTCGAGTAACTAGCATGGCATCACTGCGTGACGTAGCGTTATGCCCGTGAGAGCTCTGTATGTATGTGTGGATACAGTTCGAAGTATATTTCAGCTGCAGCATTGTCAAAGTTCCCGAGCTCATCTCGCAATCAATTTTCTTTTATTTTCTATGACATTAACAACATTTGAGGTGATTATTTATTTTCAAAAATTATAAAAGGGAGTAAAAAAATTAATATGATGATTTTCAGCAAGTAATTAGCTGATTAACGGTCAGAAAAATGTGTAATATTTTCGTGTTCAGGGATTGGTATTAACTTGGGATCTCTATGCTAAAGCATAGGCATTCTCCTCGGCCCACGCGCCCCTCACAAGTGGTGACCAACCTCCTTAAATGCCATACGGATATTTTATGGCCGGTATGCCTCTCAACGTTCTGTCCCGGACAGAAAAGTGCATGTGACAGAACAAAAAAAAATCAGGAAAAGAGAGAGAAACGAAAAATCGAAAGAATAAGAGGAAAGGGGAAAAGGAAAAGAAATTCGGTCTTCGTATCGACATTTTCCAAAGCGGAAAAGTGAGGAAACCTACCGAGATCTGCGAGAGGAGAAATTCTGGAAATTTGCTTATTGGAATGATATGTTATTGGATGAACATATCAGTCATATATGACTGTCACTCAAGTCGCCACTGAGAGTGGGGGCAAGAGAGGTTAGAAAAAATTATCTGGAACGACCAAAGGAGGTAGAAATTGTTCAATCTTACATTAATCGTTTTTTTTCTCTCCAAAACTACACGTCAGTAATTGCTGATCCAGATCTCAAAAAATATCCAAAGTGCCTGACTATGAACTCCAATTTTTTTCAGGAGCGCCGTAAATCTCATTTTTTCCAAATTTCTCATAAATGAACCACGACGCAGCTTACACGGTTTCTTATGGAGAAAATGAAAATTTGAAAATTCAATATCTTGAGTTCTACACGTTAGAAAATTTTCTTTCATAGGGAAAAGTTATTGGGTTTGATGTGAAGAATATCTCTGAATTATTTCGGATTTTTCGTATTTCAAGTCTGTAGCGATAGTACTACCTTAAGGAGAGAAAAATTAAATGAGTTGTGGAGAATGTCTTGAATGGTTTTAGTCCTATATACTTTCTATTTATTCCGATAGATTCAAAGTTGTCAATGGAATCACGAAAAAACAATGTCGGTCAATAGCTCTGTACTCGGTCAGCTATAAATTTGTTCTTTGGGTTTTTCCTCATTGACCATGAAAATTCGTGTTGAATTTGAGGGAAGTTTTCAGCAGGGGGTCTTCAGTGTGCCCTTTTTTTCCCTTTCCATTTACCCTCTTTGAATGCCGTATGGATATTTTATGGCCGATATGCCTCTCAACGGTCTATACCAGCCAGAGAAGCTATGTGAGGGAGAAAGAAAATGTAGAGGAAGAGAGGGATAACAAAAATGAAAGAATCAGGGGGGAGGGGAAACGGAAACGAATTCAGTCTTCTAACTGGAATTTCCTCAAGCAAAAAAGTAGGGACATTTACCAACATCTGCGAGAAGAGAAATGCAAAAAAGTCACTCATTGGAATGATGTGTTACTGTCCTTCCATTTTCAGGCTAGCCTACTTAGAAAAAAATCAGCCTTTGTCCTCCGAAATACCATGACTGATATGGCCTAGGCCTCAGCCACCCGTCAAAAGTCATAAATCAGTTTCAAAAAGAAATAACAAAAAATTGAGTTTTCAGGAGGAAAATGACTCGTTATTTTAGTTGTTTTCTAAAAGTGTCTTGGAAACTAAACGAGATGCAGTGATTTTACGTGATAGCTACTTTATGAAGAATTTCAAGTAATACAGAAAAAAATTGGCGCTCTATTGCTCTAATTCACGTAGTTTCCACCATATTGCGAAAAAACTATTCACAACAAGATACTGTTATCCCGTTTTTTTAGATGTATTTACCAAAGGTTTTTTGAGAATATCTTGGAAACCAAATGAGATAGAGCAATACTATCAACCTGAGGATTTATTTTTCAGAATTTAATGGACTACAAAAATTAATGGAACAAGAAGTTTCATTGTTAATCAGTAACAGATACCAAAAAAATAGAGTCGGAGAAATTATTCGATAAAAAATTACATAATTTAGAGAATGTCACCTGATGAAAACCTCGAATCACCGCCCTCATCAGGTGGTATATTCTGATCTGGTATTTCGATTTTATCTGCGGAAGTAAATTGAAAATTAATAAATATAAAAAAAAGAAATATATCTTCATTTGAAAATCGATTTGAATTAAATCGTCCTTTGAGAAAAAATCGTCATTGAACTCCACATATTTATTTATTTATTTATTTATTTATTTTATTTATTTATTCATGATCAACAGCCGAAGCCAATTACAGATCACATTAGTGTTACAAACCGTGATGAGTATCAATTGATACATTTCTATTACAAACTTCCTCAGCTGAGTTTTAATGGAGCACATGCTATCGGTGAAAATATCAATATTTTTACATCTACTAATAGCTAGATTAATGTCTTTGCACGCCCTCGAGATCGGAGAACATAAGGCTAAATTGCTTCCCGCCATTGGCAGATAGAAAGTACTACTATTACGCATATTTAGTTTGAAAAAACAATAAGTGGAGAACAAATTATTTTGTGTTATTTTCTAGTAATTTGTTATTGTGGGGGTGTGGCCATATAAGAAATATAACCGAAAGACGCAGTTCTAATCTACGCCTCCAAAGTTCTTGGGCCTGTATCAATCCATATTATCCAGTAGGATATTGGTGATCTAGCCTGAGAATGAACAGGTACTTGGTGACCCAGCGGGTCGTACAGGGGGTACGGCGTGTGCCAAGGGGAGAAAATGGCGCTACTCCAAATTGGGAAGCGGCGGGATGGCTGACTTCTCAGAAAATACCGTCAAGCAAATTGGCTTTTCGTTCTTAACGAGGCTTATGTTCTGAAATTTTCTGAAAAAGTAATTTCTCTACTGCGTTCTTCCGTAACCTCTCATAATCACGTATGATAGAATGATTGTTAAAATGACCTATTAGTATGTACAAAAGATATGTACAAAATTTTCCCTATCTCCCTCAGTTTCCGAGGTATTCTCAAGAAAGGTGGGATAAAAAAGATTAACGAATTTTGTTAATTCTATCCGATCTCCCCGGCACTTAATTAACCCTCGATAATAATTATTACGATGATTCTACAATCACTATGGAAAAAGGCACTCAATACTTGAGATTTTAAGAGCTACAAAAAAGGTTTGTATTGGAGGAATCTCCGCGTCGAGGAAACTTCGGGACCGCTCGGTTGACATTGCACTAATGCAATGTCGAACGAGCGCTGCCGAGTGTATCCGAAGGGTCAGACTCGTCGACAGGCCTGCTAGTTATTCCGGCAGGACGAATTTCAAGAGTCACTCTTATTTCAGTTGCAGCGTGACCCTCGTGGTGAAAAAAGCTCCAGCAAATTTTCCGTATAAGTGAGAGTGACTAAAGTGAATTAACATTCGAGAAGTGAAAAAGATACAAAGTGAAATCTATTTCAAGTTAACATCAGGATAAAAATCATAATTGTGCCTAAGAAGATTATGGAAACGGGGTCTTCTAGCATGGTGAAAATTCCTAACTTATGAAAATTCTCCGCAAGAATATTCAAGGTATTTATATCACTACACGAATTGAAATATTGAAATTCGAAAAGAATTTTCACTGAAAGCTCATATGAATCTGAACTGTCTTGCGAAATTCCTGATCAATGGACCGTTTTGTTCAGTCGATATTCAATAAAAATGAAATAGAAATAATGTAGTGTTTTATGAGCTTATGCAATCTTTTGCACTTTCCGGTCGGACAAAAGATTAAAATGTGTAAAATATCTTGAAAAAGGGCAAGAAAAAAACAAAACTTCACGATTTAATATTAAAATTATCGACCGTATGATAATTTTGTTATAATTTTTTTTCGCAGCATAAGGGAATCTCTCAATACGCTAGTCGAATAGCATCTCATCGGTTATGTAATAAATGACAAATAACAAATATAATGCCTGAATATTTCTTCGAATTCGCTTTAAATTCCAAGAAAGAGTTTTTTAACCCTTCATTCCTCGTGTAAAGCGCACGGCGCTGCATTTTCAGCGTTTTGTTGTTTCATTTTCATTTTTACCAATTAAAATTTTTTTTTTTAAATCAATGCTCGTATTGGACCTTCTAAAATGAGTAAATATTTTCAATGAGTATAGAATAGCTCAAAAAAATTCTATGTAAATATCCTTTTGTGGATCACGAATTGAAAAGCAGCTCTAGGCCGAACATTGCGAGTACATGGGTTCAAATTACGCTGTTGCTAAGTCGGTCTCTCACTCTTACTTACTGATCCCAAAGATGAAAACATAACCCTTAAACATCACACGATTTACTTCCACCTCCAATTTTTCATTTAATATGGAATTAATTAAAAATAATTTTTCCGAAAGAATTCAGACACGAATTACTGATTAATCATTCGGCAACATCACTCGGAAGTTATCACAGCGACAGAGCGCTCACCGCATGACCTCTGGAGTCGGGTAAAATCACGCGAGTGATGGACGGTTAATGGCAAATATTAATCTTTGGGTTTTTAGCGTAACACTCAATGACTAATGCGAAGAACGATGAAACTCCTTTACACATCATGTCACATGTGATTAGTGATGGGTGAAAAAAATCGAAGGAAAAATCAATTCTCATAGAATTAAATAAATCTCAATACTATATATCTCGTAATCGCCCTATCTCCTTTAGTCTTACAGGCGCTGACGGGCTCTCTATTTACTATTGCAATCCGTGAATTATTAGTTGTAATTGAAAATCCGGCCAATTCGGATTTATCGGAGGGATTAAAAAAAACAAACCTCTTTTACCTAGTCTCTACGCTGTAAGCAATAAACATAGCCCTTTCTTCGAATGCCACATCAATATTTTATGGTCAATGAGGAAATCCCCAAAGTTTCGTCATGGGCTTTTTATTGGGTGTCTACTTTCCTTCTTTCTCTAGTTTTCCTCATCCTTTCTATCGTTGGAGCTTATGCCTCTTAAATGCTTTGTGTTGACGAAACCAGCGTATATGGGGGCGAGGAAGACAGGGGAAATTTTTTTGACAAAATAAGAGAGAAGATGGGAAGAATTTCCTTAACCTTTGTTTCTCGAGGATCACGATAAAAATGACGTGAAAAATGACTGGAAGATAGTATATATTCATAATTTCATTTTTTTTTTTTTTTATTCTGGAGAACATCCCGGGAAGTAATGGAGATACGTCCTTTCTATTCCGATTTTTTTTGTAGAGAATCCAAAAAGCTACATAAAAAATGGAGTGAACTTGCTCCTCTACAATCGCAATTCTCAAAAAAAAAAAAAATTTAAATTAGAAATCGCCCGCAGAGATCGGCCGAAAAAAATTAGCATTTTTAATTTTCTAATTTTTTTTATTTCTATAATTTCCATCGAAAAAATTTTAATTACTTTCTTAATGAAAAATTTTGATTTTAAAATTTTCCATTGGTTTGAAAATTAATTTTTTTTTTTAACAATTTTGATTACTATTGTAATTTAAAATTTGACTGATGGAATTTCATAATTATTTTCATTATTAAACTTCTTAACATTTATTAGTTAAATTGTTATTATTTATTAGTTAAATTAAATTATAAATGTCATATAAGCGTCATTTAGATTGGCTTAAATTATAAGTTCTTATTTGTGTTACATTTAGTTAATACTCTCAACTCAAAATTTTTGTCTGAAAAACGATTATATTTGGAAAGATCAAACATAGTAGCGTTGATTTTATTATAAAATTAATTATTCCAATCAATTAATAAGTAAGAAAGAATCAAAATTTCGAATAAGAAAAAGAATTATAAAATCTCATCAGTCAAATTTTTAATGACAATAGTAATCAAAATTGTTAAAAAACAGAAAATTAATTTTCAAACTAATGAAAAATTCAAAAATCCGAATTTTTCATTAAGAAAGTAATTAAAATTTTTTCGATGGAAATTACAGAAATAAAAAAACTTAAAAAATTAAAAATGCAAATTTTTTTTTGCCGATCTCTGATTTTCCGAAAATACGTCTATTTTTCATTATTGGTGATGTGACGTCCGCACGTCTTTTTATTGTTATATATTTTTGTCTAAAATTTATTCTAAAAATCGATGAAAATAGACAAGTGTTTCTACACATAGGCCTCTTCTAGAACAAACATATTTTTTGGAGATACCATACAGTATCTCATTACTATTCCCCACATATTGAGAAATTCGTTTATTGCTCTCCAAAATAGGGTCGATGCACTTACGTGTCGCGCGAGAGTGATAGCTGATGCGTATGGGTTAGGCCCGCGCGCTCTGTCTCTCTCTTTCATGACTTTTTCATCCGGCCCTTACGAAACTCTCACGCGTAGCGCAACAGCCTAAATAGAATTCTTTTCTATGCGCTGCGTAAACATTGGAAAGAAGTAGGTGAACAGAACACACTTAGTGTTACTGACTCTAAAAATGATAAGGCTATTAAAATGCAGAAGTGTAATTCAAAAGGGAAATTTAAACAAAGTTTACGAGTAGATTCTAAAATAAACCGTTGTGGAGGGGAAAACGGGCCTTCCCGAAACAACTAATAGAGTTTAACCACGTATGAGATGTTGAAAAGAAAATCATGTGGAAGGGATGGAGTGATCCCGGAGCATTGATCATAGAGAATATTGTAAAATTAGGGAAACGCCCTAACAAGAATATATAAAAGCCTCGTGACATTCAGATCTTCACTTCACTTCAGTCGGTTAAAGATTCAGTTCAGTTTTTGTCATGTCAGTTAGTTAGTTCAGTCAGTTCAATTTAGATCGGTCGGATCAGTTAATAATATGTAGTCAGTCGAGAGTGAGTTAAGCTACCTTTTGGAGCTAAAATTGTTAAATTTATTTGTACAGAACCGATTAGTTCTCAAAAATGAGAAAGCGTAAAAAGAAACAGGAAATGATAAATACATCTCAAACAAATTCGATATTAAATTTGAAGTAAGATTTGAGATCAGTGTAATTGCCAATGCGATTTTGAATTAGTTAAACAAGACAACCACAAAGGTAATAAGTCGGAAAAATTCTATTTACTGAATTTATAAAATTTTGGATATTAAAATATAGGTCAGTTTGACCATTTTATATAAAATCAAATTTCTTCTCATTTTTATTTATCCTCAACTGAAACCATTCCAACATTACTCCAATCCAGTCTATTCACCGAAAGGTGAGGGCGAGAACGGAGGCTGAGACGTATTCCTTTAACTTCTTAGTGATTGGGGGACAATTTGATTATTTAATTAAATTTCTTTCTTTAATTAGAAATAACCTCAACATTAGGACGTGACAGTGAGATAGGGCGATTCTGCCCTCATCCTCTTTCATTGAAAATTTTAGGAGCGTTGAAAAAAAATTCAGAGAAAAGCACCCTATCTCGCTTAATTTCACATATATCTCCAAAACAACGTTGATAAGAAAAATCTTTCAACCTTTTTTTTGTTTTAAATATCCCTGACACTCATGGAGATACGTTCTTTTTATCACAAACTTTTTTGGAACTCTTGAATTCTTCACAAAAAAATTAGAGCAGGATCCTGCTATGTCTTTCATTTTCCGAAAGACCGTCAAAAAATGATTCTCAAAAAATTATCTTGATCCATTAATTTTTGTAGTGTTATATATAAATTTTATTTTCAATTTTGTGTGGATCGGGCTCACTTATAGTAAAAGAATCAGCACATTTCTCGACTTCCACCTCTGTTTCTTTTTCCACAAAGCCAGCATAGAGTTGCTGACTTTGGCAATTTGAGGAAATGTGGACGAGACCGTCCACTCGCGGAATGGAGAGAGAAGGCAGTCGCGAAAGAATATTCAAAGTATTACGACTCCTGCGGACAATCTACTTTTCCCGAGTTCGTTTCCCTTGATCTTGGGCCTTAACCGATCGGCATAAATAAGTACTTCCGTAGATAGTACTAACGCGGCAACTACGCAGATCTTCGTAGCCGCGAGTTGGAGTGTATCAAACACATTGTGTCCCTGATTGAACTCAATTTTGTCAAAATGAAAATCTGTTAGAGTAATCAATTGGTGTCAATAGTTTGTGTTAAATTTTGTGTTAATATTAGAGTGTTACATAGAGACAACGTTATCTGTTAAATTAAAGATTTGGAGCTAATTTATATACAATTGGAATATTACAATTATCACCTAGTTACGGAGTATTCAAGGATTTGTGAAAAGGGGTGAGCCCGATAAATTTTATTAATTCGAATATCGTCGATTTCCTCAATCAAATTTTATATTTAAACTCAATCCACGACCACAAAGTATCCAGTAATTAATTGCGAAAGATACAATTATAGAACACAACTTGGGGTTTTGTCAAAATCAAATTTTATTTTATTGTTTAATAAATGGGAACTTAAATACTTAATCCCAAAGTTTTCCTATTGTCATTCTCCCTTATAACTGTCAGTGACCTATCGGACATACAGGTGAGGATCCGCAAGAATCTTACTTTCGAACGCAAGGACCCTGTAAGTCGCGCGAACGTAAGATTAAATTAAATTGTTGTGGGAATCGACTTCCGTCGGTTCACTACCGTTTTGGTGTCAGAAGTGGGATCCCTGACTTTCCTGCGTCACTGATCTGCATAGGGGATGAATTAAATCTGTACCCTTTAGGCTACTGTTTTATAAAATTGTTAGTTCAAAATTTTCATTAATAATTGTATCCTTTTGTATTTTCATTATAACTTCGAAATTCTACCGTTAGAGAAATACTGTAGCCCCGAAATATCTTTGAAATTAATAAATAAATTAGAATGACTGACGACGAGGCCCGTCGGCAGGCTGAAGCGGAACGTCAGCGTGCTGCTGAAGCAGAGCGTCAACGTGCTGCTGAAGCAGAGCGTCAACGTGCTGCTGAAGCAGAGCGTCAACGTGCTGCCGAAGCCGAGCAACGTAACGCTGAAGCTGAGCAACAGCGTGCTGCTGAAGCAGAACGTCGTCGTATTGCCGGACTGAATCAAGGAAATCCCGACGATTTAAATAATACGCGGGTAACGATAAATGAAAGTACATTAGCTGCCGGTGCAGATTTCGTCCGTTACTTAAGAGCTAGGGATTCATATAGTAATATACCAGTTTTCAATGGAAGACCTGACGCTCAAATCGATTTCCTTGATTTTGAAACGGCAGTGAAACATTGTTATCACAAAATCTCGCCTCAGGATCCTGACTTTATCGCTGCGGTATTGGATCGGTTAGGATTTCCCGCAAGAGCTCATCTAGAAGCAATACCCGTACAGTCAACGGATGAAATTTCGAATCTTTTGGGTACAAAATATTGCAAGCGATACAGTCAGGCATATTTTGAGGAGAGAATAGCGAGTGCCACAATAGAACGCTATGAGGAAATCGACGATTTTATACTACGCTTACTTAGAATTGTTAGAGGTGCCAAGAGTGCATTGAAGCTACTTTATCCGAACCACCATGTTCTCTTGACAGAACTCATAGAAGAGTTAGCCGTAAAAAGGCTCATGAAATTAGCGCCGCCAGAATATCGGGTAGATCTGAAAAATGCTCGCATAAGAACGCTTGAGGGTGCATTGGAGATTGTCAAACCATTGGTGGAAGAAGATAGAGGACCTTCAATGCCTCGTAGAAACAATGAGTACCATTCCGGTCAGGGCAGAGCTGGCCAATCAGAAGGTGACAATCGTGGTAGATACGATTTCACTTAGTGATTAGGACTAGGGATTTCTTTAGTGTATTGTTTTGTCATTGAATTATCGACAATCATGATAATCAGTAAGAGGAAATTTTTATATGGAAATTGTTAGTGAATATTTTTGAATTTGACATTTATTGACATTATTTTTGGATCAGAAAATCCAAAAGAATGTTCATCACAATAAGGTTTGACGAATTTTTATTATATAATATTGACTTCTTAGTTTTTAAAGAAATAACTCTTGTTGTACAATTTTCTTTTAAATGATTTATAGGTTATGTCACCTTATTAGTGATAGATGTCAAATGTTAATGAATTTTGAGGAAAATTTGTATAATTTATGAAATTCATCAAGTTATGAAGGTAATGTAAAAAATGTCACATCATTGAAAATATTTTTGTAATAAGTTTTCTTGGTTTTTTGATGATAAATTCTGTATCTGCTTTATTTTATTAGAGAATAAATTGGTTCCCTGAGGAGGATTCTGCATTGGAATCGAAACGTCGGAACACAAATGAAAATTTAGTTTTGTTTTAAATTATTTAAATATTAGCAATGACCAAAAATGGCCCAGTAAAGGTTTTTGTAAATTGAATCATTGGTCGGAATTGAAAATCAAGTGGTAGATACGATTATACACGCGATACACATAATAACTATCGGGATTATCGGAATAGCGACAATCGCGACAGATCGTATGATCGAGAGAGGTGGCCATCGAGAGACAGATCAGTGATGTTCGGAGACCGAAATACTTCCCGGGATCGGGAACAATATTTCTTTAACGGACCCGGAACATCTTACAGATCGGATTCTCAGAACTGAAATTATTCTAGAAATAATCGCGATTCTCGAGAAGTCGATCAATATCCGACAGTAACATCCTCGAATGAAGAATGCGTATGTAAAGACGAACGTTGCAAATGCGTTCACTGTCCTCAGGCCAATCGTTCGAAACCTAATACCGGTAGATTCACTAGTCCGGGAGATAGAAGGTCTCGTCGCGATCAAAGTTACGACCGACGGCCGCGAAGTGGCGAGAGACACTCACGCTATGACGACAAAAGTCCAAGAAGAGTGAATCATAGAGAGAATTCCGGAGAAAGGCACTCCCGACGGGAAGAGAGTTTTGAAAGACAGAACAATCGTCAAAGCGGGTCTTTAAACGGGAACGCCGCCCGTTCGTCGACTTTGGGAACGGGCGCCCCTCTGGATCAGCAAACCCTCACAGTCACGGAGATATTGCGCCGTCTATAAGATCAAATTATAAAGAATATAGTAGAGGTATGTGCCCGGTTATCACAGTTGAACATCGAGATTTTGCGAATTATAGAACAGAGTTATTGATAGATACCGGGGGGGAAGCCAGTCTGATTTTTATTGACATATTACACCCAGAAGCCAGGATTAACCCATACGAAAAAATTTATCTAGCCGGTGTAGGTACTCAAATTACTGAAACCGTGGGGACGTATTCCTTTAATTTGCGAGGTATAGTTATAAAATTCCATGTGACTCCTGTACCTCCAGGTGGCTACGCCGGAATAATCGGTAGGGACTATTTGTACAAACACGGGTGTACACTTTCATATGATATGTACACGTTATCTCTTCGAGGTGCGCCATGCAGACCACTACCGTTCTCAATGCGTCATCCAAAATATCTCAAACACCCCGAGACGTCGGTGGCCTTTTCTGAAGGGAATGGGCCTATAGTGAGAATAGAGTCGCCATCCCTGAAAGGAGGGTCAGGTTTATTCTTATTAGATTCGGGAGCAGCCGTGACTATCATCTATAAAGATGAGCTTGAAGGCGAAGTGAAACCGTGTGAGCCCCGCGTCTTAGTCGGCGTTTCGATGGACAGTGTGCCCATCATTGGAACAATCTCCGTCACGGTGAATGGAAGAGCCACTGAGTTTAATGTTGTTGAGAGTCAGCATCCAATTTATTCAGGCGTAATAGGTAATGACTATTTCATACCAGCCAAGGCTGAACTCGATATGCATCGTCAGTCTCTGGTGCTTGCCTTGAACGCGACTGAACCAATTTATTTCCATCGAGAATTGAAAGTTAATATGACAATTAACTTACCACCTAATTCGGAAATGCAAGTGCCAGTGCAAGCAATCGAGCCCATTACGAATAAAAGCTATTTACCTACAACTGAAATAGTCAAGGGCGTTACCCTGCGAGCGCAGGAATTTGAACCTCGAGAAGGAAATGTATTCTGGGCAACAGTATGCAACGACAACGATGAACAAGTTAACATCAAAATACCAACTCAGAAACTCCAACCTATGGCTGAAATTATGAATATATCGGAGTTAGAGGGCTTACAAATATATAAAGGCCCATTTGGTGACCCTGATTTGGAATATGAGCCCGAAATATTATCACCGATATCCGGAATAGGTGGAGAGGCACTCATACGAGACATGTTAATAACAGAAGCGAATAAATCCTCAGAACAAGATATTGGAGATGCAATAGAGGGCTATTACAAATTATTTACTGTACCAGGGGAACAGCCAGGTCATATCGAGAATACCCCCTGTACTATTAGGACTGTAGATCAAAATCCTGTGTACATAAAACAATACCGCGTACCGGAGAAGTTACAAGATGAATTAGCTACCCATGTAGATAACTTGTTAAAACAAGGGAAAATCGGGCCATCGAAATCTCCTTATAATTCTCCCGTAGTAATGGTGCCCAAGAAATCCGATTCCAAGGGGAATAAGCGCTGGAGAATGGTGGTGGATTACCGTTGCCTAAATAAAAAGACCGTCGCAGATAAGTACCCATCAACGCGAATAAGGGCAATACTAGATAAATTCAAAAGATCCCGATTATTTAGTACATTAGATCTAGCGAGCGGGTTTCACCAAATTAAAATGGATCCTAGGGATCAGGAGAAAACCGCATTTTCCACTCCTAGAGGGCACTACGAATATTTGTACATGCCATTTGGACTGAAAAATGCCCCATCGGTATTCCAAAGAGCAATGGATAAATTATTAAAGGGATTAATTGGGCACGGTGTGGAGGTTTATTTAGATGACATCATCATTCATGCAAAAACCATCCGACGGCATGTTAAACTCTTGCGCGAGGTATTCCATCGCCTCGAAGAGTGCGGAGCATCACTACAACTGGAGAAATGTCATTTGTTTAAATCAGAAGTCGTGTATCTCGGGTACATAATCAGTAAAGACGGAATACGCCCCGACCCTTCCAAGGTGCGAGCCATTTCATCACTTGACACACCTAAAAACAAGTCCGAATTAAGGAGTTTTCTGGGAATGTGCAATTATTTCCAACGTTTCAAGTCATGGTACTCGCCCAGAATTAGTCCACTGTTCGAGTTATTGAAGAAAAACGTAGAATGGAATTGGGGCCCACGGCAGGAATTAGCGTTTGACGAAATAAAGATCTACCTCGTGAACGAGCCTTTTCTCTTGCACCCAGATTTTGAAAAATCGTTCTTAGTGACAGTAAATTCGTCTCCATGTGGCGTTGGAGCGGTGCTGAGTCAGCTGGACGACACGGGAGTAGAGGGTCTGATAGCGTATGCATCAAGGACGTTAACTGATGCCGAAACCAGATATACGATAGAGAAGAGGGAATGTTTAGCAGTGGTCTTCGCGCTGAATCATTTCCGGCCATACCTCTATGGAAATCAATTTGAACTCTTTACTAAAAGCTCAGCAGCTGTTTGGTTACAAGATTGCACGGATTATTCCACCAGAAAGGCACATCTAAAAACAAAGATTTCGGAATTCGATTATATTGTCCATCATCGAGCAGGAAAAACAAAACAAATAGCCTCGGCTTTAGCATACAACCCCATTGATCCAGCAGCTACTGACGAAGAAGCAAAATATTCCGCTATGCCTTTCAACAAGGTACCTCTTCCTTCTAGACCTAGAGCGAAGACAGTTTCGGGAGCAGCAGATATCGCACCACCTGTCAGAAGAAGAGGTAGACCACCTAAAAATCCAACGACTAAACCCACTAAACCACCTACTCGACCAATACCTGTCCGAAATGATTTAAATACCATAGGAGGGAGGCTGAAAGCTCGGAAAACAACTCTACCTAGCTCTAACGAACCAGCAACGACCTCAAAAGGCCCAGTCGAAGTTAATGACTCGCAGCCTATACCAGTTCCTCAGGCGACACCTAGACCGAAGACACCACCTCCACCCAAATATGATGATTCAGATTCCGATGATGATGTATTTGAAGTCCAAAATCCACCCGAAAATCAGGCTATAATAGAAGTGAAACGTAATCCTAGAGAAGATGCGGATACAAGTGGATGTGAAGCTGAAGAGCCTCCTTTGAGTGCACCACAAGATAAATCTGCTGAAGTATCGTGTGATCCAACAAGCGAAAAGGTAGCAAGTGACTCAAGGTCGTTTCGACCAGAGCCCAGCTTCCTAGAGTCGATGAAAAGAGCCTTCAGTGTGCTTGATGAAAAGAATCGATCTCGCAATATTACAATCGCAGATGATGAAGAAACAGAAGGAGAAGAAACAGAAGAAGAGGAAACAGTAGAAGAAGAAGCAGAAGAAGAAGAAGAGCGAGAAGATGAACCTTCAATCCGAAGTCGTGCCCGACGAAGAAACCAGCGAATCGAGTTACTACTAGATAAAGCCACTGACCTAGAAGATACACTACAGGACTATGCACCTCGAGAATCGAGTGATCGCACTATGGGACCGGACAATGCATCCCGTGAAATTAGAGACGATAATCGTGGCGTTTCATCCAGCTCGAAACCATTAGAATTGTGGACACCACGAAAAGGGGGCGAAGATCACTTACCCCCAAGTTCGGTCATTCCAGTTAGAAGGAATCGAATTTCTCTTATGCCAACGCCAAAACCGGGAACTGACCCCGTAGTGAATTCCAGCCCAAGCACCACTGCAAAGACTAAGGGTACCAAAGGGCACCGACTGAAAAAATTGAGATTCTCGTTACCACCTGGGCATGATGAACTTGAAGAAGAATCATCGCCCCCGGTCGTGAGAGAAAGTGGCCCATCTGGCCATATCAATGAAACAGCAAGCTCTGAAAAAGGCAAAGGCGTTTGTCTAGAGCCAGAGTTAAGCGTTGACATTTCTGAGGATGAAGATCCGCACCAGGAGAAGGTACATCAATCGACTATTTTGGAAACGGAATTCGTGGAGTCGAACGACGGTATAACCTTTCGAAGGGACAACTTAGTACATTTCCTCGCAGCCGATTGTGAAATCAATAGTTCGATATCCAAATTATTACAAGCCGTACGATTTATTGACATACGAGAACTCAGGCGATATAACCCTAAGATTGGCGAAGTGTTAGTGACCCCTGCGGGAAAATATCGAACGTTTACGGTTGTAGTAAAGTCACATCATACTCAAAAACCGTATATCCAAGACATTTTACTTGGATTAAAACACTTGCGGGAAGCACTCGAGCACTATCGGGTTACCTCCTTCCGCATAGTGACACTTGGCGATGAGATAGGGAGACTAGACGTGAGGCCTTTCCTCGAAGAAACCTTTGAACAAACTCCTGTGCGAATTACGCTCTGTCAAAGAAAAATTGAACATCCGGAAGAAAAATCTCAACTAGAAATTATTCGTGAAGCGCACGATAGTTTAATAGGGGGACATAAGGGGGTAATAAAAACTTGCCGACGCATTCGTGAACGTTTCTATTGGCCGGGAATAGTACAGCAAGTTACAGAGTACATTAGGCGTTGCCCCACATGTCGACAGTACAAAATCTCTCGCGTGAAAACTCAACAACCAATGGTTATTACACACACTCCTCTAGAACCGTTTGAGCGAGTTGCCATTGACACAGTAGGGCCCATAAGACCGACTCCTCGTGGTAATGTCCATGTACTTACCATTCAAGATGCGTTAACTAAATATTGTATTGCCGCTGCTATACCAGATTTGAAAACAGAGACTATCTCCGTGGCCTTGGCAAGTCATCTCTACGCGGTATACGGAGCACCAAAGGTACTCTTATCGGACCGAGGTTCCAGTTTCACGAGTAAACTCTTCGCACAAGTTAACGAGATATTCAGGGTTGATCAGGTTACTACCTCGGGTTATAGACCCCAAACGAACGGATCATTGGAGCGTAGCCACCGAACACTTATGGATTACGTAAGAGCTGTCATGGAGGATGTAGATGACTGGGATTTACTACTACCCTTTGCGATGTTTTCGTACAATACATCAGTACATTCCGCGACCGGATTTACTCCTTATGAGCTTGTGTTTGGCAAGAAGGCCCGCGTGCCTTCCGCATTTCCGGAAGAGCTCGATTTACAGACATACCATGATGACATCGTTGATCTGATCACGCGGTTAGATAAAATACAATTGGTAGCTGCGGAAAATTTAAATAGGGCAAAACAGAAATCCAAAGAGTATTATGACCGTGACGCACACCCAGTAGACTCTCAGATTGGCCAGTTTGTAGACATCGTAGTCGAACCTAGAAAAAGTAAACTCGATAAACATTATCACATGTCTTACGAAATAGTAGACATTACGGAGAACGGTAACCTCGTCCTCGAAGATGCCGAGGGAGAACGTTTTATGAGGCACCCTAACAAGACTAGGTTGGCACCAGATTAGTCAATTTCCTGTTATCACGAATTGAAGACTACAAGGAAATTGAGGCTCACCTCTGAAATAATGTTGTTATAATTTTAATTGTACTGTTTGGTTATATAGATTAAGAACAATATCAAATGGCGGAAAAATGTCAACTAGTATGGTTACTGGGCGTAGTCTGGCTGGCAGTATCAACGAGAGGCACGGACAATCCGCAGTACTCTGTAAAGTATCTCGACAACAATCCAGGGCTGTACTACGAGCGACTTCGAGACGTTCGGCTGGTGCGGAAGGAATGGCAAATCATCACAACTACCGACTTACCACTCCTCCATAGACAAATTGATCGGCTAACGGATCCACAACATATAGAAGCATCGAAGAAATGTGTGTCAGTATTGGGCGAAGAGATTTGTCAGGAAGTCTTGAGAGTACACTCAATCGAGTTAATGAAAAATCAGATCATTCAGCTCAATCGACATCTGAACGACCTATTTTCATCTCCAAGTACCAAGCCAATTACTTTGAGACAATCACGAGTACCACCGCTAAGCATCGTTAGAAGTATTGGAAAGAGTTTGTTTGGATTGATGGATTATGATGACTATCAGCACGTTACAGGAGAGATCGATAAGTTGTACGCATCGCAGAAGCAAATCACCACCATTATGAATAATTCAACCCATTTACTTCGTACAAAAATTGAAGATATCCACAGCTACCTGAATCAAACGAATATCAACATTTTAGCCCTGAAAACTGCAGCACAAGAATTATCCAACAGAATCAGCAAAGATGACCAAGAGTTCTAAACCATGAAGTACACGCTGCAAATGACTCGTCTGGGAATGGAGGTAGAATCATCGTTCAAGAAAATGTTGGATATCACTAAAGAAATTGTAGACGCTGTCGATTCAGCAAAGTACGGCAGAATCACCCATACGCTTTTAACTCCCGAGCAGCTACTGGAGATTGTGGAACATCTGAAGGTGATACACCCTGAGCTCGCATTCCCCATACCCTCCGGAGTGACGGACTATGCAGCACTATCCAAGTTGAGCGTGGTCAAGACCGCTTATGCTAGAGGAAAATTGCTATTCATCATCACTCTTCCTTTGCTTGATCGTGCAACCTTGAATCAGTATCGCTTACATTCTTGTAAACGTCCACAGCTGATTGGGAACCAGACAGTCTCTGCGCACATCGTACCAGAAAAACAGTATTTATTAACGACAACGGATCGGCACCAGTACGCCCTTTTGACCCAAGAAAATATTGACCAATGTGCCGAATTGGGGAATAGTATCGCGTGCCTACCAATGTTTCCCCTCAGCAGTTCAATCTTACGGAAGACATGTGAGATTACTCTGTTGTTAAGTCCTTCACCCGAGGCGCTGCGTATGTGTGATATTAGAATCACGAAATCCCGAGGCATCGAGTGGGAGCTTTTAAGATCAAATATGAAATGGCTGTACTCAACTAACATTCCAGAGCAAGGAGAAATCGTTTGTTCCAAGGAACTGGTCGGTACCGTTCAGATTCGAGGGACTGGTATCATTGATCTCAAGCAAGGGTGCGAATTGAGAACCGCTAGTGACTTGATCGTCCACCTAGGAATCACGCATACAATGGAAACAGAAATACATCTACCAGCAGTCAATCTCACACTCCTCGACCTTGTACCGGAATTAGAAAGAGGTTCAGAACTCATCGATTCTCTCACTGGTATTCACATTGATCCACTCTCAAGTTTGAAGAACAAGGGTAACAGTGATATCCAATTAGACGAAGCTCAAAGAAGACTACATGAAATTGGTCAGTATCATCAAGAGACGTATAACCACCGAATCATCACTTATGGCTCGATTGGAGGTGTGAGTCTGTAGAGCCTAGCTGGGATAGTATATCTATTGATAAGATGGAGAGGAATCTGGAACATCTTCGAATGTGTCTGTAAAAGAAGAACGATGACGGAACCGAGGAAATTCAGAATTTCTCTAAGAAGAAAGCCATTAGACAACAACAGGTCACTTCCACATCCAGCCGAACTATCTTCCATAGAGACTCAGAGTAACTCAACAGAGAACCAGGACCAGGAGCAACCAGAGTAGCCACTGCCACCTGTAGCCAGACGCTCAGTGACACTTATCGCTTAAATATCATGAATAATTTTGTATTTTGATTTAATAGATTAAGTTACGTTGTCGTGGATTGAGGTTAGAACACCTGAAGAACAGAAAGTGGTAATTTCTGCCCTTCAGGGGGGGGATGTTATATATAAATTTTATTTTCAATTTTGTGTGGATCGGGCTCACTTATAGTAAAAGAATCAGTACATTTCTCGACTTCCACCTCTGTTTCTTTTTCCACAAAGCCAGCATAGAGCTGCTGACTTTGGCAATTTGAGGAATTGTGGACAGGACCGTCCACTCGCGGAATGGAGAGAGAAGGCAGTCGCGAAAGAATATTCAAAGTATTACGACTCCTACGGACAATCTACTTTTCCCGAGTTCGTTTCCCTTGATCTTGGGCCTTAACCGATCGGCATAAATAAGTACTTCCGTAGATAGTACTAACGCGGCAACTACGCAGATCTTCGTAGCGGTGAGTTGGAGTGTATCAAACACATTGTGTCCCTGATTGAACTCAATTTTGTCAAAATGAAAATCTGTTAGAGTAATCAATTGGTGTCGATAGTTTGTGTTAAATTTTGTGTTAATATTAGAGTGTTACATAGAGACAACGTTATCTGTTAAATTAAAGATTCGGAGCTAATTTATATACGATTGGAATATCACAATTATCACCTAGTTACGGAGTATTCAAAGATTTGTGAAAAGGGGTGAGCCCGATAAATTTTATTAATTCGAATATCGTCGATTTCCTCAATCAAATTTTATATTTAAACTCAATCCACGACCACAAAGTATCCAGTAATTAATTGCGAAAGATACAATTATAGAGCACAACTTGGGGTTTTGTCAAAATCAAATTTTATTTTATTGTTTAATAAATGGGAACTTGAATACTCAATCCCGAAGTTTTCCTATTGTGATTCTCCCTTATAACTGTCAGTGACGTATCGGACATACAGGTAAGGATCCGCAAGAATCTTACTTTCGAACGCAAGGACCCTGTAAGTCGCGCGAACGTAAGATTAAATTAAATTGTTGTGGGAATCGACTTCCGTCGTGTCACTACAGTAGTCCATTAAATTCTGACAAATAAATCCTCAGGTTGAGAGTATTGCTCTATCCCATTTGGTTTCCAAGATATTATCGAAAAACCATTGGTAAATACATCTAAAAAAATGGTATGACAGTATCTTGTTGTGAATAGTTTTTTCGCAATATGGTGGAAACTACGTAAGATAGAGCAATTGAGCGCCAATTTTTTTCTGTATTACTTGAAATTCTTCATAAAGTAGCTATCACGTAAAATCACTGCATCTCGTTTAGTTTCCAAGACCTTCCCAGAAAACAACTAAAATAACGAGTCATTTTCCTCCTGAAAACTCAATTTTTTGTTATTTCTTTTTGAAACTGATTTATGACTTTTGACGGGTGGCTGAGGCCTAGGCCATATCAGTCATGGTATTTCGGAGGACAAAGGCTGATTTTTTTCTAAGTAGGCTAGCCTGAAAATGGAAGGACAGTAACACATCATCCCAATGAGTGACTTTTTTGCATTTCTCTTCTCGCAGATGTTGGTAAATGTCCCCAATTTTTTGCTTGAGGAAATTCCAGTTAGAAGACTGAATTCGTTTCCTTTTCCCCGCTCCCCTGATTCTTTCATTTTTGTTGTCCCTCTCTTCCTCTACATTTTCTTTCTCCCTCACATAGCTTCTCTGGCTGGTATAGACCATTGAGAGGCATATCGGCCATAAAATATCCATACGGCATTTAAAGAGGGTAAATGGGAAGGGAAAAAAGGGCACACTGAAGACCCCCTGCTGGAAACTTTCCTCAAATTCAACACCAATTTTTATGGTCAATGAGGAAAAACCCAAAGAACAAATTTATAGCTGACCGAGTACAGAGCTATTGAACGACATTGTTTTTTCGTGATTCCATTGACAACTTTGAATCTATCGGAATAAATAGAAAGTATATAAGACTAAAACCATTCGAGACATTCTCCACAACTCATTTAATTTTTTTCTCCTTAAGGTATGACTATCGCTAAAGACTTGAAATACGAAAAATCCGAAACAATTCAGAGATATTCTTCACATCAAACCCAACAACTTTTCCCTATGAAGGAAAATTTTCTGACGTGTAAAATTCAAGATATTGAATTTTCAAATTTTCATTTTCTCCATAAGAAACCGTGTAAACTGCGTCGCGGTTCATTTATTAGAAATTTGGAAAAAATGACATTTACGGCGCTCCTGAAAAAAATTGGAGTTCATAGTCAGGCATCTTGGATATTTTTTGAGATCTGGATCAGCAGTTACTGACGTGTAGTTTTGGAGAGAAAAAAAACGATTAATGTAAGATTGAACAATACCTCCTTTGGTCGTTCCAGATTATTTTTTTTCTAACCTCTCTTGCCCCCACTCTTAGTGGCGACTTGAGTGACAGTCATATATGACTGATATATTCACCCAATAACATATCATTCCAATAAGCAAATTTCCAGAATTCCTCCTCTCGCAGATCTCGGTAGGTTTCTCCACTTTTCCGTTTTGGAAAATGTCGATACGAAGACCAAATTTCTTTTCCTTTTCCCCTTTCCTCTTAAGGCCACCATACACTATCCAACCGAGTTGGTCAACTCATAAAAATTTATGGTTTGACCGACCAAGTTGGTCAGTGTATGGGGCGCACAAACCGAGTTGATCCAACCGAGTTGGACCAACCAGGTTTTCAAGACGGTTTGAAAACTTGGTTGGTTGAAGGTCCAAGTTGAATAGTGTATGGGGAGCACCAACTCGGTTGGACCAACTTCAAGACCGGACGCATGCGCATTGCAGTTAAAGGAATCCCGTTCGAACTCGAACCCATTCATTTTTATAAATACAAATACTTTTTAAAATTATTTTTTTATTCCTTTTCTTTTCTGTGAACGAGGAATGAAAAACAAATCAAAAGAAAATTCACATATTTTTCATTGAGAGTGCAGTAAAATACTCGATTATAGATAAACTTGGTGAAATTTTTTTTAGTTATATTCTGTATGATTTTTTCAAAATTCTTCACAAAACAATGACTATATCCTGGATAAATTCAATGGATTTGTTTCCATTTATTGCATGACGCATGATAATCATGAGAATCTGACTAATATAATAGTCCTGTAATGCATAATACATCATTTGCAAATATAAATATATGGGTGGCTCATGTAAAATGTGTAACAATTCACACTTGGCCGAATAGTTTTTTTTCGAGTGAAGAAAATCCTAGAAGATGAACGCAAAATAATGTTATAAAAAATCATCATTATCAAAATAATGCAATTCAAAATGTCAATAACACGGAAAATAGATAGAAGGGTCAGGGGAAGGCGCTCAGGTAGGAAAAATATCCGTTGCCGTATCAATAACAGGGAAACTTGGTTGGTGTAGTCACTGTAGTGTGTGGGGACGAGAGACTAGCGACCAACTTGTCGACCAACCGAGTTTTATGAGTTGACCAGCTCGGTTGGATAGTGTATGGTGGCCTTTATTCTTTCAATTTTTCGTTTCTCTCTCTTTTCCTGATTTTTTTTTGTTCTGTCACATGCACTTTTCTGTCCGGGACAGAGCATTGAGAGGCATACCGGCCATAAAATATCCGTATGGCATTTAAGGAGGTTGGTCACCACTTGTGAGGGGCGCGCGGGCCGAGGAGAATGCCTATGCTTTAGCATAGGAATCCCAAGTTAATACCAATACCTGAACACGAAAATATTACACATTTTTCTGACCGTTAATCAGCTAATTACTTGCTGAAAATCATCATATTAATTTTTTTACTCCCTTTTATAATTTTTGAAAATAAATAATCACCTCAAATGTTGTTAATGTCATAGAAAATAAAAGAAAATTGATTGCGAGATGAGCTCGGGAACTTTGACAACGCTGCAGTTGAAATATACTTCGAACTGTATCCACACATACATACAGAGCTCTCACGGACATAACGCTACGTCACGCGGTGATGCCATGCTAGTTACTCGACACATTAATTTTTATCGAGGAATTGTATAAAACCATAAATTGCAATTTTAAAAGGTCTGTAAGGCCCGGAGCAAATGGTCAATTATTTTTCCTGATTGTTCAAGGAAGGTACTGATCAGTTTTTCAATCAAATCTCAATGGTCATTCACGAGATTTTCAATTTTTGCTCTTCGATTTATCGGTACAGTTTCGCATGCCTATAAGAGGCTGTGTATAACAAGGGATTTTCATCAATTTATTACGTCCAACCTAGGTTCAAGAATGGATTGAAAATTTAACACAAGTCGTATGGGATGTTTAACAAAAACATATTAAATTTTCAAAATTTTTTCATTTGAACGCATTTAGTGACCAGCCTCCTTAAAGAGGGTAAAATGAATGAAAAAAAGAGGACACACTGAAGAACCCCCCGCTGAAACTATCCTCTAAATTCAGAACCAATTTTTTTATGACCAATTGGGAAAAACCAAAGGGACAAGTTTATAGCTGACAGAGTACAGAGTTATCAAGCGAGGTTGGTTTTTCCTGATCCCTCCGACAACTTTGAAATCAATGGAATAAACGGAGATCCTTTAAAACTAAGCGAGACAGAGCGATTTCGACCTAGTCTTTTTTCATAGCCTGGTCCATGGGCTCGAAAATTGTTTTTTCGACGCAACCAATATCAGGAGCTTGTAGCCCGATTCTCGAACTTATATGTATTTTATTTTTGTTTTGCTACGACAGTTTTCCGGTGAGATATCGTCTATTAAGTGAAAAATCACCCATTCATCTTTAATTATCAATATCTCGGGAACAACTGATCGTACAGCAAGCAAGTGGTGTTTTTTGAAAGCTTGAATTAATGCTTTGTGAGCTCTTCATTTTTTTTTTTCAAATTTTTCTTCCGTTCTCATAATTCATTTTAAAACGTACCAAAAAGTGAGGTTCTTTGGTCTTTCCGAAATTCAATCCAAACTTGTGTGAATATTGCGAAAATGACTAATGTTTTTACGTTTTTCCTTAGCTTAATGTATGTCCAAACACCCTCAACCCCATCGGCTGGACCGTTTTCCTCTCCCGACTGGTCAAAATTGTACCAAAAATTGAAGGAGCATGGTGTTGCTCCTTGAACATCAATTAATTATGATTAAAACGGCAAATTTTCATGGAGCGTTTTTTTTCTCGAATTTTGTATGGGATACTCGTCAACTCAAAAAAGAATCATCAAGAATGTTGGAAGAAATTATTTCGAGTCATCATTGCCTCAATTTAGAAACTTTGTCATTTCCCCAGTTTATGAAATTTGTGAGAAAAAAATTGAAAATCATCAAAATTGTTTTTGAAAAAGTTTTCAGACCTTTTTTCTCACTTTGAATGAGATCTGTTCATTCGTGAACCAAAATTTGTCGAGAAAAAACATCATTGCTATTTTTTTTCTAATGATTTTTTTTTTCAATTTTGCATTACAAATGGAAAGATTCCACCCAAAGTGAGAAAAAATGTCTGAAAACTTTTTAAAGAACATTTTCAATTATTTTCATTTTTTTTTCACATATTTCATAAACTGCAGAAATGACAAAGTTTCTAAATTGAGGCAATGATGACTCGGAAAAATTTCTCCTAACATTCTTGATGATCCTTCTTCGAGTTGACGAGTATCTCATACAAAATCCGCAAAAAATAACGGTTAATGAAAATTTCCCGTTTTAATCATCATCAATTGATGTTTAAGGAGCAAAACCATGCTCCTTCAATTTTTGGTACAATTTTGACCAGTCGGGAGAAAAAGGTCCAGCCGATAGGGTTGAAAATTTACAGGGTGCTTGGGCATAAATTAAGCTACGAAAAAACGGAAAAACATGAGTCATTTTCGCAAAAGTTTGGGTTGATTTTAGAAAACACAAAAAAAAAGTCATTTTTTGGTACGTTTTCAAATAACTTTGAAGAATGGAAAAAAAATGAAAACGTAAGGGGCTCATAGAGCATTCATTCAAGTTTCCAAAACACACCACTTGCTCGCTGTACGATCGGTAGTTTCCGAGATATTGGTGACTAAAGAGGAAAAGGTGATTTTCTACTTATCAGGCGATATCTCACCAAAAAACGATTTCAGCGAAAAAAAAAATAAACAAATTGAAGTTTGAGAATCAGGCTACACGCTCCTAATATTGGTTGAGTGTAAAGAAAAAAATCTCGAGCCCGTGGAACATTTTGGAAAAAGAAAAAAAATGTGGATTTTTTTCCGGGAGGAAAAATTCTGCCGTAGGGGAGGAGGGGGTAAATTGAACCATGGCGCAATTGAATCAGTCGATCGAAAAATGGCCAAGAATTGAAAAAAAAGTGCCCTCTCAGAATGAGCTCTTTATATATGAACCCTTGATGTTCCCAAAATTTGGAATGATTATGACCATTCAATTTTGAAAAATTCCTATTTTTATGATTTCGGGCGTGCAAATTTTTTTTTAACTCTCAACGAAATTTTTAATAATATTCTCATTTTCAAATATTATCATCAAGTATTAATTTTAATGTCTCAAAATAAAATATTGGATCGCAAAGTAACGATGTTTCAAAGGTTAATTATTCTGTCTCATGGCGTTATGGATATCAAAAATATCTCTATTTTTCAATAGTAAGAAACTCCGCATCCTCTTTCTTAAAACGCCTGACAAGTTTATAATTTTTACGATCAGTTTGATGCATAATATTTGAGATTGTATGTCATTCTCTCATTTTAGGACATGGCAAGTTGGGCTTGTGTCAAACTCAGTGACACAACGATTAATCCATACAAATTGGTTCCCATTTCAACAATCCGCCATTTTCCAGGTGAAAAAATTGAATACAACAACAAAGTATACAACCTCAAATATCAATCTAAATGGAAGCAATGCCAAATTTGTTTCGTAATAGGTAATAACAACGTATATCACGCTAAAATTAAAATCATTCCAGGAATCACCAATCATATCACTTGTATGTAATGCTTGATTTTTTGCAGCAGTTTATGAAGAAGCTAAAGAAAAAATGGAAACTCAACGTATGCATGTACGTTCCTTTAATACGAAATTATTATCAGCATCTGAAATAACCGAGGAAGAAACAAGAACAGATGCCCAATCAGGAAGTGATTAAAGTCCTTTATTCCATACTGATAATAGTGAAGAGAAGCTTGAAGAAATTTTGAAAAAAAGAAAAATGTCCTTAATTCAAAAACAAGAACATCGGGTAAACCATGTTATTATTAGTATATCATCAGGTATACGTTATCATAAATTAGAAATACAATCCTCATCTCACATCTTAATGTGTTTATAGATAGAATTAGACGAGAAAGAGAACAAGAGTGAGGGAAGGTCAAGTCCTGAAATTATGGATACTCTAAGCGATTGGGAAGAGCCGGTAATTTTTCATTACTTATATTAATTACTTAAATAACTTAATTAAACATATTTAACTATGTAATCAACTTACTCCTTTTTTTTTTTATACAGGAACAGTGACAAAATTATCACAGAGTGTGATGAGACTAGGGAATGGTAGCAGTGATAAGAAAATCCGTAAAAAATTGAAAAAGTCAGGATGTAGAGGACGGAAAGATGAAGAGCCATGTCGTAACCGCTAGCTCGGACGATGGAGACATGACCCAAGACATGAGTGAAAATATTTAAATGTAGAAAAATATATTAAAATCAATATACTGTTTCAAGTGAACACCGCATTATCTGCTGTAATCTTTTCAAATATTCCCCCTACCCAAGACTCAAATTCGTTACCAGATGGCGTCAGCCACCAGAGAAACATCAGGATACTTGGCTGAATATCACGAGACATCAGGATAGTTGGTAATATTCTAAGTTGATAACGTATATTATATACTTACAGGTTGAGACTTCGACGCAGACCTTAGAATGATTCTTTGCATAAATATCCCTCTCTCTCTTTGCACTTTTTCCAATATTCACACACTTTTCACTTAAAGTAAGAAAAATCAGAAATAAAAAAAACCATTGATTCCTATTGTTTCCCCTGCGGCACGACCCCATAGTTACTAACAGGAATAAACCGGCATCACCCATTATTTCCCTTTCGTACCGATTATTTTTCGGAAAAAAATGACTTTCATAATAATAATAGGAACTTCACGGAAGGCCCATTCAGCCCGGTTGATTCACTCCCCAAAAAAATGACGAGAAATTCAATGGGAATGTACTGGTTCTCCGTTACGTTCCCATTACTCTCTCCATCAACCGAATTTTTGCTTCGGGGACGATGTTTCGAGGATCCAACCGGAGAAAGACAATAACACGGTAGTTTCCTGATGTCATTTTGAAATCCAATCGGAGCCTAACGGGGTTTCTTACCAGGTATAGAGCACCAAGATAATTTGGGAAATGCCACTTTTCTTCAAATCCTTCAAAAATTGACCTCCAATCTTCTCGATTAGGTTGCCTTAATACAATAGGAGAAAGTACATTCCACAATGCTTCTAAAGTTTCCAAAATTATCGTACATGCTGTACTCTTGCCGACTAGATGGTGGTAGCTCATAGAAATCATGGAATCTCCTGATGCCAAATACCTGTTCATAACCAAATCAACTCATTGAAAACATTGGAAATACCTGCAGTAGTAAACCTGTATTCCGTGAAATATAAGTAATTGAGACAATAAGAAGAAGTTAGAAAAAATATACTGACTAAAATTGCTAAAAAAATATTCAACAAAGAGCCAAACCAAAATTTTGATATTGAGATAACTATAAAATTTGGAGGAAGCGTAGCATTTTTATTAAGGGGTCTTCTCACTTCACAATTTCCAAAAAAAATTTTCTTTCAAAATTCGCCATTTTAGATGCGAATGAACATTATGAACAACTAGAAGACATACTCTATGATGCAAATATCGCTACTTAAGGACGAGTAAGATTTTCTGTGATTTTTCATTTAAAGGGCCTTTAAACGCGTTTTTCTCGAAACAACGTCTTTTGACAGCTTGTTGATAAAATCTTCGAAACTACTGAACTGATCCTCATGAAATTTTGAGCAGATATTCTTCACTACCATAGCTATAGCGCATATAGTATGATTTTTGATATAAGCAAAAATGATGAAATGGTAGACATTGTCGGAAAAAAACAAAAAAAAAACATGATTTTTTTCACGGTTCGTGGCAAAAAAAATGGTAAATATCAAAATTTCGAAAAATCCTCTATATGCGCTATAGCTATAGTAGTAAAGAATATGTGCTCAAAATTCGATAAGGATCGGTTCTGTAATTTCGAAGATTTTATCAACAAGCTGTCAAAAAACGATGTTTCGAGGAAAAAGCGTTTGAAGTTCCTTTGAATGAAAAATCGCAGGAAATCTTGCTTGTCCTCAATTAGCGATATCTACATCATAAAGTATGCCTTCTATTTGCTCATAATATTGATTCGCATCTGCAATGTCGAATTTCGGAGAAAAATTTTTTTTTGGAAAATGTAAAGTATACTCAAAAAAAAGTATGCTTCTCTCCAGTATGAATTATACTACTGGCAAGTATTTTTGAGGAACTTACGAAAATTGATTAATTATACTTGTTAGTAGTAGTGAAAAGTCTCCTCAGAAGTATATCCACTTGATCCGCGAAATACTTGGGATGAGTTTAAAATATACTCAGTCCTAGTATAAAAGATACTTGTCACTAGTATCTTTTATACTTGACAGTAGTATAAAAGATACTTGCCACTAGTATCTTCTATACTTAACAGCAGTATAAAAGATACTTGTCACTAGTATAAGAGATACTTGGATCAAGTATTTTTCAGAATTTACAGGAGCATGAAGCACTTGCTTCATAAATCGAAAATACTCATATTCAGGGCTTTTTTTGCAGAGTGGTATATTGGATTCGGTCTTGGATAAATAACAAAAGTAGAAATAACACGTTTATTTGAAGAGAAATTTCGAAATATCTTCTCTGCAGAATTTTTTTCTCAAAGTATGGTTCATAAACTAATCACTAACTAACATGAGAATGAAAGCCTATACCAACTTATATATCAGAGTTGGATGAAATTTTTTTTTTTTGGCTCTATTTGGTACTCATGCAAGGGCATTTGCAGCTCAATGGAAATCTGTTTTAATTATTAATTTATTCCTCCTTCGAGTCAAGAAGATCATGCGAGTTTTATTGCGAATTGTATGGATGGCATTAATCTCTTTTCTTCAGTTGAATCTCATAATTTCAGCAAAAATGGGAGAGTTAATTCCCATTAGAATAATTCCTCGAAAATTTTCCTCAGATTCCAAGACAATCCCGTGGAGTTATATCATTTCCCTTTACTTCAATTGATTGAATTGTTAATTAATACCAGAATGAATTTACTCATTTTTCAATTATCAGCTTGCCATTGCCCGATACTCTTTGCATCTGAAAGTTTCCTCAATTTACATATACATTACATAATCGTTTCTAATTAATGGATACAATAGAATAGGCATTTAATATTGCGTTTTCCTTAAGGGGGGGGGGGGGGGTTGGTTAGGGTTTACGCGTTAAGAAAAAAACACTTTTTTTACGATTTTCTTTTAGACGTATGGATTGAGCAGATTCATTGAAACCGTTTGAACATTATGGATCATGGATTCAACAACATTGAATAATTTTTTTATGCGAAAATATCCACAACCAAGCCGGCTTTTCCAAGAACGTTTCTTTGAAATAGATGATTTGCGGTGATCACTGTATCTCAGCTGGAAATTGTCAGAAATAAAAAACCATTGAAATTTAGTCAAAGTATCATTAAATCCTCCCCCCAACGTCCTCTGATTATTTTTTTCACATTAAGGGGGTTTTCCACCGACGAAATGGCGCAATTTCTCGTAAAAAAAATTGCAGTTTTTACTTTAAATGACCACCAAAAATTAAAAAATGAAAAAAAAAATAATCAGAGATCGTTGGGGGGAAGATTTAATGATACTTCGACTAAATTTCAATGGTTTTTTATTTCTGATCATTTCCAGCTGAGAAACAGTGATCACAGCAAATCGTCTATCTCAAAAGACGTTCTTAGAAAAGCTCTGTCTCCGGCATGTTTGTGGATATTTTCGTACAAAAAAATTACTTCATGTTGTTGAATCCATACTTGATAATGTTCAAAAGGTTGTGACGAGTGTTCAAGCACTCGTCAACGAGATTACGTGATGGTAAGGGCCAGTGAGAGTGGGGAGAGTCAGGAGAAAGAAGAGAGGGCAGAGAGTCGGTGTGAGGGAAGATAGGGCAGTCGTTACCGGTAATGAGTCGAAGGAAAAGCGTAGGACAATTGCGCTACTTTTTGTATTAAATGTTGAATAAATCGAATAGTTGCTGATCCAAGTGTCCGATTCATTGTTGCCGCCTCACTCGAATTTTAGCAAGGTACAGGACGCAAGGAGTTTCGTCCTCCTTCCCCCCTGAGGGTAAAATTCACTAAATTGTTGGTCATTTGGTGAATTCAGATATCCAGACCAACTGGCGCCCAACAGCATCAAGTTTTGTCTCAGTTCAGCTCACGATCGTCAAAGTTTATTATTTCGTTTTTTTTGTAAATCGCGTCAATCGTCACAATGGCGCCCAACGTGGGGCAACGCGTCATTCAATTGTCGAGAATTTAGTAAAGAAAAATTAAAGTTATTTGAGTCAATATAATTTTGAGGAATAAAAGTCGTGTAGAAAATTGAAAGAATTGAAAGTGATGTACAGCGAGTTGACGATGACGCAATGTTTTGAGATTTGTGTGAGGCGGCGGTAGTCGAGTGTTTGGATCGATAATCCATTTCGGAGAATTGAGAAAATTAGTATAAGTAAATGTAAAAGTAACAGAAATAATAGAATTGTGAGAATTCCGTACAGTCTGAGTCAAGAGTGAAGGAAAGACTTGAAATTAAAATGACTTGAACAAAATAAAAAGTTAAATGGAAGTAACAGAGAAAAGAACATCTGTTAATTGATAGAGCAAAGTAAAAGTATAAGTGAAAGAAAATATTTGAGTAAAGGAATTAATACGGTAGTAATATTGTTGAAATGTGTAATAAATTCGGGGAATTGTCTGAGAATGAGTTGAAGCGAAGATTAGAGGTGATCGGTTTGAGTACAGTCGGAACCAAAGAGAATCTACTTGATCGTCTTCGAGACTTCGTCACATTTCAATGGACTAGGGATAATGAGAACTGCGAAGAAGCCCCGAATGAAAGATGGCGACCAGATTATTCCCAACGAAATAATTACACATATGTAGAGTCAATGGTTCCCTCAATGTCACCGAATTCAAGATATTACCAGGCAATACCACCTGCCAATTGGTATTCACCTGAATGGTATTCCCCGTACTGGCATCACCCACCACCACTGGTTCAGAGACATCAAGATCCACGTGAATGGAGGTATGAGTCAAGATATAGAACGAGACAAGAGGCGTCACATCCTCCTCGAGCACCACATTACGTACAGAAATTTCAGAGGCATGAACCACCTAATTGGGAGGATTCATCAAGATTTCAATTTTCCGGCTTGCCAAGTGAAGACGGAAGAGAATTTTTAAGTGAATTCCAAACATTTTGTGAACTTCAAGGGATCAGAACAAGAGACAGAGTAATGTTAATATCAGAAGTACTGGAAGGGGGCGCTCTATCTTGGTGGAGATGTATCAGCAAGTCGATTAACAGCTGGACAGAGTTTGAAGAAAAATTTAGACGAATGTTCATTCGAGGAGAATCAACGTTGCTGAAGGGAGTCCCTGCGGAAGAACAGGTTTTTGAGTTAAAGATACAACATTCGGAGAAAGAAAAGAAAGTCTTGTCTTGTGAAATCGATTCTGGCAAAATGAAGTCCAGTGAAGTCTCGTCAAGTGAAGTCTCGTCAAGTGAAGTCTCGTCAAGTGAAGTCTCGTCAAGTGAAGTCTCGTCAAGTGAAGTCTCGTCAAGTGAAGTCTTGTCAAGTGAAGTCTCGTCAAGTGAAGTCTCGTCAAGTGAAGTCTCGTCAAGTGAAGTCTCGTCAAGTGAAGTCTCGTCAAGTGAAGTCTCGTCAAGTGAAGTCTTGTCAAGTGAAGTCTTGTCAAGTGAAGTCTCGTCAAGTGAAGTCTCGTCAAGTGACGTCTCGTCAAGTGAAGTCTCACCCCGTCTGACAATTTCAAGTAAAGTCGAGTTGATTGAAGTAAAGCTCAGTAAAGCCCCGCTGAAAAAAGCTGAGCCCGGGAAAGCTCATCCCGGAAAAGCTCAATCAGGCACAGATCAGCTCGGAAAAGCTCAATCAGAAACAGCTCAGCCCGGAAAAGCTCGGTTGAAACTTGCTCAGCCCGGGAAAGCTCTCTCAATAAAAGCTCAAAGAGGAAAAGCACAGTTGAGTAAAGCTCTACCAACTAAAGCACTGGTTAGGAGTATGAAGTCAAGTGAAGTACAGAATAGTAATGCCCAGTCGGGGGAAAAGCAGTCGAGTAAAGTCAAGTTATGTGAAGACAAATTATGTCAAGTACGGTCAAGTAATGTAAAGTCGAGTCACGTAGAGTCAAGGAATGTGAAGTTGAGTAAAGAGATATCTGGTAAGGTATCGCCCCGTAAAGTCACGTTGAGTAATGAAAAATCTAGTAGAGTATCGTCATGTCAAGTCAAGTTAAGTGAAGGAAATTCCAGTGGAATTTCACCAAGTAAAAGTACAGTCAAGTCAAGTAGAGAAAAACCGAGTGGGAAACGTCCCAGTCGCAATGATGTCAACGTTAAGTCAAGTACGAGTAAGGGAAAGTCCAACAAAAAGTCTGAAAAAAGTCGGTCCAATGGAAGCATTGATGAAGGTGAACAAGCTGGTGAGCTTGGCACGGTTGGATTCATCATTGAAGGTAGCACGAACACTGTGTCGCTTCGAGACGGTACAGTGAAAAATCTTGGTTATTATCAGGGTCCAGGTTATACAAATGAAGAATGTTGGATCAGAGCGCGGCTGAAAATTTTAAGCAGACCGAGAACAACATTGGTCAGGTCTAGAGTAATGTTTGGCAAGAGATCGTATCAAGGGAATAGAGTGACTGCAGAGTTTCAACGACAACAATTTCACTGGGTGAAACATCGGCTGAAAATTCATCAGAGTGAGCACCAGCACGATAGGAAAGTGTCGGAAGCTGGAGATGTTGACGGATGCTGTCGACATTGAGTGATGAGTGAAGTACGAAGTGTGGGCAATGTCGCAAGAGTGGGTCATGAGAGTAAAGTATGGATAATGTGAAGAGTATGAGGATGAGAGTCGAGTATGGGCTATGAGTATGGAAGAAAAGAGAGGGTCATGAGTGGAAAAACGAATGAATTATGAGTCAGGAATATTTTTTTTATAAGTAACGTCATTTAGAGTGTATTGAGTGGGTAAGGTTGGAAAAAAATTCTGAAATTTTGATCATTTATGATTTAACTAATTAAGAAAAAAAATAACAATTGTCGAGTTTTTGATAACCGCCCTGGTGGGCTTCAAAAGTAAAAGAGGGGCATTGTGACGAGTGTTCAAGCACTCGTCAACGAGATTACGTGATGGTCAGGGCCAGTGAGAGTGGGGAGAGTCAGGAGAAAGAAGAGAGGGCAGAGAGTCGGTGTGAGGGAAGATAGGGCAGTCGTTACCGGTAATGAGTCGAAGGAAAAGCGTAGGACAATTGCGCTACTTTTTGTATTAAATGTTGAATAAATCGAATAGTTGCTAATCCAAGTGTCCGATTCATTGTTGCCGCCTCACTCGAATTTTAGCAAGATACAGGACGCAAGGAGTTTCGTCCTCCTTCGCCCCTGAGGGTAAAATTCACTAAATTGTTGGTCATTTGGTGAATTCAGATATTCAGACCAACTGGCGCCCAACAGCATCAAGTTTTGTCTCAGTTCAGCTCACGATCGTCAAAGTTTATTACTTCGTTTTTTTTGTAAATCGCGTCAATCGTCACAAGGTTTCACTAAATTTACATAATCCATACGTCTAAAAAAAATTCATAAAAAAAGCGTTTTTTTTTAACGCGTAAACCCTCCCCCCTCCTTAAAGACAGTGGGTGAAGAAAAGTAGCCAATTTGAGAATATGAGCCGCCATGAAACATTACTTCTGCATTCCTAGATTATACTCATTTTTGTGTATGGCTGCTAAATCATCGTAAAAACACTTCATCACCTTTTTTTTCAACATTTTCAAACAATTATGTTTATAATTTTGAAAAAGAACCAAAGAAAAAGAGAGAAAATGGGAAATAAGCATTTTTTTAAGCTAAAAAAAACGGGAAATTGCAAAAACTTATGAATACTGAGAAGTATCTTACACATGTTTTTTTTTTAAACACAAGTACAAAATAATTATGGTATTGTCAAAATTGTTGAGCGAGACTCAATGAGAAACACTTTTTTTTCTCGAATTAATTAATACACTTAATCAAATTAATAATTTCTCACAATTTACATACGGAACTTGTAAAAAATCTATTTAGTCAATACTTGTGCCAAGTTTGAAAGATACTTGTGCCAAGTATAAAAGATACTTGTGCCAAGTATAAAAGATACTTATGACAAGTATAAAAGATACTCGTGACAAGTATGAAAAATACTTGTGACGAGTATAAAAGATACTTGTCACAAGTATCTTTTAGACTTGTGACAAGTATTTTTTATACTTCACGTGTGAGCGTTATGCTAGTCATGAGTATCCAGGCGAGACTCATCTCTAGTATTTTTTAGACTTCTGGTGAGTATACTCCTGCCAAGTACCTGGAGATACTACACAGTAGTATATTTTTTTTAGAGTGTCAGAAGACCCCTTAAGCGTCGCAAAATTAGTTTTTTCTCATACACTAGCGGAAACAATTGAGGGGTCAAAGGAAAATTTCCTATTTTCAGCGGTTTTTCAAACGGGCGTATCTTTTCCAGGAATGATGGTATCGGAGTTTTAAAAAAACAGTCTGAAGCTTGAAGTCTCTAGTTTTGAGATCTTGGGACGGAAATTTTTTCCGGTCTGAAGATCTCAAAACTAGAGATTTCAAGCTTCAAATTTCTTTTTTTTTATTCCGATGCGATCATTTTTGAGAAAGATACGGCCATTTGAAAAACTGCTGAAAAAATGGAATTTTCATTTGATCCTTTACTTGTTTCCGCCAGTGTATTAAACGTCGATTTCTGATATTTCGAGAAGAAACTACCATAAAACTCTTAAAAACGACTTGAAAACAATAAAATAAGCAAAAAAAAATTTTTTGTCACATTATATTAGAAAAGATTTTCAATTTACTCATTTGGCACAGGAGGTAAATATTAGTTGTTCATATTTAGAATGAAATTCTCATGAAAAATTGAAAGATTCTCAAAAAATGCGGATTTATGTTTAAAAAAAGCGAAAAAGTGGCTTAAAAAATCGAAGATATTTGAATCCCATTTTCATCAAGTGCTCAAAAAATTCGTTTTATAGCCTAGTGTAACATATATTTTTTTCAAAAAAATCAAAAGTGTTGCTCTTCGAAAAAAGTCAAAAATTAGGTTGATTATTTTTTCCATCCAAATTTCGACCAATAGAATTGCACCATTCGACGAAACAAAATAACGCCTACACGATATTTCACTGGAAATTTTTGGAAATTCCACTGGAAATTTTTCATGTTGCCTATATATATAAAAAACAAACGATTTGTCAATCCAGTTAACCCTCCATTAAATGTGGCAGATTTAAATAAAATCTAAATTTTGAATTTCTAACTGAGAATTTGTCTCATGGTGCAATTCTATTGGCCCAGATTTGGATGAAAAAATAATCCCCCGAATACCACTCGAGCTTCAAAATTAATCGGGTAATTTTGAAGCTCTTGTGGTATTACATGTGATTATTTTTTCCATCCAAATTTCAACCAATAGAATTGCACCATTCGACGAAACAAAATAACGCCTACACGATATTTCACTGGAAATTTTTGGAAATTCCACTGGAAATTTTTCATGTTGCCTATATATAAAAAACAAACGATTTGTCAATCCATGTGACTCTAAATTTTGAATTTCTAACTGAGACTTTGTCTCATGGTGCAATTCTATTGGCCCAAATTTGGATGAAAAAATAATCCCCCGAATACCACTCGAGCTTCAAAATTAATCGGGTAATTTTCCTCTAGGTTCCCTGCAAACAAACGAAGTCGTCAAGTTTTTCAGAAAAATCACTCGCGCTTCGCGCTCGTGATTTTTAACCTGAAAAACTTGACTCCTTCATTTGTTTGCAACGAACCTATCGGAAAATTACCCGATAATTTTGGAGCTCTTGTGGTATTACATGTGAATTTAAGAGGAAACGGTGAAAAATAAAAAAAATTGGTTCTCATATTTTTTTTTCGAAGACTACGTCTCGAAACGGAGAAGATAGCCACCTGTAAGATATGGTTACGATAATTTAATCAGGAGATATAAATATTTGAAAATTACCATATTGTTGATTTTTTGCGATATTCGGAAATTCATATCTCCGAGGTTTTTGGAAATTGAGGGCTCAAAATTTAGGTTTAGGTATATTTTAATACGTACCAAAACATATAGAAAATTCAGCTGAATCAAAAAATACAATTTTTAAAATCTGGTGATTTGACATGGAATGACCCATATATATATGGGTAGATCCATTGCTTTCCGACAAAAACGTGCGGGCGTGAGTCTGTGATTTGGCTGACGATTTTTTCATCAAATATAGGTCACAAAAGGAGGTGATCCCCAGAATTTCAGCTCAATACAACCTAATGCGGTTTCTGTGGAATTTTCCAAAATTTGAAAAAGGTCGATTTTTTAGTCATTTTCAAAAATTCATATCTTAGCCGCCATATGAGCTAGAGATTCGTACAAGCCGGCATTTTCGTCTACTCACCTTATATTTTCCAGAAAAAAATGAAATTTTGATCTATGCTTGGATCTGGCTTCGCTGGGAACTTCCAAATAAACCACAGGTTTAGCTAAATTTTGTCTACTTTTGAAACGTGCTCGGATCTACAGTTCTTCAAGCAAAAAGTGGCCTGATGGCTTACATGCTTCATCTAGGCATATTCTCTCCATATTCACCCTAATTTCCGTTAAATACCGTTATTCCTCAATTATATGACCAAATAAAGCCGCTCGTTTCATGAAAAAAACGCAGTTTTCAGATAGCTATAACTTTTTTCTATGAACTCCAAATTGCTTGAAATTTTCAGGGAATAGCCTTCATTCTGTCCTCAAGCAGCCCTGAAAATTTAAATTTTGGAATAGAAGTGGTTTACGAGCTGTGAATTTTCACAAGTAGTCAATTTTTCACTCAAATGGTATTATTGAAGCTTTATCTCTGACGTCCTAAATTTTGCGTTATGAATCAATCCCTATCCATTATTTGTATATGTGGAGGAAAAATGATGAACGATGCTTACAAAATTGAACATCCACCTCGAATCATAGGTAATCGTGGAATCATTGAAAATTCAATTTTTTATTTGTTAAAATATTACACTAGCGGAAACATTAAGGGATAAAAAAAAAATCTAAATTTTTAGCAGTTTTTCGAATGGCCGTATCTTTTTCAAAAATGATCGTCTCGGAGTGAAGAAAAAAGAGGGTGCGTGGAATGCCGCGCGTAAGAAGTGAAACTTCACTTCACAATGCTGAAGTTCATAAACTACGTACTAAGAATCAAATTTCATTGATTCATCCTCCCCAAATATTTAGATGGTGCACGAGACTTCTGACACAATTATATTCCCATCATAACCCTATTATTTCATTTTCAAAATACCGTTCAGTAGCCGAAGATTACACACTACAGAAATTTTTTTGGATATAATTGTATCTAATTAGATATATTTAGATCGTGACAAGTGCAAAGGAGGGTGTGTGGAATCCACGCGCGACAGAAGTGAATTTTTTGCTCATTAGGATAGATAGAGATGAATTATTAATATTCTCTCACAAGAGATAAAGTTGTGAGAATAGCAAACGGATGCGGGTAGAAGCTCGAATAACAACTGGATGCACAGATCTGCTAGCGGTACAATAAACATAGGTATCAAGCTTTAAAAATTTGAATACCTGCCTATAGCATATAGGTTTTTGTTCACTAAGAAATTACATTTTTTTCCACGATTATGAAGTATTCAGATGGATCGATTTCTTTTTTAATCATAGTTTTCTGTGAATATCTCAAAGTTTAATTGAAATAGAGCGACTTTGCCTTCATTCTCTTATAGCTCTCTGGAAATTTTCTACAGAAAAGGTTCAATCCAAAATCACCCTGCTCAGATTCCGATATATTCCGAAAAAAATTGATTAAATGAAATAAATTTGTGTAAAAACTTGATACTCTTTTTTTCAGCATCCTTCTTTTCAGGAATAATATATTTCGGGTACTGAGCGAGATAACGAAATTTTCTTGAAAACCTTTTTTGTGGAGAATTTCCAAAACTACAAAAAGAGTCCCCATAAAAAATGCATTATCTCACTTAGTTTCCGAGATATTCATCAGAATTCTACGATGAAAAAAATTGACTCATGATAGTCTTTGGTTCAATGATTTTTTGAAAATATCTCGAAATCTAATGGAGATACGCCTTTTTGCAACTTTTGAAATTTTCTACGAAAAAATCATCGTAAAATTGCTGTATCTCCCTTAGTTTCCGAGTTTTTCCAAAAAATTATTGTAAACATGCAAAAATACAAAAAAAACAGGAAAAGTCGATTTTTTTTCAATTGTTTTTTTGAAAGTATTTCGGAAACTAATCAAGATAGAGCAATTTTACCCTACAGTTACCTCGAAGAGAATTCAAAATCTATGAAAAAGGAATGTAGCAAAATCACTCTATTTCGCTTAATTTCCGCAATATTTTCAAAAGAAGATTGAGGGACATACGTGCCCTGCAAATTATTGAGACTGCCGTCCCTATTCTCTCACTCGCTCCTATACCTCATATACTGGCGTTAAATTTAACGCGTGGAATTTAACGCCAGCGTTACACGCGTCTGACGTCGTATGAGAAGTTTCACTTCAAAAAATTTGAAGCTTGAACTCTCTATTTTTGAGATTTTGAGACGATTTTTTTTCAAGCAATGTGTACCCCACTATTCTAACGAGTACAATGAAAAAATTTTTTTCGAAATTTTTTCATTTTTTTTTTCGTTTCGGACTCGGGAAAAATTTTCCCAGTTCAACCACTCGGGACCGGATAGGTTGTTCATCTAGCTTCAATTGTTTTTTTTTTACCTTGATTTGACCATTTTTCGCTGAGATATGCTTTGAATGAAAAAAGATCGTTTTGTCTTTGATCATCGATATCTCAGCAACCAATGATCGCACAGAAAATTCGCGGTGGGTTTCGAAAAGCTGAATAAATTCTCTACAAGAAAAAGGCATTTTTCTTCGAAAAAAAAAATTCATGTCCTCTACATGAATTTGAAAAAACACGACAAAAAAGGCTTTTGGTGAATTTTTGAAATATCAAACTTTTAATGAGAAATATTGATAGAACCACCCATGCTAAGTGTGTCTTTTAGAGTTCAATATACCCACAAAAATCCTACAAAGTTTCAATTCAATCCACCCAGCCGTTTTTTAGTTTTATTCGATTGAATTTTTGAAACAATTATAGGATCACATTTCTTGCACTTAACAGTTCAGGATCTTCAAGGGAATGAAAGATAAGAATTTCCTCAGCTTCCTCCACATTTTCATTCTGAACAGCGGTTAAATCTATGAAAGAGAAAAATCAAATTTTATCTGTTCAGAAGGAAAATGTGGAGAAAGCTGAGGAAATTCTGCTCTTTCATTTCGTTGAAGATCCTGAACTGTTAAGTGCAAGAAATGTGATCCTTTAATTTTTTCAAAAATTCAATCGAATAAAACAAAAACACGGCTGAGTGGATTGAATTGAAACTTTGTAGTGTTTTCGTGGGTATATTGAATTGCAAAAGGCACACTTAACATGGCTGGTTCTATCAATATTTCTGATTAAAAGTTTGATGTTTCAAAAATTCACCAAAAGCCTTTGTTGTCTTGTTTTTTCAAATTCATGTAAAGGACGTAAAAAAATTTTGTTTTCGAAAAAAATGCCTTGTTCTTGTAGAGAATTGATTCAGCTTTTCGAAACCCACCGTGAATTTTCTGTGCGATCATTGGTTGATATCGATGATCAAAGACAAAACGATCTTTTTTCATTCAAAGCCCCATATCTCAGCGAAAAATGGTCGAATCAAGGTAAAAACAAAAACAATTGAAGCTGAATGAACAACCTATCCGGTCCATATAGTGGTTGAGCTGGGAAAATTTTTCCCAAGTCCGCAGACAAAAAAAAATGAAAAAATTTCGAAAAAAATTTTTTTACCATACTCGTTAGAATAGCGCGGTACACATTGCTTGAAAAAAAAATTCGTCTCAAGATTTCATAAATGGAGACTTCAAGCTTCAAATTGTTTTTTCTTACTCCGATACGATCATTTTTGAGAAAGATACGGCCATTCGAAAAACCGCTAAAAATTTGGATTTTTTTTTTGATCCTTTAATTCGTTCCGCTAGTGTAGTATTTCAACAAATAAAAAATTGAATTTTCAATGATTCTACGATTTCCTATAATTCGAGGTGGATATTGAATTTTGTAAGCATCGTTCATCATTTTTCCTCCATATATACAAATAATGGATAGGGATTGATTCATAACGCAAAATTTCGGACGTCAGAGATAAAGCTTCAATAATGCCATTTGAGTGAAAGATTGACTATTTGTGAAAATTCACAGTTCGTAAACCACTTCTATTCCAAGATTGAAATTTTCAGGGCTGCTTGAGGACAGAATGAAGGCTATTCCCTGAAAATTTCGAACAATTTGCAGTTCATAGAGAAAAGTTATAGCTATTTGAAAACTGCGTTTTTTCATAAAACGAGCGGCTTTATTTGGTCATATAATTGGAGAATAACGATATTTGACGGAAATTAGGGTGAATATGGAGAGAATATGCTTAGATGAAGCATGTAAGCCATCAGGCCACTTCCTACTTGAAGAACTGTAGATCTGAGCACGTCTCAAAAATAGACGAAATTTCACTAAAACTGTGGTTCATTTGGAAGTTCCCAGCGAAGCTAAATTGGAGCGTAGATCGAAATTGCATTTTTTTCTGGAAAATATAAGGTTAGGAGAAGGAAATGCCGGCTTGTACGAATCTCTAGCTCATATGGCGGCTAAGATATGAATTTTTGAAAATGACTAAAAAAACGAACCTTTTTCGAATTTTGAAAAATTTCACAGAAACCGCATTTGGTTGTATTGAGCCGAAATTTTGGGGATCACCTCCTTCTGTGACCTATATTTGATGACAAAATCGTCAGCCAAATCACAGACTCACGCCCGCACGTTTTTTTTGAAAAGTAATCGATCTGCCCATATATATATATATATATATATATATATATATATATATATATATATATTTATAGATATACATACATTCATATATACATATACAGAGTGCTCAAAGGCGTGAGCTATCATATCCTGGCAATCAGATTAAGCTTCGGTGCAGAGTAAGTTTATTCATTAATGATATAGTTGTAATTAAATTAATTAATTAGGTGAAACTGATAATCCGCATAATAGTGCATACCGCTTACGGTTTTTGGGTTTTCTTTTCCTTTTTCTGCTTATTATTAGCACTTGTCTACTATTGATTGGCTTGTTATCTTTGTATTTGGCGTTATAATTCTCAACTATTATTTATTTCTCATTGCACTTTATCTTATAAGTTCTTGAGTACTCTCTACGCGGAATGGGTGATAAGGGCAAGGTCAAGGGAGACAAGGGTAAGGTTCCTACTCCTGTCTGCAGTGTATGTCGCAAGGAGTCGTCGGCGAAGCTGCAGCAGTATGCGAGGTGCAGGAAATTCTACCATTTGTTGCACAGCATTCAATCCGATCTTTAGTGGTACAGCAACAGTAACGCACTGTCGTACTTGCGTAACGCTAGCTAACTCGCCTATGCGAACTCGGAGTGGCTCTTCTAGTAGAAATCCCTCGGACATGTCCCACCTGGGTGCTTGGACGAGTGATTTGCTAGCCGCTGATGGGGAGCCTTTGACGGGAGACATGGCTGTAGTGATGCCGATGCTGCAGGCGATCTCAACGCAGCTTGCGGTGATGAGCGAAAGATCCAAGACGTTTGAGGAGAATATGGAGGCGCGTATGTCAGGTTTTCAGGCAGAGGTCTCCCAGCGACTTGCTGCTCTGGACAAGATTCCAGAGTTAGTAAGTAAGGTGGATGGTGTGATTTCTGAGGTTGCTTTGGTTGGGGGACGTGTGGATGTAATTGAGGCAGATCAGAGGGACCTACGGCTTGAACTGGAGGATGCTGTGGCCTCTGCTAGAAATTCTGGTGCAGTTCCTGAGGAGTTTGGGGAAAAGTATGATGCTATGGAGGTGGCGGTGAAAGAATTAACTCAGTCGCTAGCGAAGATTAATGCTGAGAGGGCAAAGATGGTCCCTGATATTCTTATTTCAGGGCTACGAATGCCGACTACTGCCGATCTAAGGGGCATGGCACTTGTAGCTGTTCGCTCGGTCTGTCGCTCATGTGTAGCGGATAACATTATTGGCTTCCGGCAGCTGGGGTCAAAAAGATTGTTGCGACAAAGTGGGACTTCATCGGCAGATGTGGGGGCAACATTGGTGGCTCCATTGCAGCGTGGTAATTCTGGAGATGGAGGAAGTCTTAGGCCAGTGTCGCTACTGGTGACTATGTCTTCGGGTGCAATGGCGCATGATATTGTCAGAGCAAAAGCTCGCCATGGGAAGCTCCATTCGGATCAGCTTGACAGAGACCTGATTTTGGATGCGGGAGTAGTGAGGCCTCTGGAATCATCTATGATCAATGTCAACGAGTTTCTTCCACCAGATCTCTATGAACTGCGTCGTGCTGTGAGAGCGGAGTCTAAGGGGAAGGGTTACTCGACATTCGTTCGGGATGGGGAGATCTTTGCCAGGCGAACGAAAGATGTCTCTCCCACGCGTATCTCCTCTCTTGACGACTTAAAAAACTTCTCGAAGGGCTCCTCTTAGATGTCACTGCTGTTTCTTCTCCTACTTCTTCTTCTTTTTCGCTTTCAGCACCTTTCTCTTCTTCACCTGTTCCTTTTTCTAACTCTTCTGTTTCTGTGGGCTCTCTTTCCGATTCTGCTTCGGTCGTATCATCTTCAACTGCTACCAAGGTTCCTCAATTCAAAACACCTTCCCTTGTTCGATCGTCGGCCGTGTGTGATACTGGTGCTTCGGCTTCTCTGATAGGTGAGGACGGTTTGAGAGTTTGCCACCTCAACGTTAACACAATCAGGGCTCATCTGGAGAGGGTCAGGTACTTTCTGGCTTCTCGTCCTCCTTTCCATGTTATCGCCATGTCAGAGACTAAACTTTGCCCCCTCATTGATGATGGTGTTGTCGCACTTGAGGGCTATACGCTTTTCTGGGTGAATGGTAATACCAGGGGTGGTGGAGTGGCCCTTTACATCAATAACTGTCTCAGGGTTAAGGTATTGGGTTCATCCTCATACGTGTGGACAAGAAAACTGGGTCTACCGGAATATTTGCTCTGCGAAATTTCTTGTGCGAGGGTGTTTTCAATGCTTGTTGGTGTCGTATATCGTCCTAATCATGCACCATTTATATTGGGAAGTGATTTCATACCGACACTCGAGAGCTGTTTGCAGGAGTACAGCGCTATAGTTATTTTGGGTGACTTCAATGCTGACCATTTGTCATATTCTAATGATGATTCGGCTTTTCTGCGCACCTTTTGTGCAGAGAATAGTCTCCAGCTGGTACCGCACGGGGCTACTCATCACACGAGTACATCGGACACTTGGCTAGATCTATCTTTAATTGATACGGATGACATAGTCCTTTCGCATTGGAAAACTGATGTTCCCTTCGTGGATGGGCATGACCTCATTACTGCTACATTGCAGATGGGTGTGTCGGTCCCAGATGTTGATAGGGATATGAGCTACAGAGACTTTAAGGGACTTAATGTTGATTTGCTGAATGAGCAGTTGTCGAATAGTGACTGGTCACTGTTTAATGGTGCAGCTTCCATTGATGTGATGGTTGGAAGCCTGTCTTCGAACTTGAGCATCGCCATTGAGGGTTCAGGGCCGTGGAAAACTGTGGGCAGAGGATCTAGGCGAAAACCGTGGTTCACTGAGCGCATAGCGTTGCTGATTCAAGAGAGAGACCACTTGTAGAGAATCTATCGGCGGGTTAGGTCGCGAACGGCGCTATTCGAGTATCGCTAGGCACGTGATCGAGCCCATCGTAAGGTGGAGGGTGCACGGCAGGGGTTTTTTCACAGGAAGCTTGGCTCGCTCAGTGATCCGGCCATGATTTGGAAGAAACTTAAACACTTGGGAGTTGCCCGTGCTGATACTGATAATGCATCGAAATATTTCAAGGCTTCAGTATAGTAGAGCTGCCACGGTATAAAAACCTATTTGTACTATAACTATGTGCAATTTTTTGATATATTTCAATTGTCTAGGGGTCAGTAACACAACGCAACGCGAGAACAACGTCCTAATTAAAATTTTTTTAAATACAATCAACTTTTTCCTGGGAAGTTTAACCCATAAAAACGGAAAAAACGAAAACTACCAAAATTGAGATTATCACCACGTTTTGCATTACCCGAGGCCACGACGGGGACGTAGTGGTGTATAGGCCTCAAAAGAACCTACACGACCTACCCTAATGCGACTCACGGAATTTTGTTGAAGAATTTTTATTGAGAAAAACACCGCTCACCTCCTTTGAGCTTCAAAAGTTTCAATTTTTTAATTATTTTCGGGAAACAAGTACATAGAGCATAAAAATGCGTACTTTTGTTCACCCTAGTCAATAACGTGAATGCTTCGCGTGGAATAATATCAACCATTTAATTTTATCATACATATTCGAGAAAAAGAAAAAAAAATTTAATTAAATTGAAAAACGCATATAATTTTAATTCAGATTTAGAAAATTACGAAATTACCCATCTGGAATTGTGAATCCACCGGTAATCCATTGAGACACTACACTTTTCCTTTTTTCAAAAGAAAGAAACAAAGTTAACCATTATAGGAACACCAGAAGACTCACTGGATAGAAGAAGGCTATAAAGGTTCTCCTTCCCAATATTTCCCCCTCCAACACCAATGGTCTCTGTCCTACTCATGTAAATGTCTTTAATTCGCAAAAATAATCGATAATTTTCGCTTGTTGACTCTCACCGCACACCGCGTTCCCTCTCCCATGACAATTCAAAACACTGAGATAAACCGGTATAAACTGACTTTATTTTTACGTGTAAAATTTGATATTTCCGACTATTTTTATTTTAAATACGTCAAATGAACTATAGATATTAATACTAAATTATAAAAAATTGAATTTATTGAAAATTTTAAAGGACTTTGCTGGGGTCTCTTTTAACGCTTCTGATCCCGCTGTGGATGATTTTCTGCTTTCTCTTCCGTCAGATGGTGATGCTGCTGGTATGGGTTTTTCTTTTCGGCCTGTTACGGTCAAAGAGGTGAGTGAAGCGATTTCGCATTTCTCCTCTGAGGCCAAGGGCAATGATGGGATTCCGATGTCAGTAGTCCGTGCTTCTCTGGCAGTACTTCAACCCTACCTCCTACAGATCTTTAATACGTCTTTTGCCAGCGCTTTGTTTCCTTCTGAGTGGAGCAAATCGCTAATAATTGAGCTTGGGAAGGTTTAAAATCCATCGTCAGCGAATGACTATAGACCCATTGCCTTACTGTGCTTTTTGTCCAAGGTCTTGGAGAGGCTAGCCTCCTTACAGATCCTTGGATTCCTCGCTGAGCGAGCTATATTGGATCCACTCCAGACTGGTTTCCGGCCACATAATAGTACACAGACAGCGCTACTCAAGCTTACTGACGACATACGCACGGCTATAGACAAGCGACAGATGACTCTGCTTCTCCTCTTTGACTTCAGCAAGGCGTTCGACTCTATGGGACATGTCTTGCTGCTGCAGAAACTGCAGAACTATGGTTTTTCTGCTGCTGCGATCAGGTGGATAGCGTCCTATTTTGGGGGACGTATGCAGGCGACTCTTGGGAGTTCAGGTGGTCAGTCCTCGTACCTTCCTCTGAGCAGGGGAGTTCCTCAGGGCTCTGTTCTTGGTCCACTGCTATTTCTGTTATTCATAAATGACGTATGGCAGAGTCTTCCATCTGGAATACATCATCTGACCTATGCGGATGACCTTCAAGCCTACTTGCATTTCTCTAAGGGGGACTTGGAGTGAGCAAGTGCTGCAATGAGCAGTGCGGGGGACTGTGTGTCAGCATGGGCGTTGAGAAATAACCTCAGCCTCAATGTGGCGAAGACCAAAGCCATTGTTTTCGGTTCTCAGTCGTTTGTTAATGAGGTGTACTCTCTGCCGGGCACTGGGGTTACTGTTGGGGGCGCTCAGATACCACTGCAGTCCTCGGTGCGCAGTCTAGGAGTGGTGCTTGACAGCAAACTGTCGTGGAGGGAACATGTCCAGAGTGTCTCTCAAAAGGTTCACTCGGTTATGTATCGCCTACGCTTTTTTCGGGCAAGTACTACTCCTGAACTGCGAAAGCACCTGGTTGAGGCCCTGGTGTTCCCCGTCATTGACTACTGCTGCCTGGTGTGGGACGGGCTTTTGGAGGAGCTGTCTCTCAAGCGTCTAGTCAATGTGGGGACTAGATACATCTTTGGGCCTAGGAGAGACGAGCGCGTCTCCCCTTATCGTGAGCGGCTTGGCTTGATGACCTGTCGGATGCGCAGGATATACTTCCTAGCATGTTTTGTGTTCAGACTGCTTCGGTTTGGTGAGCTGGAGTACCTGACGAATTTCCTCGTGATCAACCAGAGTTTGCGCCCGGGAAGGGGGGAGATGGATCCACTAGTGGTTAGACCCTTCGGAACGGAAACCATGCGTCGTTCTTTCCAGGTGTCGGCGACCTCCCTGTGGAACTCACTGCCTGACGTGGTACGCAATCTTCCCTTCCTTCCTTCTTTCAAGGCAGCCCTTCGCACCTATCTGCCCTCTACACAGCAGTGACCTCAGGATTGGATGTTTGCCTGCTTCTACTTTTCGTCTTCCCATCTCCCTTTCTGTCTGCTCTGTTTTCTCCCTACCTAAATCTTCTTTCTCTTACTCTTCTTATCATCTTTGCCCTTCTTCTCTTTCTTCTATTTCTCGATTTCGCTATCGGTGAGCTAATTGGAGTCCGAAATGAATGAATGAATGATTGTCTGTATGAGTGCAGTGTCTGAATTATAGAAATGAAAAGTATGACATCCTGATTAGCGATTATAGAATACCATTATGTGATTGGGTACTGCCATTATACTGGTTTTGCTGCTGTTATGTGTCGCTATTTGCTATGTATACTACAACTTGTAAGCTATTTATGTATTTACTTTATATATTTCTTTGAGCACTACTGATCTTTATCCTATGAATACTATATTTCATGTTGTACATAAAAAGTCAAAGATGAGAAAAAGAAAAAAAATGTACAGAAGATTCAGATGCAGATGAGACTGTAGATGAGGAAAATAATGAAACAGTTGAAGAGAAAATTGACAATTTGAGTAGACAAATTCGTAACATGGAAAAATTGAATGAATCTCAAAATGATTTCAAGAAAATAATACAAGATATAGTAAAAAATGAATTAGCAGGTTTTTTAAATAAACTAAATGAGGATATAAACTCAATCAAAGAAGAAATTTCACAAGTAAGAAATACTATCAAAGAGGTTATGGTATCCAAGCAAACTGAAATGGTACACGTACAAATGAATGATAACAACACAAATAGAAATCAACAATTACAAAATACGTATGCATCAACTTTGAAAAAAAAGAACCAAACTAAAAGTGCAAAAATAATAGTAAAACCAAGAAACAATGTGGAATCAAATGTGACTGAAAATATAATGAAGAATCGAGTTGACATGGCAAGTCTTGGGATAAATAAATGTACATTAATCAAGGCACCGAAAGGTGAAGTTATAGTTGAGTGTGAAAATGAGGAAGAAAGAGAACAATTAGTTGGAGAATTAGGAAAGAATTCAAATAATGACTACTCAGTGGTAATTCCAAGTAGATTGAAGCCAAAGATCAAAGTCACGAACATTAATAGTACCCGGGAAGAAATGTTTAGATCTGATCAGATCAAATTAGATCTGATTAGATCTAATTTGATCTGATCAGATCTGATTAAATTGAGAAAATTGATATGAATAGATCTGATTAGATCTAACTAGATCTGATTAGATCTAACTAGATCTGATTAGATCTAACTAGATCTGATTAGATCTAACTGGATCTGATTAGATCTAACTAGATCTGATTAGATCTAACTGGATCTGATTAGATCTAACTAGATCTGATTAGATCTAACTAGATCTGATTAGATCTAACTAGATCTGATTAGATCTAACTAGATCTGATTAGATCTAACTAGATCTGATTAGATCTAACTAGATCTGATTAGATCTAACTAGATCTGATTAGATCTAACTAGATCTAACTAGATCTAACTAGATCTAACTAGATCTAACTAGATCTAACTAGATCTAACTAGATCTAACTAGATCTGATTAGATCTAACTAGATCTGATTAGATCTAACTGGATCTGATTAGATCTAACTAGATCTGACTAGATCTAACTAGATCTGATTAGATCTAACTAGATCTGATTAGATCTAACTAGATCTGATTAGATCTAACTAGATCCGATTAGATCTAACTAGATCTGATTAGAGCTAACTAGATCTGATTAAATCTAACTAGATCTGATTAAATCTAACTAGATCTGATTAGATCAAACTAGATCTGATTAGATCTAACTAGATCTGATTAGACCTAACTAGATCTGATTAGACCTAACTAGATCTGATTAGATCTAACTAGATCTGATTAGATCTAACTAGATCTGATTAGATCTAACTAGATCTGATTAGATCTAACTAGATCCGATTAGATCTAACTAGATCTGATTAGATCTAACTAGATCTGATTAGATCTAACTAGATCTGATTAGATCTAACTAGATCTGATTAGATCTAACTAGATCTAACTAGATCTGATTAGATCTAACTAGATCTGATTAGATCTAACTATATCTGATTAGATCTAACTAGATCTGATTAGATCTAACTAGATCTGATTAGATCTAACTAGATCTGAGTAGATCTAACTAGATCTGAGTAGATCTAACTAGATCTGATTAGATCTAACTAGATCTGATCAGATTTAACTAGATCTGATTAGATCTAACTAGATCTGATTAGATCTAACTAGATCTGATTAGATCTAACTAGATCTGATCAGATCTAATCAGATCAATGCCTGATCAGATCTGATCAGATCTGAATAGATCTGACTAGATCTAACCAGATCTGATTAGATCTAACTAGATCTAATCAAGTCCATTTATATCGGTTCATCAGATCTAACCAGATCTAATCAGATCTAGTCAGATCTGATCAGATCTAGTTTGATCCAATCAGATTCGGTCAGATATGATCAAATCCAATTCAATTCACATTATGATGCATCAGGTGATAGATGAAAACTTTATAACCCAGGAAAAAATGTTCAGATCTGATCAGATCAAATTAGATCTGGAAATTGGCACGCTCTGATCAGATCTAATTTGATCTGATCAGATCAAATTAGATCTGAGTTTCTTAGATCCGATCAGATCTAATTTGATCTAATTAGATCTGAGTTCCTCAGATCTTATCAGATCTAATTTGATCTAATTAGATCTGAGTTTCTCAGATCTGATCAGATCCAATTAGATCTGATCAGATCCAATTAGATCTGATCAGATCCAAGCTACCCTCGAAAAATTTAGATCCAATCAGATTTCATTATATCTGATTGGATAATAAAAAATAAAGATTTTTCTCAACACTATGACTTTATTATTCTTTTCTAATAATTATGTATTACACAATATTTTTCTTCAGCAAAATACTCCCATTAAAATGAAATAATACTTGTGAATCAACTCAAATACTTAAAGTAATTGCATTCAGTCGTATCCTCGAAAAATCACATGAGTTTTGGTTTTAAGTACGTTATATCTAATTAATTATTAGGAACTTTGCTTATTAATCACAACCAATCCTCTTAATCACGCAACTTAGGAAGTAATTCTTCGGCCTGAAGAGAACTCTTTATTTCTCAATCCTTTGGCTGAAGGTGCGTTTGGCATCTTTAAGCGTGATGGCCGGCCATCCATTTTGCTGGCCATGCTCAATCGCGGAATCTGAAAAAGAGAAATCATAGATGTAATTATTAAAAATGTAATTGAAGTTCTTTTTAATTCTTACACTGAAAAAAAGAAATTCTCAGTGTAATCGGCTTTGATGTATCAGGGATATATCACTTACCAATGATCGCATTTCTGGCATCGATATTGATGCTCATGGTCGGCTTCATTCATCCTCGATTTGCCTTGAGCACGTGGCGGCTGGCCTGTTAATGTGCACTTTGCTATTTTGTCTTGTTTAAAGACTCCAAGTACCAAGTGACGTATCAAGTGAGTGACTCGATTGGAACCAGCAAGTGCGGTATAATAAGGTCTGGCTTGACAGTAAATATTATCCTTCAATAGTATCATCTGTAAAAAAAAAAAAAAAGAATCTCTCAGTGTCATTCATTGAGTTTTTCCGCAACTAATCATTCATACATTGAAGTTGAAATGTGAAATGATAATTTAACAGTATCATTTACCTTCTCTGGGTCCTGAGCCCAATCTTCACCATATATCTGGCTTTCTGGAGATTCATCACTTCCAATTGCTGAATCGTCTGGTAATGGGAGCTCTACCTTTTGTCCCAAATCTGCTGTAAGTGGATTTCTCAACAGTTCCTCGCCAACAGGATCCTTTTTCTCAATTTCAATCTTTCCTTCTTTCTTCGTCTTCTCCACTTCCTTGATTTCATTTGCTGAATTTTTTATTTCTGCAATCTCATTTTTAGATAGAGGAAGTTCAGGATCAAATACATTTTCTTTGTCCTTGTCCTTCTCCTCCATTTTCTTTTTTTTTATTTTCTCCAACTGCCGAAGAATTTCGTTCAGAACCGAATAATCGAATCAATTAAAATAATGAAATAATGGGATAATGAAATGTGAATGACTGAATGGTGAATCAGGATGAATCGATTTTCAATCTCTGATTTTTAAAATATATCAGAAACTAAACGAGATAGCACGATACTGCTCTCATCCGTTTTTCAGAGTTTTCAAGAGTTGCAAAAAAGCTATAAAGTAAAATCACTCTATCTTGCTTACTTTTTGGGAAATCTTCAAAAAACAAAAGGCTAAAATCAATCATCAATTCTGTTTTACCAATTCATTATTTTTTTGATCAGTTTTTTCAAATATCTCGAAGTCCAAACAAAATAGCACGATTCTACCCTTATCTCTTTTCGTATACAATTTAAAGAGCTATAACAAAGCTGTAAGGCAAAATCGCTCTAGTTCATCTATTTTCCGAGATTTCATCAAAAAACCATAGACAAAAGATTAATCCATTATTTTTTCTTTTTTTCACTCTCTTTCGTCATTCATTCTCATTGCTCGTGGTATTTTTTTTTGCATTTTTAGAGGGATTTAATTTTTTTAAACTGTGCAAAAATTAAAATTTTTGAAGAATTAGTTTTTTTTTTAGTTTTTCTTGAAAAGGTAATTTTTCCAAATTCCTATTTTATCCTTGATAAACAGACCTATTTCAAAATTGCAGTAAATACCTCTTCCTCGGACAATTGTGCAGAACTATCTGATTCCTCTAATGAACTCGACTGAAGCAGATCCTGTTTTCTCTTTTTTTCAGATGTAAGAGTGTTTTTTTTACCATCATTATTTTGTCGTTTCTCCGCAGCATGTTTTCTGTTCATCTCTTGCAGTTTTCTCAGCGTCTCCAAATCCTGTTGTCGATGATTTTTTTCTTCCTATGAAAGAGAGGAATCAAGCCATGAAATTTACTTTTTGAGAGAACTAAAGGTGAATTTAATGAAATACCTCTTCATTGACTGACTCCTGAGAACTGTCTGATTCCTCCGATTCCTGGGATGTTGGCAGTGTTGATGGAACATTTTTTTTACACTTCTTCAATTTTAGCGGTTTCTTAACTGGAATCTTTGGCGATTTCTTCTTCTGTTTGGAAAAAAGCTTCTTAATGCTCATGAATTCAAATTGAATAATGGAATAAACTATGTAATAAAGGAGTGAAAAGTCTCAATCCAATCTCTCACATTTCTGTAGCACAAAATACTAGGGCGGAAGCACCGAGGAGAGAATAATTAACTCTATCTTCTCTTGTCGATAGGCATTCTCTTTTTGGAATTTTTTGGATATTTATATGCAGTAAAATGAATTAATTGCTAATTCAGCAGCGAAGAGGCTGAACATAACGACTCGATTTTTATTATAATAATTAGTTTTTCCAATAATTGAAAACCTATTGCAGATGCAAAATTTGTGAAACATCTTTGTTGTCAAAAGAATTCGATTCCAATAAAGGAAAGCCTCTACAAAATTCGCAGTTCTTCAGTTCGATTTGGAGATATTATTTTTGAGAAATTGTTTGGTTTATTTGGTTAAGTAATAAAATAAAACAAATCGAAAATTTTTTGGTGCATTTTTTCGTAAATTATTCTGGGACAGGTGGGTTCGAAGAGCATTTGAAAATTGAAAATTCGATGAAAAAAACAATTGATGTACGTACTGGAATAACCTTTTTCATTGGTCTCACATTTTCGATTTCTGAATGGGGAAATCTCTTTTTCTCCTTACGCACACGTTTGGGGTTAGTCTCGACTTCTGTCTCAATCTTTACCATATTTTTGCGTGCTGTGAAACAAATCAAAAGAGGATGTATCAGTCACTGAGATGAAATTGTATTAAAATATACACCATCAATTAATCTTTAGAACTTACGTAGCATTTTTATGTCTTGATAATATTGCCGAAAACTCGAATGCACGTGCTTCGCCAATGTTGAAAAAGGTCAACGCGCCATTTTGAATTGATCCCGTGTACACAGCTCATTATGCGCCTCCATGCGGCTTAGTTCCAGTGAGCGCCATAATTTGAATTTGACGTTACGGATAGATCACATAAATAGTGTTAACAGTTCCATCGGCTGTGTAGGTTGAAGCTGAAGAAGAGCCAGTGCGTATTTGTGGCATAAAAAAGAAGCTAACAGGATAATAGATCACAATTTCATCACATAATGTCATCTAAGAGCAACAATAAAGAGCCATATAAACAAAAATATAAGAAGTGGCTGAATAATGGCGATGAACCGGTAAATTAATTAATCATTTTATTTCGTTATGTCGCCCCAACCTCCCTCCCTCTATATAAACACACACAGCTGTGGAATATTCATTTCTAAACCAAGAGTAGGATGATATTTATTGTTACTTTTATTATGAAAAGGGTCAACGACGGGGGGATTGGAAAATGAATTCTTCTGTTCTTCCATCAAAAAATCCTAATTATTGCTGAACGATGAATTTGAAAGTTGGAAATTAAATGAATTTTCCGTTACTTTCCAAGCTTAATTGAAATATCCTACGAGTTCGCTAACTGCCACTCGTGAAGAAAAATCCGTCCAAGAGCTATGACAAAGCCTATAAAAAGAATGTAAAAAGAGGGAAAAATATGGAGATAAATGAAGAACATTTAAATTTAGGCTTTCTTCATTTTTCGTAGTTTCATAATGAATTTCTTCGAACACCACGAAATTCCAGGGGTTGACGGAATTATAATTTTTGTTGAAATAAATTTGAATTTGATAATTTTTCATAGAATTTTTTATAGTTTTTCGTACTTTTCGTACACCAGGGCTTGAAGTCATATCCTATTTAGTTATTCTCCTTTTATACAACCCCACTGTAATCTGGAAATCAAAATTAATGTTTTTTTTTTTATATTCTCAAAGATCCCCAGGAGGACATTGAAGCGAATGGAGAAAAAAATTAGAGATCCTGATAAATTTGTACAATTATTCAGGAGGAGGAACGATGACATCAGGCCAACAACTCCTGATGATTGTGATACTATCAACAATTATCATCCCAATGATACTGATAGAGGTAACGAAGATAATGATGATGATAATGACAATGACCGTGATCATAGTGATGATTAGGGCCGGATTTCTTGCTGTTCGAATTGTCAGCTATAGTTGCTAAGCAACTAACATTCGAAAAAACAACAAGCAAATCGTTTGAATAGAAATTTATTCTAAAACTGAGTATTATTTTTTATGTTGAATCGAAGGAAATCAATAAAATTCCGATTGATAGTCCTTATAAATTTTTCTCTGGATATAATCAAAGAAATGAAAAGAGTCTATTGACTTCTCCCTGGAACTTCACTGTTAGAAAAAAATGGAAATTTCATAGACAATAGACAGGAATTTTCATGAACGTGATATTGAATTTTTTTAATGACAAGATTTTTAAGAAAGCTGTGAGTTTCGGAGAAATTCTACAACTTAGTTGAATTTTCACCTGAACATGAATGTTCAGAATCAAATTGACTCGAATTTTCATTTTTTTTTGAATTTTCCTATTTTTACTAATTTTTCAAGAAACAATTAAACTGAAATTTACAAATTTCATTGATATCCAGGCATGAAATTATTTGAAAATCGATGATGTGTGCATTTCCCAATGACGTAATCATTTGAAATTTCAGTAGAAATGTGGCTTGTTAGAAATTTCCGGGATTTTGTACGGAAAATTCAGACGGTAATTTTTCCCGATGATTTTCAAAGGCTCACGCAATGCATTTCGGATGCAACGTCAACGCCTCTTAGACGCATCTCAGACACCTTTGAAAAGAACTGGGAGAGCGTCCGAGATAAACCCGGGAAGCACCGAAGAAGCCTTTGAGATGTACTTCATAAGCGCTGAAAATGCACCGGAAATGCGCCTGGGGAGTGTCGCTAGAGTACGTCATATGCCTCTCGAGCGCCTTTCCGGCACATCTCAGATGCTCATGCAACGCATCTTGGAGGCTTTTTCAATGCTTCCGAGGCGCACTATATGAGCGCTCAAGGCGCACCGGGGATGCATCTAAGTCATCTACATGCATCTCAGGTGCATCACCGGTGCGCCTTAAGCGCTTATATAGTGCGCCTTGCAAGCATCGAAAAAGCCTCCAAGATGCGTTGCATAAGCGTTGGAGATGTGCCGGAAATGCGCTCGAGATGCCTGTAGACGTATTCTAGCGACGCTCCTCAGGCGCATTTCCGGTGCATTTTGAGCGCTTATGAAGTGCATCTCAAAGGCCTCTCCGGTGCTTCCCAGGTGCATCTCGGACGATCTCCCAGTACTTTTCAAAGGTGTCTGAGATACGTCCAAGAGGCGGTGCATCCGAAATGCATTGCGTGAGCCTTTGAAAATCATCGGGAAAAATTCCCGTCTTAATTTTCCGTACAAAATTTCGAAAATTTCTAATAAGTTACATCTATACTGAAATTTTAGATAGTGATGTCATCGAAAAATGAACACATCATCGATTTTCAAATAATTTCACGCCTGGATATCAATGAAATTTGTAAATTTCAGTTTAATTGTTTCTTGAAAACTTAGTAAAAATAGGAAAATTCCAAAAAAAATTGAAAATTCAAGTCATTTTCATTCTGAACATTCATGTTCAGGTGAAGATTCAATTAAGTTGTAGAATTTTCGTCTTAATTCTACTTGAAACTCATAGATTCTTTGAATTTCATCTGAAATTCACAGATTTCCTAAAAATCTTGCCATAAAAAAAATTCAATATCACGTTCATGAAAATTCCCTCATCAACTTGTCTATGAAATTCCCATTTTTTTCCAACAGTAAAGTTCCAGGGAGAAGTCAATAGACTCTTTTCATTTCTTTGATTATATCCAAAGGAAAATTTATAAGGACTATCAATCGGAATTTTATCGATTTCCTTCGATTAAACATAAAAAATAATATTCAGCCTTAGAATAAATTTCTATTCAAACGATTTGCTTATTATTTTTTCGAATGTTAGTTGCTTAGCAACTATAGCTGACAATTCGAACAGCAAGAAATCCGGCCCTAGTGATGATGATTATGGCGGTGGTGATGACGGTGGTGATGATGGTGGTGATGACGGTGGTGATGATGGATGAAAGGGACCGTTTAGTTTTCAACAATCTGGTATCGATATTGAGAAAATTACTATTTTTGCTAGAGTGAACATCAACAATAGATTCTACACTTCAGAGATCTATAAAAAAATAAAAACTAATAACTATACAGTACAAGTAAAGGAAAATGGTAAAACTACATACGGGAAAGTACGATATTTCTTGACAATTGATCATAAATTGTATTTGCCTTTGAATGTTTTTAAAATTGAACGATCAAAAATGTTTGTTAACAATGAAACAAAAATATCAGTGCCACATATTTTACCAATAAGAAAAATGAATTCTTTTTTATTATTCGAAATAAATGAAATTGATTTGACTCATGTGATTAGAGTGGAGAATTATATATGTATACGTCCCAACAATATGCAGTCGATAATGTAAAATGATTCATTAAAAAATAAGTATCTAATTCGGCCTGGTCAAATTCGTTTATTCACCTAATTTTGATTCTCATATCTAATCAGATCTGACTAGATCTGATCAGATCTGACTAGATCTGATCAGATCTGACTAGATCTGATCAGATCTAACTAGATCTGATCGGATCTAACTAGATCTGATCAGATCCAACTAGATCTGATCAGATCTGATGACCCAATTTAAATAAAATCAATCAGATCTAATTAGATCTGACCAGATCTAGTTTGATCTGACCAGATCTACTTGGATCTAATCAGATCTGGTTAGATTTAAACAGATCTGATCAGACTTGGATCTGATTGTATCTAATCAGATCTAATCAGATCAAATTAGATCTGATCAGATCTGATCAGATCTATTCAGATCTATTCATGTTAAAAATTTCCATTTTGTCAGATCTAATTGGATCTAATCAGATCTAATTAGATCTGATCAGATCTAATTTGATCTGATCAGATCTGAACATTTTTTCCTGGGAAGGTAGAATCTAATAAAACTGAAAATAGCAGACATTTGACAATTCCTAGTTTTTTTGAATTTCTTCAACAAATACATTATTTTAAAAAAATGAAAAATATGCACAGGTAGGAAATTCATAGAACTATAAATACGACTTTTTTTGAAATGTTCATTAAATGAAAACTTATCTGTTTGAAAAAATCCACAATGTGTCAGATCTGTGCTCATTTCATTATCATAGAATTTTATATTTACTCCCGCGGATGATTCTGCATTCCATTTGGGCAGTATCGACTTTCCTCCGGAGTTATTTCCTCTAATATTTCTGATTTTCTTCAATTATGACGATTTAAATTTCAATAGATATGAAGGAATCGTGTGATAGCTGAATGGTTAAGCTAATAGTCTAGTAATGCTAAGGTCCCGGGTTCGATCCCACTGAGGCGCATCTTTTTTTCAATTTTTTTTTCTTCAAAAACTCCAATCTCGATTCATCTGTTTAGCGAAGAATTCAGATTTTCATTCATTTTTCATTTTCTCTAAAAATTAGAAATTTTCATTCCGGATTTTTTGCAGATCCAATTGGATCTGATCAGAGCATGCCAATTCTCAGATCTGATCAGATCTAAGGAACTCAGATCTAATTAGATCTGCTCAGATCTAATTTGATCTGATCAGATCTGAACATTTTTTCCTGGGTAGCTATTATGAAAAATCAAATGAAGAAATAGTGGAAGAGATTATAAAACAAAATAAACTTAGTGTAGATACCCAAAATGACAGTATGAAAGTTATTAGTGAATGGATTGTTGAAAAATATGACTGTATGTCAATAGTACTAGAAGTGACTCAAGGGTACCATCGAATTTTAATGGAAAAAGGACTTCTGAATATAGGGTGGAATAAATGTAAAGTTTATAATTATGCTAAGTTACTTCAATGTTTCAATTGTTGGGGCTTCCACCATGTAGCGAAAAAATGCAAAAAAGAAATTGTTTGTGGGAAATGTGCAGGTAATCACAAAACTCAAGATTGTACGACTAAGAATATTAAATGTATTATTTGTATGAATCATCAAAATAAGCTCAAGCTCTCACAGAATGCGGTTAAACATAATGTGAAAGATAAATTCTGTCCTTCTTACAAATATTTTTTAGACAAACACAAAGAGAGAAACCTACGAGAAAAGTGAATGTGAAAACCAAAGAAAAATATCAAAAGAAAAATATGTTGATAATACACATGAATGCGAGAAGCCTTCTGAAAAATAAAGACGAAATTGAAGAATTATTGATAAAAACAAGAAATCCATCTATTTTGGCACTAACAGAAACTCGTATTACTAGTGAAATAGACGATACAGAAATTTCTATGACAGGTTATTCAAGTATACGGTGCGATTCAGATAAGAGGTCAATGGGGGGAACAATAGTTTATGTAAAAAATGATGTCAAATACAAATTAATTCTAAATCAGAAAATTGTAAATAATTGTTGGACGATAGGCATAAAAATTGATGATAATGTAGGGGAGAGGGGGGCACCTTTGAACACTTTTTACTTATTTATTTATTACTTTTAATGTAATGAAATATCTGATATTTTTTATGCCCTAATCAATACTTTGGTCATTTATCTTTCATAATACACTTCAATTAATTTGAAAAAAGTGCTTAATCGAAACTATATCATTAATTTAAAAAAAAATCATTTTGTTCAAAGCTGCCCCCTTTAGGGGGCACCTTTGAACAAGCCTGGGGCAGGTTTGAACAATCTATAACATCACCACATAAACTATAATTATTGGAGTATTCATAGTTTTCATTATCGTTCTTATTCTTCATAGTTAAGTCTCACATTTGTCGGTTTACATAAAATTTATAAAATCTTTGAGATAATGATAAATAAACAAAGTTATTATTAAATTATCCAATTTTTAACATCAATAACTTTACTCAATTAAATCTAACTCAATAAATCTAGCTCACGAGACTTATTTCATAACGATAAACGTTAGACTTAGTTTTTTCTTAGGTATTTTTCACTTAAAATCTTGCACTTAAACTCAAATCATAGGAATCAATATAAAATATTAAAGATTCGAAACTTCTTTTAAATTTAGTCACAGCTCGATTAATTTTTTTGTTTCTAGACTTTGTTGCTTTCTTGACTCATTTGTCATCTGTATTTTTTTTTTCTTCGCAGGCAGTGGTGATTTTTTCAATTGATCTTGTCGCTCCAAATGTCTTACACTCCAAATGTCTTGTTAATTACATGGACTACAGCTTTTTGTGCATCGTTTTCATTGACACTACTTGTCCGCTTTCTTTTATAATTTCGAACCATGATTGGCCCTGACATTCAAAAATATTCAATAATCATAAATTAAAGATCATATATTTTTTTAGAGATAATTTAAACGAAAAGAAAACGTTTGTGAAGTATAACTATGTTGATTTATAAGTGTTCAAACGTGCCCCCCATTTCTTGTTCAAAGCTGCCCCAACAGCATACTTGAGATAAAAAATTAATTTAAATCAATTAGAAATCAATAAAAATAAAATTTTCTATTTCGATGAGATAGTGGAATATATGAAGATTGATTAAAAAAATATACAGTCATGAGTTGATCACCATTTCAACTATAATATACTTACATCCAGAAAATAAAAATTTTAGAATTGCAGCATAAATTCGACGACCCCTTGTAGGTTAGGTTTAACATGGAAAATAAAAACAGCTGTGATGGATATTAGTTGGCAGCTGTGCTGCCATCCTAAATTCAAAATCCGCGGTTCAAAATTTTTGTTTTTCGATTTTTTATTGAAGATGTTCAAAGCTGCCCCTGTTAAAAGCTGCCCCCCTCTCCCCTATATAGTAGTGTGATTTTAGTAACGTATCATTCACCAAACTCGAGTGATGCAAGATTTATTAACCACATTGAAGACGTTTGCGAAAGTATAAAAGATGACAATAACTTAATATGTATAGGAGATTTTAATATTAATATTGACGATATGGATTCTTATTATAGTAATAAACTCATTCAAGTATTTGCAGGTTTGGGTATGAAACAATTTATAAAAGAGAAGACAAGGATTGATGAAAGATCTGCCTCAACAGTTGACTTATTATTTTGTAATTATAATTTAAAAGCTAAAGTGAATCATACTCAAAAAATTACAGACCATGCAATAATCGAATGTGAATTAGAAAATAACAAGATCAATGTGGAAAACTTGAGAGTAATTAAACGTAATTTTGAAGAATTCAATGACAATGAATTCAAAGAAATTTTAAATTGTAGTATAAATAAATTATTGACGAATTTTGAGGGAGATAAAGATGTAAATGTTAAAGCAGACACTGTGATGAATGAGATTACAAATACTTTGAATCAGTTAGCACCAATGAAATCATGTGTAAAAAGAGACAATATGAAGATAAAGAACTGGTTCAATGATGATATAAAAAAACATATTAATGAAAGATAGGTACTATTCCGAATTGCAAAACAATCAGGAACTAATACTGATTGGGAAAATTATAGACAAAAGAGGAATATGGTAGTTAGTGGAATAAGGATGAGAAAAACAGAATTTTATGACAATGAAATAGATAATAATAAACATGATAGCAAGAAAATGTGGAAAACTCTAAAGGAAGTAATGAAACAAAATGACCAGATGGATTTGCCAAAGCAACTCACTCGTGACAATAACTTGATTGATGGAGATACTGAAATTGCAAATTAATTCAACAAATATTTTGTGAAAAGCGCCGAAGGAATTGTTCAAAGCATAGAGAAAGAAGAGTTAATAAATGATTCTATTGAATACAACTTTATATTCGAAGAATTTGAACCGATTGATGAGCAAAGTTTAAATAAAATAATTAACGAACTTACTAAGAAACAAGGAACTAAAGAGGAGATTTCTTCGGATATAATGAAATTAGTTAATGAATGTGTTGGACAAAAATATCGAGAAATCTTGGATGAGTCAATGGAACAAGGAGTTGTTCCAAATAGTTGGAAACACTCAGAGATACTGCCTATTCAAAAAATTAAAAACTTGTGACGTGGTTTTTTTCCACGCCACCTGTATTTTTAGAGAGGAAAAAATTAGTGAGTAGAGAGAGAGAAATTCGCGAAATCCTCCAGGTCATGAGGAAAAACTGACTTAAGGCTATCTAAAATCCTCCAGGTCATGAGGAAAAACCGACTTAAGGCTATCTGAAAACCTCCAGGTCATGAGGAGAAACCGACCTATGGCTATCTATTGTGGTTCTCTCGAATATCCTAAAGGCAAAGAACTCCCTTAGTTTAGGGTTGAGCTCTCTATGCCAATAAAAATCGTAATTTAAGTAAATTAAAGAAATTCCCGCAAAAACATAAATTATCGTCATAAATACCGCCATTCCACTCTCGTCTGATTTTTGCCGTTGCGAGAATCCACTCTGGCAAATCTCGAGTGGAAGGGAGGGCCCTGAAGCACCCAAGGTTTAATGACCAAGATAACGTGTTTCCTGGGGCTTCTGGACCACCCTCTCGGTCGTCCTTGGAGGTGAGTACAGAAGACGGTTGGAAGAGAGCCACGCTCCGATTTTATGGGAATATTCGGGCCCTCGGACTGGAAGGCCCTGGGATAGGAAATAAGCCACCCTGTCGAGGGGATTGCCAAAATCCGGCCTTATCGTATCGCCGAGGTGAGTCCGAGTATTCCGCAGGAGACGTGCCCCTCCAGAGGAACGACTATCCACTCGAGAGAGAGGAAAACATCCCCTCGAAGGCCCCAAGCCTTAGCCAGAGGGAATTCCCTACATCTCATCCAAAATTCCACTCTCAGTCCAGCTTAAACTCCACAATATTCCGCAATAAATCTCCGAAACCAATCTCACAATATCATCAAATCATCCTTTCCGATCCCCAATTCTTTACCGAAAATATCCCGATTTTATTAAATGAACTAAACTATTTTATAAAAGGGAGAGTTCAAATATTCCGAGTTTCATGGATTTGAATTGCTCCCGCCGAAGCCCAAGCTCCGGCCATTTGATCCCTACCGCCTAATACCTAAAGTAGGCGCGAGGGTGCAGCCCGAATGGCTGGCCCCCACCACTCTACGCATGACGACCGACTCGAGAGCAAGTTCAGTTCGCCGAGAGTCGTCAAAGTGTGCACCTCGCCTGCCACATTAAAAACGGAAAATCGCGTATAACAAGTCTCCCATACCCCCAGTCGTCCTGAAAAACTATTCCAAAAGACGGAGGACAAAATGGTGAGTCTCGTGATACATTAATTATCGCGGTTTTCAGTGTTTTTAGATTTTTTCAGCCAGTGAAAAGATTAAGTGAAAATGACGTGCCACGTGGCTGCAGCGTCACCTCAATCTCTCGGTTCTCTCAGTCCCCTCGTGGCCGGCTATCTTCATTAATTCTAAATGTCAGCGAGGGAAAATGGATGAGGAGAAAATTATGCAACGATGCAATTGAGGACTTTTCGCGATTTCAGGGAAAAAAGGCAGATTTTACGAGTGCAGCAGTGCCACGTGAGAAAGGACGCTACACGAGGCATCGGACTTTCTTGGCTCTCTTATGGCTCTCTTACTCTCTCCTGGCCGGTTCTCTTGAAGTTAATTAATGGCCAGGATGAGGAGAAATGGGTGGAAATGCACTCTATAATTCTTCCCGATGAGTTCAGGAATTTTAAAGTGTATTTTCAGAATTTTTGGAGCATCGCGTCATCGGCTGACGCAATGACGCTGAAAACACGTGCTCCCCACGCTTGGGTAGAGCTGGCTTTCTCTATCTCTCTCGCACTCATTATACCTATTGCTTTTCTCCTTCTCTCGGAAAAGGGTAAACAGAATGAACTGGTTGTTGAGCGTTAATCCCCCCTATTGCTTGGGAATTCACGACTCCAACCGAAATTCTCAGTATTTTCCGTTTACCTTTGAGGAAAGGCATTTCTTTTCTTTGCCTCTTACCACCGCATCAGTGTGAAGGTAGCCCAGCACGAGGCTCTCCCTCCCTGTTGCCAGGCAAGCTGAAGAAATCTCTAGGCTAGGGAAAAGTATCTAGAAGTTATCTAAGGCATATTCCTGGCGCGCGTTGACGATTACGGTTACCTATTGTATTCTCGCGGTTCTCGCGACAGAATATTACGTTTCAATTATCTTTAATTAATTTCATGCAGTAAGGTTATCTTTTCCACGTTTTCTACGTAAATACTGCATGAGAATTATCTCGCGAGTAGCCCACGCTCAGACAAGGCATTTAGATGACCTTGCGGCTCTCTTAGGATGATTGTGGTGCACGCTGGTTATCTTTTTGATTATCTTTACGCAGATTCAGCCAACAACGATTATCTATTCGTTATCTTCGGTATTTCACGCGAAATACTGAACCCCCGGAATACACCTACGAAAAATCTCTCTCTCTCTCTCTCTTATCAGAAAATTTCAGATAATATATTGGATTTATAGAACTCTTTGTAATTATTTCTTTTGAGCGTTACTCTCAAACGTATTGTAGCTTTTTAACCTACGATTTTGTATATTATTTTGGCAATAGCGGAACACGTAAGGACTATGCTGATTTCTATCTTATTTCTCTATTCCCTATCTATTCCCTATTCTCTCGCTATTACGGTTCGGTTATCTTTTTCTAATTTTTAACGCTATCTCTGCGACTTCTGCGTGTGCCCTAGACTCACGCCCACTCTCCACCATTCTGAGTTAGCCTAGCACAGCCGCAACCCCCTTTGCAGATTCCGCTTTCTCGACGTTTCTCCAACCTCTTAGCCGCTTTACCGTTACCGTACCGTTATTTTATCGTTGATCTGGTTAGATAAATCTAGTAGTATTGAAATTTATCTGGCGCTCATTCCTTTAATTTTGAGCTACCGGTTAAGTGGGCTTGGTGGACGGTATTTTTGGGGCCGTATCGAGCTCCAGGGCTACGTCGGGGAAGAGTACTTTGGTTGAGGGTGCCGGAGGTGGAAATTAAGGTATTGGATGGATAAGGTCAAGGAAGGTCAGGGCTATAGGGAGAGCGCATTTTCCCAAATATTTTAATTTCTCACACCTTTTGAGGTGATTTTGACAAGAGGAGTTTTGCCTAGTTCTGTACAGGACAAGGTGTCTGAGAAAGCAGATTTTGGGCAGTCTTTCGTTGTTCATCTCTAGCAATTTTATAATCCAGTTTATTGTCTGCTTGAAAACCCTGACAGATGTGGGAGGCAGGTTCAACTCCAGCCTCAGCAAATAGCTTGGTATACACTTGATTATTCTGAATAGTTTTTTAAAAAAGAAAACTTGAGCCGTTTCAAGATGAAAGACATATTTTGGAGCCCAGACTGAGGAACCGTACGTGAGTGTGGAGAAAATGATGCTATCGAAGAGTTTCAAACAGCTGGGCCATGAGTCCGATCTGGTTTTGCTCAGAATGCTGAGAACCACTCCCGCTAGGCGAGATTTATGAATAGCTTCGTGAGCAGCGGATAGGCCGAGGGCAGAGCATGTGAACTTGATCCCCAGATACTCATAGCAGTAGGCATAATCAATAGTATTGTCCCCAAAGTTGATGGGAGTTTCGTATTTGGGTTTTCTACCGTTTCTGAAGACAAGAATTTGGGACTTCATGAGGTTAACTGAAAGATTTTTAAATTTAGTATATTCATACAGAATGTTGGCAATTTCTTGTGCTTCAAGTTTATTGTCGGCAAAAAAACCATATCGTCGGCAAAGTTTAATTGAATGAGATCGTTGAGACTGTCCAGAGGGATTGTTCGAGCTCCATTTTTCAGAAAGTAAGAATAGATATCGGAGATGAAGAGGATAAATAGAAGAGGACTCAAGGAGTCCCCCTGGAGGACTCCGGCAGTAATGTCAGTCTCTTCAGACAAATTGTTGCCCTGTTTGACCTGAAGCTTAGCCATGTCATAGAGACACTCCAAGATTCTGATATATTTGGAACTAACACCAAGAGTGTAGAGAGTGAGCCAAAGTTTCTGATGATCAACAGAATCAAACGCCCTTCGGAGATTGACGAAAAGGGGAAGGACGATTCTTTCGGGAAGTCTGAGCTGGAAGCTAATAGCTGAATTAAGAGTGAAGAGATTGTCCAGGCAGCCTCGGCCCTCGACAAAACCCGCCTGGCATTCAGGAATGACTCCCATCATCGAGACCCACTATCCCAGTCTACCTCTAAGTATAGTCGTGAATAGTTTTGGAATACAATTCATCAACGCCATTCCTCCACAGTTAGAGGGATCGGATTTATCACCCTTTTTATGCAACATGGTCATTTGAACATTCGACCATGAAGATGGGATAACCTCTTCCGACAAGACTTTGTTGTACAATATTAGCAGGTAATATAACCAATTTTCCGGGAGATGCTTTAAAAAATCGTTGGAAATTTCGTCACATCCAGGAGCCTTGCGGGACTTGCAGTTTGCTAGGTTTACCAGGAGTTCATCGAGTGTGATTGGAGCATCGAGGAAGCAGTCAAATGTACCAAAGAATGTGTAATCATTCTGCTCCCTGCGTTGATAGACCCTTCGGAAGGATTCATGCCACTGGTTCAAGGTAATGAAGTATTTGCTAGGAATGAACCCACTGCAAAACTTCACAATGTCCCAGAAGGCTCCCGAATCCCGCACATTGGCAAATTTATCGGTAATTCTATTGTAATAGCATAATTTTTTGTCTTTTAGGAAGTTATTGTGCTTTTTTCTTTCATTGCAATAGTTGAGACGTGAGCTTGGATCATATTTGGTAGCTACCATTTGCATTCTCAATGCTTCCAGCTTTGATAGTGATTGTTTACATGAGTAGTCAAACCGAAGTTTGCTGGTACTGCCATTATTATTGAAGCCACCTTTTGTGTGCATTTTTAATTTGAGGGCAGTATCCCTAATTGCAAGACAGAAATTCTCATTAATCTGATCAATAGAAGCGACGTTAAAATCTATGGCTGTTCTTAGAGATATTTGGAGAGCTTGGACATATTGGTTAACAATGCACCAAGGTCTTTATTACAGGTAGAATCGCTGGAGTAAATTAGTTGCAAGGAAACTGGATAGTGATCGGAGAGTGTAGTAGAGGTGTTAACCAGAAAATTGTCCACAAGATGTACATGGGGTAAGCTTATCCAGATTAAGTCTGAAGTGCTGACGCCACCAGCTGACGCATAAGTTATCTTGCCGGGGAAGTCGTTAACAGATCTTCCGTTAAGAAGGATGAAATTGTTATTCTCCATAAATTCAGTGAGTAGAGTTCCTTTTTGATTGGATAATTTATGTTGAGAGACTCGAGAAGCGTGTAGGCTGGTGGCTTCGAACACCTCAGGAGGCCATGAATTTAACTTCCCGACCCAGCAGTTGAAGTCACCACCGAAGACCCAGGGGCATTCGGGGTATGCTGTTTTCCATTTATCAATAACCTGCTGAATCGAGTCTAAAGCACTTTTTATATCGATATCTGGTGGTAAATATAAAGTAAAGATAATTAAGTTGAAATCTGAGCAAAGTGCCTCCAAGAGGCATCCAAAATCGCAAGAATGAATAATTGAGAGATCGCAGTCTTCTTTGTTGGCCAATAGCACAAGGCTGCCACTTGCGTGGCCTCTGGAGAGGTTTTTCTTTGCCAAGGTCCAGTGTTGATGGTATTTCTTGTCCCAGGATGTTGAAAGATAATAAGGCGCTTCGGTTTCCCAAGTTTCACAGATACAGATGATTTGACTGGAACAGGTCGATATGAAGTTGGCAAGATTGCCAGGCCCATTTGAGTTCCAGAAAGTAAGTTGGATTTTTGACTTAGTAACAGTGGTGCTCTGCCGTGTTAGTTTCCCTGGTTGTTTAAGTTTATAGCATCTGATACTGAATTACGAGCTGATTGTTTAAGCACATTATTGTTTTTCGAGTTGAGTGGGATGATGGAACGACCCATTTCGTCCCAATAGTACCAGTTGTCCTGAATTCGGATCTTCAGATAACCCAGGGCAGTTTTGTTTCCTTTCATTTTCTCTTCTTTTGCAATACTCTCAAATTACGCATGATGTCAGCTTCTCTGGGAGTGTAGTCAGTATCCATATAGATGGAACTATTGAGTAGCATTCCTTTTTCTTGCGGAGAACCAGTTGTTTGGTGTCCCAACTGGAGAAAGTAACAATGATCAGCGAGTGTTCTTGGATTATTTTGATATTGGATCTGCCGGAATTGAATTCAAATTCGTCGTATAGGAATTTACTGATTTTATCGGGAGTAGCGATTGTTGAAGACAGGAGACCACGAATAACTAAGTTCAGTTTTTTACATTCTCTCTCAGGAGCATCCAATTTGTGTAAGGCAGAGTTGAGACTCGTGGACCAGCTCGTGTTGTTCACTGAAGAAGAGTGAGATTGAGTTGATTGGAGTTTGGATGCAATTCTCTGATCAATCTTGTTCAGATTTGAGTTCGTTGGACACAATCCTGGTGTTGAGATCATTGTACAGTGTTTTAAGCTCAGTAAATTCTTTTCTTGCTTCTTCCCTCACCTGGCGCAAATCGCCGGAGATTTCATTAAGCTTTAGGACGAGCTGTTCTAAAGATACCTGCATCTCAGGGGGCATGTTACTGGCTGTAGTGGAAGCTGACAAGTTGGGCGATGAGTGAGAAGATGTTACAGTGTTGTGAGTAGGAGAATCACTAGTTGTGTTTGTATTGGGTTTATTCTTTGGCTTTTTCGTAAGGTCAAAATGGCTAGGAGGAGATTCCAACTGGCGCTTGGTTCTTTTACCTTGTAGTAGCTCTAGAACACTTCCGTGTGATGCCCATCTTTCTCTTCTGAAACGAAGGGCGTTGGGTGGCCTGCCTCACCTTGGGGTTAAGTCAAGGTCATTTGTTTCTAGATGGGAAGAGAAGGGGATGCTCTCGGTGGTTATGCTTTTTTCAAATAAAGTTGCGTCTAGGTTGTCTGAGGAGGTTGACCTCAATGAAGGATTCACTCTTAGACTTTGTTTAACATCAGCAGAGAGTGCAGGTAACAGACTTATCGGCGAAAATGGTTCTCAAGATAATTTGTATTTTTCAAGATTAACCTCTAAAAAGTTCGCCAGATTCAATGGGAAAATGTACAATTTTTTTAACTCCTTCTTCTTATTCCTTTTGGCTATATCCCCATGTAGGGGCGAGTGCCATAATTTTTTGAGCTGTCTATTTTTGTGAATATTATCCGAAATCGTGTTTCATATAATTAACTCACTTATTATCACACTTATATTACACAGGATTATAAAGCACAGCAAGCGCAGCTATCTGAAGTACAACGGTTTCTTCTACTCCGTGTTAAATTCAATATTATCTCAAGTCTTTACTTGAGATAATATTGAATTTAACGCGGAGTAAAAGAAACCATCGTACTTCAAATAGCTGCGCTTGCGCGACCCCAACAACGAGAATATTGAACCAGGAAGTACTTCCATCGAAGTTCGATACTATCGCATTACCTCCAGAGAAGCCACCAAGTTTTTAGGAATTTGGTTTGATTATGAGTACACTTTCCAGCAACAGCATCAAAGGCTCTGAACATTGTCATGTCCTCCACGGAACTCGGTGGGGATGTGACCCAGAGGCACTTCTGATGCTTTATAAGAGCTACGTTAGGAGCACTATGGACTACGGCCTTTTCATCTTCTTCCCCTATACCAAGAAACTTATTCTTTCTCTCGAATCCATTCAACTAGAAGCCATTCGTTCTGCTCTGGGGTACAGAAACTACTGGACTGATTCTGCTCAGTATCAATACCAAACTTTGTGCTCATCAGATGTATAACCCCACAAAATTTGGGGTCTCTAGCTCAATTATTGATTGAGTTATCGTGAAATCAAGATTTTTTGTGAAAAATTTCTCAAAAGTGTGATACTGGATAAACTAAAAATCTGAGCTCCCACCACCCGGGGGGTCAAAGATACAGCTCTCGGAAGCGCATCTCCTCACTGAGAGTGGACGCTGTGATTCCATTTTTCATCGAGAAAAGTCGAAAAAACAATATTTCGACATTGTCATTTTTCTCAAGAACTATCCAGTCGATTCAACTGAAATTTTCGTGAGAGCTTGGAGCACGCATGGCAAACTTATGGTAAGATTTCCAGATCGCTAGCTAGCCCCGTTTCTGAGTGAAGCGGAAAATGCGTCATCACACACACACACATCCACATACATACTGTAACGGTCAAAAATGACCAGAAATTAACGCGGAGATACTAAAGAGTGGGGGGGGGGGGGGACAAGTGCGCCTCCTATTGGCTGAGGGACAGTGAGTGGGGGTAAACGGTTGACTGCGGGCCACGCGGCAAGGATATAAGGAGCCCACAGCACGGACCGCAATCATTTCGCCTCTGCCAGCAGTAGTGAAAAGACCTCTCCTATCCGACGAACTGAACACTCCTAGGATTCCCTTCCTCTGAACCTGAGCGATACGACGGCGAACAGCCCTAGTGAAGCGACGGTGACTCCCCACGACGGCGCAAGCCCTAGTGGATCTCCCAGGTGACGAGGTAACTCTTAGCCTAATTTCCTTAAATCATCAAAAACATCGAGGCAGCAGCACGGAGCCCAGCAGCCAATCCGGAGACCAGAACACAGCAGCCAATCAACGCAGAGCCTAGCAGTGAGGAAAGGGGAAGCCGCAGAGTGGGGGATCGGAGCCGCTGACCACATCGGGCGTATAAAGAGCCCACAACGCCGAGAAAACTCAGTTCGCTTCTGCCAGCCACGACAGTAACAACTCAACTTTCCGACGAGCTCTCGCAGCTCCTAGGATTTCCTTTCCTCTTCATCCTCACGACGGCGAATAGCCCTGGTAGTTTCTCTTGACGACGGTGTACAACTCTAGTCATACAAAAACTTCTATCCTTCACGACGGCGAAAGCCCTAGTGCCCTAGCGACGAGCCACGAGCTCCTAGCAAAACTAATAAAATATTTTCTCCACAGAAAGGAACGAGACATGTTAGGTCTTTAGACCTCGTCCTCGAAGGAAGCCCCAGGTGTGGACTAGGGCCACGATTACGAGGATACGGACCTTGAACGTAGGGAACTTCGTCACCGGCTATCTATTTATCAACGAGAAATACTACAGAGTAGTAACAAAAAAGGGTTTATCCATTCATCCCACGGAAAAAGGAAACTCAGGAACCTGACGACGCTGGTCTCGTCAAATCATCGGATTTTCGGCAGAGCCTTCGACGAACCAGCAGAACCAAAGAAAGAGTTTTATTCATTTTTTTTTTTTAATAAAGAGACTTTCGTTCATTTAATATTCAATTTAATAAAGAGACTTTCGTCATTTGATATTGGATTCAATAAAGAGAAACTTCCGTATTTGACTACTAATAAGATGAATAAAAATAAAAAAGAATAACTGTAAAGAGGATAAATGCTCCTCCATAAAGATCAAATTGTTTAAAAGAGAAGTAAATTGTATTCTTGTGAGCATAAATTTATAATGTGTCGACTCCATCCTTTCAATACTTTAGCTATAAGTCTCTCTGGTTCGTGGACAGAGACCCATCCACTCCTCTCGTTAATTCGTACGAAAGGGGTACATTACAATACACACAGACCTTTTTTAAAAACGGCGGTTCTTGACGTTTTGAGTCATTTGCAGGCGTATGATGAAATCTCAAACTCGGAAAAAATTACGATTCCAAAACTTCCATTCAGAAGCAAAAATACAACGATTTTGGACGAGCATCAGAAGGCAGTAAAATCATTAAATTTATATAGATTCTCTCCCACTGTGGCATTGAAGGCAATGACCTAGCCGACAATCTAGCCAAGCAAGCAATAACATTGGAAAAATTGAACATATCTCAGATTCCTTTCACTGACTTTACGGAGTCAAATAGAATCGAAATGGAGAATAATACTGCCACACTCCTCATCGCACAGAGTGAACATGAAGGCACGAAATACTTCAACGAATTTTACGAGGATATAAATCTTAGTGAATTCATTTATACCGATTCTGTGAGTATTTTTTAGGTATGATTTCGGTATAGTAGACACGGAGTTAAATTGATCCCACTCTATTTTCTGAGTGCTATATCTCAAAAAAAATGTTTTTTGCCCATGGGGCTGGAAGAATGGTAGACGGAGTGTTGCTCTCTGGAAAAAATTTCCCGGAAAAATGTTCCCGGAAAAAATAATTTTTTCAAGAATCTCCCTTCTAAAAATTCCTTTGGAAAAAATCTCCCTGGACAAAATATCTCGGAAAAAATCTCCCTTGACAAAATATCCTCTTCAAATGATATTTCTTCATGAAATGTAATTTTTTTTTCTCTTAAGGACGTTCCCAAGCAAATCACTCTTCTATAGATTTTTCTGAAACTTGGCATACACACAGTCAAAAGTGTCCCTTATATATAGAAATTTATTTGAATAGTCCTTGCGGGGGTTAATTAGGAGATATTAACAACTGAAATTCGTATGTTTAACATGTGAACCCACTCCCGATCAATGATTTCACACACATTTTATTAAATTTCAAGAGTAATTTTCCATTAATTTTTTTAAAAAACTGAGAATCAGTAATTGTGTGTTATTTTTATTGACCGTTGTAATTGTGAAAATGTTTCTGCACTCGTGGATCTTTTTTCTGGGGATATTATTCCTGGGGACATTTTTCTAGGGGAGATTTTTTCCGGGGAGATTTTTTTAGGGGAACATTTTTCCGGGAACTTTTTTCCGGGAGATTTTTGTTGGGGAGCATCATTCCTATAACCGGCTGGAAGAACGGGTTTCTAACCTCACTTTGCTTGGTTTGAAACGCATTTTTCCAGCACATTCTTCAATTCGATTATTTGTAATATACCGTAAGTTGTCAAACAACTTTCTCAAACAAAAACGTCAGATTCTAACATAACCTCAATTCTACAATTCTCTTTCTCATACCTTGACATTATTGATGTTTTGTCAATTCAAAAATAGTTTCCATAATATGGAGCAGCAAACAGTTATCACCGGTTTTCATCACAGCCATTCGTTTGAAAATTTTTTTTATATAAACGAGTAACAAAAACTAAATATTACACGATTACAAATAAATAAACAGAGAAACACAGGAATACGATGACACAACACGTTGACATGTCGTTTTAGCGATCTTCTATCAATGTGAATTTCGTTATCGACTGATTGATAAAACAGCGATTAATCAATTGCACATTATGCTCGCTAGGCTGTGCACTTATCAGTGCACAACCTCCCATGGTCATTTCAATTCCCTTTCCATCAGCTCCCATTCAATTTCTTTTTCTTGAACTGCTGTAAGATGCTACTGTACATTTTACTCAAGTTCTGAGTGTCCTCTCTTCCGTTGATGGTGTCATTGAGGTAGAGGGGGATCATTTCACTGATATTCTGTTCTCTCCGATCCGCCTCCGAGTCTAGTATGGTTGTTTCATCGAATTGAAACGAGTAGCCCGTTTCAAAATGATGAGTTGCCAGGGCCGTTTTTTCTTTTCTTAAGATTGTCATTGGAGCGCAGTCGTTCTTATGTTGGCTCACTCTTGCTCTCAGTCCTTGTTTGGTTTGCCCAAGCGTCGGAGCCGAGTGTTTGAAATATTTCTATTCATTTCAATATATTTTAGAGAAAAAATTTTTGGGACTCAAAATACCCGCTGTGTACTCCGAGGGTTGAAAATCAATATTTCTACTGATTTCCCGATTTTAAGAAGTTCAGAAATTTGTTTGCATCTTATTCATGAAAACGTCTTCAAGTAAAAAAGAGAAAGTTGCAAAATTCAAAGGAGTTTGTCTCAACGCTCTTGTATTTAACATCTGTATAACTGCACAAGATTGAAATGGGTGGGATTCCTCCAGCATACACCTTCATTCAGCAATTGCAGTTTCTCATCACTTGAACAAACGTGTATGAACAAATTATAAAATTCTATTAATCCACCTAATGCCGGGAATGAAGTGATCAATGTCCTAACACTCTCCTGAATATTCTATACACAGCAGATACGCTATTTTAGTCATGTTTACAGCTAAATTCAATTGATGATTTCAGTTCATTTTAGTTTTCGCTTCGATTTGGATTTGGGATCGTTTCCACCGGAACACACGAGCATTCATAATTGATATTCTTTGAGTGAGAGAAAATGAGTGGACAATTTTCCATGAGTTCATTACGTAAACACTTTCATGCGGGATTTTGAATCAGAAAATAATTACCACTACCGAGTGCATGGCTCAGATTACCCCTCAATTTTTCTTTCTCGAGAATAATAAGAATCTTGAACTAGTGTGTTTTTAATAAGTCATGAATGAACTCACGAATCATGAGGGATGAAAGTGTATTCGTGGCAATTTTTCTGCACTGCAGTATCCTTGAGAAAGGCCCTATATCGTGTAACGCCATATTTGCACTACAATATGTCATTTGTTTTTAGACTGGTATCGCGTTGAAATTTTGTATTTTTTTTCTATTTATTCACCAGAACGAAGGGTCCGAGAAACGAGAAATGATATTTTTTTAAATTTATTTAAACTGATTTATTCCGATTTCTTTTGAGCCTTGGATATTCCCGCTCTTGCCGGAGTTACTCTTCACGACGGAAGGAGGCGCCAGCAGACGGACGGGGATCATAGGAAACTGCTCAATCGAATGACCGATGCAGTTAAAAGAAATCAATGCCGTTGGATTCTTCAACCCTATTGGTGGAGAATTTGAGGGAGTCAAGGACGTCTGGGAATAACAATTAATTAATAATAATTAATTGCCACAAATATTAATTGAAATACGATTATGAAAAATTATGTCGGAGTTTTTGACGTTAGATTTTAAGACTTATTCTTTTATCATAAATTTAATTACTGGATTTAAAGTAAAGTAATACCGGCGATAAAAGAATAGAATTGACGTCATTGGTCAATTAATTTGGGAAGAGCCACCTCTGGTCTAATTTTCGACGCACGGTGGCGTCTTCCCTCACTCTCCGTTTTGGTGGCAAATTGTACAGACATGATTTTCGCTGTGAGAAAAATTATATAACTTACCGTTGCAATCGGCAATAATTATCGTTGCAATTGAAAATCTGGAAGAGTTAAATTTACCGAGGATTTTTGGAGATTCTCTGGGAATTGGAAAGAAGTTGAGAGCTACGAAATTTTGAGGCTAAAATCAACAACACTCCGGTAAGCGTGTGTTTATTTTCGGCAAATTAATTTGACTTTTTTTTTGTGTTAGTGTCGTTGCGACGCCGGTAACCGCCGGATGTTCCGTGGCGTGTTGGATTTTTTTTTATTTTATTTTTATTCAATTTTTTGCGAAATTGGATTAACGTGATTTGTTAGTTGATTTTCTCGTTTCTCGTCAATTGATATTTTTTTTTATTTCGTAAATTAATATTGTCGGGAAATTATGAAATTTATTGTGATTCTATATTTTTTGAGAATTGGCGTTTAGAAAAAAATTTTCATCAATAATTCCTTTTTTATTTTGACGATAGAATTTTATCATCATTATTATTTTTTTTTTTATTATTTTATTTCATCAACGACGATTCATTGTCGTATGTATGTATGATGTTGTGTGCGGTGGCCAAAAGGGCATATTGCGTATTACTATTATACGCCCGCCTAATGGCGACCACCCTGGTTCCAGGGTTGAAGAAGATTGGTAACTCTAGCAATGTTAAGCATCTGTCCAGCCTCTCCCCCTGTTATCTTTAATTCTGAGATGCTAGTGGACCCGAAAGACCTCCCACCTCTCTCTTTTGAGTCCAGTGCATCTCCTAAGTAAGTGGTGAGCATCCCCTGCCTCCATCCCACATTTGTCGCAGGTAGGTTCCTTTTCAAGTCCCAGCCTTTGTGAATGGGCCCTGGTGGGCCAATGTCCTGTGATAAGTCCAATCAGGCATCTGAGCTCTTTCCGTCCCAGCCTGGTGATATTTTCCGACAGTGACTTATCCGGACCCTCAAAGAAGCGCCTGGTATGCGCCAGTCCCTCGCTGTTGTGCCAGATCCTGTTGAATTCCTTCTGTGTCCTTGTTTTCAGCCACTTTTTCAGGAGTTCTGGTCCGGCACCTATGTTCTCCTCTTTCTCACCGGTCACATGACTGCAGCCCGTAGAGGCGAGTGTGTCTGCTCTTATGTTACTTTCGATTTCCGAGTGACCCGGTACCCATAAGATTTTGAGCTTGTTCTTCGCTGCTATATCATTTGGCAGGCTTATGCAGTCTTTTAATAATTGAGACGTAATCTTAGTTTTTTCAAGTTCTCTCAAGGCTTGCTTACTATCCGTGCATATGTAGTGTAACGTAATATTTCGATTACGTTACTTTTTGTCGTCTGGGCGCGTAATTAAGTTTGAATTTTTAGTAGTTTTGGCACCACCAACTGAGAATCAAAACAAGCGAATCACGAGAGTTCAATTATAGTAAAAATTATGTAAAACTAATGCCGATTGGTTAATTTTGTATGTTAACGCTCATTGGATTATCGTCAATTGAGTTGATGTCTCACGAATGGAAGAGGGAGACACCGAATGGACGATGGTGAAGGAAATCGACATTATCGAAGGAGTTGGTTAATTGGTGAAAAGTTTTGGCGCCAATGACGAAATTCATCGGAAGAATTAATTGAGACGTTTAGATGAACCTTGGTTGCATCCTTGGACTAAATAAAATTGTCCCAACTCTAATGTCATCGATTTGGAGTTTCTCAATTTTCTTCGTTGGAATTTATCGTCATTGCAAAAGGAAAATACTTAACGTCAGGTTAAGCTGTATTGAATGACGTATTTTGGGATCGACCAATAAGGAACGTCCTTCCCGGAAAAGACGCCTTAGCCGGCGCACAGCGCTTGCTGTCGGCTGATTCTCGTTTGGTGTGCCGTAGTGAAAACACATGTTTTGTCGTGTTTTGCACACTTTGTTAACCGCCATTTTTGCACTTTTGGAATAAATTAATTCATTGGAATTAATTGTATTAATTGTCGTTTAATTGAACTAAAAGAAAAATATGTTCACGTGGAATAAGTTGGGAATAATCTGGTGAGCAAGTTTTTAGTTAATTGAATTTTGTACGGTAATTTAATTTCGTGGTCGTGAAAATTTAATTTTTTTTAGCGTAATGACGCTAAGTAATGGTGACGCCACGAGATTGAATACCATTTATCGGCGAAGTTTATTTTGATAATTTATGGAAACATTTTATTTTTTTTAAATAATTTTTGAACTCTCGTTATCGTCTCTTGAGAAAATATTTTTTTTTGAAAAATATTTTATATTTTTTTTTAATTTAATTTATTTTAGAAAATTTAGTGTCGCGAATAAAAAAATTAATTAACGGATATTTTGGCGTCGTGGCCAAAGTTAATTAAATTTTATTTATTGAGAAATTTGAGTCTTGCGACTTTCTGGAATTTTATTGTTTGTATTTTTTTTTGTTTTGTAATTTTCTAGTTTTGGAAGTTATCATGAATTAATTTTTTTTATGAAATTAATTTCATTAATGTCATTTAGTGGCATATCGTTTAGTCGGCCATGATATTTGGGGAAACTTTCTAGGGAAAGTTTCCTAGGGAAATTTTCTAGGGGAATTTCCTAGAGAAATTTTAGTTACTTTTGTTTCGTTACAGAAGAAAACTGTAGGTGGCAGCACCATTGAGTTTCTGTTTGAATTTAAAATTGAATTATAATTCTTTGATTGTTTTACTTGATTTCGTTTTGACGATTAATTAATAAGTTAATCAATTTGTTAATTAATTAATTTTTATATTTGATTATTTTTAATTGAAATTTAGTTTCAAAGAATTTGTTTGTAATTAATTGTTTATTTATTTTAAAATGTTTTAATTGTTTTTTTTTTATTTTATTCAAAAATAATATTTATTAAAAATAATATTTTTTTTTATCGTGCTGCGCACTTGTCGACTAACGCAGGGGTTAAATAATTTATAACTTGAATAATTATTTTTTTTTATATAAATTTTTATTTTATCCCCTAAATTATTTGTTTGAAGTTATTTAATGCTCCTTATTTAAACCCATAACAGCGACCTTGAGAGGAGACTGATCTAGTTCGTGCTGAATAAGGGAGTATTTGAGTTTGTGGTTTAAACATTTTGATTTTGATTTTGTTTTGTTGTGTTAAGATCAATATAAGATTGATCGGATGTTGAGATACATCCTGGCGCCCATTTGGATTTTGGTTTTATTTTGAAATTTTGTTTTTGGCTATTGGGTGCTTTTCAAGCGTGCTTAATTGTTGAGCTTACCGTTAGGCTCAGGAATTACGTCACAGTAGATATGCTTATTCCGGACATCCAGTTCCAGTATTCTTCTGGCGCAGACCTTTAGTGCGGCTACTTCTGTTTGCAACACCGTACAGTGCTGGGGGAGTCGTGGTGAAGTGTTGGTCCTGGGTCCTTCGGACCATATCCCAGCACCCACTCCATATCCCTTCTTGGCGCCGTCCGTATACCACGTCGGGCTCTCAGGTTTGAGGAAGGGCCTAAGCTCTAGTGCCCATTCCTGGTACAATGGTCGCATGCCTTCAAAGTTTCTGGTGAAGATCCTCGTGCCCCCGCATACATCGCTACCCAGCCGGAGCACTTTTCTTAGGCTCCTGTCGTTAAGCAGCGACGCGTGCCCATGGCTACTTTGGCTTTACAGTGGTCATGATAGGCCTGGATGAGATCTTCCTGTATGGACAGTGCCTCTCTGTCCAGTCCTTTCTCACCCCTGAAACCCCTGCGACGGCCCCCGAGGGCCACCTCCAATGATGCACTCAAGCCCTCCCAGTCAGTGTTCCTGGGGCTTCTCTTAGGGGTTGCCTCAGGGTAGTTGTTGTTTCCCTTGATTGGAACCTTATTCTCATGTGGTCTGAGAGTGAGTCCTCATCGCAGACTCCCCAGTCTTCACAGTGATCCAAGATGGACTTAGTGCATAATGTCACATCAATTACCTCCTGGCATTTTGTGGTAACGAAGGTGGGAGTGGATCCCCTGTTAAAAAGCTCCCAGCCTTCCCCCAGCAGAAATTTGTAACGAGCCTCGAAGGATCTCGTTCGCCGCAGAACATCGGCAGAGCACAGGTAAGTGCAATAACCATCGCGCACAACCCCTAGGCAAAAGTAATAGAATCAACCCGTTCATCCCCGTAACGCAACGCCCCAAAACCCCGTGACAAACCCCGAAACGCGACCGTTTAAAGCGGAAGCGAGGCTAGGGATGGGATCCCGCGTGGAAAGACCCGTAAAAAGGGCGCTCCCAATAAGGGGATCGTGTTACAGTAATTAAGGGAAAATAGTCGAGGAAAATTCCGGTTATTTTAGTTATTTTAGTAAGGATTGGGAGGCAACAGCGGACACGATCCGTGCCTCAACGTACGCCAATCACGTTCTTGGGTATTAAAGGCCCGGTAATATTTAGGAGGCATCGACGGACACGATCCGGGCCTCAAGTATTTGTTTCATAAAATTTGTTGTTGTTGAATAAATTTAGGGGGCATCAACGGACGAGATCCGTGCCCCAATAATTAATAAAAATAGTAGTGCTAGAATCCCGGGAAAGCGCGCCCAAAAATAGCCCGGTCGCGACAAAATTTAGTTCATTAATAAAAAGTCCACCCAAAACTCCCCGTTTGAATTTAAAAGGAAAGGCGCGATAAAGGCATTCCCGTCACGAAAAGGCACGTCATGCGCCCTAGTGGGAAAAAGGGGCATGAACCGTTCGAGTCGAAGGACACGAAGGGCCGAAGGCAGTCGAGTGTACGCCGTGAGTGTAAGCAACACGTGGTTCACCCGTTACATTTTCGCGTGTGGGTTTTTTAGTGAAGAACTAAAAAAGGAAAAGAGAGAAAAAAAAAGAGACAACGAAGAAAGAATAGAAGATAGTGGGGAGTGAGTTTTTGAAGTGGAGGAAAAGCAGAAGGGAAAGAGAATGGAGGAGAAAGAGGAGAAGACGCCACAGGATTTGGTGAGCCCTCATTTTTTTATTCCCCGTTTCTAAATTTTGCCCAAAATCATTCCCACTAAGTTAATTGTTTTCTTTCCTTTCCCGTTACGTAATTAATTAATTCCCGTTTTAATTAATTAAGTAAAATTTTCGTTAACTGCCGTGTCATTCTTTTACCACGTTTTTTTTGCGAAAAGAAAATGCCCAAAACCCACGCGTTGCATCAGCCGTATACAGCTCTATGTCTGTCTCTCTCGCACTCATTGCGTTGGGGTAGGCAAAGTGGCTTTTCCCCCGTAACTCCCGTAACTCTCACGGGAAAAATCTGTAACCAACCCCCTTCGATGGGGTTGATCCCCACGAACCCAACGAGCCCCAATTTACCCCTCCCGTTACGTTTTTTTGAATTTTAATAAGGGAAATTTAAAAGGGTAAATTGGAGCATTTATTGCCAAAACCTCGTGGTGATACATTCCATTCCCCCCCTTCCCCCCGCATCACGTCACCCGTATACCTCGGACGAGTTCCGAGAATTAGTGCCTTTGGATGGTTATTGTACTTCCTAGAAAACAGAATAATAATAACTAAAATAATTCAATTTCGATACCATTTAATAATCATAACTAAAATAATTCAATTTCGATACCATTTAATAATCATAACTAAAATAAAATTAATTTCGATACATGTAATAATCATAACTAAAATACTTTTATTTCGGGATTCAAAATAATCATGAATAAAATAAAATTGAATTCGAGACTTTATTTTAGATTTCCGATAATTTATTATTTCTTTTTTTTTGAATTTTCCTTTTTTGGAGTAATCGTTTCTTTTGAGTCTCCGCGCCTCTTGAGGGATGTTTAAAGGGAACTATTGGAATACTAAAAGGGGGAGTTATATGAGTGTAGTATTTAGTTATTTCAAGGACAATATACTCTAATTTTACCCGATATTTTTTTAGTGTTCTAGAGTAATTATTTTCAGATCCTCCCTTTCCCAAAATTTCCCAACTTTTCAGGTGTTCGTATTTTTCGGGAAGGTTGTTCTTTTTTGGTTTGGTGTCTTTGTTTGGAGGAACGGCAACGGATCGGGTTAACACCCCCGATTCCACCCCTGACTCATGTCATGGTATTTTTCTCTAGGGCTAGACGGGAAAAAGGTAACACCTCCCCCCCTCCGCCTATTTCGTTCCGTTCTCGGCGGAACTCCCTGCTGCCACGGGCTGGTTAAGGGTCGTAAAAATGTGGGGCAGGAACCGCCGAGGAACTTCCGGTTTGGTGGTTCCGTAAAAACCACCTGGCGCCCAGCAACGGTTTTTTTTTAGAGTGGAACTTTAAACAAGAGAGAGATGGAGGGAGGGACGGCGCGGTGGTTTTTTCCCTTAGGGGGAAAAATCACGTTACAAATTCCATGAGGGCTTGACCTCTGTTAGTCATTTTCCGACTGCCACATAATGTGTGCTGTGGGTTCGCATCACAACCCCATTTCGAGAGTCTGTCCTGGGTCGATTTATTGTCGTATTTATTTTTTCTATCATTTTATTTTAAATTCATTCATTGCTGAAAATCATAAAGGCGTGTTTTCATTGGACGCCGATCGCCCACGTGACTGTGAAGCATCAAGGTGCTTTCCGTGGAAAATCAGAATCAATTCAAATTTTGATTTTAGAATTTCTTGACTATTTTTTCAATAACGACATTTTGAATTGTGCTGTTAATCTTTGTTTTGTCGTGTTAGTAAGAATTTTTTCGGGACTTTTGAATGAGTTTTGATTCCTTATATTTTTCTATTTTTTTATTTTTATTATCATTAAATTTGATTGTATCGAATCATGATAAATGAATTGTGTGAAACTTTTCCGATAATAACGGCAATTTTTATAAATGTTTAAAGGAACTAAAATTCAGTAACGAATTTTTTTTTTTATTTCTCAATTGTCATTCTATTTTTTTTTTTTTAATTTTTATTTGATACCTGCTCTGCAGGGACATCGCCCTATAGCAGGGGAGAGAGTACAGAATTTTACAAAAGTATATTAAATAATATGTGCAGTGGAGTATATTAAATAGTTAGAATTGAGGATAAATGTAGACTTGGGTTTATTCATTTACATTTACAAGGACCCACTCCTTTACATGCAATATAAGAAAGTAGTTATATTTCTAAGTGAAAGCTTCGAATTTCCATGGCACTTAGTAAAAAGTAATGTAGGTCCTTCAAAATAGATCCCGTTTCGCTATCGCTATTTAAGAGTTTAATTAGTAGCGCGGTTGCTTCCCTAGCATTCTCAGATTGGCCTTTGGACTCCAGCAAATTCAGACTGGGTAAAGATGTGTTCCGTGGCCCCTTATATAGCGGACATCGTATTAATAAATGAGTGATAGTTTCTGGTTCTTGCAAAGTGCAGACTTTACAGTTTTCAACTGGTAAAAATTTGTGTATTTTGCCACGCAAGGTTATTGTAAAGTAACGCATATTGGCGTGTCTGACCTGGATCATAGAGCGGATGTAAGCCCAGGGACATCATCTGAGTAGGTAATAAGCGGTGCTGTTATCTAGGGACCTAGGGATACGCAGCTGAATACTGTGGGAGCTTGCCACTCTAAGGATATCTTTATTCCTATAAAATATTGTTAACCGCTGAACCAGGTCATTTTCCATGGATTTCCAGTAGTCGGGGTCCAAATCGTTCAACATGAACTCAGCATCTGTAAGCCCCAATTGTGTTTTTCAAATTTTTTCCTTTCACTGCCACTTGGGATATTTTTGAACAGGTCTAGCTGTCTTGAGAAACATGTTTTGGGCAGTCTTGTGCTATCCATTGCAAGCAGTTTTATGACCCAGCTTAATGTGTCCTCGACGATTTTGACACCAATCGGGGCTAGCCCTAGTTCCAGCCAGATTAAGTAGCCTGGCGTTGAAAATGTTAAATTGGAAAGTTTTTTAAAGAAGAAGATCTGAGCCATTTCAAGTAGATCAAAATATCGTAGGGCCCACGCGGGTGCTCCATAAGTCATTGTTGCAATCACAATACTATCGAAAAGCTTCACGTTGCTAGCCCATGAGTCTGATTTAGCCTTCGTGAGTATTTTCAGTACTGTACCTGAAGCAATGCATGCCTTCTGGATCACCGCGTGCGCCGCTCTTAACCCAAGTGCAGAGCCAGCAAACTCTGTGCCTAAATAAGTGTACACGCCGACCCGCTCAATTTTTTCACCACCGACTGTGATAGAAATGTCTTACTCTAGTTTCTTCCGTTCTTGAAGACAACTAACTGGGTTTTCTTCAAATTTACTGTTAACCCCTGGTGTTGGACATAGTCCAATAGAGTATTAGCTAGTTTCTGTGCCTGAACCTCGTTGCTTGCTAGAAAGGTCATATCATCCGCGAAATGGAGCTGAGAGAGATCATTGAGTGCATCCAGAGGAACTCCCTGAACTCCCCTATCAGTAAAAAAGGTTTCAATATCTGCAATGAATAAAATAAAAAGTAAGGGACTCAGGGACTCCCCCTGGACCACTCCTTCAGTAACGTCAGTGGAGTTGGAGGGACACGGGCCCTGCCTGACTCTAAGAATCGCGTGATCGTACAAGTTTTTCATCAGTCTTATAAACTTGGCACTAATGCCCCAGGAGTAGAGAGTGTGCCAGAGCTTTTCGTGGTTTACTGAATCAAGAGCGCGTTTAAAATCAACGGAGATAGCAAGGACTTTTCGTTTCTCCAGTCTGAGTTGTAAATTCACCACCGAGCCGAGTGTAAATATATTGTCCAAGCAACCGCACTTCCTCACGAAACCCGCTTGACACTCTGGTATAATACCCTTATTAGACATCCACTTCTCGAGCCTATCTCTAAAAATCATTGTAAGAAGTTTTGTAGTGCAATTCATCAGGGCAATGCCTCTGTAATTGTAGGGCTCGAGTTTATCCCCCTTTTTATCTATCATCGTCATTTGAATATTATACCAGGAAGCAGGCATTTGCTCCGAGTCCAAAATTTTGTTAAAAAGAGCTACTAAATACAAAAGCCGGTTATCTGGTAGATGCTTCAAGAAATCATTTGAAATTTCGTCTTCTCCCGGTGCTTTGCGAGATTCACACTTTTTAAAATTTTCAATGACTTCATTCAGCGTAATTGGTGTGTCCAGAATTGGATCACCTAGACCATAGAAAGTGTACACAGTTTTGGCTCTAGGTGGATAGACTTTCTGATAAAAGGAATGCCATTCTCCAAGAGTAATCGGGTGCGTTTGAGGGGTGAAACCTACGCTCAACTTTACAGTTTGCCAGAACAATTTAGAGTTTCTAGTTTCCACGAATCGATCAGTGATTTCTTGGTGAAAGGCATTCCTTTCATTCTTGAGTATATTATTGTGCATTTCCTTTGCTACGACATATTCATTTTTGCGGTTTACATCATAGTCTGATGTAATTAGAAGTTTATTGAGAGCGTCAAGAGTTGAAGCTGATTGATGACATTCTGAATCGAACCAGGGGTTTCCTGGTTTATGATTTACTCGATTTGAGATTACTCTGGTTAATTGACAGTTGAAAGCTACTTCTCTTATGGCCTCGCAGAATTTATCGTTAATATCATCTATAGTCTCAATATTGAAATCGGCAGAAACCTCATCCGACCACAGCATCCCTGGGTGAAAAGATGTGCAAGTTCAGGTTTCCAAGTAATAGAAGTCTTAGTGCTGACTAGTCTAATAGTTTCAGTATCCTGATGTGATAGTGGACTTGCTATTTTTAAGTGGATGGGATAATGGTCGGACGAGACTAATCTCGTATCAACAGTGAGACTTTCAAATAAGTTGAAATGTGCGGAGCTTATCCAAACATGGTCAACGACACTCATGCCACCAGCCGACACATACGTCATTTTACGAGGATGATCACTTAGAGTTCTTCCATTAAGAAGCAAAAAATTGTTCTCTCCCATCAACTCCACTAAACGTTTTCCTCGCACATTGATTTTTTTATGGTAAGAATCTCTATCTGCCTGTAGGCTGGTAGCATCGAAGAAGCCAGTAGGCCAGAAATTCATATCTCCCACCTAACCGTTGAAGTCCCCCCCCCCCCGAATTTACAAAAAGTCCCCGTAATTATGACTTAAGTTATTCCAGAGTTCTTGAAATTCCTCTAGTGCACTTTCGATATCTAGGTCCTGATTAAAATAAACACAGCCGATGAAAATAATGAAATCATGAGAACAAGCCTTACAGATTATGCAACAGTTTGAAGAGTGTAGAATTGTAACTTCGCAGTCTTCTTTTTTCCATAATACAACCAATCCCCTACTTCCTCTCCCCCTCGTATGGTCTCTAGTTGCTGGAATCCAATGCTGGCCATAGGTTGATTCCCATAGTTTGGAAAGATGGAAGGGGATTTCGGTGGCCCAAGCTTCACTGATAAAAATGAATGGGCTGTGGCAGTTAAAAACGAAACCAGCTAAGTTCCCAGGGCCATGGGAGTTCCAAAACGTGAAGACCAGCGATTTACTGTCTCCGTTTCCGAGCTGCCTAATTCGTTTCCCTGCCTCAAATTTGGGATTGCTGCTTCGTCTTTTGGTTTTCTGGTAGTGTACTCGGTTGCAATAAGATTTCGTCTAACATCATCCCAGCAGAACCATTGGTCATGTAGTCTGATTTTCAAATAACCAACTTTGACGTTTGTGCCATTTTTCTTTTCTTCACTTGCCAGCCCTTCCAGTTCCTGCATAATTTCCCGTTCTCTAGTAGTGAGGTCAATATCTATAAAGACCCGTGAGTTTTGCAGCACTTCTCTCGATTTACTCATCAGATTTTGTTTTGTTTTCCAGTCGGCTAGGGTGACTACTGCAATCTGGTGGCCCTCAATTATTTTAACATTGCTGACACCTTGTGGGATTCGAAACTTCTCTTGAACAAATCCTTTTACCTGCTCACCAGTTTCGGTTTCTCGATTTAGAAGACCCCGTATAATTATGTTGAGTTTTTTCATCTCCCGTTCCTTGGCATCCAATTTCTCCAGAGTGGCATTCAGATTTTGGGCCCAGAATTCTTCCAGCTGGGTTAATTGAGTTGTTTGCACTGATTGGGCTTCTTGGATTGAGTTATTGACTTGCTCATTTATGAATATTTCTAGCTCAGCCCCAGCTGGTGTCTGATGCTGTTGGGCCTCTTCAAGTGCTACTATCCTATCTTCAATATTCTTCCAGCGTTTTTCAGCTGCAGCTCCATTAGCTGCTATTTGAGCAGCGAGATCATTGTGCATATTTTTTAATTCACCTAGATCGCTCTTGGACTCTGAGCGTACACTTTCCAAATCACCTGAGATTTCTTCAAGCTGGCGAGTCATTTTCTCCATGGTTTCCATTAATTTGTCATTCATTTTCAATGTTGACGGCTGCTGTGAGATGTTAGTACAATTCCCTGGTTTATATTCTAGATCTAGAAAATGGTGCCCTGTTGGGACTGGCTCAGACACTTGCTCTTGGTTTTTTGTTTTTTTGTCAGCTCAGGTGCCAAGGGTTGAACTTCCGCTGGTCTCTTGATTCCTTTACCTTGGGAATACAGGTCAGTTGAGCTGTTTGAAGAGAGAGCTCTTTTACTAGTTAGGCTTCCTCATTTCGACGGGCGCCCAAGTTGTGGCCGAGATGAATTTTTTTCAGGAATGATTTTGGAGTAGAAGTTTCGGTTAAATCAGCTAACGTTGAATCGACTTCAGTTAATGTTAAATCCTCGGGATCGAGAATTATTGAATTCAAAGAGAGAGATTCATTCAATTCGTGGTTTACAGGAGGGGAGCATTCCAGAAGTTTAGAAGTATTCCTGTCAAACACCAGATCATTCTTGTTTACAATAGCCTCGGTGGCTTGGGTAGAAGGTCTTTTTACCGGTTGAGGCAAATTAGTATCAATCAGTGTCTCACTCAATGAGGCGTCGCACTTGTCATCACAGGTGTTCGGCATATTCATAGTCAATAACCATCTTCATTATATAGTCTATGCACTGTATCAAATTTTCAGTTAACCTCTGCCGTAAACAGCATCTAATAAAGAGGCAAAAAACCACAAAAAGGTTCCCAGTACGAGAAAAATTCATATCGCAAAATGATCTTCACTACCATTTAATCACTTTAGAGTCCCTTGATGAATTTTTATGTTTACCTGCTCGGGCTGAAGTATTACGAAGCATGCAATTCAACGGTTATTTTGGATGTTCTTATTGTTATGCCGAAGGAGTGCATCAGTCATCGAAGCACATATATCCTGTCGGTCACAGTTTTGGGCCACTTAGAATAGATGAAGAACTCGGAGGAGACATGGAAACAGCTTATGAAACTAAAACAGTTATTCGGGGAATAAAAAGAATTTCATCGCTAACAGCTTTGCCAAAATTTGACTTAGGTACAGGGGTTGTGATTGACTCGATGCATACACTATTTCTAGGTGTTGTCAAACTGCATACAACAATACGGTTTACTACCAAAAAGCAACCGTTTCCTATAGGAACTGAAGGACAAATGCAACAAATTGATAAACAGCTTCTGCCGATACGACCACCAACTCGACGCTCACGTACGCCTCGATCAGTTTCTCAATATAAAGTTTGGAAAGCTCCGGAGTTGAGAAATTGGCTAGATTACGCGCCATCATGTTTGGAAGGAATTTTAAAACCAAAATGCATCGAACATTTTGCGATGCTATCTCAAGCCAATCATTTCCTCAACAGTGACTCTTTGACTGCTACTGAGTTAACTGCTGCGCGAAATCTTGTAATTAAGTACGTGAAGTTCTTCGAAGAATATTTCAGAATCGTTCATATGAGTTCAAATGTCCTCCTTCTTACCCATTTAGCAGATACTGCGAATAACTAAGGACCAATGTGGTGTCATAATGCTTTTGTCTATGAATCGTGGAACAGAAAGATTATACAGAAAGTAACCAGTCCTTATGGTAGACCAGACCAAATTGTCACTAGATTTTTAATGTCTAAATTCGTGGAAGAAGAAGCTTATAAGGATGGCATATCAATCGAAACTTGCAAATACATATTAAAAATATTGAACTTACTCGACACAAGAGATGCTCATACCGAACGAAAGATTGAGCTTGACGGGCTAAAAAGAACACAATTGGAAGATTCTGAGAAAACTGTATTATTTAATGCTGGGTACGAAATAGGAGGAGACATTTCATGTTTTCAGGAAATTGAGGGTGTGGATTACAGTTGTAAGGCAACTAAACAATTTAAGCACTGTAATTCTGTTGTTCATTGTAAGTCTTGTGGTTTCGGTGAAATCACCAAAATTGTCAGTTTCAAATCAAATCATCAAACAATACGTGGTATGTTTCTCAATTGCTTCAGAATAAGCAAAAATGCCTTCGGAACTCAATTCATAAAACAAGTAAAAGAGACAGACAGAATCGTTTTTGTAAAGTTGACAAATGAATTTATGTCAGCAATTAGAATTTCTACTATTAACAGTATATATGTTTCAAAATTGGCTAATTGCTGGGAGACTGATTAATAAACATAATATCAGTATCATACTCCCAGATTAGGAGCGCTTTTCACACAGCTGTATCGAATATATGTACCATTTACGCCTGTGAAGAATTAAAACAATTTCGGTAAAACTTTTACAGAAAGAATCCAGTTTTCTCATTTTTTTTTGCATTTGAACGAGAGGGATTGTCAGACTGGACAATTTTCATATGAACAGAGGAAAAATTTTCCTTGCAAAAATGAACAGCTCCCAATCAGTTTTCGAAAATTATGAAAACTCTCATTATCAGTATCATTTTTGTTATGATTATTATTTTCGGAGAATTTTGTAGATACCAGATTGATCTGCTAGGGTGTTTTTCAGTGCAATATTCCATCAAAACTTGCGTGAATTCTGGTTTTCCGATGGAGCGATAGGGAAAAAGAAAAAATAAATAGAGAAACAAGGGAAATAGGAGGAAAGAAAGACTGCTTATTGAATTCACAAATCAATAATTAATTATTTGAGAGAATAAGAATGCTTAGAGTGCTTAGCTCTTTAGGGTTGTTTGCAATAATTAAGTGAAGAATGAAAGGAAAAACGTTGGATAAAATAATTTTCTCGTTTTGGGAGACGTAGGGTCTTACTGTGAGTGTGTGTGGTCCAATTGAAACTTGTGTTTTTCTGTCAGTGAGGTGATGTACGAAACTCTTGTTACTTAGAAGAATACAGACACGCTTGTTTGCAATTTTTGAGGAAAATAGCACATTCTTGGTTCCCAATATTTTGCCAATAGCAATAGAGTACTCACTGGGAGAGATTCTATCAAATGCATCCGGTAGGCTGCTATCTTCTTCATCTGAAAACTTCATCAGCTCAGCAACTTGGGAGTACGATATTTTTGTGACGGTTTTCACCGTCACAGAACTAGTAAAGATCAGAATAATTAATTATTTCTATGAAAATCACGGTAATGGTTGCGATTTGCGGTACCTGATGAGGATAGGGCTCGATCAGAGCCAAAACAGCACATGTCCAGAGTGAGGTCAACAAATTTGTATGACCTCACTCATTATCCTTGTTTTTTTGTTCAAATTAACTCCGAAAAACGGAAGAAAGTTTGAGAGCTAGGACCCCACTTTTCCCCAGAGGATTTTCCCAGGTCCCATCGAGATGAATTATCAATATCAAGGACAATCAGGGAGGAGCCTGGACAGAAGCAGCATCCACTCATTGGGTCCAACGTCAGCCCACATGTTGGCCAAGAGCGAGGGAAGCTGGGCAACATCGAGGATCAGCGTTGAAAATGGTGAGAAGCAAAGGGTATCAGTAGAGGAGATGGGTTCCAAAAATTAAAATTTTTTTGGACATAGATAATGGAACATTTTTGATGATTTTCTATTGTCTGGGGGTCGGTCACGCAGCGCGAAGCCAAAACAACATCCTCATCAAAATTTTCAGAAAATTACAACCTACTTTTTCCTGGGAAGCATAACCCAAAATAACGAAAAATCGGAAACTACAAAAAATCGAGATTATCACCACGTTTTGCATTACCCGAGACCACGATGGGGACGTAGTGGTGCATAGGCCTCAAAAGAACCTACACAACCTACCCTCATGTGACTCACGGGATTTTGCTGGAGAATTTTATTGACAAAAACCACCGCTCACTTTCTTTGAGCTCCAAAAATTTAATTTTTAATAATTTTCAGGGAACAAGTACATAGAGCATAAAAATGCGTACTTTTGTTCTCCCTAGTCAATAATATCAACCAATTAATTTTATCATACATATTCAAAAAATAATTTTAATTAAATTGAAAAGCGTATATAATTTTAATTCAGACTTAGAAATTTTTGAAATTACTCATCTGGAATTGTAAATCCACCGGTAATCCATTGAGACACTACACTTTTTCTTTTTTCGAAAGAAAGAAACAAAGTTAACCATCATAGCAACACCAGAAGACTCACTAGGCAGAAGGAGGCTATAATGATTCTTCTTCCCGATATTTCCCCCTCCAACACCACCAGTCTCTGTCTTACTCATGTAAATGTCTTCAATTCGCCAAAATAATCGATAATTTTCCTTTGCTGCTTCTCACCACACGCCGCGTTCCCTCTCCCTCAACAATTCAAAACAATGGGATAAACCGGATGAAAGTGACTCTATTTTTTCTCATATAAAATTCATTATTATAGCTATTTTGATGAATTTAATTTAATATGTTAGAAAATGTGTAAAATGACTGTAAAAAGTTAAATTGTGAAGGAAAACATGAAAAAACCGATTTTTTGAGAAGAACCAATTTCCTCTACAAAAGCTAAGCAAAGACTAAAATTATCAGTATGAAAACAAAGACAGAACTTTTCCGCTTACAATTGTAGCGAAATTATTGACCAAATTATTGTGATTATTTTTGGCATATTATTCGGAATTATTTGAGAGTAAGAATTGGCACGAGATCGCCAGAATTGAGGAAAGCTCATTGACGTTGAGTAAAGAAGTGGGGGACTCGGGCAGTAATTGGTTGAGTTGGGCCTCGGCTCTAGCGAAATTAAGCGGAAACAGCCGAGCGAACCCAATGCCGACTCAGAGGAGAGGACTCGTTCTTCTTTCCCCGGGACACCGTGGCGGTCACATCGTAAAGAGAAAATTTAGATAAACGTAAAAAAAAGTAAAAGATTGTAGAAATTGTAGAAAATCAAGTAAAGTAAGGGAAATTGAGAGAGACCAAGACGGAGGGAAGGAGCACAGAGAGTAAGATACATGAGTCCCCAATGAATAGTAAATTTGGATTAAAATCATTAATTTGGAGTAGAGAGAAAACCTAAAGAAAACGTCGAATTGAGCGTCTGTTTTGGGTGGGATCACCCACGCTAGATCAAAATCATTATTGTTCGTTCTGAGTCGAATTCTGAGTTAGTAATTGAGGTGAAATAATGATAATATTATCCACAAGACATTTTCTAAAATTTTTATTTTTGTTGTCGTCCATAATGATGAATATTGAATTTTGAGGTTATTGGGGTATTGGACAGAACAAATTAGAAGTCAATCTTCACATTTATTTCTTAAAATCGCGAAGTTTTGCTTCTGATTAGAAGCTTCTTCAGGCTCTCTGAATACAATAAAAATGAATCATACATCAAAAATGCATTCAAAAATGCCTGTGACAAAATTATCATGAATGAATAGAAAAGTTCAAATACCTTTAAATGAATGTAAATTGTCATAATATTAAAATTAGAATTAAAGAACAGTTTTGTTGCACTCTATCAGTCGTCATTGTTCTTATCTACGATTTAACGATTTAACCAAACACTATTCCAATAAATTAATACATAAATACACAAAATAAATGAATCGACTCAAAAACCACAATTCACGTTTAACGTTGAGGAGACTAGTGGGAGTAGACGCTTTCACACTCATACACATACACACTCAGTGTCATTATCCTGAGTGGGCTCACGTACATCAGCAGATGTTTTCCGTCTGTGTGTGTCAGTTTGCCACTCCATGTGTTCACCAACACGCTGAATTTGGCTCCTTTTGTCTGGTTCTTCAAGACCGGAGTATGATCAGTTCAATGAGTCCAATGCAATCAGCAGAATTAGGCTACTATTTTTGTTTGCGCTTTTGCTGATCTTCCAGCATCTCGCCTGAGACTATTGCACACATAGAACTTAGGTTTTTTGTATCCGTTCTATGATTGACAGTATCGTTAGTTTCCATGAAAATCATTTCACTAACGTTTCTCTTCAACCAATTTCACTCATAGTCTAATACTGATGTTTCATCAAACTGGAACTGGTGACCATTCTCAAAATGGTGACTGGCTAATGCTGACAATTGAATGGTTTTTAAGATACTAGGGTCAAAGTATCTTTTTTTCATTCTCCTATTGCCATAGAAAAATTTATGGAAATCAAGATTATGATAATCATAAAAAAAGAAATAAAAAAAAAACTCAAATAGCACCCCGATCAGGAAAGTCATGAGAGCTCGATGAGCCATTTGACTCTAAATCTTATAGATAAATACTTGAAAACTTTTTTGTTCTCAACATGTTTATTTTAAATGTTATTGTAAATACTGTAAATAATAGACCCTTTTCCAAGAATAAACTTGGTTAAAAAAAAAAAAATGGCTAATGCTGTTTTATTCTCTTTGAGAATATTAGTATTTTTACAGTCATTCAGGTGTTGTTTAATTCTGTTACCCAGTTTCTGCTTAGTCTGACCAATGTATTTTTTGCCACTTTCACACGGGATGCTGTAGACTAAGTTGGACCTCATTCTTGTGTCGGTTCTGTCTATGATCTTGATGTGGAGTTGTTGGATACTGGCGATGTTGTAAGAAGCCAGCTTTCAGCGATATTCCCGAACACATTCGTCCATCTTGTAGGATAATCCCGCCAAATGCGGAAAACTACAGAATTTCACTTTTTTACTCTTATTTTTATCCTTACTTTCCCTGATACTTCTAACTCTTCTTGGTCTTCATCTTGGGGGATCTTCTTCAACTGTTCATTAATGTATCTATTGACTGCATTAGTTGGATAATTGTTGTTTATCGATATATCTCTTACTTTATCAATAATATCTCGATGATAATCCGTATGATTGAGATTGATAGCTCCAACTGTCCAGAAAGTTGGAGTGATAAAGGGACTAACCTTCATCACTCCAACTTTCTGGACAGAAGGATGATTCGAATAATAATTCAAAATTCTTCCAGAACTTTTTGGTTTAGTATACCATTCTGTTTTTAACGTACCATCTTCTTCCCGATGTATTTTTAAATCCAGAAATGGTAGGGAAGCAGTATCATCCTTAAACTCCATGGCAAATTGTAGTTTATCATGTATGCTGTTGAATGTGTTTCGCAGCGTCTCCATCTCATCAATTAGAGCTGCTAAGAATGTATCATTGACATAAACTTTGATGAAAGGGATGTGAAATTCTAGTTTATCCAGAGCTTCTGTTATCACGAAAATCATGACTAAGTGAGCCAGTATTGGGCTAGCTGGGATGCCCATTGCTGTGCCATCCAGTTGTGAAGAGAATTTGTTATCAAATATAAAATAACTTGAGTCAAAACAGAATTCTATCATCTCAAGTAACAATTCTTTAGATAGTTTCATTACTTTTGATATCTCGTCCCAATCTTTTTCAACTATTTTCAACACTAATTTCTTTAGGATGTTGGTAAATAGAGATACCACATCGAGTGACGCTAGCTTGTAATCTGGGTCTAGTTTTACAGACTTAATCGATTCTTCCACTTGCTGTGAATTCTTCACATTGCAAGGGAATTGTGTAGCATACGGAGATAATTGATGGTGCAGGACTCTAGCTATTTTGCTAGATGGTGAATCAATGCAACTCACTACTGGGCGTAACGCACATCTTTTTTTGTGAGTTTTCCTCAGTCCGTATGATTCCGGAGGAACAGCGTTTGAAGTTTTGAAACTTTTTTCATGAGTGGGGTCAATAATTCTACTATAATTCTTTAGTTTTGACACCAAGGTGTTGGCTAGCATTTGGAATTTAGCTGTTGGGTCTTTACTGATCTCTTTGTATACCGTTGTATCACCAAGCATTTCATTGATGGTATTGATATACTCAGTCTTGTCCATCAGGACAGCTGTCCTGATGAATCACCAAATTTAGTTTATTTTTTGGGTTTCATCAGGACTATCGGACTAGTGGACCAGCGGACTAGCAGACTAGCAAGCTTTTACTCCCACTCCGGCAACCTTCCTTTGCCTTAATTTCCAAATTTAGTTTATTTTTTGGGTTTCATCCGTACTATCAGACTAGTGGACTAGCGGACTAGCAAGCTTTTACCCCCACACCGGCAGCCTTCCTTTGCCTCCATTTCCAAATTCAGTTTATTTTTTGGGTTTCATCCGGACTATCGGACTATTGGACTAGTGGACTAGCGGACTAGCAGACTAGCAAGCTTTTACCCCCACACCGACAATCTTCCTTTGCCTTCATTTTCAAATTTAGTTTATTTTTTGGGCTTCATCCGGACTATCAGACTATCGGACTAGCGGACTAGCAGACTAGCAAGCTTTTACCCCCACACCGGCAACCTTCCTTTGCCTTCATTTCCAAAATTAGTTTATATTTTGGGTTTCATCCGGACTATCAGACTATCGGACTAGTGGACTAGCGGACTAGCAAACTGGCAAGCTTTTACCCCGACACCGGCAACCTTCCTTTGCCTTCATTTCCAAAATTAGTTTATATTTTGAGTTTCATCCGGACTGTAGGACAGCTGTCCTGATGGACAAGACTGAGTATATCAATACCATCAATAAAATGCTTGGTGACACAACGGTATACGAAGAGACCAGTAAAGACCCAGCAGCTGAATTCCAAAGGCTAGCCAGCACCTTGGTGCCAAAACTAAAGGATTATGGTGGAATCATTGATCCTACTCATGAAGAAAGTTGCAAAATTTCAAACGCCATTCCTTCGAAATTATACGGATTGAAGAAAACTCACAAAAAAGGATGTATGTTACGCCCAGTAGTGAGTTGCATTGACTCACCATCTAGCAAAATAGCTAGAGTCCTGCACCATCAATTATCTCCTAATGCTACACAATCCCCTTACAATGTGAAGAATTCCCAGCAAGTGGGTGAATTCACTAAGTCTGTAAAACTAGACCCAGACACAAGCTAGTGTCACTGCATGTGGTATCTCTATTTACCAACATCCTAAAGAAATTAGTGTTGAAAACAGTTGAGAAGGATTGGGACAAGATATCAAAAGTAATGAAACTATCTGAAGAATTGTTACTTGAGATGATAGAATTCTGTTTTGACTAAAGTTATTTTATACTCGATAACAAATCGTCTCTACAACTGGATGGCACAGCAATGGACAACCCAGCTAGCCCAATAATGGTTAACTTAGTCATGAATTTCGTGATAACAGAAGCTCTGGATAAACTAGAATTTCACATCTCTTTCATCGAAGTTCATGTCGATGATACATTCTTAGCAGCTCCAATTGATGAGATGGAGACACTACGAAACACATTCAACAGCATACATGATAAACTACAATTTACCATGGAGTTTGAAGATGATACTGCTTCCCTACTATTTCTGGATTTAAGAGTACATCGGGAGGAAGATGGTACGTTGAAAACAGAATGGTATACTGAACTCACAAGTTCTGAAAGAATTTTGAATTATTATCTAAATCATCCTCCTGTCCGGAAAGTTGGAGTGATAAAGGGACTAATAAAACGAGCTATCAATCTTAGTCACACGGATTATCATCGAGATAACATTGATAAAGTAAGAAATATATTGAAAAACAACAATTATACAACTAATGTAGTCAATAGATACATTAATGAATAGTTGGAGAAGATCCCCCAAGATGAAGACCAAGAAGAGTTAGAAGAATTAGGGGAAAGTAAGGATAAAAATAAAAAAGTGAAATTCTGTAGTTTTCCGTATTTGGCGGGATTATCCTACAAGATGGACAAATGTGTTCGGGAATATGACTTTAAGCTGGCTTTTCACAACGTCGCCAGTATCCAACAACTCCACAGCAAGATCAAAGACTGAACCGACACAAAAATGAGGTCCATCTTAGTCTACAGCATTCCGTGGAAGTGTGGCAAAAAATACATTGGTCAGACTAAGCAGAAACTGGGTAGCAGAATTACACAACACCTGAATGACTGTAAAAATACCAATATTCTCAAAGAGAATGAAACACCGTTTTGAGAATGGTCACCAGTTTCAGTTTGACGAAACATCAGTATTAGACTATGAGTGAAATTGGTTGAAGAGAAACGTTAGTGAAATGATTTTCATGAAAACTAACGATACTGTCTATCATAGAATGGGTATAAAAAACTCAAGTTCTATTCATGCAGTAGTCTCAGGCAAAATGCTAGAAGATGAGCAAAAGTGCAAACAACAACATTAGCCTAATTCTACTGATTGCATTGGACTCATTGGACTGATGATACTCTGGTTTTGAAGAACCAAACAGAGGGAGCCAAACTCAGCGTATTGGTGAACACATGAAATGGCGAACTGACACACACAGACAGAAAACATCTGCTGATGTACGTGAGCCCACTCTGGACACTGACACATAGTGTTTGAGTGTATGAGTGTGAAAGCGTCTACTCCCACTAGTCTCCCAGAGATAACTCTGACATCTCTAGTGGAGTGCCAGCATTTCAGCTGGGCTTCTGCCTTATCCTCAGCCGCATATACACTCAGCAAAAAAATTAAGGGAACAGTAAATTTTGTCAGTTTTTTGCTCGATTTTCAAATTGTTGCAACTTCGCCGAAAATGATCGTATCAGGATAAAAAAAAATGGTTGGAAAACTTGAAGTTTCTACTCTTGAAATTTTGAGAAGGAAATTTTTTTCGACCATCCGTTATAATGAGATAAGAGGGTTGAAATCGGAAATTTTTATTTTATTTTTTTTTCATTTTTTCAAATTGTCCCACGGTATCCAAAAGATCTTTTTTGACTCACCCCTCATCGGGATAGTGTATCCTGGTCTTTCAGCTTCAATTTCTTTTTTTTTTTTCCTACGACCCTCTGTTGCTGAGATATCGTCGATTGAATCAAAAAACACCCTTTTGTCTTTAATCGTCGATATCTCAGGAACTACTAATCGCACAGCGAGCGGATGATGAGATTCGTAAACTTGAATAAATTTCCTGTAAGATTCTTGCACTGCTCAATTGAAAAAAAATTTTCTTCCACTTTTGAAACAGGTTCGAAAAAGGACCGAAGAATGAATTTTTTTTTCTTTTTTGAAAATTGCCCTGCATTTCGCGGATTTTGTGAAAATTGCAAATGTTTTAACGTTTTTCTCCAGTTTAATGTGTGCTGAAACACCCCCTTAATTTTCAAGCTAATCGGCTCGACCATTTTTTTTCCCGAATGAACAAAGTTTTAGCAAAAATTAAAGGAACACTTTTTTGTTCCTTAGACACCAATTAATTCTTTTTTGACTCACCCCTCATCGGGATCGTGTATCTTGGTCTTTCAGCTTCAATTTCTTTTTTTTTTTCCTACGACCCTCTGTTGCTGAGATATCGTCGATTGAATCAAAAAACACCCTTTTGTCTTCAATCGTCGATATCTCAGGAACTACTAATCCCACAGCGAGCGGATGATGAGATTCGTAAACTTGAATAAATTCCCTGTAAGATTCTTGCACTGCTCAATTGAAAAAAAATTTTCTTCCACTTTTGAAATATGTTCGAAAAAGGACCGAAGAATGAAATTTTTTTTCTTTTTTGAAAATTGCCCTGCATTTCGCGGATTTTGTGAAAATTGCAAATGTTTTAACGTTTTTCTCCAGTTTAATGTGTGCTGAAACACCCCCTCAATTTTCAAGCTAATCGGCTCGACCATTTTTTTTCCCGAATGAACAAAGTTTTAGCAAAAATTAAAGGAACACTTTTTTGTTCCTTAAACACCAATTAATGATGATTAAGGCCGAAAATGTCTTTTTTCCGTTATTTCTTTGTGATTTTCTGTGCAAAATTTGTTGAATTCTATCGAAAAAAGAAAAGAAAAAAAAAACCTCGTTACAGCCCTCAACGACTGGCTCAAGGTCAGCCGAGCCAGCCATTACACTTTCTTGGTGGCAGGAGTTGGAGGTGTTTAACTTATGTCCGAGGTGTTGGATTTACCTATTGACTGCATGTCAGCAGCCAATAGAAAAATTAGATTGAGGGTGCACTAAGGCACCTGCACTTAAAAAAGGGCACTTGAAAAGGAAGTTGATGGCAGAAATGCCAGTAGCTCGATGACACACAAAACTTTGAACTTTGTGCTCATGCGAGAGTGACAGTAAACACGTCTGTTTCATTTGGAGGTTCAAACGAGACTCCGAACAAATAAATGATGTGTAAAAGTAAAATTGAATGAATCGATTTTTTCTCGCAATTATTCTGAGAATATCTTGAAAACAACACGAGACAGAGTGATGTTATGGCCATCTTGTTTCATAGTTCTCGACATTTTCTACGAAAAAGAATGTGACATTTGACGCAATTATTAAATTTAATGAAATCAACGAAACTTCAAATAACTTAACTCGACTTTATTGGAACTGGACTCCACTTTACTTTGGATGCCAGTTGGTCCTATAAATGAATTTACTGGACGACCAACCGTCCAGCTAGCTGAAATCTCAGGGGGAAAGGAGGACGATACTCTCTGCGTCCTGTACTTTACCTTGATTGGTTGAGTGAGACAACAATAAATGAATAACGCAACTTTTACAATGGAGGATGATGTTAACTTTAGTTAGCACAAAAGAGCTTGACTTGACATTGATTACAAAAAAATGACTCTACTATATAATTGAATCTTCAACGGGCCGGTGGGGCGATGAGAGTCAGTGGGTCTGACCTGGATGACTGTGACTGGAACTTGACGCTACTGTGACTTTCCCTATGGATGAGACGGAGCTTCATCGGACGGTGACTGAAATACTGCTTTGACTCGACGTGACTTGATTTTCCTTAACTTGACTCCACATAACTTGACGAAACTTGATTTTATTCTACGATGAATTCGTGCAGCTCTGCTCCTCAGCTCGTTCTCTCACTCCACACTAACGTTGCTCCTGTAGGACTCTTTACTTTTTCCTATGTTACTTTTAAAATCCAGCTCTGGACTCTACTTTCACACGGCTTAAAAAAAAAATGGAAAGTGGCAAATTTGTGATGGTGACGCCATGAACACCACCATGGCCCACGCCATGGTGGCTGCCATCAGAATTTTTCCACGTGCATTCTTATACATACTCAATTCGTGTATAAAAACGCAGGAAATTCCCTTCATATAGGAATTATTCTTATACACTAGGCCGGCCCATTTATCATCAATTTTTGAATTTTTACCTGGAAGTTTCAGGATTCAATAGTTCACGCTATTTAATAACGACATGAATTTTTTGAGATTTTTAAAAATATTTTTTCAAGCTCCGCAAACGACTTGAAGTTTTGTAAAAATATTTGACCTATTGGCAGTTTCTGGTTGTAAAGCGCGGTTTAGAGTTGAATATTTTTATGATGGGTCAATCCCAGGTAGGAAAAATGGTGAGTCGGTGCAGTGAATATTTCTCAGGTAGACGCTGTGATTTGGGAAATGAGGGATTTCTACCCTGGATAATACTATTCACCAATACAACTGTATTGCTATTTTCCGTATTTTATGTATTGTTATTGTCTTGTTTTCGGGTAATTTTTAAAAAACGTTTTCCACTTGAGAACTTCATCTTTCGGATGTTTCGACTATCATGACATCGAAAATGATTGTCATGTAGTGCATTCAGGAGTGAAATTATCTTCATCTTTTAATGAAACCATTTCCAATTCTCTCATCTCAATTATTTTCAAAATCCTCCCAAAAGTGTAGATTTCAACGAATTGGTAATTTAATTCAAGAACTTCTTCCCCTGAGGAATATAATATAGGTCTATTTCTGCCCATTCATTCATCATGAAGTTCTCTTTTTCGTTCACCAATTTTCAATTCAGAAAATGTCAAATTTTGGGTGTCGTCATTGGCAGTCGTAGAAGCGATTCCATAGAGCGGTGTATAGACGGTGATATGACCTGAGGAGGTTTATGATTTCGGAACGTTTTTCATTCAAAGTATCAAGAAGTTCCCTTTGTAAAAAGTAGAGAAATAAGTTATTCAATTGGGCAGTGCGTGAACAAAAGTGCCCTGAAATTTCTCACTGTTTTCCAACGTTCTATGCTTCAAGTGTTTAGAAATATTTCTTGGAACAATTAGAGGAAAAATTCATTCAGTTGGGCGGCGCACGGCCGAATATGACCTGCGAAACTCAAATAACTAACTGCAAAGCGATTTATGATATGGAAACCCAAACTTCTATCCCCCTCCCTTGACCACTCTGGTTTGTCTCTGATGTGATGGGATCCATTTTGAAAATTTTCAATTCTGCACTGACCATCAGTCATAGGCACATTTACCAACAGTTAACATCAGAGCAATTGTGACGTGAAGGTGTTCTTCATATAGTGACGGAAGACAGGAGCGTGGAGATGCCGGAAATCCGCAGTGATACGGCCATTCAATTAGTGGGAAACGCAACGCCCGGAATTCGTGGGAACCAACTGCCTTCAAATAGACAGATGTGACAGTGTTATTTTTATTACACGAGACATAGTACACCAAAATTCACGGGTCGTGAAGCTTCAACGTGTGCTGTACGGAAGTGTGCGATCTTCTGGGGATATGCAAAGATTCCAATAGTGAAAGAGTCGTATGCCATTACTAAAATGGAAAAATTAGTTACGAAATATAAAAACATCCAAAAATACAGTTCTTCTCGGAAAGAAAAATACACGACAGATCAAGTGGAGGAGATTAATTTTAAATGTGATTTAAATGACTTGTTTGATATTGCTCATCAGAAGCAAGTGGATTCCATGAGAAACGAAGCGGTTACAACTATATTGAGCCTGCACCGAGAACAGGGACGAAATGGTTTCTTGGATGTGATCATTGACACAGGAACATGGATAGTTCGTGGCACGCACGATGCAGAAGAAAAGGAAAAAGTTGAGACATCAGAAAAAGGTAAGTTATAATAAACAATATGTTCTCCTTCGACCTGTATAGAGAAGAAAATGCGGAGCATCACTGCATTATCCAGATTAAACGTTCAGCATCTTGAATAGTTCAATTTTTTTCATTCTTTTGTGATTAATTTAGATTCCTTAATTCAATTTTACAGTTAAACCGAGCTAAATTGCTGTGAATTATAGCAATTATCTTTTCGATGGAGATGAGGACATTGATGAACTATTGAAATAGATAGAAGATGGTGAGCAAACGGATAAAAACTATGAAGTTAAATTGCTGCCTATGAAATCCAAAAAATTGAAGATCATGAGCCCAGATATTACGGCCATTTTGGATAGAGCTAAAGTAAGTGATAGAATGGCCGCACGTGTATTAGCAGCTACTTTAATAGCAGCCGGCGTAACTTTAGAGGATGTTTATTTAAGCCCTGAGACTCTCCGTCGGAATCGACGAATACAGCGCGAGTCGCTGAACGTTATGATTCGAGATAATTCAAAGAATAGATCGTCTGATATCCTGAGTGTTCATTGGGATGGGAAGCAACAATCAGCGCCAGAGAATAAATTCGAGAAAATTGATCGACTTCCTGTTCTCGTATCAGGGCATGAGTGGCATCAATTGCTTGGCGTTCCTAGACTCGAGAAAAGAACCGGAGATGGGCAGGCGCAAGCAGTCTATAACTGCTTGAAAGAATGGAACCTGCTTGAAGATGTATGTGCCATGGTATTTGACACTACTGCAAGTAATACAGGCAGCATGAATGGTGCCTGCATCTTGATTCAACAACTACTTGGTAGAGATCTTTTATATTTAGCGTGCCGTCATCATGTTTTCGAACTCCTCTTGAAAACCGCTTTCGCAACATCAATGGGATGTACTTCTGGGCCTGATGTACCCATTTTTAAAAGATTTCAAGGGCAGTCGAAAAACATAGACAAAGAAAAATTTTCACCTGGAGTCGACAATGTTAAAGTGAAAGAAGCATTGCATCGTGATATGGCCGATCTCCTCGATTTTGCTGAGATGCAACTAAAGGTGAGTACGAACGAATTTTTCATTGAAAAAATGATAAACTCATAACCTCCATGCTTACAATTTATTTATCTTTTCACTTGCAGAAAGAAATCATCCGTAAAGATTACAGGGAATTTCTGGAACTTGTAGTTATATTTCTAGGCGGAAATTTAACGAAAGGAAACAGTTTTCGAGCTTTAGGCCCTATTCATCATGCTCAATGGATGTCCAAAGCGATCTACTCGCTTAAAATTTTCCTGTTCCGAGAACGTCAAGTTAATTTGACGTCCCAAGGAAAGTCTGGTTTGATAGATACGTGTATTTTCATCGTCCTTCTGTATCAGAAAGCTTGGTTCACAGCTTCATATACAGTCACAGCCCCAAATAATGATTTGAACCTGTTGAAGCGGTTAGCAGCATCAGTTACTTCTTCTGATTGTATTTCTTCTAAAGTCTGTAAAGCTGTGTTTGATAAGTTTGTGAACCATCTTTGGTACTTATCAGAGGAATCAATTGCTCTTGCTTTCGTCGATGAAAATGTAAGTGTAGATTGCAAGAGGAAGATGTGCGAGGCCATTATATCACGTCCTGCTCTCAATAATGACAGGAAAAAGAGAAAGACTGGAATGAAAGATCCTGAATTGATTCAAGAGTTAAGTTTAGATTCACTTGTCACTAAAAATACCATTCACTTTTTCAAAATCATGAGAATAGATCCTAGTTTTTTGAATAGTGATCCAATTACATGGGAGAAGAGAGATGATTTTGTCACAGCTTCCAAGATTGTCAGTTCTCTCCATGTTACCAATGATATTGCTGAAAGAGGTGTATCTCTCGTGAGTGAATATAACGATTTACTCACGAAAGATGAAAACAGCCAACAAAATTTAATGTTAGTCGTCCACAAATTCCGAGAATTATCATCGGACTGCACGAGAGAAGATCTAAAATTTTCTTTGGAAAGTTATTTAAACAATCACTCGAGACATAATTCTAGCAGCATCGATTGATTCATTTTTATAAGTATTGTTATTATTAGTATATGAGTTGTGACGTAATTCTGAGGTCTAACGGTAAACCTCACAATTAAGCACGCCTAAAAAAAATAAAATCAACTTCAACTTCAAAATACAAAAGAAGCTCAAAACCGTATGGGCGCCAGGATAATCTGAAATTATCCAATTACAAAAACAATAATAAATAATGAATCGACAAAATCATAAAACGAAATACTCCCTTATTCAGCTCGAACTAGATCAGTCTTCTCCCAAGGTCGATGTTGTGGGTTTAAATAAGGAGTATTATAAAAATAAATTATTCAAACAAAAATAATTAAATTTTGGGAAATTATAAAATCGATTTTAATTAAATTCAATAAAATAATAATTTTGACAAAACAAAAAAAAATGAAATAAACAATTGATTGTGCGCAGCACTTTATTAAATTTTATACGTCTCTCGACGTTAAATAAAAAAAATTAGTTATGTTGTATAAGTTCTAAATTAATTAATAATTCAAGAGTCATTAATTAATTTATTGTTTAATAATAAAAAAAAATTAAAATATCAATTGTCTGCGAAACTTTAATTTAAATGCCCCAGGGTACGAAAAAGAATTGAGTCGTCCCTGAATTCCCAAAAACAAAATTAACCTAACGCATTATCAATGCGCAGGGTACGAAAAGAATTAAGTCGTCCCTGACTTTCTACCAGTATTCGATACAATAAAATAAATTGAATAAAAATTTTATATAAAATAAAATATATGTAATCCCTCTTTTCTTTTCGGGATAAAAAAAAAAAAAATTCTTAAAGTCTTAATTAATTAATTCCCTGCATGAATTTCCGTAACGACAACGGTAACTAATAATAATAATAATAATATGACGCTACTGTCAACGAGAGATTTTCATTGACTAAAATAAAAATAAAAAAATAATTAACTACGAAAATTTTCTCAACAAAACGTCTAATCTCGAAAAATAAGGTTTTTAATAGTCGCAATACGACAATAAAAAAAAATAAAATAATAAAAAAAAATGACGCGAAGAAAATTTTCGTTTACGACACAAAAATTAATAATTTCAATTTTTCGCTCACCAAACGATAATTCTTCAAAGAGCACAACAAATTAATATCTCCAAATGTTCAGTAAATTTTTCTGAACGATATTATTATAAAATATTCCAAAATATCTCAAAGTTTTTCACAAAATAAAGGTTACAAAAATATTTGTCAACCAAACGAGCACGCGTCCAAAACGAGAATCAACGCCATGTTGGTCTCGTAGAGAGAAGACGCCGGCCGGCACGAAAAACTCCAGCGTGGCAGGCTGTCATTGGTCGATGCACGTGACGTCAACAGGTGACTGTTAGTTGGTCAAATTTGAATTGCAACGCTTCCAACGATGACAGGCGGGAAACTCCAAAAATTGATATTTTAAGGAATAATGTCACTCCTTTCCGGTGACTAATAATGCTGGACCCTTCTCCAGACTTTTCCTCCCGTCTGCTCATCCGATGAAGGCCGAATCAATTCTCAATCAATTTTTATTGATGATAAATCTTTAGCCCCTTTTCTCGCTGAGTAATTCTGCTCCAAGTGGTGCTGCCCTCTTTTGCTCATTATAAAGATTATCGCCAATGAGCGGTACATTCAAAATTAGAGAAAATAATACAATTTTATTAGAAAAGAAAAATTAACAATTAAATGATCTCTCATTGACAGAAATTTGGATCCTCGTTTCGGACACAAATTAAATTCCATAATAAATTACGCGCCCAGACGAAAAATTAAGTAACGCGATGAAATATCACGTTACAGAGTACACGGACAGAAATTCTGACGAAAATATAATGAAAGATCTGAGTGAAAATTACTGAACCTTCCAAAGTCGTGGGACATTTCGTGACGTATACGAAATATTGGAAAATTAGGTGATAATACAAGAGTTTATCAACAAGTCATAGGAGTACATGAAAAATGGCGATGTTAGCGTGTGAGAAATGACCGAACCATGTTCGTCAAAATTTCACGGGAATTCATAAATTTTTCATTTGTGCCTATTAGTTTTTCGTCGATTCTTATAATTTTTTTGTCACCTAGTGAAATGTCCTGCGTTTGATAGAAAATTTCGGTACTTTTTGGTAAGAATTCCTTTCCGTGTATAAATACATTATATCACTGCTATGTCTGACTACCTTCATTATGATGCTAATTGCTTATTTAATTGATAAAACTGTCGAGAAACTGAAAAAATTTCCAAAGAGAGTAAATACATTGCCTGCCATATGACTCAAATTTCCTTCCATATGTATTATTCCCATGAGCCGTTCATTTAGTACTGCCTCAAATATGTAACTTGACTGACTCATTGTAACATTCATCAGTCTTGCGAACAATTTCAAAATCTTAGGGAAATTTCTCCAAATATAACTTTACATTGTCGAAGCCGAATTTCTAATTTTCAATCGAATTCTACAGAATTTCCAACATTCTTCCATTTAACTCCAACGTAAGTTATATTTATGGGACAAAATTCGTTAAAACCGTTACAAGAAAACGAATTGGAGAATGTAAGATTTCAGTTGAAATTATAGAAAAGAAAAAAAACTTTCAATTTTTCAATGAAAAATGAAAGGGCATCCCGTCATTTATTAGGTGTAATAAAAGAGTTAGTCCCATCCAGCTAGAGGCCTGAGTAGTCGGTCGACCCCCCATGTATGGATATTTACCATTTTTGCTTCCGAATGGAAGCTATGTAATCGTGACAATTTTCGATTCCAATTTTTTTAATAGAAGATACTCAAAATGGTCTAAAGAGAAAGAAAATGACATTTTTAGCGCATGTCTGTGTGTGTGTGTGTATGTGTGTGTGTGTGTGTGTGTGTCCGTATGTGCATAAAAATCTCATCTACGGTAAAACGGTTTCGTAGAGAAATTTCATATTTTGTGGAAAACTTCCTCTCGACGAACTCTATTTTTTAAGCTTTACTTGAAGAGAATCGGATCAGTACTTTTTGAGATATGTCCATTTTTCGAAAATCAGTTTTTATTGGAATTTCTGGAAACTATCCAACTGATTCCATTTATACTCATATATTATCTCGAATGTTGTATCAGTTAGATGCCTGTCAATTTTGAGCTTATTTGCATAATTAGTTTTCGAGTTATTGCTGTTTTAGTGAATTTGTAAAAATTTGATATTTTGATGATTTTTTCGAAAAAGTTATATCAGTGCTTTTGAAGGTATTGAGGCTCTGAGTGAATAGAGAATAGAATGCTGCATTGATTAAAATCATTAATAGTTCTGCCAGATCACTGGATTTAAAAAGAATGCATGAAATACATCCATCTGAGAAACACCGGTTTTCAGCCATTATTGAGTTCTGAGCTTTGAATAGATGACGAATCCGTAAGCAAATTTTATCTATCGCTTCATAAGTGATAGTTTTTGAATATTCAGGTCAGTATTCAGAATTTAGGACAGAATTCATGAGTACTTGAGTTAGGTTAGGCAATAGAGGAAACAAGGTCAATAATCTGCATCTGGTACTCGCCTCATATTTACCTCAATATACTATCCTCAATCGACATAATTATTAAATAATATACTGCTGAGTAAGATATTGAAGTCTATTCGACAAATTAAGTTTCTTATTGTAAATAAAAAAACTTAGTGTAAATCAGTAAACGGAAAATTTATAAATTTAATACAATACAAATTTAGAACTTCAACTAAGTATAACGAAAGATGGATGATCGAAAGATGGATCGAATAATTTCAATTTCCCATTGGTACAGTATCGTAAATTAATAAATCATGTGATGGAAATGGAGTCAATAGATTAAAGGTGGTTTTGGGATTAATTGGAAGAGTAAGTATAATCACGACTCATTTGATTGCATCTGTGTTGCTTTTCCTTTCCTGGAGTTCTTTCAAATTTTGTGTTCCCATTTTGCAAGTAATTCATCATTCTTTTGTATAAATACATAGATGGGGATTGACGTTTTCATGAGATTTTTTTTCGTAGATATTGCGAGGTGTCAAGTCATCGATCATAATCCACTCGTTTTTTCTGTTAAAAATGTAGGCAGTGTAATGGCCAATGCTCTCAGAATTTATATCGTCGGGATCTATACTATTTACTATTCCAGCTAAATGATATCGTGAATTGTTGATGGATACAGTCTCAGGGAAATTATACAAAGGTACTTCTAATTTGTGCCAGCTTGGACATTCTATAAAAAGATGATCATTGAATGTAATATTTGTTTTTGTTCCTATATGATTCTCTCTACATTGAACATTTGTCTCATTGATCAGTTTTTGAATAGTCAAATCTAAAACTGAGGAAAAGGCTGCATAATTATGAAAAAACATGGCTTCATAATCAGGAGTGATCAGTATTTTGTCCATTGTTATGACACCACATGCTGAACATTTTCCTTGAATTGTATAAGTAGGCTTTTCAGGAAATATAATTTCACACAAATTGATAACATTCATAGCTGAATTCAAAACGATGCTGTCTGCTCCTGTTCGTTCATTATCTATAAAATGTCTACTATTTTTTTGAAATATATCCAGTCGCATCTCGTTTATATGGTGTTCATCGATATCATTATCCAATAAACATTTGATGAATTTGAACTCTTCATTTTCTGTAGTATTAATGATTGTTTGAAATGCGAGATTTCCAACACAAGCGTATGCAAAAATTTGCATAATACTATCAAATGCACAAGTATTAAGCAAAGAAACGTTAACGTTTCCGTGTCTCAGGCTATCACATCTGTTTCCATTCTCAAGTATCCTGACGTGTTCAGCTATGTTCAATTTTTTTTTGTATACATACATTTGCGATGATGTTGGTTCAGAGAAAGGAGACAGGCTCACTGTTTGGGGCTCTCTATAATGAGAAGTCAATGATCTATCTTCTGCCATGGATGGTGCTCTATATACTTCCGAGTGTCCTATATCTTCTCTATGATTTGAAGGATCAATCGACTGTGAAATGTTATCCTCTGTTTGTTTTTCTGAACTTGCTGGATCTGTGTAGATTCTTGAATCATCCGAAGTATATAATCCAATGAATATCGGTTTATGATCAGAAAAGTATGTTTCATATACTCCTGAAGTATATTTCATCTTTCTACTTTTCATGAAAATAATATCAATTTGTGTATTGAAATTAGTTGTTGACACTTCAGGTAATATACAGCGGTCATAGCCATGAGTATTTAAATATCTCTCAAAATGATGATCTGCATTGAATAGATCATAATTAAAGTCACCGATTATTACTTCTTCAGTCTTCAAAGTTACTCTATCAAAGATAGATTCTAAATTCTGTAGAAACTTAAGATTATTGAAAGATGGAGATCTATATCCTGTTGTTATTTGTACTTCATTTAATTGTAATAAGATTAAATCTGAATGGCTTTGGTTATCACCATCCATTTGAATATGCCTCAATATTGAATATTCAATATTAACTTCCTTCTTTAAAAAAAGTAAGATTCCTCGTGAGGGGCGTCTTACATCAGGATCTGATCTAAATATCAATTCAAAGCCATCAAATGTAAGATAATCATCAAATTTCGTGAATGATTCAGCAAATATCAATAGATCAGCTTGTTTATACCAAGGGTCACATTGAATGTGACATGAATTCTTATTGAAAGATCTTATATTTTGATATATTATTTTCAGATTATTTGTGTTAATAGTATTCACATATGATAATGCTAATCTCCTCTCATTCAATTTTTCATGCTCTAAACTTAAAGAATCATCCAATTTTGATGTTTTCGGTGCTTGAAAACTTCCTAAGATATAGAGATCTGATAACTTGCAAACTCTAGATAGAGCGACATACAACAAAGATCTTGTTAATGGTATTTTATTTGATTTAGTCCGTAAATCGATACAAACTTTGCTGTAAGTTTGTCCTTGACTTTTGTGAATAGTCATTGCTTCTGCTGGTACAATCGGAAATTGTCTCCGGGTAATTTGATAATTTGCTGTTTGGGTAGTTGAAATATTCAAATCAATTTTTGATATTGGAATCAATTTTCGATCGATATTATTTTCTTTCATATAATTCAGGAAGGGTTGCTTTTGTTTCGTACCAATATTCAATTTTCCGAAATCGAGCCATAATCTGAATGGTATATTTGTATTCTCTATGAATGTTATGTGCTTCAATATTCCAACTGCACCATTGACTAGACCATCTACTACATTCACGTTCGATGTAATCATATAATGTATACCTAATTTGAGTGCAATTCGATGCCTCAAAATTTTATATTCTTTTCGATTATTCGACTTTTTCAACGATGATAATATTTTTTTCTTCACTTTATTTGGTATCTTGCCAGAAATAGTGTCCTCAGCTAAGGCTTCATATTGCATGCCTGGAAAATTCTTTATTTTCCAGGCATTGTATTTGTCAACTTGAGCATTTTCATAAAATAATCTTATTGCTTCTGCTGGAACTTCACTTTCCAAAACTTCGCGACTTTTTATCAGATCAATATCGGCTTCAGACATCTTCCCTCGTGCTAAGTTATTCAACGCATGAATGAATATTTGATCTTCTTTTTGTCTCATGATTTCTGTTAATTCAAAATATTTGAATTGATGCCATAAGCTCACATCAGAGAACATGCTTAGCGATCCTGTATTTGGTGGACAATATATTGGCCTGTCCCTGACAGGAGGTAATTGATGTAAGTCTCCTATCAGAATTACAGAGATTCCACCAAAGTCTGAATTTGTTCCCATGACTTGTCTCAAACGGGCATCTATACGTGAAAGCATGTTAGAACCGACCATAGATACTTCATCGATTATCAATAGTTTTAATTCTTTTAAATTACAACGTATTGAATTAGCTATCTCTGCAGATAATTGTGGCATTTGTCCTCCAAATTCAGTTAAAGGTAATGCAAAAGCGGTGTGTAAAGTTATGCCTCCAATCAAGTGTGCAGCTTTTCCGCTCGGTGCGCATAATAATATTTTCGGTAAATCACTTTTCATTCCAGGAATATTATCAAAATATACAGATAACATTTGATAGATTGTGTTTATGACTCTCGTCTTTCCAACACCTGCTGAACCACTCATGAATAGCCTTACAGGTAATTTATTTATTTTGAAACAATTCAAAATATGCATAATAATTTGTCTCTGTAAATTATTCAATGTATCTAGTAAATCAAAAACTTGTTCTTCTGTGAGCATATTTGGTTTGGTTGCACGAATTCTAGATTTTTTGTGGACATCTTCAAAGCCAGACTGAGAGAAAATATCGATTTCTTGATGTTTAGGTAACTTATGTTTATCGTAATCCGATATTTCTTCTTCATCTTTATTTTGATTATCTTCAAGTACATTTTCGATAGCTTCATCAATTATGTCATCACCAAGGATAGAATATTTTTCTCTATTGTTTTTGATAGTTTCAAAATTTTCCTTGTATATTGTTCCATCCATTAACTCTATATCATTTTCTTCATTTCTCCATGGATAGAATAGTGAAATTTGTTCTCGGTAAAAATTTGCTTCATCTTGTTGCAATTTATATCGACGATATCTAATTATTTTGATCTTTTTCCGTTGCTGAATATTTTTATGCTGTATATCTTCATGAGAATCGTCCTGAAAATTTTCCTCTTCTTCTTCTTCATCATAAATTGAATCATCGGATGATTTTAATGTATTATAGCATGCTACAAAATCTGCTAAACATACATTTTCCAATACCTTCGATCTTTTTTCGTACTTGTCGAAAATATTTTCATAATAAATATCTGTGGAATCATCATCTAATTTATTTAATTGTGATGGTGATTTCAACATCCGTACTCTCTCGTTTTTCGGTGAAGTGTTGATAAAATATACAGCACGAGTTGATACACAAAGGGGTAAACTCAAAATATGATAGACTGCCTCTTGAGCTGACATTATATTACTATTAATGAAAATATTCCCGTATGTTCTTAATTGTTCTCGTAGGGATTTGTCCCCTTTCCTCATATCATTGGCTGCTTCACGTAATAATTTGCATAATCCAACATCTACTTTCGATATGTAATTAATTACATATTGAGCACAAGCATAGGGATCAACAATGAATTGTATATCCATATTGGCTTCTGAAAGAGCTAAAATGGTTTTATTATAACTATTTATACTAACATCACAGCTTCTACGTTTCAAAAATAATTTTTCCTTTTGCAAAGTACTCCTGATTGCATTGATGTACTCTTCTTCAGTTAAATGTAATTGACTCAAAATGTCATCGAAATCCATTATTGAAGTACTTTTGAAATATGTATTCATCAATTTCTTAACATTTTCGATATTTTTTTTTTCCTCCCCTGTTTTTTCATTTGAATTTAAGGGCTTTAAAATGCGAGTCGTTCTCATAACAAATTGGGGATAATGGAACCTACAGATCTTCTTATTCTTTTTTCCCTTATTGCAAGTCACTGTGTGTTTATGTCTTTGGAAATTTACCAATGGATTACTTGAATCGAATTCACACGATATGTAAGAATCAATAAAAGATATTACTTCATCCATTGAATCAATGTCTTCTGGATTATATTTTGGGGCGTTATTGCACCATAGCAATATATGAATGTGAACCGACCCTCGTCCTTGGAATTCTTTCCTACAGAAATAATCAGTAACAAAATGATTTTTCAATGGTCCATTCTTATTTCCTAACATTTTCATTATTTGATTGAATCGATTATCCATGTAACGAACTACAGTAACTGGATCGTCTCGAACCAATTTATTTTTTATATTTTCATCAAGTGATGCGTATTCTCGTAAACTCAAATTTTTGTGCATATTGAGTTTATATAATATTTGTATTAATTCGATATTATTAATTTCTGAAGTTGATAGTGTCAAAAATAATGTTGGAGTACCTAATTGTCGAATCATTGCACAAATATTTTTTTTTTTAGATTCCCAAAATGCAGGTGAAGGTCGTACTTGTTTCAAAAAATGATAACCATCATCATGCCGAATAATATCGCTAATATAATCTTTGTTCTTCATTTTCTGAGCTGTTAGAGTATGTCCTTGTTTTACTTTTCTCAGACATGTGTGTACATTGGATATGACTGACCTTTCTAATTTTTGTTTTGCCATGAATAATAATCTAGTTGGTTCACAAGATCTTCGATCATTATTGCAAATTTCGAATTTAGCACGTTGAGAATAAGATAATTTATTCAGTTTGTCGAAAACTTCTCCAGCGAAAATTTTCGGGAAACATAATTCATCTATATTATTCGTTAAATGCCATGGAACTGGATGTTTATCTTGACAAGGTGCTATTATTTGAGTTTCTCGAGATACCTCTTGATTTTCATCAATAATGAGAACCTCATCTTTATATGAAGAAGTAATTATCTCATCCTCACTTAGTTCATTATCAGAATTATATTCATCAGATATTTGTTGTTCGAAGATGATATGGTCCTTAGCATTCATATCATTATCCTCATTATAATCATGGTTTCTATTCGTGATGAATTCCATACTAGTATCATCAGGCTTATCAAATTTGGAGAAAAAGTTTTGATCTATCGAAATATTATTTGAAATATATAAAGGCTGTTGAATGAGATAATGGAGTGCTCGACAAATTTTCGATGGTTTAATCGTTTCGTGCATGTAGCACGATTTATGATCTAAATTTCTTTTAAATTGAATTTGTACTATCGACATGTCATTGAATTTACGTGGAAGTACTTGAATCATCTCATTGATCTCTGAATGAACATTAACAACACTTCCATGTATTGATAATTGCGGATTTGTGAAACAATGGGGTTTTAAAGGTCGAATCTGCATGAATGGTACATAGGGGGATACCATACGTTCTTCAAGTGGAGATAAATCTTTCAATATATTAGGTATGATAGGAAATTTCAAGTAATATGCTGATAATTTAGGGATCATATTTTTACCGATATAGTTATAGCATGATCTACAGATAGAATTTGATTCATTATTTTCTATTTTAGCCATAAAATCATCAACATTTACGATTTCATTACTCAATTTAGCACGCATCTTCGTTGAATTATATTTTCGAACAGATTTGGGGAAGAATTATCCATCGCAACAAATACAAATAACATCTGGTCCATATTGACGATTTTTCAAAAATTCAACAATCAAAGAGTATTCATCATCAATAGAATCAGTTTCCATTATTTTTTGATTTATCATTTCGTTGTATTTATTGCGAAATTTTATTATTTCATTCTGACGCGTAATTTTTTTCGATACCTTATCTTGAAGTTTTTCATTCATTCGGTAATCAGGATCTTGTCTTTTTTCTGACATATATTCCTTCTTGTATAATTTCTCATTTTCTGAATTTTTTTTATTCCTTCTATATGTTCTCATTCGTGATTTATTGTTCAATTTCTCTCTCAAATTATATTTTTTATTTTTTTCCTGTATTTTCTGCATATATTCCTCGAATGTCTGTTCCGTTGAATTTTTTTCTCTCTGTTCTGTGAATTTTTCATAGAGAAAATCAATTTTCTGTTCAAAATTCAAATTCTTTCGGAGATTTTGCATGTTCTTATAATTTAATTGTTTTTCTTTCATCACATAATTCTTATTTTTTGTACGCAAATTATGTATTCGATTACGATTACATTCTTTTTCATGAGCAGAATAATCTGGATTCTTACGTATTCTTGGCATTCGTATACGATTGAGTTGTGTTTCTTTAGTACAATAACTCTTATTCTTGCGCATATTTCGCGTACGAATACAATTAAGACTTTTTTCTCTTGTATGATATTGTTGATCATTTCTTATTTTTCTCATTCGCAGACTATTCGATTCCTGTTCTTGAATGTGATAATTTGAATTCTCACGTATATGCTTCATATGTATACGATTCGATTCATTTCCTGCAGCACGATTACGAGAATTTTTACGAATATTTTGTTTTCTCAATTTATCTCTGAATCTCTCAGCAGCCCAATAAATTGGATCTTCTCTGAATTTTTTTATTCTTTCTTTATTTTTAATTTTTTCTAGCATATAAAATTTTTTCTTCTTTCGCATATTTCTCATCCTAATTTTATTGTATATTTTGAGGGAGTTTTTATCACACTGTTCGTTTCTCATAGTTTTCTTATTCAATTTTGACATAATGTTCTTATGATGCGATGAAAGGAGAAATCAATCTTCACGGATTATGAATGAGTAAAAAAAATTATCGATGAAAAAGTTTAATATCGGAATCTCTTCTCCTGGATCTTCACTTAAAGATTTGGTAGGAAATTCAAGGATAACCAGATCCAGAAGAAAGTGAAGATATTCACTTTCATCTACAGCCAATTATGCTGGAAATTTTTGATCACCGACAGCTATTAGAGCTGAATATTCTTGAATACTCTCAATGTAACAGCTCGTGCTGATAATTGATATTGTGATGGCTGATTTTCCAACAACAGCTACTAGTCAATTCAGCTGAAACTTCACTTCAAAACAGCTTTGATGTTTAGTGCTAAAAAAAAATCGAGCCGATAACTTGTTCTCTAGTGTTTACAAAGAAGCAAAAATATTCGCAAATATATTCGTTTCTTTATCAATGTGTGAATCTCTCATATGTAAGAGAATCCTATAACAGTTCATGTGATAGTTCAACAGCAACCAATTTGATAATTAATCAGCTGAAACGCTTACAATAAAACAGCCTTGATATTTGGTGCTAAATAAATATCAGGCTGACAATTTATTTGTTGATGTATTCCCCGAGGAATTAAGTGGAAGTGGTGATTTGGAGAGATTTATAGTTATTTTTCTTCAGTTCCCCTGAAAATGAATGAAGATGCCATAATACTACCTACTTCTAGAAATTTACGGTATCACTAGTGTTTACTATCAATTGTGTCAATAGACAATAACATAATATTAAATTACTCTCTATGTCAAAAGGTCGACCATTTATTTTTTTAGTCGGTATCTATCTATCCGCTGTGTTATCCTAGAGTGATTTGGTGTTCTTTGTTTTTCATAACTCTTGAAATTCTTTCGAAACAGATTAGAGGACAATCATTCCATCTCATTTGTTTTCCAAATCATTTTGAAAAAGTCAAGAATTAACGGGGTCACACGATCAAACGTCACAGAGTAGTTCAAAGAAGCAATATCACTTTTTTATTTTTTGGATCAGTAAAAATCTATCGTTCCGTACTGATCCACGGACTCAGGCGAGAGAGAGGGAGAGAGCATGTGAAATCCCATGAAGGTTCCATGAGACATCACGAAAAAAGAAAATCTCCGTTCTTAATCATCATTAATTGATATTCAAGGAACAAAGAAGCGTTCCTTTCATTTTCGCTACAATTTTGACCATTCGGGGAAAAAACTATCCAACCAACTGGCTTCAAAATTTACAGGGCGTTTAGGTAGATAGTGAGCTAGAAAAAACCGCTAAGACCACGATACTTTTTGAGACCAATTTTAAGAATAAAAAAAAAATTTTCGTCGAAACAGCACAAGACACTTACAGAGCACTGATTCAAGTTTATGAAACCCACCATCCGTTCGGTGTAACCGATATCTCGATAACAAATGTTGGTAGAGAAAGGGAAATCAATTAAATCGAAGCTGAAAGCTTAGGCAGAACGACCCTGATACGGGCTGAGTCGAAAAAAAATTTTGAAGACCGTGCACCATTTCTATAGATGGAATTTTTCTTGTTCCTTTCCTTCACTTTCATTCCTTTTTCGCGCCATGACTAATGCCCAAAAGGTCATGAAAATGAACACTGGAGCATACATTGATTGCTTTAAAAAAAAAAAAGTGCCCTAAAAAGTTGGTACCCCATTTTGCCCCGGTTTCCCCTATTTATTAATCTATTTCGTGTCCAAACGAGAAATAATTGCTTATAATGAAAGCTACAAAGGTAAACAACCGTTGTTGGATAAAACCAATTATTGTCTATATTGACGTATTTTGGCTAGAAAAATTTTAACTTGAAAAATACTGCATTTCTCCCCAATTTCCCACGCTCAATAAAGAATGAACACTCGAGCAACCACTTTTGATTAAAAAAAAAAAAAATGCTCCAAAAAAACTAGTACCCCACTTTGCCCCGAGTACCCCACTTTGCCCCGGTCTCCCCTACATCTTGTATCGCTTTTCTTATTGATTGATTTTTACAATAATAGAAGTATAAAAAATATTCCAATACTAGAAAATCGACCGTCCGAAAAATTATAATTTTAATATTTGATTATTGCATTTCGTTGCGAATTATACAAATGAAAATCACTAATTCATTTATCAAAAACTAACCCACTTCGTCAATTATGAGTTAATTCAATTGAAAATGGAATCAGAATTAATTGATTATATTGAAATCCCCGGTGATGAATATGAACTGCAAGAACAACTCACGTGGTATGAGAGGAGCACGAATAAAATTCACATGGAGTTGTTGCTACAGGATAGTGAACCAAAACCTGAGAGTAGGGAAGGTTATGGAAAAAAAAATAAAAAAAAGTATGGACATTATAGATATTATAAATTTCTCATTTCTCATTCTTATAAGTATTATTTTCTGCTAAAAATATTAAATATTGTTTCAAAAAAATATTATTTTTTGTTAATTTACATAGAGAGAAAAGAAGAAAACAGACAGGTGAAAAACGGAGACGTTATTCGAAAAGAATTCGAAGGCTAAAGAGAAAATTGAAGTAAACAGGCTTGATTCACTATTCTTCCCATTTCGGTAACGAGCTAAGAAAATAAATACTGAAATTACAGCACTCATTAGCAAAATGCCAATTATATGAAAAATAACCTACATATCGTCACCTTGGAGTGAAAGAGGCGTAAGTGCCATTTTTCCCGATTTTTTTTTCTTCAAAATAATAGAAAGGCGTATCTCCACCATTATTGCTCCAATATGCTTTCCAAAGGCTTTCACGCAATATTGGTGAAAAAAAAAATAATAACATAGAGGCGCAAGTACCACTGACTAATAACAAAGGGGCGTAAGTGCCGGAGATACGCCCCTTTGATTTAATTATTTCCATAGAATTTTTCCTAATATCCGAAAAAAAACTAATAACAAAGAGGCGTAAGTGCCAAAATTGAAATAAAAAATCCCAAAAACAAAAGAGAGTAACTCCAAAAATTTTCATATACTGTAAAAAAAATTATAAAAACAAAAAGGCGTAAGTGCCAAAATTTAAATAAAGAATCCTAAAAACAAAAGGGCGTAACTCAAAAAATTCTCATGAGATAAAAAAAATTACAAAAACAAAGAGGCGTAAGTGCGGAGATACGTCCTTTTCACTTTAACTTTAACAATTATATAGCGTTTAAAAAGAAAATTACAAAGGGGTGTAAGTGTGGAGATACGTCCCTTTCATTTCAAAATTGGTAGTTACGCCACTTTGTTATTTGAATATTCAATTATCCAAATAATGTTCCAGAGGCCATAAAAATTTTTTTGAAGTGATAAGTGGACATATGCCCCTTTCACACCAGAATTTCGGATTTTTGGCACTTACGCCCCTTTCACTCTAAGGCGACGATATTAATTGTCTATGTAGAAATCTGGATAGTAAAACACACTCTTTTGGGCTAATAAAAGCAATAGGAATCCTGATGAACTTTGTGATGGAAGAATTGAAGTGAACAATCTTTAAGGAATTAGAAATTGTGTAAGAAAATTTTTTCGTGCAATACATTTTATCAATAATCGCCTGGGATAATCATTTCCGTTCAAGAGATGGCTCACTCGAACTCTCTCGAAGATAACAAACCTGAGATTGATTCTAACAGTTATCAAGAACGCAATCTATGAATTGTCAATTAACCGTACAACTGAAAGAATTGTTGTTGTTGAATTTTATATCTTACTCTGAAGCATGGGATACTTTTAACTCTTCAAAATCACGTTGAATTTTATCATGTCAAGTTCCTGTTCAAATTCATCCGGAAATTCATTATTCAAATAATTATTAATGGAAAATCATTTTTTCAATTGACTGTTGATGAGAAATTTCCCTTAGCAACGACATGGTTATCGATAATTGATAACCATGTCGTTGCTAGGCGTAATCTTTTGAAATATTACATTCTTGGGAAAGCTCCGTCACTGCAAAAGTTCGTTTGTGAATATTTTAACATCGAAAAATTACTCAATGTTGTTAAATCCATGCTTGATAATGCTCAAGATTTATTGATGAGAAATATTGTCACCTTTCTTTTAAAATCAATCCCAAGTCACTATGATTAATTAAACCGGAGATATGTCCGAGAAAGTGGAATTCCCGAAAATGAAAAAACATAAAACATAACAATACACGAAAGTGTAACATATGTTTTATACATACAAATTTTTCACATTTTCAGCATAATCATAGAAAAAATCTCATTCTCAAACTGTTTAATTGGAGAAACATTTTACATCAACTTCCTTGAATTATCGTAATTCATGTACAGTTGATATTAATATTAATATAGAGGTGAGCAGTCGGAGGACATTATTTAAAAGCTCTACTTGAACTCTAAAAACAAAGATTAAATATTGTCTATTTTATCGATGTGTGGTAAATTAGAATCATGTAGATAAGTGTGGATTGCAGAGTGAATCAAAAGATTTATTAATTCATGAAGATTTTAAATAAAATTATTTTAAATATAATGTCATAAACTCATTCTATCACTCAAATTGTTGATGTTGTTGAATATTTGAGTATGGTAATAACAAATTACTTCTTAACAATAGTCACATTAAAAATTGGTGCTTCACCTCCTTTAAAAGCACAAATATTATTCTGATCATTATATCCATCTCTTCGTGAATGATATTGTCGAGTAGATCCGAAATTATCTTGTAATCTTGGAGTGCGATACGCGTTTCTGCTTGAATAGAATTGTGAATGGGATGATTTATTGTCTCGATTTTTTCTTTCAAGAAATAATTGTCGTTGTGATTCATTAAACTTGGACTTCCAAAATCTAAAACAAGAAAACAATGGAATGAAAAAGGAATGAAGTGATTCAAAAAAAATTCAATAGAAATTCTACTAAATTATTCAATACTTAGCAGTTCTCTCTGATAAATATCTTCGTGCTCGATGCCTTGGCTTAGGCTTATAGCTTGAGGATCTATATCTTCGCCGTTCCTCTTCAGTTTCATGCTGGTTGTAATGATACTTTCTGTTATTATAGCTGTTATCTTTGAAATATGACCTGGAAGACTGACTCTCCAGTTTTCTTCCATTATTCTTTGGGAAATCATGATGTCTCTCATCTCTTCCATCAACTCTTGGTCGATGCATATTATTTTTATTTATTCCCTTTGAATGAGTTGGATTTCTCGAACTCCCGGCAATTTCCCCATCTTCATAATCACCATTTTTATTTGGAGTATTGGATCTCCCTTTCTTTTTATTGGATAGTGACTTCTGCAGATGTGGCCATGGAAGAGGAGATGATGAAGGAGTATGGTAAACCTGAATTTGTCATTAAATTAATATTAGAAGCGATATTCAAAGTTAATTAAATATTTTTGTTGGAAATAATGATGGGGAAATATGTAGTATAGCGACCTTTCGAAATAAAATTAATTCAAAATTAATTTGAATTACCTCAGGAAGGGAGGTGAAGAAAATATAAAATATCGGAGTCAAAATTTCGAAGGTAAATAGTGGAACTCGCAATAGCTGAATCATTAGAGCACCTGACATGTAATCAGGAAGTTGTGAGTTCAAACCTCGCTTGCGCATTCCCTATTTTCCGAAATTCGATTTTGTGATTTTTTAAATTTTATAAAAAAGGCCCCTAATCTACATAATTACCAATTTGTCATTAAATTAATATTAAAAGCGATATTCAAAATTAATCGAATATTTTTGTTGGAAATATAAAAATTTATCAATAATACTCACATCATTATCTTTGTCTTTCACCTCCATGATTGGAATTATATTATATTATATATTTTCCAGCTTAATTATTTTAAACTATCGTAAATAAAATCGTGAATAAAATATCTTTCACTTCTATTGAATAGGTTAATTCTATTTTCTTCGTAGTCTTTTATTTCCTGTGGAAATAATTGGAATGCATCATGAATATCAATTTGCATTCATTTGTTATTCAATGCTCCTGAAGATTATTTAAACACGAGAAATTAAGGGAATTATAAATAATTTTTTTTTTTTTAGTTAAAAGAAGAACTATGATGTTAAGTGATACAGACCAGATGGAATTCAGACTTGATAGAAAACTAACTTCTACTACTAACGTTACTTCTACTACTAACTAAAACTACTTCCGACGTTTTTTTCTCTTTTCATCTCTTGTTCCATCAGTTCCTTTGCTCTCTATTTCAAATAGTCAAAAACTGAAACTTTCACCAGTTTGAACTTCATGAAGTCTCTTTTATTTTCATGAAACAGCTGCTCTGCTCTGTATCTTGACATTACTAGTTTTAATAATCTCCATATAATGATAATTCGAGTGTTTTTTCATGATCCTGTAGCTGTTGATGGATCTCTGACTCATCAACCCCATTTTCCTCTGCAACTTCATCAAAAAAGCATACTTTTACTGCACTTTGTCTAGCAGCTGAGAAGTTATGAAAACACAAATGCTGCTAAAGAATTAAGACATGGTAGAAAGTTCAGGCACAAGTGAACTTAATTGATGAAATTGTTGAGAAAGAAAAATAACTCGCATGAAAATATAATAAAATTATGAAAAAATCAACTTTAATGTCACAATAATTTACATGACATTTTTGATTCTCCGATTATTCAGTTATCAGATCATTTATAATGAATTTTGCATGTCTATGTCAAAAATAATTGCAAATAATTAAAATTGAAAAAAAAATAAACTTAAAAATTTTTTTAAAAAATCAAAAAAAAATCAAAAAACTGGTGAATTTTTCTATGTATCTTCCTTCAATTTTTTACTATTTTCTTCGGGAGACTGAGTGCAGTGGCATAAGTAGGCCATGTCCTTTACTATTCCATCAATCAACTCAATATCATCCATTGTTCGTATTGTGAGTTGAGGTGGGGTAGAATCTGAAACTATATATTGTTCTTCTTGCTTTTGTCATTAGAGATTGAAAAATTTAAATACCTGATTTTTTCATAAATCCTTGGATTTCTACGTGCTGTCCTACTTCAAAAACGTTAATGAGAGGATTATCGAATTGTATAATTTTAATCTCTAAACAATATTCATCTTCTCCAATGACACCAAAACAATATGGAAACAATCCTTCTCCTCTTTCGATCAAGGCGAAATTCGTTTTTATAAAACCAGCCACACCTATATATCCATAAATACATCTCATTCATAACATATGAATTTATAATAAATTTTATCAACTATATTAGTTACCAATCATTTTCTGATCATTTATTTGGAATCTAAAGATAAAATAACTAATAGAAACGACCGATGGAGTAAGGTAGTATCCCAACGGACTCAATTACAGTTATTTTTTAATGGCAAATAAAATTTTTATTTTTTTATTTTTAAAAACTTTTTCATAATTTTTGTCCATGCAATTTGTGGTATAGAGATAATCAAAGTTATTGAAAATAATAGTAATGAATATTAAATGCCCAGAATCAGACAGAAATAATGCAATTATCAAAAAAAATGACCCATCATCTAGAAACTATTATCAAAGAGAACAGCATTTTGATTGAATAATAGAAGAAAAAATACTCGGAAAAATATTTTTCTGTATAGTTATTGAGAAATTTTAATTGGAAGGTAATCATGAACATTTGTCCCTCTCTCTCTATTTCATTTATATGATAGAAGATGAGTAATACGAAGGAAATCGAAAAATGAGAAAAAATTATATTTACAAGCTGAATATGACTTTTCATTAGTTTAATTACTTTTTCGGATGAATTGAAACACATTTTCCCGAACTGTGAGCAATTAATTAGAAATTAACCGACAAATTTTCTTTTACCTCGTTTTACTACCCATATCCTGGAATACTACTTCAAATTTGTTAAGTAAATTTGTTTAAATCCTCTGTTGCAGTAATACAGCGACAATCGAAAAATCAGAAGATTACGTAAAAAATTGTTCCATTCGATTAAACTACTCCACAGGAATATTTCATAAAATATTTGGAATACTTACGTATACATTTACGATAATCGCAGACATTTGGTATCTCAACAAGTTCTAGAGATTTCATGATTGATAATTTATGAATATTGGGACCCAACTCGTGTTGGATTTCAACGACGGTATTGGATTGAACAGTCAATTGAAATAAGAATGTCCCATTGATGAATGATTGATTACAAGCACTCATAAATATCCCGTTGAATAAAAGAACCTAATTACATGATAATATTAATAATTCCTTGTTATTGAATGAGAGTCAAGGCAATAAGTTCGGAGAATTACGTTTCCTAGGACAATTTTTGATTGAATCCTTTTAATTTGTCTATTCCATGCAACACATTGGATACGTTCCCCATCGCCGTTATTCAGATTCCATTTTAATATCGTTTTATCACCATTACGAGTGTTGTGGACTGGAAATACTTGGTCAACCAATCCGATAACAGTTCTAGATGAAAAAAAATGTGTAAAATTGAAAAAGAAAATGTGTAAAATTGAAGTCGTCAGAAAATTTCACATACATGATTCTTGATTTTATTCTTGAATTATAATCCAACAATATATTTGATGGGGTTAGAGTTATCTCAGACGAATTTCCTAAAAAATTCCATAAAATTATTTCATATATCGATAAATTAAGACGTAACACCATTGCGGGATTTTCAAAGAATAGATTTTTTTTCCTTGCTTCAGAAATTACTTTGGGCCTCCCAAAATACGGACATAGAAAGTTATCACTTGGAACATTTTTTTTAAAATGAAAGATAATAATTCTTGATAAAATTTTGTTTATTTTATAATAATTACCTTGATTGGAAGAGGTTGGAGGTGACTCTTTAACACTACCATTTGAATTTCGTTTGAGTGGTTTCCCTTTATGATCAAAAATCAAATGTAATAACTGAATCGTGAGTTAATAAATATAATAATAACGTACTTTCGGCCATTTTAAATTAATCTCCGTATAGCCCTTTTGTAGGAAAATTTCACCGTTGTAATAAACAAATCGTCATAAACAAATAATCTCTGAAACTAGAGATCAGAAAGGAACGACTAACTTCAACCAACTCGAATAACATCTGATTATCGATTAGCAAAAAATCGATAAATACAAAAAAGACAATTACAGAATATAAAATTGATTAAGAATGACACGATAATGGACAAATTGAATGAATAACTTCCATTCGGAAGCATATTGCTAAAGTATTAGCAGAAAGAGCTATAACAATTGGAAAGCAATACTATTATCCACTTGTTTTAATTGCAATCGTTTGATGGACGATTGACGGTTATTGGCAGATAATTATTAACGTTTGACGGATAATAGTATTCTTAAAATAAATTTCTCAAAATTGACCAAAAAACAAATTTTAGTTGGCCCCCCCATTTTGGAATTTTCCATTTTTAGAAATAGCTATGGGAAGAAAATCGTTTGACGGTTTTTGACAGACCATCAATTAATATGAAATATTAATATTTTTCCTTTAATTCCATAATTCCCTATTCCGGTTTTGAAAATGAATAGAGTTTCGATTCACAAGTTCTACACCAGAGTCTAACCCAATCTGAGAGCCCAGGAACTGGTGACGATTTTAAAATTGTACGGTTCGAGTAAAGCAGACAACATTTTAGGGAAAAGTGAAAATAAATTTAGATAAATTGATTGATAAATTTTTTATTTTCAAAATGCCTTGGTCTCAAGCTATTGAATTATTTTCCATTACCACTGCCATTCTCCGTTCTTCATTACAGCTCGATGATGAAGAATCCTGTAATTCATTAATAATTCAATTAATCTGAGCTTATTTACAATTTTTCCTAAACTGTTGATTGCTTCACTCGAATCGTACAATTTTGAAATCGTGGCTAATCGTGCCTCTTTAGCTAGTTCGACATTATCACTAAAATATCACGAAAGCTAGTTGGTGACATCTCTCCGTCGCGGTGCTAACGGGGGGAGGAGGCTGCCCCACCACTATTATTTGCACCAAGTATCACCCCCTTGGTCACTCGCCATCGAACTCGAGACGACGTCAGATTGTGAAAGTATTTTTCGAATCTCAACAGTTTTTTTATCATTTTTTAAAATTATCGTCACTTTGAAATATCTCAGATTTGGTGAGTGCCGCGTGATCGGAAAGCAAGCGTGAGTATCAAATCCTCAGAATATCTCGGAAACGAATGAAAGTACGCGTTTTTTGTTCCAACCCTTTTATGTAGAAAACTTCAAAAACTACAAAAGAAGGTTCAGAGCAAAATTGCTTTATTTCACTTGCTTTCCGAGATATTTTCAAGCAATATGAAAAAAATTGGCTCAAATATATTGATAATCAATGGCCGAAATTGTGATTAATGGATATTTCCTTGACGGTATTTATGATGATGAATGGCTTCATCGATCTACGTCTGACTATGTATAGTCGATTGTTAGTCAATCCATATACCCAAGAGCCTCCAATCGACGACTGATCGAATAATAAAATTTCTGAACTGCGTGTCGATTGTAGGTGATGAAGCGGCCTATCGACCAGCAGTCGACTATTAGACTGGTTAACAAGTGCCAAAAGGTGACAATTTGTTAGCGTTGACGGAAAATGATGATCAGAGTATCATTCGATTCAGAATGATATATAGAACATTTGTGAATCGTATGAAAACCCGTTCGTAAAAATTCCAGAAGTTATTAACAATTCAAAGAAAGGAAAAATAGGGTTTCCATTTTTTGCGAATATCTCGGCAAATATTGCAAATATTCAAAATATCAAAAAAGATTCGAAAAGAGCAGAAAATCTCCTATGAAAAAGTTCCGACTCCCGAAACTGTAGGACTAATATTTATAATTTCAATTTAGCAGGGAAAAATCGGTGGAAAACGCGCAATTCGTCTCCCGCTCGCACTGGGCGTATCAGAGACATCAACAAAAAAAAATGATTACGTCTTTTTAATGTGAATATTAAAGAACCAAAAAAATTTGGCACTTTTTGGATACTTTAATGTATATTATTCAGGTCGAACGAAGTTTTTACCCCCATTTTTCAATTAACTATCCAATTGTTGATTAAGCGATTTCTTGAGACGGTATGGAAAATACCCGATAATTAACAAATTAAAAGATTCAAATTTTTTCCAACTCACTGGAACTATTGTTCAACGGATTCAGAAAGGATTCCCGTTGGAAAAATTACAGAATAACAATTTTTCACTTAGTTATAAACGATGATATATTATAAATATAGAGACACATAAGAAAAAAAAATAGCCAATGATTTCACTGATTCGTTTTTTTATCATGAAAATAAACATAGAAATAATTTTTTCACATTTTTCAATTTATGAACAAAAAATTTATAAACAAATGCATTGTTTATAAGATAATTCAAATTTTTTTTTCACCACTTTATCTTGAATAAATTCCATGATTTTTAACGAAAAAAAATTCCTTGAGAACATTTATTTATTACTTGAAAATGCCCTCGACCCAGGACAGACTCTCGAAATGGGAGTCTGGCCCTGACGGTTGAGCTATCAATCGAGCCGCGTTCGCTAGTGGCGGATAGGGGAAGTAGCCAACACCAGTAGGAGGCGACAGGAGGGAGCTAACTGGTAGAACAGTCGGATACAGCTATGTAATCTCCGGAAATGTTGGTGGAGTCACTGTACAATAAGGGAGACGACGGAGGTAAAAGCCCGGGCAGTCGAACAAAGGCCGTTACCGCGGACCAGCTCCCCCAAGCGAATGGTGTAAACCCATCGTGCCCATGGCTGAATGACACTGGGGTGACACAGGGTTGATAAAACTCTGGGTCGTTGTGTCACTAACGATGTCCTTGGGGTACCAGGTCACCCCTCATTGTATCGTGTCGCAAGACAGGCCTTACCCTCACAAACCGGGCTCTGTGGGGTGTGGACCTTTATTTCCTGGATACTCGTGGGAATCATATGGATAACCGAGAAAATAATCAAAATTTTGACGCCTTGTCAGGGGACACCACTGGTGACACTCGCAAGGACTTTCAGGGACTCCCCGAAGTCGGGACTGCCGGTGGCAGAAGGGGCTTCAACCGACATGGGGGACGAGGTGGCGGAGGCCTTGGCCAAAGCCTCATTAACCGCCGAGAATGGGGTCAGTGAACAGAAAGAGCCCCCTGTGGAACCAGTGGATACTGGGAACACGGGAATCCTCCTGAACACCGAACCGCTCAGATGAAAAAGGGATCCAGTGGAGCGCAGAAGAGAAGGAGGGCCAGGCAGAGGAAGACAGAAGCTGGACTCCTGCCTGCAACAGGCAACACTGGATCGATGGACCCGGCTTCAGAAGGGGGAACCAAAGATGGAGGGAAAAGACCACGTTCGACGGGCCATACACCTCCTCCGGAAGGACCCCAGAAGAAGCCGAGGGTCAATGAGGACAAGATGGCTGCCTTGTTTAGCGTGGCTGCCGCGGGAGGAGGATGGTATGCCATAGTCCCGGAAACCTTCCCGGAGGCGATGCTGAACGAGGAGCAAGGCCAATCCCTAGAGTGTGCACTGATGGAAGCGATATTTGGCCCTGACAGCGCATCCACACCGGCCCCGAGATTCGAGGGCACGCGGCTTGAGGGCTGCATCTTCTGGGTGACGTGCTCTGACGTGGACTCAGTCTCGTGGCTGAACAGAATCATGCCAAATCTGAAGCCTTGGGAGGGAGTGGCCCTGGTGGTAAAACACAGGGACGACCTCATCCCGAAGCTCTTCAGGGTAACCGCAACTCTGCCGGGTCCACCGGTGGGGGGCCAGAGGCTCTGAACAGGCTGGTACGACAGAACCCAGGACTCAAAACTGAGAACTGGAAAATTTGGAAGGTCGTGACAGGTAAGGGCTGCACTAACCTAGTGGTGGGTGTGGACCAAGCTGCACACAAAAGCGAGGTTCTACGCAGCTGTGAAGAAAAATGCACAGACGGGGGGAGGTGGCGACCGAAGGGCACCACCCTCAGGAGAAGACGCTCTAAGCACCATGGGTACCGGTCAGACCTCGTTGGGGATGACTGCAGGGCTGTCACCACGGAGTCAGATGGTGAACCGGGTGCTTTTCACTCCAGGAAGACGAGGTTTTGCGTCTCCGAGGACTCCACGGGGGGCCAGGGGAAAAGGTAGGCCACCAGGGAGTGGGGGACAGGGCAGAGAATACGGGCGGCACTCAGCGTACCCTACAGGGGTCTTTCCTGCCCTCCCATCGCTAGCAGATCCCTTTGGCGGGACCCAGGAGGATGCTCCCGTTTAGGTGCCACACCAGGGGGTAACCAAGCAGGTCGCTCTTCGGGGGGATCAAGAGGAGGGGTGGACACTGGTGTCCCTATGGGCGACAGGAATACTCTCTGCTCACGAATCAATCTGCAGCACTGCAAAGCGGCGGTGGCATATCTGCACCGTTGCATAGTAGTGGAGCAAACAGATGTATGCCTAATACAGGAACCTTGGGTTGTAGGGGGGCTTGTAAGGGGTTAAAATGTTCAGGGAAAAGAAACCTTTTACGCACACGGTGAGCCAGGACCTAGAGCCTGCATCATCATGGACAACAACTGCCAACCTAGACTACTAAGGAACTTCTGTACTAGGGATTTAGTGGCTGTGCTGGCGAAGATTGCGTTGGGTGGAACGAAACGGGATGTAGTATCCTGCTCGGCCTACCTACCACATGACTCGGCTGACCCTCCACCATCCCTAGAACTGAGGGAACTAGCTAGGTACTGTAGGGAACTAAAGGTGCCACTGATAGTGGGATGTGATGCGAACTCACAGCACACATTATGGGGCAGTTGGAAAATGACTAACAGAGGTCAAGCCCTCATGGAATTTCTGCTGGGGGAAGGCTGGGAGCTTCTTAACAGGGGATCCACTCCCACCTTCGTTACCACAAGATGCCAGGAGGTAATTGATATGACATTATGAACTCAATCCATCTTGGATCACTGTGAAGACTGGGGAGTCTGCGATGAGGACTCACTCTCAGACCACAGGATAATAAGGTCCCAAATCAAGGGAAACAACAACTACCCTGTGGCAACCCCTAAGAGAAACCCCAGGAACACTGACTGGGAGGGCTTTAGCGCATCCTTGGAGGTGGCCCTCGGGGGCAGTCACGGGGGTTTCAGGGGTCAGAAAGGACTGGACAGAGAGGCACTGTACATACAGGAAAATCTCATCCAGGCCTATTATGACCACTGTAAAGCCAAAGTAGCTAGGACAGAAAAGAAAGTAGCCGGGTGGAACAGAGAGCTCACGAGACTCAGACTCCTATCCAGGAAACGATGGAGGAGAGCCGACAAGACAGAAAAAGATGGAGACTGGGAGAAATACAGGGCTGCAAATGCCACGTATAAGTACCGGATCTTTCAAGCGAAGGACTTGCACTGGAGGAACTTCTGCACTGAGCTGGAGAACCTATCGCTGGTCTCCAAACTTAGAAGGATCTTTGCTGGAGGACATAAGGCACCTTTGGGGAATATTACACTTCCGGAGGGAGGAAATATCACCCAACACGAGGACATTCTCCTGCACCTGATACAAGTACAGTTTCCAGACTCCACGGAAGTGGAAGAGGAGAAGGAACTGAAGAGTGACAGCTCAAACACACCTCCTGGACGGAAACTGGACTGGGAAACGGCCAGGAGCATTATCACGCCAGAGAAACTGGAATGGGCACTAGACTCGTTCGACAAATATGAGAACCCGGGGTCGGATGGCATCTACCCGGCAATGCTACAAAGGGGAGGAATGGTACTCAAAAATACACTACTCCGGACCATGAGAGATAGCCTGGCTTTTAGGCGTATACCCATGGGCTGGAGGGAAGTCAGGGTAGCATTCCTACCCAAACCGGGCAAGTGCATCTATGACAATGCAAAGGCCTTTAGACCTATCAGCTTGAGCTCATTTGCTCTCAAGACACTTGAAAGGCTCGTTGATAGACATATTAAAGAGGAGGCTCTGCGAACCGGACTACTCAGTACCTCACGACACGCCTATCAAGAAGAAAGGTTCACGGAAACGGCACTTCACTCACTGGTGGAAGAAATAGAAGGGGCGCTAAATAGGAAAGAGGCATCGCTCGGAGTGTTTATCGACATCGAAGGGGCGTTTGACAACACGGCCTTCGATGTTATCGGAAATGCAGCCAGGAACTTTCAATTCGGTGAAACAGTGACTGAATGAATCCTGGAGATGCTAAGAACCAGAAATATTAACATCTCTTTCGGGGATGCACGGGTCAAAGCCAGAGTAGGCAGGGGTTGCCCTCCGGGAGGCGTAATCTCACCAACCCTCTGGACAATTGTCGTGGACGATCTGCTCGTTGGACTTGAACAGTTGGGAGTGAAGGCGATAGGCTACGCAGATGAAGTAGCTATCGTGGTGAGCGGGGGACACACTGTAGAACTAAACTTGCGCATGCAGAGGGCACTGGACTTCGTTCAGTCCTGGTGTGTCAGACATGGACTCAGGGTGAACCACAACAAAACAGAAATGGTGCTCTTCACCAGGAGAAAGGGGTGGAAGGTGAAACCTCCATCTATCTTTGGAACTGAACTCAAGTTCTCGAACGAGGTAGACTATCTGGGAGTGAGACTCGATCGGAAACTGAATTGGAAAGCACACATAGACAAAGAGCTCAAGAAGGTGTCAAACACCTTTGGGCCTGCAGGCGGATGATGGGGAGGACCTGGGGACTCAGCCTGGCGGTGGTGAAGTGGATTTACACGGCGGTGCTGATGCCCCAATTCTCCTACGCCTCTGTAGTATGGTGGAGGGCACTAACAAAAACCTCTATCATACACATAACAGACAGGATAGCAAGATGAGCAGGAATAGGGATGAGTGGGGCTCTAAGAACCACACCTACTCTTGCCTTGATGGCTATCCTAGACTTGAAGCCTCCACATCTAATGGCAATGGAGGCAGCCAGGGGTGCCGCGGTAAGACTGAGGTCTGCTGGCTTCTGGCGGAACTCGATCTATGGGCACGCGTCGCTGCTTAACGACAGGGGCATAAAAAAAGTGCTCCGGTTGGGTAGCGATGTGTGCGGGGGCACGAGGATCTTCACCAGAAACTTTGAAGTCATGCGACCAACGTACGAGGAATGGGCACTAGAGCATAGGCCCTTCCTCAAACCTAAGGACCCGACGTGGTATACGGACGGTGCCAAGAAGAGATGTGGAGCGGGTGCTGGGATGTGGTCCGAAGGACCCAGGACCCACACTCCAACACGACTCCCCCAACACTGTACGGTGTTGCAAACAGAAGTAGCCGCACTGAAAAGCTGCGCCAGAAGAATACTGGAACTGGATGTCCGGAATAAGCATATCTACATATGCACGGATAGCAAGCAAGCCTTGAGAGAACTGAAAAGGACTAAGATAACGTCTCAATGATTCAAAGACTGCATAAGCCTGCTCAATGATAAAGCAGCGAAGAACAAGCTCAAAATCCTATGGGTACCGGGTCACTCGGGAGTCGAAAGTAACATAAAAGCAGACACACTCGCCTCTACAGGCTGCAGTCATGTGACCGGTGAGGAAGAGGAGAACATAGGTGCCAGACCAGAACTCCTGAAAAAGTGGCTGAAAACAAGGACACAGAAGGAATTCAACAGGATCTGGCACAACAGCGAGGGACTGGCGCATACCAGGTGCCTCTTCGGGGGTCCGGATGAGTCACTGTCGGAAAATATCATCAGGCTGGGACGGAAAGAGCTCAGATGCCTGATTGGACTCATCACAGGACATTGGCCCTTCAGGGCCCATCTACACAGGCTGGGACTTGAAAAGGAACCTACCTGCGACAAATGTGGGATGGAGGCAGGGGATGTTCACCACTTACTAACGAGATGCACTGGACTCGAAAGAGAGAGGTGGGAGGTTTTCGGATCCACTAGCATCTCGGAATTAAAGGTGACAGGGGGAGAGGTTGGGCAGCTGCTTAACTTTGCTAGGCTTACCAATCTTCTCAAACCCTGGAACCAGGGTGGTCGCCATTAGGCGGGCGTATAATAGTCATACTCAATATGCCCTTTCGGACACCGCACACAACATCATACAACATCATAGCTACTTAAAAATGCATTTATTAATCAACTAATATTTTGAGCAGCTAATCATGGGAATTAAGGAACCGTTTTTTTCCCTTCAATCATAATTCGTACAGCTCTTTGATATCTCCACGGAAAGAAATATTTTTGTTTGATATTTTATTGTTTATAACAAAGAAAAATTGTTATAAACTATTTTGTTTTTGGAATTCTAATTTTTTTCTGATACTTCTCAGCAAACTTAAAACAGTTATGATTTTTTTCCATTTTTTAAAATTTTTTTGTAATAATTTTTTTAAAAAATTTTTAAGTAATGAATAAATGTTTTTGAGGAATTTTTTTTTGTAAAAAATCGTGGGATTCATTAAAGATAAAATTGTGAAAGAAAAAGTTTGAATTATCTCATAAACAATGCATTTGTTTATAAAATTTTTTTGAACAATACGATTAAAAAATATGAAAAAATTATTTCCATGTATTTTTTCATGATGAAAAAACGAATCAGTGGAAAAATTGAGTATTTTTTTTCCATGTGTTTCTCTACATTTATAATATTTAATTGTTCATAACTAAGTGGAAAATTGTTATTTTGTAATTATCCCAACGGGAATCTTCTCTCAAACCGTTGAAGAATAGCTCCAGTGAGTTGGAAAAAATTCGAATCTTTTAATTTGTTAATTATCGGGTATTTTCCGTGATTATACCGTCTCAACAAATCGCTTAATTAACAATTGGATAGTTAATTGAAAAATGGGGATTAAAACTTCGTTTGACCTGAATAATATACATTGAAGTATCCAAAAAGTGCCAAATTTTTTTGGTTCCTTAATATTCACTTTTAAAAGGCGTGATCATTTTTTTTTGTTAATGTTTCTGATACTTCCAATGCGAGCGGGAGACGAATCGCGCGTTTTCCGCCGGTTTTTCGCTGCTAAATTGAAATTATAAATTCGAAATTGAAATTATAATTAGTCCTACAGTTTTGGAAGTTGGAACTTTTTCATCGGAAATTTTCTGCTCTTTTTGAATCTTTTTCAATATTTTGAATATTTGCAATATTTGCCGAGATATTCGCAAAAAACGAAAACCCTATTTTTTCTTTCTTCAAATTATTATGTGACGTGGTATTTTCCCACGCCACTTGTATGCAGAACGCGTGAGTAGAGAGAGAGATTTCGCGAAGCGAGGTAGATTCATTAAGTCATTATCTTTAAAATTCTCCCGGTCAAGAGGATGAACTGACTCAAGGCTACCTTAAAATTCTCCCGGTCAAGAGGGTCAACTGACTCAAGGCTACCTTAAAATTCTCCCGGTCAAGAGGATAAACTGACTCAAGGCTATCTATAAAAACCTCCAGGTCATGAGGATAAACTGACTTAGGGCTCTCTTCTAAGGTTATCTTAAAAATCTGCAGGACATGAGGGTAAACTGACCAAAAGTTATCTTAAAATCCTCCAAGTCATGAGGAGAAACTGAGTTAAGGTTATCTGAAATAATACCGCCATATTACGTAACTTCCGAGAAAATTAAATAAGTACCGCCATAGTACCGCCACTCCATTTTATTGTCCGATTCTCTGAAGGGCAGTACCTTCCGGTTATCTCGTGGTGGAAGAGAGGGCCCAGAAGCACCTATGGTTAAGTTACCAATATACCGTGTTTTCTAGGGCTTCTGAACAACCCTCTTGGTCGTCCACAGGGGTGAGTGCAGAGGTCGGCTTGAGAGGAGTCACGCTCCAATTTTGCGGGAATGATCAGGCCCTCGGATGGAAGGTCTGGAGGCAGGGAATAACCCACCCTGCTGAAGGAATTGCCAAAATTCGGGTTTACGGTATCGCCGAGGTGAGTCTGCTCATTCCCCAGGAGACGTGCCTCTCTGATGGCGACTATTCATCACGGGAAAAGGGGAAAACACCTCCCCAACAAGGCTCAAAAATATAAAGCCGAATGTGTCTCCCGAAAACCCAACTTCCCAACAAATTCCCTCATCTAACTATAAATTCTTTACCCTCCATCAGAGCCACCATAGTTCCCGAACAATACCCTCAAAAATCACCCCCTATTAACCCTCTATCGACACAAAATTACTCCCGTGAAACCCCTTCATTTTATTTAAATAATAAAGAAATAAGTGAATCAAATTTAATCCGGGAGAATTCAATTCCATTTGAATCCTCCCGCCCAAATAAATGCACATGACTACGTAAAAAGTACCTCACAGTGGTGCGAGGGCGCAGCACAACGGCTGGCCCCACCACTCAACCCAACTCAACGCACTCCCCACTCCCGAATGAAACAGTTCGTGAAGTGACGCGTAGCAGAGAGCATCGTTCGTCTCTCTGCTCCAAAATTCTACCGTGCTGCTCGCGAAATAATAAGTCTCCAAAAGAAAACCCCAGTTTTCCCAAAGAGTGGTAAAACGTCGTGGAACATCATGGTGAGTCCATTTAATTAATTAATCTCGCGAGTGTTCTTAATTAATTAATTCCGATTGCCGTAAATAAAATTGCGATGAGACGCTACACGTGGTTGTAGCGTCCCTTTTCATTCCTTCGGTTTTCTCTATTTTCTCGTTGCCGGATCTCTCAATATTTAATGAGGCCACTGAGAAAATAATCAAAGGAAAATCCTACGAATGTCTCTTCATTATTTTCGCGATTTTCAGGAATTTGAGAGGATAAAACCAGGAGGAATGCAGTGATACATAAAACGACGTGCCTCGTGGATTTACCATTTTCCCCGGCTCTCTCTATCTCTCCTGGCCGGATATCTTCGATTCATTAATGGCCAGTGAGGAGATAATGGGGAAAATGTAATAATAGGAATTTTTCCGATGTTTTCAGGATTTTTTCAGGGAATTTTGGAGCATTTATGGAGCATTTTGGAGCATTTTTCCGAAAAGCGTCATTGGCTGATGCAATGACTCAAAACATGTGCTCCCCACGCTTGGGTAGAGCTGGTTTCCTTTTCTCTCTCACTCGCATTTAATTTAGCCCGGTTATCTCTCTCGCACGCATGGTGAACTGTAACCGGACATTAACGGTCGCCAGGTGATTTAACCCGTTAATCACCAAGGTAGTGTGGCTTCTCCTTAATTTTAGCCTTTTTTTTTTTTTTTTAATAATGGTTTTTTGCAGAGTTTATTCCACTTTTATTTTTGCTGAATAATTAAATATTTTTCATTTATAAAAACGTTTGATTTATTATCGAGAAATAATTCCTCCTTTCCTTCTATATTCCTTCACATAGTTTTTCACAATAAGTAAAGTTTTAATTGTTTTTTATTTTAATTGAGCAGTGCCTCACAATATTTGTTTTTCCTTGTTTTTATTATTATATTTTATTTCTCTTTTTCCTTTTCAGGTCTTCCTTTTAGGCGTAAGTATCTTAAAATTAACTCTTTCACATTAATCAATCTTTTACTTTTCAGGTTTTTAAACAACAGTAAACTCAACGTAAGTATCTCTCAGTTCACTCTCCTTATCTTAACTAATTCTTTCCTTTTTCCAGGTTTTAACAACGTGAGTATTTCAAATTCACTCTTTTTATTTTAACTACTTTTTTTCCCTAATTCTTCCCTTTTTTCAGGTTTTAACAACGTAAATATTTCAAATTCACTCTTTTTATTTTAACTAATTCTTCCCTTTTTTCAGGTTTTAACAACGTAAGTATTTCAAATTCACTCTTTTTAATTTAGCTGATTCTTCCCTATCTTCAGGTTTTAACAACGTAAGTATTTTTAAATTCCCTCTTTTTATATTGCCTAATTCTTTTCCTTTTTTCAGGTTTTAACAACGTAAGTATTTTCAAATTCACTCTTTTAATATTAACTAATTCTTTTCCTTTTTTCAGGTTTTAACAGCGTAAGTATTTTCAAATTCACTCTTTTAATATTAACTCATTCTTTTCCTTTTTTCAGGTTTTAACAACGTAAGTATTTTCAAATTCACTCTTTTAATATTAATTAATCCTTTTCCTTTTTTCAGGTTTTAACAACGTAAGTATTTTCAAATTCACTCTTTTACAGTTTTTATAATTATTCTACCTTTTTTATTCCCTTTTTACAGGTTTAATACTTCTTTCCTCACTTAACATCTTTTTCCCGAGCTCCCAATCAATGCGTCACCGGTAATTATCACTTTATTCACTTTTTTTTTTTTTTTTAATTTCAGGTAAACTTAATTAACCATTTTTCTTTTTTATTTTTTTTTTAAACAATAGAAACTCCTCCGAACCGGGCAGCGGTTGAAGCCGGACTAACCTCGCGATCTGTCGTGAACGGGGAATTTATACCCCGTTTGATTGACAGGTTTCGATTTGATTGACAGGTTTGACTGACAGGTTTGATTGACGTAATCCACATTCTCTTAACAAAAAAGTTTTCCTGCTTACCGACTGACGTTCGGTTATTGCCCGTCGGTAACGCAGTTATTACACATTATTTAATTTTTAGCAATTCTCAAAAGTTTCTCGCGAACATTTACAAACTCAAATCTACTTATAAATAGAGTCAGTGCGGTAAGTGGGTTGGAAAGATCTGGTAGGATTGGAGAGGAAACATCAGGATCCGTTAGTCCTCTTAACATTTCCAGTATCTCGTTGACTGGAAATGAAAAAATTAACCGTACGGTTTCAGAACGCAAAACCCTTCATAGTGCGTTGCCATGGTTCTCTTTCTCTCTCGTTTTCATTCATTTGCACGCTCTCTCTCACACGCACTGCTGGTAGAGTTTACTCAATTCCCAGCTAGTGCTGTCTCTCTCAAACTCATGCAAAGGAATTGGTTCTCTCTATCTGAAAGAAAAGCATGCATATATCTCCCGCTGTCGAGTTATTTCTTCCTTCGATTCGGAGAAATAATTCCACCCGGAGTTCCGAGAATTTTCGAGTGCCTTTCTATACAGGCATCGATGTCTCTTTTCCGTTTTATGCCGCTTTCTCTTCCTTTTTCCTTCACACCCAATTCGGTGTGAAGGCAGTTGGGTTACGCTCACACCCGGCGACCCAGCCTAACCCGAGAATTCCCTAGGCTAGGGAAACTCCCTAGCAACCGACTAGGGAGATATTTAGGCGCGCTTTCACGAGCGTCGTCCTTGAATATTCTCTCGCAATTAATGCGAAGAAGAATTACCTTCTCCTATTAAATCTTTCGATAGATTTCTTCGAGTTTGGGTTATCTTTTTGGGGTTTTGGCACTGATCGATGTGCAATAAATAATCCCCTATATCTCTCAACGAATTAAGATATTTTTAGTCATTTCCGGTTCCCTCGCAGCATTTCGAAGGAAATGCAACCTAATTCGAAATAACAATGGGATTAATCATGTCGCCGGTTACCTTTTTCGCCAGTTCATAGAAACGTAAGGGCGTATGAGTCTTCCTTAAGGGCGCATGAGGTAATCAAGAGAAGTACTTATAAATCTTCATAAATCAGTACTGGCGAGTACTTCTAAGGGAATTCCGTCCAATCTCACTGATACATAATTATCTAAAAATTATCTTGGTCAGATTTTGGGACACTTTTGTACTTTTAAATAATTCGACGTTTTCGGCGATTTTCGGTACAAATAGATGAAATTAAGTAACTCTCTCAATTTCTGCGATTATTGTCTCTCTCTCTCGCCCTATTTAAGGTTTTAAGTACTTTTTGGGTTAATTGGATTCTCCGATGGATCAATCGATTAATTCGGCCTTTGTAATGACGTTTAGGGATTTTGAGTCAATCTTTTAGGCATTGCTTTATAAAAGGCGCTTCTCGCAAATTACCTAGTAGCATTGGCTACTTTTTCTATAATGGGGAAAAATAATGTATTAATTGAGGTATTATTGAATATTATGTGTAATTTCGGTTTGATTCAGGCAATAGCGAAACACGGAAGGACATTATCCGACTCGTATTTATTTATCCCTCTATTCCTACCCTAACTCTCGTTCTATGGTTCGAATCTCTTTCTACGATTTTATTGGTGTTCTATTGAATCTTTGGCGACTTCTGAGTGTGCCCTCTCTCCACGAAGCTGAACTAGCCTAGCACAAGCCGCAACCCCCTTTTCCGACACCCTTTTCTCTGGCGTTTTTTCAATCCCCTAGAGAGTTTACCGTTACCGTTACCGTCATTTTACCGTTGGTCTGGTAAGATAGGTCCAGCAGTATCAAAATCTATCTGGCGCCCATATTCCTTTTTGTTTGAGCTACTCTGGGGGTGGATTGGGGGACGGTATTTTGAGCCGTATTGGGTCTTACAGCCATGCTGGAGGAAGGGGATGATTTGTTAAGGGGGCCGAAGGTGAAGGTTGGGATATTTGCTAAGATTTAAGGTATCGAGAATAAGGCGAAAAGGGAGAACGAAGCAAATATGTTAATTCCTCACAATTAATAACTCTTGGAATTTTTACGAGCGGGTTTACATACGATTCACAAATGTTCTATATGTCATTCCGAATCCAATGACACCCTGATCATAATTTTCCGTCAACGCTAACAAATTGTCACCTTTTGAGACTTGTTAACCAGTCTATATGTGTTGAGTCGATCGCTGATTGATGATATCGATGGAAGCATCGAATCGACTCTTGACTGACCACTGAAATTTCTCAAGTCCAGATCGATTGTGGGTCATGAATTGTTCCATCGACCCGCGATCAATTGAGTATAGACTTTGGGTTAAGTGATACAATAGTGACGCACTGAAAAAATGTTGTGTAACCGTCGTAATTCGTTTTGTTATCAATAAAAAAGTGTAAATAGTGCATACTTATTTGTCAGGTGGAGTTCGTGAAAGGAACGATTGAATAATTTACAAAATAATGAAGTTATTTGAGACCTTTATGCTGAGTAGTGACAAACTCAAGCTCATTGAATTTTTGAAAGACAAAGGTATATTGAGATCCCATAATTCTTGTGAAAAATGTGGGAAAATCATGAGTTGTTCTACAGAAGTACTTTGTTACCGATGTTATTGTTCCACTTCTACTGTAAATAATAATGAAATTTTGATGAAAAGATGTAACACAAAAATTAGTTGCATAAAAGGCTCTTTCTTTGAACGAACGAAACTAGATTTGTGTGTGTTGTTTCGGCTCATTTCACTTTATTTAATTTTTGAGAAAATAACATTGAAGAATTTAGCCTCTGAAACAAAAGTGTCAATAAAAATGATTAGAAAAGGTTACACGACTAAATATCACAGCGACAATATCACACGTCAAAAATCACAGTCAAAATATCACATGGCAAAAATATCACAAAATGATGTATCACAAAATCAAATATCAGACGTCAAATTATCACAAAATTTTATTACAATATATAAATGATCCAATAACAAAATTGACATGATTAAAATATCAAAATTAGACAAATAAAAAATTACAATACAGCATCATTTCCTCGCCCACGCAGAAAATCAAGCATTTGTGATGGATCATAATTAGCAACAATATTGTTCAGACGAATATCATAATTAACATATTTCTCACGTCTAGTATTTAGAGCCATTTGCCCTACAGCCTGTTGCTTAATAAATAATTCAATGAGGCCTTGTTCATTCTTTAAGCAATTGATAAATTTACCAATTTGTGCATGATTAATACTGATTATTGATATCGATTTATCTTGTGATATTTTGGTTAGGTGATAATTTATCTCGTGATATTTTGACCATGTGATTCTCTTTCCGATGATATTTTGACCATGTGATATTTCATCGTGTGCTATTTACACAGTGATATTCTGTCGTGTAATATTCTGACTGTGATATTTAGTTGTGACACCTTAGAAAATGGATTAATAAAATTAATAGTATTTTATCAGTGTGGGTGGATGTTCAGCTGGGTGGACCACTTGGTGGAGAGGGAAAAGTTGTCGAGATTGATGAAACGTTCATTGGTCATAGGAAATAGAATCGAGGCAGAATTACAAAAACGAAATGGATTGTGGGACCCTTTCAAAGATCGAGTAAGAAAGTTTTCTTTTTCCCTGTTGAAGACAGAAGTGAAGAAACACTACATGCAATCATAGTGAAACATATAAAAGTCGGCACAAGTGTGTATACTGACGGGTGGAAGGGATATTGTCGATTGACACTCTTGAGATTCAACCACCAGAGGGTCAATCACAAAAATCAATTCGTTAATTCCCGGAATCGACTTGTTAATACTCAGAATATCGAAAGAGTATGGCGTGATCTGAAAGAAACACTTCCTCGTTACGGTAATAAACAGAAATATCAAGAAAGTAAATTGAGTAAATTCATTTTCAGCCGATTATTCAAGTACCAAGAACGGGTCGAAGCTTTTTTGGCAATTTTATCAGTTCTCCATAATCCCTATTAAATTTATAGTGTGATTTTCATTTTTTGCTTCCGAATGGAAGCATTGTAAACGCGATTTTTTTCGATCTCGGGATTTCATCGGAATATGACTCAGAACGTTCCAAAACGTCGAGAAATGACATTTTTCAAAAATGTCTGTATGTATGTGTGTGTGTGTGTGTGTGTGTGTGTGTGTTTGTGTGACAGATATCAGCTCATTGCTCCGGAACGGTAATATTTGGTGACCTGAAAATTTAACAGTACTTTTTCTCTCCATGCAAACTGCTCTCCGTGAAATTTGAGCGAAATCGGTTCAGTACTTTTCGAGGAAAATCAAATTTTCGTAAATTCGTTTTTTCGATTTTTCTCCGCGAAAAATTGATTTACAGCCCCCACTCTCAGCGATGAAATTCATCTCATTTGAACACACAATTTTCACTCGAGGTAAATTTTGCTGCGATTTTTCGTTTGCGGATAATTTCAATTACAGTGTTATTTATCCTGAATTTTGTATACACGATAGCTCAAAAACTATTTGAGTTAGAGACTCGAAATTTCGTGGATTTGTGCATCTAATGAACGAAAAGTTCGGTATTGGAATTGGGCGAAATCGGTTCAGTAGTTTCTGAGATATTGCACAAAAACCATTTTATGAAGAGAGGTTATATCTCGAAAACTACTGGAGCGATTTCGCCCAAGTTCAGCTTAAAAGATTCATCTCAATGAGCCCCACAAATGGTGAGAATTTCAGATTTTTCAGAGGCAGTCTCTTGTAAGAGCTTTCGATAACTTAGTTTTTTCAAAAATCACGGTTTTTCTTAGCTTCCTCCCTAGAAACACTTCTATTTTTTATTCCACCATTCGAAAGTAGACAATTTTTTCTATAAAATGATGACAATTGGAAAGAATAGGAATCTTATTTGGAACCTGAACTTCAATTTTTCAGATTTGTCGTACGATCATCCATTTATGATTGAAAAATTGATGGTTTTTTTTTGTGGAAACAATGAATAAATAAAGTTCACCAAAGATCAAACCATCATTGAATTTGTCATCATAAGTACATATTTGTTGAGAAGATCATATTTTGTTGCGGCATTTGGAATAATGAGAGATATAAATAGTAATTTGATGAATACCGTATTAAATTTCACTCGGAAGCATTTTGCCAATTGAATTGGCTAAATATTAAATGTCGCATAAGGTGTCAGGTTTGCAAATAACGCACAGGATATAACGCCTCTGCTTGTTTCGTTTTCAGCATGGTTATTTATTCAGTTGATATTGTTTCACGTGAGGCATACAAATAATGACATAATGAAGGGCATAAGCACAAAGTGCTTGTAACGATTTTTATAGGAACTTCAAAATATTAATTAATTTCAATTGAACAAGTAGGATGAACAAAGCTCCGTAAAGTTGACCCCCCATGTATGGATATTTACAATTTTTTTGATTGCAATCGTTTGATGGAAGTTTGACGGTGATTGACAGATAATTATTAAAGTTTGACGGATAATAGTTTTTTTTAAATAAATTTTTTCAAAATTGACCAAGAAACAAATTTTAGTTGGCCCTCCCATTTTGGAATTGTTTATTTCTAGGAATAGCTATGGAATGAAAATCGTTTGACGATTTTTGACAGACCATCGATTAATATGAAATATTAATATTTTTCCTTTAATTCCATAATTCCTTACTCCGGTTTTGAAAATGCATAAAGTTTTGATTCACAAGTTCCACACCAGAGTCTAACCCAATCTGAGAGCCCGGGAACTGGTGACGATTTTTGAATTGTACGGTTCAAGTAAAGCAGACAACATTTTAGGTGAAAGTGAAAACTAAATTTAGATAAATGGATCGATCAATTTTCCATTTTCAAAATGCCTTGGTCTTAAGCTATTGAATTATTTTCCATTAACACTGCCATTCTCCGTTGTAATTCATAATAATTCAATTAATCTGAGCTTATTTACAATTTTTCCTAAACTGTTGATTGCTTCACTCGAACCGTACAATTTTGAAATCGTGGCTAATCGTGCCTCTTTGGCTAGTTCAACCTTATCACTAAAAAGTGTCACGAAAGCTAGTTGGTGACATCTGTCACCAACTAGCTTCAAAAAAATATCACGAAAGCTAGTTGGTGACATCTGTCCATCGTGGTGCTAAAGGGGGGGAGGGGATGCCCCACCACTATTATTTGCACCAAGCATCACCCCCTTGGTCACTTGCCATCGAACTCGAGGCGATGTCAGATCGTGAAAGTATTTTTTAAATCTCAACAGTTTTGTGACGTGACATTTCTCGACACAAAGAAAAATGCCGACACCTTCGTCCCTTCCCCATTCTCTTGTCGCCCTAAAACTAAACATCCCCCGCAGGGGCTAAAAATGGGCGCCATTTGGTCTGATCTGGCGGGACCAACACCGCGAGTACTCCAACCAACAAATTAAAATACCTAAACCTAATCATCCCCTAAATGGAACCGGGAACCTAAACGTAACGGAAGCCTTGAACCTAAACTAAAGAGGGTGGAAGGGTACGGAACAGCCCCTCGGCAACTCAGTACGCGGTTGTGGAGAGAGGGAGTGGATTCTTAGGTGAGGATGGGACACTAGGGTAAACTTAGAATAAAACACAAAGATCTTCCTTACGTGTTCCACTATTGAATTTCAACAAAAATACAAAATATAATAATGATATGAATAATAACTATGATAATATAGAAAAGGGAGGGCGCAAGTCCATTGGTCCACGTCGTCCATCCTGCGGGCGCTGAGGGGTGGTCTCCTGACCACGGCAGATGAATGAAGACACCTCTGGGGGTGGTTCCTTCATCTGACTCTCAACTAGAGTCCTTACCTCATCGGGAACAACCCCAACTCTTACGTGATCTCGGAGGAGGCCCGAATTTGAGTTGGGGGTGGTTTTGGGCGAATGCCTCTGGGGAATTCTCCATGACCTGATTTTCCTTCCCGAATCGAGCGAATAATGCCGAGGATTGGCTCGAATAAGGTTCGGGGGTAGTTTTGGGCAAAAGATACCCACGAGTCGTTCAACCCACGTAATTCCGCCCCAAATCACCCGAGACATCAATAGGACTCCCCGAGGGTGATTTAGGGGTGGTATTGAGCAAAAGATACCCAAGGGTCTATCAACTAGGGCAAGTTCTCCTCAAATCCTGCGAGAAACCGAGAGGCGTCCCCGAGTATGATTTGGGGGTGGTTTTGGGCAAAAGATGCCCAAGTGCCCCTCGATGGTCAGCCTGTTCGCCCAAATCCCACGAAAAATCCCCGGGATTCTCCGAATGGGGTTTGGGGGTGGTTTTTGGATAAGAGAGTTCCAAAGACGCCCAATCACCACCTTTCTTCCTCAAATCACACGAGAAATCAACAGGATTCCCCGATTGTGATTTAGGGGTGGTTTTTGGACAAGAGATATCCAAAGGCGCTCAATCACCACCTTTCTTCCCTAAATCACACGAGAAATCAACAGGATTCCCCGATTGTGATTTAGGGGTGGTTTTTGGACAATTGATATCCGCACCCCACGCGACAATTACTATCGCCCCAGATCATGGGAAAAATCCACGGGATGGAGCCCTATTTGATTTGGGGGTGGATCCCGGACAATAGATATCCGAGCCCCACGCGACAGTTAATATTGACCCCTGAGTTAGGCCCAGGGGTGAGTTGCGTAAGCCATGTACGCTGAGGTGCAAAGTTGGGCCGACGCCAACTGCCTAACACCCCTGCGCAATAACGGACTCCTCCATTCTCGACGCCCTGAAAATCCGCGGAAAACGATAAAATGCTGGGAAATATTCACGAGCACAGCACAACCCTTTTGGAGGGTGGATTTTAGAGACGTGATTTTAGAGACGGTCTGAAAAATACCCGATAATTAACAAATTAAAAGATTAAAATTTTTTTGAACTCACTGGAACTATTGTTCAACGGTTTGAGAAACGATTACTGTTGGAAAAATTACAGAATAACAATTTTCCATTCAGTTATGAACAATTAAATATTATGAATGTAGAGAATTACTCAAATTTTTCACTGATTTGTTTTTTTTATATCATGAAAAAATACATGAAAATAATTTTTTCACATTTTTCAATCGTATTGATCAAAAAAACACGGGAACCCTCCTGAACACCGGACCCGCTCAGATAAAAAAGGGATCCAGTGGGGCGCAGAAGAGAAGGAGGGCCAGGCAGAGGGAGATAGAAGCTGGACTCCTGCCTGCAACAGGCACCACTGGATTGAAGGACCCGGCTTCAGAAGGGGGCACCAAAGATGGAGGGAAAAGACCGCGTTCGACGGGCCATACACCTCCTTCGGAAGGACCTCAGAAGAAGCCGAGGGCCAATGAGGGCAAGATGGCTGCCTTGTTTAGCGTCGCTGCCACGGGAGGAGGACGGTACACCATAGGACGGTACTCCCGGAAACCTTCCCGGAGGCGATGCTCAACGAGGAGCAAGGCCAATCCCTAGAGTGTGCACTGATAAAGGCGATATTTGGCCCTGACAGCGCATCCACACCGGCCCCGAGATTCGAGGGCACGCGGCTCGAGGGCGCTATCTTCTGGGTGACGTACTCTGACGTGGACTCAGTCTCGTGGCTGAACAGAATCGTGCCAAATCTGACGCCTTGGAAGGGAGCGGCCCTGGTGGTAAAACACAGGGACGACCTCATCCCGAAGCTCTTCAAGGTAACCGCAACCCTGCCGGGTGCACCAGTGGGGGGGCCAGAGGGTCTGAACAGGCTGGTACGACAGAACCCAGGACTCAAAACTGGGAACTGGGAAATTTGGCACGTCGCGACAGGTAAGGACTGCACTAACCTAGAGGTGGGTGTGGACCAAGCTGCACTCGACGTCCTGAGGGGACTCAACATGACCCCTCACTACGGCCTCGGAAATGTGAGGTTCTACGAAGCTGTGAAGAAAAACGCACAGGCGGGGGGAGGTGGTGACCAAAGGGCATCACCCCCAGGAGAAGACGCTCTAACCACTGTGGGTACCAGTCAGACCTCGTTGGGGATGGCTACAGGGCTATCACCCCGGAGTCAGATGGGGAACCGGGTGCTTTTCACTCAAGGAAGAGGAGGTTTTGCGTCTCCGAGGACTCCGCGGGGGGCCAGCGTTAAAAAGGTAGGCCACCAGGGAGTGGAAAGTGGGGACGGGGGGGGGGCAGGGCAGAGAATACGGGAGGCTTTCGGCGTACCCTAGAGGGGGTCTCCTCTGTCTTCCCGTCACCAGCAGACCCCTTTGGCGGGACCCAGGAGGATGGACCCGTTTGGGGATCACACCAGGGGTAACCAAGCAGGTCGCTCATTGGCAGGATCAAGAGGAGGGGTGGACACCGGTGTCCATATGGGCACCAGGAACACTCTCTGCTCACAAATTGATCTGCGACATTGCAAAGCGGCAGTGGCATATCTGCACCATTGCATAGTAGTGGAGCAAATAGATGTATGCCTAATACAGGAACCTTGGGTGATAGGGGGGCTTGTAAGAGGTTTGAATGTTCAGGGAAAAGAAACCTTTTACGCACAGGGTGAGCCAGGACCTAGAGCCTGCATCATCATGGACAACAACTGCCAAGCTAGACTACTGAGGAACTTCTGTACTAGGGATTGAGTGAGTGTGGTGGCGAGGATTGCGTTGGGTGGAACGAAACGGGATGTAGTATTCTGCTCGGCCTACCTACCACATGACTCGGTCGACCCTCCACCATCCCTAGAACTGAGGGAACTAGCTAGGTACTGTAGGAAACTAAAGGTGCCACTGATAGTGGGTTGTGATGCGAACTCACAGCACACATTATGGGGCATTCGGAAAATTACTAACAGAGGTCAAGCCCTCATGGAATTTCTGCTGGGGGAAGGCTGGGAGCTTTTTAACATGGGATCCACTCCCACCTTCGTTACCACAAGATGCCAGGAGGTAATTGATGTGCCATTATGCACTCAATCCATCTTGAATCACTGTGAGGACTAGGGAGTCTGCGATCAGGACTCACTCTCAGACCACAGGAGAATGAGGATCCAAATCAAGGGAAACAACAACTACCCTGAGGCAACCCCTAAGAGAAACCACAGGAACACTGACTGGGAGGGTTTTGGTGCATCCTTGGAGGTGCCCCTCGGGGGCAGTCACAGGGGTTTCAGGGGTCAGAAAGGACTGGACAGAAAGGCACTGTACATACAGGAAAATCTCATCCAGGCCTATCATGACCACTGTAAAGCCAAAGTAGCCAGGATAGAAAAGAAAGTAGCCTGGTGGAACAGAGAGCTCACGAAACTCAGACTCCTATCCAGGAAACAATGGAGGAGAGCCTACAAGACAGAGAAAGATGAAGACTGGGAGAAATACAGGGCCACAAATGCCACGTATAAGTACCAGATCGTTCAAGCGAAGGATTTGCACTGGAGGGACTTCTGCACTGAGCTGGAGAACCTATCGCTGGTCTCCAAACTCGAAAGGATCTTTGCTGGAGGACATAAGGCACCTCTGGGGAATATTACACTTCCGGAGGGAGGAAATATCACCCAACACGAGGACATTCTCCGGCACCTGATACAAGTACACTTCCCAGATTCCATGGAAGTGGAAGAGGAGAAGGAACTGGAGAGTGACAGATCAAACACACCTCCTGGATGGAAACCGGACTGGGAAACGGCCAGGAGTATCATCACGCCAGAGAAACGGGAATGGGCACTAGACTCGTTTGACGAATATAAGAACCGGGGGCCGGATGGCATCTACCCGGCAATGCTCCGAAGGGGAGGGATGGTACTCAGAAATACACTACTCTGGACCATGAGAGCCGGCCTGGCTTTTAGGCGTATACCCATGGGCTGGAGGAAAGTCAGGGTGGCAATCTTACCCAAACCGGGCAAGTGCATCTATGACAATGCAAAGGCCTTGAGACCTATCAGCTTGAGCTCATTTGCTCTCAAGACACTTGAAAGGCTCGTTGATAGACATATTAAAGTGGAGACTCTGCGAACCAGACCGCTCAGTACCTAACAACACGCCTATCAAGAGGGAAGCTCCACGGAAATGGCACTTCACTCACTGGTGGAAGAAATAGAAGGGGCGCTAAATAGGAAAGAGGCATTGCTCAGAGTGTTTATTGACATCGAAGGGGCGTTTGACAACACCGCCTTCGATGTTATCGGAAACGCAGCCAGGAACTTTCAATTCGGTGAAACAGTGACTGAATGGATACTGGAAATGCTAAGAACCAGAAATATCAACACCTCTTTTGATGACGCACGAGTCAAAGCCAGAGTGGGCAGGGGTTGCCCTCAGGGAGGCGTAATCTCACCAACCCTCTGGACAATCGTCGTGGATGATCTGCTCGTTGGACTTGAACAGTTGGGAGTGAAGGCGATAGGCTACGCAGATGACGTGGCTATCGTGGTGAGCGGGGGACACACTGGAAAACTATACTGGCACATGCAGAGGGCACTGGACTTTGTTCAGTTCTGGTGTGTCAGACATGGACTCAAGGTGAACCCCAACAAAACAGAAATGGTGCTCTTCACCAGCAGAAAGGGGTGAAAGGTGAAACCTCCATCTATCTTTGGAACTGAACTCAAGTTCTCGAACGAGGTAGACTACCTGGGAGTGAGACTCGATCGGAAACTGAGTTGGAAAGCACACATAGACAAACAGCTCAACAAGGTGTCAAACACCTTTTGGGCCTGCAGGCGGATGATGGGGTGGACCCTGGGGACTCAGCCCGGCGGTGGTGAAGTGAATTTACACGGCGGTGCTGATGCCCCAATTCTCCTATGCCTCTGTAGTATGGTGGATAGCACTAACAGAAACCTCTATCATACAGATAACAGACAGGATAGCAAGATGGGCAGGAATAGGGATGAGTGGGCACGTGGTGGGGCAAGAGTTCCAAAAATGTGCTGGAGACTTGACGCTACCAGGTAGCCGACAATCTCCAACATTGATGAGCATGAAGACCGTGAAATGGTACCATTGACTCACGTCGTAGACGGAATCAGTGTTGACCCGATCTATTGTATGATTCAATGAGAAGGAATTTATGATTACTGTCAACTTCACCCACACCTTTCTTCTAAGGCAATTATTGTTATATAAAAATTAAAATTTAATTTATTATTTATTATTGTGAAATTGTCCAATAACCACTGGAGAATCCATTCCAAACATGCTGTTTTCTGCTAAATAGTCAATATAACTTGGTTTTTTGAAAGAATTAGCACATGGACCTAGTCTATATCACCTTCTTCATTTAATTCCAACACTCATTCACATTTATTCACAAGAAATTCATAAAAATTCAAAATAATTGTTCAACACATTTACTTAATTCACCATTCATACCCCCTGTCTTCCATTGCGTTATTCAACTCAACTGGAGTGATGCCAGACATTGCTTTTAAGAATTTCTTAATTATTTTTGAGTCATTATGTTGATGACAAAAGTAGTATTCAGCAAAATGTTCGTAAAAATACTGAATCTTGAGACCTTTCTTTGGTAATCGGGATTTTAATGAATACCAAGTGCTTTCGATTATGTTGGTACAACACCATTGTTGGGGTTCACATAACTAATTTAGTGATTGACAGAATGATGTCCGAAACCTTCTTTTTCTAGACCATTGTATGCTGTCCAACAGTCTGTGTGGACTGTTGTATTTGGTAGCACATGGGCCTTGATAATGTTATGAAGGATTTGTTTAGACCTTCTTTTAACGATGACTACAAACATTCTTTTTCTGTTTCTCTCTATTTCACCAACTACCCAATATCCCAAATGTGATCTCTTGGATTTTTCCCCAGGACCAATTCTCCTCTCATCAATCTCTACTACTTCATCACCCCCAATTTTCTCAAAATTTCTGAAATACTAAATCTTACAAGTTTTCCTGAAAATATGGTTCCACTTAACTGCTGTACTAGTTGCAGAGTTGCATTGAGCTTCTAATGTTTTCGGTGTACAGTGGAAAGTGAGTTTATACGCAAAAAATCGAAATATATCACAAATGTCGAGACTCGTGTTAGCAAAGATTGTGTTATTAAATACTGTTATTCGTGTATTGCACTGAGTTTCTTTTGTTTTTCTCCTACAAGTAAAATAAAGCACACTTTGAGTCATGCGACTATTGTCCAAGCACGTTGGACACCTGTTGTTACTGGGTATAACCTCAAATCTCAACAAATATCTCAAGAGTTCTTCTTTATTAGCACATAGCTCGATGAATTCATGGATTCTCATATTTTCAATTGTTGGTAAAATTGTAAATTAAGTTTACAGACCTTGTATGTTGAAGATGTTGTGTAGTAAATGTTTAAGTAACAATTATAGATGAATTACCTTATTCTTCAATTTTCCTCAATTTCACCTGTTGTAGAGTATAGTGGTTTTTCCTCTGAGCACATGTAAATTCATTCATAGTTGTTAAGGGGGGGGGGGGGGGGGGGTAAAAGTTCACGCGTGAAGAAAAAAACAATTCTTCTACGATTTTTTCTAGACGTATAGATCAAGCAGATTTATTGAAACCTTTTGAACATTATTAAGCATGGATTGAACAGCATTGAGTAATTTTTTTATGCGAAAATATCCACTAACAACGGAGCTTTTCCAAGAACGTTTCTTTGAAATATATGATTTGCGGTGATCACTGTATCTCAGCTGAAAATTATCAGAAATAAAAAACCATTGAAATTTAGTCGAAGTATCATTCAATCCTCCCCCCAACGTTCTCTGATAATTTTTTTTTTTACATTAAAGGAGTTTTCTGCCAAAATTGTGCCACAAAATGGCACAATTTTCTGTAAAATATAGCAGTTTCTACTTTAAATGACCACCAAAAATTGAAAAATGAAAAATAAATAATCAGAGAACGTTGGGGGGAGGATTTAATGATACTTTGACTAGATTTCAATGGATTTTTATTTCTGATGATTTCCAGCTGTGATACAGCGATCACCGCAAATCGTCTATTTCAATAGACGTTCTCAGGAAAGCTCTGTCACTGGCTTGTTTGTGGATATTTTCGTATAAAAAATTTACCTCATGTTGTGGAATCCATACTCAATAATGTTCAAGAGGTTTCAATAAAGTTGCTCAATCCATACGTCTAAAAGAAATTCGTAAAAAAAGCGTTTTTTGCTTCCGAATGGAAGCATTGTAAACGCGATTTTTTTCGATCTCGAGATTTCATCGGAATATGACTCAGAATGTTCCAAAACGTCGAGAAATGACATTTTTAAAAAAAGTCTGTATGTATGTGTGTGTGTGTGTGTGTGTGTGTGTTTGTGTGACAGATATCAGCTCATTGCTCCGGAACGGTAATACTTGGTGACCTGAAAATTTAACAGTACTTTCTCTCCCCATGCAAATTGCTCGTCGTGAAATTTGAGCGAAATCGGTTGAGTACTTTTCGAGAAAACTCAAATTTTCGAAAAATCGTTTTTTCGATTTTTCTCCGCGAAAAATTGATTCACAGCCCCCACTCTCAGCGATGAAATTCATCTCATTTGAACACACAATTTTCACTCGGGGTAAATTTTGCTGCGATTTTTCGTTTGCGGATAATTTCAATTACAGTGTTTTTTATCCTGAATTTTGTATACACGATAGCTCAAAAACTATTTGAGTTAGAGACTCCAAATTTCGTGGGTTTGTGCATCTAATGAACGAAAAGTTTGGTATTGAAATTCGGCGAAATCGGTCAAGTAGTTTCTGAGATATTGCACGAAAACCATTTTATGAAAAGAGGTTATATCTCGAAAACTACTAGAGCGATTCCACCCAAGTTCAGCTTAAAAGATTCATCTCAGTGAGCCCCACAAATGGTGAGAATTTCAGATTTTTCAGAGGCAGTCTCTTGTAAGAGTTTTCGATAATTTAGTTTTTTCAAAAATCACGGTTTTTCTTAGCTTTCTCCCTAAGAACACTTCTATTTTTTATTTCACCATTCGAAAGTAGACAATTTTTTCTACCAAATGAGTACATTTTCTTCTGATGACAATCGGAAAGAATAGGAATCCTATTTGAAACCTGAACTTCAATTTTTAAGTTTTATTGTAGGATCTCAGTTTTCATCTAATATTGAAAATTTATGTATCATATGACATTATTGCAATTTAATCGATTATTGTAAGCTAGGACTGCAGGTCCTAAGATTGAATCCTGAACAGATCGATACGGTCTGAAACAATATTCGTAGGAATGTTTAAGTGCGAATTTGTCGTAAAAATGATGTTATTTGTTTGAGCAATGGAATACATGAATAGCGATTTGATGCAAAATTGATGAAATTCCATTCGGAAGCATTTTGCCAATCGAATTGGCAACATATTAAATGTCGCACAAGGAGTGGGGCTTGCCAGTAACGCACAAAGAGTAGCACTTCTGCTTGTTTTTACACGTAAACCCTTACCCCCACCCCCCCCCCCCCCCCTCTTAAGAAAGACTTCAGAGGTCGTGGTAGAGTCTCCATTGTGGACTTTGAGCTCAAAGTTCACATACAGGGTGTATCTGAATAAGTGGAAAACCTTTTACCCGATGGTCGAGTATGACGCAAAAAGTATGGGATAAATGTTCAAAAAAATATTCATTTAACCAAATTTGAATAATTAATAATTGAAGTATTGTGTTCCGAGACCAATGAGCGCAGGGGATTTTGCCGCGTGAAAGTGGGTGGGGGTAATTCAAAAAAGTTTGGAAACATGGAATGAGAACCGCTTGACGGGTTCGTGACATGGAGCAAGTGGCTACGTTCCCGTCTGTCTTTAAATTCAAGTTAAGTGTGACATCGAAAAAGAGCGCCAGCACATGGTACAACTGAAATTTAGAAATAATTGATATGTCGTGAGATTTCTGGTTCTCACGGCTAGATTTAATGTGTGTCATTAATAATAAATAATGATCAAGAATTAACCCTCTAGGAATTGTTGTGGAAAATTGAGAAAAAATGGATGATCATTGGAACAAAAAATTATTCCGTAACATTAAAATTCTTGACATGATTTAATATCGGAATTCTGACTCCACTAACATTTTCAACCACATACGAATAATCGTTTTTTTTTTTAAATTGAATTTTTGAAATTTATTGTGTGTTATGTCCCGAAAATGATAATTATGTTATTCATTTATTACTTAATAAAAGAATAAGAGTAGGTCATGATAAGTAAGCATAAAGAATGCAATACTTCGATTGCATTCACATTGTTTTCCGAAGTCATCATATTTCGACACATAACGTATTGAAGTACGATTCTTCGATTATATAAGCGAGTGCATAATGCAGCTCGAGTCAGTTAATTCCTAATAAGCGAAATTAAGTTACCTCTCAGAACTCATATTTCGCTGTTAGATCAATCGTAAGATTATAAATTATAAATCGATTTTCAATCAATAAATAGTTAATTTAAGTATCTCTCTCTGGAGATTATTATTAAAAGAACCCAACATAACAAATTGGTGGCAGCGAGTTTCTCCAACAGGCAGGGTCTGATCAACCATTGTCTAGGACTTCAGAGAGTACGAGAATAATTCAACTAGATATTGACAATTAGTTTCAAATTGATAAGTAACAAGCCTATCATTGTTGTGATAGCAAATCAAGGATCCTTAAGAGAAATCTCACGTTCAGAGATAAATAGACGATTCTTTCCGTGCGGAAGGGAATCACACAGGTACATTTAACGATTCATTGCTTAATTCCTAAAAAGTTAATTGAATCATGGCACAACAAGGACGAGATGAGTTCGCCTCCTTAGAAAGCCTTGGGAATCAAGTAAGACGAAGCCTTTTCCCTAACAATTCTCAGGATAATAATCCTCAGAATAATACTAGATCGCAGATCGACACCAGTAGGTCACAGGCACACACGTCACAGGATAACTTCAATCGAGGGGTCAATACAAGAAGACAACACTCAACTCTTGAAAATTTAGTTCCATTAAGTGAAGATGATATCCAATTAACTTCACGCAACACGGAACAGGCTGTCAATAGTCACGAGGATGACCGAAGTTCGCAGAATTCGGAGGAACCAGGGATTGAAACATTTGGGACTCCTACTTTGGACTTTTCAATTCCAGCAGGTTCACTACGGGTAGGTAATTTTACACCTAGCCAATAGTGCAAGAACGACCACCTCAATGGGTTGATATTCTGATGGATAGATATCAACAATTACATAATGAAATGCACGAATTACGAGCAAGAGAAGCTCAAAAAATTGTAGAAAATACAGAATATCAAAAAATATTGAATGACGCTCAAGTTCGACTCCAAAGTGTCGAAAATGAGAGGGATCAATTCAAAGAAGAATTGTGTCGAGCATGGGCTGCACAAAATGAAAATAATCAGCAAACAGCAAATGGAAGAAAAGTGACTTTTGACGATGATGAATTCATGAGTATCAAAACAGCATTGCAAATAGTGCGTCAATTCAATGGAGATAATGATCTCGACGCATTTTTGATCTCATGCAAAACTGCACAGAAAATGGTTCATCCAAATAAACAAGCAAGGCTACTTGAGTATATTATAGGAAGTAAATTAGATGGAAAAGCCCTATTACAACTGAAACGTAAAATTATCAATAGCTTTGACGACTTGGAAAAAGAACTACAAGCACTTTTTGGGAAACTCAAATCTCTACTCGGATTACAAGTAGAATTTAATCGATTGCAACAAAAAGAGCAAGAAGACGTCACTCAATTCTCAACACGAGCAGAACAGGTGACCATGGATTTAATTGAGTCCATTCAGCAAGTAAATCCTCATTGGGACGAAAAAGAAAAAAAAGGTGCTGAAGAAGCAATTTATACGTTGGCAAAAGTCAACTTCGAGCAAGGCTTAAAAGGACAACTACAGATTCTTGTAAGGGCTGAAAAATACAGTACTTTGCATGAAGCCTGTATTGGCGCCATAGGATTAGAAAGAACCATTTCTACTAATTTTGGAAATAGAGGAAAACCTCCAGGGAATACTAAACATTCTATAGGAGGGAATCGACAGTCAACTGGAAGACAGTCAATACATCAGACCAACTGTTTTAATTGTGGACAACCAGGACATATGGCTAAAGATTGCAGGGCACCACAGGTACAAAGAAAATCCATATTACCGGTTGCCTCAGATCGACGAAGCATCAATGCATATGGCCCAGTTTGCAAATTTTGCAACAATGCAGGCCATGACGCACCTGATTGCAGAAAATTAAAGAAAAAACTTGGAATGTTTGAATCAGCAAAAATAAACATTGAAGAAAATGAAACGCCTGTAAAAAAGCAGGGCAATGGGACACAGAAAAATAATAATAGAAAAAATGATCATCCAGGGACATCTGAAGATAGCACTCTACCAATAGGTACTTTTCAAGTTTTAATGATGGAGCCCACAAAATCAGGGAGTCCAGAAAAAGAAGAAAAAGAAAATAAGAAGAGAATCATCAAAGCAGCAGAACCATCTCAAATGAAAAATCGTTTAATTCTTTTTGCTGATAAATTAAACAAACCTACGATGTTTCTCGCAGATTCTGGAGCTATGACTTCGGTAATAAAACTTGGAAAATTGAGAGAAGGAGTAGTAATACTCAAAGGAACTCAAATACTACGTGGAATAGCTAATCAGGATGTCATCACTCTTGGGAAAGTCATTTTATATTTGAAAATAGGAAATGAAGAATTGGGTCATTTATTTAATATAGTGCCCAATGATTTCCCTTGCGTCGGAGGAATACTCGGTGAAGATTTTCTCGAATCTCCAGATTTAAAAGTTGCTACTGATCCCGGAAAAGCATTAGTAATAAATGGAACACATTTGGGATTCTATAATGCTGAAGAACCTTCTAAAATAACAGCAAGAACAGAAACTCTTGCCTGGGTAAAAACCCACAGTTTAAGTCCAGATGTGGTCCATAAAAGAGAATTAGGAAAAGGTATATTTTTAGGGGGATGCCTCACTAAACCTATTGAGGGACGAGCAATAGTAAGCATAATAAATACCACAGAAGAAGACGTATATTTGAATATGCCAGTGGTTAAATCAGAAGAAATTCCCACAACAGAAGTGATGCTGACACAAACAGAGCATACGTCAGTACCTTTGAAGGAACGTATGAAATTATTGCATGCAAATTTACGGATAGACCATTTGAATAACGAAGAAAAGGCAAGTCTCGTAGAACTTCTAGGAGAATATAATAGTATCGTTCAATTGCCAGGAGATTCTCCAGGAATAACGAATCATCTGGAACATACTATTCCTACGAAACCAGGGACACAGGCCGTTAATATTCGTCCACATCGATTACCTCATTCACAAAAAGATGAAGTAGATCGACAGGTCAAGGAGATGTTACACAATGGTGTTGTGCGACCGAGTAAGAGTCAATGGAATGCACCTTTACTCGTCGTTCCGAAAAAAACTGATGCGTCAGGAAAAATTAAATTCCGAGTTGTAGTAGACTTCAGACGACTCAATGACATAACTATCGGAGATTCATTTCCCCTACCAAATATCACGGAAATCTTGGATCAATTGGAAAATGCCGAATATTTTTCGACACTCGATCTCGCTTCTGGATTTCATCAAATACCAGTAAAAGAAGAGGATAAATGCAAAACTGCTTTTTCCACTCCTTATGGCCATTATGAGTTCAACAGATTGCCTCTCGGAGTCAAAGGTGGTCCAGCAACGTTTCGAAGACTGATGAATTCAGTCTTGGCTGGAATTCAGGGATTGCGATGTTTCGTTTATCTAGACGACATTGTGGTTTTTGGAAGCAGCCTCGAGGAACATAATGCAAGGCTCAAAGAAGTTTTCCAGAGACTGAAGAGTTCAAATTTGAGATTGCAACCTGATAAGTGCAATTTCTTGAGGAAAGAAGTCAACTATTTGGGTCATATAATTTCTGAAGAAGGGATTAAGGCTGACCAGAGTAAAATAGAGGCAGTGAAAAATTTTCCAGTACCGAAAAATGCAAAAGGCATTATGTCATTTTTGGGATTAGCTGGATATTATCGGAAATTCATTAAAGATTTTTCGGCAATAGCCAAACCATTAACTGAGCTACTGCAGAAAAATATTACTTGGAAATGGACCGAAAAAGAAAAACTCTCTTTTGAGAATCTGGAAGAGAAGTTAACAAGTGCACCAATTCTCCAGTATCCTCATTTTGAAAAAAACTTTCATTCTAACAACAGATGCTTCAAATTATGCATTAGGAGCTGTCTTGTCTCAAGGAGAGATTGGCAAAAATCTTCCAATTGCATATGCCAGCAGAACTTTGAATAAAGCTGAACAAAATTACAATACAACAGAGAAAGAGTTACTAGCTATTGTTTGGGGAGTGAAACATTTCAAGCCATATCTGTTCGGTAAGAAATTCACTATAGTTACAGATCATCGTCCTCTGAGATGGATTTTCAATACCAAGGACCCAGGATCTCGACTCATGCATTGGTGAATCAAATTAGAAGAGTATGAATATGAGGTGGTACACAAACCAGGAAAATTAAACACAAACGCTGATGCTTTAAGTCGAATTGCCGTAATAACGCGGGCTCAGCAGGAAAAAGAAGACTCTGCAAATACTGAAAAAACAATAACAGAAGTTATTACACCATCGGACGAAGAAAAACTGACCATTCTCAAGGAGTATCACGATACACCACTTGGAGGTCATCCTGGAATACAAAGAATGTATGACAGAGTCAAATTAAAGTATGCATGGAAAGGAATGAGAGATGACATTGAAGAATTAGTTAACTCATGTGGAAAATGTCAAACTAATAAGCTAGGAAAAGCTACAAAAGTGCCAATGGTAATATCGGAAGTTTCTGAAACAGCATTTGAGCAATGAGCAATGGACATAGTAGGTCCATTGACGGAAACTGATCTCGGAAACAAATATATCTTAACATTCCAAGATTGTTTGACAAAATTCAGCAAGGCAATTGCTATTCCCGATCAAGAAGCTAATACAATCGCAAGGGCTTTTGTAGAAAAAATTATCTGTGAACATGGGACACCAACGAGATTATTGACTGATCAAGGGACGAATTTTGTGGGAGAAATTTTTAAGAATGTCTGTAAATTATTACGGATAAAAAAAATACAAACTACGGCTTATCATCCGCAAACAAATGGAGCTCTTGAGAGATCACACCGCACTCTCGCTGAATATCTGAGAAGTTTCATTGCTGAAGAACAAAATGATTGGGATACGTGGCTTCCGTATGCTACATTTACGTATAACACTACTCCACATACGGCTACAAAAATTACGCCATTTCAGATGTTATACAGTCGACAAGCCGAATTACCAACGTCATTAAAACACCCACTGAGGGCAACGTACTCTTATGATGACTATGCACAAGAATTACGAGGAAGACTACGTGCAACACATCAGGTGGCAAGAGAAAAATTGAACAGCGCAAAACATATTGCTAAACGGCAATATGATAAAAATGCCAAAGAAATGCAATTTCAAGTCGGAGATAAAGTTCTTCTGAAAAATTAAATTGTACGAAGGGGAAGATCAAAAAAATTAACTTCTCCATGGATTGGACCTTACGAGATAATTGAGAAGAATTCTGATGTGAACTATACTATCAGATCTGGAAAGGAGAATAAATTATTTCGAGTTCATATCAATCGATTACAGCAATTTATCGATTTCTGACTATATGGACCCTCAAACCTCAGAATGAAACAACAGATGAAATGCGAATTCTTGTCGTACAAGCAGCAAGATTTCTTCATAATTTCATCATGCTAGGGAGCATGATTTTGCCCGTGGAACGGGAGGGACATATGATTGAGCAATCGTTACACGACGATTTTATCAGAAACAAGAATTTAATTGAAAGAATTCTTGACAATAATAAAACCAGGAAAAACCGCAGAGGATTAATTGATGGATGAGGAACGATGAACGTGGAAGATCCGAAAGAAATTTACAAACAACTCAGCAAGTTAGAGCAGGGTCAAGGAACTTCTCATGACACTGCAAGGAAGCAAATTGAAATTGTGAACTCGACAATTTTTCAGTTGCGACAGACTGAAGAAATCTTTAAAAAAAATGAAGAATCAAGGGAAGTCCTGCAAAAAACCGGAATGATTTATGTGACGGACTTCTGTGAGAGTGTAACATCAGACTTGACAATCAGAGGTCGCAAGTCATCAGGGATAAAATTCCATCTTCATATGCAGCCAAAACTGAATCTGTCACTAAGTGACATTGAGAAGGGAGATCGGAACCAAAGCTGGGTCCAGATAAAGGAAATCCAACTCAAAAACGTCATAAGTGATGATCTTATTCGCCATAGTTACGGGAGTAAGACTATACTGCTAGTGTTGACGGACAACACCTACAACAGTCATCGCTGGAGTATAGTACCATTTCTCTATGAAGAAGGGTCGTAATCAATTTCAGATGTGGAGGTTATATATTCTCCACAGAGAAATCTACTTTTATACACACACGGATTTTGAAATAAATCAACCTCTGTAGAGTTATCAACCTTTAAATAATAATAAGTATGATAATATGTAAAAAAAATATTAATTTTGTTTGTCATTTTGTAGTTCGTTAGAAGGAGAAGATTTTGAAAAGATAAAAATCTTTTTCCCTGGCCGGGAGAGATGTTATGTCCCGAAAATGATAATTATGTTATTTATTAATTACTTGATAAAAGAATAAGAGTAGGTCATGATAAGTAAGCATAAAGAATGCAATACTTCGATTGCATTCACATTGTTTTCCGAAGTCATCATATTTCGACACATAACGTGTTGAAGTACGATTCTTCGATTATATAAGCGAGTGCATAATGCAGCTCGAGTCAGTTAACTCCTAATAAGCGAAATTAAGTTACCTCTCAGAACTTATATTTTGCTGTTAGATTAATCGTAAGATTATAAATTATAAATCGATTTTCAATCAATAAATAGTTAATTTAAAGTATCTCTCTCTGGAGATTATTATTAAAAGAACCCAACATAACATGTGACTCGGGAACAGCACAGGCTGATGCATATCAGATGCATGCCTGCTGCATATGTGGTACGCAGTTCGAGAACATTCGATGAGACTGTGGTCTGATGCACAGATACAAGACATCCGTGTGCGGCTGGATCATTGCGCATGGATAGTGCACATCTGATGCAGATACGATCCACAGGCTTGGCACATCCAGTGCGCATGCTGAGCGCTCATGACACACAGATAGTGCACACTCAAAGTCACAGTGACGCACAGATGATGTACATCCAAGGCGACTGAGATGGCCATCCAGGCGAGCGCTCTCCACAGATGATGCACAAGTCGAGTACCCGTGGTACATAGACAAGCAGGACACACTCGATGCACCACTTATGTACCAATCAAGTGGTTTTCATCCAGTGCACATGTCGTGCATCTGCTGTGCACATCCGAAGCAAATGCCGTGCACAGATAGCGCACATCCGACATGAGTGTCGTACATTTGTTCGCTCATTTAGTGCACATGCAGTACGCCTACGTGTACCATCAGTGCACATCCGGTGGGATTGCAGCACACATTTCATGCGAGTCTGGCATACAGCTGGTTTCCATTTAGTGTACATCCGATGCCAGTGCGGTGCACAGATGATGCACACCCGACACCAGTATCTTACAATTGTCCAGTGCGCATGCTATACGCCTATGTGTATAATTTGTGCACAAACGGTGAGACTGCAGTGCACATCCGGTGCAAATGTGGTCCACAGATAGTGCACATCTGACACGAGTGGCATAGATTCGTCCGCTCATCGAGTGCACATGCAGTACGCCTACGTGCACAATTAGTGTACGTATGGTGGGACTGCAGTGTACATCCGGTGGGACTGCAGTACACATCCGGTGGGAATGCAGGGCACATCCGGTGGGAATGCAGTGCACATCCTATGCAAGTGCCGTGCACACGTAACGCAATCCGATACGAGTGTCGTACATTTGTTTGCTCACTCAGAGCACATGCAGTACGCCTACGTATACCATTAGTGCACATCCGGTGGGATTGCAGCACACATCTGACGTGAGTCTGGTACACAGCTGGTTCCCATTGAGTGTACATCCGATGCGAGTGCGGTGCACAGATAGTGCACGCTCAACACAAGTATCTTACATTTGTCCACTCATCCAACGCGCATGCAATACGCCTATGTGTGTGATTTGTGCACATACGGTGGGACTGCAGTGCACATCCGGTGCACCGATATTGCACATCTGACTCAAGAGTTGAACATTTATCCACTCATCCAGTGCGCACATTCAAAGCCACTGTGGCGCACAGATGATGTAGATCTGAAGCGACTGTGAATAAACATCCGGTGTGACTGCTCTTTACAGATGATGCACAAGCCAGGCATCCGCGGTACATAGAAAAGCAGGGCATATTCGATGCACCACCTATGTACCACTCAAGTAGTTTGCATCCAGTGCGCATGTCATACACCTGCCATGCACATCCGATGCAAGTGCCATGCACATGTAGTGCACATCCGACATGAGTGTCATACATTTGTCCACTCATCCAGTACGCATGCAGTACGTCTACACGTACAATTAGGGCACGTACGGTGTGACAGCCGTGCACATCCAGTGCCAGTGTGGCACACAGCTGGTTTCCATCTAGTGTTCATCTGATGCAAGTGCAGTGCACAGATAGTGCACATTCAACACGAGTATCGTACATTTGTCCACTCATTTAGTGCGCATGCATCGCACCTGCGTTTACACTCAGTGCACGTACGGTGGGACTGCAGTGCACATCCGGTGCATGTGTGACATACCTTGGTCGATCAATCGGAACTGGTAGATCAACCTGATTGACTATTTCACAAACTCAATCATCACATGGATCACAACTTGAATAAAAGTCGAATTATACAATCGAGTTGTGCATTCACGAGGCTGACTCGATCGTTAGTTGACTACAACTTAATTAAACATTTCTGCTTTCAGTCGAGTTGTGTTGGACTGATGATCGAGTTTTTGAAATAGTCGATTAAGTTGAGCGACCAATTCGCCTTTCAATTTCTAACCATTATTATCTGTAGAATTGCTCTCGTCAGATTTCCACGTTCTAGGTTTCAGCTAGAGATTCAGTGATACTGCAGGAACATAAGTCGAAAGCTGCAAAACTAAGGATTCGTTGTTCATCAGCATAGTTATTTCCATGTGCAAGAGCACTGTTCTTATGTACTATGAAAATCTTCAAGTACTTAAAACAATGATTTTCCAAACGTAATACAAAAATGAGAGGAATGAGTGATCGGAAGGAATTCATTGTCTCGTAATCTATAATCTATAATATAAAACCGAAATCCAATTCCAACCTCTGGAGGCTAACGAATATTTGAAGGAAAACAAAATGTATCGGATAAGAATTATGGTCCATGGGGCACTTTTAAAAGAAAAACCCGAATAATGATGATTTATCTCAAAATATGGGGTAAAATTGATTGTGTTCAACATTTGCTGCGGTTTTTGACACACTCTAGGTGTTAAATATCACTCATTGGATCCCTTCAACCACCAATGTTTTTTGAATTTTACCATGGTCACCTTTAAATCGATAGAATCCCAATGCACCTAGAGTATTTTCATAGAACAATTTATTCATCTTGTTCATGACTGCTCTGATTGACCAGAACACTCTAGCGGATGAGTCAACAAAAAAGCTAGATCGTTTGAAAGGGGATACAATAAACCACAGAATTTTTTTATTTATTCTAGCGAATATGGATCATGATGAGCGCAGGTCCTTCTTCGGAAGCAGCAAGAAAAATAACAGAATTCTTTGTGCCTGGGTGGCCTAGAGCTCCTCAATTGTGTACACATCTTTCCAAGAACTACTCGGTACGTGCCATGACTCATTTGATTGTTCGGAAGGAGAGCACTGATGTAATCTGCAAGATGGAGCAATAGTATATTATACGTTAGCGGGAGGAACAAAGTGCTTTCAGACGGAAGTGGGGTTCACCGCTCGAGCCACATAGTGGCAACAACTATAATAACACATTCACCGAAAATAGTTTTAGTGACGTTCTGTGTGGGATACTATATATTCATGAGTCCTGCATCGGATATATCAACTTTCCGTGTTTTAAAAAGAGGTCGAGACACGTTTAAGTTGGGACGAATGACTAGCATACAAATCGCGAATTGTTAGAACAGTCTTCCTGCCCTATGGCAGAGAGATTCATAGTATTCGCAATATGCGTTCTTTTTTCAGAGCTCAATGCTAAATTTCCCGATGCAGGTATCATGAAAAATACAAATGCAGGGTGAGAGAGTTAATGGAACAGAAAAAAGAAAGTACCAAAGACAGTGTAGTAAATATCGTTGGGGATGGGACTCAGGCCGGATTTAGAATCTCCCTTTGGACTCATGTATATTAATCTGTGGAGGCCCACCATACTCTTGATAAGTCTGCGTGCCAACTCCGGAGAGCTTGGACTCCACTCAGGGTAGTAAACAACTTCTTTCAGAATATTTTTCAGGGAGTCCCCATTAATATAGACACCACTATCCTCAATTAGCTCCACCGAATACTCTGTAATGGAAAAGACATGGAAAATAAAGCACACTGAATTATTATGTCGATGGTCAGGACGTCTTCCCATTATTGGAAAATATACGTAACGGTGTTGTAAGGCTCGCTGTGGTGACAATGGTATGAACAGCCGATGCTGTGAAATTTTGGCTCGTGGTGATGGCTGGTTAGAACTCCTTGCTACTGGACTCGAATCGGTTTGTCTAATAACTGATGACACTCTATCTTGATGTTGCTGACGTGGAATTTGATAGGATGATAGCGAAGCATGGAATTGTGCTTGTGATCCTGGATGAGATCGCTGCATTGGTTGAATCGGTGATAGTGACCTTGATGGAGATCGGAGTTTCGAACTTAATCGTGTATGCAATCGCTGCTTCGAGTAGCTCGATGATTGTGACCTTGAACCAGAGTGTAGTGATGGTGATCGATGCCTTGGTCGGATTGGTGATGATGATCTCGATGGAGATTGAAGCGACGATCTTGATTGTAGATGCAATTGTCGACCCGATTGGCTACATGAGTCTAATCTTGATTCTGATCGTAGCTGTGATGATGATCTTTGATGCAATTGTGTTCTTGAGTGGACTGGCAATTGTGACTTTGATGGGGATCGACGCTGTGATTCTGATCGTGGATGCAGTAATTGCCTCGAGTAGCTCGATGATTGTGATCTCGACCCAGAGCGTAATAGCGATGGCGATCGCTGCATTGGCTGCATCGGTGGTTGTAATTCCGATAAGGATCGATGCTGCGATTTTGAACATGGATGCACTCGTCGCTCTAATTGAGTCAACAGGTATGAACTGGGGTCATTTCGTAGCTGTGATGATGATTCTTGATGTAATCGTTGTGTCGATGATGAGGATTGGAGCTGTGATGCTGATTGTGACCTTGACTCAGGTCGTAGCTGCAATGGTGATCCTTGTCTCGATTGAATCAGCGGTGGTGACCCTGATGAGGACCGGAATCGTGATCTCGATCGGGGGTGCAATCGAGATCTTGATTGGCTTGGTGATTGTAATCTCGATTCAGAACATGACTGTAATGGCAATCTGCAGTGCGATGGCAGCATTGATTGTGATTCTGAGACTGATTCCCGTCGTTGATGTAATGTTATTCGTGGGGGTTGTAGTCGTTGTGATCTATCAGCTGTTTTTTGCTTCATACCTATTCGTGTTAGGGACGAAGCAGATACTGCTGAAGATGAACATGATAATGGTGAGACTCGACATCGTTCAGATGAAGATGAAGATGATGATGCTCCAAATGAAGATGGTGTTGTGGGAGATGAACCAGTACTTGCAACCATCTCTGGAAAAACCAACATACCTTGTGCATCCAACCTCAAACTTGCTAAAAATTCTTCATCATCTGAAATAATTATACACTAAAGAATATGATGAAATTATCAGTGTCTACCAATCATTTCAGTGCAAAGATTTTTTTTTTGAATGGAAACCCTGGTGGATCATGCAGCTGAGCAGTAAATTTTTTCACGAAATCTACCGTAATTCGATCACGATGTGACTGCATCGCAGTCACATCACAGTCACATCGTGGTATTGTGACAGTCGATTTCGTGAAAAAATTGACTGTCTGATCGATTTATAGTTGATATGCAATCGCCCGATCCATCAGGGAATTTGCTTTTGAATAAGAGTTATATTCTTCAATTATGACAGTTGATTTGTGGAAGTATCAACAAATTCATGAGAGATCCATATCTACAGAATAAAAGGAATTGGCTCCTAGATGTAAGTATTTTGAGACTACAGAACATGACAATTGTGAATCATCCGTATTACATCGGTCAAATTTCCTTGCAAATGTTGACGAATGGATGTTTGCAAATATCTTCAAAATCTCTAAACCAATTTCACTACAATCACCATGAAAACTGAATTTGTTCTTCCACTTTGTGTGCAAATTACTCTCATGTGAGTGGCCTAGATCGGGGATTTTTTAAGTGAATAAACTGTGAATGTATTCTTCAGTGAAGAGACTCAGTACCAATCATATCTCATATTCCAAATGCAAGCAGGAACATCATATTACTGTACGATTAGAGAACATGAAAGCAGTTTAAATGCGGATATCATCGCAATGATCAATCTATTGAGCTTCATACACAACTCCTACACGGCACATCTATGGTTCAAGATGCAGCACTTGATGGAAGCCACAGAGGCTCAACTGCACCTTATTTTTGCCAACTGAAGTGATGGCGACTATTAGAATTTTCACTAGACTCTGATTGGAATGCCGAGGACATGGATGTAAGCAATCTAGTAAAACTGCTGCCACAAATGATTGTGAACGGTAAGACACTGGATACCGCTTCTAATTCATTGAGACTGAACCAAGAATAGTTTATTACGTACCTAGGAAGTAAGGAAGTTATTAGCGACAAAAATGGCCACCCGAGCGAAGCGAGGGTGCCAATTTTTTGTCGCAATTCACTTCTTCATTTCTATGGTGCGTATAACATTTTTTGTACCGGAGGGAGTGAGAAACGACGTCTTTAACCGAGCGAAACGAGGTTAGAAACGTCGTTTTTCGCTCCCTAGGTACAAAATAGTATATTACACACCTAGGACGGGAAGAAGTTAACCTCGACAATAATTTGCCTCCCGAGCGAAGCGAGGGTGCCAAATTATTATCGAGGTTGACTTGTTGCCTTCCGAGATGTGTATACTATTTTTGGGACCGAGGGAGCAAAGAACTACGAGGGAGCAAAGAGCTACTGACCGAGCGAAGCGAGGGCAGAGAATCAGTTCTTTCTGGCCAAGGTGTGAAAAAACTCTTACACGTTGAAACTAACAAAATCATGTAGAATTCCTTTGAAATTTAATACGAGTGATGGCATTTCAATGAACCAATCAATCTGAAGTGACTGAAGGTCAGGAGCTGTGTGAGCGTAACAATGACATAACTCACCATGCCTTGCAACAACACGAAGAGCACTATGGTACTTGTTATCGTTATATCGCTTCACTCGTAACACCCTGCTCGAACGCATTACGTCGCTACTCAATACAACACTACTCGTTTTGTCTGTCCAACGAATTAAAGAAAATATTTTTATAAACTTTTCCTGTGAATATAGAAATGATAACGGTATAATAATTGGATCTTCTATCACTTATTTCAAGTTATATAAATCACCAGTCTGTTACTCAAATATCAACTATCATTCGTCGTATGATTACGCAGGACTTTTTTTCTTTCAATACCGCTACATAAATTCTTTGACACTTATATGAAACTTCACAATGCAATATGTCTTTTGTTTTGAATTGAAAGTTATGTGACCGCTATAGAATTCAATTGAATCTGAAATTTGCATTTGAATTTAGTTGAATTTCTATGTCGCTGAAGCCAGACACGAAAATATCGTCGAAAATATCCACAGAAATTTGGGCCTCATGACAGCTACGACTTATCCATATTCAATAACTTCGGTGATATGGCGAATGAAGGCATAAATTTGAGACAAGATCTTTTTTTATTTTATTTTATTTTAATGAATTTAAAGAAAATTAGAAATGACAAAAGATCTCACCCGACGCGGCTCGGGTCGAAGCTGTCGGGGCTCAAGAGAAAATAGTTAAATTGAGAAAATTGGGCGCCAGTCGGTTTAAGTCCGACAACTCTGATTAAATTTGACAGTTAAATAAAAAATGAGACTCTAATTATTCGGGTGTGAAGTCCAACTTTGGAGACCCTGAAGAAAAGTTAGAGAGAGAAAGAACAAATTGACGAGCAAGATATATAGGTTACTTACTTTAATCCTCGGCAACCGCTTCCTTCCTTTCTCCAAATTATATCTCTTTGTCGAATGAAATGTGACAACAATAATTAATTTGACAAAAAACAATATTTGACAGAAACAATAATGATAATTTTATTTTAATAATGAAAATTATGTAGGAAACAAAATAACACAATGGTATTAGGCCTTTACAATGTCTCGAGAAGAAGTGAGAAGTCTTTCACGTTGCCCACTTGTTGAATTTCTTTGTCAAGTCGAAAAATCAATACTTCGGCGCAACTCAGTTGACCAAATTGGGTATCGCTCCCAATTGGTCGTTTCTGACGTTCGACAATACCGAACCTGACCGAAAAGGCCCTCACTATTCGCTTGACGTGGCTCCCGAGGGACTGACGTTGGGGGGAAAATTTGAACATTGTCACAAATTTTTTTGTGTAATACCTGAGAACATTCGGGAGTCCTCAGTTTCAGAAATTCGGGGGAGGTTACAAGGAGGGGGGGTGTTAGAATATTTTTCCAACGCCACACCATAAATTTTGCGATTTTATAAGCGATATTTTCTCTTCTATGGCGAATTAGGGCATTAATTTTGTTTGGATAGTACTTGAAAGCGTTTACAAGCCTTCAGTTTTAGAAATTCATAGAATGTAGCAAGAAGGCGGGTGTTATAATTTTTTTACACTGTAACACCGTAGATTTCACGATCTTATTCGTCATAAGTCCCCCTCTATGGCGAATTAAGGTGTTAAATTTTTTTATGTGATACCTGAAGGCATGTACAACCCTCAGTTTCGGAAATTCGAGGCAGATGACAAGAAGGGGGGTGTTAGAATTTTCTTCCACCGTCACACCATAGATTTCGGGATCTTATTCGTTATAATTCCTTCTCTAGGGCGAATTAGAACATGAAATTTTTTTGGGTAATACCTGGTAGCGTTTATGAGCCCTCAGTTTTGGAAATTCAGGGCAGAATACAATGAAGGAGGTGTTAGCATTTTTATATCACTCACACAGGTAAAATGGCGCTGTACCTCGCTCTTTAGAGGTTGACAAGCGCTGTTTTATCCACTGAAACGTCTTACTTACCGCGTTCGACGAATGAGACTTTTGACGTTGATAAAGACCATAACCCACGCTGAGGTGTGCGGTAATAACATTACCGCACACTCCAGCATGGGTAATAGTCTTTATACACGCCAAAAATCTCATTCATTCGAACACGATGAGTAAGACATTTCAACCGATCAAAACAGCACTCACTAACCCCTGAAGAGTAAGGTCAAGCGCCATTTCACACCGCATGTGAGTAATATAAAATTGTATGAACAACTCGTGTGTGGAGCCGTACCCACTCGCACGTTTGAGCGCACGAGCGAAGCGACCGTGCTCGTGGGTAATACGGCGCTTCCCGGACTCGTTGTCTAATATACTATTTTTCAATGTCACACCGTAAATTTCACGATTTTTTTCGTTATAAGCCTCACTCTATGGCGAATCAAGGCATGAAGTTATTTTGTCTGATACCTGGAGGTGTGTACGAGCTCTCAGTTCAGGAAATTCGAGGGAGGTGACAATAAGAGGCATTTTAGGATTTTTTTTTCCACCGTCACTATGTGATCTCTTTGTGATTCCAGAAGCTGCAAGCTCGTTGAGGTAGCTGAGAGAAAACATGTTTCTTTCCATCATACAGATCAAATTAAGATGAATAATTCCTCGAAATTGACCGCACAAAAAAATTTAATGCCTTAATTCACCATAAAGTGGGACCCATAACGATTAAGATCGCGAAATCTATTGTGTCATAGTGGAAAAAAAATCCTACAACTCCTTTCATTGTCACCGCCCTCGAATTTCCAAAACTGAGGGCTCGTACACGCCTCCAGATATCACTCAAAGTAACTTCATGCCTTGATTCGCCATGCAATGGGACTTATAACGAGGAAGATCGTGAAATCTACGGTATGACAGTAAAAAAAAATCCTAATACCCCCTTTCTTGTCACCTTCCTCGAATTTCTAGAACTAAGGGCTTGTGAACGCCTTCAAGTACTATACAAAAAAAATTCATGCCCTAATTCACCATAGAGGAGAAGATATAAGCTTATAAAATCGCATAATCTATGGTGTGGTGGTGGAAAAAAATTCTCACATCCCCCTACTTGTAACCTCCTTTAAATTTCTGAAACCGAGGACTCCCGAATGGACTCAGGTATTACACGAAAAAATTTCATGCCATCCATGCAATAGATAAATTGACTTATCATTCGGTTAAAGGGAATATTTCTTCCATTTTCTTTGCTCGAATAACTTTCGGAACATTCATGATGCGACAAAATCCTGATGAATGCATTGAAATGTTAGGAATTTGATAAAGACCTTTATTATTATTCACCTATTCATTGTATACTCATTTTGAATCCAATAATGAGCAGCATAGGCACTGCAAAAGGTTGTAGTTCATTCCATATCCCATCTCATGTAGACATCCAGAATGGAACGTAGAAGTTTCTCCGACCAGAAAATTATCCTGAAGATATCAAAATTATATCCGTTTGATGAAAAAAAAGTTTCGTTCTCGATTGAGTCATTTGTTTGGATCCGAAGGATATGCAGCATTGACACTCGAGGAAATTTCGATTCAGCTTCGGAATATCGTCTGATACTGACTTCGAAAATGAACAGAAAAAAAGTATCATACTATGGAGTGACTACAATCGCATGGGAGATATATTTATGTGGAAAGAAGAAGTTTCTTTCCTTAATTTATTCATTCATTTCTAGTTAAAGGAGATATTTATCATAGATCTACGATTTTTTAAGTCAAGGTTACGGACCACCCACGCAATCTTCAAAAACTGAGGAAATAAATGATTGCCATTATGAAATGACGCATATATGTGCATCAAAATTATATACATTTGATGAAGAGATTATTTGGGATTCCAATCACGTTATTTTTCCTCATCGTACGATATGGATTATCGACACTCTTGGATTTTTCAAATTTAATTTCTCATACAATCTCATGCTGATTTAAAAAATAAGCAAAATGAATTCATGATGCTATAAAATGATTCTGAATGCACTGAAATTATATGCATACAAGCGTCTTGCGGGCGCTATGCGCCCGCCATTGAGAGTTGCTAAAATTTCAACTTTTTAATTTTCAACTTAGTTACAATTACCGGTCACTACAATCGATCTCATATGGTTATATGTTTAATTTTGTTTCTGAATTTATAATTTATTTGACTTTCTTTTTTTTATTCTATACTATGAAGTAAGCAGATAAAAACAACTGTCATAATTTTTATTCAATATTCTGACTGATAGTGTGTATTGAAATATGGCTGATAATTCTGAAATCCCTCTCAATTCAATATCTCCAGCTTCATCTGATATGGTTGAGAATAACCAACCAGTTATTGAGAATAACCAAGCTGAAAGTGATCAAGGAGATCGAATCGAATTTACTTCTTCTGAAGTACTCCAATCTTTCTCACCACTTACAACAAAATTGGTGTATGTTTTTCTCATTATTTCTTGAAGTCATTAATAGACAATATTAGTTAATGTTCTCAATTTATCGATTTTTCCATCTTTAGTGAAATTTGTGCTATTGTTGATAAAATTTCGAGTCCAAAAGCTGTTACATGTAAAGATGGTACCATAAAGTCTGTTCTTCAATTCGTGGTACACAACAATGATGGAGAACGTGTCCAGTGCATTATTTGGGATAAATTGATTGAAGAATTTATGGATAAAATTTGCTATCAGCATGTTTGTTGAACAGAATCACGAATATTATCCTTATTATTATAAATCATATCATTTTCAGGCAATTCATATTGATGGAGCTTATCTGAAGTCTGTTGTTGATCAATATAACGATGGGACTATTTCCTATGAGCTTGTTATTCAAAAAAATACGATCATTGAAGACTATGGAAACATATCACATTCTCATAATATCCAAGCCGATGATTTTGAATTAATCCCCTTGTCTCAAATTAGAAATCAAAGAAAAATCATAAGTAATTTGATTTATTTATATCAAAAAATGAAATTAAATTATTAAATCTCATTTCCATAACTTATTCTTCATTCTTAAGGAGTTCGTGGATACGTTAAAACAAATTGGACTATTATTGAGAGTATAGTACATAATAAAGAGAATCAATGTTTTGGCTCAATTGCTGATGGAGGGTACTTCCTCGAAGTTAAAATTTCCAAATTTTCTCCCGATTTCCGAAGTCCATTTGCTGAAAGAGACCATGTAGAATGTAAAGGATTAATTATTCGAACAGGTGCATTGAAAAATCATAAAGAAATCCTCTATTATTCAAAATTCATCCTTATCCAATCATACAACAGTTAATTTTTTTTTAGGAAATTCTTTCTGTTTGACAGTGAAATCATCTGCTTACATCACTCGTGTTGATTCCGTAAAAGCAACTCTCAAGGAACTTTTACAAACGAAACCATTGAGTATTCTTCATTCATCGTCTTCATCATCTTCACAATCATCATCAAAATTTCCTTCGAAAAAAATTAAGCGTGAATTATCGTAAAATTCACCATCAAATGATATCGGAATTCATTGAATATAAATTAGTGGTGAATATAAATCGCAATGAACATTGGAAAATAACAAATTATTGATTTTTTCTAATTAAAAACATCAAATGATTCCCTTAATTTATCATGATTGTATAACAATACAAAATTATTATGAAATGATAATCAATTAATTTTTTTTTCATGCATCTAATTAGTTTCATTAATATTTTTTATTCCATTCTAGTTCATAATGTTATTCCTTGAATTCCCCATTAATGAGATTAGGTGAAATTGGGATAAAATGGACATTTCATCTTCTAATGATTCCGTTGGAGAACTGAGCAAATTTCAGATGGAAAACACATTTCAAAATGAATTGTTTCTAATTTTTTGAGTATTATACTTTTTTCTGCCGACCTTTGAAGAAGTATACTCCTTTCTAAAATCAGAAAAATCCCCTTTTCCACCTATCCTTCTGGTTCTATAAGTTGCAGCTACTTGGGGCTGATGTCGAATAGATGATGAGCTCATTCCTCATCGATTAATATGTTTCAAATTTTTAAAATCAATTTTTTAAATACTAATGTGCCATTTTCTCAAAATAAATTTTTGCTCTATAATTGGTTGAAAAATTGATAATATTTTCTTTTAAACCATGTAAGTCAATGGGGAAAAAGCTCACCTTTCACTTGGAATCAATGCCAGATGACTCTGACTCGTATTATGAACCCATGAATTATTATTGTCAAAAAATTCAAAAACAAAAAGGCGAAACTTTCAAATTTGGTACAAAAAATAAATTTTTTCAAATAAATAGTCAAAAAAATAACCTCTAATATACGATATTCATTGGAAATTTCCCCATATTTTCGATAGAATTGTCAAAAGAAACCCATCCTCAATATTTTCATCAATTTTGAGTAATTTTCATAGTGTAAAAGACCAAAACAATTACGTATTCGTTTTACCTCACTTTCACTACATATTTATTAAAAAAATCTGAACAGTATTTCTTATGTCATTGAATCTTGTTTTGAGTAAATTATTATTAATAAAATTACATTAATAAAATTACATAAAATAATAAAATTTCAAAAAATTGTAAAATTCTCTTTCAAAGTTCTTGTTGTCCTCATCATTTCAATACTTGGTCTTTTTCATCCTTCTATTTTGTTTAATTCTCTGTGATGTTCGCCTTCTCTGATTTTTCTGATTCATTCTTTTTTTATTTCGTTTCCTGTGATTGGAAATTCATTTATTTTTTAGAAATGTTCCAATAATTATTTATTAATGAATGTCATTTGATAATCACTATTTGAGGTATTCTACCTGCGATATTTCTCATTGTCTCGATCCATTAGCATATTCGTATTTTCATATTCCCATTTCATTAATTCAACTTTGATTTCATCGTCTCTGTTCGGCATGTTTTCGATGTAGTAAATTTCTTCTTCCAAGTCATAAATGGACTGTTCCACCCTAATTTTCATCATTATATTATTTTGATTCATTTTTATGAAAGTAATAGAAATGAATACAATATTAACTCGTGTTAATTATTTTTCCACAAATATTCAGCTCTAATCAATAAAATTTTCCCATTCAAATTTTTTTACAACTTCATTTGTTTTTATTTAACCAATAAAGAAAATTCAGAATTATCTTCTATAATTGATATTCACTTTCACTTTTGAATCCCAGCTGCATACGAATAATCAAAATAATAATTTTGCAAATTTTCATTCTTTCTTTCCTCTAAATCATTCAACATATTTTCCAGGTTGAATTCAATAATTTATCTCTATATACATGTCTTCGATCATTCAAGTATAGAACTGATTAAAATATTTCTTTGAATACGATATTTTTCGTATAGAATTTATTTTTATGCCCAGTTTCAATTAATCCTTCATCGCCAATAAATATCTTCAAATTTTCAGATTTCCTAACTCTCGATACAGAAACGTACAGTTGTCCGTGACTAAAAACCGGACTCTTCAAATACAATCCCACCTTTTCTAGTGTTTGACCTTGAGCTCTATTAATGGTCATTACATAGGCTAATCTAATAGGGAATTGTTTTCTAGTCATAACGAAACCTAACTCCTTTTCTTCTGTACTCAATTTAATTTTTGGCGGTAATACAATTTCATCTTTTGCTTTCCCAGCAATCACACTTGTTATTAATAAGTGGGGTTTCATTTCTATAATCAATAATTTTGTACCATTACACAGGCCATTATTGATATTCAAGTTTCGTAACAGTATCACTATGGCTCCTTTTTTCAATATCAATTTATGAGGTGGAAAACCATTTGGTGTGAGACTATTCAAATATTCTGTTGTTATATAATTCTGTTGTTGTTTTTCTTCACTATTATTTTCATCTATGCTGAAATAAATTTTTTCATTTCCTTGCAATTTTTCGATAATTTCGTTATTCATATCTAAAGCATCTGCATTCAGAGGTGTTAAAATTGCATAATTCCAAACAGTTTGATCATGTTCATTAATATTATCCCCAAATATTTCAGTTATTATATTATTTTTACATAAAAAATTTTCTGGTATTTCAATTAGATCTTTTCGTTCTTTAAATTCCTCATTCAATTTACCTTCACCTACGTTGATTAACCAACTTTGAAATTGTTTTTGTGATTCTATGACTCGGAAATTATTAGTCAATGACTTTGGTTTAAAAAATTTCCATAAAAAACTGTTTTTCACACAGTGTTCTACGATTGTAGTTCTAGTACCATGTTTAATTATTGGTAAGATTTGTCTGAAATCTCCTGACAATAATACTACTTTTCCACCGAACGGTCTATCATCTTTCATTAAATCTCTAAGTAATAAATCAATTGCCTGTAATGCGTACTTTTCAGCCATTGTTATTTCATCCCATATCAATAATTTAGCTGTTCTTATCAGATGTCCCAATTTAGAATGATAAGTGACATTACAAACTGATACTTCATTCAGCGATAGCGGTAACTTGAACATTGAGTGTACAGTTTTTCCATTTATTAATATATTTGCAGCAATTCCAGTCCAAGCGACTGGTATCACTGATATATTTTCGATCATCATTTTCTTGATAATTGCATTCAATAAGAAACTTTTTCCGGTTCCTCCTGGACCATCTAGATAAATATAACGTTCTGTTGAACAATTGTTCTTCACAGCCTCCAATACCATTTCATAAATGACTCTTTGTTCGTTAGAGAATTTTCCTTCTATTTCTAAGACTTCTCTCTGCAGATCATCAACAGAATTTTTCGTAGCATCTTTTTCATCATTAAACATCTGGCTTAGCAAAATTTTATTAATTCCAGGTAATCTGAAATCCTCTAAGCGTAAGCCATTATCAGTTAATACATCTTGTATTTTTTTTAATGCAACTTGTTCTCCTATTTCATATTTTTGATTGGGATTTATGAAACACTCTTTATATTTATTCCATAAATCTAATGAATTTGTTGGAGAACAAAAGATACGGATGTAAGCAAATAATTTACATAATTCAGATGGAAATTTGAATTGCTTTGCTTCTTCTAAACATTTTTCTATTTCATTATCATTTTCAATAAAATTTCTCATTTTCGCTGCTTATGTAAATGTTTTATAAATTATATTATCATGAGTTCTCAGTTCACCGAAACTCCTCGCACCCTTGACGTGAAGTAGTAGCAATCTTAGACTATAGAGTTCCATATTTTTAGGATTTACAAAATAAATTCTACTCAAAACAGGCTTCTTAATTTCAACTCTTCTTTTCCAAATCTTCAATTTTTCATCAAATACATAATGATATGGAATTTCGGCATATAGATATTTTCGAGATTCTATACAGCTTCTATTCAATTCAAACCATGCGGTCAAAGTAGTGTTTTTATAGGCTTCAAGAGCTTTCTCTTCTAGTCCATCTTTGTAATAAATCCGTTGTTGATTTTCTAAATGAATAGCCAATCTGATTGTAGCATGAGACTGTTCATACATTTCAAATTCATTAATTCGATGCATAGCTTCAGGTGGACATACATATCTAGTCGATAAATAATGATGTATTTCATCATATTTATACGTATTTTCAGCTATTAATTCTATCAGTGCACAATCATGTCCTTTATAGCAATACTTGAATAAATATTTTATCCAAAGTATAGACGAACAGACTTCTACATTAATATGACAGTTCAATACCAGCAGAAGATATGGATTATATGGTACTACATATCTATTATCGGCAACTCTGACTGTACTCCCTTTTTCATAGATAATTTCTTTATTATCTCTACGTCTTTGATATATTGGATATGAATTTTCCCCCATAATTGTTTCTTGTGAGAATTTCTTCGGAAAATGTTTTGTACATTGTTGAGTTTCAGTATCCATACACGGTGCTGCTAAATTTTGTTTCCCACATGGCCCGTGAATCATAAATTTTTTAACGCGTTGATATAGAATTGGATTTTTTTTTACATCTGGAATTTCCGCGCATATTATTTTATCTACCATATCTGTATTTCTAATTATGAACTCTTTCTTGAAAAACACTAATAAGTGAATATGTGGTAGTCCCCTCTTTTGAAATTCAATAACATAAGTAAATGCAGTATGGCGCCCGAAAATTTCCATCTCAAATATCATTTTTTTCAATTCTTTGACTTTAAGGTGAAATACTCTTGCTACTAAATCCGGTCGATCCGATGCATTTTCACCTGGTTTTAAACATTCTTGAATCTCAGTCCAATTTGTATTGCATGTCATGGTTATAAATAGTTGAGGTTTCCCAAATTTTCTCGTCATATTCAATGCATCCATATATAGCTGCTGATAGGCTCATGGGCTCGTTTGGAATGAAGATGGTAAAATAACCATCCGCCCAGGAGTTCTGTAATTGTTATCCTCTGCTTTCTGTTTAATATAGTCCATTAAGCCACTATACAACTCTACTCGTAATGAATGTTGTTTTTGTCTAAGATATTTCAATCTTTCACCTTCAATTTTACTCCAAACATCAACTATATATCGTTGCGTTAATTTTCCTGCTGATAAACAGGGATTGAATTGTTTCCTCACTGACAATCGGTAACTATAGAACTGTAATGGTGTAATATATTTTTTCTTTTCATTTGATTTTTCGCTGTGATTTGTTTTTGCGGACTGAATTTTCCTTCTTTTAGAAAGATGGCTCATATTTGTTGTCCAACCTTTTTCTCCTCTTGGAAAGAGTATCAGGTAAGTCATAGGATCTACATTAGCACTGAGAGTTGATAAAGGAATACTTTCATTTCCTTTCGGATGAATACATATATATCTTTCAACTGGAGGCTGGCCATCTTCTGATGTAAAGACCACAGCAATTTCATTACATGTTGGTAAATTGAAAGTTTTCTTATTAGAACTTGAATCTCGTTTCATCCACATGAGAATATTCTTCATCTTTCTCTTTTCTCTTTTAGCCTTCATTTCTTCTTTTCTCTCGAAATCATACATCATTGTATACGCTTCTGCATATGGATTTATCTCTCTCAATAAGTTGCCTAGTTCTTCTAATAATTCCTTTTTACAATTTGAATTGAATTTATTCTTCAAGCGTTCTTCAGTTGCTTGATGTGTATCTAGTATATATAACTGCCCATATTTCCTTTCTTTTTTTTCATTTGGATGAAGTGCAAATGTATTATGATAAATTTGGCCATGAATTTTATATACGAAGGGTCCAATGCCTGGTGGAGTAATCAATTTAGCCCCCATACTTGCAAAAGCAAAAGCACTATTATAACAACGTATCCTTTCTTTGAAATGATAATGATTTTTATATTTCGTGTCAGTAAGTAATTTCAACAACAGTTGAGGATAATTATTTATTTCGGGTATTTTTATTTTCCCTTTATGACAACAAATTTTAAATTCATTATCTCTTGGTTTTTCATCTCTAAAATGTAATGCCTTACAAAATTTGCACTCTACATTCATTTTACCAGCGTAATGGGTAACAATTAGTTTTTCTATAACATTTTTTGAATTCAAACCGTTCAAAACATTGGTAGTTCTCTTATGTTCTCTCTCCAATTTATTTATCCGTGAATTCTCCCCGTCATTATAATTATCATAGATCGAATCATCTTCAGAGGAATTCGAGGGTGTATCACTCAATTGATTACGTTCAGAGTCATTTAAATTTTCACTCAATACACGCTTAATTTTCTTCATAGCTGAGAATTTCTGTATCCTAGGTAAACGATCCACCTTATCATTAGTATGGATAATATTTGGATCGTCATTCACTTGAAATGTTTCTTTTCTCGCAAATTGTATTATTCTATGAATTTTTTTCTTTTCTTTGTCAAGAATTCTTATTGCCACATTCACTTTCTCAACACTTACAATCTTGATTTTATTATTTTTATTCCTAATTTTTTCCTTAATTTTTTGTTGAGATTTTTCATAACAATTAGTTTCCAAAGTGTTTCTCATATTTAGTTCCTTCTGAACTTTGATAAATTCCCTCCTATTCTTCTTTCTAGCTTTATCAATCTGCTTTTTGACTTTCAATTCATCATCATGAATTTCTTTATTAATTTCGAATTTGCTACAATTTTTGAATCTCTGATGTCGATCTTTCTTGGTCTGAAACACAGACCGTCTAATTATATTCTTTCGTATTACAGGAAAATTTTCATAGATTTTCTGCGTCAATAATTTGCATACGTGAATTACTATTTTTGTTTTATCATAGAAAATTTGGGATGGATTCATTCCAAGAGATATGGAAACAACGAAAGCAATTGCAAAAACGGCAGAATCAATTAATTTTTTCGATCTCTGTACAACGTGATAAACAATTTGAGGATTGAATGGGAATAATTTTTTTATATAAATGCTCGAATATGTATTCAATTTCAATTTGTTTTCGCTATCGTAGACATTGATTATATTTTGTTCATAATCAAGACATATCCATCTTTTTTCTTCGTTCCTCTTATTATGATCATGCGTCAATTGGATATGTTACTTCTTCTCATCGATTGGAATAATATTATCATATTAAGCAAAAGGCTGCATCTTTATACCTGTATTGACGAAAAACAATTCCTTAAAATCATTCATATGTGAATCATCAAGTTTTCCAATTTCATTGCAATTATCAAGTAGCTCGTCATGAACTTCCTCATTATTATCCATTTTACTGATATCCATCCTCTTGACTTTTTTCCTCAGAATATATCCATCCTCATCATCGGATTTCCTTTTTGAAGTTTCATCTTTATGATAATTGTCCCCTCCTCAGAATTTTTATGAATATTTGTTTCATTATTCAAATGGAAAGACAAATTATTCAAATTTGAGATTGTTGTCATTTTTATGCACGGAAATTCTTCATAAATATCAGATATCAACAATTTAAATAAGTGTGATCTGAATTTTGTAGTATCATATATGAATTCTGATGGATCTTTATTGAAGCTCACTGATACGGCGAATGCAATTGCGAAAATACCACAATCAGTGGTGTTAGTTTGTTGTTGAACTTTACGGTATTTTACATTTGGATTAAAGGGAAATAATTTACGTAAGAATATCAATGAGTTACTGTTCAAAGTCGAAGAATTCATGCTGTCATAAATATGTATCACGTTATTATTATAATGTGAACAAATCCAATGTCCTTCAACAGTCTTTGAATGATCAATTTCTTCCTTCGATAGTATTATTTGACTATCGAATAATACTTGAATATGACTTTGATCTCTGTCTATAGACATAATCAATTCCGGAATTTGCCAAAGATTGGTAGCTGCATTATCAACTTAGTGTGCCGTTGAAATACTTCACAGAATTTTGTCATGTGATCGTCTTCTAAACGTGCCGATTCATTCAAAATAATTTTCTTCATTCCCTCTGTTACTTCCATGACTTGTCCAACAACGTCAAAATTTTTGAATCCGATAAATTAAGATGGTAAATATTTTTCCCTTCCAAATCCTCACTTAGTTTCTCTCTCAATGAATACTCTATATCACTATTGCACGTGCTACACTTTTTTCCCTTAACCAATTTTTTACTACAGAGATCTGTCATTCATTCAAACTCGAAATTCACATATTGATTACCATAGCAACAACATCTTCAATAAAAAAAACTTTTGAAAATGGAAAATTTTCCTGTGAATATATATATATATATATAATTCCTCTAGACGTAATGCAACGGAAGAAACCCGTAACACTGTCTATTCACACGTCCGACCTGATACAACGTAACATAAAACATAACATTTTTCACAACTTGACATTTTCCGAAGAAACTCATACTTTAGGTCTCAAGCAAAGGCTAATATAATTTTTAATGACCCCTCAAGTTTAAAACAGCAAAAAGAAATTCAGTTTTCATCTAATTATTACGTTTTCTAAAGAAAAGAAAATGTCTCCGGACAAACTTCAAATCGAATTTTTTTTTTATTCAGCACTCCGATGAACATAAAAAACATGTCTATATTTTATTCTTGATTAGATAAAACTAAAAGACATGTTAAATTGAGAATCAGAAACAAAAATTTAACAACGATTATATAAGTGTAATAATAATGTAATAATAATAATAATGTAATGACGGGAGATCATAATTGTATTCTATTTCTTTATTCCTTCTAAGTGAATTAATCTAAAGGTTCGACGGTCTAATATTTTTTTCCTTGGATTCCACTCATGCATCAATGCTGACTTCAAAAATGAAAAAAAAAATATCACTATTCCATGGAATATTTCAGAATGCATTGAAATCATATGCATTCGATGAAAAAAAAATTTCATGATTTCAATTAATCGATTCCATTTCAATCGAACAATATGAAACAGCGACACTCTTGAATTTTTCAATTTAATTTCCCACACAATCTCATGCTGATTCCAAAAATGAACAAAATAATTTCATGATAATATGAAATGACTCTCAATGTAATTGAATTATATGCATTTGACAAAAAATTATTATTCCATTCCATTTCTTTATTTCTTCTGAATGGATTAATCTGAAGGTTCGACGGTGTAATATTTTTTTCCTTGAATTTCACTCATGCATCAATGCTGACTTCAAAAATGAAAAGAAAAATATCACTATTTCATGAAATATCTCAGAATGCATTGAAATCATATGCACTCGATAAAAAAATTCTTCACGGTTTGAATTACTCGATTCCAATTTAACCCTTCAGCGCTCGCGTGATTTCACCCGACTTCGTTGCTCGCACGGTGAGCGCGCCGCTGCCACGTTAAATCGTATAAGAGCGGGCAAACGACTTTGCAACAGTGCAACTTAAATGGGGATTTTAGGCGTAATCACACTGGGCGGTGGAGCGCCGCCTTTTAGTCCGTGATCCACAAAATAATATTTACACTCAATTCACGCACGTTTTTGAGCTTATCAATAGTATATATCATTTTAGAAGGTTCAATGAGAGCATTAAAATTTTTAGAAATTTTTCCATTGGTAAAAATGAAGGTAAAACGAAAAAATGTAAAAAAGGCGGTGTCGCACTTATGGCGCGAGCAACGAAGGGTTAATTGAACAATATGAAACACTGACACTCCCGAATCTTTCAACGTAATTTCCCATAAAATCTCATGCTGATTCCAAAAATGAACCAAATGAATTCATAATACTACAAGATGACTTCAAATGCAATCAAATTATATGCATTTGACAAGGAATTATTATTGAATGCTATTTCTTTATTCCTTCTAAGTGGATTAATCTAAAGGTCTGACGGTCTAATATTTTTTTCCTTCAATTCCACTCATGCATCAATGCTGACTCCAAAAATGGAAAGAAAAATATCACTATTACATGAAATATCTCAGAGTGCATTAAAATCATATACATTCGATAAAAAAAATTCTCATGATTTTAATTACTCGATATTATTTCAATTGAACAATATAAAACATCGACACTCTTGAATTTTTCAATTTGATATCCCACACAATCTCATGCTGATTCCAAAAATGAACAACATAAATTCATAATACTATGAAATGACTCTCAATGTAATTGAATTAAATGCATTTGCCAAAAAATATTATTTTATTCTATTTCTTTATTTCTTCCGAATGGATTAATCTGAAGGTTCGATGGTCTAATATTTTTTCCTTGAATTTCACTCATGCATCACTGCTGACTTCAAAAATGAAAAGAAAAATATCATATCTATATCTATCTATATCTATTTCATGAAATATCTCAGAATGCATTGAAATCATATGCACTCGATAAAAAAATTCTTCACGGTTTGAATTACTCGATTCCAATTTAATCGAACAATATGAAACAGCGACACTCCTGAATCTTTCAACGTAATTTCCTATAAAATCTCATGCTGATTCCAAAAATGAACCAAATAAATTCATAATACTACAAGATGACTCAAAATGCAATCAAATTATATGCATTTGACAAGAAATTATTATTAAATTCTATTTTTTCATTTCTTCTAAATGGAGTAGTCTGAAGTTTTGACGGTCTAATATTTTTTCCCTTGAATTCCACTCATGCATCAATGCTGACTTCAAAAATGGAAAGAAAAATATCAATATTACATGAAATATCTCAGAATACATTGAAATCATATGCATTCGATAAAAAAAATTCTCACGATCTCAATTACTCGATATTATTTCAATTGAACAATATAAAACATCGACACTCTATAATTCTTCAATTCAATTTCCCAGACCATCTCATGCTGATTCCAAAAATGAACAAAATAAATTCATAATACTATGAAATGACTCTCAGTGCAATTAAATTCAATGCATTTGCCAAAAATTATTATTTTATTCTAATTCTTCATTTCTTCTAAGTGGATAAATCTGAAGGTTCGACGGTCTAATATTTTTTTTCTTGAATTTCACTCATGCATCAATGCTGACTCCAAAAGTGAAAAGAAAAATGTCACTATTCCATGAAAGATCCCAGAATGCATTGAAATCATATGCATTCGATAAAAAAAATTCTCATGATTTCAATTACTCGATATTATTTCAATTGAACAATATAAAACATCGACACTCTTGAATTTTTCAATTTGATATCCCACACAATCTCATGCTGATTCCAAGAATGAACAACATAAATTCATAATACTATGAAATGACTCTCAATGTAATTAAATTAAATGCATTTGCCAAAAAATATTATTTTATTCTATTTTTTTATTTCTTCCGAATGGATTAATCTGAAGGTTCGATGGTCTCTTTTTTTAACTTCCCGATAAGGGAAGTTTATGTAATGGCCCCGAAAATGGAAAATCGATTTTTCGATCGATTTCCATGTTTTGAGACCTCCTGAACATTTTTTGATCAATTTCGCGATCATGTCTGTATGTGTGTGTGTGTGTGTGTGTGTGTGTGTGTATGTCCGTAAACAGATGTTTCGTTCACGTTTTCTCATAAATTAATAATGTGATCGAAGTGATCGATGTCGTAATCGAAGCCTCTTGACATGAGCTTGCGGACATTAGATTTTGATCGAAATCGATCCGGTAATTTCTTAGTTTTTTAAGAAAAACATCATTATATTTTTCTCAACTTCTCAATCAGCGAAGTCTATGTACTGACCCCGAGGAGGAAAAATCGATTTTGTTATTAATCTCACATTTTGCCATCTCCCCAACTTTTTTTGATAGTTTTTACTACTATGTCTGTTGTTATTTATGGTTCTTTTCATTCATCATTTTTCCTAATAGTAAATGAGAGAAATTATCGGGAAGTTCTTAGTGCGGTTCGAAGAGTCACACTCATCATACTACATTCTTACTAATGCCTTCTCATCAGCAGTAACGCACTCCTCCATTCGCGAGCGAGTGAGCGACTACGCACTCCTCCATTTGCGAGCGAGCGCAGCGAGCGAGCAACCACGCACCTCTAGTTTTTCCTTGAATTTCACTGATGCATCACTGCTGACTTCAAAAATGAAAAGAAAAATATCACTATTCCATGAAATATCTCAGAATGCATTGAAATCATATGCACTCGATGAAAAAATTCTTCACGGTTTGAATTACTCGATTCCAATTTAATCGAACAATATGAAACAGCAACACTCCCGAATCTTTCAACGTAATTTCCTATAAAATCTCATGCTGATTCCAAAAATGAACCAAATAAATTCATAATACTACAAGATGACTCCAAATGCAATCAAATTATATGCATTTGACAAGAAATTATTATTAAATTCTTTTTTTTCATTTCTTCCAAATGGAGTAGTCTGAAGTTTTGACGGTCTAATATTTTTTCCCTTGAATTCCTCTCATGCATCAATGCTGACTTCAAAAATGGAAAGAAAAATATCACTATTACATGAAATATCTCAGAATGCATTGAAATCATATGCATTCGATGAAAAAAATTCTCACGATTTCAATTACTCGATATTATTTCAATTGAACAATATGAAACATCGACACTCTATAATTCTTCGATTCAATTTCCCACATCATCTCATGCTGATTCCAAAAATGAACAAAATAAATTCATAATACTATGAAATGACTCTCAATGCAATTAAATTCAATGCATTTGCCAAAAATTATTATTTCATTCTAATTCTTCATTTCTTCTAAGTGGATTAATCTGAAGGTTCGATGGTCTAATATTTTTTTCCTCGAATTTCACTCATGCATCAATGCTGACTTCAAAACTGAAAAGAAAAATGTCACTATTCCATGAAAGATCCCAGAATGCATTGAAATCATATGCATTCGATAAAAAAAAATTTCATGATTTCAATTACTCGATTCCATTTCAATCGAACAATATGGAACAGCGATACTCTTGAATTTTTCAATTTAATTTCCCACACAATCTCATGCTGATTCCAAAAGTAAATAAAATAAATTTATAATACTATAAAATGACTCTAAATGCAATTAAATTATATGCATTGGACAAAAAATTATTATGGTATTCTATTTCTCCCGTTCTTCAGAATCGATCCAGTTCTTTTTAATCTGTAGTTTTGAGGGTCTTATATTTTTTCATCCAGTTTCACCTGTGATCCCATGCTGCCTCAAAGAAATGTTTCAAAATGTACTGAAATCATGCATTGGATACAAAGAATCTTCATCTATTCAATCACTCGATTTCATTCCAATCAAACGATATGGATTACGATTCCTTTAAATTTCTCCATTCAATTTTCCCATAAAATCCCATGCTGAGTTAAAAAATGACTGCAAAAAATTTTTTTTCCAATCAAATTACTCTGCATGTACTGTATTTGTATGCATTTCATGAAAGAAATTCGTTGAAAAATTTTCTCCGCAGTCTAATGATAGTTCATATGCAATGGTATTCCTAATGACTTTCAAGAATCCATTGAAGTGTAACTTCATCCTAAGCTTTTATTTTCACTAAAAGAAGTCCATGAATACGTATGAAAGAATAAAGTGTACGAATGGTCGGAAAATGGAATTTTCGTATCTTTAATTTGGACTAGTTGTATCTCAGGAGCATATCGTCGATCTAGAAACAAAAGGGCGTAAGCTCCAAAAGACCCACTTTTCACAATGAAAAGGGCGTATGTCCAAAATGCCTCTGAAAATGTATTTTATGCTCCAATGATGCAAAAGAAACGAATTCAAAATTTGAGTAATAAAAGGGCGTATTTCTTAATGCCAGCGGGAATAGGGCGTATTTGCAGCATATACGCCTTTTTCTTATTGGGATTCTTTTTTGCTTGATCTCCCTGATGTATTTAATACCAAAAGAACGTATCTTTCAAACCTACGCCCTTCTGTTATTAATAATGATAGTCAATTTTTGAAAAGTTATGAGATTTAATAACAGTAAAAGGGCGTATTTTCAGTTCATACGCCCTTTTGTTATTCAAAAAAAAATTGAAAAAAATGGCATTTACGCCCTTTTGTTTCTAGATCGACGAGATCTTATGGTTTCGAGAAATCATTTTATTACCAAAAATGATATTACCGAAACAAAAGACGAGTGACTCAGGTTATAAATTTCATTGTGAGTGCTAGCAGGATATACGGCCGGATGTTCTCAATGGAGACAGAGCCATAAAAAAGAAGAAGAAAGAAGAAGAAGCTAGCAGGATATCATAGCTGCTGAGAGTGTCAGACACAAGGTGTATTTATGATACGACTGTATGCATTTTCAAGCACTCTATCATCGAAGTGATAATCATAATTATTCCAGTAAGTCAAAATTTCATTAGTTTCATCATTTCATTATGAATCAATTCACCTAAGAGCTTGATTTCAAGGATATTGCATCAATTCATCGACATCATGACAAGATATCGCTAAGGATTTTCTCATCATCACCTGGAAGTAATTAGTCCAGTTGTAGGGATCCGTGATGCTGATGTCCAACCAACCTATAATCTCGTCTTTGTAACAAACGGTTATAAGTGCAATTTTTCCAATTTTTTCATTGTGCAAATAACAAAAAATCGTATCTTTTTCCTACTCTGATCGATGTCCTATCATCGAAGGCCTTCCCTTCATTAATCAAAGAAAAAATTATTAATAACAAACGGTCGTAAGTGCCACGAATTACAAATAGAGAGTCGTATCTCCAGCACTTACGTCTTTTGGTTTTACTGGTTTACATAATTTTTGTTGGCTTTCCGGATGTATCACTAGAATTGAAAAGACATATTTGCAGCACGCACGTTCCTAGCGGTTCCAAAAATGCGGTATAAACACCGTGTAAACATTGTGTAAATTCCGTTTAAAAACTGTGTAAACACTGTGTTTATACCGTTTATTTGTGCAGTTTTTTCACAGTTTTTCTCCCGTTTTTACACGAGATTCACACAGTTTTTAAACGAAATATACAGAGTGTTTACACAGTTCTCAAACGGGCTTCACACAGTTATGACACAGTTTTTAAACAGACTTTCAACAGTTTTCAAATGGAATTTACACGGTGTTTACACAGTTTTCATACGGAGCTTACACAGCATAATTCTTGTACCAAAAAACGGTATATATTCCGCATAAATTCTGTGTAAACACAGTTTTTACACTCAAACGAGGTTTACACGGTGTTTATACCGCATTTTCGGAAGCGCTAGGGGTATTTGTCAGTAATTATTATCATAATTACTTCAATAGGGAATTGCCTTATGAAATAGAAGATATTGTCCTTTGTAGCAAAAAAAATTGATAACCATGAAGAAAAACTGAATTATTTTTTCAATTTTTCGTTAAAACTAATCAGAGATGGACGAAGTGTCGTACAATCCAAATAATTCAGCTAAAATTTAGGGAAGGCCATTCGAAAGCATCCTGCTCATGCATTAGCAGAAATTCAAAGGAAGAAATGGTGAATGGGGAAAGGTGGGGCATAATGCAGTCGAGTTTTTTATGTGAATCTAGGAAGAAATAGCCCATGGTAAAAACAGACCAGAAAAAATAGACAAGGAAAAAATAGCCAATGGAAAAAATAGACAATGAAAATATATCCCATATTATCATTTATCTCAAAATTTATCATTTTTTTATTTAATCCAAACACCTGAAACGAACAGTGGGTGGGTGGTTAATATGGTTGATGTGGGGGAATTGGGTGAGGGGACAGTGGGTGGGTGGTTAATATGGTCGATGTGGGGGAGTTGGGTGAAGGGATAGTGGGTGGGTGAATATGGTTGATGCGGGGGAAATCCACGTTAATCGAGAAATAAATTTAAAAATACATCTTTGATTTTTTGTATAGACTTTATTTTTCTTGTCTATTTTTTTTTCGTCTGTTTTTTCCATTGGCTATTTTTTCCACAAGCTATTTTTTCTGGTCTGTTTTTTGCATGGGCTATTTTTTGTGCCTACTTTTGATGTCTATATTATTGAAAATTCTGGAAATTAATAGAAATATTGCAGATGGGTTCATTCCCGTTATTTCATTAGAAAGCTGGGGACATTCGCAGTGGAAATTATGTGTCAGAAATCATTTTTTGGCATTCTGTAGAAATTCAACTTTTTTGGCCAACATTTGAAGAGGCCCTCCTTTCCATTTCTGGAAAAATTCACTTTTTCCTAAATATCTCCGTCTCTACTGGTCGTAGCGTGAAAATCCTGAATGGGGATGGTCGGGGAGATCCTTTACCATCGATTCAAGGGGTTTTGAGTTGGAAAATATAGAGTTTTGAGATAGTTATGGGGCAAATACTAGTTTTCACAATAGTACCCGTTAATACCTTGAAAATTGATATTTCGGAATCCAAAGACCCATCAATCGATGGCAAATGATCTCACCTGTCTTTCGGAATTTTCACGCTGCAATCAATAGCACTGGAGATATTTCCCAGAAAGCTTCTTTTTCGAAAATGAAAACGAGGACCTCTTCAAGAGTTGCCCAACTCAAAACCCACTCAAAACTAATAGACGTAAGAGCGTTATTAATTTTTTCATCTATGGAAAAAAAGTTAAAGCAAAGCGACGTAAGTGTGGAGATAAGGTTTTTTCACTTGTACATTGATAGTGACGTCCTTTCATTAATGGAATTTATGGAAGAAAATGTCCAGAATGCCATAAAATAAATTTTGATAGTGGTTTGAGAGATACGACATCTCGATATTAACTACTTTTTGGTACTTACAATGATTTGTTACTAAGGCGACGATGGAAGCTTCTCTTATGAGAATTTCAATTGATTCACCCAGTTCTTTCTAAAGAATTTGAGTCCCAGCTTGGAACATGTGTGTTGTAAATATTCTTCAAAGCGATGAAAAAAATAGAAATTTGCTCACTCATTGGGAAAAAAATTCAATGAAAGGGTTAAAAAATAATCTAATGAGCATATCATCAGATTGAATGAATTAGCCATTGTGAGGGATTGTTGCTATGAGAGAAAAAGTCCTATGTAAATGAAATCGGTTCCTCACTGTGAAACATGCATTTCCGAAGCTCAAGTCACATAAAGTTATCACAAATCCATCGCAGCCAACTAACTTCATGTCATAGTCCTCGGAATAACAGACGTACATTTAAATAAATCTTCTTTTCCCGGTTTTGCCAGATCGAATCACCAAGATAGAAGGACGAAAAAAAATGGACACAAACAAGCAATCCAGGCCAGTACTAAAGGAGAATTGTTGTGAATTTTTCACCGGAACAAATTTACAATGCAATGATGATGATACTGTCATCATGGAATGGCATAACTTAGATGCAGTATACTCTAAGCCAGAAGCCTTATTAGGAAGACTACATGATTTGGGAGCACATAAGACTGGAATATGCAAAGTGATTCCTCCCCAACAATGGAAACATCAAGTGTTGAAAGATCTCGTTCTACCAGCTGAGAAATTCAACATATTGCAACAATCGATCGAGAAATCGGAAGAGAATGGAGTGTACTTCGTTTGCTGCAATAATGCTTAAAAAAAATAACAATGACATATAATCAATTCTGTCAGAAAAATGAAGAAAATAAAGAATCAACCTGTAGTCCTGACGACCGACGACAAATTGAGCAAGAATTTTGGAAATGTACAGAAGAAGAAGTTTGCAATGGATTATATGGTGCTGACATTGACATGTCATTGATGCACCATGACTTGGAGGGTTTGAACTTTACAAATTTCCACAGTTTTTTGAATTTGATTCTACCAACGAAAATTGATGGTATCCATACACCATATGTTTACTTTCGCTCACCAAACACCTTCTTTGGAGTACATTTGGAGGATGGCAATACGCATTCATTGAATTTCTGCTACTTTGGTTGGAAATTATGGTACGGTGTTTATTTGGAAGATAAATTAAGATTTGAAGCAGTCATGAGAGCACATTTCCCAACGGATTGGGAAACTTGTCAGAATCCACTCCGACATAAAACATTCCTTCCCAGTACAAAATTTCTCAAGGACCATTGTATTCGTTATGTTTCGGTAAATATCAGAAAAACTATCATCACATTACGTATAAACCACTGCATATCACATTGTCCTTTGTTAATTTTCCAATTTTCATTTGCAATTTACAGATCATCCAGAAACCAGGGGATCTGATCATCACGTTCCCAGGTGGTTATCATTTTGGTGGTAATCTTGTCATGAATTGTTGTAAGGCGATCGGAGCATTGACGAAATCTGGAATGAAGTACGTCAGTATTGCTGACCAATGTACGTGTTCGAAGCAAGCGATCTCGTTTGATATTAAGGAAGCTGTTAAAAAATATACACCAGAGCTCTACTACCAGTGGGGTGAAATTCAAGAAGGACGTGATATCGACATCAACAAAAATCCATTTCGAATCAAAAGAACTGAAATACAGCAATTCAAATCCATTGAAGAGAAAGAAATTCATCAGAAAAGTCAGAGAATCCTCAAATCCAAACGACCCAGAAAAATAAGAAAAAATGAAATGATGAAAATTGAAGATCATGATCATCAAATTGAAAAATTACTACGTTGGTTATTAACTCACCAGCCAATACCATTGTATCAATGTAGCACATATAAGAAAGCCAAAATATCTCTTGGATGTTTCAAAACTACTACTGGTGAGACCCTGCAACGGATAATGAGAGAGAAATTGATGAAAATAAAAGCAGAAGAGGAAACCTATAATCTAACAGATAAAGAAATTGAAGAATTGATTAAACTGATGAACAAAGTTGCAAGGAAGAAGTAATGCACAGGATTCTGTAGAGATTACGCCTATTGAATCCATGCATCGCTTCGTACAAATGCCTTCAAACTGCCGCTAATTACTTACTATTGTTTATACTATTGTTCTGAATGTTATGATTGTGTGCAGTACGTCTGTATATTGTATTTTCGCAACTGTATAACTCAATGAAAATTTTTTTTACAGAAAAATAAGTATCGATTGATGATGATTTTGTTGTATTTTGAAATTTCGCTATAAATTTATGGATTCAACAAGACACTGTATATGAAATCAAATGAAAAGAGTTATTAGCGATGTCAATGATTGTCAATTAATTGAAAATGAATTGATAAATTGAAAATTGTCATATTTAAGGATGATGGTTTCCTTCATCTTTCGATCTTTTGAAGTACTAATTTGGTACACTCGTAGAATATGGTAAGATATTTCGAGGGCTACAGAGAAGGAGTCGAGAGAGATATTGATATTTGAAGTGGAAATACAGTATGCGTAAACAAAAATAATTCTCTCCAATATCGTTCCAATTCAGGTATTCTTGATTATTCCATTTCAATTAATCAATTACTGTAAGAATTCTTTTCAAGATATAATGTGATGACTCATGTAGATTTTCACTTGCACTTTTTGGAAGAAGTGAAAAGTCCACTAGAGATTTTATTTATCATTCCAAAACCAAAACTTTTCGCTTAATAGCATGAACTAATCGTTTCTCCATTTCTTTCGAAGCAAATGATTTTTCAAATTCAGGTATAATTTTGACCCCGTAATCATAATCTTCAGAGGATATGAGTCTCTAATTTTGCAGAACAGTGACATTTGTAGAGGTGTTTCAAAAGCGGAAGTGGTTGAAAAATCTTATAGAATTATTAGGAAAAAATATCTATATGAAAGGAATACATTGAACACAATTGAACACAATTACTACGAATAGTCAGCATTGAATTGTTCTCACTTTGAAGTCAAATCTATCGCCAATAATAACAAGTCCCAAGCAATGAACCCATGTCCCTCCATTTCATCCTACATTAATCGATCAATTCACCATCGTATGTTCAACATGACCTCCGCGTAGCTGAATGCATTTGTTGAGTCGTCGCTGCATATTGGTTCTGCAGTGTATCAGCATTTCTGGTATAATCGCTGCGATGGCATCTCGAATGCGATCTTCCAGCTCTTCTACAGTATCGATTTCCACAGCATAGACACAATCTTTGACAAAACCCCATACGAAATAATCTAATGGAGTCAAATCTGGAGATCGTGCTGGCCGGAGTTGAGCTGCTCCTTCGGGACTAGGACCAATATACCGATGTCCAACCATCCTGCGTATTATCCTCCTAGCTTGTCTTGAGGAATGAGGTGGAGCTCCATCCTGCTGAAACCACATATGTCGACGAACTCCCTGGAGAACACCTGCTTCATTCAACATTCTTGGTAATTCATTCCTCAGCAGGAGATCGTAGCGAATCCCAGTCAAATTTTCTTGATAAAAATAAGGACCAACCTAAAATAAGCACGAACCGTTTTATTTGATGAAATAATACATCAGCTGACTATACAGAGACTAATCCACTGATGGAAATAGATTGTAATCAATGATAGTATTCGATTTCGGAAGAATAATAGCTTTGATATCAGTTGCTCATCAATATCGCCCAGATGTGTATGTAGAAATGTCCACCGAGTGCATGTGTAGAAAACTGGTGTTAACTATCGAATACTCATATATTTCAGATGATGTTCAGCTTGAAAATGTAACAAATGCACCAAGTACGTTGATTCAAAACTGAAGACTAATGTAATTTGGATTTATTGAGTAAAGAGAGAGAATTTACCACTCGATTCCCAATGAGTCCCAACCACACGTTAGTATGAAAAAGATGTTGATGGCGACGATTTTGGATCATTGGATGTGGACGATCATCCCTATCGCCCCATTCATGCTCATTATGTTGATTGAAACTCGAACACCGTCCAAATCGTGCTTCATCAGTGAATAAGATTCTTTGTATAAAACGTGGATTTCGATGTTGTCGTCGACGTAACCAGTGGCAATATCTGAGACGACGAACCTCATCTCCTGGGTAAAGTGCATGGACTTGGGTGAAATGATAGGGATGCTGATTGTTGTCTCTGAGAATTCTCCAAACAACTGAGTGTGAGATGCCAAATTCTCGGCCAACTCTGCGAGTACTAGTTCTAGGATTTTCATCAAATGCATCCAGTACATCCTCTTCCAAATTATGCCTCACATGGCCCGGCCGTCCTCCATTGGCACGATTTGGCACAAGATGATCATTGCCCATGAATCGATTAACAGCACGCAAAATTACGCCAACTGACGGATGCTGATCCAGTGGGTGATGCTGTGCATAGACCCGGGATGCTGCAGCAGCATTGTAATCGCAGTCAATGTATAATATTATCATTTCCCTATACTGAGCCCCTGTATACGCGGCCATAATGAATGACAAAAAAAATCAACGTCAATTTTTTGACGTAGAAAACTACGTACCTCGATCAATGAAAAATGGCCTGACATGCACAACGACTTGTCAATGAACTGAGAGAAGAAGGTAACTAATGCAGGCGAAATGATTAAAAAGAAAACTCAGATATTCATACGATAAACGGAGAACTAGAAATTACGATACGTGATGATGTAACCATCAATGATAAAATCAGGCCGTGAGCTTGGAAAAAAAAGAAAAGATCATCATTATTCAGTGTTTCGCGACGCCATCTGATGATGACGTGATATTCCGATGGTAACATTCTTGTGAGATCGGAAACGAGCATTTAAAGAATTTAGAGGGTAAACATGACCATAATGAAAAAATCTCGATTTTTTCAACAAGGCTGAAGGAAATCGTTTTGAATCTTCTCAAGATAAAAAAAAAATCTCCTCAAGTTTACCAATTTTTTCATCCCATCGGTTTTGAAGTAATTAACGATCAAACTTGTGTCTCATACGCGGGCTCTTATGCACCGAACCTGTCTTAGTACGAGATTTTGTTACCGTGCTTGCATCAGATGGACACTAAATGTGAACCAGCTGTATGCCAGACTCGCATCAGATATGTGCTGCAATCCCACCGGATGTGCACTGATGGTATACGTAGGCGTACTGCATGAACTCTGAGTGAGCGAACAAATGTACGACACTCGTATCGGATTGCGTTATCTGTGCACGGCACTTGCATAGGATGTGCACTGCATTCCCACCGGATGTGTACTGCAGTCCCACCGGATGTACACTGCAGTCCCACCATACGTACACTAATTGTGCACGTAAGCCTACTACATGTGCACTGGATGAGCGAACGAATCTATGCCACTCGTGTCAGATGTGCACTATCTGTGGACCACATTTGCACCGGATGTGCACTGCAGTCTCACCGTATGTGCACAAATTATACACATAGGCGTATTGCATGCGCACTGGACAATTGTAAGATACTGGTGTCGGGTGTGCATCATCTGTGCACCGCACTGGCTTCGGATGTACACTAAATGGAAACCAGCTGTATGCCAGACTCGCATGAGATGTGTGCTGCAATCCCACCGGATGTGCACTGATGGTACACGTAGGCGTACTGCATGTGCACTAAATGAGCGAACAAATGTACGACACTCATGTCGGATGTGCGCTATCTGTGCACGGCATTTGCTTCGGATGTGCACAGCAGATGCACGACATGCGCACTGGATGAAAACCACTTGATTGGTACATAAGTGGTGCATCGAGTGTGTCCTGCTTTTCTATGTACCACGGGTGCTCGGCTTGTGCATCATCTGTGGAGAGCGCTCGCCTGGATGGCCATCTCAGTCGCCTTGGATGTACATCATCTGTGCATCACTGTGACTTTCAGTGTGCACTATCTGTGTGTCATGAGCGCTCAGCATGCGCACTGGATGTGCCAAGCCTGTGGATCGTATCTGCATCAGATGTGCACTATCCATGCGCAATGATCCAGCCGCACACGGATGTCTTGTATCTGTGCATCAGACCACAGTCTCATCGAATGTTCTCGAACTGCGTACCACATATGCAGCAGACATGCATCTGATATGCATCAGTCTGTGCTGTTCCCGAGTCACAATAAATTTCAAAAATTCAATTAAAAAAAAAAAACGATTATTCGTATGTGGTTGAAAATGTTAGTGGAGTCAGAATTCCGATATTAAATCATGTCGAGAATTTGAATGTTACGGAATAATTTTTTGTTCCAATGATCATCCATTTTTTCTCAATTTTCCACAACAATTCCTAGAGGGTTAATTCTTGATCATTATTTATTATTAATGACACACATTAAATCTAGCCGTGTGAACCAGAAATCTCACGACATATCAATTATTTCTAAATTTCAGTTGTACCATGTGCTGGCGCTCTTTTTCAATGTCACACTTAACCTGAATTTAAAGACAGACGGGAACGTAGCCACTTGCTTCATGTCACGAACCCGTCAAGCGGTTCTCATTCCATATTTCCAAACTTTTTTGAATTACCCTAACCCACTTTCATGCGGCAAAATCCCCTGCACTCATTGGTCTCGGAACACAATACTTCAATTATTAATTATTCAAATTTGGTTAAATGAATATTTTTTTGAATATTTATCCCATACTTTTTGCATCATACTCGACCATCGGGTAAAAGGTTTTCCACTTATTCAGATACACCCTGTATATTCCATTTCATGGCCCACTCCCACCCTCGTCACGTCTACACTACAAAAGCCAAATGTTCTATATGTCATTCCGAATCGAATGATACCCTGATCATAATTTTCCATCAACGCTAACAAATTGTCACCTTTTGGCACTTATTAACCAGTCTAATAGTCGACTGCTGGTCGATAGGCCACTTCATCACCTACAATCGACACGCACTCCAAAAATTTTATTATTTGATTAGTCGTCGATTGAAGGCTCTCGGGTATATGGATTGACTAACAATCGACTATACATAGTCAGACGTAGATCGATGAAGCCATTCATCATAAATACCGTAAAGGAAATATTCATTAATCACAATTTCGGCCATTGTTTATCAATATATTTGAGCCAATTTTTTTCATAGTGTTTGAAAATATCTCGGAAAGCGAGTGAAATAAAGCAATTTTGCTCTGAACCTTCTTCTGTAGTTTTTGAAGTTTTCTACAAAAAAGGGTTGGGACAAAAAAGGCGTACTTCCATTCGTTTCCGAGACATTCTGAGGATTTGATACTCACGCTTGCTTTCCGATCACGCGGCATTCTCCAAATCGGAGATATTTCGCGGTGACGATAATTTTAAAAAATGATAAAAAAACTGTTGAGATTTAAAAAATACTTTCACGATCTGACGTCGTCTCGAGTTCGATGGCAAGTGACCAAGGGGGTGATACTTGGTGCCAATAATAGTGGTGGGCAGCCCCCTCCCCCCCCCCTCTAGCACCGCGATGGAGAGATGTCACCAACTACCTTTCGTGATATTTTAGTGATAAGGTTGAACTAGCCAAAAAGGCACGATTAGCCACGATTCCAAAATTGTACGGTTCGAGTGAAGCAATCAACAGTTTAGGAAAAATTGTAAATAAGCTCAGATCAATTGGATTGTTATGAATTACAGGATTCTTCATCATCGAGCCGTGATGAAGAACAGAGAATGGCAGTGTTAATTGAAAATAATTCAATAGCTTAAGACCAAGGCATTTTGAAAATAAAAAATTAATCAATCAATTTATCTAAATTTATTTTCACTTTCACCTAAAATGTTGTCTGCTTTACTCGAACCGTAGAATTTTAAAATCGTCACCAGTTCCCGGGCTCTCAGATTGGGTTAGCTCTGGTGTGGAACTTGTGAATCAGAACTCTATGCATTTTCAAAACCGGAATAGTGAATTATGGAATTACAGGAAAAATATTAATATTTCATATTAATTGATGGTCTGTCAAAAACCGTCAAACGATTTTCTTCCCATAGCTATTCCCAAAAATGAAAAATTCCAAAATGGGGGGGGGGGGGGGGGGGGGGAGCCAACTAAAATTTGTTTGTTGGTCAGTTTTCAAAAATTTATTTAAAAAAAACTATTATCCGTCAAACTTCAATAATTATCTGTCAATCACCGTCAATCGTCCGTCAAACGATTGCAATTAGAAAAATTGTAAATATCCATACATGGGGGGTCAACTTTACGGAGCTTCATAATTCCTGGGTCATAATTCCCCCTTCAAAAATTCCCGCTCCAAAAATTTCCCACAAACAAAAATCCCATAAAATATTTTCCCCACTTAAATATTTCCCCACCTCTGAAAATTGCTTGTTCACATTTACGAGGTGATTGACTAGAGAAAGACTCGCAATAGTTGATCTCTCTTACTCGTATACAATTTCAAACACAGAAGCTATCAGTATACAAAAATCCATCGTGGTGTCAACAACACAGTAAAATGCCGTTACATTTTATTCTCAATCAAAAAGGAGGCCGTGATTTATTAGTGAACGAATACTTACATCACAATCAACGAGAGGAAAAAACAGAAGTAACGTGGCGATGCGCTTCATACAGTGAAACCCATTGTCCGGGCCGAGCATACACAACATCAACTAAACGTAACGGTAATTACCTCGATCCTGAAATCATTATTGTAATAAATACTCTCATATTATACGTAAAATTAAATTAACTTTATGAAATAGGTGAACTTTCAAGAGTGATAGAGCATGACCATGCACCAGATGCAGCAAAAGTTGGAGTCATGAAAACAATTGAAAAGAGGAAAAAAAAGCCAAAGGATCAAACCAAAATACAAAAGTCATTGTTTCACAATCATTAACCAATACATCCTCACCCGTTGCTGCAGCATTATCATCTATGCCTAATTTACGTCGTCAAGTACAACGAGTGCGGGCAACAGCAAATCCACAATTACCGACACCCGCAAATTGTGAGTCATTGGAATTGCCAGAACAATTCACTCGTACTTGGAAAGGTGATCAATTTTTGCATTACGATAAAGGAGGAAAAAATAATTTTTTGATTTTCACAACAACAAAAAATCTTGAGTATTTATCTACCTGCCCAACATGGTTTGCAGACGGAACATTTTTCAGCGTTCCAAGTATTTTTACTCAACTCTACTCAATACACGGTTATGAAAACAATAAATCGCTACCACTGGTTTACATCTTAGCACCGGATAAGAAGAAACGTACCTATAATTCTATATTAAAAGTTTTGAAAGAATCCGAACCAAGACCAAACCCAACTGTTCTTATGGTTGACCATAAACAAGGCTTTATTGATGCATTTCCAAAAATTTTCAAGACACTGAAATTAAAACATGTCATTTTCACTGTGGAAAATGCAGATGGCATCATGTCCAATCCTGTGGTAAACAAAAAAAATATGGAAAAGACATTGAGTTTGCAACAGCCGTGAAAATGTTGAGTGCTATCGCATTTGTCCCTGTCAATGATGTAATAATGGCCATTGACAGTCTCATAAATTCAGAATATTTTGTTGAAAATGCAAATGAGCTGAAGGATTTCATTTCTTACTTTGAACCAACATGAATCAGAAAAAGAGCAAATCGTCAAACTCAACCTCCACTATTCCCTCACATCATGTGGAATCAATATCATAACGTATTAAATGAAAATCCTCGCACCAACAATTCAATGGAAGCTTGGCATAATGCCTTCAACGCAGCAGTCCAGTGGGCTCACACAAGCATCGGAAAATTATTTAATTGTTTGAAAGATGAACAAACAACAACAGGAGTAATTATCACTCAAGCAGAGGCTGGTCGAAATCACCGAAGGGCAAAGAGACGTCGATACGCTGAATATGATGAAAGATTAAAAAATATTGTCCAAAAATACAATGATCTCGACATAATCGTCTACCTGAAACGCATTGCAAACAACATCGTATTAAAATAACTCAATTTAAAATATTACCGGGAAATGTTAATAAAAAAAAACGAAAATGTAGTAAAAATTGAAATGAAATAAATAACTATCCTTTCAAATTAAAATAGTAACTTGTTCCATAAAAGGGAATTTTGGAATGGGGAAATTGAGTGAAAGGAATAATGGGAGCAAGAATTTTTGGAGCGGGAATTTTTGAAGAGGGAATTATGACGCGGGAATTTTGACGCGGGAGTTTCGACCGGGGAATTTTGTCGTGTCACCATTCCTGCCCATCTTGCTATCCTGTCTGTTATCTGTATGATAGAGGTTTTTGTTAGTGCCCTGCACCATACTACAAAGGCGGAGGAGAATTGGGGCATCAGTACCACCGTGTAAATCCACTTCACCACTGCCAGGCTGAGTCCCCAGGTCCTCCCCATCATCCGCCTGCAGGCCCAAAAGGTGTTTGACACCTTCTTGAGCTCTCTGTCTATGTGTGCCTTCCAATTCAGTTTCCGATCGAGTCTCACTCCCAGATAGTCTACCCCGTCCGAGAACTTGAGTTCATTTCCAAAGATAGATGGAGGTTTCACCTTCCACCCCTTTCTCCTGGTGAAGAGCACCATTTCTGTTTTGTTGGGGTTCACCCTGAGTCCATGTCTGTCACACCAGGACTGAACAAAATCCAGTGCCCTCTGCATGCGCCAGTTTAGTTCTCCAGTGTGTCCCCCGCTCACCACGATAGCCACGTCATCCGCGTAGCCTATCGCCTTCACTCCCAACTGTTCAAGTCCAACGAGCAGATCGTCCACGACAATTGTCCAGAGAGTTGGTGAGATTACGCCTCCCTGAGGGCAACCCCTGCCTACTCTAGCTTTGACTCGTGCGTCCCCGAAAGAGATGTTAATATTTCTGGTTCTCAGCATCTCCAGTATCCATTCAGTCACTGTTTCACCGAATTGAAAGTTCCTGGCTGCATTTCCGATAACATCGAAGGTGGTGTTGTCAAACGCCCCTTCGATGTCGATAAACACTCCGAGCGATGCCTCTTTCCTATTTAGCACCCCTTCTATTTCTCCCACCAGTGAGTGAAGTGCCGTTTCCGTGGACCTTCCCTCTTGATAGGCGTGTTGTGAGGTACTGAGTGGTCTGGTTCACAGAGCCTCCTCTTTAATATGTTTATCAACGAGCCTTTCAAGTGTCTTTAGAGCAAGTGAGCTCAACCTGATAGGTCTAAAGGCCTTTGCATTGTCATAGATGCACTCGCCTGGTTTGGGTAGGAATGCAACCCTGACTTCCCTCCAGCCCATGGGTATACGCCTAGAAGCCAGGCTGGCTCTCATGGTCCGGAGTAGTGGATTTGTGCCATTCCTCCCCTCTGTAGCATTGCCGGGTAGATGCCATCCGGCCCCGGGCTCTCATATTTGTCGAACGAGTCTAGTGCCCATTCCAGTTTCTCTGGCGTGATCATGCTTCTGGCCGTTGCCCAGTCCGGTTTCCGTCCAGGAAGTGTGTTTGAGCTGTCACTCTCCAGTTCCTTCTCCTCTTTCACTTCCATGGAGTCTGGAAAAGTGTACTTGTATCAGGTGCCGAAGAATGTCCTCGTGTTGGGTGATATTTTCTCCCTCCGGAAGTGTAATATTCCCCAGAGGTGCCTTATGTCCTCCAGCAAAGATCCTTTTAAGTTTGGAGACCAGCGATAGGTTCTCCAACTCAGTGCAGAAGTCCCTCCAGTGCAAGTCCTTCGCTTGAACGATCTGGTACTTATACGTGGCATTTGTGGCCCTGTATTTCTCCCAGTCTTCATCTTTTTCTGTCTTGTAGGCTCTCCTCCATTGTTTCCTGGATAGGAGTCTGAGTCTCGTGAGCTCTCTGTTCCACCAGGCTACTTTCTTTTCTGCCCTAGCTACTTTGGCTTTACAGTGGTCATGATGGGCCTGGATGAAATTTCCTGTATGTACAGTGCCTCTCTGTCCAGTCCTTTCTGACCCCTGAAGCCCCTGTGACTGCCCCCGAGGGCCACCTCCAAGGATGCGCTAAAGCCCTCCCAGTCAGTTTTCCTGGGGTTTCTCTTAGGGGTTGCCTCAGAGTAGTTGTTGTTTCCCTTGATTTGGAACCTTATTCTCCTGTGGTCTGAGAGTGAGTCCTCATCGCAGACTCCTCAGTCTTCACAGTGATCCAAGATGGATTGAGTGCACAATGTCACATCCATTACCTCCTGGCATCTTGTGGTAACGAAGGTGGGAGTGGATTCCCTGTTAAGAAGCTCCCAGCCTTCCCCGAGCAGAAATTCCATGAGGGCTTGACCTCTGTTAGTCGTTTTCCGACTGCCCCATAATGTGTGCTGGGAGTTCGCATCACAACCCACTATCAGTGGCACCTTTAGTTCCCTACAGTACCTAGCTAGTTCCCTCAGTTCTAGGGATGGTGGAGGGTCGGCCGAGTCATGTGGTAGGTAGGCCAAGCAGAATACTACATCCCGTTTCGTTCCACCCAACGCAATCTTCGCTAGCACACCCACTAAATTCCTAGTACAGAAGTTCCTTAGTAGTCTAGGCTGGCAGTTGTTGTCCATAATGATGCAGGCTCTAGGTCCTGGCTCACCCTGTGCGTAAAAGGTTTCTTTTCCTTGAACATTTAAACCTCTTACAAGCCCCCCTACAACCCAAGGTTCCCGTATAAGGCATACATCTGTTTCCTCCACTACTATGCAACGGTGCAGATATGCCGCCGCTGCTTTGCAGTGTTGCAGATTGATTTGTGAGCAGAGAATGTTCCTGGTGCCCATAGGGACACCAGTGTCCACCCCTCCTCTTGATCCCGCCAATGAGCGACCTGCTTGGTTACCCCCTGGTGTGGCCCCTGAACGGGTCCATCCTCCTGGGTCCCACCAAAGGGGTCCGCTAGCGATGGGAGGACAGGAAAGACCCCTGTAGGGTATGCTGAGTGCCGCCCGTATTCTCTGCCCTGCCCCCCCCGTCCCCGCCCCCCACTCCCTGGTGGCCTACCTTTTCCCCTGGCCCCCCGCGGAGTCCTCGGAGACGCAAAACCTCGTCTTCCTGGAGTGAAAAGCACCCGGTTCCCCATCTGACTCCGTGGTGATAGCCCTGCAGCCATCCCCAACGAGGTCTGACCGGTACCCATGGTGCTTAGAGCGTCTTCTCCTGAGGGTGGTGCCCTTTGGTCGCCACCTCCCCCCGTCTGTGCGTTTTTCTTCACACCTGCGTAGAACCTCGCTTTTCCGAGGACGTAGTGAGGGGTCATGTTAAGCCCCCTCAGGACGTCGAGTGCAGCTTGGTCCACATCCACCACTAGGTTAGTGCAGCCCTTACCTGTCGTGACCTTCCAAATTTTCCAGTTCTCAGTTTTGTGTCCTGGGTTCTGTCGTACAAGCCTGTTCAGAGCCTCCACCCCCACCCCCCCCCCCCCCCCCCCCCCCCCCCACCGGTGGACCCGGTAGAGTTGCGGTTACCGTAAAGAGCTTCGGGATGAGGTCGGCCCTGTGTTTTACCACCAGGGCCGTTCCCTCCCAAGACGTCAGATTTGGCGCGATTCTGTTCAGACACGAGACTGAGTCCACGTCAGAGCACGTCACCCAGAAGATGCCGCCCTCAAGCCGCGCGCCCTCGAATCTCGGGGCTGGTGTGGATGCGCTGTCAGGGCCAAATATCGCCTCCATCAGTGCACACTCTAGGGATTGGCCTTGCTCCTCGTTCAGCATCGCCTCCGGGAAGGTTTCCGGGACTATGGCGTATTATCCTCCTCCCGCAGCAGCCACGCTAAACAAGGCAGCCATCTTGCCCTCATTGATCCTCGGCTTCTTCTGGGGTCCTTCCGAAGGAGGTGTATGGCCGGTCGAACGCGGTCTTTTCCCTCCATCTTTGGTTCCCCCTTCTGAAGCCGGGTCCTTCGATCCAGTGTTGCCTGTTGCAGGCAGGAGTCCAGCTTCTATCTTCCTCTGCCTGGCCCTTCTTCTCTTCTGCGCCCCACTGGCTCCCTTTTTTATCTGAGCGGTTCGGTGTTCAGGAGGGTCCCGTGTTCCCAGTATTCACTGGTTTCACAGGGAGCTCTTTCTGTCCACTGACCCCACTCTCGGTAGACAATGAGGCTTTGGCCAGGGCCTCCGCCACCTCGTCCCCCATGTCGGTTGAGGTCCCTTCTGTCACCGGCAGTCCCGACTTCGGGGCCCTGATAGTCCTTGCGGGTGTCACCAGTGGTGTCCCCTGACAAGGCGTCAAAATTTTGATTATTTTCTTGGTTATCCATATGATTCCCACGAGTATGCGGGAAATAAAGGTCCACACCCCACAGAGCCCGGTTTGTGAGGATAAGGCCTGTCTTGCGACACGATACAATGAGGGGTGATCTGGTACCCCAAGGACATCGTTAGTGACACAACGACTCAGAGTTTCATCAACCCTGTGTCACCCCAGTGTCATTCAGCTGTAGGCATGATGGGTTAACACCATTGGCTTGGGGGAGCTGGTCCGCGGTAACGGCCTTCGTTCGACTGCCCGGGCTTTTACCTCCGTCGTCTCCCTTATTGTACAGTTACTCCACCAACATTTCTGGAGATTACATGGCTGGATCCGACTGTTCTATCAGTCAGCTCCGTCCTGTCCCCTCCTACTGGTGTTGGCTACTTCCCCTATCCGCCACTGGCGAACGCGCCTCGATCGATAGCTCAACCGTCAGGGCCATACTCCCATTTCGAGAGTCTGTCCTGGGTCGAGGGCATTTTTAAGTAATAAATCAATGTTCTTAAGGAATTTTTTTTTCGTTGAAAATCATGGGATTGAATGAAGATAAAGTGGTGAAAAAAAAATTTGAATTATCTTATGAACAATGCATTTGTTTATAAATTTTTTGTTTATAAATTGAAAAATGTGAAAAAATTATTTTTATGTATTTTTCCATGATCAAAAAACAAATCAGTGAAATCATTGGCTAATTTTTTTTTTCATGTGTTTCTCTATATTTATAATATAGTATTGTTCATAACTGAGTGAAAAATTTTTATTTTGTAATTTTTCCAACTGGAATCCTTTCTGAAACCGTTGAACAATAGTTCCAGTGAGTTGGAGAAAATTTGAATCTTTTAATTAGTTGATTATCGGGTATTTTCCATACCGTCTCAAGAAATCGCTTAATTAACAATTGGATAGTTAATTGAATAATGGGGGTAAAAACTTCGTTTGACCTGAATAATATACGTTGAAGTATCCAAAAAGTGCCAAATTTTTTTGGTTCCTTAATATTCACACTCAAAAGACGTAATCATTTCTTTTCGTTAATGTCTCTGATACGCCCGTCGCGAGCGGGTGACGAATCACGCGTTTTCCGCCGGTTTTTCCCTGCTAAATTGAAATTATAAATATCAGTCCTACAGTTTCGGGAGTCAGAACTTTTTCATAGGGGATTCTTCGCTCTTTTCGAATCTTTTTTCATATTTTGAATATTTGCAATATTTGCCGAGATATTCGCAAAAAACGGAAACCCTTTTCTTTCTTTCTTTAAATTGTTAATAACTTCTGGAATTTTTACGAGCGGGTTTTCATACGATTCACAAATGTTCTATATGTCATTCCGAATCGAATGATACCCTGATCATAATTTCCCGTCAACGCTAACAAATTGTCACCTTTTGGCACTTGTTAACCAGTCTAATAGTCGACTGCTGGTCGATAGGCCGCTTCATCACCTACAATCGACACGCACTCCAGAAATTTTATTATTTGATCAGTCGTCGATTGAAGGCTCCTGGGTATATGGATTGACTAACAATCGACTATACATAGTCAGACGTAGATCGATGGAGCCATTCATCATAAATACCGTAAAGGAAATATTCATTAATCACAATTTCGGCCATTGATTATCAATATATTTGAGCCAATTTTTTTCATATTGTTTGAAAATATCTCGGAAAGCGAGTGAAATAAAGCAATTTTGATCTGAACCTTCTTTTGTAGTTTTTGAAGTTTTCTACAAAAAAGGGTTGGGACAAAAAAGGCGTACTTCCATTCGTTTCCGAGATATTCTGAGGATTTGATACTCATGCTTGCTTTCCGATCACGCGGCATTCTTCAAATCTGAGATATTTCAAGGTGACGATAATTTTCGAAAATGATAAAAAAACTGTTGAGATTTGAAAAATACTTTCACAATCTGACGTCGTCTCGAGTTCGATGGCAGATGACCAAGGGGGTGATACTTGGTGCAAATAATAGTGGTGGGGCAGCCCCCTTCCCCCTTTAGCACTGCGACGGAGAGATGTCACCAACTAGCTTCCGTGATATTCTAGTGATAATGTCAAACTAGCTAAGGAGGCACGATTAGCCACGATTTGAAAATTGTACAGTTCGAGTGAAGCAATCAACAGTTTAGGAAAAATTGTAAATGAGCTCAGATTAATTGAATTATTAATGAATTACAGGATTCTTCATCATCGAGCCGTAATGAAGAACGGAGAATGGCAGTGTTAATGGAAAATAATTTAATAGCTTGAGACCAAGGCATTTTGAAAATAAAAAATTAATCAATCAATTTATCCAAATTTATTTTCACTTTTCCTAAAATGTTGTCTGCTTCACTCGAACCGTACAATTTTAAAATCGTCACCAGTTCCCGGGCTCTCAGATTGGGTTAGACTCTGGTGTGGAACTTGTGAATCGAAACTCTATTCATTTTCAAAACCGGAATAGGGAGTTATGGAATTAAAGGAAAAATATTAATATTTCATATTAATTGATGGTCTGTCAAAAACCGTCAAACGATTTTCTTTCCATAGCTGTTTCTAAAAATGAAAAATTCCAAAATGGGGGGGCCAATTAAAATTTGTTTTTTGGTCAATTTTGAAAAATTTATTTTAAGAAAACTATTATCCGTCAAACGTTAATAATTATCTGTCAATCACCGTCAATCGTCCGTCAAACGATTGCAATTAAAAAAATTGTAAATATCCATACATGGGGGGTCAACTTTACGGAGCTCGTCCACGCCGTGTCCCTGGATAACGCGACGAGCGGTGAAGGTAAGTGTAAAGTGTGTAATACTGTTGGGGGAAGTCGTCAGAACCATGAGGTGGGGGGATGAAACAAATATGGCTGACCACAAAAGGTGTACGACTTTCTGATCACCGTAAAAATATCACTGTAGAAATATCCCATTTTTCTTTATCACTGAGCATAAAAATCACTTTAAAAAATATCACATTAACAAAAATATCATAGTCATTAATATAATATGTTGAAAAATCCCAAACGGTAGCACGTCTATACTGCACAACGTCATTTCAACACAGTTAATTCCAACACACAAATTCAACATTGCTTTATTTCTACATTCGCCAATTTTAATTCATTTGATTTCAATTCATTACACTTCAACATTAATTAATTCACCCGGAAAAAAATTATAATTCAACACCAAATCGATTATATGTGGATATTATGTGCTATTCAACGGAGATAATCGAGAACATCATCTTCGTGGCTGAAGCCCACAACGACATTGCGAAGCCTCTCATCGTAGTCTCGATACTTCTTCCTCCTTTTTGGCACAACTTCTCTACCTGTATTTATCTGTTCCAGTGCTGCCTCGGTGACAGATTGCTCACTCTTAAGTGCATTGATGAACTTCCCCATAGCTGAATGAGCTGTCTGTAAACGACTAGCAAAAGCATGATGCCAGCCCTCCACTGCATTATTGGTCTGTGGTCCTTCATCCAACACTATTTGATAGCAATTCCAATACTCGATTGCATATAACGATTTATTGCGTCGACCTCCCCTTTGGACTACACCAATCCATGTTTTTGCGAAATGCTTTAGTAGAGCTGCGAAATCAGCTTCATTTTCTTCATTGTAATCGGATGTAATTAGTGATTGATAAGCGTCTTCAACATGTTCGACTGGTACAAAAGCTAGTGCTATTAACATTCTGACGTTCAATGCAAAATCATCATCGGTTCCGTAACGTTCTTGCAATCCAAGAGATTGGACGTGGCGATAAATGCACTGACCGAAGTGAAATAAGCATCCATGTATTGTAGTATCAGGAAAAACTCGTTCGACAGCTCCAATGAATGACTGTTCAAAGTCTGATAATACAATTTCTGGTGCTATTCCCTCTCGTGAGCTCTCAATATGTTGTAGGATCTTTTTGTACGTTGATTTGCTCTTACTCGGTGATAATGTGTAAACTAACGGTATTACTTCTTTTCGAACAATTGCATGTATTGTGTAGAGTTGTGTAAAAATTGTTGGGACTGTTTTAAATATTCCGTCACGCAACCAAATTTTACATTTATCTGAAACCTCAAGATTTTTCTCGGTAGTAAATATCAAAAAGCGATCTTTCTGATTCCCATGATCATAATATAAGAATTTTTCATTCTTCAAAGTCACTGTGTATATGTCAGGTATCTGTAAGTCTTGCAGATTACTCGGTGTTTGTAATTGTGGATTATTTTTCTCTCTGACTCTTTGTAATGTGCGCGACAATCATGAATTATCTGGTTATTCAGTGACTGTACTCGTTGATGCATCCGTGAGTGTTCTCTCAACAATTCTCCTCGTTGGCTCGGTTGTGCTTGATGCAATTTTTTTTGCTTTTTGTAATACTTTTTTGGCATTAATTTTTGCTGCATCTGGTGCATGTGTGTGTTCGTCAGCATACAGTAATTCGCCTGTGAACACAGTATTTTTTAAAGTATTAGAGAATTTTTTCAACGGTTTTTCTTAAAGAATTCATGCAATGGCCAGTTGAGCGTTTAATGACCTGTCTATGAAGTGGATGTAGTCACAGCTTGTGCTTTACATTGAATTTTGGTGTGATACTCGATGCATCGCTACTGCACGTCAGTCTTTGTTGTTCTCAATTGACAATATAAATAACCAATATGGTGTAATTGTTTTTTATTTCGTTGACTCAGAACGAAATGTAGCAGCATCGTGATGGGTGTTACACTTGCGACGAATTAAGCAACACTGACGAGAGAATTCGAATTTAATGATGATTTGTTTCGAATTGTCTATCGCTACTTTTGTGAATATTCGAAAATTATTGATTTTCATGAAAATGAAAACAGAGGGAATTTTTGGTGAGCGTTTGTTTTCATCTGTTGTCGAAAACGAAGAAAACCGAAATCAATTTTCAGAGGTGTTTTATTCATACATTGAAATCGAATAAAATTATTTTGATAATGGGTGAATTGTAATTTTGTTGAAATTGTTTTGTGTTAAATTTGTGTGTTGAAATTAACTGTGTTGAAATGACGTTGTGCAATTTAGACGTGTAACCTCCCAAACACCGTTATAAATGATTTAATTTTTTCTCCGAAAATTATATTTGAGAGAAATTATCCATTTACATCGCACGTTTGTTATTGAATTATAATTTATTGATTTCTTCCATCATTTATTTTCTTCGAGTTTTCATGTTATTCTTTCTATTATTACGTAATTATTTTGATTTAATCCTGTTTTCATTCCTCGAGATTCTACGCATCTTTTCTGAGTATCTCGAGGTATTCATTACAATTATCGTTGTCGTATTGAAGGTAAAACAAAGTGAATGCATTGAAGGTAGAACAAAGTCTTGCTGAGCAGATTATGATTAATTTATTAGCTCACCGTGTTGTTGCTGAACCACGCAAGCGTAAATATGTTATCAATGATAATGCTCTGGAGATTTTGGTGCAATCGTATGATGCTGGTCAACGTTCCAACTCTTTGCGTAGCATTGCCTTGAATATAAAACTGTAGTTAATATTTTTTACTTCATATTTTCCTCTTTCTTTTTCATGTGATATTTTCATATGATAAAACTGCAGTTTTTTCATTCCAATAATGAATTACTATCTATTTTTCAATCTATATTTTCCTCTTCATTTTATGTGATATTTTTCATGTGATATTATTCCGTAGTGTGATATTTTAGGTATGATTTTTTTTTGCATTGTGATATTTTGGCTGTGATATTTCTTCTGTGATATTCTGTTCTGATATTAATGTCTGTGATCTAAAGACCGGGAAAATGAGTAAAATCAATTCAACTGTGAAATGAGTGTTCTGAAGAATGACACAAGAGAAAAATCTCTTGGTCAAATTCTTTGATTAACAATGACTATTATATTTTCATAAATTAATGAATATATGCACCCTGAAGAGGTCTGCGCACAGCAGACGAAACGTTGGTGCTTTGATAATTAATTAATGTAGTATTTCATTAAATTCTGGAGTGACCACTATGGCCGATTACCAACAAATCAAAAAATTAATTTGTTCGAGAAATGAGAGAACTCTTGAGAATATCACCAGAATTCATTAGATCTGAACTAATGCAAAGCACACCAAATCGTCGGAGGCGTAAACTCCGCTGACCCAATGCTCCTGCTTCCATCAAACTGCGATGTTCTCAGATGAGGGTCGTAAGTCCTCATAAAAGTATGAAGTGGGATGAAATTGATGATGAATCCATGAGTTGAGTTGATCAAACATCGTTGATCGGCACTGGCAAAAATGCAAGCTTCGATATGGGCCTCTTGAAAGATGAATCGGCGGTCTTGATGGTGACCACCTTGGTGAGATCATCCTTTCCAGGATGCAGAGCCGATCTTTATTTCATTAGAGGGGTGGTGCCACTTTGAGATAGACTGAAGATGTTGAAGATAACTAGTGGACCACCGTTTCCAAAACCACTGAACCTTTTGTTGAATGAGCTGCCAACGAGAGAGACGATTAACATTGAGATGCTCGAGAGAAGGTTCAGGCAGAGTTGATAGTGCTTGACCAATAAGAAAATGTCCTGGAGTGAGCGCGCTGACGTCATCAGCGCACATCTTCTGAGAGTGCTTCAATTTGTGTGAGTAAAGTTGTGAGTTCCTCGAAGGTAAGAAGAGAATCTCCAACAGTTCTCTTGAGATGAAACTTCACAGACTTTACAGCAGCTTCCCATATTCCACCAACATGAAGAGCACCAGGAGGATTAAATAACCATCTGGTGCCATCCTTGAGTTAGAGTTGAGCTATTCGTTGAGACTCCTTTCATGCCATTGAGGAGAGCTTCTTGAGCTCCTTGTCTGCTCCCACAAAGTTTGTTCCACAGTCAGAGAACAAATTCTGGCAGATACCACGGTGAGAGACAAAACGAGGATAAGCAGCGATGAATCCTTCTGCTGAGTAGTCCGAGACAACTTCGAGATGAACTGCTGACGTGGCCATACAAACAAAAATAGCGAGCAACCCCTTGTATGATTTGTGACCCCGTCCCTTCCATGAGCAGAGTGATACGGGTCCGGCGTAATCAATACCTGTATTGAAAAACGCACGAACTTGAGTGAGACGAGATGTTGGAAGTCGAGCACAATAACGCATTTCAGAATAAAGGATCTCACTGGAGCTCGTCCTCCGAGTATCCAATAATTTTGTCTGAGTTGTCCGAGAGCTAGTTGAGTTCCACCATGTAGTGTTTTGAGATGTGCGTCCTCGATAATGAGTTGTGCAAAATGAGATTCCTTTGGAATTATTGCCTGATGCTTATTCTCCATTGTGAGATCAGCGAATTCGAGTCGTCCTCCAACACGTGGAACACCTTGATGATCAATGAAGGATGTTAATCGAGTGAGTGGATGAGCTGACCTTAGTTTTTGTCCTCTGGATAGAGCGAGAAGTTCTGGAGAGAAATGAGCTGCCTGAGTAGCCTTGATCCAGAAGATTCGAGCTTGGTCAATGTCACCAGGATTAAGAACCGTGCTAAGAGAGGATTTGGGAATCTTTCCGAGTCGTGCGATGAATCGTTGACAAATTGCTGTGATCCTTAGCAATTTGTTGAGTGATGAGTACTGATGAACTAGATCCCAAATCTCTCTATGTTGAACCTTAACGTTGAGAATTACACCTGGTTTTTCTTCGAGATCGATGTTTGAAATAGGAGTTGAGTTGAATTCTGGCCAAGAATTGAGTTGAAGCCAAAGTAGGCCTTGCCACAAAAGTTTATGAGAAAAATTCTCCTTGCCTGGAACGAATCTGCATTGGGCTGACGATAGTTCTTGAATGAGCTGAACCCTATTCCTTACGAACTCCTTCCAACGAAAAGGATGAGAGATGATCCAGTGGAGTGTAACAGATGAGTCTGTCCATAAAAATGTCGGAATATTTGATAGCTTAAGCTGATCATTGACGTACTTGATGAGTTTTGCAATGAGAACTGCAGCTGTGAGCTCTAACCGAGGTATCGTTAATTTCTTGAGCAGAGCAACCTTCGTTTTTGAACAGATCAGAGAGATTCAAACTCCGTTTTCGTCTGTCATTTTGAGGAAAATCACTGCAGCCATTGCTAACTGTGAGGCGTCCGAGAATCCATGAATTTCGAGTTAAACATTTTCAGTTATACCAAGCCATCTGGGCACGGATACATTTTCGAGCTGAACTAAATCCTCACGGAATTCGTTCCAACAATGAGTCACTTGAGGAGGCACTTCATCATCCCAATCGAGTTTTTCAATCCACAGCTCCTGTAGAAGCATTTTTCCCCTAAGTACCACAGGAGCGAGAAAACCAAGTGGATCATAGAGCTGTGCTATTTCTGACAAAATGAGCCTTCTAGAGATTTTCGAGTTTTTAGCCGATTTTGTTGAGAAAATGAAGTGATCTGAGCTGGGCAACCAGGAGAGTCCGAGAATTCGAGTTTCCGAGTCTTCATAAACACGTTTATCATCAGAGGTGCTGTGAGGAGAAAGCCACTTGAGAAGATCCGAACAGTTACTATGCAACTTAGCTAGAGGCATTCTTCCTGAGGCACAGAAATCTTTAACTTGTTGAGCTGTTTCTATGAGTCCTTCTGACGTATTGGCTCCTCCACAGATGTCGTCAACGTATCTGCCTTCGATATTTGATGAGACGACCAGTGGGAAAAGAATATGTCCTTCATCTTCAGCCAGCTGAAGAAGGACTCGATTTGCAAGATACGGAGCTGAGCGAGTACCGTAAGTAACCGTTTTGAGTTGATAGGTCGCAATATCTCCATTCGAGTTCCTCCAAAGAATCTGTTGAAGAGGCCAATCATTTTCATGAACAAGAATTTGACGAAACATCTTTGTGATGTCAGTCATGAATATGAGTCAGTGTTGACGAGTCCACAAGACAACGTCCGAAATGTCTCGCTGAGTTTTGGCTGCAGTATTGAGAATATCATTGAGTGATTTACCTGAGCTGGTCCTCACTGATCCATTAAAAACAACTCGCAACTTTGTTGTTTCGCTACTCTCTCTGAGCACAGCATGATGAGGGAAATAGTAATCATGAGATGAACCAGATAGATCAGCTTGAAGCTCTTCAGAAAACCTCCACCCTCCTGATGCCGAAACATCATGTGCTAAGGTCGTTTCATTAGGACAACAAGTGATTTCTGCCTGATTTCGTTGACCTGAACTAGTTAATGCATCATTTACCTCTCTCATGTGATCTAATTCCTCATATTCTTTGAGAAAATTCGAGTTGTTCACACTCGAGCTCCTCTTTCGTGAGACTCGAATCTTTTTTACCAGGAATCTCCTCTTGAATCCAATATTCTGTGAGAAGTTCATCGAGCTGCTCCGTTGATTGAGTGACATGATGAGAAATAACAGAGGTCACGTTCGTGGGTCCCGTTGGTCCAAAGATGATCCAGCCGAACAGAGTGAGCTGAGCAACAGGAGACCTTGAGTCATGCTGAATAATTCTAGGTTTAATGAGTTGTCCAAAAATATCAGCACCAATGAGAAGATCAATTTAAGCAGGAGTTCTGAAATGAGTTGAAGTCCTTGGAGATAATCCTAATTCATTCCTTTCACCGAGAAAGTTGGTAATGACGAAGTCAGGTGATCGATAGAGTGATCTGAAACTTCGATTTGTTGATCTGAATAAATTGATAGTAAAACTAGCTGAACTTCGCCATGAGTCCTTCCAAAAGATGATTCTCCAACACCAGGAATTGTAATGGAGTTTTTCAATTTTCTCAGTTCGAGTTTCCGTACGAGGTTTTCTGAGATGAGCGATACCTCCGATCCAGGATCCAGTAGCAATTGAACTTGGAGAGAAGGACTAGTTGAGCTGGCTAATGAGGCTAAACTAGTAGCCAGGAGAACACCGGATCGAGAGTTACTAAAAGCTGAACAAGAAAGCGCTGATTTTCGTTTCTGATGTCATGGTGACGTAGCAGGAGATTGATCAGATTCAAAATCGTGAGCAGTGTGAACCTGAGCAATGGTGACGTTTTCACTAGGAGGAATCTGTCGTTGTTGTTGTTGTTGTTGTTGATAATCTCTTCGAGGACCAAGATGTAACATAGAGTGATGCTGCTGACCACAAACTCTACCATCGTCTTTCACTATCTTACATCTTGTTCCGTTGTTGCAGTTACGGACATTGTGTTTTCCCAAGCAATTGTAACAGAGATGATTGATCTTTACAACTTGCTTACGAGCAATAGGAGTGAGAAGTCTGAAGCCTTTACATGAAACAATGTAATGTTTAGCACTACAATAAGAGAACTTATATTCTCCCCGATCCTCCGCTCCAGGAGGTTTAGTGGACTGTATTTGATTGTACGAGACGTTTGCAGGCTGAGACGACGAGATTGGAGACTGCGAAATTTGAGACTGCAGGATTTGAGACTGATCAATTTGAGACACTTGGTTCACTCTCGCTAAAGGTCTTTGAGAGGGTCGATTCAATGCTAACAAAAGGGGTTTTTGATTATGCAGCTCGATCGTCTCCATAGCTTGAGCCCTATTACTGAGGAATTCAGCTAATTGTTTTAATTTTGGATATGCTCCAAGCATCCCTGCATAGTTCTCTCGAGCTTCTCTCAACTTGGAATTGAGCTTTCAGACCACGATATAAACAATAAGAGGATCCCAAGATTCTGCTGCCATATCCAGGGCCTCCAAGGCGTTTATTGCTTTAGTAACTGAGGCGAGCAGAAGATTTAACTCTTTTGAGTTGTAAGAAGTCATCGACGGTGGATTGAGAAGCTTACCAACGTAAGAATTAATCAATTATGGTATATCTTCATAACGACATGAAATCATTTGCCACGCAGAATCGTGAGAGTGGTCAGTGATAGGAAGATGACCAATTAATTTAGCAAGCTCTTCCGACAAACATGCTCGCAGATAGTGCATCCTTTGAACATTACTAATGCCCGCATCTGGTCCTGTGAGAGAGAGGAAAAGCTCTTTAAAGCTTGGCCACTCTGAGAATTTACCCGAAGGATGAGTTAATGGAATTTTCGGAAGACCTCTACCCGATGCAGTAGCAGTGTTCAAATTACTCTCATTAAGAGTTTCCCTACGTGATATTTCAAATTGTGAAGCTCCAGATTTGTCAAGAAGTTGATGGAGCTCAACGTTTGCATCATGGTATTAACGACAATTCGCATCAAACGTATTATTTTTGAAATAATCAATTTCCAGAACAGCCTCATTTTTCGTACTAGCAAGAATGAGCTTCTCCTGCTGAGTATTTTTATTTTTCGTGACATCACTTTTTACGGCAATTTCGGTCATATCTATGCGTTCGTTCATGAGAAATTCATCTGAACTCGAATGGAGAGAAGGCCCAGAATGCCTGAGTATTTGAACTTCTAACCTATTCAGGTTATAGTAGTTGAAATCTCATATTATCGCATGAAGATGGAAATTAAATTACTAAATAAATCAATTAAATTAAAGAATTAAATCAATTGAATTAATTTAAAATATTTTCTCATGCTGAGTTTCGAATTTGATCCAGTGAGCTTCCAACTGGTCTAACTCAGATTGTAATGCCGACGGTCGAAGAGGTGTGGCATTTGTGTTTTTTAATCGATCAGCTACTAACTCAATTTGAAGTACTTTTGCTTTCTGAGAAGCCAATAATGCCTCAATACTACTACTCATTTTTCGCTTCCGAATGGAAGCATTGTAATCGTCATTTTTTTCGAGTCTGAGATTCCATCGGATTATGACTCCAAATAATATGAAATGTCGAAAAAAATATTTTTTTTCAAATGTCTGTGTGTATGTATGTATGTAATGACACATTCCATCACTTCCTTCGAAAGCGGCTGCATGTATCGATATGAAACAAAAGAAATGGTTCTCAGCGAAATTTCAGCTAAATCGGTTCGATGGTTCTCGAGAGAAAGCGAATGGTAAAAAAATCGTTTTTTTGAGTTTTCTCAGTGAACAATCAATTGACAGCATCTATACTTCGCGAGGAGATGCGCACTGATAGGGAGCACATTAAACCCCAAGGGTGACCAGTGCTCCGATTTTCGTTTTTTATATTATATTTTTTTGCTGTGATTTTTGAAAAATCGCGGTTATTGCGATAACTTAAAAAATATTTGAGCTAGAGACTTCAAAATTGGTGTGTTTGTACATCTTATGAGTGCCAACTTTGCTATTGAATTTCAGCAAAATCGGCTCAATGGTTCTCGAGAAAAAGTGTGTTAAAACTTGGACATGGTTTGGGATGCTCGAGGTCAGGAATTTGAAGATTCCCGCCAAGGCATCCACCTTGCCACATTGGCAGCTTCTACATCGGCCTCACGAAATCTCCCGAGAGGCCTCGGGAACTTACGAACGCCCGAAGCGGCGTTCTCACTTTTGCTTTCGGCTTCTTCACGTAACGTGCGCGATTCACCGAACGTTTTTTCTATTCAAAATTCTCTTCGGACAATTAACTTCCTTTTTTTGTGCTAAATATACCGAAAATCATCAATTAATCTGTAAAACTTGATCAGTAAAATCACCGCTAAAATTGCCAAATAATTAGTGTAAATAGTTAAGGCTTTTTTATAATAAAAAAGGAACGATAGCCATTTGGGCTTAATAAAGGTGCATTTCGGACTCTTTTCACACCTTGCCAATTTACAGGCTTCTCTATAGGTATTTTCCTGCACCACTCACGGACCTGGGCATCAACGTCGGAAAAATCTCCTTTCGAAATTCACCTAGTTTTTAACAAAGTAAATTATCAAAAAATCGTTTTTTTTTAGTTTTCTCAGCGAAAAATCAATTCACAGCATCTATCCTTCGCGAGGAGATGTGAACTGATAGGGCGCACATCAAACCCTAGGGCTGGTGAGTGCTCCGATTCTTGGTTTATTTATTATAATCCTTTAACTGTAATTTTAGAAAAATCGCGGTTATTGCGATAACTCGAGAAATATTTGAGCTAGAGACTTCAAATTTCGTGTGTTTGTATATCTTATGAGTGCCAACTTCGGTATTAAATTTCGGTGAAATTGACCCAACAGTTCCTGAGATATCTGCGAAAAACTATTGGATGAAAAGAGAGTATATGCACGGAACTGCTCGTCAGATGACATCCAAGTTGAGCTGAAAATATCAATTTAGATGAGCATCACCAATCCCAAATATTTTAGATTTTTCAAAGGATTCTTCTACGAAAATGCTAAATTTTTTTTTTCACGAAGAGAAATTTTTCTCAATTTTTTTAAAAGAACACTAGTATTTATTATTTTATTATTAGAAAGTAGATAATTTTTGCTAAAAAATGAGACCGTATTCATCCTGATATCATTTTAAATTTACAAAAAATGAAGAGTTGAAAATAGCATTCGGAAGCTTTTGCCAATTGCATGGGCATAATATTAAATGTTCTTCGCAATAAATTTTTCAATAATAAAGACACTATTGTGACGACAGAACTATTATAATTAATAATTCCAAAATAGCATGGATTATTTTATTTTTCCTGTTTTGAGCCTAGTTAAGAATCAATAGCTCGGGATAGGAAGAAGGGAGTTTTCGCGTTTAACTATTTCCAATAGGGTGACAAGGTAAAAATAACGTACATTTTTGATAGTAACATAGCTTATATTTTATGAGTACAAATAATTTTGAAGATTTTACAGAAATAATTGATTAGATTTTTCAATTGATTTTAAATAGATTCAAATTTTAACTATTCAATTTTTGCAATGGAAACGATTTCAAAATTTTTACAAAAATAATAATTCCGAATTTTTAATCAACTTTCAAATAAAATTTCAATTTCAATCATTTCATTCTCTCATCAGCAATAATTGAAATGAAATGACATAATTTTCTTTTTTTTCTTCATTATGACTCTGACAGGATTCTCTAAATTTTACTTTTTCTAAAATTTCATCAATTTCTCATCCAAAACAATCAAAATACACTCAGCAAAAAAATTAAAGGAACGCTAAATTTTGTCAGTTTTTTGCATGATTTTCAAATGGCTGTAACTTCGCCAAAAATCATCATATCAGGATGAAAAAAAATGGTTGGAAAGCTTGAAGTTTCTACTTTTGAAATTTTGAGAGGAAAATTTTTTTTGACCATCCGTTATAACGAGATAAGAGGGTTGAAAGCGGAAAAATTTTTTTTCTTTTTTTTTCATTTTTTCAAATTGTTCCACGGACTTCAAAAAAATTTTTTCGACTTAACCCTTATCAGGTTCGTGTAGCCTGATCTTTCAGCTTCAATTTTCTTTTTTTTTTCCCTACGACCCTTTGTTGTTGAGATATCATCGATTGAATCAAAAAACACCCTTTTGTCTTTAATCGTCGATATCTCAGGAACTACTGATCGCACAGCCAGTGGGTGATGAGATTTGTAAACTTGAATAAATTTCCTATAAGATTCTTGCACTGTTTAATTGGAAAAAAAATTCCTTCCACTTTTAAAATTGGTTCGGAAAAGTACCGAAAAATGGAGTTTTTTTTCTTTTTTGGAAATTGCCCTGCATTTCGCGAATTTTGTGGAAATTGCAAATGTTTTAACGTTTTTCTTTAGTTCAATGTGTGCTGGAACACCCCCTGAATTTTCAAGCCGATCGGCCTGACCGTTTTTTTTCCCGAATGAACAAAGTTTTTGTGAAAATTAAAGGAACACTTGTTTGTTCCTTAAGCACCAATTAATGATGATTAAGGCCGAAAATGTTTTTTCTCCGTTATTTCTTTGTGATTTTTTGGGAAAAATTTGTTGAATGCCATCGAAAAAAAAGAAAAAAAAATCAAAAAAAAAATTTTAAAATTGAAAAAAAAATCAAAAAAAAAATTTTTTTTCGATTTTTTTCAATGATTTAAAAAAAAAAATCGATTTTTTTTTTTTTTTTTTTTCGATGGCATTCAACAAATTTTTTCCGAAAAATCACAAAGAAATAACGGAGAAAAAACATTTTCGGCCTTAATCATCATTAATTGGTGTTTAAGGAACAAAAAAGTGTTCCTTTAATTTTTGCGGAAACTTTGTTCATTCGGGAAAAAAAAACGGTCAGGCCGACTGGCTTGAAAATTCAGTGGGTGTCTCAACACACATTGAACTAAAGAAAAACGTTATAACATTTGCAATTTCCACAAAATTCGCGAAATGCAGGGCAATTTTCAAAAAAGAAAAAAAAATCCATTTTTCGGTACTTTTCCAAACCAATTTTAAAAGTGGAAGGAATTTTTTTTCCAATCAAACAGTGCAAGAATCTTATAGGAAATTCATTCAAGTTTACGAATTTCATCACCCGCTCGCTGTGCGATCAGTAGTTCCTGAGATATCGACGATTAAAGACAAAAGGGTGTTTTTTGATTCAATCGACGATATCTCAACAACAAAGGGTCGTAGGGAAAAAAAAAAAAAGAAAATTGAAGCTGAAAGATCAGGCTACACAATCCTTATAAGGGTTGAGTCGAAAAAAAATTTTTGAAGTCCGTGGAACAATTTGAAAAAATGAAAAAAAAAAAGAAAAAAAAATTTCCCGCTTTCAACCCTCTTATCTCGTTATAACGGATGGTCAAAAAAAAATTTCCTCTCAAAATTTCAAGAGTAGAAACTTCAAGCTTTCCAACCATTTTTTTTTATCCTGATACGATGATTTTTGACGAAGTTACAGCCATTTGAAAATCAAGCAAAAAACTGACAAAATTTAGCGTTCCTTTAATTTTTTTGCTGAGTGTAGAATAAAACAAAAATTTTTCCATAAACCCGACGGGATTCTGTATGTTTTTCATTTTTTTAATTTCATCGATTTTCCATTGTAACCCAATTAAAATTAAGTAAAATGAATTTCATCACGAACCCGACGGGATTCTCCAAATTTTTATTTTTTCTGAATTTCATAAATTTTTCATTTAAACCAATTAACCTTCAATAAAATAATATTTGTAATAAATCTGACAGGATTCTCTAAATTCAACATTTTCCAAATTTTATCGACTTTTCGTTTGAACCTAATTAAAATTACATAAAACAATTTTTATGATTCAATCCGATTTTATATTTGAAAAAATTCTTCACCAAATACGCGGAATCTGCGCGCGCAGTATCCACCATTTTTTATTAATTTTTGTCCACTTACGCTTTTCTTTGTTCAATTCCAAATCATTCTCAATTTCAAAATTTTTCTCTTCTCCTTTTTCTCTTTTTCTCACAATTTCCCAAGTCACAATGTGACGTTTAACGCAATTATTGAATTTAATTGAATTGCTGAAACTTTACTTTTAATTACTTAACTTGACTTTATTGACTTTACTTTAACGTTACCTTATTTTGGGCGCCAGTTGGTCTTATAAATAAATTTACCGGACGACCAACAGTCCAGCTAGCTGTAATCTCAGGGGGGAAGGAGGACGATACTCCTTGCGTCCTGTACTTTACCTTGATTTTGACTTGAGTGAGACAATAAATGAATGAATAAGGCAACTTTTTTAATGGAAATATGATGACTTTGCTTTATTTAATTAGGCAGAACTTGACCCGACGATAATTACAATGACTCTACGATATTGTTCAACTTTTAACGGGCCAGAAGGGCGATGAGAGTGGGTGGATCTGAATTTGATGACTTGACTGGAACTTGCTGCTACGTTGACTCGACGTGACTTGAATCAACTGCACTTTACTGGACTTGACGAGGAATTACTGTATCTGCAGCTCTACTTCCAATGTTCTCTTCACTCGACAATGTCGTCACTTCACAATTGTTCTTCACTTTACAATTGTTCTTCACTCCATTTCCTTCACTTTAATTTCTGCTCTTTTTCATTAACTTTAACTGTAAACTTTACGTGAGCACGACTCCCACACGAGTGACGATTCGCGAAGGTGCAAAGCCCTACGCGAATTTTTGGTGAATTCCCCGCTCCCCTCATCTACCTTTAATACTTCGATGAGGAAGCGATGTCCCCCACTCTCAATAACCGCGTTACGCTGAACTTAAGTTGACGAGTTACTTTGTAATTCGTCACAACAATTCATTTTTTTTCTCTCTCTTTCATAATTTCAGAGTTTTACAATTTTTCTTTTCTTTCCCCCACAATTTCCAAAATATATAATTCTTCAATCGAATTCGTTTTATTTCTTTCATTTTTTTTTCACTCAGAAATTCGTTTCATTTCCTTTGTTTCTTTTTCACTCTCAACTATCCCCAAAGTTTTTAAATAAAATTCGTTTCAGTTCTCTCTTTTTTGCATCGAAAATCCCCACAATTCTTCAATAAAATCGTTTTTATTTTTCTCTCTTTTCACACTCAAAATTTTCACAATAGTCTAATGATCTTTTTTTTTCCACTCTTAACTCGATTCTTCCGATGACGTGCCCTAATTAATTCGGGAAGGAAGTGCATCGCTCCTCGCAAGTGCGTTGCCCCTTCCTTACCTTATTCCTTTTTTTTAATAGTGGGGTCAATCATATGACAAAAATCACATATGATTTGCACCCCACTTATTGAAGAGTGGGAGAATATTTACGATTTCTTTCTGTTGCCAAGGCATTGCAATTCAATGCCTTTGACAATCAGAAAGAACTTATTTTAATGAAATACTTCACCATTGTTTTTATTAACTTTTTCATTCGAAACGAAAGGTGTCTTTCGCTTCGAATAATTTCAAAAAAAATAAAAATAAAAGAAAACATCTCAATTTTTCTGGACGTTACACTATCAAGTAAATAACGAGGATTGAAATTTACCAAGAGTGCCCATGGGGTGAAGCCCCTGCTTATTTTTACATAATTTAATTAATTAATTAATTAATCAATTTAGTTAATCTAATTGAAATGTATCAATTAACTGATTAAATTAATTAAAAAGTCAATTTAACTCAATTTTTAGAGAATAAACACTTCCCTCTATTGAAGTGGTTAATAAGATGAATCTCGATGAGTTGATCCACGAGGTACACCAATTTCCGAAAAAATTCAAGAACTTCCGAAATTGTGGCGGATGTCCTTGAGAAGATCTATCGCAGCGCTCTCTGGTCTCTGGAGACGTCGTTGCTTCAGAATTAATCGAATTATTGAATTGTTCTATAATTTGAATTTAAAATTCGAGGGTAAACACTATTGAGGAGCCCCGAAATGAGTACCACTGTACGAATTCAAATTTTCCTGAGGAATCCGAACAAGTTTTAAATGAGCACCACTGCCACACCACCGGTTACCACGCTCCCCCGAAATAAAATGAGAAAAACCGATGAAAATTCCAGAGAAATCGAAAAATATATCGTGAATCCGGCTCGAAGGACCAAAATGTTCGATAAGATGACTGGATCTCGATATATTCTAATGAGATTAGTGAGATGATTATGGATTCCATAATGGAGCGTGGAGCGTGGAAATAATGAGCGCGAACACGATTATTTCTGATCTTCGGAAATAATGACCACTGTGACCGTTAGTTGACAGTCACGGTAAAGTTCTTCGGAGTAAAATGACCGGTTCTGTTGCCACGGTGAAAACGACCAGCACTATGTCCAGTGCTAGAGCACGTGGCTGGCACAGACTTTGGGATTAATTATCAAGGGGTCTCAGGGAGAGTAATCTCTAAAGCACACCTGACAATTATGGGAAATTTAAGGGGAAATCAGGGGAATCTCTTTCTCCAATTGTCAACACTCGGGGTTTGTCTGTGGGAAACTCAATGTATTCACAGGAGTGGGGGAACGACAATCACTCTACCTCTATTTTCTCCTCAGGGCTCTGTCCTTCACTCTTCGTCGGGTAATACCATGGAAAAACTACTCTTCACTCTTCTTACACCCTTTCCTCACTGTTCTCCACTACTCTCTACTCACTACACTTCAATTAACAGGGATGAAATCAATCTCAACACGTGGTCGTTCTTTCTCTACCGGGTCCCAACGCCATGTCATGTTCTCTCGGCCAGTCTCAATATGGCCGCTCCTCATGGAGATTCTCTCGGGCTCCGTCCGATGGCGCGTCGAGTATCTCTCACGCGATTTTCGATTCACCCGGTTACAGTGTTAAAATAGTAAGGAGTTACCGACTGATCCTGAATTCCCCCGGGATCAGGAGGTCAATCAGAACGAGGTAATTACAAATATCGACACCAGGGGTAATTTTGGGGAACACCGGCGTGGTCTCGTGAATTATCGGACACTTGTTCGCAAAACTTCTTCGCGACTCGTCTTTGCGTGAGTCTCAGCAATCATGTGAGCAAACACACAAGTGCGAGTGAGAAAACCCACGCCGAATCAATAGACGCATAGTGGAAAAACAATGAGTCGTTTTTATGGGTTTTGAGTGAGTACTAATTCAGACATTTATCTAAATTAATCCCGATTTACAACTGGGATGAATATACATTATTGTGAGGAATGAGTTTAACAAGGAAGAGACAATTATCAATAAAAAGACAATTATTAGAGTCAGTGAAATTCATCCACGAGTGTAATCTAGTCACGAAATTAAAGAGCTATATATTTTTATAGAATGTATCTTGTCAACTATTATTTGAGAATCCTTTATCAGGTCCTTGTGTTCGTTAAGGTTTGTGTTCGTTTTCGTTCCTGAAGGCCGGCTGCGGAAGCAGTTTTCATCACCGAGAAAATCATCAACATCTTGAAATATACAGTCCACTTAGAGAAAATCATCAAGAGAATCACGGCGAGTTGCTTCGGGTTCCTTTCAGTAAAAGTTACGGCGAGAAATTGCCATGATTTTTAACATACAGTAGATACATATTTCTCAGCTTCACATAATTTAATCAAAATATGTGAAAATTTCATTGAAAGTCTTCCGAATAGCAGAAATTCTCAAATCAAAAAAATGAATTTCAGGGCACATTTACAGAAAAAGAGATTGCAATGGAAGTATTTCTTACTATCATTGCAGTCATTATTATTTCGATTCTTCAAACTCTTGATGCCCCATCTGGGAATGTCCAATGACTTGTTGCTCTAATCGCATGAATATCAGGCTGAATCAAAGAAATGACGATTACGACGGAACTCCTCTCAATCTGATTCAAGTGGTGAAATGCTTGGAATGAGCAGAAGGAATTCTTGGCTCAAGAAAATCTGAGATTAGATGAAAATTTCATTTAATTCTGTTGGTTAATGGATCATGTTTCTTTTATGCTCTTCAATTATTATTTCCGATTGTTTTTCATTTCAGGTTTCATTTCATTTACATTTCTATTCCTATTTGCATTGTACTTTTGAAGTGAAACTTCTTTTCGGAGGGTACCAACTTTTTTCTCGCGTCACAAAACGAGTGAAACGTTTTGAAGGGAACGTGGTAGTGGAGTAGTGGGGGATAAGGAGATGCAAGAAAGAGGAGAGTGCGTTGGAGGGATGCCACTCTAGCATATGCTTCAGCGGCGGAGAGGGAAGACGGCAGAGTGGGGGGGGGGTAGGATCCTCGTGTAGAGTGCTACATACATACTGTTTTTTCATTTTGGATTATTTTTTTTCAATACACGGAGAGGATAATATGGAAATTTTTCTAGATGATTTTTATGAAAATTACCATGCTCCACATCATAATCTTCACTTTTTATTTCTTAGGAAAATTGCCATTTCACACTTGGCTTTGGAGTGAAATATCTCAAAAACTACTCAAAAGTTATCGAGACATGCTGTGAATGAAATTTAGAGGGAAGATTAATGAATAAAATAAACAAAACTCCGTTTTTCTATGACTCGTAGTTATTAAGATATCAATTTTTCAATGAAAAATTCAAGGACGTCCGAGCGCTCATTTGTTTACGTTCGGGCCTCGTCCATTGTTCCTGAGCTATTCATCAAAAAATTGATATCTCGGAAATTACTGGTTCTAAAAAAACGGCGTTTCGCTTATTTTCTTCGTCAATCTTCCCTCTGAATTTCATTCACAGCATGTCTCGTTAAATGCTGAATAGTTTTCGAGATATTTCAATCGAAAGCCAAGTGTGCAATGACTAATGGCTCATATACCGAAAAAAATCGAAGGTACCCGACTATGCCCCTTCGTCTACCATATTATGAGGCTAGTGTAAGAAAAATATGGAAGCAAACGTTTTCTTCGAATATCCCGGAATTTCAGCAAGATAGAGCAAGCTTGCACGAATCCTCCTTTATAGAGAGTTTTGCGAGCTACAAGAAAGGATTGAAGCAAAACCACTCCATCTCGATCAATTTCCTCCGTATTTACAAAAAAACTGATTTAAAAAAATCTAGCTGTCTGAACACTCCATAATCGTGAAAAAATGATAATTTGTTAGTGAACAGGTAACCAAAAGACTATACGCAGATACTCAAATTCTCAGTGTTGTGTTCATGACACAGCTAAATGCGCTGAGCTGTGCTTTTTGCCGTTTCCCTTCGAGATTAACTCCGTATCCTCACATTTCTCAATTATTATCACTTGTTCATTTGAAAAAATCCTAATCATTCATCGCTATCTATGAACAATAAGCAAGAAGTTTCATTTCTGCCGCGTGGGTTCCACGCACCCTCTTTTTTTATTCGAATTTTTTTTTGTATTTACATTTGGTGTTTATCAATTTTTCCAATCAGAAACTTGAAGATTGACTCATAATAAGTCACCGACAGCTCACTCAATTACAGAGTGATCTGAATGAAGCTCTTGTTTTTTTGCCTCTTATGATTTCGTAGATGAGATCATACTAGCAAAAATAATGCGACGCCTAGCGAACATCTCCTGCATTGAAATGGTTTTGCAAGCGAAATGATAATTCATCATTCTCATCTTTCAAATTCTTCCCGCGTAACTAAGAATTGCTTGAGCCAAGAAATTATGCTCTTGGAATAAAAACTATCGTGTCTTTACGAATGCTGTTCATCTTCTTTTCCTTTTTTATCTTCCGATATCAAACCTCTCTTCTCCTTTTAGCTTTCGAAAGATCATACCGAGGAAGAGTGAATTTTCCTCGCTCCTCAGCCTTCCGAAGGGTGAACAGAGAAGAGAGGTTCGATACCGGAATAAAAAAAATATATAAATATGATTCGTAGAGACACGATAGTTTTCATACTAAGAGCATAATTTCTTGGCTCAAACAATTCTTAGTGATACGGGAAGGATTGGGAAGATGAAAATGATGAATTATCATTTTGCTTGCAGAATCATTGTAATGAATGAAATGGTCGCTAGGCGTCGCATTATTTCTGCTAGTCCAATCTTATCTAAAACATCATAAAAGCCAGAAAATACAAGGGTTTTTGTATTGATCACAGAATTACAGAATTGAGTGAACTGCCGGTGACTGATTATGAGGGCCCTGAACTTCGTGTATCTAAAAGTATTGCCAGCCGTGGCTGATACCTTGGTGACGAGGGTGAACAAACTTTGAAAATGTCAATTTCAGTGCGAATTTCTTTCAAATTTGTATTGCACGATACGGGATTTTTTGATTGATAAGACTCGTGATATGTGTGCATATATGACTAGGTACTCGTGAGTGGAATGATGCAGTGAGTGGCAGAGAACAATAAATTTGAGGGAGCTCCATAAATTATTAAGAAAATGTAGACAAGACACATGAAGAGGAACAAAAAATAATAATGAAAACCTAAGATCGAAAAAAATCTTGGGGTAATAAAATGAAGTCTATACAAATGTGATTATTATCATTATCATGTTTTTCTGCAATATACTTTACTTTTACCAGATTTCAATTGTTTTCGAGTATTTATTTTCAAGAGTTTTCCTGTTCCTGATTTTCCCAACTTTTCAGGGTTTTCAGGAGTATTTCCGGTTGAAGGGAAAAAGCGACGGATCTAGTTAACACCCCCGAATCCCCCCCTGACTCATGTCCGTTCTTCTCTTTGGGGCTAGCCGAGAGAAGAGTAACACCTCCCCCCTTCCGCCTTTTCGTTCTGTTCTCGGCAGAACTCTCTGTCGTCGTGGGCCGAAGTTTTGGGCTTGAAATTCGCGAGGGAAGAGCCCACCGAGGAACTCCCCGTTTGTCGGTTCCGAAAAACAACTTGGCACCCTCCAATGGTTTTCAATTGAGGGACATTATTGGGAGAGGCGGAGGGAGGGACGGCGCGGTGGCTTTTTACCCCCCGGGTAAAAAGTCACCGCGCCATCCCTCCCTCCACCTCTCTTCAATCAATTCCTTAATTAATATCGTTAATGGGCACCAGGTGAGTTTTCGGAACCACCAAACCGAAAATTCCTCAGTGGGCTCCTCCTCCAAATTATAATGGCCAAACTCCGGCTCGTGGCAGTGAGGAGTTCAGCTGAGAACGGAATGAAATAGGCATGAGGGGGGAGGTGTCACGTTTCTCCCAGCTAGCCCCCGAGGGAAAACGTACATGAGTCCGATGGGGAATCAGGGGTGTTAACTTGATCCGTCACCCTTTCCTGTTACCCGAAAATAATCCCTAAAATTCACCAAAACCTGGAAAGTGGAGAAAATTAGGGAAGGGAAAACTCTTAAAAATAAATACTCGTATATATAAGTATATTGCGAAGAATAATAATGATAATAATAATCGCATTCATATAGACTCCATTTTATTACCCCAAAATTTTTCTTCAAAATGTCTCAAATCGTGGTGACTCGAAAAAAAATTTCCCCAGAACGAAATCTCCAAAAAAAGAGGGTGCGTGGTTCTCACGCGACAGAAGTGAAACTTCTTGCTTATTGTGTATAGATAGCGATAAATTATTCAGATTTTTTGAAATGAACAAGTGATAATATTTGAGAAAAGTGAGGATACGGGGTTAATCTCGAAAGGAAACGGCGAAAAGCACAGCTCAGCACATTTAGCTGTGTCATGAACACAACAATTTGAGAATTTGAGTATCTGCCCATAGTATTTTGGTTATCTGTTCACTAACAAATTATCATTTTTTCACGATTATGAAGTGTTCAGACAACTAGATTTTTTAAAATTAGTTTTTGTAAATACACAGGAAATTGATTGAGATGGAGCGGTTTTGCTCCAATTCTTCCTTGTAGCTCTCAAAATTCTCTATAAAGGAGGATTCGTGCCAGCTTGCTCTATCTTGCTGGAATTCCGGGATATTCAAAGAAAACGTTTACTTCTATATTTTTCTCATGCTAGCCTCATAATATGGTAGACGAAGGGGCATAGCTGGGTACTTTCGATTGTTTTCGGTGCATGAGCCATTAGTCATTACGCACTTGGCTTTGGATTGAAATATCTCGGAAACTATGCAACATTTATCGAGACATGCTGTGGATGAAATTCAGAGGGAAGATTGACGAAGAAAATAAGCGAAACGCCGTTTTTCTACGACCAGTAGTTTCCGAGATATCAATTTTTCAATGAATAGTCCAGAAACAATGGACGAGGCCCGATAGCAAATAAATGAGCGTTCGGGCGTCCTTCCTAAATTTTTCATTAAAGAATTGATATCTCACTAACTACGAGTCAGAGAAAAACGGAGTTTTGCTTATTTTATTCGTTAATCTTCCCTCTAAATTTCATTTATAGCATGTCTCGATAACTTTTGAGTAGTTTTCGAGATATTCCAATCCAAAGCCAAGTGTAAAATGGCAATTTTCTTAAGAAATGAAAAGCGAAGATTATGATGTGGAGCATGGTAATTTTTATAGAAATCTTTTAGGAAAATTCCCATATTATCCTCTCCGTGTATTGAAAAAAAAAAATTACAAAATGAGAAAACAGTATGTAGTAATGTATGTACTACTCTACGCGAAGATCCTATCTCCCCCCCCCCCCTCTGCCGTCTTCTCTCTCCGTCGCTAAAGCATATATGCTAGAGTGGCATCCCCACCAACGCACTGTCCTCTTTCTTGCTTCTACGTTTCCCCCACTACTCCACTACCACGTTCCCCTCAAAACCTTCCACTCGTCTTGTGACGCGAGAAAAAGGTTGGTACCCTCCGAAAAAAAGTTTCACTTCAAAATAATAATTATCGAAAATGTAATGAAGTATCGGAAAAGAATCACTTTAGTTATGATTATTTGGATTCTAGGAAGCGCAATAACTATCCGAAAGGCCCAAAATATCGGAACTCGGCCGAGCGCTGAGCGAGGCGATAGGGGGAGAAAAGGGGGAATCGGAATGTTATCACCACAAGACTATGGCAATTAATATCCCAAATTTCCTCTTCGTTTTCCTAGGAAAGAAATGAGAAATAATATGATGGGAGGGACGAATTGGGGGTCGTCGGGTTCGTGGGGATCAACCTCATCGAAGGGGGCTGGTTACGAATTTTTCTCGCGGGAATTTTGGGGATCACGGCGGGAAAACCACTCCGCCTATTCCAACGCAACGGGTGCGAGAGAGATAGACGCATGGCTCGACACGGCTGTGCAAACGCGTGCGTTTTGAGGCATTTTGTTTCTCAAAAAAAAACGTATCAACTTAAACGACCCGGGGACTCAGCGACAGGTTATTCAATCAATTAATTAGTTAGTTAATCAATCAAGTTACGGGGAAAATAATCAAAGAGTGACGGGAGGAAAAAAAGGATTGCTACGAGAGTTAAACTTGGGAAGAAAATGGACGAAGACTCACCAAATTAACCAGCGTCTTCCCTTCCATTTCCCACTCCTTTTCCTATTCGTTTTTCCTTGGTCACGTCCTCACACACTCTTTCTTCTCTTTCCTTACCTTTTTTTTTCTTTCATTTGAACTTTTTCTTTTTTTTCTGTTTTGTCTTACGACAACAATCGCGAAATTTACCGGGTAACCCACGTGTTGAACACAGTGCCGGCGTACGTACGACTGTGTTCGGGTTTTTACGTGCACGTTCGGCAGTGACGACTCATGTTCCTTCTTGCCGCTAGGGTGCATGGCGTGAACCTTCGTGATGGGACTTTTTCACGCGGTTTTCTTTCAAATTCAAACGGGGTTTACGAATTTATTCTATTATTTATTTAAGTTTATCGCGACCGGGCTACTTTTGGGCACGCTTCTCCGGGATATTCTAAATACTACTTTAATTAATCATTGAGGCACGGATCTTGTCCACCGTTGCCCCCCAAATTCTAATACTACAACAAACAAAATGAACAGACTGAATCCTTGAGGCACGGATCTTGTCCACCGTTGCCCCCTAAAAATACCACTACTACAACAAACAGAATTAACAGACTGAATCCTTGAGGCACGGATCTTGTCCGCCGATGCCTCCTAATCCAACTGGGCTTTTTATTCCCAAAAAAACGTGATTTGCGCACCTTAAGGCACGGATCTTGTCACTACGGTTACTGCACTTACTTGTGCTTTGCCGATGTTTTTCGCGAAGAACGAGACCCTTCGGGGCTCGTTATAGGGCAAGCCCTGCGAGTCATCCGAGTCCACGGGAGCGGACTATCTACAGGATGTGGAGAGGCCTTTTTGTCAAGAGGATGAGGGGGATTCAGGAAAAGATGCCACCAAATCGAATGAGATAGCGTATCGTTTTCCCTAGAATCCTGAGGGACTCTCGTTAGCTGTTTCTCTCCTAGCTGTAACGATTCGACTTATTCCCGTAACAATTAATCAATTAATTAATCAACGTTAAAATCACCGTGTCGGTATTATTCTATTTTTTTTATGTACGTTAAAACCTAGAAAGCCCCGCGTCGTTTATTTGCCGTGCCACGCAGTGAGTCTGTCTCATTTACACCCGTTACGTTTGGGAAGGGAAAAAGGATTTTTCGGAATAACTCTCAGCTTGTTGAATTCGCTGGATAATTTCCAAATTCTAAAAAATCGTCGTTGTCCTTAGGTGTAAGGTCTTCGATAAGTGTCGGGTTGGCTTGATGAGTTAATGCTTTTTTTAAAGCTTCCAAGACATCAGCTTGAGCCGCAGGACTTAAAGCTTTCGGGCAATCTAGCTTAAACTTGGGATGTGTAGCTGCAGCAACTGCACATATCCGTTCTTCGTTAACGACGTTAAAAATATTGGCAAAGCGAGTCACCAGAGATTCTTCAATTGCCTGAGCTAGGTTTTTGCAAAATGAAAAATTTAGACTCTGACACTGGTGCAGTTTAGTTCAAACCGTTAACAACGTCGCCAGCAAATAAGCATAAGAAGTGTCTTTTTCTCCTTGTGGTTCATCGATTGCTGAAGCGATTGATTGATTACAGTGGAGATATTCTTCCATGAAATTAAAAAATTGAAATTCATTAAATATTTTGCCAGAATAATTTAATTGAATTTCATGAAAAACAACATTGATACGATAATGATTTTACGGTAGATCCGCACTTAAAATCAAATTTCAAATACGATAATTTCATTCAAAAACGGCTCAAATTAATGGTTGAAAGTGTAATAATTCAAACGATGTTCTAGCAGTGAGTTTCAAAATCCATAATATTAATTCAGCTTCACATAAGAACTTGGAAGATTTTGAAAGTTATCCTATGGGATGAAAATTAAAAATTAAAGTAATAGATATAATTCATAAATAAAGTGAGAAAATATTCGTTTACCGAAAATTGGCTCTGCTCCATGGTTAATCAGTTCCTAGGTCTTTAGATTTTTTTTAAATGTTATCCTTCAAGCCAATTATTTGTCGAAGTGCATCGTAGAGAGAATTCCATCTTGTAGCCACCAGTTTCTTCAAACTTAGGCCCAAAGTGGCTAACAATATTTCATTTTTTTTCGATGTTGATTGTCACTTCCACAGAAGTTCACATCGTCGAATCATTTCCGAGTAAGCCGTAGATAAATCATCTTGCGATTTAATATGTCTAATCACATCAGTTGTTGCCACAAGATTTGATGTATGACTTGCACAACGAATATGCTCGGCTAAAGTCTCAGGTATATCCTCTACATCAATCGTCATAAATTCCTCAATAGTAGCGAACTCTTCTACTGTCCTGACACTGGAATCGTCTAGTTGATCTGTAATGATTTTTATTTGATATGAGCATTTAAAGACTATTCATTATGCAAATAATAACTAAAAGACTTTGACGGAAGTATTGAAATTTTAAATATAATTATCAGCTCCTACTAAGCCAAGAAACTTCCGGCTCAATGCAATTAACGGAAAATTGATTTTAACAGTTACTAAACTCATAAACTCAGCTACTTTTGAAAAATAAAATGAAATCTGTGATTTTTCATAAAGATCAATGCTAAAGTCAAAATTTTTTAAAATATTTGTGTCTTTTTTCCAGTTCTTTCGAGGCCTCTAGAAATTTTCCGGGTTAATAATGATATAATAATGTACCAATACGCCAAGTTTCAATGAATTATTAACATGAATTCTAAAATCGATAGTACTACCTTAAAATCGATCAGTATTTGGACTGGAAAAGAAAGAAAATTACCCAGAAAAAATGAATCACCCACGTCAAGTCCAAATTCTTTAAAAGCCTTCACGAAGTTTGAGCCATTGTCCGTCACCGTGGCAAGTATCTTTGAAGTTTCTAAGCCATACGTCTGATGAATATTGTGCATCATTGCAGTGATCTGGTCAAAGGAGTGAGTGCTCATTAACCTTTTACAAGCCAAGGCATATGACTTATGTTCAAAGGTCTTAGAATCAATCTGAGAATAGGTATCGTATTTTACTTTCTGCAACATTACACAGTATTATATCATTAGAAATAAGAAAAATAAATTTGAATGATTACCCTATGGACTAGGGTTTCTCGATTCAGATCGATCTTTATCAAGATCGATCTTTTAGTCATCGAGTCTCGATTTTTTAGATCGATTTTTGTGGGTTCGATTAATCGAGTGAATCGATTCTCTTCCAACAGAATCGATTCATTCAACGCTTCCTCGGTTCACGTGGTTCCATATTTTTTTTTCGTAATAACATCGAACTACCATGAAGAATATTGTTGAAAATTTTATCGTAATAGGTATGTACCCAACTAATTAAAATTACGCTGCGGTAATTTCTGAATTAATGGATATTTTCTAATTTTTCTAAATTAATTTCTGAACATGCACAAGGTTCAAGGAGGTTGTTCTCCATTTATCTACAGATAAATTGGCAAGATCCTTTTGAAGTTGATGAATTGAGTCTTGATACTTATTTGCGATTAATGAGTTAATAATTATTCATTTAATTCATAAGGATCTGATGCAATATTTTGAGAAAAAAAATGAACTAAAGGTTGATCCAATTGCTTACTGGATACGGCAACGTGAATATGGTGTCTCTCCTACGTTAGCAAATATTGCTTTGAAATATTCATCAACAATTGGCAGCTCAGTGCCATGTAAGAGACTTTTTTCACAGGTTTCCGACATTTTCACGGAGAACCGTAGTCAATTGAGTCCTGAACACTTCTTCATGCTGTTATTCTTGAAGTCACTCAAATTTCCATGGTGGCACTTGAACGACACTCAAATGATTGGTAGAGAAAAAATGATGAAACTATGGAGAAAATTCCGCTTTTTTAAATGAAAAAAAAAAATGGCTTTGTATGTAAGATGTTTTATTTTATTTGGAAGTTCATAATAGAAGTTAATGAGGGAATAAAAACCCTTTCATTATATAAAATTCACTGCTTCTCACAATTATTGCCGATTCTTTCCGTCCGCACAATAATTATAGGGGACAGTGGTGTAATTCTGGGTCTTTCTCACATTTTTTTTCCTCATTAATTTAATGCTGCAGTTTTCGTTCTTTTTCTTCAACTTTAGTTTTTCAAATGAAGAATGACGATTCGATTTTTCAGAAATCGATCTTTTCGCGTTCGATCTGATTCTGAATCGATTTTCCAAACATCGATTCGATTCGATCCATGGAATCGATTCTTTACCCCTAGATCGAGAAACTCGATTATGGACTGTCATGCCCAAAAATCGTCAAGATTTACTTGACAGACTGAGTGAGTGAGATTTCAATGCAATTCAAATGAAAATTTGGTATAGAACTGGATAGCTCAATCGGTAGAGTGCCCGACATGACATTGGAAGATCCTGGGTTCGACGCCTGGTGCAGGACTATCCTATTTTTCCTCGAAAAAATCTTGAATATGGGATAAGTGTGTGTTGCGGCTGAGTGAAGAGAATTTATAGATGATTAAATAAGATGAGAATTTAATAATCAACATTTTTCTCTTCAACCGTGGGTAGAATATTAGATCTAGGAAAACTAGAATATCTATTCAATTCTTCCCCAATTATTTTGATTCTTTTAGGGAACGTGATTGTTCGGGTGAAGTATTGAAATACATGACGGTCAAACGCGAGAAACGAAAGAGAAATCGCTATATTGATTAGGCGGAAATTCTTTAGTAATTTGTTAGTTTATGAGTGGAAGGTTTATTCAGGAAAAAATAGTTAAATTACACACGATCAATTTTTATTAGACAACAAAATTATCCAAAGACAGATTCGGAAAAACCCATATGTTATTAGGAAAGGGGTAGAATTTTTGAGAGATCAAAAGGAAGAAATAAATGAGGTACAAAATTATATTACACTCACTGTTGTTAGATAAAGGTAAACTTGGTTGTAGGTGAGGAGATCTGCTGGGAGAGCGAGCAGTGATGTTGTCCCTTGAACGACGGGGATGATTTCACGGCTGCACAGAGTGGTCAGGTGTTTCGGTAGATCCCAGCAGCTCACAGTGGTGGTCCTCAATAGTTTTCCTTTTCGACGGATTTGAAGTTTGCAAACTGTTCACAATATTATTTGACTGACTGAATTTTTAATTTGTATAAAGTAGAAGACGAGCAGCGATTCGATGTTGATCCCGAGAAAATTAGAATTTGACTGGCCTGGATTCCTCCAGTTCTTTCCCTTTTATAGAGGATTCGGTCAACAGGGTGGTATATTGCGCCCCTTCGTGCTTAGTTTCTTTCACTGGATGAGTCCAGATGATTTCCTGGACATTAGAATTTTTTAATTATCTATTTCCAATAAAAGTTTCACGCGTAAAACCACCCATTTTTTTCCAAATTTTCTCAGGTTCGTGGTGGGCGGTTGGCGGCAATTTTCATGTGTTGTCTGGGAATCGTACCATGCCTATTGGAAATTTTGTACTTTTTATTACTCGGTGACCAATCGGCATTCTTCTTTTACTCGCAGGGGTTCATGCCTAGACTGCGTTATTTTCTCACTGAACAATTTAATTAAGAATTTTCAGTTTTATGTCGATTCGACCAATAGTAAGGGAACATTCAAATATTACGTAACATTCATACCGGGGGGGGGGGGGGGTCAATGAAACGTTACTATGTGTTACGCGGGGGGAGGGGGGGTAGCTGTCCATTGTTACGTGACATTATCATTCTCCAGAATTATTCATAAGCTTGACAAATCGAAATTCAATTTTGGTGCCGTTTCTCATAACAACGCCATCGTATGACGAAAATTGCCAACGTGTTCCCTCTGACGGGAACGTTTACAATGATCGATACAGTAATTTACTTTACCTTTAAGGAAAGTGATCGGCTCATAAACCATACTTTTTACTGCTTCAGTTTTTTGCCACAGTTTTTTGGCATCAATACTAAAAACATAACCTTATGCACGGGAATCACCGGGTTATTTCTAGAATTTTTTATTTTGCCAATCTCAGTTATTCCATTATTTTCCTCAAATCTCACGATGTCTAAGCGTGGTGATCTATATCCACAACTTTATGATTCTTTTCGGAAATGCTATCCACTCATTAAGGCAATGGATGCTCAACGACAGGTGAATGTAGAATGGGCCTCAGCTAAAAGTCGATATAAAACACCTCAGTTTGAGAGTTTTATTGAAGATCGAGTGAAAAAATATCTCGAAGACACTACAAAAAGAAAAAATCAGAATATTTCGAATTTTCTCAAGACTGTAAGTTATTCCCATTTTATCAATTTGATAAGTTAGAATTGTCTAATATTTTTCTAATTCAATTCAATTTAATTCGATAATACTCAATTCAATGATATTGGAACAAAATTCACAAGCCAAGATATTTACGTACTTTCTTTCATCATTACAATGAAAAATGCCCTCAAGTCATAATATCTCACCCAAAATTTATTTATTTAGAGAACTGCTGAACATGATCTCACAAAATCCGCAATGGTCGAGCCAACTGCCCAGAAATCTTCATCAAATCCACATTTATCCACTCATTCCGATACTTCCTCACAATCAATTGGTATTATTACACCAAATGGGGCTCTAGCAGTATCTATCGGGACTGAATTAACCACTCCATTAGAGAATAATAACAGTATCATGAGCAATGCGAACTTTGTGGAAATAACAAATATACAGCACAAGACTTTTCCTACACCCTCTCAAATATTATCAAAAGAAAAAATTGCTATTTTGAATAGCGAGCTTCATTTGAAAGAGTTGAGAAGAGATTCTGGATTGGTTGAGATAGGTATTCAGAAAGAGATCAACTGTTTGCGACAAAAAATTTTGAGAGAACACAAACTTTTAAAAAAAAAAGAAAATAATGCAAGCCGACAGAAAAAGTTCAGATCATCACAAAAATTGAAATTGAAGAAAGTTTTGACAATCCCTGCAGTGAATGATGTGTTAAAATTACGAAAGGTAGCTGGCAGACCGAGAATTGAAGACAATCAGCCTGAACTGCTCAAGACTATTCTTGATATTGCGACATTTTCTGGTGGTGCTGATCCGAAACGTCGGACCGAAACAGTACACTGTGTTCGTACGTTAAGTGAACTTAATGATCGATTGCTCGAACTTGGCTTCACTCTCAGTCGAAGTGCAACGTATTTACGATTGTTACCACGGAACAGTACAACCATTGAAGGGAAAAGGCATTCTAATACTGTGCCCGTAAAATTGAGCAGAGCGCGAGCAGATTCACATAAGAAACATCCGGATGGAACGTTCACTACCTCAACAATACGGAGCTTAGAGGAACTTGCTTCTCTTTTGGGTCCTGGGCAAGTAGCATGGATATCTCAAGACGATAAAAATAAAGTTCCTTTAGGCCTTCCAGCAGCTAATAAACAGACTCCTCTGCTCATGCACATTGAATATCGAGTCACATTGCCCGACCATGATTGGGTCGTGGCTTCCCGGCATAAGCTAACTCCGGCTGTATACGCAGGAATTAAGATCGAGCCTCAAGGTAATTTTGTTCAACTAATTGTTCAAAAATATGAGAATATTTATTCATCAGATGTAATTTTTTTTACTTGTCATATTAGGTTTAGGCTGTCCAAAAGCTGTTGGATACTCTGGACCCACGTATATTGCTGTGAGAAGTGGCGAACATTCGTCAAGTACAGCAGCAACACATAGCAAAGATTTTGAGACTCTCATCAATTTACAAATATTCAATGAATTCTTGAAAACTCCCGATGATCGCATCAAGCCAGTTCTGATTTTTAGTGTTGATGGAGGACCAGATGAAAATCCCCGTTATCAGAAGACTATAACATTTGCCGTACAACATTTTAAGAACCACAACTTGGATGCTTTATTTCTCGTTACCAATGCACCTGGTAGAAGTGCTTACAACCGAGTGGAAAGACGGATGGCACCTCTTAGTAAGCAGTTGTCGGGTCTCATTCTGGAACATGATCACTTTGGAAGCCATTTAGATAGTAGCGGGTGGACAATAGATGATGAACTTGAACTTGAAAATTTTGAGCATGCTGGTCAGTTACTCGCCCAAATATGGTCAGAAATGGTTATCGATGGCTACCCGGTTTATTCTGAGTATAAAAGTAACAAGGAATCATTACCATGCCCTGAATCAGTGGATTCACTCTGGTATAGCGTACATGTCAGAGAATCTCAATATTTCTTACAAATTTGTAAATGTGATAATTTACAATGTTGTGGGAAGATGAGAAGTAATATCCGTTCTTTATTAACGGGACAATTTTTACCACCTCCTTATCCCCTCCAACAGACACCTGAAGGATCTATTGCAATTCCTCCACCTCACTCTGCGCAGCCAATGAAATTTGCTCCATTACTCGTTCGACTTGCCATGAAGATGACTCCAGAACACGAACACCAGCAAATACCTTACGACTTGTATTGTCCGAGCATATCAGGAGATATCAAGGGAAAGATTTGTGATCAATGCGGTATATATTTTGCAACCAAGTCATCGCTCGCAACACATCATAAGCTGCATGGGCGTAAGCGTCGCATAGTCAGAATCAAACCTAAAAGAATAACCGCTCTTCGAGCAGACGAAATTTTATGTGTAGTTGATTCAACTGCCGGATATGATGATCTGCAATGGCTACCCGCCAATGATGTTGATGCAGTGGATGTACCACAGGAAGAAAAAGTAGACCTTAAAGGAGTAGAATTGATTGAAGATGTCCCTAATTGGTTGGCTGGTCCTTGGTCAGAAGATAGTGATCTTTGTTAACAAAGTGTCCAAAGATATCAACTCAAAGTTGACATCTTCAAATTTTTATTGTTTCCAAGTGCAAAATAATTATATTATTACGTTTTAGGTTTCGAGTAAATCATTTTGACTATTTTATAATGATTATCGTTGACAAATATTTATGAAGTTATTGAAATAAATTGCCTTATCATTATTAATTATTAATTAAATTATTATTTATTGATTATTGATCGATATTAAAAAAAGGAACCCATAATGTTACGTAACAAATCTAGAAAGGGGGGGGGGGGCACATGAAAATGTTACGGTGTGTTATGATAGGGGAGGGGGGGGTCTCAAAATCAGGATAAAAACGTTACGTAATATTTGAATGTTCCCTAATGCAGTCACCTTCTTCCCTGCATACTATCGTCGAGGGCAGCCTGTCCGAGGGGCATCTTTCAGTCAAAGGTAACGCTTCTCCCTTTTTCCTGGTGGGTGTTTCTCCCTCGTCCCTTTTTTCTCATGCAGTCTCTACTCATGTCTTCTCTTTCGATGATTTTGTTAAGAGAATAGTTCTCAGACATATGTTATCTAATATATCAAGAAGAAGAATACTGCATTCTTTCAGGGAAAGTTTACTCGGATAAACGACTAATGAAAATTTCATAAAAAATTAATTAGTTGATTGATTTTACCATCAAATATTTTTCGGAATGATGGCTGCTCATCAATGTTCATTGGAGACATAGTTTCTGAAATAGAATTGATGACATCTTCCTCGAATTTTGACTGACAAAAATCGCAATATGTCTTCTGTTGTTCTTTATCTGCACTCAACTTCCGCTTTTTTGAAGCAACATACTCAATATACTGTTGATGTTTATCAGCGTGTACTTTCTTGAATAAAGAGTTGGTGGTTTATTTATTCGGTAAATGAAGACTTTAATTTCTCATATTGCTTTACGTTCATTCCTTACTTACCTTGATGTGTGTATTATAATTGGATGGAGTCTGAAAAGAACCATTAATCGTATGAGTTTTGTCTTTATCATTACGACACAATAAACGAATTTCCACAGTCGTTCCATCAATCGAAGATTTGTTGAGGTCTGGCTCGTAATATGTACCATTTAGGTAAGGGTGTTGACGACATTCCCTGGATAATTTTTCTTTCGCTGTGTCTATGTCTTTTACTACGCCGAGCACCATAGATTCATCGGATTCACCCGAGAAATTAGATTTACTTTTCGACATATTTTCTGTCTGTGAATTCATAATGATTATTTAATCAAACTTCATTAAATAATTTATTTAAGAATTATTTTGAGCAAAAAAAAACATACAAAGAAAATTCAGCACAGAGAGAAAAATATTTGATATGTATGTATATGTGAATAAAATCACGTGGCTATCATGCACAACTCGATGGCAATCGCCACACTTATACTTTGTTCATAAATCCGCACTTCATGTAGCCTTACAGTCAATAAGTATGCGTGTAAGTGAGAAAAATAAATATACCTCAATTTCTACCGCACATACCTCTACTTCGTATGTATTATTCTTTACCATACACTCAGCAAAAAAATTAAGGGAACGCTAAATTTTAACAGTTTTTTGCTTGATTTTCAAATGGCTGTAACTTCGCCAAAAATCATCGTATCAGGATAAAAAAAAAATTGTTGGAAAGCTTGAAGTTCCTACTCTTGAAATTTTAGGAGGGAAATTTTTTTGGCCATCCGTTATAATGAGATAAGAGGGTTCAAAGTGGGATATTTTTTTTTCTTTTTTTTTCATTTTTTCAAATTGTTCCACGGACTTCAAAAAAAAAAAATCGACTTAACCCTTATCAGGATCGTGTAGCCTGATCTATCAGCTTCAATTTTCTTTTTTTTTTTCTCTACGACTCTTTGTTGTTGAGATATCGTCGATTGAATCAAAAAACACCCTTTTGTCTTTAATCGTCGATATCTCTGGAACTACTGATCGCACAGCGAGCGGGTGATGAGATTCGTAAACTTGAATGAATTTCTTATAAGATTCTTGCACTGTTTAATTGGAAAAAGAATTCCTTCCACTTTCAAAATTGGTTCGGAAAAGTACCGAAAAATGGAGTTTTTTTTCTTTTTAGAAAATTGCCCTGCATTTTGCGAATTTTATGGAAATTGCAAATGTTTTAACGTTTTCCTTCAGTTCAATGTGTGTTGAAACACTCCCTAAGTTTTCAAGCCAATCGGCCTGACCGTTTTTTTTTCCCGAATGAACAAAGTTTCCGCAAAAATTAAAGGAACACTTTTTTGTTCCTTAAACGCCAATTAATGAAGATTAAGGCCGAAAATGTTTTTTCTCCGTTATTTCTTTGTGATTTTTTGGTCAAAATTTGTTGGATTCCATCGAAAAAAAGAAAAATAAAACGAAAAAAAATGAAAAAAAAAATTTTTAAATCGAAAAAAAAATCAAAAAAAAATTATTTTTTTTCGATTTTTTGCAATGATTTAAAAAAAAAATCGATTTTTTTTTTACTTCGTTTTTCGATGGAATTCTACAAATTTTGCCCAAAAAATCACAAAGAAATAACGGAGAAAAAACATTTTCGGCCTTAATCATCATTAATTGGTGTTTAAGGAACGAAAAAGTGTTCCTTTAATTTTTACGGAAACTTTGTTCATTCGGGAAAAAAACGGTCAGGCCGATTGGTTTGAAAATTTAGGGGGTGTTTCAGCACACATTGAACTGAAGAAAAACGTTAAAACATTTGCAGTTTCCACAAAATTCGCGAAATGCAGGGCAATTTTCGAAAAAGAAAAAAAACTCAATTTTTCGGTACTTTTCCGAACCAATTTTAAAAGTGGAAGGAATTTTTTTTCCAATTAAACAGTGCAAGAATCTCATCGGAAATTTATTCAAGTTTACGAATCTCATCACCCGCTCACTGTGCGATCAGTAGTTCCTGAGATATCGACGATTAAAGACAAAAGGGTGTTTTTTGATTCAATCGACGATATCTCAACAACAAAGGGTCGTAGGGAAAAAAAAAAGGAAATTGAAGCTGAAAGATCAGGCTACACGATTCTGATAAGGGTTAAGTCGAAATTTTTTTTTTGAAGTCCGTGGAACAATTTGAAAAAATGAAAAAAAAAATTTCCCCGCTTTCAACCCTCTTATCTCGTTATAACGGATGGTCAAAAAAAAATTTCCTCTCAAAATTTCAAGAGTAGAAACTTTCAGCTTTCCAACCATTTTTTTTATCCTGATACGATGATTTTTGGCGAAGTTACAGCCATTTGAAAATCACGCAAAAAACTGACAAAATTTAGCGTTCCTTCAATTTTTTTGCTGAGTGTATTGTTTTTATTTCATGATAATAAAATATATAATTTTCCGAATAAAAGGAGACAATTTTCATCCTGATATGATGATGAGAACATTGAAAAGTTGAATCATCAAATTCGGAAATTAATTAATTCATGTTAATTAAAATGGTCATTATTGGATTGGAGATCGAAAATTCCATTCGGAAGCCTACTGCCAATTGTATTGGCAGGATATTAAATCTAAGAATTCAAATAACCCACAAGGAGTTAACGCCTGCTTGTTTGGGGTTCTCTTGTGTCTCTTTATTTCTCGCAAGGAGAATTGGCGCGATATTGTTGGACATTTTCACCGTGGCGCCCAAACTAGGTCATTTTACCGAGTGGTAAGTTACCGTGGTAATTTAACGGTCATTTCCGGTAATTATTACCAAACCTCACCAATACACCCCCTATCGAATCACATTCATCCCTGAGACTTCCCCTGAGATTTTTATCAATAAATTAGAGGATTTTTAAAGTTGTAAAGAGGGAAACCCGAATGAGTTTCGGAATAAAGAGTTGTTCTATCCTAATAAATTGCATTTTGAGTGATTTTTATCCTTTTCCCTTTCTTCCCTAATATTCCCTTTTTCACTGCGAGCCACAGCTCACAGAGTACAGAATAATATAAAACCATAAAAAATAAACATTCAATTTTTTGAATGTTTATTGTTTTTTATTTTTTTCTGCACTCCTAAAATGTTAATAAATGACTTGTAAAAAAATGGATACTAACAATATTAGTCACCTTTTTTGTACGGCACTTCGAAAATCACCTAGAATTCGGGCCTCTGGACTAGAATACCCCCTCAACAAAGAAGGCAATGGACCAAAAAAAAGTATATGGCAATGTTGATACATTCGCAGAATAGTTTATTCTTTGAAAAATGTATCAGTTTGTTTTTTCATAAGAATATTTATAAAGTATGAAGATAATTGAAGGAAGATGGTATCATTAAGATACAGATTCTGAGAATTACAGGAAGAAAATACTATCATTACCATAATAATTAGGATACTATCTTAATCTTACGTAATTTGTGATTTAATTGTCTTGCGAGATGTTACTAAACCACCGTACAAGTGTAAAAAACTATTTCACTGATTTGGAATAATTAAACTGTGAAGAGAATAATTGATTTGCTGGATTTACGCGGATTCATTTCACCTAGAGCAGTTGTGACGGTTTTTACCATCACAGAATCAATAAAATTCGGAAAAATTAATCATTTTTATTAAAATGGCGATAATGGCCACAATTCGCGGTACCCGGTGAGGATGGGACTCACAAAGAGTCAATACAGCATATGTCCAGAGTGAGGTCAGCAGAAGTTGATGACCTCACTAATCATTGTTGTTCATTTTTGTTCAATCTAACTCCAAAAATTCAGAGGAAAGCACGAGAGGTAGGACTGGGAAGGATTCTTCCCAGTCCCACAAACATAGTAGCAGAATCAAGGACAATCCGAAGGAGCTCGGACCAGAGTAGCATCCAAGGAGTGGGTCCAACACCAGCCAGCACTGATGGACATTGGTCAACAGCGATAGAAACTGGAGATCACGAGGAATAACGCAGTGAACAGTGGAAATAAAAGATTATTTATTCGATACAAAACTTTCCCATTTATCAGTGTCGTGAAATTATTGTCCAAATTATTGTAATTATTTTTTGTACATTATTTGAAATTACTGAGCTTAAGAAGAACTCGAGCAACGTCAGTAAGGTTGAGGCAGGTAGTGGGGGACTCGCGCAATGATTGGTTTGGTTAGGCCTCGGCTCTACTGAATTGAGCGAAAACAGCTGAGGGAACCCAACGCCAACTCGTGGGAGAGAAGACTCGTTCTTCTAATCCCGGGACACCGTGGCTGTTAAGAAAGTAGCTAAAATTGCCGACTGATCTGAATTACCGCGGGATCAGGAGGTCAATCAAAACGACATACTTATCAATATCGACACCAGGGGTAATTTGGGGGATCACACCAGCGTGGTCCCACAAATCCTTCTACTCGTCGCGTGGAACTCAGCAAGTGAAGTTCTACTACTACGGTGGCCGCCAACAGGGCGAAACCTTGGCGTGTGAAATTCATCAAGTGAAGATCATCATGATCTTCATCACTATCAAGCAACTATCGTGGAACTGATGCCTAGTCGATAGATAATAGGAAAGGTTCGATAGAACCGGTCGGATCCGCTGAGTTGAGGATCGAGTCAGTAATCGGCATAACGGTTTAATAACGACTTACGCCCGGTATTAAATGCAGTGGGCAGTGTGAAAATAATCATGAAAATTAGAGACAATTAAATCATTGAAACAATTATCACAAAGAGACAATATCTAGAATCAGTGCGGTCAAAGTATCAGAAAGTGTATTCTAGTCAAATCATTAAAGAGTTTATATATTTTTATATAATTCACGTGTCAAGTATCATTGTGAAAATCCACCTAAATCCATCCACTGAGAAATATCCCTTATCCTATAAAAGAGTAAGTCATCCAATATACAGTCCACTAAAAAGAGAAATTCAACAAGAAGACCACGGTGACTTGCAACGGGTTTTCCTCCGTACGAATGGACCCAAAAATTACGTTAATTTTTAACAGTGGCGGCTACATCGTGTATAGGAAATCCAGATAAAGTTGAAGAAAAGTATAGAGAAAATTGTAAAGAAAATTAAGCAAAAGTCAAGTAGTCAGAAGACAAATTCGAGAGGGTCCGAGACGGATAGGAGGAGCACACAAAGTAAGGTACACGAGTCCCCCTCGAGATTAATATTTTGAGTTGAAAGAATTAGTCGAATTGAGTCTGAATAAAGAGAGTAAAGTCGGAAGACGCCAAGTTAGCGTCTGTTTCAAGTGGGGTCAACCCCCACTACTTTAGAATCATAATTGTTCGTTCTGAGTTAATGTTCATTGACAATCATATTATTTACCAAGAAAAATTCCTTTTTTCCAAACATAAATGTACATATGAGGTATTCCACGTGAAAACGGCGGACTTTTTCCCTGACCCCTGCCAATTTGGTTCAGTTTTTTTTGTATGATTATATTAAGTCCAAAAGACACCCCAAAATTTTTTCAGATTTTTCTACATAACCCTTGTTGAGAAAAAAATTTTTTTACCTAAAAAAAAAACGCCCAAATTTAAAAATCTGAAAAAATTCTCAAAAATACGTGATTATATGTCAAAATTTTCAAGCCATCGTCCAGAGTGGAAGTACGATTCTTTCTGTGTTTAACGAGCCATTAATGTTGAAATAATTCTGCAAAATTCGAGAAAAATTCACTTTGGGTAAATAATTGAATCCTTTGACTCACTGATAGATTTTTTGGGGGACAAAGGGCCTGGCTATATATCAGGAGGCATCAGCGGACCAGATCCGTGCCTTAATGATTAAGTTTGCTGAATTTTATTGTTAAGTTATAGTATAAAATTTGAGAATTGGGTCCCGATTAAATTTAGGGAGGCATCGGCAGTCAATATCCGTGCCCAAATAGTTATTGTAGTCATAAAGTGTATAGAATCCCGAAAAAGCACGCCAAAAAATAGCCCGGTCGCGAGAAAAAGAGTCATAAAAATTCATCTAAAGTCCCGTATCAATTTGAATGAAACCGCGCGAAAGTCCCGTCGCGAACGTGAGTGTCATGCGCCCTGACGGCGAAAAGGGGCATGAGTTGGCTCAGCCGAACGAGCACGTGAAGCTCGTAAGTACAATCGAACGTAAACAAAGATGCAACACGTGGGCTACTCGTTCCGTTGAATTTATCAAGTGCAGTGAATTAGTTTATTTTTGAAATAAAAAGAGTAAAGTGAGTGTGTAAGTGTGTGAGTGTGCAAGGACGTGGAGGATTAATAAGGAAATAGGACAAGGAGTGGTGAAAGACAAGAGAAACGGAAGGAGAAAAAAAGGCGCTGAGTGAGGAGAAGCCGAGTATTTGGTGAGTCGTCGTGCTGTAAATATATAAACCCACGTTTGCTAACTCTCGTAGAAATTTCCAATTAATCCATTCCTTGTTTGACTTTTTCCCGTAACATTAATTAATTAATTCATTCGAGTTTAAATCCCGGTGCCGTTAGTATTTTGTTTCGTACGAGAGAGAATAATGATGAACCCACGTGCCTCCCCACCACCATTCGTATCAAATGAATCAATTTCTTATAATTGTTCGTAAAGCTTAAAATTTTTCATTTAATTTATCTATAATCGAATATAATACATTCTATTTTCTTTCAAAACAATGCTATTGTACTAACGTCTAAGTGGAGCGCAGTGGTTCTCAAACATTTCATTTTGTTCTCAACCAATAAGGGGAATTTCTTAGTGTTATGATTCGCCACATAGGTGGCAGCACATCGTGCTACTTTCATTCAAAAGCTGAATTACTGATTGTTTTTAATTTTCTTGAAGAATCAATTAATATATAACTTGCAAATCATTGATTAATCCCGAGATTAAATCATCCAACAAATTAGTATTATTATTTTCTGTAAAACAATATTTCTGTGTTGTGCACATTTGAGGGGAACTCAATTCTTATTTTTCTTCATCTTGTTGATCGAGAAAATAATTTCTCGATAGTTGAATTCCTTTCTCAAATTCCCCAAACGGTTTATTTGCATTACTAAATTGAAATTTCTTTCTCTTTACCTAAATAATGACCTGGGAGAAGCTGAACTGAGCCGTGCTGAAGAAGGGAGTATTCAGTGCTGTAATTGTTTTGATTTTTATTTCCGGATGACGAAGTTATCCTGGTGCCCAGGGGTTATTATTTTGAATTTTTGTCAATTCGGTTCAGGCATGCTAATTGCTGAGTTTCCCGTCAGGCCCTGGGATAAGGTCACAGTATTCGATTGAATAATTCGGAAAATTTCATTTATCATTTCAACTATTCATTTTTATGAGTGTTTTTACAGGTTTCGTAACTTTTTGTCTCTTTCAGAAGGTCATTCAAATGGAGAATCGGTGGGACCGCTGTTGTAACCCACTGAACCGTAAGAATCACAGAAAATCTCATGGATTACGACGAGCCTCTGAATATTTATGCACGAAGTGGTCTTTGACGAAGAATCACTTCTTGTGTCCATCTTGCAGATTGACTTTGACAAATACAGAACCAGTGAGAACTCATGGAACTGAAAATGTTGACGTGAATATTCCCCAGGACGACGAGTTGTTACCACTCGATATGGATAATTATGATGATGATGATGATGATGATCATGATGATGATGATGATGATGATGATAATAATGATGATAATAATGATGATAATAATGATGATAAAAATGATATTGGAGAAGATAATCATCATGTTCTTGGAACAGCATCATCGTTAACACGGCAATCGACATCGGAAAAAAGCTCATGTCCAAGTGAATCTTTATCACAGCAGCTCTCATCTCAACTGAGCATTGATACCCGACTGTCTGTTGTGAACAATGCTTTGGAGTTACTTGAGGAGTCACCAATTCCAAAGAAGAAATTGAAAGTCGAAAAATGGGTTCGCAACAAGGTAGAACAGTGTTCTAATAGTCTAAAACGGTCACTGGGAGTTTCAGAGCTCGAAACAAGTTCTGAGATCGATAGTCGTGACTTACACGATATTATTGATAGATTGAAAGAGAAACTCCATCTTGAAAACACAAGCAGAGCTGAGAAAATCCAAATACTGACCGTATTACCTCTGCATTGGAGTACAGAAAAAGTTTGTGAAGTAATGGATGTGAGCAAGTTCATGGCCAACGCAGCACGAGAGCTCAGCAGGACGAATGGAATATTATCTATGCCAGAAGCAAAGCGAGGTGTGGAAGAAACTAATGAATCATAGATTTAAACAAATTTGCATGATCTTCCGAGATTTTATAGGTTTATCGAAATATTCTCTGCTTTACAGGCCGATCGATTTCAGAGGATACGAAAACAAAGGTGCTTCAATTTTATAACGACGATCGTGTTAGTGTCAACATGCCAGGCGTAAAGGACTATGTTTCTATTCGAGACGAAAATAACAAGCGAGTTCATATCCAAAAACGATTGGTTCTCTCGGACCTGAAAGAACTGTTCAATTTTTTTCGAGAGGAAAATCCGGATTCAGTGATAGGTTTTTCGCTGTTCGCGTCCTTACGTCCTAAGCATTGTGTGCTAGCAGGAGCTAGCGGTACCCATACTGTTTGTGTATGTTCAATCCACCAGAACGTAAAATTAATGATGCTAGGTAAGAGCTTGAAATTTGATCAATGAATGATTGCTTTTATTGTCTAGAATCAGTGTTGATTATTCTGTGAATTTTGTTGTACATATGAAGGAATATCCTGCTACTTTTCTTTTTTTTCATAGGAAGTCAATTAACAGTTCTCACGAAGGATTCCCGACCATTGAATCACTACACTGATTGCCTGGACTTCATAACATGTTCCAGCTCATCACCAGAGTGTTGCTTTGGAACGTGCACTGCTTGTCCAGGAATCGAGGTTTTGCGTGACTATCTAGATGAAATACTCTACGAGAATGGAATGGACAGTATCACGTACAAACGTTGGGTTTCAACGCCTCATACAAGTCTCGAAACGGCCATCAAAGAAACATCTGATTTCGTTGTTGATTTTTGTGAGAAAGTCAAAACTCTTTTACCACATTCTTTCATCGCGAAAGCACAATCAACTTTCGTGAAATCGGTGAGAGAATCTCTCAAAGATAATGAATTTCTGGTTCAGTGTGACTTTGCCGAAAACTACGCGTTTGTTGTGCAAGAAGCAGCTCCAGGGTTCCATTGGAACAATAACCAGGCCACAATATATCCAGTTGTCGTCTACTTCAAAAACAAAGATGTTATTGATCATAGAAGTTTGGTCATTATATCCGATTGCTTGAATCACGACTCAAATGCCGTTCACGTATTTTCCAAAATTATAACTGACTTCATAAAATCGATTGATGCGAATGTTTCCAAAATCTACTACTGCTCCGATGGTGCACCACAGCAGTTTAAGAATTATAAAAACATTCTCAACCTCTATTATCATGAGTCTGATTTCGGCATCTACGCAGAGTGGCATTATTTCCCAACTGCGCATGGCAAAGGAGGCTGTGATGGCGTTGGTGGTACTGTCAAGAGGATGGCTGCTCGTGCGAGCTTACAACTACCACCTGATCGTCAAATCACGACTCCACAAGAATTATTCAACTGGGCCTCTCAACCAACCAATTTGCCGAATATCGTAGTCAAATTTTCACCAAAGGGAGATTACGATGTAGCGAAAGACATGCTCGAGAATCGGTACAAAATCGGCAGACCAATACCGGGAACTCAGAAGATCCACTGTGTACTTCCTCAAGCAGATGGAATTATTTTTGTGAAGCCATTTTCCGCTTGTGAAGACCACAGATCTCATAAGATTTTGAAAGACAATTAACTTTTTTTTATGAACAAAAATGACATTGTTCTGCTGTCTTCTAATATCAAACAAAACAAATGAATAAATACTCCTACTATATATTATAACTCAGAATCGTTGTTCTGTGATCCTGACATTCCGTGAATTCCTGGAAAATAAATTTTTCGTTAAGTACGAGCGTTTATTTTCTAAAGACGCAACCATGAATTTTCTTCGAGAGGCTGGCTAGTTTGCAGAGAGTGGAACAAAATGAGAGTAGGTTCTTCTGCAGATTGAATATTTTAAAAAATAATCCAACAAATCGTAGAGGGTCAAAGTCGAATGGCATCGAGTTAGTAGATAGGTAAGATCTCTTGAATTCAAATTAAGAGCAGGTCTTTCCAGCTACTAGCTGATCAGAATTCATATTTGTAGCTTGATTATTCAGTAAATAGCAAGGAAATTCGATTCTGGTACCGAAATATCGAAATATCTGCTCAAAGTGAATTTTTCTCGATTTTTGCAAAATTATTTCAACATTAATGGCTCGTTAAACACAGAAAGAATCGTACTTCCACTCTGGACGATGGCTTGAAAATTTCGACATATAATCACGTATTTTTGGGAATTTTTTCAGATTTTTAAATTTGGGCGTTTTTTTTTTAGGTAAAAAATTTTTTTTCTCAACAAGGGTTATGTAGAAAAATCTGAAAAAATTTCGGGGTGTCTTTTGGACTTGATATAATCATACAAAAAAAACTGAACCAAATTGGCAGGGGTCAGGGAAAAAGTCCGCCGTTTTCACGTGGAATACCTCATATATTTTTCTCTTTAAATATACCTAATTATTTTTTGTTTAAATCGAAAATTTCAGGAGTTTTGTGTGAAGTTTTTCGTCTGTCCCGAATACCCAAAGGGAGGGTATCGTCCCCTCCCCCCCTTGGGACAATATAAGAGTCTCATGTAAGAAAGTGGGTTAAATTAACGTATTTTCGGGGTTTGCAACTTTATTGAATTTACAATAAAACTTGGGGATTTGTCGTTTTCCCCCAAATTTGTAGAATCCTGCAAAAACGACTGGTGCCCATTCTTCCAATAAGGCAAATCAATTGGGAATAAACGGAGTAAAACTTTGGAGCATTAAATTGGGTCAAAATAAATAATTTTTCAGTGCCTTTAACAGTTGGCTCAAGGTCAGCTAAGCCAGACGTTACACAGTGAATGATCGTGGTTCAGCTTTGGAACCGAAGTAACTCCATCCTTGGACCAAAGTTCAATTCCATGCTTGGCTCGAATTCATTTTTCAGATTAGAAAGAGACCTCGCCGCCGAACTCGGTCCATGTTTACTGACCAAAATCCGGCGTGACTTTGGTTTCCAAGCTCGGTTCCGCGTTATCATTCGAGGGCTAACCAGGTTTGGACCGAGCTTAGATGCCGAACTTGGGACGAGTTTGGTGAGGTCTGGTACAAGTCCGGTTCAAATTTGGATCTGTTGTCATTTCCTACCTGGGAGTTGGTCATGAAAAAATTGGTTTCAGATCGACACGAAAAAAAATTGCCGAACAGTGGAGTTTAGATGAAAGAAATCGCCAAACTGCTTACGAGAAATATCATCATCATTATTATTGTGTGATTCATTGTTACATTTCTAAATGAATATTTGTAAGTGTTTTCATTAATGGAAAAAAACAAAAAGTTCCCTGTTATGACCCAAATACCTGTAAAATGAGTATTTCATTTTATTAAGAAATGATAAGCTAACGAAGTGGCATTGGTAAGGCTACGAAGTGCAAGCTCAGCACTTCATGTCTTACTCCACCTACTTACGTTGTCGCTTACCTCACTGGGAGTGAGGTAATGCAACACCGAAGGCGTAAACAAACACCGATATATAAGCGATGGCCGGAGAAGTCTCTTGGCCATTAATTCGCGAAGAGTAACGTGTATTATTTTATGAAAATATAATTAGTTAATAAAGACTTGAATTAAATTATTTCTTGCATTTAATTCTATTATATAAATCGAACCCTTCAGGGCTAACATCCCTATCTTGCGATGTGTTATTTTCTCGGCCATGTTTGCGTTTTCCATCATTAGTCCTCTTCAAGATTCTTAAATGATGAAATTATGACTGTCGACGATCATCAAACCCTAATGGTTTCTTGGTCACGGTCGAATCACTGACGATTGACCGTGATTTGCTGGGAAACAAACAGTCATGAACCGATTGAAGTTTCGGGTTTTCACGGTGAATAAGTAGTGAGTTTGTGCGAAACTTTCACTCGGCATCTACCAGAAATACTTGGTGATTTAATGGTCAGAAGATCACCGTTTTACCGACAACTCCCCGTGAATTCACGGGACTTTGACTGGCGAACTACTGTAAACTGGAAATACATCTCATATATGAATATAATTCGTCTTCTAATATGAACATCATTTACAGGGTGTACCGGAAGTATAGGTACTCCCGGAAATCCTAGGTAAAGTGGTACATTTGGAGCAGAAACGTCCTCTTCGACTTTTCTCTCCGATGAACCCCTGCGGAGATATGAGAGTGAGAAGGTGGGCCAATGAGAGCCCACCTTTAGACGACCGCACATCTGTGAGGGAATCACAGATATGTTGGTGCGTCCCCACTCCGCGGTCACCGATCCCTTCCACAACCACCGTGTATCTCGTTCTCTCAGTAATGTGGAAGGGATCGGCCATCGTCAGCTCTCCCCTCTCAGCCGGGGAAGCATGATTTTTAAAATAAATATTTGGAAATTTTTGAATCATTTTTTAAAATTAATTTTTCCACTTTGTTCATCATTTCAATCGTTTCAAAATTGATTGAAATGATGGAAAAAAGGGAAAAAAATCAATTGAAAAAAAAAGATTCGAAGAATCCTTAGCTCTTGGGAATTTTTCGGAGAAGTCAAGTGACCTTGACGCCTCGAAAAACGGTGCACAAGTCTTTCCTGGAAGGGAGAGAGGCACTCTTATCACTCGAAATGTCTCTGTACTTGGTACAGAGACTCTTTGGGCCACAAAAACCCCTTTCCTACCTCTAGGAGAGAGGCGAAGGATCCTAGAGGTGAGAGGGGGTTTGTCATGACTCAAAGAGGCTCTGTACGAAGGACAGAGACACTTTGAGTGATAAAAGTGCCCCTCTCCCCTCCAGGAAAGACTGATACTCCATTTTTCTAGGTGTCAAGGTCACGTGATGCCTTGGAAAACTGCCTAAGAATGAGGATTTTCTTAATTTTTTTTTTCGATCAATATTTCCATTTTTCCCATCATTTTAATCATTTTCAAACGATCAAAAAGATGGAAAAAAGTAAAAAAATCGATTGAAAAAAAAATTTAGAAAATCCTGATTCTCCTGGCCCCAGGGCATCTCTCTCCCCTCTTCTAGAGGTGGGAGGGGGGTTTTCGTGGCTCGAAGAGTCTCTGTACCAAGTACAGAGACATTTTGAGTGATAAGAGTATCCCTCTCCCCTCCAGGAAAGACTTGTGCACCATTTTTCGAGGGGTCAAGGTCACTTGACGTCTCCGAAAAATTTCCAAGAGCTAAGGATTCTTTGAATTTTTTTTCTTCAATTGATTTTTCACTCTTTTTTCCATCATTCCAATCAATTTTGAAATAATGAACGAAGTGGAAAAATTAATTTAAAAAAAATGATTCAAAAATTTCCAAATATTTATTTTAAAAATCATACCTCCCCAGCTGAGAGGCGAGAGTTGACGCGGAGTGGGGACGCACCAACACATCTGTGATTCCCTCACAGATGTGCGGCCGTCTAAAGGTGGGCTCTCATTGGCTCATCTTCTCACCCTCATATCTCCGCAGGGGTTCATCGGAGAGAAAAGTCGAAGAGGACTTTTCTGCTCCAAATGGACCCCTTTACCTAGGATTTCCGGGAGTACCTATACTTCCGGTACACCCTGTATATAATTTTCGATTTGAAAAAAGCGAGCTGCACCGTGTGGCGTGAAAATCCGCCTTGTCCTCGCACTGCCACATGATTGGTAGAGAGCCATTTCCCCCAGATTCGCACGGCGACAGTTCTTATGCATTGGGACAAAGGATGTCTCAACCTGGTTGATCTAGTAACCTTGGGTATATAATAACCTTGGCCATCAGGGACTGCGTCTCTCTCGGCCTTTAGGGAATTTTATTTTATAACGAGTCAGCTTGACTGTAGGTGGCAGCACGTCGAAAATTTCTCATTCAAACTTCGAATTTCACAAGATAATTGGAAATTAATTTTTTTTTATAGATCAATCAATAACATTACGAATTATTGATTGATTTCTGATTTTTTAAACTTTTGACGATTTCAATTATTATTAACGTCTAGTGACGTAATTGAATAACGTGCACACATTTATACAATTTAATTTCATTGTATTGAATTATTATTATTATAATATATTTTATTGTATAGAAGAATAGTTTGTTACACAAAGAGTTTCTTCGTTACATAATTTTACAAAAGAGTGTTTATCTGTTAAGTAGAGAGTTGTAGAGGCGTGTCATTTTCGGAAAGTGACAAGCAAAGGATTTTTTCACGCAGGATACAACTTTTCAAGGTGTATATGAAGAGTGCCCTTAGTTGATCAGGAGAGTTGGGACAGAGAAGGATGTCAATGTTTATTGGAGTTTGGCAGTGAGACTGGAAGGTTTTGAGCAGGATTTTACGTTGTTCCATAAGTTTAGGGCAAAACAGTAAAAAGTGCTCGATTGTATCAGGTGAATCAAGTGTACATATCGGGCAGTAGGAATCGGGATAGAATTTGTACGAGTTTCCATTAAGATAGATATTACAAAAGAATCTATTCGCTAAGCGGAGCTGGGCCAGAACTTTCTTATAGATAAGGGGAGCCCTCAGAGACAGATACTGATTCGTAGGCTCAGGGCCAGCAGGCATTCTTTGAAGGTAAAAGGCATTGGACATGTCACTCGTCAGTTTTACTTCTAGCTGAGTTTTGAACGTGTTCAGCAAGTATTCCGATGTACTCGTCCAGATAGCAGGGTCCAGGGATTTGGCTAGGGATAGACATTTGGGATCAATACTTTCAATTATGCTAAACACTTGAGCGACCCAGTTATACTGTCTCACTGCTTTACCTTTATTATACAGCGCTAGTTGTTTTTTAAGGCAAAGCAATGGATATCTGTCTTCAGGCATGCTTAGTATTTTGATTATCCAGTTAAATGTAGCACGTAAAACCTGGACAACTGGGCCGCTAGTGCCAGTTTCTGCTCTGACCGCAGCACCTGCTGTTGATTTGCTAAGGTATAGCAAATTCTTGTAAAAGCGGGCATGGAAGCCTGTCAGTTCGTCCAGGTATCGTAGGGCCCAGATGGGGCTGGCGTAAAGTAGAACAGAGGAAACCATGCTCTCATATATAGTGTTAATACTGTCCCAGTCGGACATTTTAGATCGAAAGATGAGGTTGCGAACTGCCCCAGCTGCCATGCCCGCCTTTTTGACGATGTCTTCTTGCGCTATCTTAAACTGGCCTGAAGAGCTGAAGGTCACTCCGAGATACGTGTAAAATCTAACAATTTCAAGCACAATATTATTGAAGAAAAAGCGTAGGTCCTTCGGGATTCTACCACCACGGTTACAGTATAAAATTTTTGTCTTTGACACATTCACAGCCAATTCGTTTTCTTTACAGTATTCTTCCAGGATTTTTAGTTTAGTACAGAGATCAGCCTTATTTCTAGCCAAGATGGCGAGGTCATCAGCATACAGGAGAAGCAACATGTCCACCTTGTTGTTGATACTAAAGCCATAGGTACCTCGATCTCTAAAAAAGAGTTCCATGTCAGAAATAAAGAGCAAAAAGAGTAGTGGACTCAGGATTTCACCTTGGAGAACCCCCTCAGTGATCCTGAATCCTTTGGAAAGTCCTTGATTTGTCTTGATCTTGAGATGTGCTTCGCTGTACAAGTTGCTGATGACCCGTATCATCTTGGCACTTATGCCTAGCCTCAATAATTTCAACCATAGTTTCTCATGGGACACCGAATCGAAGGCGCCCTTGAAGTCTACAAAGACCACAAAGGCTGAGCCCTTTTCTTCCCTAAGTCTCGAGTGGATGGCTTCCTGTAGGTTAAAAATATTATCCATGCAACCCCTCTTCGTTCGAAAACCTGCTTGTCCCTCTGGCAGTATGCCACTGTACTCCACCCATCGGTAGAGCCTTACGTACATCAGTCGCGTGAAAAGTTTAGTGACATGATTGATTAACGCTATGGGGCGATAGTTATCGGGGATAGTGACTTCTCCTTTTTTTTTTTTTTTTTTGATATCAACAGTTTTTATTGGCACTTAAAAAAAATTATTTACATATTTACAGTATAAAACAGTGAAAAAAAAAAAACTATAATCATTATTGACATGTTGTTGTTAATGAAATTCATGGATGTTGACATCTCTCGAGCTTCTACATTTTTTCGCTATGGAATATGGTCCATAGAAGAGACATATTTTGTATAGATTACGTGTTTTGGCTTATATTATGTAATAACAATTAACTTTTGGATTTAGCGATAAAGAAAATGTGGTAAAAACTTTTTATTCCGCTTTCATTAAAATAATTAAAAAAAAAATTAGAGACCGCACTTTATCGTGCAGTAATGAAGTATACGAAATTTATTGTTTTATATTTTTTTCCCCTCTTTCCCGCTCATTCAAAAGGAGAGAATAGAAAAAGATAAAAAAAAGTGATAGAATTATTCTAACAGTGATGCCCGAGGGTTTATTGTCCTAAGGAGGACGTAAATTATGCCTATGATTGGCAACATTAATTCGAGTCCGAAGAGCTCTGATGGTAGGATTATTATCGTCCAACCACCAAAATCCTCTGCTGGCTCTTGAGTGATCTTTAAAATCTTTATTTGGTATTTTTTTAGAGTATCTCAACTCTTCGTATTTTGGAATTCGAAGTTGTATTTTTTTATTTTTTTTATGCCTAGGTAAATGATAAATGATAGGAATATTATTCTCATCTTGTATTATCCCTAGCTTATCGTAATAGGTAAAGAACTGGGGTTTGGGGTAGCCATTCTCAGCATAACTTATTGCCTCTGCTTGATTAAAATTTGTTAATGCATTGATCGTTTCGTTGTTTATGTATTTAGTGTTATTATAATAGTTGCGTGTAAGTGACAAAATGTGATTATCAATCCTTTGTATGTCTGCAGTATCGTAAAGGACTTTGTTGCTCACTCTGTGGTAGTAATTCGTATGTGATGACCTATGCATTGAAAGGCATGTTCTAAGACATTGTCTTTCAAATAATCGCATTCTTTCCACTTGATGGGTACCCATATTCCAAAGAATTTGGGACCCGTATGTTAGTAGAGGCCGAATTAGTAACAGATAACAGATTACTTTAGCTTTTTTGTTGATAAATTTATTGTGGAACAAGTATCCTAAAGCTTTAAAGCGTTTTCTGGCATTACTTATTTGCATATCCGTATGATCTGCGCATCTCAGCAAATAATCAATTAATATACCAAGATATTTAACTAATTTTCTATTTGGTATGTCAACCGGTAATAAAGTATCCGGATTATTTGTTTTAATTAAAAAATCTTTTATTTTTTTGATTTTATTTTTAGAAAGAAAATTTTGGGTTTTACTGATGACTATTGTCTTACTTTTTTCGGGGTTAATTCTCAAATTCCAATTGGCATACATTTTATTTGCCTTATTTACCAGTATTTCTAAATTATCTCTGACAGTTTCGACTTTTTTATCTGTTACATAGATAATTCGATCGTCAGCGAAGGCTAAGCTATGTGTGTTGTTACCAGAATTTAAATTAAACGAGTCAATCATATGAGCTGTAAAGATAGAAAATAGTAAGGGGGAATTGACCGTGCCTTGTTGGAGCCCTTCTGTAATAGAGAATATTTTGCTAGAAGTTTCGTTATTTTCTATAATACGGAATTTTTTATCTGTGATCATGTTATATATCGTTTTAATTAGATAATTTGGAAATTTATATTTAAATAGTCTAAATATTAATCCATCCAACCACACCGAGTCGAAAGCTTTCTCTAAATCGAGTAAAGCTGCTCCAGTGATTTTGTTTTGCATTAGTGCTTCATTAGTATCTGAGAGCAGTTTATTGACTGCGGGCAGAGTAGAGTGTTGGAATTTAAAACCGTATTGGTTGTTTGGTATTATTTTGTTGGTGTTAACGTGATAATTAATTGCCTTATGGATAACTATTTCGTAGATTTTACTGAATGTTGTCGTTAAACTAATGGGGCGATAACTAGCTGGATCTGTTTTATTTTTATTTTTTTTTAACAGTGGGATAACCAAAGCTGTTTTCCAGGCGGTTGGAAAATAATTAATATTTAGCGCGTTGTTGATTAAAATTGTAAGATTAATAATCATTTTATCGGGTATATGTTTCACGATGACTGGTGGGATACGATCAATTCCACTCGAAACTTTATTAGGTAAATTTTTAATAATCATTTTAACTGATCCGAAATTAGCGAAGTATTGTTCCACTTGCTGTGAGGCTTTAATATGAAGTGACGTATTATTATCATTGAAATTAGTAATAGAATTGTTTGTTGTTACGTCTCTTGCAATGTCTTCTTTAAATTCGGTCATTTTCTGTTCTACTATTTCATAAATCCGAGTATTTTTATTAAGGAATCTTGGCGAATTAATCAGCTGATAATGGCTACCTATTATGTTTAATACATCTTCGTGTTTGGAGAAAATATATTTGTTATCTTTTTTTGTAATTTCATTTAGATTACAATTAGCTAACTGTAATAGTTCTTGTTTGTTTTCATCAATTTCTAAATTTTTTATGCTCTCCTTTATTTTCGGCCTGAAAATGTTGTTAATTGTCGGCATAAATTTTTCAGTGTCTTTGTAGTTAATTTTTCTATAGACACCTTCCCAGTATTTCATCACTGCACTGCCAAAAGCACTCTCTAATTTCTTTTTACAGGCTGTAATTAGATCTTTGACCTCTTGTATATAATGTCTATTAATGTTATTACAATTATTTTTAATCAAATTATGATATAATGTTAACAATCGTGATTTTTCTTTCGATAATTTTTTAATATCACGATTAATATATTTTGTGATATTATCAGTTTGTTTATTTTTCGGTACATTATGCTCAATCGCATCTGTGATTGTTTCATTTATTCCTGTTAAATAATTATCTATTTCTTGAATTGAAAGATTCTTATTAATGGGAATATTAACTTTGTATTTTTGTTCTATATATTTACTAAATTTTTTCCAATTAGTTTTTTTATAAATAAACATCGGTTTATCAACTGGGGATTCAATATTTATTAGTTCAGATAAATTGAGAGAAGCAATAATTGCCTTATGATCACTATCATATATTCTCGTTTGAAATTTTTCGTTATTTAAATCGTTAAATATTATTCTATTATCTACTATACCGAGATCTAAATAGGATTCACTTAAATTGTACGTGAAATCGTCTGGTGGAATTATATTAATTTTGTAAAAACCTTCATTTTCAATTTCCCATTGATTTAGATGTCTCCCTCTATCGTTATTATGAGAGTCACCATAATTAACATGTCTCGCATTTAGATCCCCTAGAATAATATAATAATTATTGGGATAATTGAGTTTCAAACTTTTAAATAATTTTTCAAGTTCATTAATAAAGATTTCTTTATTGTTGATCGAGTTTGTGGCATAGGCACTAATAATGTAGATATTATTTCGCCCAGTTGATAATTTGATAATTGTGTGTTCGATGATTTGGTTATCTGAAGATGATGGAAAATTAATTTCGTCGTACTTGATTTTTTTATTTATTACTATTGCAGTACCACCAGAGAATATAGCATTTTTTCTATCTTGTCTAATGATATTATAATTGTTGAATTTTATTTTATGTTTGCTGTTTAATTTTGTTTCTGTTAGTAAACATATATCGATTTTATTTTTTTCTAGAAATGTTTGCAGGAAGTAACGCCTTTGTTGCTTAACACAAGAGTTGACGTTAATTTCTGCAATCGTTAAATTATTACAGCTAATATTCCAATTATTGTTGCGTGCCATTATTAATTTTTAGTAAGAATTCTGCATTATCGACTAAGCCAAGATGCGCTATTAATGCGTCAACTTTGGAATTAGTTATGGTGGCATTATTTGCTATTTTGTTTACTTCTGTTGATATTTCATTAACTTTAGATGACAAATTATCAGTTTTATTATTCGATTTTTTAATTTCATTAATTAGTTTTAGGGCCCATGATGGAGGGGTTTCTACTTTATCTGTGTTACAGTCGGTATTTACCGTATTTGTTTTATCGACAATTGATTTTTTATTTTGTTTATTAAAGATTTCTCTGTTGCTGTTATCGGTAATTGTTTTATTATTGATTTGAATAACTTGTTTGTATTGTTTGCTATTAGTGCTTTTTAATTTTTCTGCGTAAGAAATATTTGGATCAATCTTTTGTTTAAATGAATTAATTTTATCAGTCTTTTTTTGACTGATTATTTCTTTATTGTAATTATGCATTGCCATCGCTAATTTAAAAAATTTGCAGCCTTTGTAATTAGCTGGATGACCATGTTCGTCGCAATTAGCGCATTTCAACTGATCTTGTGGACACTTACTACCTTTTTCGCCTAATGGACATTTGCCATAATCATGGTGATTAGCACACTTCACGCATTTGTATTTTAATTTACAACCTGAGCTACTATGCCCAAATTGTTGACAGTTCCTGCATTGGAATGGGTAATTTTTTTCTAAAAAATTCCAATGAATTTTTTGATACATGAGAATGTCAACTTTCATCAATTCCCGAATGTTACTATCAGGAGTAATCATGACAATAAAGTTATTAACATTTGCGTTTCTAGAAGGAAGTTCTACGACTTTAACAATTTTTACATTTTTTATATTTTCTTCTATTAATTTAATTTTAATCAAATGAGTACTCAGTGGCGTATTATCTTCTGAGACTGGTTTCAAACCTTTCAAAACTAAGGATTTAAGTTTTTCATTTTTTAATGTATAACGATAATAAGCAATTTCTCTTTCATTTAAAATTTTCAAACAATCTTTGTAAGTTTGAATGTTTTTAGCCCTGATGGTTATACATGCTTTGTATACTTTGGTGTTGTAATCGTGCTCATTAATATTTGTCTCAACTAAGTAAAATGAATTTTTATGAATACCATTTTCCGTGAGTGTTGTGGCCAGGATTTGGAATTCGACATCATACACATAAATTGGTGTGGGATATGCCCTTGGACCTGTAGATTTTGGTTTTTCTTGATTTTCGTTAGTGGCCTCATTTTCAAGGCCTTTTTTCTCATTTGGTGTGATGATACCTGATAGTGTTGACGCTGAATCGTTGTCCGTGATTTCGTCTTCTGATATTTCCTCTTGATCAAGCTCAATCGTTTTATTTATTTTACTACATCCTGCTTTAGACTGGACCTCACTTTCAGTATCACGTTCAGAGCTAACTTTTGTACCCTTATTAATTATTGGGGCAGGTTTTGATGATTTATCTGAATTGTTGGAGATACCGTATCTGATGTTTTTTATTTGTGCACCAGTACCGTAAGTCTCTATCATTTTATTGTACTCTTTATTTAACATGTGTGGGTTCAGAGTTACTATTTTTGCTTGATGTGTAGTATTTACCATTATTTCTCCCCTTCTCTTTCTTTCCATTTTAGAAGAAGAGCCTGCGGGGAGAGTGGTAGGGGGTTTAGGTCGATTGCCCCTTCCTTTTGCTGGTTGATGTCTCTGTGTATCTTCAGTATTTTTCGTAGAAGTATTCATCTTGTTTTTATTTTCCAAGAAGTAAACACTTTTCAAAATCGATAATATATAAGAGTAATTTAAACTGTTATATAACACACCAACGCCATGGTAGCGTCACCACTGACAAACCGTCTTTAATCTCCAAAGAAGAGAATAAAAGAACACTTTTTTCTCTCTTCCTTCCTTCACTCTTTTTCTTTTTTTTTTTTATTTTTTTTATTTTTAAACTCTTAGAAACTGTATTTGCCTCGCACTTTTTGATGATTAACTTTCTGTAATTGTTTATTGATTTTGAATTTAGCTATTGTTTGCACAATGAGTGATTGGAAAAAAACAAATTTTATATATATATATAGAAGGAAAGGGAGAAAAGAGAAAAGAAAAAAAGATTCACTCTACCTCCTTCTCCCTCCCATATTTTATCACAACTTTCACTATTTTTTTTTTTTTTCCCTTTTTGGAATCAAATGTGTGTAATTGTGTTTAATAAAATTTGAATTTCAAACTGTAGCAGTGATTGGTAGGGACACCCTTACTCTGTCGCTGCTACCGGCAGACTCTATAGTGACTTCTCCTTTCTTATGGATCATGGTGATAATTGCATTTGACCAAGAGGGTGGTACTTGCTCCGCACGCCAGATTTTATTGAATAAGCATAATACGAACAGTTGCCAATTAAGTGGTAGACCTTGCAGGAATTCATTAGAGATCCCGTCCTCGCCTGGGCTTTTGCCAGTGCTACTCGACCTAAGCGCTTTTTGGAGTTCGTTCTGTGTAAAGTCCAAGTCAAGAGATGGATCTAAGACACCATAAAAAGTATAGTTACTTGAAGATTTAATTGGTGGCAATTTTTTGCTAAAGTAGGCTTCCCAAGTTTCTTTATCAATTGCATGAGTCGCATTATTCCTAGACCTAAACTTATTCAGCGTGCTCCAAAAAGCGCTACTGTCTTTTGCTTTGCTCAGGGTATCAGTCACTGACTCGACGTGTGCTTTGTATTTGCGATTGCAGAGATCTTTATAATTTTTAATGGCTTCTTTGTAGTGTTTGAGGGGCAGATCTGCGAAGAGAGAGGCCCTGCATGCATATAGCCTCTTCCTTGTTTCTTTTTTAGCTAAAAGGCACTCATTATCAAACCATGGCTGTTTATACAAAACGATAGACGATTTGGAGTTGATTTTTTTAGTCATGTTGAGGGAATGAGCTGTCTCAAAAATAGCTTGATATAAGTGCTCGCAAATTCTGTCAGTTGGGTCTGACTGGAAGTTCACTGATATGTGAGGAGAGTTTCGTATCAAACAGCCATAGTCATACGAATATGAAGCCACCCACCTTAAGACAATCACCGGTTCAGCCATCATCGAGATGTCCCTTGGAGTACAGACGTGTGGGAGAATAGATAATTTGATGGGGAAGTGGTCTGAGAAGGTGACGCTGGGCTCAACCTTGAAGTCCGCGATTAGCTCTAGTCCTGGTAGATTGGACCAAACAAGATCTATGGTAGAATTGCCCTTACCGTGAAAGGTGAATTGGGCGGGTTTATCGCTTTTTGATTTACCATTTATGAGTACAAGCCCCAGTTCGCTCATCGTTTCGTTCAAGAGATGGCCCCTAGTGTTCTCCGTAACATCTAAAACCTCGCTCCTAGATTCTAAGTCACAGCCGTTAAATATTTCCTCAGGGAAATGCACTGATGCACCAACCCGTGCATTGTAATCACCTCCAACAAAAATGGGGAGGGCCTCATATTTCAGGGCAATTATGTTCATTGTTTTCTTAAAAGAGGTCAAAGTTTGATTCATCGCAATGGACGGGTTGAAGTATACAGTGCCTACTACTAGTTTTAGTTTTTTTACAAAAATGAAAATACAGTCTTTATTGGATAGGATTAATTCGGCATTCAATAGTTTACGTGCAAAGACAGCAATTCCACCACTCGCGTGTCCTCTGGTCTTCTCCCTCGTCGCATCAACCCACCAGGTGTCATAGTTCTGCCAGTTGCGATTGAGATTCAAAGGAGATGTTAGCCAGGTCTCAGTTATGCCGATAATATCTTGTTTAAGCAATAGATTTGTTTCCGCGAATAAATTTTTACTGCCTCTTACATTCCAGAAAAGGACACTACTCTTCAGTTTTTTTGAGACTCGTGATTATTTTGGTTAAGTTGAATAAGTTTTTTCTCGGCAATGCTCCACGTCCACCATTTATCCTTGATACGAATTCTAGAACCAAGTAATTTAACTGAGGCGTCACCTTGCTCTCTATGCGTTCTGGCAATCGATCTGAGCTGGAATGCAATCTCCTTTTCTTCTTTTGTCAAATCATTGTCAATGAATACCCGCGAATTTGCCAACTTAGTGCTTTTATTCTTCATTATTGTGATTTTATTCTCGAGTGACGAGAGCTTGACTTTTATGATCTCATTGTTCTTACCCACCCGGGAGCAGCTAGCGATGCAATTTCGTAACTCGAATTTGTTCTGAAGGAGATCTTCCACCAACTGGTGAGTGGCCTGCTGATTTACGATTTCTAAACCTCTAATTATAATATTGCATTTTCTTAGGTTTCGTTCTTCTTGGTTTAGACGTGAGGTTATGTGCTGTACTGCAGTTTGTAGCTGTTGGAGCTCCGGGTTACGTTTCGTGGCTGTATCTGCTGTGCTGTTGTACGTTTGTTCCGCAGAAGCAGGGAGTACGTTGGGATTTTGGAAATTTGCAAACTGTTGCTTGAGGTTGTCCACTTCAAGTGTTATTTTGTCCAAGTCGTTCTGCCACTTTCTGTCTCTCTCTTCAAGAGACGTACGTAGTGAGGCAATAGATGCATTCTGTGCCGATTTAATAGTGTCAAATTTCTTGTCAATTTCACGCTCGAGTTTCTTGAGTCCCTCTTTATTCTCTTTCCTCATTGCCTGCAATTCAGCCAGAATGCTCTGCTCTTCCTCCTTCTTCTCTTCTTGGCTTAGAGTCATTATTGGGGATGAGGTGGCTGCAGGTGATGATTGTTGTAAATCGTTTGAGGCTGAAGTATCACGAAGATCAGTTTTGGGCTTTTTCTCAGAGTTTATAATAGTGGAAGAAATATCAGCACACGTATCTTCCCAGCTTTCTTCAAGCTGTCTTTTCTTAGATCCAAAGATCTCCAGTATTGACCCGAAGGAGGCTGCTCTCTCTCTCGTAAAGGATTGTGCCAGAGACGGCCTACCTCTTCTCTTTACAATAGTTTGTTTTGGAGTTTGACATGCAGGAGGGGTGATACGGATCTCACTGTTATCGACTAGTTGATTTTTTGCGCCCTCTGCGCACCCAGGTGTTACTAGAGGGACTGGTTTTAGCGGGCCTGTCGGTAAAATTACACTCGAATTTACTTGATCGACGTCTAATTGTAGGGTTGGTGTGGTGGCGCTCGTGTTGCCCTCATTCGACATAACCTCATTAGAAAAAGAAGCCGTGAACAAACAAATAAATCAATTAAAGAATCGACATTGAGTCTGGACCAGCCGAGATTATTATCTCAAATTAATCAGTATCCCCTCAGGATTACAGAAAACACAAAACTTCAGGCCGTGAAGGCCTGCAACTACACTAAAATGTACCAAAATTATGAGCTCTAATGACACACGTATACACTCTCGACCGTACTTTTTCGAACCTCTCTCATTGTATTGAAGAAATCATTTTATTATTATTCCCTAAATCAATTCTGTGGTGAATCATTTTTTTTTCCTCCATATTCTTAACCCACAACAGCGACCTTGGAGAGATCGTTGAGTTAGTCGAGCCGATTAAGGGAGTATTTCGTTTGTGATATTTTCGATTTATTTGATTATTATTTTTGTTTCGTTTTCTTTGTTTATCGGATAACTTCAGGGTATCCTGGCGCCCAGGTAATTTAATATCGTTTTCTTTTGCTTTGGTAATTCAGGCATGCTTAAGTTTAGGGCTTACCGTAAGGCCCTAGAAATACGTCACAGTGCATAAGAAGTGTATCTCATTGATCCACTGGCTGTGACAATGTCTTCAACGATTGCGTGTGTGTCTGTATGTGCCATACAAGCTGCTTCAAAGCCTCTGCCTTGTCTTCTTTCATCACAGGTGGAAAAGTCAGCAATGCATCCAAGTGTGTTTCTATTATTATAGAGAGAAAAAGTAGTGGAAGCACAGCATAATAATTTCTTGGACCGAGCACATTTATGTTCTTGACTTGTATTTTATTGAAACAATGAGTAGTTAGCTTGATTCAAGAAATTGACTCCAGATAATTAGTGTTCAAGAGCCTCCCACAATCGAGTTAAACCGAGTAATACATCTTGAACATATGACTTTTGCGGATGGTGTGCTTTCACTATGACAGTATACGTTCTGTACTTCCCTGCGGGAGTAACTAAACTTCACCAATCTTTGGTTCATATCGCTTAACGTAGTGCCGGTACTGCCCTAGTCAGTGGTTATAGTATCTCGTTTGAATCATGCAGTGTTTACACACTAGATAGCGTTCCAAATGAGTAAGAGAGAGAAAAAACATATAAAAAGTACAGTGTTCATAGTTATTCACTAATACCTGCTATCACACGCTCGGAACCTGTGTTTTCAAGGTTCTAAAATGTTTTAGATATAATTTTATATCACTGCACTTTTTTTTATTCAAATCGGAACGGTCAGTTTTGTAAAATATGAGAAAATGTGCGACTTCCCATAAGGCTCAATGCTAAAAACGTGAAATTTCAAGTGTCAATATCTTTTGACTCGATCTTGGTAGCCCTCTAAAAATTCAACTGGATCATTATCTTATCATAATCTACGAGTGTACCAAATTTCAGAATTTTCGAAACGGTCAATCTTGTACCGGCGGTACTACCTTAAGTTCTCGTACATCGATATAGCGAAACTTTATGACTATTAGCAGAAAGATCTGTATTTATTTCATCACTGAGCGATGATAATTTCTCGTAATAATGAGGTTATTGCAGAGTATTTTGTACAGTTTTTCTCACGGAATAAATTATTCTGCACCATAAAAATGAAATATCCAAGCCCAGCTGAACACTTTCCCCTGAGATGAAAAATCAATGGTTATGAACTTACATAAGTTTGAGCCAAACTCTTTATCAGTTTGATACGATCGGAAATATTCTCAGACCGAAATTTTTATGGGATCCACCGCAGATGAGTTAGTTTTAAGATTTCCCTTTCATAGGAAAGTGGGAAGCTGACTGATGTATTTCTAGCAGAAGCTTACAGTTCGGTTGTGAAAAAAAGTCCATACATTTCAATCCAGACGTGAAGAAATGGGGCTGTGAAAAGTTTGTGTCAGGAAAATAAATGGTGAAGCAAAAGACTAAATCGTTACTGGGGGTAAGTGGAGGGTCGAGATTAATATAATAAATCTTCCAATGTATTTCTCATTATCTGGGTCAGATTCAGTGATCGCATCAAGTACTTGGAACTACTACAGTAGTATAGCTAGGCCGGTTCTGGATCACATTCCTCAAAGAACCAAAAGGACGTAAGTCCATCACTCAGAGAATGAAAAGGGCTTGAGTCCATATGGAATGAAAAGGGCGTAAGTCCATATGGAATGAAAAGGGCTCAAGTTCATATAGAATCAAAAGGGCGTAAGTCCACCCCTTCAGAGAATGAAAAGGGCTTAAGTCCATATGGAATGAAAAGGGCGTAAGTCCATATGGAATGAAAAGGGCGTAAGTCCACCCCTTCAGAGAATGAAAAGGGCTTAAGTCCATATGGAATCAAAAGGGCGTAAGTCCACCCCTTCAGAGAATGAAAAGGGCTTAAGTCCATATGGCATCAAAAAGGGCGTAAGTCCATCACTTAGGGGATGAAAAGGGCTTAAGTCCAGATGGGTGTGAGTCCATTACCCAGGAGAATAAAAAGGGTGTAAGTCCAGATGATGTCATCACATGCTGGGAAGGGAAATTTCTGAGAAATGACGCCATATTGAATTATCAGAATTCATGGGAAAGAGAAAATTCCGAGAAATGATGCCATATCTCAGAATTCATGGAAAGGGAAAATTCTAAGGAATGACGTCATACTGGATTCTCAGAATTCATGGAAATAGAATTCTAAGAAATGACGTAAGAGAAAAAATCCAAGAAATGACGCCATATCTCAAAATTCATGGAAAGGAAAAATTCTAAGGAATGACGTCATACTGGATTCTCAGAATGATGTCATGCTGAGGAATGCTAAGGAATTCTGAGAAATCATATCATATTTATTTCTCAGAATGCTGAGGAGGCTCTAGAAAGGGACAATTCTATCATGAATTTAATTTCATTTGCAGACATTCTTCTTTCTCAAGGCACATTTCATAGTAACATTAATCTTTCTATCATGAAACTTCTGAGTCATCTGCACGTGCATCCAAACAAAAGACAATCGGGGAAATTCTGAGAAATGACGTCATATTCATTTCTCAGAATGCTGAAGAGGCTCTATATCTCATTATCATATGAAAAAGAAAATTGTACTAAATATAATATGATATGATTTAGTAATCCCAATCCTTCTCGTTAGTTGAATCAGTCGAGACTGAATATTCAACATGGATGGACTTACACCAGACGAGATTAAGTCTTTGATTTCTACTCCACCATTCGTCTACGATTATGATGATATCATATCTAAATATTTTGGAAATGATGCTCCAAATCATGCATGGGATTTTCTACATGATATCCTCCAACATCAGAAAAATTTATTAAATGTGAAGATGAAATGATTCGAAAATATTCATGGAGGAAATAACGGGAGAGGTGAGAATGGAGGAGGTCCCATGTGTGGATATTGTACCTGGATGAGAGAATATTTACACTTTATTGAAGATCATATTCATGAACTTCGATTGCGTGTTCTCAAATTCAACGACAAACTCACAATGGTTTTGGAATGAACTCATAATAATTTTTCAAGTGTAAATCATGTGTGTAATATGGTATTCGTAAAAAGAGCTCTTATTGCGAAACCAAATTTTCATAGCCCAGTGATTTTCGAGGATAAGATGGTTATTATTGAATTAAAACGTACCCAAATAAAATTTAATAAACCAATATATGTAGGATTTTGTATTCTTGATTTATCCAAAACTTTTATTTATGATTTTCATTATAATTATATTCTCGATACGTTTGATGATAAAGCAAAACTGTTATACACCGATACAGATAGTCTATTATATCAATTCTATGTTCCGAATATCTATGATTATATTAAGAAGGATATACATAAATTTGATACATCCGATTATGATAAGAATAATATTTATGGAATTTCGTTGGAGAATAAGAAAGTGTCAGGTTTAATGAAGGATGAATGCAATGGAAAAATTATGGTAGAGTTTGTGGGCTTACGAGCTAAACTGTACACTTTCAGAGTCTTAGAGGATGATCCTAAAAAACAAATTGAAAAACGTGCTAAAGGTATCAAAGGATCCACATTGAAAACTATAATCATCGATGATTATAAGGACTGTCTCTTTAATCATACAAATCTTAGAAAAAAACAATTCATTGTACAAAGTAGAAAACATATAGTTCATACCATTTGTCAAGAAAAACTAGGATTAAGTTGGCTTGATGATAAGAGAATTTTACTTCCTAATACAACTGATACTGTGTAACGGTTTGCTCACTGACCTTGAGCCAACTGTTAAAGGCACTGAAAATTTTCTAAATTTTACCCAATCTCATGCTTCTAGTTTTTTTCTAATTTTCTCCCAATTAATTTGCCTTCTTGAAAAAATGGGCGCCAGTCGTTTTTGACAAAATACTACAAATTTGGGGGAAAACGACAAATCCCCAAGTTTTCTTTAATTTCAATGAATAGCAAAAATCCCAAAAAGACTCTACTTTAACCCGCTTTCTTACATGAGACTCCTATATTGTCTCAAGGGGGGGAGGGGACGATACCCTCCCTTTGGGTATTCGGACAAACGAAAAAAACTTTACACAAACTCCTGAAAATTTCGGTTTAAGTAACAAAAAAATTAGAAATATTCAAAAAAATAATATGTGTACATTTAAATCAGAGGAAATAGGAATTGTTAGGAATAATACGATAATTCTTTTACTTTAACTATCAATCTTAAACGTAACTCAGAATAAACAAAAATAACTTTAATTTCCCCCGAGTGAATACACTCCAAACAGACGCTAACTCGGCGTTTTCTTTACCGTTAATCTTTTAGTCAAAATTCTTTACTTTAAACTCGAAATAATAATTGTGCGGGGACTCGCGTACCTTACTGTATTTGTGCTTCCTTTCCTCCGTGTTGACCTCCCTCTTTATTTCTCTTTACTTCAACTTTCTCTACGTAATTCTTTACAATTTTCTTTATTCTTCTTAACGTTTTACTAAATTTTCTCTACACGATGTGGTCGCCACGGTGTCCCGGGAGAAGAAGACCGAGTCTTCTCTCCCACGAGTTGCGTTGGGTGCCCTCGGCCGTTCCCGCTCAACTTCGGTAGAACCGAGGCCCAACTCGACCAATAATCGCGCGAGTCCCCCACTACTCTCCTTAACGTCACTGAGTTTAATATATATATATCACACGCGAAAATAATCACAATAGTTACAACATGACAATATTTTCCCGACAATCAAACGAAGAAGTTTTGTCTCTCATTTCACTCGAGTTTTCACTGGCTTCGGCGTTGTTCTCGACGATCTCCAGATTCCCTTGCTGTTGGCCAACATCTCCTAGTGTTGGCTGATGCTGGACCAAATGAGTGGATGCTGCTTCCATCCCGGCTCCTCCAGATCGTCCTTGATTCTGCTACCTTATTTGTGGGACTGGGAAAAATCCTTCCCAGTCCTACTCTCGTACTTTCCTCCACATTTTGGAGGAAGATTAAGCAAAAATAAACAAGAATAATTAGTGAGGTCACAAAAATCTGTTGACCTCACTCTGGACATTTGCTGTTTTTACTCAAAATGAGCCCATCCTCACCGGGTACCGCGAGTTACGGCCATTATCGCGATTTCAATAAAAATAATTAATTTTTCCTTATTTATTTGATTTTGTGACGGTAAAAACCGTCACAACTGTACCATGGGGTTTCAAGAAATAAATCATATAGTACTCATGAATTTTTGTTTCTTTATTGAAAATTGTTGTGAATAATATACATATTAAAATTCATTTGCATTTTCCCAAGTGTTATGACGTTCGTCAAAGCCTAGCCATTTCACAAATACTTTATTTCCTCTACGCTTCACAATTTTATCCACTAAATATACGTCTGGATATTTTGCTTTGAGCAGCTCTTGTTGATAAAAACATCCTTGAATAGGATTTTTCAAATAATCGGTCAGTAAGTATGTCACAGGATATGTATTCAAAATTTTTGATTCAGTGAATATTTCTCCAGTCCAATTCGGTGTATATCCTTTCTCAAAGATATGTTTGAATTTGCTGATTCTAACTTTATCACCGATCTTAAATTTACTCGTCTGGGGTTCATCAATGATAAAATTTCCATATATGGTTTGGCGGATTTTTTTCTCATTTCTAACATTCACATCCTTAGGTTTCATTCGAATGGTTCTATGTTTAGTATCATCATATGTTGAAATGATGTCAGGTAGAATATGTAACCATACATAACTACATTGATAACTAAACATTTTCCACACTTTTTCTTTCAAAGTGCGATTAAAGCGTTCACATATTGATGCTTTCAAATTACTGTATGTGGAGTACATATGCACATTATGCTTTTTCAACAATGTTTGAAAGCAACGATTGTAGAACTCTTCACCCCTATCTACTTGTAACTTTTTCGGTATCCGTCCTTGTTTGAAGATATTCCCCATAGCTTATGTAACTTCTTTACCAGTTTTAGTTTTCAAGGGTATAGCCCAAGCAAATTCTGAAAAAATACAATAACAGTCAATAAATATTTATGATTATTATTATCTTCTTCATAATTTGACAAATCAACGAGATCGGCTTGCCATGTTTCATCCAAACCGCGTACTATCACTTGTCTTCGCGGATAATCCCTTCTAGCTGGCGTATGGAGCTCTTGCGCCAATTGCGCTTTTTCATCATTCATCCCTAACCTGATCTTCGAGTACACGCACTCGTTTTTCGAGCAAGAAAACAAGTTGATGATTCTGATCTGTTAGTAGTTGTGACTCTTCAATTTGGTTATGATATTCTGACAGAATACTCTCAAGCTCTGATATAGACGTTTTAATGTATTCCATATAATCATCTGCATCCTTGAGCTGCTTCTGAAACTCTGAGCGAAGTTTTCCAGATTGTTGCTGTAATATACCATCCATCACTTTCTTGGTGACTGCATCATGTCCAGTAACAGCGCCAGCTACATTACATAATCGTTTATGTGTGATATCATAGTGATGATCAGAAGTAAATTTGAAGCCATCTCCAGGTGGACCACGCCCAATTACACTGGGGTACTTGGATCGTTTCATCAACTGTCTTCCGAAAATATCAATACTCATTGTTTATGTTGTGAACGCTCGTTTCAAACTGCGCTGGTGAAACTTGCACATATGTTGATAAATGATTCCAGCTTCTCGTAATTCCTCAATAATGGATATAATTTCATTAGCATGACTTGAATTGCCAGCTGATTGCGAAGCGATGAGTAAACGTAATCTTTCCACTAATTCATTTGCATCGTCCCAATATACATAATCAACATTCGTATCCGAACCACTCGCCTCCATATAGGTTGGCAACCCCATACCAGAACGATATTTCAGTTGAAGATGATTAGATCGTTTCAAAAGTTTATTTGGAGCTGATCCCTTCTTATTCTGATATCTTCGGCGATTTGCAGATGATATAGAGAGTATCTTTCCAAAATTCTCATAATCGGTAATAGTGATCGCGTCTTCGTCAGGTTTTTCTTTGAATAATAATTCTAATAAACCTTCAGTCGGTTGAAAATACTCATTCTTTATATGAATTAGATTATTATCAAACTGTACAGGACTCGAACCAATTAGAAACCGATCTCCGACTTGATGAATACCGCTCGTAGACGTTCCCAATTGTTTACGACCATCTGTGTTTCAAACAATTGCAGATATTGTTGAAGTAAATTGTCGTTCTTCTTCGACAACTCATCCATATCTTCAATATCTTCATAATTGGATGTAATCCCACTATCATGTTCAGCTACTGATGTCCTTCCTTCAGGTTTCTTCTCCTTGTTCCGCCAATTTTTTCTTTTAATTTTCCTTTCAAGAGATGGTTTCGGTATGGTGTCTTCCTTTGTAGTGTTTTCCACAAGTGATTGTAGAGGGAGAGTTAATGGTTTGGAAACTTAATTGAGGCTTGTTCGGTAATCATTTCGTTGTGATTTAATCATCTCATATTTCGGTCGAATCGCTGAGCTTGCCTGCGCAATTTCCTGCAGCGTATCTCCTTTCTTCATTAGATCGGGGACTGACATGTTGAAGCATAGAGAATCTCCTCGAGACTACAGGAAAACTCTATTACTGAGTCTTACTTATACAAATGGAGCAATCAAATCCCTTTCTGTATCGACCATTATCGAGTGAACTATCCTTATCAATCACCAAAAAGCTATACTTATTATCCCAACATTTTGAACAGATCTGTTTAAATTGGTTGAATGACATATCTGTATTGACATGATCTTCATATATATGTTTCAAATTCATTTCATCTTGTTGGAAAATTATCAACATATTGGTACTATCACGAATGAGATAATTGGGTATCCGAGCATATGTTTGACTGAGATAAAAAGTATCAATGTCTCGATGTCTCCCCATACAGAAAAAGTTTCCCACATTATCCTGTTTTCACAGGCAATATCATCGAAAATCATGATGGAATCTGGTTTAGCATCTTCAGGCTTGAGAACCTGTTCATTCTCATTAAAAGGAAAATATCCCATTCCTTCTATTCCTTCCAATAATTGCTGAAGAAACTGATATTTCGGTTGATTTAAGGATTTTGAATAAATATAAACATTTCCGAATCTCAATCCATTCGGATGCATGAGAAGAGCAAGTAGAACATTGGTTTTACCGCAATTTGATGGTCCACAAATAATGGCGCGTACAGTATTAGGGAGTAGTTTCCCATGACGATTTCGTTTATTTTTTTTCACATCTGTTATTCCATCAAAATTCAACACGTCTAGTTTCATTATTTGTTCCTTGAACTCCATCTTGTGACTGTGAAGGGCTATAAAAGGTCTTGGTATATATAATCATGGTTAGTCACCATCAAACTATGCTTGTGCATAGATCTCGAAGGGTGAAAGGTTCGGGTATAGTCAATTCTATCATCAATAAACTCCCTGTCGAATTGCATTGGCCTGGTTATCAATATTGTGGACCTGGTACTAAGCTGTCTGAACGTTTGAAACGAGGAGATCAAGGAATTAATCCTCTAGACAGTGCATGCAAGGAACACGATATTGCATATTCCAAAAATAAGGCTCTTCCTGCTAGACATATTGCTGATAAAGCTCTCGCTGAAAAAGCCTGGCAACGTGTTCTCTCCAAAGACGCGAAGTTAGGTGAAAAGATAGCAGCTTGGAGCGTAACTAATATCATGAAGGTTAAGAGGAAGCTTGGTATGGTTATGGTGCAAAAAACGAAGAAATCCAAGAAAAACAAGCAAAAGAAAAGAATTACTAATGTAGTGAAAAATAAAAAAACTGTAGCTCTTAGTCAAATTGTTGATGCCGCCAAAGCATCAATCCATTCAGATAGTGTGGATCCTATAAAGTCAGCCCTCACTGGAGCTCGAGCAGCAGTAAGAAAAGTTGGAGGAAAACGAAATATCCGTATACCGCGAGTTCTACCTGTACCAACAAAAGTAGGCGGTATTTTACCAGCTTTCCTCATACCACTCTTTGCAGGTTTGAATGCCACAGGTGCTCTCGCAGGAGGGGCTGCAGGTATTGCCAAAGCAATCAATGATGCAAAGGCTGCAAGAATCAATTGGATGAAAATAAGCGCCACAACGAAACAATGGAGGCTATAGCTATTGGTGAAAGCCTCAATCTGAATCATTATAAGAAAGGATTTGGTCTCCATTTGAAGCCCTATTCAAAAAATGGATAAAGCTACCTCACCGAGCTCTCACCAACGTTGATTTAATTAAATATGCAAAGAAAATAGGAATTCCATACTTCCGAGGAGTCTATATGAGAAATGAACTACCTGAAAATGGCCCACAAAAGTGTGAAACTGCCATAATAAATTTGGATGATAAAAATGGGCCTGGTACTCACTGGGTAGCATATCGGAAATTCAACGATAATATCATTTATTTCGATAGTTTTGGAAATGTGAAACCTCCTCAAGAACTAATCAAATATTTCGGTGATGGTAGCATTATAAGATACAATCATGAAAAATATCAAGAATATGACACCATTATTTGTGGTCATCTGTGTCTAAAGTTTTTGAGTCAGCAGTTATAAAGAGGGAATCATTGAGTTCAACGAGTAGTTACTCACGATGGGTGAATCATTCACGTTCACACTATCAGGGAGAAATTCTGTGCTAGAAGCTCATTATTTCCCACCAATTGAACTTTCCACCTCCAAAAGTTATTCTCTTGGATTCATTGAACTATTGACTTTTAATTCAATACCAAATATTGACGAGGGGAAAAATAAGTTTTACGTTGGTGAAGAAGAGATAATCATTCCAACAGGAAGTTATGAAATCGAAGATATTGAATATTATTTAGGAGAAATACTTGAAAAGAAAAATATATCATTGAGCCTCAAACCCAACAACAGTACACTGTGCAGTGAAATCAAATGTAGTGAACGGATAGATTTCACTCATAGTGATAGTATTGCCCAACTTTTGAGTTTCAGACCAACCATATTGGAAGCAGGCATTACTCATAAATCAGATCTCCCAGTTACTATTCTGATGGTTAATTCTTTACGAGTTGAGTGCAATATAACCATGGGCGCATATATCAATAATCAACGCTCACATACTATCCACGAGTTCTTCCCAAGTGTACCTCCTGGATATAAAATCATTGAAAAGCCGTCTAGTGTCATAAAAAGCTGCTACTTCAAAACTCGTTAATAATGCGATTTGTCATCTTTTCGAGGAATTACGATACGAATTGAATGGAGTTGAAATTGATCGTTGTAAAAATATGGGCATTACAACCATCATGAAGAATTATGTTTCCCAAAGCCCGAATCAAGTGTCGATTATGGAGAATGTTGGATGGTCAAAGAAAATCAATGATAACTCTGAACTAGCTGATGATGAAGGAAATTTCGATATATCAATACCGCTTAGTTTCATTCTAGGATTCGCTGAAGATTACCAACGTATCGTAATGAATGCGAAGCATGAATTAATTCTCACCCGATCAAACACAGATCTGAATGCTATAGTACAAACTGTAGCTGAAAGTATTAAGATTTCACTATCAAAAATTGAATGGATGGTTCCCTATATTAAAGTATCTGATGAGCGACGAATTGAATTGCTCAATTACATGACCAAAGATATAGCGATTCCAATCGCATATCGAACCTGGGAATTATATGAATATCCATTACTGCCTGAAACTAATAAACACGTTTGGGTTGTGAAAACTTCAACTCAGCTAGAGAAACCACGATATGTGATTGTAGGCTTTCAAGAAGCTCGGAAAAATGTTGCGGGTAAAAATATGAGTCATTTCGATCATTGCAATATTCGTGATGTGAAATTATTCCTCAACTCTCAAAGTTATCCCTATAGAAATTTAAATCATGATATACCTCAAAATCAGTATTCATTACTTTATGATATGTTTAGTAATTTCCAAGCATCATACTATGGAAAAGAATCAGAACCATTATTAAGTAGAACTGATTTTGTTAAATATGCTCCATTGATTGTCATTGATTGTTCAAAACAGAATGAGTCATTGAAATCAGGTCCTGTTGATATTCGTTTGGAATTTGAATCAACAGGTGTATTTAAGCATCAACCTCTGCATATTGTTTGATTCTACATGATCGTATAATTGAATATAATATTCTCAGTGGAAATATGAGAAAACTCACTTAATTTACCCCAGATTAACATCCCGAATATGTTGAGCTATTCATGTTTGAGAATTGTAAGGATGAACATGAAAGGAAATAGAAATAATAAAGAGGTTTCAACAAGTTGAGTTCACCAGGACTTGGGAAAATGAAGGAAGGAATAGTATCCTGAATATAAAAACATGTAATTTTTCTTTAAATCATGTGAAATTTATTATATAAATGTAATACAAAGAATGTGAATAAATGTTCCATCTCAAAACAATCTATCTTGAATATTACATAATGCACAATTCCTTATCATTGATGGTGCACCATCAATCACATCTCCACTCAATTCATTATAATGAATGAGGCATCGTTTGCAACGAAAAATTTCTCGATGCACT